>JAVANC010000004.1:40969204-42406704 GCA_033319125.1 Parnassius glacialis
TTTCATGGTTTTCGAGAGAGTTGAAGCCGATAGGGTTGTCGAAATGTAAATCCAAGGTGGCGGCTGCAATGGGTATCAATTTTTTCATCATGGGTGTCATTTTCATGGGTTTCGAGGGTGGTGAAGCCGATAGTGCTGTCGAAATGTAAATCCAAGATGGCGGCTGAAGTAGGTACCAATTTTTTCATCATTGGTGTCATTTTCATGGTTTTCGGGGGTGCTGAAGCCGATAGTGTTGTCGAAATGTAAATCCAAGGTGGCAGCTGCAATAGATATCAAGTTTTTCATCTTGGGTGTCATTTTCATGGTTTTCGAGGGTGTTGAATCCGATAGTGCTGTCGAAATGTAAATCCAAGGTGGCAGCTGCAATGGTTATCAATTTTTTCATCTCGGGTGTCATTTTCATGGTTTTCAAGAGTGTTGAAGCCGATAGTGCTGTCGAAATGTAAATTCAAGATGGCGGCTGCAATAGGTATCAATTTTTTTCATCATGGGTGTCATTTTCATGGTTTTCGAGGGTGTTGAAGCCGATAGTGCTGTCGAAATGTATTTAAACTACTTTAATAATTCCGTATAATCATGTTATACGTAATTTTTTTAATGCGCTTATGGTATGCCCAATTGGATTTACCAATATATTTATATATATATATATATATATATATATATATATATATATATATATATATATATTATTATATATTTATATATATATATATTATATATATATATATATATATATATATGTATATACATACAAAAAATATCCTCTTACAATCATAAAGTGTCGAAAACTTGTAGATGTAAATATAGCATGGTCACCAGCTGAAATTACAGACAGTAACTTTCGAATATAGACCAAAATATACACCATTTGTAATCCTACGGCAATTTCCAAACAATTAATCGAAAAATTAATAAAAAAAAGTTGGGTACAATGAAGTTCGATTGAGAGACACGTCAGCAATCCTTACAAATTCGGCAGTCTCACAAGTGCACAACATTTATGTAAAGTCAAATCGCCTGCAATTTTCAGCAAGCACATAGCCAATGCTTAGGTTTTGTGTCATATAAGTGTTTTTTTCAATACCTACCCCTATTTTTTTACCGTTATCGATAGAGCATATTAAAGTCCACTGCTGACAACAGGATTCCTCCTCAGATTGCCTTATAGAGAGGATATTTGATATAGTTGCCACGCTTGGCAGGTGGATTGGCAAACGCAGTTTTTATATTTAATCGCTATTAGGAAGACGTTGCTGACCATATCCTGATTTGTGTCCCTCTATCGCCTCTTACGACACCCACGGAATAAAATGGGATATCGAATATACTTACAGCGCCACTTACACGGTAACCTCACCTAAGCTGACTTTACCAAAAGTAAATATATGAAACAAAAAAAAAACAATAGAATATTGAAATAACTCTCATAAAAAAGTATAGGGCTTGTTTTCCAATTATGAATATTTATTTGTCCATATATCAATACTCTTTATGTTGTGCTGATTATATCCAGCCAAGTCTGCATTAAAAATATTTAAAAAATCCATTCTCCAAATCATCAAAGAGCCACGAAAATGCATTGGCGTACAGACCGCTTATGATCTTAGGACTGGTGGTGTTTCCCGTCCACAAACCATATGTATATATAACCATATTTTTGTGGCTTGTAAGCCAGTAAAAATCAAAATTATGTACTAAATAAAAGTTTTATGTCTTCTCTTTATGCAAATACTATTGACTAAAACAACCTTTGCGGATTTAATCGCGATTGACTGTAAACGCTGTTAACTCCCAACAGTTCGAGTGCTTTGTAGGATCCAGGGCGTCATCACTCTAAAAGTAGGTAGGTAAGTAAGGTTAAATCAGTAAAATTACTTTTATTTAATACGAGCTGCGCCTGCGACTCCGTTTCCGTGGAATTAGTAACTTTAAGTTATCTTTTGCTCTTTTTGGGGTAAGTGATGATGATTTATTTGTACTTTTACTCACGAATACCCTATTCTGAATAAAAAAATTCAGTAGTCAATCAATCAGACAAATTAATGAATAAAACAAAATACGGGTCCACAAACCAACTGACGGACGGATCCACAGTCAAACCAATAAACGAATTGGGTCTACCCAATTCGTTTATTGGTTAGTCTACTATAGACTTGTGTTTCATCAAGTAAATCAGCATTAAAATGAACACTAATCTACCATTATCTGGTATGCAACTAAGTGTATCAACATTTTATACGTGGTAGAGCCACGTTGCAGCTCTATTATGTACGTAGCACGAATAGTAAAACAAAAACAGGATACCAGTGTAAATTAGCAGCTTAATGCTTCTGTGTTTTGCATGGTGAGTGTAGAGAACCGGTGACCCTTTTTACTGGAAATAAGGCACTCTATCTTGGTCCTCAGGGGTGACAACGCATCTGCATTTTGATTCTTAATCGAGGATAAGTGTAGATGTCTGTCGGCCACAGCATCATCTTACCATCAGGTAGACTGTGTGCTAGTTTATAACCCATATTCTATAAAAAATAATCGATTTTGATAACCTTCTATAGTGTAAAGTTTACCTTTCCGGTGTATATACTTCAAATTTGTGACTTAAAATATGTGCGGCTGAAAAAGTTTCTCCAAAAATTGGGGTTAAGATACATCGGTATAGTACACTGCAGCCCTAGCGTAATTGTTTTCATTTGGGTATAGGTCAGGAGTAGTAGTGTTCTGTGAACGTTATGGGTTTTTTGTCAAAAATTCTCAGTTACAGTCTGGAGTCAGGGTGTTGGCGGTATTTCTGCTTTAAAAATACTGCTACTGGTCTTGCGTTTGATCTTTTTCCATTTGTATGGGATTGCCGTTCCATAGGATTATGAGAGTGATGGAATAGAGCAATGCTATGCAAACCCGTGTATAATAATCCTATCCTGCGTCATTAAAGTAGTTACATACCTACCACAGATCATTATTTACTCTTTACGGAAATAAATAATACGGTAATAAAATAAATAATATCTCAATGCCCTGTCATGGCTGGTCGCCATTGAGACTGGCCAACATGACTGAAATTCGAAACAATAAAAATATTCCAAATACAAAATATTTTATGAGTGCTCAAAATTCTTAAAATGTCAATATAAGGCATTCAAAACTTTTGGGTAATTATATTGTTACGTCTTTTTATTCGACGCTGACGCCATCTAGTTACAAATTGCCATAAAACTAATTACATACAAAATGAAAAAGTTTATATTTTTTCTGTTTTGTGTAACAATCACGAGTATAGGACTTATTTAACCTTTTAAAATATGTATTGTTCATAATTATAATAATTTTGTAATACCTATTTAAAAAACTAGTTTTTTCCATGCAAAATTAGTACACTTGTCTTAACAATGTAAAATTAAAAAAAAACTTATTTTATTATACTTAATCGCAAAGTACAACGTCCAAAGTTACGTAACTCATTTAATAATATTTCTCCATACAAATCGTCCCGTAAAATCGTGACGTACAAACTGTAACATGCTATTTCACCCACTACGGGTTAGAATAGTTCGAAATCGTTTCTTAGTGGATGCCTACGTGATCAAAGGAAGCTATTGTCCTAATTTCACGTTTCTTAGTCCAGTAGTTTGGGCTTTGCGTCTAAATAAAATATTTTTCATACACGCTTTGCACGCTCCTTCTAAAATATTTTCGAAAAAGTAAACAAGTTAATATTTTGATACTCTATTGATTTTGAGATTGATATTGATATTTAAGAGTATTTGCACCATTTTACATATTATAAAAATTATTATTTTTCCCTACATCCTTCTGGCCTCTTCTAAGTGGTTGTTTTGAATAATCGCAAAAGAACATTTATTTTATTTGCAGAATACTTTCAGTAAGTTTTGAGTCAATCACTCTGTAAAATTAAAGTTTCATAGAAACTGTAACACCCAATTTCACCATCTAAGGGGTTGTAGTTTCCAAAAACTTTACTATTGTCCCAATTTCACGCGTCTATGTTCAGCGGTTTGGACTATGCGTCTTATTACAATATTTTTCATAAAAACTATGCACCTTCGTTCTAAGCCTTTTGAGAAAATAAAAAAATAGATAAATTCCAATTTTTATTAATTTTTTTTGAAATTCATAACTTTTAGAAGTAGTTTATTAATATGTTTTTCACCACACTAATTTGTACACCCCTGGCACTCGCATGATATGAACACGCAACCAACAACTTTCGGAAAAACTTCAACCCTTCGTCATTAATAATCTCAAGAACCCTTACCATTTACTCCCAAGAATCGTCTTCTGCAGTCTTCAGTTTCTGCAAGCCAGTCCAACTTGTCTTCATCTCAACTCACCGCAGATTTGTAAGGCAGACTTCTGGCCCTTGCTTTGCATATCGTTCTCATCGGTATCACTTGAAAGTGCGTAGTACGGCATGCATTGCACACCAGCATATCGTTCGCACCGCCGTAACTTGCCGCTCTATAATATACTAGTTTTCATCTACAATAATTGATACACCCCCTGGTAAGGTGTTGTTTTGAAAAAATACCAAAATCTGTATTCATTTATTTTATTGCTAGAGTAACTTAACTTTTTCATTCTTGAAACTTCTTCAATTAGTATTATATTCAGCTCATTGTTTAAATCGTAAAATCATCCTTAGAAGCAACACGTATTGCTGGGCCTTGTGCGACCTGTATAGATAACATTTTTACAGATGTTAAGCTCTTGGATAAATCAAATCTTCAGACCACTGTGGACAGTTGCTCTCATTGTCTTACATACACAAAAAACAGAAAAATTAGAAATTTGTGTTTGTTCCAATAAATAAGCATCGCGTGGAGAGGATAAGACGTTATATAGTAAAAAAGCGGCCAAGTGCGAGTCAGTCTCGCTCATGAAGGGTTCCGTAGCAGCAAGTAACATAATTTACGATTTATGACGTTTAAAAAAAAACTATTAACTAGATCTCGACATCATATATTTTATTTAGTTTTATCATTCTCTTATTTTAGAAGTTACAGGTGACACATATTTTAGCACTTTGGAAATGTCGGTCGCGCAAACTATTCAGTTTAGAAAAAAATTATATAAGAAATCTCAATATCATTTTTGAAGACCTACCCATAGATGCCCCACATCAAGGCTTGATGGAACAACGTTTTTGAGTTTCAGTTCTAAGTATGGGGAACCCCCAAAATTTATTGCTTTTTTTTTCTATTTTTGTGTGAAAATCTTAATGCGATTCACAGAATACATCTACTTACCAAGTTTCAACAGCATAGTTCTTATAGTTTCGGAAAAAAGTGGCTGTGACATACGGACGGACAGACAGACAGACAGACATGACGAATCCATAAGAGTTCCGTTTTTTGCCATTTGGCTACGGAACCCTAAAAAGACACACATATTTCAAAATAGTGCTGATTATTTTTATGGCACGTTATTTAAAATTATAAGTTGTGAATTTAGTAGAATATTTAGTTCTAAAACTTTCTATTTCAACAGTCGCAAATCATTTAATGAATGGGCGACGGTAGGAACTTATAAAAGTAGGCGACGGTTATACGAGCTTCATTAATCGTAGCGTTATATTTAGAGAGTATGTAAAATCATATACGGGAAAGGTCAATCCACGCAACTCGGATGTTCAATTGAATATTAACAATAATTTAACTCAACCTGATCATAATTCATTAGTCATTTATCCCAAAAACAATATGCATTGTGTAAGAAAACTTAATTGTAACATAAAATATTAAATAAAATTCATTAACTTCATTCGTGTTTAGTTAAAAATGTCTAGAAATTAATTACTAATTTAATAACGCATTCAATATTACTCTTTCTTCTAATAAAAAAGATTTTAAGCTTTTTTTAAACATGTTAACATTATTTATGGTTTTTACGGCATTAGGTAGTCTATTGAAAAGTTTTTACAGCTTTATTTATAACGTACGCTCAACAACCTGTAATTTTGTTTTAAAGAAATTGGGTATATCTTTTCGTATCGTGTGGTATCTTCTTGCCATTTCATCTTCAGTTTCATGTCTGTTCGGATGTTTTACAAGATCAGTAAGGTTAGAAATATACAAAGAGGGCACAATGAGTATTTTCAAATTTTTAAAAGGTTCTCTACATGATTGCAAATGGTGTATGTGAGATACTATTCTAACTGCTCTGTTTTGTAGAATAAATGCTTTTTTACATTATATGCATAACTATTTCCCCAAAACTTAATTCTGTAAAATGAAATGAAATGAAGATTTATTTGCTTTGAAAAAGGGGTACATTTAGTTGGTTAATATAAAGTGTAATTCAGCTTTTTCAGCCATCTTTAATAGCGTGCAAATACATTTTTTATTATTAAGTTTACATACTATATTATACAATATATAATTCCACTAACTGGCTAGGCAGACGTTGTTCTCCCCATTCCAACAACCCTTCCTATAAAAATCTTATAATTCGCAATTAAAATTTGTGAGGGTCATTTATCGGGATAAAAACTATCCTATCTCTCAAGTTGGACCAAAATGCACACAGTGTGCAGAATTTCATTGAAATCAATTTAGTAGTTTAGAAGTCCATCGCGGACAAACAACGTGACACGTAATTTTTATATATAAAGATTAAAATATTTATCGGCATGTCATCGTTTACAAATTAGCAATACTAGTACCAATACATACAAATTTAAATATAATTAAGATTTAATTAAAATATATAACTACTGTTGTGTCACATCATGTCAAATTTTGGTAGTCATTCACATTATAAAAACAATGTTCATTTAGCCAATAGTAAAGGGCGCCTTTAAATATATTAAGGGGTAAGTCTTTTATATTTTGGCGTATTTTATTAGATATGAGAATACACATCCAGTAGCAGTTTTTTTTTTGGTATAGTTTCAGTAGCACGCCTATTGCCATTTCTGGTAATTGGTGTCCCGCGCCCCGATGGTTCGACGAAACATGAGATTGACTTCATAATGACGACCAAACGACAACTTTTCAGTGACATCTCCGTGCTCGCGAGGGTGAAAAGTGGTAGCGATCACCGAATGGTTAGAGAGGCACACTGAACCTAAACGTTAAGTTGGAGAGGTCTCGTCTAATGAAGTCCCCCTGGTGCTCTGTTCCAAAGTCCCGAAACCTTTCAGCTAGAGTTACAAAACAGTTTTCAGTGCCTAGAAGACTGCAATGAAGTGGACGATATGAATGACAAGCTCGTGGAAACTGTCCATGCGGTTGAAGCTAAGTTCTGCAAGACCCGCCGCAGAAGAACACAAAAACTCTCCGATCACACTCTTAATTTCATGGCTGTTAGACGGGAGATGAATCTACATTCTTCAACAGATTTGACAACTGGCATTTGGCAACTGAACAGACAGATCGCCAAATGCAAGCGGCAGGACTTACGCAACTTCAATACATCTGGTATTGAAGAAGCGATTGAGCGGAATTAAGGCTCCAAAGTCTTTTCCAGGGATTTGTCTGCCAGAAAAAACCAACTGTCAAAGCTGAAGACCGAGTATGGCAGCATCGTTTTCGGGACACCTGAGATTTTGAGTGAGATTGAGAGGTTCTATGGGCAGCTGTACACGTCATCGTTGGAGCCACACGCAAGTGTGAGTAACGATCCAAGAGCGAGTCTTATCCGACAATATTCCAAAGATATCCCGGACGACAGTCTGAGCAAGATTAGAATGGCTCTCCAGCACCTTAAAAACAGCAAGTCCCCGGGCGCGGATGGAATTCCAACGGAGCTTTTGAAAGCGGGTGGAAAACCGGTACTTGAAGTCCTTCAGAAGCTTTTTAATTCCGTCCTCTATGGTGGCACTACTCCGGAGCCGTGGAGCAGAAGTGCGATGGTCTTGTTCTTCAAGAAAGGCGACTACGCTCTCTTGAACAACTACAGACCGATTTCCTTTCTGAGCCGCGCCTACGTGCTGTTGTCGAGAGTAATTACGTTTCGTCTCGCACGCAGACTTGACGACTTCCAGCCTCCTCAACAAGCCGGTTTCCGAAAACGCTTTAGTACCATAGACTACATATATACCCTCCGGCAGATTGTACAGAAGACAGAGGAGTATAATCTGCCACTTTGCCTTGCGCATGTGGACTATGAGAAAGCTTTTGATTCCGTCGAAATTTTAGCGGTGCTGCAGTCCCTTCAGCGGTGCCAAGTTGACTATCGGTATATCGAAGTGCTGAAGTGTTTGTACAGTAGAGCTACGATGGCTATCTGAGTACAGAATCAGAGTACGAAACCTATCCAACTGCAGAGAGGTGTAAAACAGGGTGACGTTATATCCCCGAAACTCTTCACCGCTGCATTGGAAGATGTTTTCAAGCTACTGGACTGTTAAGGATGCGGTATTAACATCAATAGCGAGTACATCACTCACCTTCGATTTGCCGACGATATAGTTCTTATGGCAGAATCGCTGGAGCTTAGGTTCTCCAGCGATTCTGCCATAAGAACTATATCACTATACTCAATGACCTCAATAGCGTCTCCCAACGGATAGGTCTTAAGATGAACATGGACAAAACAAAAAACATGTTTAACGTCCATGTCACACGTCACACCTATGTCGATAGTTGTTGGGAGCACTAAGCTCGAAGTTGTTGATGAGTATGTATACCTGGGACAAATAGTCCGACAAGGTAAGTCCAACTTCGACCGAGAGGTCAATCGACGGATTCAACTCGGCTGGGCAGCGTTCGGTAAACCACGACACATCTTCTCGTTAGAAATACCTCAAAACCTGAAAATGAAATTGCAGAACTAGTGCGTGTTTCCAATGATGACTTATTGATCTGAGACGTACTCCTTCACTGCTGGCCGTATGAGGAAGCTCAAGGTTGCTCAGCGAGCTATGGAGAGGGCTATGCTCAATTATAAGTTGTGAATTTAGTACAATATTTAGTTCTAAAACTTTCTATTTTAACAGTCGCAAATCATTTAATGAATGGGCGACGGTAGGAACTTATAAAAGTAGGCGACGGTTATACGAGCTTCATTAATCGTAGCGTTATATTTAGAGAGTATGTAAAATCATATACGGGAAAGGTCAATCCACGCAACTCGGATGTTCAATTGAATATTAACAATAATTTAACTCAACCTGATCATAATTCATTAGTCATTTATCCCAAAAACAATATGCATTGTGTAAGAAAACTTAATTGTAACATAAAATATTAAATAAAATTAATTAACTTCATTCGTGTTTAGTTAAAAATGTCTAGAAATTAATTACTAATTTAATAACGCATTCAATATTACTCTTTCTTCTTATAAAAAAGATTTTAAGCTTTTTTTAAACATGTTAACATTATTTATGGTTTTTACGGCATTAGGTAGTCTATTGAAAAGTTTTTACAGCTTTATTTATAACGTACGCTCAACAACCTGTAATTTTGTTTTAAAGAAATTGGGTATATCTTTTCGTCTCGTGTGGTATCTTCTTGTCATTTCATCTTCAGTTTCATGTCTGTTCGGATGTTTTACAAGATCAGTAAGGTTAGAAATATACAAAGAGGGCACAATGAGTATTTTCAAAATTTTAAAAGGTTCTCTACATGATTGCAAATGGTGTATGTGAGATACTATTCTAACTGCTCTGTTTTGTAGAATAAATGCTTTTTTACATTATCATCATCATCATCATTACAGCCCTTCACAAGTCCACTGCTGAACATAGGCCTCCCCCAAAGAATGCCACAAAGCATGGTCCTGAGCCACCTGCATCCATCGACTTCCTGCATGTCTTACCAGGTCGTCAATCCATCTCGTGGGGGGACGCCCTACACTTCGCCTACCGGTACGAGGCCGCCACTCGAGAACCTTTCTTCCCCATCGGTTGTCGGTTCTTCGAGCTATATGGCCGGCCCACTGCCACTTCAGCTTACTAATCCGTTGGGCTATGTCGGTTACTCTGGTTCTACTGCGGATATACTCATTCCTAAGTTTATCACGCAGAGAAACTCCGAGCATAGCCCTCTCCATAGCTCGCTGAACGACCTTGAGCTTCCTCATACGGCCAGCAGTGAAGGACCACGTCTCAGTTCCGTAAGTCATCCCTGGCAACACGCACTGGTACATATAATGTAACACGCAACAAACACTAACAACCAGTGCGTGTTACATTATATGCATAACTATTTCCCCAAAACTTAATTCTGTAAAATGAAATGAAATGAAGATTTATTTGCTTTGAAAAAGGGGTACATTTAGTTGGTTAATATAAAGTGTAATTCAGCTTTTTCAGCCATCTTTAATAGCGTGCAAATACATTTTTTATTATTAAGTTTACATACTATATTATACAATATATAATTCCACTAACTGGCTAGGCAGACGTTGTTCTCCCCATTCCAACAACCCTTCCTATAAAAATCTTATAATTCGCAATTAAAAATTGTGAGGGTCATTTATCTGGATAAAAACTATCCTATCTCTCAAGTTGGACCAAAATGCACACAGTGTGCAGAATTTCATTGAAATCAATTTAGTAGTTTAGAAGTCCATCGCGGACAAACAACGTGACATGTAATTTTTATGTATAAAGATTAAAATATTTATCGGCATGTCATCGTTTACAAATTAGCAATACTAGTACCAACACATACAAATTTAAATATAATTAAGATTTAATTAAAATATATAACTACTGTTGTGTCACATCATGTCAAATTTTGGTAGTCATTCACATTATAAAAACAATGTTCATTTAGCCAATAGTAAAGGGCGCCTTTAAATATATTAAGGGGTAAGTCTTTTATATTTTGGCGTCTTTTATTAGACATGAGAATACACATCTAGAAGCAGTTTTTTTTGGTATAGTTTCAGTAGCACGCCTATTGCCATTTCATGGTTCGACGAAACATGAGATTGACTTCATTATGACGACCAGACGACAACTTTTCAGTGATATCTCCGTGCTCGCGAGGGTGAAAACTGGTAGCGATCACCGAATGGTTAGAGAGGCACACTGAACCTAAACGTTAAGTAGGAGAGGTCTCGTCTAATGAAGTCAACGCTCCGTCCCCCTCGTGCTCTGTTCCAAAGTCCCGAAACCTTTCAGCTAGAGTTACAAAACCGTTTTCAGTGCCTAGAAGACTGCAATGAAGTGGACGATATGAATGACAAGCTCGTGGAAACTGTGCATGCGGTCGAAGCTAAGTTCTGCAAGTACCGCCGCAGAAGAACACAAAAACTCTCCGATCACACTCTTAATCTCATGGCTGTTAGACGGGAGATGAATCTACATTCTTCAACAGATTTGACAACTGGCATTTGGCAACTGAACAGACAGATCGCCAAATGCAAGCGGCGGGACTTACGCAACTTCAATACATCTTGTATTGAAGAAGCGATTGAGTGGAATCAAGGCTCCAAAGTCTTTGCCAGGGATATGTCTGCCAGAAAGAGCCAACTGTCAAAGCTGAAGACCGAGTATGGCAGCATCGTTTTCGGGACACCTGAGATTTTGAGTGAGATTGAGAGGTTCCATGGGCAACTGTACACGTCATCGTTGGAGCCACACGCAAGTGTGAGGAACGATCCAAGAGCGAGTCTTATCCGACAATATTCCAAAGATATCCCGGACGACAGTCTGAGCAAGATTAGAATGGCTCTCCAGCACCTTAAAAACAGCAAGTCCTCGGGCGAGGATGGAATTCCAGCGGAGCTTTTGAAAGCGGGTGGAAAACCGGTACTTGAAGTCCTTCAGAAGCTTTTTAATTCCGTCCTCCATGGTGGCACTACTCCGGAGCCGTGGAGCAGAAGTGCGATGGTCTTGTTCTTCAAGAAAAGCGACTACGCTCTCTTGAACAACTACAGTCCGATTTCCCTTCTGAGCCGCGTCTACGTGCTGTTGTCGAGAGTCATTACGTTTCGTCTCGCACGCAGACTTGACGACTTCCAGCCTCCTCAACAAGCCGGTTTCCGAAAAGGCTTTAGTACCATAGACCACATATATACCCCCCGGCAGATTGTACAGAAGACAGAGGAGTATAATCTGCCACTTTGGCTTGCGTATGTGGACTATGAGAAAGCTTTTGATTCCGTCGAAATTTTAGCGGTGCTGCAGTCCCTTCAGCGGTGCCAAGTTGACTATCGGTATATCGAAGTGCTAAAGTATTTGTACAGTAGAGCTACGATGGCTATCTGAGTACAGAATCAGAGTACGAAACCTATCCAACTGCAGAGAGGTGTAAAACAGGGTGACGTTATATCCCCGAAACTCTTCACCGCAGCATTGGAAGACGTTTTCAAGCTACTGGACTGTTAAGGATGCGGTATTAACATCAATAGCGAGTACATCACTCACCTTCGATTTGCCGACGATATAGTCCTTATGGCAGAATCGCTGGAGAACCTAAGCACTATACTCAATGACCTCAATAGCGTCTCCCAACGGATAGGTCTTAAGATGAACATGGACAAAACAAAAATCATGTTTAACGTCCATGTCACACCTATGTATAGTTGTTGGGAGCACTAAGCTCGAAGTTGTTGATGAGTATGTAGACCTGGGACAAATAGTCCGACAAGGTAAGTCCAACTTCGACCGAGAGGTCAATCGACGGATTCAACTCGGCTGGGCAGCGTTCGGTAAACTACGACACATCTTCTCGTTAGAAATACCTCAAAACCTGAAAACAAAATTGTAGAACCAGTGCGTGTTGCCAATGATGACTTATTGATCTGAGACGTGGTCCTTCACTGCTGGCCGTATGAGGAAGCTCAAGGTCACTCAGCGAGCTATGGAGAGGGCTATGCTCGGGGTTTCTCTGCGTGATAAACTTAGAAGTGCTAGAAGCTCTCTGTCGCACTCATCACAACCCGTAGCATATTTGTCTCCTGTCCACGCGAGATTTATTTAAATACTAGCTGTTCCCCGCGACTTCGCCCGCATGTAATTCAGGGGTTTTTTTAGCGCGGGACCCTAATATTTTTTCTAAAATAAAAGTAGCCAAGTTCCTCGTTCTAACATCAACTATCTGCCAGTGAAAACCCGGCAAAATCGGTCCAACCATTTCGTAGATTAGCCGGATCAAACAGACAGACAGGCAGACAATTTATAAGTATATAATTTTATATGCGTTTAGTAAAAAACAGTTATTTTTACATTACAAACAGACCCTTTAATTTTATTAATTTGTGTAGACTTTAAATTATTAACCCCCGGAGAAACTGTCTGCCCTTTGTGAGAATTTTTTATTATCTATAGAAATAAATAAAATTAGTGTCTGTTTGTAACGTCAAAATAACAGTTTTTCACTAAATGCATATGAAAGTATATACGGTACTTATAACAAAAACACAATTTTTTGAAATTTTTGTCTGTCTGTCTGCCAGTCTGTCTGTGTGTCTGTCTGTTTGTTCCGGCTAATCCCCGAAACGGCTGGACCTATTATAACAGGGCTTTCACTGGCAGACAGCTGATGTTATAAGGAGATACTTAGACTAATTTTGTTTTAGAAAAAGAATTAAGGTTCCGCGCAAAAAATTAAAAACCTAAAATACACGCGGGCGAAGTCGCGGGGAACAGCTAGTATATAATAAACACGCTGTAGTAATGGCAGATTGAATCAAACACTTTTTTTGGAATTTTTGAAAATACAACTTTAGGGTAGTCTGTCCCTATGTCAACCCCTTCAGAAGTGTCAACCAGTTCAGAAGTTATTTATCAACTTAGCTGACGGATAGTCATTATTATTATTTGAATTAAACACTTTTTTGAGCAACTTTTTTTGCGACTAACCTGTATGCGCAGTACCAGGTGTACCCAGGTAGGCCAGGCAGACAGTCATATACCTGCTTATTGAGTCAACTGATACTCTTAAACGAAGTTTCATGATGCATCAAACACTTCATGAAAAATTCGCCATGAGCTCTCGGACCATTACAGATATGTCGTCAGCGACTAAAATGTAATATTAAATCTAGAAAAAAAATTCATTTGTGTTTAGTTATATCCGGGAGATTATTTATAATCATGATATAGTATTATTTGCTGATGAAACTTCTTTGATTTAAAAACTTAAACGTCAATCATTTAAATGTGACGAAGTGAATAATATTATTTTAAAATTAGTGCATTGGTTTAACGTTAATAATCCACATTTGAACGGAAATAAAACTAAATGTATTAAATTTACAACACCGAATGTTAAAAATCTGAATAACAATGTGTTGCTAAAAGGGGAAGAACTGAGTCATGTTGAATCCACTGTTTTTCTTGGCATCACTGGACGCAAAGCTTCAGTGGGGCCCCTATATATCCAAACTAGTAAGCAGACTAAGTTCTGCAGCTTATGCTCTTAAATAGTCTGTTTCACTAGTGTCGAGACAGCTAGATTTGTTTATTTCAGTTATTTCCATAGCATAATGTCTTATCTGATTTTGCTATGGGGAAATGCGGCTGATTTAAACACTATTTTTGTTTTGCAGAAGAGGGCCATTAGAGCTATTTACAACCTAAAACCGAGGGAGTCTCTTAGACAAAAATTTAAAGAAATAAATATATATACTCTTGCGTCTCATTATATTTACGAAAATTTAATGTATGTTCACAAAAACAAAGTCAGTTTTAGTAAATAAAAGTGATATACATTCCGTAAACACTAGGAACAAACACAAGCTAGTGATACCAGTTTCTCGACTCCACAAATTCAGTAATTCATTCTTGGGGCATTGTATACGCTATTAAAACAAAGTCCTAGAAAATATACAAGATCTCTCTACTAAGCTAGCTTAAAAATTGTTCAGCAAGGATTATTATAACATAAATGAATACATGGTTGATAATAACCTCTGTGAATGAGGTGGTCGATTCCAAGCTGATTCTAAAATAAATTTTGTAAATATTTTGTACAACCCTTCATGTAAATTTACTTTAAAAAAAGTCCCGCTGAGTTTCTTGCTGCTTCTTTCCAGGACAAAGGTTTTTTCCGAACCAGTGGATAAGAAAAAAAAACTGGGCAAGTTCATGTCGGGCCACGCACAATGTAGAGTTAGCGTTCCGTAGTTGCCCGTCACAATTGTGGGCTTTCATGATAACGATCATAATTAGAGAGTTCGTGGTTTGACCGCTATAACGAGTAAAAATGGGCCAAAATAGAAATATGGTAACAAAAGGACTTATTTTCAAATCAAACTTAAAGGGAGTAGTATTCAAAAAATATTAAAAAAAACTTTTCGATTTTGAAAATAATACAATTTAGGTACATCAAATCATTCACATCATCATTGTTGACTATCTATGACTATATATTCGCGGCAGTACTACCCTAAGATATACATATATGACCGTAACGAATCTTCACGTAAATCACCACTGCCCTAAATTATCCTGAGGTCGCCCGCGTAAATCAAGAGTGTTACGAATGAAACTGTATGAGGTTATTTAATTGTATGAATACTTTGAATGAGGCATACAATAACTACCAACAAAAAATAAGTGAAAGTAGTAAGTAAGTAAGAAAGATCCTCCTTGCCTATCCCGCCAATGAAGAAGTAAAGCTATAGTAGTAGTGCATAAGTAACTCGTTTTACAGATATATTGAATAAAATAGTTTCTGTTTCTGTTTCATCAACACTGACTCAATTTTCATGGTTTCCCAATCCTGACTTTTCTCTATTTGTGTGTAAGCAATTTGCAGATCGTGATGTTAGGAGACACATGCTCTCTATCCATTCTGACTCTGTCAGAAGTGATGAAGTCGGCCGTAAAATGAGCATTCCCTTGCCAGGCTTTTAACACCTATATTACCTTTATCTTAAATTTTCTATATCCTCATCTTCTTTTCCTTCCCAATGGAGGGTGCTCAAATCATACCTTCACACAAAAAAGCAAATTCTTCGACTGTTTTCGAATATCTTCCTATTTTCATTCTATTTTTCCTTTCCAAAGTCATAGAACACCTTGTCCAACAACACATTAATTCGTTTTGTTTAATAAATAGCATTCTCAATCCTCTCGGCTTTAGATCTGCGACTACGGCATCATAAAAAATCACGGACTACATTCGCTACGGTATGAAGAATCATCAAGTAATAAACATTCTGTGAAGTATTGGTGGTGTTGATTTCATACTGTTGATCGTGCTATTCTGCTAGGGATACTGCGTTCTTTTAACATATCTCGAACTGCAATTTGTTGGTTTCACCGTTATTTGTAAAGACACTGGCAACGATTTCGCATCCAAGATAGACCTTATTCATGGCTTGATACCGTGGCTGGCGTTCCGCAAGGTAGCGTTTTATTTCCTCTTTTATTCGCAATTTTTAATTCAAATATCTTCTCTCTGCCACTTGTATGCAGATAATCTCCAAATATATTTACAAACAACCAGTGAAGATCTTTCGAAAGCAGTAGAATGAATATGCAAGGATCTGACTTTTATTTTCGACTGGAGTCTGTCGTATGGGTTAACTGTGATCCTTTAAAATTTCAAGCTATAATTATTGGCAGTTCAAGATTGATTTGCAAAATAAAAAATGTCAATTACAACCCGTAATATTTAATACTATCCCTATCTCTTATAATGACGTAGTTAAAAATTTAGGTATCCTTTTGAATCCGCCTTTCTTGGACTCAAGTCCTCCCTAACTAAAAGAGCATTTTGAAATGCTCAGCTCGTCGTAATTTTTCTCTAAAGTCCAAGGAAAATCTTTAGAACTCCTTGCTCGATTTTCGATTTCTTTTCTCGATTCGATTAAAAATGCTCAATATTCATGTGTTTAAGAAACAACTTTAGGAACACTATGTCTCTCTAATCCCTCTCTCTTCCACCATTTATTTATGCTCATTGATCTACCTAAAGTTTATTGTTTTTTTCGCATATATTGGTATCCTTTCTTACTTTAGCGGCAGCTATATTATTATGGCTATTATTTTGGTGGTAGCATGAACGGGTCGGCTTGGCAGGAGAAGCTTTCACAGAATATGAACGTAATATAGCAACTTAATGCTGATGTGTTTCGTATTGTGGGTGTAGAAAACCGGAGACCCTTTTTACTGGAAGCGAGGCATTCCAGCTCAGTACTCAGGGGTGATAACGCGTCATTATTTTATTTCTTAGTTGAGGAAAAAGGTAGATGTTTATGAGCCACAGCATCCACTTACCATCAGGTTGACTGTGTGCTCGTTTGTTACCATTATTATATAAAAAACCCTACCCGTTTTATCTTCCCTCACCTCCTTGTCTAAATAAAATCAAGGATAGTAGTGCATTAAGAGTTGCTCCAGGCGTTGATCGCATTGCTCCAGATATTAAACAGTCAGTCCTTTGTAGGCTAATTAGTCTCCCCGCAGTCATCTTTTCGTTGGTCTTATTACACCAGACAATGGAGGTGTAGGTAAAATCGGCCTCACTATGAAGGTGTACAGTCATAGGATCATACTGGGACGCAAGCCCCAGTTACAGTTACAACCATACGACTACACCTATACCTAATGCAATTTTAGCATTATGACACACGTTGCTAATGTGAGAGTTCCACGTTAGTTTTTGGTCGATTGTTACGCCCGTAGTTTCAATGTGACTAATTTGTTCAACCATCTCTTTTTGGTAAAAGGGTATTATAACAGTTTTATTAGCATTAACTGATAGATTGTTACCCCAACACCAGTAATTAATGGTGGGTAATGCTTTTTGTATGATTGATGAGAAAGTATTGTGGCAAAAACCTGTCGTAATGACCGAAAAATGTGATATGATAATCACAACATATTTTTTAGGATAGGACAAATTGTAATGAAAGTCGTAGAAATCTTCTTTTATAGAATAATAGTCACACATAGTCCACCTGATAATAAATGGATACTAGTTCACATACGCCATATCTATCCTCGATTAATTCCACAAAATAGCATAATATGTTGGTGTGCATACTATAGGGAAGAATTAAAGTTGACTGGTATTTTTATTCAAAGTATAATTATTTTACCTTTTTGAATGGTCTAAGTAACCTCACAAGTTCAAGGTAACCACTAAAATGTCGTTTAAATAGTTACATTAAAATATTCATTCCCTATTTATCTGCTCTTATGGATTAAGTTTTTTTTTTATTTTAATTGGATCACCCTTACATTAGCCTATTTAATAAAAAAAAGTTATAATTTAAATCTCCACAGCCGTGTACTAAAAATCGATGAACTTATATAAAAAAAAACATACGATACTTGTTTTTAAACTAAAAAGAAACAATTTAATGATTCAATGCTTTGAAATAAAACCTGTATTATGACTTTTTGTCCATCATACGGAATAAACAAACCAGTAAAATATATTCTGCCGTGAGTGTGCAGATTATGAGTATTTTATAACACAATTTTAACTTGTTAGAAGAAATATTCTAGTAAAATAATCAAACTGCGTCAAATCAATTTTATTACGTGGTAGAGCGATGCTGCAGCCTCAGCTATATTAATATATTAATAGCTCGACAGGGGAAGGACCACACTATCACAGAATACCAGCGTAAAATAGCAGCTTAATACTGTTTAATAAGGTTAATAGTGTTTAGTATGGTGAGCGTAGAGAACCGGAGACGCTATTTACTGGAAAAGAGGCATTCTATCTTAGTCCTCACGGCTGACAACGCATCTGCATTTTGATCCGCAAACGAGGATAGATGTTGATGTCTATGGACCACAGCACCTCTTACCACCAGGTGGACTGTGTGCTCGTTTGTCACTTTAATTCTATAAAAAAATGCAAGCAGGGCCGAAGATACGAGACGTCTGGTACTATGATTGCCAACGCTAATCCGCCTTCCAAACCAAGCGCAGCGATTATGGCAATAAGTCATAATTAATAGATATCATAATTTACCGTGTCGTAGCGGTGTAATAATATCCACCACCCCATATCATCCCGTGAGTGTCGTGCGAAGAGACAGACAGAAACTAGTCAGGAGATGGTTAGCAGCGGACTAAAATAAAAATAAAACTGTGGTTTCCAACCCTAGTAACTATGGCAAATATCTCTCCTATGAGGCAATCTATGGGGGAGGCCTATGTTCAGCAGTGAACTTTAATAGGCTGTAACGATAGCGGTGATAGAAATTAAATTAAAAAATCTATCAAAGGTACCTAGTTAACTATATTATCTATAGACTGAGAGCTGACGACGAATTTTGGGAAGGTCCTTTGGGCAAGTTGAAATTGTGCAAAAATTTAATTTCGTCAATTGGCAAATCCAGTCCCGCGAGTCTGGCTGAGCGTTTGCGGTTATTTTTTTACTGCGCAGTATATAACATTTGCAAAAAAAAAATCCAAAAAAATGTTCTTTTGGCAACTTGATTTCTTTTTTATCTTTTAATTTAGTTTTTATATAATTCAAAAAAAATCCCAGACGTTTTTGTCGGTTATAAAGTATTACAAGGGATATAAACTTAAAAAGCAATCTAAATATTAAAAAAAATAAAGTTATTATGTATTGTGATGACATAGGCATGATGTTAAATAACTGTGTAAAAGGACATCTGATCAGTAATTATTGCATGCCTGGAGCATCCTTTAGTCATATAATGGATAAAGTTTTAGCTAGTAAATTCTGTCCTAATAGTACAGTACATTAATAATTCTTGTTGGGAGAAGAGGCAATATAAACAAAAATCAATTATTAAAATATATTGATAATCTAAATACTTTAGATGTACATAAAATTATCTTGTTTACATTGCCTTACATACGGGGTTGGCCGCAGGAAAATAAAATAAGATATGATTTAAATTTATTAATGAATAGCTTTTCATGTAATAATAATTTAAACTTGACATTTAATTGTTACAATTATAATGATAGAATTAATTTAATAGATATAAATAATTTAATTAAGAAATTTTTGACTAAAGATAGGTATTACCTATCAAAATATAATTTAAGACAGATGGCAAATGTGCTATCTTATTATTTATATATTAACTCAGCCAAGGACTTGGCTACACAGACATCTGCTTCTATTGAGCAGTGTAATGACTTAATATGCAATTTGGAATCAGTACCAAGTAATTTAAATTAGAAAATGAGACAATAGAGGTAATCTCTAGCAGTTATAATAACTTAAATAATTTAGAATGTGGCTTACAAACCTTTAATTGTATGACTCCACAGAAAGATAATGAAAATTGTTTACACAAAATATACAAGAAGTCTAACTAGTGTTAAAACAGCTAGAATAGTTTACTTTAGCTATTTCCATAGCATAATGTCGTATGGTATTTTGCTATGGGGACACGCAGCTGACACTGAAATTATATTTGTTTTACAGAAGAGGGCCATAAGATCAATTTATGATTTAAAGCCTAAAGAGTCGCTGCGACAAAAATTTAAGGAAATTAATATATTAACTTTGGCCTCTCAATACATTTATGAAAATGTAATGTACGTACACAAAAATAAAAGTAGTTTTACAAAAATAAGTGATATTCATTCTGTAAATACTAGGAACAGACACAAGCTAGTAGTACCACCATCGAGTCAGTAATTCATTCTTGGGGCGATGTATACGCTTTTACAACAAAATTCCAGAAAATATACAAAATTTGACCTGCTCATAGTTCAAAAACTTTATTAAACTAAGTTTGTATAAAAAGGGTTATTATAATATTAAGGAATTTATGGATGATAATAACCCCTGGAAATGAGGTGATCGCTACCAAGCTATTTCTAATTTGTTATGTTGTTGATTGAGGGGGTGCTAAGAATCTCCGGTGGAGGTTCGGTTGCCACCTTAGACGACTCGACCTGGCAACGTACAACGCACGCACCCTGAGGACTGACGAGAAGATCGTGGAGCTGGAAGAAGAGATAGACAAGTTGCGCTGGCATATTATAGGATTATCCGAAGTCCGAAGAGAGGGGGAGGACACGGTAATCCTCGAATCCGGCAACTTGCTCTATCACCGGGAGGGCGACCATCTGTCCCAAGGAGGTGTCGGATTTATCGTCCACAAGTCTCTCGTTAACAACGTTGTAAAGATCGGGAGTGTGTCGACGAGGGTTGCGTACCTTATACTCAGAATCACCAAACGGTATTCGCTGAAGGTCATACAGGTTTACGCACCAACCTCGGCACACCCCGATGAGGAGGTGGAGGAAATGTATGAGGATATCTCTAGAGCCATGCATTCCTCCAAAACCCAATATACGGTGTTAATGGGAGACTTCAATGCAAAACTAGGCACAAAAGAGAACGGTGAGCTGAAAGTAGGGAAATTTGGAATAGGGCAACGGAACCCAAGGGGCCAGCAGCTGGCCGACTTCATGGAGAAAGAGGGACTCTTTATGATGAACTCTTTCTTCCAGAAGCGGCCCCACAGGAAGTGGACCTGGTCGAGCCCCGACGGTTCGACAAAAAATGAGATTGACTTCATTATGACGACCAGACGACAACTGTTCAGTGATGTCTCAGTGATCGCGAGGGTGAAAACCGGCAGCGATCACCGAATGGTTAGAGGCACACTGAACCTAAATGTTAAGTTGGAGAGGTCTCGTCTGATGAAGTCAACGCTCCGTCCCCCTCGTGCTCTAATCCAAAGTCCCGAAACCTTTCAGCTCGAGTTACAAAATCGTTTTCAGTGCCTAGAAGACTGCAATGAAGTGGACGATATGAATGACAAGCTCGTGGAAACTGTCCATGCGGTCGGAGCTAAGTTCTGCAAGACCCGCCGCAGAAGAACACAAAAACTCTCCGATGACACTCTTAATCTCATGGCTGTTAGACGGGAGATGAGGCTACATTCTTCAACAGATTTGACAGCATACAGGCAACTGAACAGACAGATCTCCAAATGCATGCGGCGGGACTTGCGCAACTTCAATACAGCTCGTATTGAAGAAGCGATCGAGCGGAACCAAGGCTCCAAAGTCTTTGCCAGAGATCTGTCTGCTAGAAAGAGCCAACTGTCAAAGCTGAAGACCGAATGTGGCAGCATCGTTTCCGGGGCACCTGAGATTTTGAGTGAGATTGAGAGGTTCTATGGGCAGCTGTACACGTCATCGTTGGAGCCACACGCAAGTGTGAGTAACGATCCAAGAGCGAGTCTTATTCGACACTATTCCGAAGATATCCCGGACTTCAGTCTGAGCGAGATTAGAATGGCTCTCCAACACCTTAAAAACGGCAAGGCCCCAGGTGAGGATGGAATTACAGCGGAGCTTCTGAAAGCGGGTGGAAGACCGGTACTTGAAGTCCTTCAGAGGCTCTTTAATTCCGTCCTCCATGGTGGCATTACACCGGAGGCGTGGAGCAGAAGTGCGGTGGTCTTGTTCTTCAAGAAAGGCGACAACGCTCTCTTGAAGAACTACAGACCGATTTCCCTTCTGAGCCGCGTCTACGTGCTGTTTTCGAGAGTCATTACGAATCGTCTCACGCGCAGACTTGACGACTTCCAGCCTCCCGAACAAGCCGGTTTCCGAAAGGGCTTTAGCACCATAGACCACATACATACCCTTCGGCAAATTGTACAGAAGTCCGAAGAGTACAATTTACCACTGTGTCTGGCGTATGTGGACTATGAGAAAGCCTTTGATTCCGTCGAAATTTGGGCGGTGCTGCAGTCCCTTCAGCGATGCCAAGTTGACTGTCGGTATATCGAAGTGCTGAAGTGTTTGTACAGTAGAGCTACGATGGCTATCCGAGTACAGAACCAGAGTACGAAACCTATCCAATTGCAGAGAGGTGTAAGACAGGGTGATGTTATATCCCCGAAACTCTTCACCGCTGCATTGGAAGACGTTTTCAAGCTTCTGGACTGGAAAGGATACGGAATTAACATCAATGGCGAATACATCACTCACCTTCGATTTGCCGACGATATAGTCCTTATGGCAGAATCGCTGGAGGACCTAAGCACTATGCTCAATGACCTCAATAGTGTCTCCCAACGGATAGGTCTTAAGATGAACATGGACAAAACAAAGATTATGTTTAATGTCCATGTCACACCTATGCCGGTAGTTGTTGGGAGCACTAAGCTCGAAGTTGTTGACGAGTATGTTTACCTGGGACAAATAGTCCGACTAGGTAAGTCCAACTTCGACCGAGAGGTCAATCGACGGATTCAACTCGGCTGGGCAGCGTTCGGGAAGCTACGACACATCTTCTCGTCAGACATACCTCAAAACCTTAAAACGAAATTGTACAACCAGTGCGTGTTGCCAGTGATGACTTACGGATCTGAGACTTGGTCCTTCACTGCTGGCCGTATGAGGAAGCTCAAGGTCGCTCAGCGAGCTATGGAGAGGGCTATGCTCGGAGTTTCTCTGCGTGATAAACTTAGGAATGAGGTTATCCGCAGTAGAACCAGAGTAACCGACATAGCCCAACGGATTAGTAAGCTGAAGTGGCAGTGGGCCGGCCATATAGCTCGAAGAACCGACAACCGATGGGGAAGAAAGGTTCTCGAGTGGCAGCCTCGTACTGGTAGGCGAAGTGTAGGGCGTCCCCCCACGAGATGGAGTGACGACCTGGTAAGACATGCAGGAAGTCGATGGATGCAGGTGGCTCAGGACCGTGCTTTGTGGCATTCTTTGGGGGAGGCCTATGTTCAGCAGTGGACTTGTGAAGGGCTGTAATGATGATGATGATGATGTTGTTGATTTGTGTAACATCATGATTGTAAGCTGTTACTTATAAAAAAAAGTCCCGCTGGGTTTCTTGCTGGTTCTTCCCAGGACAAAGGTTTTTTCCGAACCAGTGGTAATCAAATAATCTAAATTGAATAAAAAAGTTTCTGTTTCTGTTTCTGCACAATTTCAACTTGCCCAAAGGACCTTCCCAAAATTCGTCGCCAGCTCTCAGGCTACTATTTCCATTGTTTTTTTTTTAATTAAGATGATAAACGAGTGCATACAGTCCACTATATGTTAAATAGATGCTGCGGCCCATAGACAGTCTACATCTATCCTCGATTAAGAATCAAAATGTAGTAATGTCACCCCTAATGACTAGGATATAATGCAACGTTACTTGTAACAAGTCGTAAAATTAAATAAAAAATTGTACAACTCACTTCAATATAAATAAAGTGAAAACGTCATCAATGAATGAAATGTTGTCGAAGTCAATTAAATACACATTATTAAGGGTAACTCAAAAACTACAGGTAATATCTTGATCAAATTTATATGGGACCACATGAGAAGCACCAGCTTTCAAATAAAAAAGAATCATTAAAATCGGTTCTTCTAGATAAAATTTCTGAGGTAACCCACGCCTTAAAAAAATACAGTCGAATTGAGAACCTATTCCTTTTTTGAAGACGGTGAACAAGGACTAATTTACGCTGGTATTCTGTAAGAATGAGGCGTTCCCCGGTCGAGCTGACCAGTTTGTTTTGCAACCCTATTAAAGCTGGAGCGCAGCTCGTCTACGTTAACCCATAAGACTTATCTGTGACACCATTTATTTCAAAGCATACTCCAAGCCATCGTCTATTAATGAAACGATATTATTTTATTTCCTATATGACATACTAACTTATTTGTGTGGAAATAAATAATATTCTTAATGGTATGCAATGATAAGTACTATGACCTGTTTATCTTTGTCGTTTGAGATTACAAAATTAGAACATTTTGCGACCATTGACGACAAACAAATGTTAAAAAATGTCTTGTCTCTAATCGTCCCCAAATATCTGCTCCTGACTTGCAATACCTATCACCTCGTGACGTT
The DNA here is from genome assembly GCA_033319125.1 of Parnassius glacialis. Lineage (NCBI taxonomy): Eukaryota > Metazoa > Arthropoda > Insecta > Lepidoptera > Papilionidae > Parnassius > Parnassius glacialis. The sequence goes on from JAVANC010000004.1 coordinate 40,993,915, forward strand.
TTGTTTTGTATAAACGATAGTTAAATATAAATCATACTTACATCAAAGTGATTGCCACATATTCAATATAAGACATACTTGGTTAAAACTGGCAAAAAGAGACCCGAAGATATTGTCTACAAAAATTTGACTAATTTCTGTGAAGATCACTTTGATGTAAGTACGACTTATATTTAGCTATCGTTTATACAAAACATCTTAAGGTGATAGGTATTACAATTCAAACTTTGTAATAGATTACGTTATTTTAGATGTAACTAATTATAAAAAAACTAAAACTGGAAACTTAATTATCATATAGTCCACCCTACACATCAACTCCCCGCGGTATCGTGCCAAGAACGCTGGCTGCGTTTCCCCGCTGAATGGTTATACTTAGCCTTTGAGCGAGAAAAGAACCAGCCCTCTTATCACCAGCAGCAACGACCAGCCGCGGATAGAGTTCCTTTAGGAACTCCACCGCACGTGGACCCCACGGACCGATAGTCTCTACAGCAAATGGCACAAATATGTAGTCATCTCTCAGAGATTCATATTTGCGCCACTTACTGAGTTCAGCTAATTATTGCTAATGATTTCAAATGTCATAATGATTATTGCATATTTTAGATTGAAAATGACATGAAAAATGACTGTATTCTGGACATAATGTACTCTTAATTACACATGTGTTTTGCACCCTCTTGAGCTGCACATACGCTAGTGAGTCATCCCGTAAGATTTCCTTCCGGACCTGAAAACAAAAAACAGTTGGCACCTGAATACATAACTTTCCCGGCGTTCTTATGATCGTATTTTTGCATTCAGGCACAACACACCAATAATAAAGATGATAACTCACTATTTAACGTTCAATAATATATTATTCCTTTGCAAAATCGTTTTATTTACTAGCGTAGTGACGTCACGAGCTGAACAGAATGGTGGCTAGCGTTTCCGCGCAAAAAATTTAAAACGATAGGTTAAAAGTAATTTTTATGGTAGTCAAAAATTACTTTTTATCTATCACTTGGTTTTCAAAATGTATATCAAAATTATAGTGGTTCATTAACACTAGAGTTCATTTAAAACACTATTTGAAAATGGGTGTAATACCCTATTGTGTACATTTTTGGTATAACTATATTGATGAGGTTTGATCCTTTACCAAACCTCGAATTGTAATGGTCTACAAACATAACAACTACGATGCTGTTATCCCCATTCATTCATTCATTCATTACAGCCCTTCACAAGTCCACTGCTGAACATAGGCCTCCCCCAAAGAATGCCACAAAGCACGGTCCTGAGCCACCTGCTCCTGCTGTTATTCCCAAAGGTCAATCAATTAAAATGTGTTCAATTGCTCATTTCCAATTGAACACCACCATTTTTGAAAAAACTATTTTAGATTAAATGTTAAGTTTCTTTAATATTAATAAATTGCTACATAAAGATCTATTCGGTTTTACAAGGGGTCGCTCGACAAGTGACGCTGGAGTTGAGCTTATTAAACATATTTTTTGTGCATGGAAGAATTCAGAGGATGCTTTGGATATATTTTGTGATCTTTCCAAGGCCTTCGACTGTGTTCACCATGAGACATTAATCAGGAAGCTACAGTACTATGGTGCCAAGAACACAGCGCTTAAACTTATTATTTCATATTTAAGTAATAGAAAGCAGAAGGTTATTATCAATGGTAAAAGTTCTTCCGGGTCACCTGTATTATGAGTGTCCCCCAGGGCTCGATTCTCGGCCCATTTCTGATTCTGGTGTATATTAATGACTTACCTCACCTTGTAGGGGATAGTCAAGATATAGTATTATTTGCTGATGATACTTCCTTGATTTTTAAACTTAAACGTCAATCATTTAAATGGGACGAAGTGAATAATGCTATATCAAAATAAGTGCATTGATTTAACGTTAATAATCTGCATTTGAACGGAAATAAAATTAAATGTGTTAAATTTACAACAACGACTGTTTAAAATCTGAATACCAATGTGTTTTTAAATGGGCAGGAATTGAGCCCTGTTGTATTCACTGTTTTTCTTGGCATCACTCTCGACGCAAAGCTTCAGTGGGGCCCCCATATATCCAAATTAGCAAGCAGACTAAGTTCTGCAGCGTATGCTGTAAAAAGGATTAGAGGTCTCACTAGTGTCGAGACAGCTAGATAAGTTTGTTTCAGTTATTTCCATAGCATAATGTCTTATGGGTTTTTGCTATGGGGAAATGCAGCTGATTCTGAAACTATTTTTGTTTTACAGAAGAGGGCCATTAGAGCGATTTACAATCTAAAACCGAGAGAGTCTCTTAGAGATAAATTTAAAGAAATAACTTAACTTTAACTTTGGCCTCTCAGTATATTTACGAAAATTTATTGTATGTTCACAAAAACAAAGATAGTTTTAGTAAAAAAAGTGATATCCATTCTGTAAACACTAGGAACTAACACAAGCTAGTGATGACAGTTTCTCGACTCCACAGAGTCAGTAATTCATTCTTGGGGCAATGTATACGCTATTACAACAAGGTCCCGGAAAGTACACAGGTTCTCTCTATTACCAAGTTTAAATGTTTTATTAAGCTGAAACTGTATGAAAAAGGTTATTATAGTATAAATGAATACATGGTTGATAATAACCCTGGGAATGAGGTGGTCGCTTCCAAGCAGTTTCTAAAATAAATTTTGTAAATAGTTCGTAATCATTTATATTGTAAAATTTATTTTTAAAAAAAGTCCCGCTGGGTTTCTTGCTGGTTCTTCCCAGGACAGAGGGTTTTTTTCGAACCAGTGGTAAAGTAAAAATGACTTTCAATAAGAATTACACATGTAATGTATATTGAATAAAAATTAATCTATTCTATTCTATTCTACTTTAATAAACGCATCGTAATCAAAACATCAGACTATAGATGAAAACATGATTAGATTTAAATATCGCAGCTTCATTGAACAATAGGAGCCAAACATTTGTAGTTTCCATTTTTAGTAATAAATTTTTGTACAGCTTTAATTTTTTTCATCAAGGAACAATTGTAAAATCAAATCTTCATGTCTTCATGCTGTAGTTGTGAAAACAAAACGTATTCGACTAGTTATCTTACTTGGTAGAGCCATGATCTAGCTACATATGTTGTGGTTGCGGCAGGAATGGGTCGGCTCGACCGGGATAGGACCACGCTCTCACAGAATACCAGCGTAATATAGCAACTTAATGCTGCTGTGTTTCGTATGATGTGGGTCTAGAGAATCGGCGACCCTTTTTAACTTAAAACGAGGCATTCCATCTCATTCCTCAGGGGTGATAACGCATCTGCATTTGGATTCTTAATTGAGGATAAATGTAGATGTCCATGGGCCACAGCATCCACTTACCATCAGGACTGTGTGCCCGTTTGTGTGCACATTTAGTCTACACGTCGAAAGAACTTGATTTATAAAATGGGTTACACAACACATTTCATTGAAAATATTTCAAAAAACACTCTATTTCCTAACACGAATGTCCTATATAACAAGTATTCAAAAATATAAGAGCACCTACAAAATTATAAATAAATTCAGATATATAAGGCCGTACGATCTAATGCCGTGTTTTAGTATATATTGAAATTATTTTATATTTCTAACTAGTGTTGTAGTGCTGGTGCAAGACGTTTACGTATGTTTTTTTTTTAATTTAATGAACTAAGTTCTTGGGATCTGTTTTAAATATTTTTATCATATAAATCAATATGATGAAATCATTCGCATACATGTAACAGTAAACAGGCAGAGGTCATTTTTTGAACACATGTTTTTTATAGTTTTCGATTTTTTGTCGATGATGTATTTTGCAGTGCATTACGAATATTGACACTATAATCGGACTACGTATAAAGTAGCATAACATAATAACAAACATAAGTGAAATTAGCACATTATCACATTTACCTTATTATTATTGATAGTTATACAGTGTGCATGTATATATATATATAAATCATCATTACATATATATAAATACCAACTCACAAATTATTATGAAGTATACTCATAAAAACCAATATTGCTAAGACAACAAAACAGACATAAGAGCCGTCATCGAACAAATTTTTAAAGATTTAGAAATGCTCGACATATTTTGTAAAGTAGTTAAATTTAAATTAAATTACGTTCAAATGTTTTAGTGCCCTACTTGATATACCCATAACACGTGCTGTAGTAAACAAATCCCCAACGCGTGTCGCAAAAGGCTGCGAGGCCACCTGATAAATCCAACATATCTTCTAGTCTGCACAACGTAATTAACAGCTGATTATTTATAATTTTTTAACAATGGCGGTTTTATTTAAGTGAAACAAGGCGATGAAGGCTTGTGTCGTTTATATAAAGTCGTAGATTGGAAGACACCTAACGTGTATGAATCGGTGCTTCTAAACATTCAGCTCATTTGCGATGTGTCGGTCGTTCGTTTGATTTCTGTTTACTCCGTTATTACAAAACAAGTTTAATCTTAAGTTAAAAACTATAATGATGCGTCTAATTAACCTGTGCTGCTTTCTTGTACTTTTAGTTTTTGGTGAGTACTTGGAATAATACATGTAATATTATTTATTTTATTTTCTAGCGGTGAATTTTTGTTTTCCTTATAATTTCCTTGCATTAAATATCACGTTATTCTTTAAACGTATTTTTATTCACTGTATATATATATTTATTATAATAATTAGAAATTAAATGTCTGTGAATATTAATATTTTTTTAAATATTTAATACTGCTTTTTTCACATTCTATAGATTTCTTTTATACAAATCTAACGCTAGAAAAAACTATATTTGCCATAAAATTTATGAAAAATGTTGTAAAAATAATTATTAGCCAGTTACTGTAAATTATATTGAGTGTAATATTTTATAGTATTTCTTTTTGATTTACGCGAATAAGTACATTTCAGAAGGGGAGAGTCTTTCAGTTACTGAGTTCCGGAAAGCACTCAGAAAGTCGTGAATTTAAAATTGCTTCATTTTGTCATGAATTTATATTCTGTGTGTATTTAATAATATATTTTGTATTTATTTATAAGAGTTAAAAATCAAAAAAATAAGGGTTTTACTAGTAAGTTAGCAATTTCCTTAATACCAAATTTGAAACGTGTAGTATAAATAAAAGTTGATAAGTGTAATAAACTATTCAAGTATGTCATGTAATATATTCAATATAATAGAAACATTAAACACGTTCACAGGATTTGATTGCACAACATTTTAACTCATATCAGATCATACTTTTAATAACTGCTCGGAACAAGATTCTAAACAGGAAATCTGTATTTTTATAAAGTTAATTAATATGGTGTAATGGTGTCATTTTGTTGCTCTTTTAGCACACACGCTAGTACGTTTCTTTCTACAAGTCTCATATCATTCCGCATCTTTATTAAGAGGTAACAGAGAGAAATTATGCAGGAAAAAGGCCTATCAAGCGTTATAAAGATATATATATACTAGCTCGCCAGGCAGACGTTGTTCTGCCCTTTCCAATGACCCTTCCTATAAGAATCCTTAAATTCGCAATAAAAAATTTTGATAGTCATTTAGCGGGATAAAAACAGTCCTATCTCTCAAGTTGAACCAAAATACACACAGTGTGCAAAATTTCATTGAAATCAGTTCATTAGTTTAGGAGTCCATCGCGGACAAACAACGTGACACGTAATTTTTATAAATAAAGATATATATATAAAGATATATATATATATATATATATATATATATATATATATTGATAATAATTAATAATAATTAATCACTTTATCCACTCACACAGTTGGAGAATATCAGGGTTATTCTTATTTTGGCAACTTGACAGTGAAGGACATTTACAAGTTAAAAAAATAATAACCTCTAAAATGGTTTCGGTAATCTACCTCCGTAATTTGTTTTTAAAACCAGTTACTTGCGAGCACACTATCTATTATGATTTATATTACCTTAACATCAAGTTGAACCAGTTACAACTACAATAAATATATTTTGACTGAACTGCCGTGCCGTAAATTTACACTTAGAAACACTTAGAAATGCAAATAAATAAGCATTCTTTACCAATATTTACTTTTTTAAAACATCAACCAGGTAGAGCCATGCTGCAGCTATATTAGTAGTATAGTTGTAGCACGAATGAGCCGGCTCGACCGGGGAAGGACCACGCTCTCACAGAATACTAGCGTAAAATAGCAGCTTAGCACTGCTGTGTTTCGTATGGTGAGTGTAGAGAATCGGAGACCCTTTTTTCTGGAAAAAAGGCATTCCATCTTAGTCCTCACGGGTGACAACTAATCTGCATTTTGATTGTTTATTGAGGATAGATGTGGATGTCCATGGGTCACAGCAACGACTTACCATCAGGTGGACTGTGTGCTCGTTTGTCACCCTATGCTATAAAAAAACAATTATTGTTCATTGTTCCTTTTTGTTTTTCATTCATTGATCATCTTTTGTTGGATACAAATTTCAAATTCTAGTTCTCTTGTTTTTCCTGATCAATAATAAATCGACTGGTAAAGAATGGCTCAGGGCATTAAATTGGCCCTTGTATTCTTCTGTTATAGGGAATGCAATAAAGAATAAATAAATAAATATGTAAAAGAATAGAGTATATAGAATGTCTTATAAGAGGGGAGGGGGAGGAGGGTTCACATCTGCTGTTTTTTTACTGTTTTGAGTATTTATCAGAAAGATGCTGCTGAAACTTCTATGAAATTTTTACCCTCTCCCTTCTCTTCCTTCAATCGGTCAACCAGACGTTCGACCTGTCTCCACCCCTTTGTTGTAGTATACCACGCATTCGACTTGCTTAGTTGTTCATAAGACGTACAGCAAAGTCGTGGAATAATTTGCCAGAATCTGATTTTCCATCCGATTATAATACAGATATCGGTGATGTTTTATACAAATGAGACCCACGCCCACATTATTAAGATATAAAAGAAAATGTTTAATCTAATACTCGTATACAAAATACCATTCAAGGAAACTTGTATAACTTGTTCTACAAACTTATGTCCTCTTTTTGTCTTAACTTTCCTTATGTTTGGCCTAGAAAACAAAACGGTGCACTTTATCTCATGCTTAGAATAGAATATAGAATGTAATAATTTCGATTCAATATTATTTATTGAAATGTAATTTATACTTTTACCATTTGTTCGGAAAACCCTCTGTCTTGGAAAGAGCCAACAAGAAACTGAGCGAGGCATTTTTAACATTAATTTACTACAACAACGAACAGCATGGTAGCGATCACCTCATTATCAGGGGTTATTATCAATCGTGTACTCTAGTAGTATAAAAAAACCTTTTAAAAACCTAACTTTAAAAACTATTGCTAAACTAGCTGACCAGGCCGACGTTGTTCTCCCTTTCCGAGTACCATGTGTCCTAAAAAAATCATTAAATTCACAATAAAAAAATGGGTCACTTATCGGGATAAAAACTATCCTATCTCTCAAGTTGAACCAAACTTGTGTAATTTGTTCAGTGTTTAGTGTTGTTGTGTTTGTTGTAGGTTGTTCTGCCCTTTCCGAAGACCATTTGCTTTCCTAAAAAAAACTCCTGAAATTAGCAATAAAAAATTGAGGGTCACTTATCGGGATAAAAACTATCCTATCTCTCAAGTTGAACCAAACTTGTGTAGTTTGTTCAGTGTTTAGTGTTGTTGTGTTTGTTGTAGGTTGTTCTGCCCTTTCCGAAGACCATTTGCTTTCCTAAAAAAAACTCCTGAAATCAGCAATATAAAAATTGAGGATCACTTATCGGGATAAAAACTATCCTATCTCTCAAGTTGAACCAAACTGCACACAGTGTGCAAAATTTCATTGAAATCAGTTCTGTATTTTAGGAGTTTATCGCGGACAAACAACGTGACACTTAATTTTTATATATAAAGATTATAATTTAGAAGTTATTGATAGATATTTTCTGTATGTTTTCTGGGACTTATTAGTTAAAAATTATGTATGTTTACCATTAAACCTGAATTCTTGCCATATTTTGTAGAACTTATGTAATACATTAGACATACTCTATTATTTCAGTTAAATTCTTAGCTTATTATATCAGAATAAAAAATACAATATCCCTTTCCTTTCGAGGGTTTCTTTAGAAGCGATTATGGGAACTGCCGGAAACCTCTTGTTTACGCTCCACTGAAAATACCCGCGACGGGAAGTAGAATCAACGATGAAAGGCTTCTGGTGCTGCCTACCAAGCGCAGTAGTAACAGCAAATCCCTCATGCAACTACAGAGGCCAAAGCTTTTCCATGGCATGACTTTTGCATGCCGATGAAGAAGATGAGTTAAAAGAAAACAAAGCTAACGTACGACGTTACAGGCTGTTATTTTAGTTTTTAAATAAAGTTCCGTTCTATATGACACTCTATAATCAGACCCAAAAAAAAGACAATTTACTGATAGTTAAATTGTATCTTTAGCTACAGGTGCACTTGAAAATCCAAGTAATTAAAAGATATTGAAGTCTATGTTGAGCAGTGGACTCCCAGAGGCAGTCATGTTGTTAATGATGATGATATAAAAAACAAATAATAGCAGTGATCGGTTTATACGTTAGTCAGATATTACCCTTTGAAAGGACGTTAAATCTTCGACACCTCACGCTTCAAATCTGTTAGACGTTTATATTAGAAAAGAAAATGCGATCGTATATATATATATATATATATATATATATATATATAAATATATATATCATATGCATGCGATCTATATATATATATATATATAGATCGCATGCATATGATAGAAAATATTATTTAGTTTTAAAAATCGCGATAAAAAAATCGAAGAAGGTAGAAAGAAAGAAAGAAAAGATCAAAGAATGGCGGATGAAGTTTTATGTATTTTTCAATACTAAATCATAATAAAATAAAAATAAAACATTTTGCCAAAAAAATAAGACATTTAGGGGTGGGAAATCATTTAGGGGTTTGAAAAATAGATGTTGGCCGATTCTCAAACCTACCCGATATGAACATATTTAAAAAGGAGTAAGCTCTTTTCGCGAATGTCCCTTAGTCGTATCGGTTCGGAAAAATCGCAGGTGATATTATTGATTCATAGTTAATTTGCGTTAGATACATGTTTCGTAATCTTTGTACGTCTTTCTCGGGTTTCAAAAACAATTTCTTGTGTTACAATGTTAATCTATTTATAAATATCATTTTAAACAAACATCGGAAGAAGGAAATCGCAAAAGGAGAATGAATAATTTTTCCTGTAGACTATACTTACAATGCTGTATTCGCAAAATAAATACAATAAAATTTCCAGAAGCTTACAAGTTAATAGAAGTTTTTTCATGTTCTGATTAGAAGGGTATATTGCGAGTTATAACCAGACGATGTGAATCCATTCTATCATTTATCTATCAGAAACTTCTTCCGCTTTAAATCCTCCGACAGTGACATTTGTAGCGATTCGAAGAGTGACAGCAGTAGCTCTGATTTTGGATCATGTGACTCTTAAATTTTCTTTAGTATATAAAATTTTGTCGAGTGAATTTTTACAGAAGCACTATTAAAAGATTGCTATTGTAAAAATATTCATTAAATGTTATGTTATGCAAGAAAATTGTTTTATTTACAGTGCTGGATATTTAAAACAATTCCCAATTGCAACCAGAATATCATGTATTCAATGAGCAATGCTTGTACACAGTTAAAGTCAAATACAAAGAAACTTTTTGTATAATTTTGAATTTTGTTGTTGTATTTGTTTACGTTACCCGAAGCCTGAAAAACAATTTGATTGTGAAATTTCAAACATTTTAATCAATTATAGCTGTAGATATAATCCTGTTGCCAGAAGCGACAACGAGTACTTTATTTTTATTTTGCAGTAAGGAGCAGCTCCGTCCACGTGCTGCTGTAACTAATTACTATCATTTGGTTGTCAGCTCGTGTCTCGCTACATTTAATAAAAAATAATGGATACTTTTGTGAAAAATAAAACAGAGTTATGTAGATGGTGTAAACTTTTTTAATTGGAAAAAAAGGATCTTTATGTTATAAATATTTCACATATTACACTGAAAGGTCCACTTTGTGATTTCCAATCATTATTATAAGCCTATCACAATTTCACTCCTCAAAATAGGCTGTGTGTCATTCCTTGGGGGAAGCACATTGCAGCAACGCTTTCAGAAATAATTAAAAATTAATTTCTAAATGAAATTTAAACCTTTCTTGGGAATGGTACGTTACGTCTCATAGATTTTGTTGTCTACTATAAAAAAGACATTATGTAATCAGAAGACAAATGGAACGGTTTGAATTTTTATCATAATGCTTGCGGCGATCTAATTTCAGTATTCTCAGTTCTTATTATTCAATAGAGTCATGGTCACAATTCAATTATAAGAGGTAATTTCTATTGTCTCATAACTTCGTCTTATATAATAATACAGCTGTGATATTTGTTATGAATATGCATGGCATGGCTAGGATTTAATTTCTTTAAAAAAATGGAAGAAAATTATAGAAAAATTCAGGTTGGGATTTATTTGAAACTTTATGTATCGTAGTTGGTTCGTCTGTTAATGATCGTAAAACATTTGACCGACTTGACTAATTGAGATTTTATTCACACTATATAGTTGTTTTATTGAAGCAATGATTTATAGCTATGGTAGGGTCCGACAGATGGTGATGTAGTCAAATTATTAACAAATAGTAGATTAATAGACCAAGATATATACAAGATAATTTACATTCACAATTTAAGTGTCAGAGTGCCAAAAATCACAAAATCTAACCCTGGTTGGTGGTGGTGTGGTTGAGTTATTGATAAATTATATGTAAATTTTTACACTGCAAAAAGTTCGGAGTGAATTTAGAGTAAAACTCATCGCGTCACCTATCGGAAAGAATAGAGCAGAGTAGTATTAAAAAATTGTATTTTGTCGAAATAAAATATACTTAACTCATTACTCAATAAAGTCTTTAGAAGTTAACAAATCAATAATGATTTTTTGTTAGCTGCAAAGAAGCATATATATCAGGCATTAAATGACAAAACAAAATACGAGCGCGTATGAAGCTACGCTACGTGGATAATAGGCCCTGCTTATCTTTATTATGTTATTATTTACTATACGTCTTATCGTGAATTTATAACAATATACATTTACACGGTCTATTCATTTTTTTTTACATCCCGCTTTAAAAATAATAATTTTCAAAAGTTCGAAGTCTTAGATTTTGGTCCGATTTTGAGAATGCAAGTTTTCACCAAATCTCCACGTTTTGAGATCCTACGAAGCCGCTCCGTCCGACGTCCGGCTGTTGAAAGTTATTTAGAAAAAAAAGTTTTTTCTAAATTACTTTCTAAATATTTGATTAATCAACTCCAGACATCAGAAACAATTTTTTGTACTTAAAACAAACTCCTTCGAAAGGTGCCAAGCAAGTCAAAACTTATTGTCATTTAAAAACTTCAAAATCGAGCATTGTGCTCGAAAATAAGCGGGAAGTTCCAGGGATAGCCTGCAAGGTCAACCGTTTTTCAGATTTTTAGTACTAGGTAACAATCATAAAAATATGCTAGTATTTTGTGCAGCCACAAATAAGTACCTAGTGCGATTGCCAAGTCAATCTATGTATTTAAAACATAAAAGATTTTAAATATTGATGTGGTCACTATAAGACGTTGTTAGGTTAGCTAATTACGTAATAACTTGAGACAGAAGGACCCTTAAGTTGGGACTAAATAAATTAACCGACTTGGTATTACATGGATCTCACAACTTTTACGGTAGAAGAACTGAGTTGCGAGACTTGGTTTTTTTACAAGTTATGTTTTTGATGGCATCTCATTTCTTTTTATAGATAGTCCTGCTTTTTTTCCTTTTCGGTACCATCTACGGTCTTGAATACCAACAACGGATTTTCGGGCAATTTAGTCTACTTAATACTTTGCGGGATTTTGGTACAACTTCATAAGACACGTCCCATTTTTGCTTTTTAATTCCGTTGGCCATTTTACAAGTTACCTTTGAACATAATTATAACTAGGTACCTATCTATGTACATCTATTATTCAATTATATTATACATATATACAAGTACACCGATTCCTTCACTGCAAATATAACTTTGTAATCCCATATATTTATATAGGATTACAAAGTTATTTATGCAGTTGGTGTATCTAGAATACTGGACGGAAATTTCAAAATATTTTAATTTTTTCTTGATTTATACACTAAACACTAATTGTATTCTAAAGGAGACGGTCCAAATTGTATGAAGCGTAGGCCTAGTTTTGTACTAGTATGGAAATAAAATAAAATATTAAACCACTTTTGATCATTCAAATCCACGAATTTGCCGTAATTTCAGTGGTATTAATTTTTTATTCTCACCAAAGAGATTTAAATATATAGGTACTTAAATGTCTTTGATTCTCACCAATAAATGCAACACTAATGGCGGATTGATGTCGTTTTGATTTAACGTTAGCTAGAAATATACTCATATCACCTATAGCCTATCAGGTAGATTTATTATGTAAAATAGCTAAAATGTCTCGAAACTAGCAGGAAAGTAGGGCAAATAAAGTTGTATTTTTTGATCAAAACACGAAAGTGTATTATAGATTGTGTATGTGCTTTTTTGGTCTTAAAACAACTAACGTTCTTGTTGATATTTGCATATCATAAATGCAGTTCAGGAGAAAACAAATGTAAAAAGTACTACCTAATTCCAGACAAGAAGATTGTTGAGATAAATCAACGTTGCCTACGCACAAAATTATTTCATTAAATTCATTAGTGCGTACTAATGCACACTTCAGTGCCAGGGGCATCCAGAACTTTTTTGTTTTACATGGGGAAATGAGGCCTAGATGTTTTGTTTGTTTTTACAAAATTTTAGAGCCAGATAGCTCAAAGCCGAGATTATATGTTAATAGAAGGTAACTCCGTTTCTCTACCCTATAAAACCACCCTAAGATACTACTTTATTGCACTAATCTTATAGAATATATTTATTTTACCTTAGAGTGGCTGTTTTAGGGTGGATAAACAGAATAATCCTCAATACTAATTTCTGTTCAAGTATATGTGTCATCTGGGCTGCTGAAGTGCTAGGGTACAATCATAGATAATATAATTTATTTGTTATAATATGGTACATTACAGTTCGTACAAAAGAATTCGCATCCTAAATATTCTGCCGTTTCCGGCGTACAAATATTTTCATATAACAGGTCCTCAGCGTGTCAGAGTAGAGTGAGCCTTAACAGAGATTTGAAGCCTGGATAATGTCATAACAAAGTTTAACAGTCCTATGAATTATAGAAAGTGAAACATTAGGTCAATCATGTTTTGGATACTTACGGTAATATAAATAAAACAGCTTATTTTTTTTAATTTTTATTTATTTATCCTACTTCAAAATTCTCTGTTACTAAAATGCTATCCAGAATTGAGACCAGTGCGATTATAGAATTTTGATACACAAATACCAGACATTATGTGGGCACAGCAACCCACTGTCTGTTGTCCAGAAATGCAACTGCAATAATAACCTGCAATCATCTCATCCCAACTTGTCCCTTATCTCGCCAACAGTATATAATATGTACTCGTATAATAAACTCTGCCCGAATGATGGCGAGATGTTATACGGCCTCTTATTAAAACAGAGTCTTGTTGGAATGATATTAATTGGGTCACAACTTATCTGCTACCCAGTCTTCGTTGACACCAAACATACAATATACTGATAGTATTGGCATTAGGGCGCTGGAGCTCATTTTCAAGATTTGTACCGACAGATAATTCTTGTAATACGTTTGCAAAACATTGTGAACATATTGGTGTATTTTGATCCAACTAGAACAAAATAATCTTATTTTAATAAACTATCTATATTGCAGAAGCGCATTTTAAACCTTGCAACATGTTTTAACAGGTGAATTGAAAGATAATTACATCATATTAAGATTTTGCAGCCATTATGAACTTATATAGAAATTAATAATTATTAATAGACTACAGATAGAAGCATGTCATTCAAATGCGTTTAATAGCTTAAGGAAACATCTTTTTTTCGTACATACCTGCTTACTGATTCAAAATGTGATTCTATAGAATACAGATGTCCGATATCAACGAAATCAAAATCTCACGTAAATCATTAAGTCCATAAAACAAAAGCAGAGTCAAACAAGTAGTAACTGATCCAAAGTACAAACAAAAACCAAATCACCAAAGAAATCCACAATTAAACGCATTCACGAGTTGAGAACTACACAACCAAGCTCGGAATAAATAAAAATATAATTTGACAGAAATGACATTTGACAAATAACCGTGTCATTTTTACTTTTTTATGACTGGAAGGGCACCATCTTGTAAAACCATTAGAAACTTGGGATTGTATTTTTATTTTTTGCAAGTTATTTAGTTTGATTTATTCTCTCATTTTATTTTTAACAAAATCCCTGAGTTTTTCTCTTTTTTACGGTATATTGTACATAGACTGGGCCAGAAATGGACCGTCTCCTTTGAAGCTTCTACGTTTACTAGAAGTGCCTTAGACTGTTGATGATAGTAGGACAGTCAGTGAGTGTCAAAATTAAGAAACTTTGACTAGTTATAACTCTTAAACTACGGGTTCAAATTGAATGAAATTTGAAATATACCGTGTTTATAAAATGCATGCATTGGTGACTGGGACATGAATTCAGGCTGCTAGTTTTATCCACAACGAAGTTATATGGGGTCGAAAATGGCCTGAATTGCTTCGAGAAAAGGATGGTACGGCCGTGCCGCTTTTTTGCTCGATTTGGCGGGGGCACTACCGTGTTCCCAGACAATAGCGTCATGTGTAACGTCACCATTCCACCGAAGTACACAATCGTACTGCTCTTTGAAGATACGGTTCTCTGAATCATACCAGCAAATACCTACACAGGACAATAGTTTAACGTCTATTACAATCTAGTCGCTATGCAATTCACTTTAATAAATTGGCGCTCCTTCCAAGCAGGGGCGGTACCATATTACGTTTGCCCTAGCCTTTTAAACATGGTGGAGCCATGCTACAGCTATATTATAGTTGTAGCACGAATAGGTCGGCTTGACCAGGGAAGGAGCACGCTCTCACGGAATAACAGCGTAAAATAGCAGCTCTATGCTGCTGTGCAGAACTGGAGACCCTTTTACTAGATACGATGCATTACATCTTAGTCAACCAAAGGTAGATGTAGATGCCTATGGGCCACAGCATCAATTTACAATAAGGTTGATTGTATTCTCGCTTGTCACCCTCATTCTATACAAAATAAAGCCTCGATTCCTCTCAATGACAGGTCATCTGTTAGAGCTGTCAATCTTATTCCCTCAGTGCCTAGTTTAGGTCCGAATAAATTATAAGCAAAACATTGTTCATAGCGTTAAATATGATTTTTCAATCATTAGATAAATGTTATTCAAAATAGGTACTTACATACCACAAAAACAAATTATAAATTACAGTTGTATGAATAAAATAACTCAATTGTTTCCTCTTTTTAAACAGTCAATTTATAATTTAGTTGATTAATAACTTTTATCTAATCATGGAAAAGTAGAACAAAATTTCATTGAATATTAATATTAGGAATGCTAAGTTTTACAAAATAGATTTTATAGTTGCACAAACTTGCGCAAAGTAATGCTAATGAGAATAATTATTTTGTTATCAATTAAATTATTAAACAAAGGTGCAGTCGCGTGCAACCTCGGCTGACAGGATAATAATGGTGTTACCCTTCTGTCTTGTTTTTTTTTTATGTCTGTAAAATAACGTATATTGTGAGTACATTTATTCTGCTTCATTTGTAACCATATAATTATATTAATATACAAATATATCGGATATAAAAGATTCTACCTGACATAACCACTGGGATATTGACACTATAAGAGTACACTTTTTAAATTTTAAAAGTACATTAAAGTAATATTATTTTCATGAATATGTGGCGCAAAAACATAAGAAAAACCTCCGTGGTTGAGCCAGAAAGCATGACACGGGAGTTTCCACATTTTATAGCAACGCTATAAATAGTAAGATTAATGTATAATATGGCACACTACAATAATACGGCACCAAAACTAATAGAACAATAATATGATAATTTAAGATTTATTTTTTTTTAAATATGGTATTTGTTATACGAAAGCCTCCTCCGTGTTGAGAGGATTTTTGGGATTACAAAACCCCCGAGCTGCTCAAATTCATGTTGGCGCACTTCCGTTTTCAATTATCTTTAATTTCTACATTTCTTACCACCACGAGCCCCTGATAAAGGAGCACTTAAAATTGCAAGTTTTAGCCTGCCGAGTGTGATGAATATGAGAATTTTTTTTCAGAAATGGATATAATTGTCGTATACTTAAAAATACCTTTGACCAGCTGTTATCGGCATTGTGTGATCAACAGTGATCGGATTTAAATTTTAGACCTTACATTAGAATAGAGCCACAGTAATGCGCGTTGTCAATAAGGTTACAACATGTACACGTGTAAAAGGTTAACGTTAACGGCAAGGTTACACGTTACATTGTTTTAATATCCGTAACTATTTATTTACATAATATACAATATCAAAAACCGTATCAAAAAAAAACTTAAACTAAAAACTTATATTATCATACAGTCCTACTCCCCGCGGTATAGCACCAAGAACGCTTGCTGCGTTTCCTCGCTGAATCAACCCTCTTGTAACCAGCAGGGACTAACAGGCGATACTGTTCCTTTAGGAACTTCACCGCAAGTGAATCCCACATTTGTATTAAAAAAGCATATGGCAAATATTCTTTTTTAATACAAATGTGTAAAATCTTTCATTTGAATATGACGAACAGTAAAATCAATAATAAAATTATTCGCTTTTAGACGATCAAAGACTAAGCGCCCTATTGTTTTGAAAAAACTACTTATGAGTACATTCCGCGTCCGGCCAAAGTAACGGCTTAACGAAGTCATCCCAGCATACATAATGAAATACGTAGATATTTTGAGAGGTCGGTGAACCAATGAATTGGGACTATATTATTTCGGCTTGGTAAAGTTCAACCTTTTATATTATACTAATACTAACAAGTAATAATGCGGGAAGTAAAGACTGTGTAAGAACCTCCGAAGGAAGCGAAATTATAGCCGAAATAAGAATTTTTTTTTGGTTTTTGGTCATTTTGACCCCCTAGGAGTGTAATGAGAACTTTTTGTCTCTATTCAACCATGACCCTCATGACATCCTCTACATGATAGGCTATTCAAACTATGCCTAAACTACGAGCCACCCCAGATTTTTTTGGTTTTTGGCCATTTTGACCCCCTAGGAGTGTAATGAGAATTTTTAACTCTTATTCAACCATGACCCCCATGACACCCTCTACACGATAGACTATTCAAACTGACTAGGCCTAAAATTCGATTCACCTCCCAACTAATTTCTATAGTTTTTACTTCGAACAAGTGCGATGCGGGAAGTAAAGACTGTGTAAGAACCTCCGAAATAGGCGGAGTTATAGCCCAAACAATAATTTTGAAGTTTTTGGGTTTTGGCCATTTTGATCCCCCTAGGAGTGTAATAAGAACTTTTTGCCTCTATTCAATCATGACCCCCATGATATCCTCTAGATGGTAGTGTATTCAAACTGACTATGCCTAAAGTTCGAGCCACCCCCCATTTTTTTGGTTATTGGCCATTTTGACCACCTAGGAGTGTATGAGAACTTTTTGCTCCTATTCAACCATGACTCCCATAACACCCTCTTCATTATAAGCTATTCAAACTGACTAAGCCTAAAGTTCGATTCACCGCCCAAATCATTTCTAAAGTTTTACTTCCAACTAGCAAGCCCGGTTTCGCTCGAATGCAATTTAAATGTGGCATTAGCTGTTAATGTGAAAATTTTATCATAACTGCCTCCAGAGTAATACGGGTTACCGTCTGCTATTCGTCCGTATTGCTCTATGTTGTGGTGTAATAATAATTTTTATATGTATGTATCCTTTCCAGTCCAGTAGTTTGAAAACGTCTTCCAATGCAGTGTTGAAGATTTTCGCGGATATTACGTCACCCTGTCTTACACCTCTCTGCAGTCGGATAGGTTTCGTTCTCTGGTTTTGTACTCAGATAGCGATCGTAGCCTTATTGTACAAATACTTCAACACTTGCATATACCGACAGTCAACTTGGCACAGCTGAAGAGACTGTAGCACCATCATTTCGACGGAATCAAAGGTTTTTTCTTAATCCACATACGCAAGACAAAGTTTGGCAGATTGTATTGTTTGGTCTTCTGTACAGTTTACCCAAATATGTGGTGTATGGTACTTAAGTCTTTTCGAAAATCGGTTTGTTCGGGAGACCGGAAGTCGTTGAGTCTGCGTGCGAGATGGTACACTGCGTGGTGACTCGAAAACAGCACGTAGACGCGGCTCAGAAGGGAAATCGGTCTGTAGTTCTTCAAGAAAGCATTGTGGCATTTCTTGCAGAACAAGACCATGGTACTTTTGCTCCACGGCTCCGGAGCAATGCCACCATGGAGGACGGAATTAAAGAGCTTCTGAAGGAATTCAAGAAGTGGAACACCAGTTTCCACCCGTTTGTAGAAGCTCTGCTGTAATTCCATCCGCGCGAGGGGCCTTGCCGTTTTAAGGTGATAGAGAGCCATACTAATCTCGCTCAGACTGACGTCCGGTATATCATCGGAAAAACCTTGTGATTAGTTGATCATTATTGAAAATAACAACTTTATGGGAAATAACAGCCGTTTAAATTGGAAAGGTGAAAGATGAAAGGAAGGCGAAAAGATGCGTTGGTGTTAACGGAATCCGGGGAATCAAAACGACTTCTCCAGTTTCACATCCGGTCGGTATTATGCACTCTATTAGAAATGTTTTTAAAGATTTACCTGCAAACGTGTACCGGCGCACAGGTTGGTGCTTTAAGGTTTCGTAATAAACGGACACCCTATTTGGGTGACCGTTTATTTTTTTTTATTAATACAAATTTATGTGGCGACAATCCATAGGGCTGCAAGGAATTGAGAAATTGAGAAATAATATATAAATAGAGTATATATAGAATAGAGAATATAAAATAATTGTTTTGAAATAAACAGCATCTTCGAAATCGAGCACAGAGCCTACTTGATCACTAGCAGGTGACAGAATTGCTCTTTTCATTAACCAATAGAAGTCTTAGAATTCATATTATCGATTTAGAGATAAACATTGTCAACCAATTCTGAAAGGTATTTTTTAAAACATTTTCTAAAATAATTCTTCCATTGTCTTGTGATATAATATGATCCCTTCGATCAAAACATCTACAAAATGCCGGTTTTCTCTACAAAGTCCGCGGCGGCTAGGATGTCGGCCAACCGTGAATTTTTGGTAGCATCGTGGACTTTTCTCTAGATATACATAAGAACTAAAATTCTTTAGTACATTATTTTGATGAATCTCGTAAGGGTTAGTCAGCATAAGCGACTTAATTACAAAACTTTGAATTTTCTCTGTTATCTACGGTACCTAAACCTAACCTTTCGTAATAAAATCTCTAAGTGTCAGTGAAAACTTTTTGTTGCGTGGTTACAAAAAGTAAGTAAAGTAAGGGGGTTATTTTGAAAAATCGAGTAATACATATTTTATTGCATGCCTTAAGCGCAAAGCGCGAAGGTTCTACTAGCGCCCAAAAATCAAGATTCCAACGTTGTGTCGCATGAACTCGTATCTTACAATCATATTGAACATATAAATGATGTAAAAAGCACATTGTCAGAAAGATAATTGATGGTTGAACTAATTATTTTTTAAATTGATCAATTGCTATTTTTACATTAAAAGCGGTTTTAGTGGCATAAGGTGTAGATTTATCAAGTCCGCATGAAGACGTTAACACGATAACTTTTGAAAATATAATTATTTTAACTCAATCTATTTTCTAAACTCTTTATATATCATGTGGGAAGCCATGGAATGTAAATGGCAGTATAATTTTGTTTTGTTTAGTTATAATAAATTATTTCCGGTTGAGATATGGCGAAATTTTCGGTATTTTGAGCAGCCTTGTATTAATTTATTTTACTAAATACATTTTATCTCACTCAGGGCCTCAGATTCAGAGTACTATTTAACTGAAAAATATCGCTCGCTTTAGAAATACAAAATATTCCAAAAATCAAATTTGATACATACTTGACTAAGGTAAGATATTATTATTGTTTTTATAAGCACAGATTTTCATTACCAAATTTTGTTTCGCTACAAGTACGCAGGATTTATATATAAATATACTTATACGTCTTGGACATTATGGAGACCTGAAGGTGTACTTCGATATCTGCTACTGGATCTCCTCAACGTGTAGAACTAGGTGTGCCAAGATTATGCTCGTTATGTTAGTTATGATGAGACCTTACCCCGACATAAAATACACCTTCAATGAATATTGCTTGAATGCTACTGGAACTCCTCGAAGAGTTGTAATAGTAATAGGTATGCTGAGTTTGGGCTCGTTTTGTTAGTTATGATGAGACTTTACCTCTGGGGAGTGTCGGATTATCCTTAAGGCAAACTATTCACGTGACTAGGGGCGCAAGGTTAAAATAGCGCGCACGGAAGTTTTAGAACGAAAAAAAATCGTAGTATTTGTTTACTCCTAAATCGCTCTTACTCTCTCATACATATTTCATTTATGCCCCCCTGTTAATGGTACTCATATCCTAATTATTTTGCAATTATTAAACTATATCACAAATAATTTTTATTGTACACAATAATACAAATTATAATAAAAAAATCTATAACTAGTAACATAATTATCATACAGTCCTACTCTCCGCAGTATCTTTCCAGAACGCTGGCTGCATTTCCCTTATACTTAGCCTTTGAACGAGAAAAGAACCAGCCCTCTTATCACCAGCAATCATGGATGGAGTTTTTTTAGGGACTTCACCGCATGTGGACCGATAGTCTCTACAGCAAATGGCACAAATATGTAGTGATCTCTCAGAGACTCATATTTGCGCCACTTACTCAGTTCAGCTGCCTCTGATTCCGCCTCGGCTCTAAACGAAGTACTCCTGATATGAGAGGCCGCTAAAGTGTCTACGCAAGTAGCATCCCACACTAGGGCTTTACCTCTCTCTCAAGTGACCAATATCATATCGTCGGGTCTCTTGCCATCGTCTCTAAATATTCCACAAGACTCTTAAACCGAAGGAACATTTATAGAGACAAGAGTCTTTCGGATGACATCGTTCAAAGAACCATGCCGTGAAAACCTACAAGCAATTTTCTTACATGAAAGTCCGTGAAGCTCAAACTTGTCGACGCTACTACTACAGGGCACTTATGGGGTTGACAAATCGCCGCTCCTAGTTGGATTCCTACGGCGATGCGCAAGCTGTTCCCATCAAGTAATGTGCCGAGATTACTTGATGGAAACACGTGTAATCAGTGAATAGATTCCTTAATCGTAAGGCGTGCTTTATTTTGGTCACTGTGGAAAATATGAAACAAATCTTTCTGCACGCTCTGTACCAACGGAATATCCCACTGTTTTTGTAGGTTAACTTCCAGTGGAACATTTTCGCCGGGACAGAGCATTTGCCATATCTGCCCTGCCTCCGTAGCAAAGCTCAGGTCTACTTTATTATTTAAAATTATGTTACATAAGTCACTGACACTATGCACGGAAGCAACGAAAGCAGGCAATGCAACCCTAGAAAGATTTCTCACACCAATACTTCTATTTCTCTCACCAAATTTTATAGGTAAAGTAGCTTGAGTCCAGGCTGTTGTATTTAAAGTTAAATTTAGAATTTTTTCTATAGCTATTTTAAGACTGTCATCAATATCTTTTAAAATATCCAAACATTGCCAGACTGGACTCGAGAATTACATCTCAATTGATTTATATATTGTTTTATCAAAATGAAAATTGGAATACGCAAAAGTTTTTTTTTATAGTATAGGGTGACAAACGAGGACACAGTCCACCTGATGGTAAGTGGCTGCTGTGGCCCATAGACATCTACATTTATCCTTGTTTGCGAATCAAAATCCAGATGCGTTGCCACCCGTGAGGACTAAGATGGAATGCCTCGTTTCTAGTAAAAAGGGTCTCCGGTTCTCTACACTCAACATACGAAACACAGCAGTGTTAAGCTGCTATTTGACGCTGGTATTCTGTGAGAGCGTGGTCCTTCCCCGGTCAAACCGACCCATTCGTGCTACAACTATACTATTAATATAGCTGCAGCATGGCATAGGTATATAAGATATACGCTCTATATAAGATTATATTTAGGTACACAAGTTTTCTACTGATTTTTACCACCAAAGGTACAAGAAACGCTCTTTATAACCCTCGTTGGTGTCTTGAAATAAAGGATAAATAAATTAAAAAAATATATAAAAAACTCTTTTCTTTCCATTGTTTCACAAAACAACGCAAATTAAAACTTTACGTTAAAAATAACTTACGTTTTTTTTTTAATGACTAATGTGAAAGTAGATAGTTGAGTTAATTGCTTGATATTATCGACATATATTAACTTTTGGGTTTTCTATGCACCGGAAATAGGCGCATAGAAAATTACGCACATCAACCTTTATGACAATTGACGTTAAGTCAAAGCACTACATATCGGATTGTGTCATTTCTTGGGAGAAGCCTATATTCAGCAGAACTTGTACAGGGCTGTAATGATGATGGTGATGACACCGGATTTAATATTGTTTTCGCTTTAATTTTTACATTTTTGGACCTTCAACACTACAAAATTTATAATCACTTACTACGCAATATAAATAAAGGTTGAACTAAAACAATGTTAATGCTATAATAATATGTTATTAAATTACCGCCATTGCGTCATTAAACCTCACCCTAACAGTTTATTGAGTGGGATAAGTAATTAATTAAAACTATCATCAACAGACTGTAAATTAAAATGTTTATTTTTTTTAATTATTATGCTCAAAAGAGACTTCAGTTTAGTTCAGTAATTGGTTTAATAATTAATAAACGTTATTTATAAGAAAAAGCTATCCACCTCCTGATTCATTCTTATGAAATAAAAACCAAAATCATAGTTATAAATCCACAATCGTTACTAGTGTTAGAGCCCTGACTCGGCTAACCAGCACTTATAATCTACTTTATATATACGAGTAACTAGCTGTTCCGCGCGACTTCACCCGTGTGTAATATATTACGATAGAATATCATGGGTTTTAAATGTTTTGCACGGAATTCTAATACTTTTTCTAAAATGAAAGTAGCTAGTTACTCCTTATAACATCATCTATCTCCCAGTGAAAGTCCCGTCAGAATTGGTCCATCCACTTCGGATATTAGCCGGAACAAACAGACAGCCAGACAAAAAATTTTAAAAGTTGTGTTTTTGTTATAAGTACCGTACTTATATACTTTCACTAGTTGTAACCGCGGTTTCGGTCACGCGTCTGAGCCGCACGTCATGACACCTCGTTTAAAGTTACAGCCTTTAGTAAGGTCCAAAAGTTTCTGGCCTGAACTATAAAATAATAAATCTCAAACCACTATAATTGTTTTTAGATATAATCTCCCTTTATTCCAATACAGTTTTCACAGCGCTTTACTAACTTTTCTATACCCTTAAAAAAATTGTCTGAATTGTTGCCATCAAAATGTGACAAAACTTCTGACTTCACCTCATCATCACTGTTAATTTTTTTTCTTCGTAAGTCGGATTTCAATTTTAAAAATAAATAACATAATAGAGGCCAAGTCGGGGCTATATGGTGGATGGTTGAGCTTAGTGAAACCGCAATCCTTAATGGCAGCCTTGGCAACACCCGATGTGTGGCATTGTCATGAAGCAACAACCCTCCTCGCGACAATTTTTCTCGATGTTTTTCTTTAACAGCATCTCACAATTGATGTTTGCTATATAGGAAGCATAGTAATCGCCTGTTACTGTCGAGTTGCGTTTTTTAAAATCTACCAATAAAATTCCTTCGGAATCTAAAAAAATTGTAGCCATAATTGACGGCTTCGTGGCGCAGTGGCTTAGCAATGAGTTGTTGCGTTGGGGCCGCAGGTTCGAATCCCGCACGGAACAAGTATTTGTATGGCCTATAAATAATTGTTCCGGGTCTGGATGTTGTTCTCGTGCAATCTATGTTTGTAAACTGCCTCCACGATACAGGAGAAAATCCTAGGGTAACGTTTACCTCTATAAAAAATATTTTTCTGAGATTGAGTCACCTTTGCATTTTGCCGCCGTTGAGCTTGGACGCCGCCACTCTTCGATACCTTTTTTGACAAAGTATATATATATATATATATATATATATATATATATATATATATATATATATATATATATATATATATATATATCGTTATCGTTATTATATATATATTATGATAAAGAACCAAAAAATTTGCTATAAGTAACAATTGAATGCAACACTTTTCTATCGGCCTTCACAAAGGAATAAAAACTGAGTACAGCACTTAACTCGTTTTTGTTTTTGAATAGCCGAAAGAACTTTTGGAACCCACCTAGTACTGACCTTATTCATACCCAAATGTTCATTTTACATTCTCAGCACTCTCGCTTTTAAAACTCCCGTCATAATTGCTAATTCTTTAGTCCTAAGCCGTCTGTTATCCCGTACTGTCTTCTCCGCAAATTTAGTGCTTTCATCTGTAATGTCCTCGGATGATCGTCAACGGTACATCATCAATTGATTCTATTCCCAAACGAAATTGTTTGGCCATTCTTTTACGGTGGAGTACGAAGAAGAAGAATGTCCGTACACAGCGTCCAAAAGTTGTTTGATTTACGCCAGTGTGTTCCCCGCTTTTGTCATAAATTTTATCACAGCTTGATACTTGATTTTATGCATTTCGAAATTTTTAATCGACAGTCTTACTTTATTGGACTATATATAACTGTAACAAAATGAAATGCTTTTTTAATTTTTTGTGGGTAGCTAAAGAAAATTCCTAGGTAAGAATACATCGATCGCGCGCCGAGCCGAGTGTTGAATTATTTTAATTTTTTATTATCTCCTAAACTACGCATCAAAATAACATGCTATAAGGAGCGAAGTTAGATATAGTTACCTTCGTTCGTAAGGATTAATATACCATACCTATTACGCTCCTAAATCACTTTTAAATTTCAATAATATTTTGTCAAAAAATACCTTATTGTGGTTTATGTATAACTGATAAGCATATGTTGTTGCGACCTTTTTTATAGATGGTGTAAACGTTTATAAAACATTGTATTCACGTAAGGCTAGCTGTGAAGTGTAGCCTAATGCTAGATAGTCTATTCTATTTCTCATGAATTTGGCTATAATATGCAAAAATAATTGTTCAAATCGGACGGGTAGTGGTTATACTATAGGATAAGGGTGACAAGCGAGCACACATTCCACCTAATGGTAAACGGTTGCTGTGGCCCATAGATATCTATATCTATTTTCGTTTGCGAATCAAAATGCAGATGCGTTGTTAGCCGCTAGGAATGCCTCTTTTGCAGTTAAAAGTGTCTCCGGTTCTCTACACTCACCATACGAAACACAGCAGCATTAAGCTGCTGTTTTACGCTAGTATTCTGTGAGAGCGTGGTCGAGTGGACCCATTCGTACTACAACTATACAATTAATATAGCTGCAGCATGGCCCTACCACATTTAAATTAAACAAAAGAAAAATATCTTCAGCTTTATTATATTAGTATAGATGTGCATTTGGTGAAAAACTGTGGACATTACAAACAGACACTTCAATTTTATTCATTTGTTTAGATTTGTTAACAGTTTATAAATTAAATATCAAACAGAGAACAATAATCAAATTAATATTTTGTACCATGTAACTGTCACTGTAGCGACAGAAGTAATATTACACTTTTGTTTATAGGATTATATTGTATTATATAATACGCAGTGAAATCAAATTTCACAGATGATAATAATATACTTATTATCTATGAAATTTGATTTTGATTGCTAATTTAAAAAGGATATTCTGAATCACATGCACTTTGAGCATTCATCAATTTCTTTGATAAGCAAATCATCATCATCATCATCATTACAAGTCCACTGCGGAACACAGGCCTCCACGAAGAAATGCCACAAAACACTGTCCTGAGCCGCCTTCATCCATTGACTTCCAACCACCACTGGGATTTGTTCCTGTATCATGAGGTAGTTTAGTTTAAATACATAAATAGCACATTCCTTGTAAGTCATACTTTTTCTGAGCAGGATTAGAACCTGCGGCCCTCAGCCATCATCATCATTACAGCCCTTCACAAGTCCACTGCTGAACATAGGCCTCCCCCAAGGAATGCCACAAAGCACGGTCCCGAGCCACCTGCATCCATCGACTTCCTGCATGTCTTACCAGGTCGTCACTCCATCTTGTGGGGGGACGCCCTACACTTCGCCTACCGGTACGAGGCTGCCAATCGAGAACCTTTCTTCCCCATCGGTTGTCGGTTCTTCGAGCTATATGGCCGGCCCACTGCCACTTCAGCTTACTAATCCGTTGGGCTATGTCGGTTACTCTGGTTCTACTGCGGATATCCTTATTCCTAAGTTTATCACGCAGAGAAACTCCGAGCATAGCCCTCTCCATAGCTCGCTGAGCGACCTTGAGTTTCCTCATACGGCCAGCAGTGAAGGACCACGTCTCAGTTCCGTAAGTCATCACTGGCAACACGCACTGGTTGTACAATTTTGTTTTAAGGTTTTGAGGTATTTCTGACGAGAAGATGTGTCGTAGCTTCCCAAACGCTGCCCAGCCGAGTTGAATCCGTCGATTGACCTCTCGGTCGAAGTTGGACTTACCTAGTCGGACTATTTGTCCCAGGTAAACATACTCGTCAACAACTTCGAGCTTAGTGCTCCCAACAACTACCGGCATAGGTGTGACATGGACATTAAACATAATCTTTGTTTTGTCCATGTTCATCTTAAGACCTATCCGTTGGGAGACACTATTGAGGTCATTGAGCATAGTGCTTAGCTCCTCCAGCGATTCTGCCATGAGGACTATATCGTCGGCAAATCGAAGGTGAGTGATGTACTCGCCATTGATGTTAATTCCGTATCCTTTCCAGTCCAGAAGCTTGAAAACGTCTTCCAATGCAGCGGTGTAGAGTTTCGGGGATATAACGTCACCCTGTCTTACACCTCTCTGCAATTGGATAGGTTTCGTACTCTGGTTCTGTACTCGGATAGCCATCGTAGCTCTACTGTACAAACACTTCAGCACTTCGATATACCGACAGTCAACTTGGCACCGCTGAAGGGACTGCAGCACCGCCCAAATTTCGACGGAATCAAAGGCTTTCTCATAGTCCACATACGCCAGACATAGTGGCAAATTGTACTCTTCGGACTTCTGTACAATTTGCCTTAGGGTATGCATGTGGTCTATGGTGCTAAAGCCCTTTCGGAAACCGGCTTGTTCGGGAGGCTGGAAGTCGTCAAGTCTGCGCGCGAGACGATTCGTAATGACTCTCGAAAACTGCACGTAGACGCGGCTCAGAAGGGAAATCGGTCTGTAGTTCTTCAAGAGAGCGTTGTCACCTTTCTTGAAGAACAAGAGCACCGCACTTCTGCTCCACGCCTCCGGTGTAATGCCACCATGGAGGACGGAATTAAAGAGCTTCTGAAGGAGTTCAAGTACCGGTCTTCCACCCGCTTTCAGAAGCTCCGCTGTAATTCCATCCTCGCCTGGGGCCTTGCCGTTTTTAAGGTGCTGGAGAGCCATTCTAATCTCGCTCAGACTGACGGCCGGGATATCTTCGGAATAGTGTCGAATAAGACTCGCTCTTGGATCGTTACTCACACTTGCGTGTGGCTCCAACGATGATGTGTACAGCTGCCCATAGAATCTCTCAATCTCACTCAAAATCTCAGGTGCCCCGGAAACGATGCTGCCACACTCGGTCTTCAGCTTTGACAGTTGGCTCTTTCTGGCAGACAGATCTCTGGCAAAGACTTTGGAGCCTTGGTTCCGCTCGATCGCTTCTTCAACACGAGCTGTATTGAAGTTGCGTAAGTCTCGCCGCATGCATTTGGAGATCTGTCTGTTCAGTTGCCTGTATGCTGTCAAATCTGTTGAAGAATGTAGCCTCATCTCCCGTCTAACAGCCATGAGATTAAGAGTGTGATCGGACCTCAGCACCGTTACGTATTGCTACGCCACTGCGCGATAGATCCGTTAATAATAATAATAAAATGATTTCATAATAACTCAATAAAAACTATGTTTAAATGTACAATGGAAATAACTTAAAGGTGTGTGGAAACCTTTTTAACTAAATCAGGAAAAATGTACTGAAGGAAAATTTTCGCGCAGATTCCTAACAAATATTTGTTACATCTTAAACTTTTCTTTACCAGAATATTTTTTCGTGCCAATGTGACTTTTCTTGACAATAACCGTAGAGCAACGACCACGGCACGGTCTTAAATTGATTTTATGTGGAAAATACAGTGTCGGCCAAAGAGCACATAATCACTTCGTTTTACACAATAAAGTTGAAGTAATAAAAATTATACTTCGTATCGATATCAATACGGACACAAATCTTAAGTAACAATAGACTTGTATCGTTGATGCCTTAGATATAATGGTAACCAATTAGAAATTTGCACTTCTATATACAGCAATTGAAGATTAGAGAGTTTGCAACACTTTTTTGTAATTTAAAAGATGTTACACCTCTTAAAAATAAACTTACCAATTTCAATAAATATCAGAAATTACCAAAGCGAAAACTTCCGACATTATCTTTGATACATGATTACAGTATTACATAGAAACGTATACATAGAGACTACCTACAATTTCGTATAAATGGAGTCAATATACTTGTCTCGTTTTTCCTAATTTTATTTTCAAATAAGGCAAAAAGAGACAAATCTATTGAAAGATGTTGCGTTTTATTCATGTATGGAAATAGAAATGTCAAGTGGTCATCTTTGGTGTCTTTATACTGTGCCAAATATGAGAGTAAGTACACTCGTATCTTCTGATTTACTAGGGAAATTACATCCCTATTGTAGTAGTATTATATGTGACATTACTTTATAAGATATGAAGTCTGTAATCTGTAGTGATTTCGTTGGCAATGTTAGCAACGATCGACATAGATATAATCGTTTGATTTGTTTAGTTATTTATTTTTATTACTTTATTATAAGTTTAAAAATATAAAGTAAATAGGACTATTCTTATTATTATTCGAACGATCAAGTAAATTGTTTACTAAATCAAGTGATGATAATTATTACATTACATAGCAAATATTCGTTTCGCAAACTTTAAAAACGAATAGTTACGGAGATATGAATACTAACTCTTGACAAACACACGGTACATAAGCGAGTTAAAAGTTAAAAAAGTTAAAGTTACAGCCTATATACATCCCACTGCTGGGCACAGGGCTCCTCTAATTTACTGAGAGGGTTTTAGGGCAATGAAATGTCCGCCACGCTGCCCCAATGCGTGTTAGCGAACTTCACATGTCTTTGAATTTTTTTTCTTATTTCTCAGATATGCAGATTTCCTCATAATGTTTTCCTTCACCGCCGAGCACGTGGTAAATCAGCACTTAAAATTGCAATTAACAATTTCATTGGTGCCGGCGGGCATCGAACCCGGGTTACTCGTGTATTGTGAAACTTACTGCGAGCGCTAACCATCTGAGCTACCACGGCTCAGAGCGAGTTAAATTCCATTTGTAATCCCAATTTTAAAAGCTGACTATAGATCATCCCCGTCTTCGCACGACTGTTTTCTAGATCTCGACAACAGTGCTACTTACGGGGTCCAATTGTGAGAGTGAGTGTTTATCAAAATCGGACCCGTTCTTAAGTGATGATCTTTCATACATGCGGTAATTGATTTTAATTTATATAGTTTCACCACTTGCTAAGCGTAAAACCATCGACTATATTCAACAAAGCTTTCGAAATCATGAAGTTAAGGCAGTATCTTGATAATTCCGTGTAGCGGCGGTGTAAAATAAACTTCTATCTCCTACGAAATAATATATATTATTACTTAGAAGCTCTAAGACCCCATATCATACCATTTAAAGTATCGTAAAAGACGACATAGGGAAATGAAACAGAAGATTAAATAATAAAAAATTGCTTTTGCCAAACCACTTGCTAAGAGAGGGAACTATGGGAAATTTTCCCCCTAAGTTCAGCAGTAGACTAATAGATAAGCTGGAGTTAATGAATTAATGACGGATAATATCTTGAGGGAGCAGACAGAAAAATGGGTAAATTGTTCGTAATCGATTTATTGGCAGTTGTGATCTAGCAACAAAAGAAAAGGCAGACCGCGATTGTGCCGCTCTTATTGCGCTATCGTAGCAGTAGGTACCCTCTGTTTACGTTCCTTGAAGCAAAACCCAGCGTCGATTAAACAAACAGTTATTATTCCCTGTGAAACCCATAATAAGTCTAAGGTTAATTTGAAGGAAGTACGAGTATACCGGCTTAATTTAAGCAGATTTCAAGGTGACATTTTCACGATATATTTTAAATAATACAACGATAGTACGAAATTCTGTATTATTTGTCTACGTTTTTGTTGTAAGATGTCAAATGCAGCTTCCATAAATTTTCATTGAATTAAAATAAGTATTATGAACCGGACTAATAAAACTCCCCTAATTTTACTAAGTCAAAGACTAAATGATTTTTGTTTTTTGTTTCGCTAATGGCACATAAATGCCGGTGTCTATGGAATGGAAAAACCGCAACAACCTTGTAAAAGAAAGAAGGTGAGAATAATATCTTATTTTGTACCATGTTAAACGTCATATGTATATAGAGTTCAGCTATAAGAATTTTTTTCTTATTTTGGGACTATGCTAGTAATTACTCTTAAGATAAATTTTAAAAATTATCATATAAATGTCACCATGATCTAATAAACGAATGTAAAATATACAGTCAGGTCATAAGTTCTGTCAAAAACTTTTTATAAAATTAATGATACACTTTTTGATATATAACTATAAATATATAGAAATTATATATGAAAAAAGGTAATTTAATTTAGAATACAATTTTATTTACATTATTCAAAATGCCGCATTTTATATACATGCCCTTAATCGACGCGGCTAATCATCAATCGCAGCACGCACCACACTCATATCTATTTCTGCCTCTGCATTAGCCAAAGATGCTTGGAGAGATTCCAAATTCTGA
This sequence comes from Parnassius glacialis, assembly GCA_033319125.1. Classification (NCBI taxonomy): domain Eukaryota; kingdom Metazoa; phylum Arthropoda; class Insecta; order Lepidoptera; family Papilionidae; genus Parnassius; species Parnassius glacialis. Next base: position 41,025,232 of record JAVANC010000004.1, read on the forward strand.
TGAGGCTTAGCGCAGACTTTTTCCTCCATAAGTTGCCATATCTTATAATCCAGTGGGCTTAAATCTGGACTAGAAGAGGGCCAGAATTCATGTCTTATAAAGTCAATTCCATGGGCGGTCTACCAGTTTTACGTGCTTCGTGCCCTATGAGCTGGTGCAGAGTCCTGTTGGAACATTCAATGTCTGTGTTTGAACATTGTTTGAGAAAGAAGTTCCATTATGTTTGTTAGGACGGTATTTTGGTACACCTCGGCACTGGTTTTTACACCTGTTTCACAGAAAAACATCTCAGTTAAGCCCGAATATGAGATTCCAAGCCAAACCATGAGTGACCAAGGATAATGTGCTCGTTGAACCCTCGGAATACGCGTCCTGGCTTTTACATTGCTGTGGGTATACACCTTATCATTTTGTTTATTATAACTTTTTTCAATGTTAAAATTTTTTTCATCCGAAAACAAAATTTCGCTGTAATTTTTCCCGCGTACCGCTGTTACAAAGCGCGGGATATATCCAGCCTAATTTTATTTCAAACGCTCGTTCAAAAAATGTCCGGTCTTCTTACGATAAGCTCGTAGTCCTAGGTGTTCATTGATCACTCTTTTGACCGTGGTCCTGCTTAGGCCCATCTGAAGAGCTAAGGTTTTTTGTTTACGAACAGGATTTCGTTGATTCGCGCCTTCACTGTTTTGATGATCGCGGGTGTCCTAACTGTACGAGGTCAGCCGGTCCTCTTACGATCTTCGAAGCTTGAATCTTCAGTGAATCGTTTGATAGTGCGATAAACAAATCGTAGGGTTATTTTCAATTTTTGTAGAATATTGAAAATCTCTTTTGGCGCGTAACCACAGCGGTGCAACGCGATAACCGCTATCTTCTTTCTTCGACCATTCCATATTTGAAAATGAATGAAAATTAATGTCTTTGTTATTTTCGGCAAGCGCAACCGTTATATTTTTAAAATTGGTGAAGTTCATCTAGCCAGTATTCAAAAATTTTAAATAATAAGGTTTTGACAGAACTTATGACCCGACTAAGTATTAATCAAGATAACTACAACCACAGATTTAAGCCGTAGCAAAATACAAAAACATTAAAAGTAGTATTTAATTTATTGAAAATTTTAAGGCATGGCATGTTACGAAGCAAGGCAATGATACGAAGTTTTTAAAATTGTATTTTATTCTGATATATTTAAAATTTCTTCTATTAGTCTCTGGTTAGGTACAAATACCTACCAAGTAGCATGTAAGATCTACACTACGCCTATCAACTAATTCTAGCTTTCAGTTGAATAATATAACATAACTACAACAAAGATAAAATCTTAAACAAAAACATTTTTTTGAAGCAAATACTTTAAGCCATTCATCAGAATGATATTAAAACAATGTGACGTACACAAAACAACTTAAATGTGCAGATACCTGGCCTAGACCATGAACAACTTTGTAGATTCACGGCCGAATAATAATAGTTCTAACAAAATGGTCCAAGTATTATGCGTAGAGCGTAATTGCAAATCCACACAAATAAATAAAATTGAAGTGTCTGTTTGTAAGGTCGAAATAACAGCTTTTTACTAAATGCATATGAAAGTATATACGGTACTTATAAAAAAAAACAATCTTAAAAACTTTTGTCTATCTGTCTATCTCCATCCGTCCGTCTGTCTGTCTGTGTGTTCCGGCTAATCTCTGAAATGGCTGGACCGATTCTGATGAAACTTTCACTGGCAGCTAGCTGATGTTATAAGGAGTAACTTAAGCTACTTTTATATTAGAAAAATAATTAAAGCTCCGCGCAAATAAATTAAAACCCATGAAATCCATCATAATAAATTCCACGCGGACGAAGTCGTGGGGAACTGCTAGTTTGTAAATAAATTAAATATGACCCTGTCATTACAATAGATTTGAAAAACCACAAACACTCTCTTAAGAACACCAACCCAAACTAATATACATATATATTGTATAACACGGGTGTTGATTAACAACTGATGTACCAAGTGTCTGGTGCCGCGATCGTCAGTTTATTCCACAAATATGCAGATTACAAATCCAACTTTAACACTTTATTTGATAATGATCGATAATAACAATGATGATAGATAGCGCGAAGGACAAAAAATACTGTTCTATCCTCATAAACAAATGTGATTTACATAAAAACAAGGTAAAATAAAAAAGGTAATATATACATATTGCTATGAGTTGTTTGCTACAAAACAAGACAAAGTCATTATGAACACGAACAGGTATATAATATATTGTATTAACTGTACGTTTCTTTATTTCGTCTTTAAAAAGTTACAAACCAACTTTATGAGGTAATATTTAGAATGTCGTCTAAATAGTTAAATTAAAATCTTTATCCTCTATTTTGCACCCTCGAGGATGATTTTTTTATAATTCATATAACACCGCTCTACAAAGAAATCAGAGAACATACATAAAATAACTTAAAAACATAACGTTTGAATATAGAACCTTCTCGTTTTTTGTAAAAATATCAAAATAGTAAAACATTCTACGTGATAGCATTCCTACATACTAATATACATATAATGTATAAATATATAATAATAAACATGTACATGTATTTATTTTAATTTTTAATTAAAAGTATTTCGTTACCTCGTTACAAACTCACAAAGGGTTAAGATAAATTACATATCAAGCATATTTGATTTACACATACTGTAAACTTTCAAAACATTTTTTATAATAAGCAAAAAAAGCAATTTACATTCAGTGCCACACAGTACTACTAAAAAAGTAAAGTTGCAGTATATATACGTCCCACTGCTGGGCACAGGCCTGCTCTTATTTTTGAGAGGGTTTTAGGGCAAGGAAATGTCCGCCGCGCTGCCCCAATGCGTGTTGACGAACTTCACATGTCTTCGAGATAATTTTTTTTTACTTCTCAGACATGCAGGTTTCCTCACGATCTTTTCCTTCACCGCCGAGCACGTGGTAAATCAGTACTTAAAATTGCAATTAACAATTTCATTGGTGCCGGCGGGGATTGAACCCGGGTTACTCGTGTACTGTGAAACTTACAGCTAGCGCTAACCATCTGAGCTACGACGGCTCATACTACTAACCTTTGCATAAAACTTTTGAAATTATTTAATGTATAAAAATGAAACAGCGTTTTAGTTTTTATATTTTTTGTGGTTTTTGGTAACTCTTCGTTAGTTGAATATATTCACATATATGCCTTTTATTGAACTGAACCATTAAAACATGAATAAACATTTTATAAAATTGTTGGCTGTCAGTCTATCTAATCTTCAGAATGACAGAACCGCTTGTAATGAAACTTCACGTACAGATAGAGAACAATACCACTAATAGCAGGAGTGATCTAGGGTATATTTTATTCTAAAAACTTTGACAATTGAACGTGGTAGAACCATGCCGCAACTATATTAGTAGTATAGTTGTAGCACGAATGGGTCGGCTCGACCGGGGAGGGACCACGCTCTCACAGAATACCAGCGTCAAATAGCAGCTTAACACTGCTGTGTTTCGTATGGTGAGTGTACAGAACCGGAGACCCTTTTTACTGGAAATGAGGCATTCCATCTCAGTCCTCAGATGTGACAACGCATCTGCATTTTCATTTGTAATAGAAGATAGATAAGTAGATGTTCATGGGCTGTAGCAACCACTTACCATCAGGTGAACTGTGAGTTCGTTTGTTACCCTTATCCTATAAAACAAAAAGGATGAAATAAATTGTCATTAATTAATTATCTTAAATCTAAATAACGCGACATTAATAGATCCTACTCAGGCGAAGCCGGATCGAGTCGTTAGTTACACAGGGCTATTTTGCAATAACCAGCCAAGTGTGCAGAGAAGGTTCAGAATAAGTAATATAGGCAAATAAAAAATTTGAAGAAAAGTTAATTAAAAAACCTCAAACGTTCTGTCGTTTTAATTTTTTAAGTTCAAAATGCGTGGTAATGCATTATTATAACTGATTGTACTGCGCACGCACACATTCATAAGGTAGGCAAAAATATTATTGCTCATAAATCACATTCAATTTGTGATAATTTCAAATGGAAGTAGAAGCATTATTTACTCGTATTTTCAAAAACTGCAATAACGTTATATCATTATTTATATATTTGAACTTAAGTTTAAAAGGAGACGGTCCAAAATTGTATGGAGCGTAGGCCTAGTTTATGTACTAGTATGGAAATAAATTAAAATAAAATATTAAACCACTTTTGGTCATTTAAATCCACGAATTTGCCTTAATTTCAGTGCAATTAATATTTTATTCTCACCAATAAAAGCAACACTAATGGCGGATTGATGTCGTTTTGATTTGACGTTAGCTGTCATCTCTGAAATATATACTCGGGTAGAATCTACTACTTAGTCTGTGATATACTCATATCACCTATAGCCTATCAGGTAGATTTATTATGTAAAATAGCTAAAATGTCTCAAAACTAGTAGGAAAGTAGGGCAAAAAAGTTGTATTGTTTGCTCAAAACACGAATAAAGTGTATTATAGATTGTGTATGTGCTTTTTTGGTCTTAAAACAACTAACGATCATGTTCATATTTGCATATCATAAATGCTATTCAGGAGAAAACAAATGTAAAAAGTACTACCTAATTCCAGACATGAAGATTGTTGAGATAAATCAACGGTGCCTACGCACAAAATTATTTCATTGCATTCATTAGTGTGCACTTATGCACACTTCACCTCAATTTAGTGCCAGATAGCTCAAAGCCGAGATTATATGTTAATAGAGGGTAACTCCGTTTCTCTACCCTAAAAAATCCACCCTGAGATACTACTTTATTGCACTAATCTTATAGAATATATTTAACTATTTTTTATACGTGGTAGAGCCATGCTGCAGCTATATTATGGTTGTAGCACGAATGGGTCAGCTCGACCGGGGAAGGACCACGCTCTCACAGAATACCAGCGTAAAATAGCAGCTTAACGCTGCTGTGTTTCGTATGGTGAGTGTAGAGAACCGGAGACCTTTTTTACTGGAAACGAGGCATTCCATCTTAGTCGTCACGGGTTATAACGCATCTGCATTTTGATTCGTAATCGAGAATAGATGTAGATGTCTATGGGCCGCAGCAACCACTTATCATCATGTTGACTGAGTGCTCGTTTGTCACCTTTCTCCTATAAAAAAAACTTATTTTACCTTAGAGTGGCTGTTTTAAGTTGGATAAACAGTATAATCCTGAATACTAATTTCTGTTTTTCTCTTATTTCTGGGTTGCTGAAGTGCTAGGGTACAATCATAGATAATATAATTTATTTCTTATAATATGGTACATTACAGTTGTTGCAAAAGAATTGGCATCCTAAATATTCTGCCGTTTCCGGCGTACAACTATTTTCATATACAGGACTTGACATATGAGGACCTGTTATGTATATTTCATATACATAACAGGTCCTCAGCGTGTCAGAGTAGGCCTTGAGCCTTGACAGACATTTGAAGCCTGGATAATGTCATAACAAAGGTTAACAGTCCTATGAATTATAGAAAGTGAAACATTAGGTCAGTCATGTTTTGGATACTAAACATAAATAAAACAGCTTAATTTCTTATTTTTTATTTATTTATCCTACTTCAAAATCCTCTCATACTAAAATGCCATCCAGAATTGAGGCCGGTGCGCTTATAGAATTTTGATACCGAGCCCAACACAAATACCAGGCAACGGTCATTATGTGGGCACAGCAACCCACTGTCTGTTGTCCAGAAGAGCAACTGCAATAATAACCTGCAATCATCTCATCCTAACTTGTCCCTTGTCTCGCCAACAGTATATAATATGTATAATAAGCTCTTCCCGAGTGATGCCGAGATGTTAAACGGCCTCTTATTAAAACAGTCTTGTTGGGATGATATTAATTGGGTTACAACTTATCTGTTACCCAGTCTTCGTTGACACCAAATATACAATATACTGATAGTATTGTCATTAGGGCACTGGAGCTCATTGTCAAGATTTGTGCCGACAGATAATTCTTGTAATACGTTTGCAAAACATTGTGGACATATTGGTGCATATTAATCCATCTAGAACAAAACAATATTATTTTAATAAACTATCTATATTGCAGAAGCGCATTTTAAACAGTGCAACATGTTTTAATAGGTTAATTGAAAGATAATTACATCATATTAATATTTTGGAGCCCTTATGAACTTATGTAGAAATTAATAATTATTACCAGACTACAGATAGAAGCATGTCATTCAAACGCGTTTAATAGCTTAAGGAAACATCTTTCTTTCGTACCTACCTGCTTATTGATTCGAAATGTGATTCTACAGAATACAGATGTCCGATATCAACGAAATCAAAATCTTACGTAAATCATTAAGTTCAAAAATAAACGCAGAGTCAAACATGTAGAGAGTAGAGTTCTGAACTACACAACCAAGCTCAATATACTATATAATAAATAAAAATATCATTTGACAGAAATGACATTTGACAAATAACCGTGTCTTTTTTACTTTTTTATGATTTGAAGGGCACCATCTTGTAAAACCATCAGAAACTTGGAATTGCATTTTAATTTTTTGCGAGTTATTTATTTTGATTTATTCTCTCATTTTATTTTTAACAAAATCCCCGAGTTTTCTCATTTTTACGGTATATTGTACATAGACTGGGCCAGAAATGGACCGTCTCCTTTGGCTATTCTTTAAAAAATAACCCTGTATAATATAACATAAGACGATGATAGCGACGGCTTCTAGTTATAAAGAATTACGTAGAAGTTTAAGAGAAAATTTAAATAGAAGACGTGGTAATAAACTGAGGAATAAAAAAAATCGAAGACATAATATGAACAGGAAGCATTAGGACAGCTCGGAAGACACTTCCTTCAACTAAAAACTCTCGGAGTCACTCTCTCTAAAATGAGAATAAGAATGAAAACGGGCGTGTACTCAGCAGTGAGATATATATAGGTTGCAACTTTGACTTGAACTTTATCCAAGTAGAACCTAAAAACCCAAAATATGTAAGTAAGGAGATAGTAAATAGAATCAAAATACCCAATTACTGGAAAGGCAGAATTTTAACACTCTACCTTTCCATGTGGCAACACGTTTACCATTGTAAGGCTCTCCTGTGTTTGTACCCAATAGCTTACCTGTCTGTGCCGCCAAGCAACAGAGTACTTATTACTGCAGGAAGACAGTATAATAACACGCTGTTAGGTTTTTGTTCTTAGTCCTCAAGGTTAACAACGCATTCGCGTGTGACATTCATAGGCCAATGTTGGCTTTATATGTCTCCAGTAGCCAATTACCGTTAAGTGAACTGTTAGATCATTTGTCACTATTAAATTAAAAAGTTATGGATCACATTAATGTATGGGCTACAATAATCAGCTACAGTCACAAAAATTGAACTTTTTCTCATACCTTCATTGTATTTATGCATTGCTATACATAAGTAGATATTATTTTCAATAAGCAAACGTGTAAAAACGCTAAATTCGGTACTAACTCAAAATAATTCTATCCTTATAACTACATTTTTGTATGATTTGATATGTGTTCGGTCTTATTACATAACATGGTTTACTAATAGGGAATCTCGGCTTTAAAAAAGAACGTTTTTATCACGAACGAAGTCCCTTAGCCGCAGCACCACACCCACAGTGAAATAGTAGGTACCTATTTAATATTTTTTAGCCACAGGATTTTCTATGTCTGACATTTGCTGTCAAATGTCATACCTACTTTATTTTAGTTAGCATTTTTCACGGGACTTATTTTCAATTAGTATAGTTTAAACATAAGAGTAGTAATAAACTACTTTTTGTAAGACGGTCCGTTAAATTGTGACAGTAACGACCTTGAAATTTAGATTTGTTTCCCGATTTGACTTCTGTCTAAATCAAGTGCGTTAATGAGTTAAGATAGATATTACCGTCTTACTCGTATATTAACAACAATTTTACTAAAAAATAAATTACATGTATTTATTTTCATCGTATTATACCTATATATAGTTTAAATTCAATCAACATAATTCCAGACGTATTTAAATTCTACTAAGCCCTTATATATTTTAACATTTGCGTTACGTTGTTATGGTGTGATTAAATAATTTACAATTTTAACAAATTTTTATATGTGGTGAACCACGCTATATAGAGCCATATTATGGTTGTATGTTAACACGAATGGGTCGGCTCGACCGGGTTAGAACCACGCTCTCGCAGAATAACAGCGTAAAATAGCAGCTTAATGCTGCTGTGTTTCGTATGGTGAGTGTAGAGAACCGGAGACTCTTTTTACTGGACACGAGGCATTCCATTTCAGTCCTCAGGGGTGACAAAGCATCTGTATTTTGATCCTTAATTGAAGATAAATGTAGATGTCTACGGGTCAAAGCATCCACTCACCATCAGGTGAACTGTGTGCTTGTTTGTCACACTTATTCTATAAAAAAAATACTTTACAATCATTTTAAATAAACAATTTATTGTGGTTTTTTTTCATGATTACATGGCTATTAAGATTAATAGATTACTAATGCTTAACAACAACATAAATTATGTGATTCACGACAGTAGTTGAATGGCAAATTCGAACCTACTACTTTCCGAGATTTCAGCCCGCGCCCTTGATCTTTAGGTGTTCGTCATATATATAAATAAATAAAATTTAAGTGTCTGATTGTAATGTTAAAATAAGTGATTTTTACTAAATGCATATGAAAGTATATACGGCACTAATAACAAAAACAATTTTTAAATTATTTGTGTGTCTCTCCGTTTGTTCCGGCTAATCTCCGAAATGGCTGGATCGATTTTGACGGAACTTTCACTGGCAGATAGCTGATTTTATAAGGAGTAACTTAGGATACTTTTATTTAAAAAAATAATTAGGCAATAAATTTAAACCCATGAAATCGTAGTAAATTCCACGCAGGCGAAGTCGCGGGCAACGGCTAGTATATTATATAATTCAATGCGTTACTTCAAGTGTCATAGTAAAGCTCGAAGGGATATAATTAAAGGGTTAACGGAACTCGATTTTATTTGTAAATTAATTATTTTATAACGACCATACCGCTGTATCTCATTCACAAACAAAATTAATTAATTAATTTGTTACGTGGTATTTTGTTACGTGGTAGAGCCATGCTGCAGCTATGTTAGTAGTATAATTGTAGCACGAATGGGTCGGTTCGACCGGGGAGGGACCACGCTCTCAAAGAATACCAGCGTCAAATAGCAGCTTAACACTGCTGTGTTTCGGTATGGTGAGTGTAGAGAACCGGAGACCCTTTTACTGGAAACGAGGCATTCCATCTTAGTCCTCACGGGTGGCAACGCGTCTGCATTTTGATTCGCAAACGAGGATAAATGTAGATGTCTCCGGGCCACAGCAGCCACTTATCATCAGATGGACTATGTGCTCGTTTGTCACCCTATACTATTAAAAAAAATAAGGCAACGGTTGTTATCGCTATTTAGGCTTTTGAACGGTTGTTGTGGTCTTCTAGGTCAAATTATTATAAAATAAAAGGAATATAGATTTTGATTATTTTCTCATGGAGCTATTTTAATCGGAACAATTCACCCCGGGAACTTTTAGGACCGCTTTACCCTACCTCCTCCTTTTTGAAGTCGGTAGAAAATCAAATGAAAGCCGCTACACACTCGTACTGATGAAGTTACGCATACGGTGTACTCTGCTCTATAAGAAAAGTGAAGTACTATAAAATGATGATTCTTTAACTAATATGCCAGTATATAATTAAAGAAAATTGTATAATATGCTAGTTTATAATTATTTAAAATTGTAAATTGTTATATGATGCCATTTAACTTTTAAATAGCCTATTTAAAAATTGTTTTAATTAACCTATTTAAAAACTTCACATGTAACTTTTTTACGACATATTTTTCTTCTTTTATCAACCGACCGACAAAAAGGAGGAGAGGTTTACAATTCGTCGGAATCTTCTTTTTTATGTATGTACACCGATTACTCGAAGACGCCTGAACTGATTTGCAAAATTCTTTTTTGTTTCAAAGGGTATACTACCCAGGTAGGACCATTTAAATTTTATCGAAATCGGTCGCGCGGTTTTATAAAAATCAGCAATAAATTATATTTATATTGAAGTCGGTTGTACAATTTTTTTATTCTATATGTAAAATATAAAACAAAGGGAGTGTTTTATATTTTACATAAGTATGTTAAATAATACTCGTGCAGCCCCGATGGTGAAACGTCAAAGAAATGTGACGTTGTTTTTTTTAATACCGTACTAAATATCTCCACTACGTCTATAAAGAAGTTTCACTTCAAAAACATAAATGCCTTGATCGCGGCAAAGCACTTTGCTTTCCTGTTTCTAATAATACAGTTAGAAAAGTATATACTTTTTCTTTAATACTTTTCATGAATATACTTCATAAAACTTCCACAACGGTACTAATTTTAATATTTGGCCTAAATATTTTATCAAACGCATTAATATGTTTATTTAATGTTTAATTTCCGGAGCGAGTGATTCATTCGAAGTCGACAGAAAGAGCTCGTTGACATTATTTCTTGAATATCTTAGAGTAATATATAATAGTTACAAACATTAAATCCAGTATTCCTTAGAAATATAATTTTTAATGGCTGCTTCAGTTAAAAGACTTTTGGGCAGAACTTTTCAGATGCAGGCGACTAGTTGTCTAGTTATTTACAGGAGATGAGCAGCATCTTCCCGATAGCAACTATCATATAATAAAAAATATAAAAATAAAAAATACACACACACATAATATATATAACACATATATAATACAAATAATAAAAAATGCGGTTGCCAACCCGCCTGCCGTAGCAACTATGGCATATATCCCCCCTGCGAGGAAACCTATGGGGCCTGGCGCAGCAGGAGTGACTTTTGATAGGCTGTGATGATGATAATGATGATGGTTAATAAATATTTGTCTATACAAAACAATTTTTTACTAGCGAGTCATTTTATTTGTTACCTAATTTTATGCTATATTATTTTATTTTTAGCCTATCATTTTATTCGAATTCGCAGTCAGATTTTTTTTTTATAACTTGCATTTATACAATACCCTTTAAGCAATTTGGACAACCATTTTTATGATAAGGATAATGAATTGAACTGAAATTATTTTTAGGTTCTTTTAGATTTTTCTCACTTATATTTTGAGGGACAGAATTTGAAGCTTTTTTCTGAATAATTTTTATTAAAAAAATTACGAATTATAACTTTTTATAGTGGACTTCAGTAGGTTTATAATTGGCATCTCAGAAATAAAAATTAATTTAATCTAAATTTTTCAACTTCCCATTTTTACCCCCTTCAAAACCTACCCCTTAATTCGAAAATTTAAATTTGAACCTAATCAAATGAAAGTAATGAAATCAAATTTCAAGCAGCTATGTAAAACTTATGAGAAAAATGTCTCTGATAGATAGACAAACGTACATAAGCGTATATTTAAAACAATCAGGTACATTTACGACAAACCACGCAGAGAATTTTGCGAAAAAAATTTATTTTGTATGAGATACCAACCAGTTAATTTATTCTGATAAATTATTATTTACGAGGAAAAATACGAAAGTTACAATTTCAATTTCCCTCTACGTTTTTCACGAGCTATATTGAATTATCGTGTTTCATTGAAAAATGGATCATGCGTCAGGTTTCGGGAACATTTTCCCGGGTACGAATTTTTACAATTTCAAATGTTGCCTAAAATCGGTGGTATCATTTGATAGATTTCAAAGGCAATCATTTACCTGTGATACAACACATTTCTGCATGTTCAACCAACTTTCTTTGACGGCTTTTACGGTAGAAAACATGCCACCAGTAAAAGATTAATTGAGGAGAATAGGCGAATTACGAATGAAAGGATTCAGCACATATTGTTGATTGGATCAGGAACTTCTTCGCGTGAGCTCGATTCTCAGACGCAGGCCCGCGTGGAATGGTGCTGAAATATGATTATTAAATTTGAATCAGGCTTGTCTCAGTGTGTTTTTATCAGCAGCGCGCCAATTTCGGTTTGGTTGCTTCAAAATTAACCAACGCCTTCCAAAGCAAAACGATCGAGGAGCGCAAAGGAGATTTTCATGAATATTATGATTTTCACATTTTTTGTTAACAAGAAACCAATTTCAATAAAGTTTTCACTCGTCGAAATCTATTACATTTTACTAATTTTAAACATAATTAAAACTTAAATATAACAACTTTTATTTTCTTTTCTTTTATTTTAACATACCACTTTACAACAACGATAATATTATAATTCTTGAACACATGATGAAAATAATCACTCGTACCGCGCAACGCGGTAACTTGTACTAATTCATGATAGTGCTAGATATAGTTATTTATGTAGTATATGTACATAAGCCTGTTTCCAAAAGTAAGAATAAGCTGCATCCAATAAATATTTGCCTCAGTTTATATATTTAAATGATGGACCCGACTTCAACATGGTTGAGATTTTAGCTGTAAATTTGTACAAATTTTAGTGTTATAAAAGCAATTGTGGCCTAATTATTCACTCGTGACATGACTTTGTTTTTTGAAAATTTTCTTTTGGGTCCTCAGTCTAAACGCGTCTATTTGCTTAGCCTAATGCTTGACCGTGACAAGCCCTATCAAGGTTTAAAACTATGAAGTTATTGAATAATTTTCATGCTCAACCATCTTTTGAAAATATCTGTGCTATCACAAAAAATATTTTATGAGTACTTTCAGACGTTCGTTGTTTCAATGTCTCGAATTTCGTCGTTTGTATTTACAATTCAAGAACCTCGAGGGAAATTCATATTGTTATATTCGATTGAAACAAACATTCCTTCGCTCAATTTGATTTAATAAATTGCTTTTAAAATATTATCTTAACCGTATTTAGCATTTAATAATTCATGCACATTCCAGATCTTTCATAATAACGATGGAAAATAAAAAAGATTTTGTTAAGATGTATTTTGACTTTGTTTTGTCTAAACGTAATCAACTGAATGAAGGATTTTCGTATATCTATTATAGCTACTACTTAGTACTGTCACCTATTATAATACCTAATATTACCTTTTTTACAAAGTAATATTTTTTTTTAAATCGTTACTCCCACTCTCGGGTTATCTCCTGTATCGTACATGCAGTTTACAAACATAATTTGCACAAGTAACAACTTCCAGACCCGAAACAATTATTTGTGAGCCATAGAAATATCTGTTCCGTGTGTGATTCGATCCCGCGAAATTCGGCCTTCATCGTCGCAAGTCAATGCTAAGCTACTACGGAGCCCTTAAAAATTAAAACTAATGATTATGTATTAATCCAAGTTTAAACCATTTAAAAACAATTTTATTTTGTTCAAATTGGCCACATTTGATTAAGGTACAGTCCTTTAATCAGTGGTGGATTGACCAGCAGGTTGAGTAGGCTGGAGCCTGGCAGATTTTAGGGGCGGCGAATTCGGGGCAAATTTTTTTTCATTTTTCTCTTACATAAATTTTTCTATAATTTCCGTAGTCGCATTTGGTTGTGGCGCGGAAACGAGTGACATGATCGTTCGCTAAGTGAGTTTGGTCGAAATGCCTGCCCTATGTACGTAGTATATTATCTATGGAAATGCTGATTTATTGACTGAACAAGAGAGGCGCGGCCGCCGCGGGAGCCGCAGCAGGATCGTGCTGTTGAAAGCGTACGCTGCGTGTTATCATTGAGTTCAAAACAGATAGCTGTATTTACTTCAATACCAAAAGAAAAGCCGCCTCGGTTGAATCCTAACGGAGGGATCTGTGACAGTAAACACCTGGCCGCCGAGCTCCAACACGTCAAGCAAGTTTTGCACGACAATAAGCTTCGGGTCCCGCGCCTACGTCACAGTGAACGAGTGAAGCCGGCCACAGTCGAGCGAGTGCCTGCTGTACTGCCATATGTCAGAGGTGTCACTGACAAGATTGGCTACATCTTGAAGCGTGCTTCCATTAAAACATATTTCAAGCCGCCGAAGAAGATTAGTCAGTTTTTACCATCAGTGAAGTGTAATATTCCTCTGCAAGATGCAGAAGTGTACAAGCTTGATTGTGAATGTGGTCTCTCTTATATAGGACAAACTAAAAGATCTATAAAAACCCGTGTTAAAGAACACATAGCTGATGTGAAGAATAGATGCTCCGGGAAGTCTGCAGTCTGTGAACACGTACAGGATCGCCCCCGTCACTACATTAGATTTGATAGACCACAAATCCTCGCTAAAGAACACCGATTCCTTCCAAGGATGATTCGCGAGGCTATTGAAATCAAGAAACATCCTAATTTCAATAGAGAAGATGGCTGGGTGCTACCATCTGCTTGGAATCCCATAATTAATAAAATTAAATCCCAACCCAAACATATAACTGCAAGACTTCATGATACTGTAAATTCATACTGCGTAGATCGGAACAAAAATTAATAATTTTTAATCTGGAGGTAGCCGTGGTTAACTATGACATTGGGACGTCATACACCTCAGTCCCCCCCGTGACCATGGGTGCTGTAAAGTGCTTGAAACGTCGGGAATGTAAAATAAGTTAATATACGCGATAAAATCCGTAAAATTAGTTTTATTTAAATGTGTAGTGTTCGCGTAAATATAAGAAATCATTATTATTTAATAATGTTTGCCGTTGCAGCAGTAACTATGTCAATATTCCTGCGACGCAAATTTCAACAGTTCGTTGCAGTGAAAATTTTAGAGCAACAAATTTTTAAACTTGGTACCTAATTACCACCTAAAAGCCCCTAATTCAGGCTTTTTCAAAAAGTAATTTTGATTCTATTCTGATTTTCATAAAACCTAAATTTTGCATCTGCTTTGTTCTGAATAACGACTTTATTTTTATTAGGGGCGCCTTGTCATTGCCTATACCTGCAGCACCTAATTAGCACTTAATTCCTTGCTATTAATATTTATCGTATATCTATTGTCGTCACTGCGTTGCTAGCGATACGTTTTGCCAGCAACGCAATTTCAACAGTTCCTAATTGGCACCTAAAAAGCCCCTAATTTTGGGTTTTTCTATTCTTTCTATTCTATTCAGCTGATTAGTAACCGCCAATACGGTTTTCGTCAGGGTCGATCAGCTGATGATTTTCTAATCTACCTGACCCATAGATGGGCGGAGGCAGTAGAGTCCAAGGGGGAGGCGTTGGCCGTTAGTTTGGACATAGCAAAGGTCTTCGATCGGGTCTGGCACAAAGCGCTTCTTTCGAAGCTCCTTTCCTATGGGCTTCCCGAGAAATTGTACAATTGGATCACCAGCTTCCTTGCAGATCGGAGCATCAAGGTCGTTGTAGACGGTGCATGCTTCGACTACAAGCCTATTAACGCTGGTGTTTCACAAGGCTGTGTGCTATCACCAAACGCTGTTTCTTCTGCATATCAATGATATGTTGCTAACTGGTAGCATTCATTGCTATGCGGATAACAGCACTGGTCATGCTCTATACACCGGCCGTGTCAATATTTCTCGGGAAAACATCGCCGAGTACCGGAGAAAATTTGTGTCTGAAGTCGAAACTTTGCTGAACAAAGTCTCGGATTGGGGGCGACTAAATCTAGTCCAGTTTAATCCTCAGTAGTCACAAGTTTGCACGTTTACTGTTAAAAAGAACCCCTTTGTCGTGTCTCCTCAGTTTCAAGGCACTCCCCTTCTTGCCTTAGCCAGTATCGGAGTCCTGGGAGCCGACATATCGAGTGATGTGCAGTTTCGTGGTAACTTGGAAGAGAAGGCCAAATTGGCCTCTAAAAAGCTTGGCGTGCTCAGCAGAGCGGGACAGTATTTCATGCCGGCACACCGCCTGCAACTTTACAAAGCGCAGGTTCGGCCTCACATGGAATACTGTTCCCATCTCTGAGCAGGGGCTTCCCAGTGCCAGCTCCTTCAACTTGACCGCATCCAGCGCAGAGCGGCTCGAATCTTCGACGACCGGGTCCTTTCCGGTCGGCTCGATTCATTGGCACTGCGAAGAGATGTTGCATCCCTTTGCATTTTCTTTCGCATCTACAACGGGGAGTGCTCTGAGGAATTGTTCGGATTAATCCCAGCCGCCAAATTTCACGAACGTGCATCGCGGCAGAACTCCCTATACCATCCACACCATCTGGATGATGAAAATCGGTAGGGGCGGCAAAATTAGAACAGCCTACTGGCGGCAAATGTGTAAATCCGCCACTGCCTTTAATATCTCTGGTCACGAATCTATAGAATAAGGTACTGTCTCCATAGAGAATTTGAACTTTTGCAACAAGTCTTTAGGCTTCTTTAGAAATGTGAGTATACACTTTACCATTTTGTTTTGTTGTACTGCTCCACAATCGAAAAAACCATCATCAGTAAACAGCACATTTTTGTCTTCCATCAACGTGTTAGGTCAGCAAACATTTTGAATGATCCACTCTCTTCAGCTGTAGAAACTGATTTAGGGCATGTTCTGTGTAACGACGTGAGCACCAATCTAGCTTGATTTTTCATTGAATTTGGGCTTTGACAGCACAGCGTCGCCTCGATCTTTGAAGAAATTCCTTGGGAGAATTATTGATTTACCTATCAAAAACATTTGAAGCAACTTAAAAATGCAGTAACTTTTCAGGGCTCCATACTTTAATTGGTGTCCCACAGGGTGGCGTATTATCTCCCTTACTTTTTTAAATTTTTATTAATTCTATAGCCACTAAGATTACTTTTCCCTACCACCTATACGCAGATGATGTTCAAATATATACTCATGTTTTTCCTAGTCAACTATCTGTAGCTATTAGTACCATAAACAGTAACCTTGATCAAATATCAGATTGGGCAAAAACATATGGCTTGAAGGTCGCCTTAAAGACTCAAGTAAATATCATCTGAAGTTCGAATATGATTGATTTTTTTTTATTTAGAAAAAAATAAGTTATTGTATTGTAACATAATATATTTAGACTATTTGTAATTACGTTAGTCACTCGTAATTGCAAATAGCGCATTATATAATAAATAGCATAATAAATAATAGCGCATAGCTACTTAATAGTAAAATATTCTACAAGGAATGCCAGCGAATAGTGTAGCACCACCGGGATCCATCGTCAGATGTTACGTCATGTCTGATGAATCAGTGCTGCCTACACAGAAAAAGAAAATTGTCCTTAATTGAAATATAAATATATTTCCAAACGTGTAAGTTGCTTAATAATTGAGTGACTATCTTTCCATTTATTGAAACCGGATTCTACTGAATTATTAGAAAAAACACCAGCCACTAAAACAATATTCCTCCTCTAAAAGGGGGTCAAAACCACCAGTTTTTTTTGGAAAATCCACTATGTTGGCAACACTGAAACCAGCACAGAATTCACATGTCTTTCAAATATTTTGAGGTGTGCGGGTTTCCACGGGATGTTTTCCTTCAACGTTGAGCACTTGGTAAATCAGCAAATTAAAAATTTCCTTAATACTTAATAATAAAAAAATAAAAGCTACTTAATAATAAATCTCGTAAATCTCATAGACACCTACACCTATTCTCAATTATATAAGAATTAAATAACAGATGCGTTGTCACCGCTGAGCCCCAAGGAACGCCTCCCACTAGTAAAAAAAGGTCTCCCTTTCTTGTCACTCACCTCACACTCGCCATACAAAACACAACAGGATTATGCTGCTATTTTACGTCGATATTCTGTACGAGCACAGTTTTTTTATAGTAAAGGGTGACAAACGAGCACACAGTGCAGTCCACCTGATGGTAAGTGGTTGCTGTGACCCATAGACATCTACACCTATCCTCAATAAAGAATCAAAATGCAGATGTCACCCGTGAGGAATATGATGGAATGCCTTTTTTCCACTAAAAACGGTGCCTGGTTCTCTTTTTTTATAGGATAAGGGTGACGAACGAGCACACAGTCCACCTGATGGTAAGTGTTTGCTGCGGCCCATAGACATCTCTACCTCTATTACAATTCAAAATGCAAATGTGTTGTCACCCGTGAGGACTAAGATGGAATGCCTCATTTCCAGTAAAAAGGGCCTCCGGCTACCTGCACTCACCAAGAGAAACGCAGAGGTAAACCTCTACTTCACGCTGGTTTTCTGTGAAGTCGTGGTACCACCCCGGTTCGAGCCGGCCCATCCCTGCGACAGCAAAAGCTGCCGCGTGGCTCTACCACTGTTAATGCCGCGTGGCTCTACCACTGTTAATTAAAACACAGCAGTGTTAAGCTGCTATTTTACGCTGGTATTCTGTAAGAGCGTGGTCCTTCCTCGGTCGAGCCGATCCATTCGTAACCGAGCCGTTGCTGCCATGTAAAACGTACGGTGAGTTTTAAATATAGATAAATCTCAATAATTTTATATGAAGTAAAATAATTTTAGCCAAAAATTATAAAATTTAATTAATTGTTAGTAATGATATATGTGCATTTGCAGCCTAGTATTTTGATTATCCTTGATCACAGTTATTCAGTACAGTAACAACTATAATATACAATAACCACTATCAACACTGAGTAGTGTTACTCGCGCCTCTGTCGAGAGACGGCCTCTTGTGCGCTTTGAATTTCAAATCTGCGATTGATTTAAATATACGTTTTTCGACCTCGTAATCAAAATGCGGGAACTAAACGGTAAGCCAACGCGTTGAATTTTCTGACACAATTATGTGAGTGTTTTTACTGCCTTATTTACTTTCGAATACAAATTTCAAAAGCTTAATGATTTGTAAGGAAATTGAAACGATAAAAATGAATTAAATAACTTCAAACGAAATTAATTGAAAACGTTTTAAAAAGAAAAGCGTCGCTGTGATTTAAAAGTTGATATTAGTATGATTAAAAAAATGAGATGGGAAAGTCAGAATTAAAGTCTACATTGAATTCTCTATAAACGGTATTTAAAAACTAGATAACAATAGGAAAACATAGTATTAAAAAATTGTCGAGTAATAATAATATAAAAAATATACTGTTTATAAGGGAATAATTATATCATTATGTTATATAAAATTCCGACGTGCGTGTGTTCGTAAATCTCCTAACCGATTTGATAAAATATTTATGAGGTACTTATGGCGTCACTTGGATGGTTTTTAGCTATAGTTGGATCCTGTAGGTGACGCTATTATCGAGATATATATGGTTAGTGTAGAAAACCCGAGACCATTTTACTGGTGGTTCTACCTGGTCCTAAGGGATGACAACATCTGCATTGTGATTGTTAATAAGCCACATTATCCACTTACAATCAAATGGACTATGTCGAATCTATTAACAAACTTATAATAATTTGAAGTGGTATTTTCATTATTTATAGGTAGCGCTGTAAATGAAAAACATATCGGCCGCCGCCGAGCAGTTCCTGTCATCTATGTACGGGGCTCCCATTATGAAGTTGGATACGATATGGTAAGGACATTTAGTAACCTGCTACGCTATTGTAATCACACTTAAATAAAAACACACTTACGCACACACAAACACTCACGACTAAATTAATTGTAAGTGAATTTAAATAAAAAATAAAAATATTTTGGGCGACTTATTTCGAGTAACGTTTTGAGCAGGTCCTCGAGGACTGGTCAATATTTGGGGCCCAACGGGTTCAGATCTATACTGAACGAGGGCCAATGTTTAACTCTTATGAAGTCCGGAATATTGTTCGCAAGCCAGGTTTAAATTTTTTGTGTCTTATGGCCAGAAGCACAAACTTACTGAAGAGTCTACGATACATTTAAAGAAATAACAGTCAGAGTAAAAAATATTGAGTGCTCCGATATACACTGTGACCGCTGTAAATTGTGACGTCAATTCAGTATTACTGTGAAACCGTTCTCTTTTAGTTTGCTATACTGGTTACTGTTTAAAACAGAACGCAGTCCAGTATACTGTTATCCCCATTATTCGTCACTGTTTTCTAATGAAAATATTTATCATGTATACGGTTTCTGTTCAACAAGAAAAATTGTTATTTGAATGTTGTTGCTTTTAAAACTTAATATCAGAGTTTTTAGAATAACAATATTAATTAATAATAATAACAATCATTCGCGGAAGCTGTAATGTTTTTAATCACGTGATCAAAGTACTGAGAGCACCTTACCACGAAAACGTCAGTGCTCACAGTACAAAAATGGCGGCGATTTATGACGTCATATATTTTCCTAGCGTAATGCGGCAGTATACTAGCAGTACATAACGGAACGAATTTTTCACCAATGAGAGCACTGAGCAGTGCTCGCAATGTATATCGGAATAGCCTTTATGTGAAATGGCGGAAAATTTATTTCTTTTCATTGTTGAGTTAAGGATTGGTATATTTTTGCTAATATAAAGTAATATAAAACTATCCTTTATAATATTTTGTTTAAAAAATAAATTCACTAAATGCTGATGCGTCACATTGCGAAGTTTTAGGGAGATTTTGACGACAGTCGATGACGCCAGTATCTCAAGTTCTACAGGCACCTAACTGACAAAATAACTTCAGCTGTATATCAACATCGGAAACCTTTTTTCGTCGTTTCCACTAATAGTTTACGTGTGCAGATATTTAATATAGAAAATCATATCACATTTACGTCGTAAAATGCTTTTCAAACCACGATTTATAAGGCAAAACAGGAGATACAATTCGCCGACTGTCAAGTTCTCGCGTAATTAAACGTATTCTGATAATTTAATTTAAAAAAAACATTTAAATCTTAGTATTATGGCCTAGTTAGTATGAGTACGGTAATTCAAATTTCATAAGCGACAGCGCACTAATGAAACGTATAAACTAGCACTCACTAACCCACCAGCCAGTGTGGAGAATCGGCAAATCTTCCTTATATTTTTCCAGCTGGCAATATTATAGTTAAAATAAAACAAAACTTTTCGTATAAATTTCAGGGTCGCACCTTCGCCTCTATCATCCAAAATTACCTAGATACCTATGAAGAGTTAAAATCTTTCGAAAAGGAATACAAAACAGCCTCCGGGCGCACTGCCTACGACACGACTCTGGCTAACATGAAACAAAGGTATCCGTACTATGTAAAAGAAATACAAGGTATAGCCGACGGCGCAAATGTATCGTTTCACCAGGTAAGTTAAGAAAGGTTAAAATACGAACACTTTATGTAATAAACACAACAAAATAATTGTAACAACATGCAATTTATAAGAAAGATAGATAAGATACGTTGCTGCCTAAAAACCGCCAACTCATCTCACTGAGAATCCTACCTATCCTACTACAAGACGTGATAGACCAAAGATTATGCTTTCGCAGAATTATTGTGACCAAACCACAATACCAAAAGCTATATTTAAAAATAGAACTGTTCCTTAAAGTTATAATCCAACAATAATCAAATAAATCTGTGTCCGTTTAAAATATTGTAAGCATTCTAAAAGTAACAAAACATTAACTTGAGTGGCATGAAAATATTTATATATTTCTATTTATTTCTTTAAACTTTTATGTACAAAAGAAAAATCGTACATATGACAGACTTTCTCCCAGTCAACCAATACGATTTGACGATTTAATAAAGACTCTTTTTCATATGAAAAACATTGCAGTAATATATTTTTATGGTCGTTATATTACTTATATAAGAAATGTATACGACAAACATGAATATTATGTTGTTTGAAAACAACTAAAAAGTTTATTTTTTATTTATTTATATTTCGATGAATAAAAACTATACAATTTTTTAACATTCGAAGTTTCGATATTTAATTTCGATAAAGTAACATTAAAAAGTACAGGCCTACCTAAGTAAATACAAAGATTTGCAAGTTAATTATGATGAAAATATGGAAGAATGAGCTCTTATGTACAAAGGTATGCGTTTATAAATTAATAAAGTTATATCGTTCAAGACAAGGTCAAGCTAGATGTCATACAATAAACAAAGCAAACTGGGTCATGAATAATCTGATAACAACACTATGGGATTTGCATGCATAAATATAAATGCATATTTACTCGATATAAAAATTAATCACGAGCAAAATCCACTTTTTCTCTATACTTATCCATACTCTATGTACTTATCTATCATTTTTTAAATATAAAATATTATAATACTTAGCTCCCAGCCGAAGGTCAGTTTTTGGCCGGAACAGAAGTTAAAGCTGATTGATCGGCTGATTGAACTTACAGGCGAAGCCGAAGCTTTTTGTAAATTCTCTTCTAGCACTAGTAACAAATAATATAGCTGCCTCGTGGCTCTGTTAAGTTCTGAACGGTATTTTATCTTAAAATTGAGAGCTATATTGAAAGCATAGAATATGTATGTACTTTAAATTCACATTATAGGGCATATAAATGCAGCGAAATAATAAAGTTGCCTTAAGACTGGAGAGCAATATAAATGAGAGAATAAGTGCCTTACGGAGCTTAAATACAGTTTTCATATAATATATTATAGTATAATACAGATTTTATATAATATATAAAAACTGTATTTAAGTTTATTAAATAGTGTTATTACCTATTCATTTTCATTATTCGTATCTTTACAGTTATTATTTTGTTCAACATTCTCATTTTAGTTAGTTTTTCAACTCAAAACACTTTTTTTTAATTGGCTACTGTACAACACGAATAAGAAATTCAAAGTAGAAGAGAACCATATCTTATTTAATATTACATATATCGTAAATATAGTATTTAAATTAGTGTTTGTTTAGATACAAGTTTTTTTTTATTTAAATTACAAATGAATCTACAGTCCACCGGATAGAGCAACCCACGGACATCTGAAACAGAGTTAAGCAAGGCAAGCTACTACAGGAGCGTTGTCAAGTCTAAGATGAAATGCCTAGCAGTCCTTAAAATGTCACTCTATATCTTTCATCCAACTGCAGAGAGGTGTAAGACAAGGTGGCTTAACATACCCGAAACTCTTCACCGCTGCATTGAAAAACGTTTGCGAGCTACTTGACTCGAAAGAACACGGTATTAACGTCAATGTAAAGTACGCCACTCGCCTTCAATTTGCCGACGATATAGTCCTTATAGCAGAATCGCTGGAGGACCTAACCACTATGCTCAATGACCTCAATAGTGTCTCCCAACGGATAGGTCTTAAGATGAACAAACAAAACGTCCATGTCACACTTATGCCGGCAGCCATTGGGTGCACTAAGCTCTAAGTTGTTGACGAGTATGTTTACCTGGGACAAATAGACCGACTAGGTATGCCCAAATTCGACCGAGAGGTTAAGCGACGGATTCAACTCGACTGGGCAGCGTTCAGGAAATTACGACACATCTTCTCGTCAGGCATACTTCAAAACAAGACTGTACAACTAGTGCCTATTGTAAGTGCAATGACCTATGGATCTGAGACGTGGTCCTTCACTGCTGGCCGTGTGAGGAAGCTCTAGGTCACTCAGCGAGTTATGGATAGGGCTATGCTCGGATTTATCGTGCGTGATAGACAAAACGAGGATATCCGCAGTAGAACTAGAGTAACCGACATAACCCAACGGATTCCTAAGCTGAAGTGAGAATTAGCCGGCCATATAGCTTGAAGAACCGACAACCGATGGGGAAAAAAGGTTCTCGAGTGGCGGCCTCGTACCGGCAGGCGAAGCGTAGGACGTCCCCCCACTAGATAGAGTGGTCACCTGGTAAGACAAGCAGGAAGCCAATGGATACAGGTGGTGCTTTGTGGCATTATTTGGGAGACGCACATGTTCAGCAGTGGACTTGTGAAGGGATGCAATGATGATGATGATGATATCCTTCAGGTCAGCAATGCACGTTCTTCTCGACAGGAATAGGTAAAAGGGTGATACCTACTCTAGATCTAGACAAACTCCTAGGCAGAAAATGAGACGCACCACCTATTATGTCTACCACATAGTATTATGTTTTAGATGTTTGTCGTTTAGTGGAAAATAAAATTAAAGATGAATTATGATACAAATTATTCATTAATCATTATTTATGTAGCTGTTCATGCTGCACATGGATGATATCATAGGAACAATAAATGAAAACAGTATCTCACGTAACGATACTGGCGGCTGCAGTGACATCGGATTCATCACTCCTGATAACGTGAGTAAATACATAATAATATAAATTTTTACATTATGAAATCCTAGTTTTTCGCTTTTGTGTAATTCCCACTGTTTGGCACAGATCTTCTTTTGTTTATGTGAGGGTAATATTGAGATACATGTGGCGGCGACGTGGTTGCGCTACAAAGCGAAACGCACCGAAGCCTAAATCGCGCTATCAAAATTCCAAAGTACTGCGGTATATATCTCTCTGTATTACAACACGGGACGTTAGTCGCTCCCAGGGCCACTCACCTTGTCCGGCAGCGGATCTCCCCATTTCCTTCCACGGCCACATTATCTTCACCCATCTCCGCCAATTTCTATATAATTTATTGTACACCACTAGACTCGAGAGAAAAATTAATGATAGTAAGAAAATCTTGGGAGTTATGGTACAATAAAGCTTATCGGTAAAGAGCGATCTCTTCAATAAAAGGAAGAAATCTTAAGGTTAAGGAAAAATTGGACAATAGGAGTAGTTTAAATAACATTATTAAAGTTATAAAATAAAAAGACGGCTCCGTGGCGCAGTGGCTTAGCAATGAATTGCTGCGCTGGGGGCCGCGGGTTCGAATCCCGCACGGAACAAGTATTTGTATGGCCTACAAATAATTGTTTCGGGTCTGGATGTTTGTCCTTGTGCAATTTGTGTTTCTAAACTGCCTCCACGATACAGGAGAAAATCCTAGTGTGGGGGTAACGTTTTTTAAAAAAAAAAGAAAAAGAAGAAGATATCGCTACAGCTTATTAAAAGTTCACTACGGAATTTAGGTCTCCCCCAGACATTTTCTCATAGAGATTTGACACAGTTGCTCTTCTTATCTGGCTGGTTTTTTTTTATAGAAAAAGGGTGACAAACGAGCACACAGTCTACCTGATGGTAAATGAATGCTGTGGCCCATATTCATCTACATTTAACCTCGATTTAGAATCAAAACGTAGATGCGTTACACTCTTGAGGACTAAGATGGAATGTCTCGTTTCCAGTAAAAGGGTATCCGGTTCTCTACACTCACCATAGGAAATACAGCAGCTATTTTACGCTGGTATTAAACCGCAGTTTTTTCATTATTTTGAGTTTTTATTAAAAAGATGCTGCTGCCCATATCTTCTTACACTTTCTCTGTTTGACACCCATGAGATTTATAACACCTGTTTATATATTATTTATAACCAACTTCAAAAAAAGGAGGTTATTAAAAACACAACGTATATACTATACGACCAAAATAATTTCTTCTCTGTATATTTTTTAATTCAACGTTTGTTTTCGTTGGTTTTATTAAAGAGGAGCAGACGCGCACTTTAGTTATGAAAGTAACTAACTACTCTAATATATTAAAATAATTAATGGTAGCGACTGGAACTAAAACTAGAAATACTTTTTGCTTTCAAGTTCTGTTTGAACGGAGATATATTCAATGGCGTGGGCCCACGAATATTAGCATGAAGAAATTTTCTTATATTTTTTTACGACTATAATCGTATTCGAGACGAGAAACTCTCCTTATAAATGGCCCTCTATATGTTTGAAAAACTTACCCCAAAAAGATAGCAAGTTTATTTTATATGAGCAAAATTGTGTATGAGGCCAAAAATGTAAATATTTTCAAATATAATATAACATATCATAGTATTCAGGCAAAATGATAAATTAATTAACGCTTCTGTAGCAAAAGTTACACTCAGTGAACGTATCTTCTTTGACGCGATGCCTCGAATAGTAGACGAGAAGAAAAATATCAAGAACTAAAATTTTAAAGAAGGAATATAAACGGGAAATATTTTTCTGTAAAGTTACTTTTGGATAAGTTTTGTAGTTTAATGGAAGTTCGTATAGTTTGCGCATTATTTACAAAGCAATGCAGAGCTACTTACTTGGGATATTCGGTTCAATGCGTTACTAACTTTTTTCAATAGCACAAAATTCAAAATGTATGATGAAAAATATCAAAGACATTCAAATAAATACAAGAATATGCAAATATAAATAAAAATATTATATACATTTTATCAATCACCATGAAAGTGTTTCGTGAAACGATATTATATTTCTTTATTTATTATTCCGCCGTAAGAAATTAAAGTTTTGTTTGTCAAATTTCAACATGTTTTTTCTACTACCGTTTCAAAATAAGATTCCTCCATCTAGAGAGGAAACGCCGAAAAAAATCTCCGCTGGTGTTCTATTAGTTATTTTTGTGAAGTCCAGTGATAAAATAACGTTAATCAAAATTGAGTAAGAACAGATGTTTCGTGTTTAAGTAGCTGACATTATAACATGAACAAATATTAGTTTTTTGAAGTGAAAACTTCTTTAGCGGCGTTGAGCACTTTTTTGTAATGGGTAAAAAATGTTAAACTCGCGTCAGGTCACGTGTCCTGATCGAAAATTCGTAATACGGACGGAGAATAGATAGCCGGCGCGGCGTAGGAGAGGAAGTAAGTTAGGTTTAATTAATTTTCATTTATAAATTAATATAATTTTATTATTAAGATTAGGTTTCGATCGAGTCTACGGTACTGCTTGACGAAATTATTAATATAGATACATATGTACTTACACAGTATAGATGTAATATTTGTAATATGTTTATACTTTATAGCATTAACCTATATTTTCATAACATCAACATCACAATAAGCACATGTGTGGTGTAGGTTTACCAAACAAATAATTTCGAATGAAAATAAATGAAACAAGATAATAATAAATAATCTCCGCCATTCCAAAATATCTAAAATGCACAACGTTAATTTCAAGTTTTCACTTCTGCCGGCATTCCCGGAGTGCAACCCGTCGTTTTTTTTTATTTATAACCTTGTTGGAGCTCCACGTCCCTAATACACCAGCAACCCGGATTCGAACACCGCATGCACCAATAAATTTATAAATTACTGTTTAAGTGCTGACTAAATTCTTGGCGGCAAGGAAAAATTCGGGAGGAAACCTACATGTCTAAGAAATATAACATTTCGATATACTATTAACTCAAAAGGTTATTTGGCCAAAAAACTACTAGAACTGCTCATAAATCTCGCTCAGAAATTAGACGAGGCATATGCCCAAGAGTGAGAGGTACATATATAGGTTTTAACGTTACTTTTATATTGGCACATTTATGGCAATGGTTTTCCGATCTTGCTGTGTTATAATTATTGTTCCTGTGTCTCTGTAATTAGTCTACTTACAAAAAAAGTTGTTTTAAATCTGTTTTTGTTCTTTTTACGATAAATCAAGTCAGTTAGACAACGGTAATTTTTAGTGTATTTGATTTTTATTTTTTATTACTTCTAGGTTGTACTGGGCCACACAGAAGATGCGCCCAAGGAAACACTCAATCACTTCTACATTGTGTCAGCACATATTATACCGACACCAGAAGATAAAAAACTAGGGGTGAGTATTTATTAAGTTAAATCAACGAGTATGGATATATGTAGAGTCGGTTTTAACTTTCTGACGTGACCGTCCTCTTGAAGATTAACATCCTCACATCCTACCGAATGCTTTCATATACAATCGTCATCTGTCTAAGGTAATGGAATCTATGATTTCATATTATACCCTAAGACAATATCAAAGGGACGTTTCCTGACGTCATCGCCTAATGTTAGCATATCTCATTTATGTCAAGCGTTCTATAGCGGACCCCCCCCCCCACATAATTTCCTTTGATTTGTCATTGTTGTCATGCTTGGCAACCGCAGTTTTTATTTTTAGTCATTACGAGGGTGACACAGAAAGTTCATAAAAAATCAAAAACTGAACAAACTAGCAAGTTATTAGTTTTATTATATATTTTCAAAATAGTGTCCATTTACATCAATACATCGCTGCATCCGATGGAACCACTGAGAAAAACACTTTGCCCATTTGTTCTTAAGGGTCTCTTCGACGGCATTTTGAAACGCAGCCACTGCTTCCTCGGCGTCCATAAAACGTTTTCCTCAAAGTTTTTCTTTTATTTTCTGAAATAAATAAAAATCACAAGATGCGAGATCAGGACTATAGTGCGGGTGACCCAGTAATTCCACGTCTGACATCGCCAAGTAGTCGATTGTTTGCTTGGCGGTGTACGACGAGGCGTTGTCGTAGTGAAGGAGGATCCTACTGCGAGGTCGTTTCTCCCGAACTTTTTCCAGGACAAGTGGCAAACAATTGTTAGATTACCACACTGCAGTAACTGTTTATCGATTCTGTAAAATAATTGTTGCGTAATGACCTGTCGTACAGAATAACGAGGCCACCATCTTTTTCCCATGCTTCGACCTCTTCACTTTAGTTGGCAACTCCTCGGAAGGAAACACCCAGGCAACAGACTGTCTCTTAGTTTCAGGATCATAACAATAAATCCAACTTTCGTCACGTAAGCATTCGATATGCTGCACAGCATTTGAGTCACCGCCGTTAAATGTTTAAACCATTTCACGACACCAATCAACACGACGGAGTTTTTGGGCCTCTGTCAAATTATGAGGTATCCACCGAGCACAGAGCTTTCTGACCGCTAAATGTTCATGGAGGATTTTGTGCTTTTGACTAATACCGATGCCTAACCTTGTCCGAATCTGCTAATAAGTCACTCTTTTGTCAATCTGTATCATACGCCGCACAACACTGATGTTATCTTCAGTCCTCGCCGTAGAAGGCCGTCCCTCACGCAGATCATCGGTGAGATTAGTGCGACCACGTTTAAACTCATTAAACCAGTTGTAAACAATGGCACTAGATGGGGCTTTATCGTGAAAGGCAAATCGAAGTCTATCATAACTTTTTTGTTAACTTAAATAATATCGAACGTCATAATAAATCGTTGTACGAAAATTTTCTCGCGTTAAATTCATGCTGACGTGACACAGACAATTTTCAATTTGCCGCTAAATCGTAACAAATGATAAATTAATAAAACGCATACACAATAATATTGGCAGAGTTCCATTTTCAAAATTTGAACTTATTTTTTTATTATATCGTTTACAAGTGGCTAGTTCTAAAAACTTTCAGTGTCGCCCTCGTATAAGGAAGACGCTGCTGCCCTGCTGAATTTTTGAAGGTAGTGTCGTCATGTAATGGTGGAAAGGTGTTAATGAAAAGGAGACGTGTTGCTCAGTTCAAGACTTTAATTATACTGCTCTAAACTTATTCTACCTTAAAGCTAATATATACTATCATGTGGGCTACATTACAATCTCCTGATTTGTTTCCCTGTCGCCTCTTACGACACCCACGAGATAATAAATGGAGTTTATTCACAACTTTCTTACACTTCCACTACACGGTTAATATTAATTTTCTTTATAATTATTTTTGGAAAAATATTTGCGTAAGTAATATGATTAATAAATTTTCTGTGTCAAGACTTGAAAATAAGCTCTCAACGCAATATCTCTCGCAAGCTTAGCACACACTTAGGTATTATGCCCCACAATAGTGGCGTCATGAATAAAAGATCTGAATTACTCCAAATGTTTTCCATTCTATCCAACAAATTCATTAGAAGCATCAGTATTCTGATTTTAAGAAAAAGAATAATCCCGGTGGTTTTTTGCTGGTTCTTCCTAGGATAGAGGTATTTTCCGAACTAGTAATAAATAAAAAAAATACTTTAAAAGAAGTATTATGTAATAAAATAATCTATATTGAACAAAAACTATTTTATTCAATTCTTAGGATCTTAATGTATAGTTACTAATTATAATTTATTATCATTTTCAATAGCAAAATAAGTATATGGTCTATCGACTAAATAATTACGAAATTTTAAAACATAACTTTTCTATAAAATTAGGTGAAAATTTTAAAATAATCTAGGATGTTTCGATGAGTTTAAAATTAAATTTGAAATACAATTTTAATTTCTTTTTATTTGTGGTTGGTCTATCGCCTAAATAATTACGAAATTTTAAAACAAAACTTTTCTATAAAATTAGGTGAAAATTTTAAAATAATCTAGGATGTTTCGATGAGTTTAAAATTAAATTTAAAATACAATTTTAATTTCTTTTTATTTATATAATTTATCAAGAACTAAAGAAATAAAATACTTACCCCCATAATAATTTTAGGAAAACTAATTATGTACATTAAAATCGTCGTCCCTATTTTGAATCCCTTTAGGGGTTGAATGGAACTTTATTTTTATGGGGTAGTAAAGTATAACTAAAGTATAACCTTTCTAACAAAAAAAAATTATTTAATTTAGCCGTTTCCGAGAAATCTGTAAATATACATAAAAAACATACGCATCGAATAAAGAACCTCCGCTGTTTTTAACTTTGTCAATAACGCTACACGTGTTAGATATCTTCCCTGTTTTCTATATTTTTAATGTTTTAATACGGAAACCAATATTTAGTTTCGATCATACAAATTTCGAATAAATCAATAAAACTTTAAAACACAAAAAAAGACAATAATTAAATTACATTTTTGATTGAATAAATATTTTTGTATCTGTATATTTACCCTTTAATTTTTGTATACTTTACCAGGCAGTTGAAGAGAGATTCGCCTCCTTGTCTTATGCTGGTCAACTTCCGGGCTATACAATGGGCTTCAATGAGAATGGACTGGTGTTTACTATCAATACCCTCAGTCCTCTTATATTAAAACCAGGCAATACACGTAAGTTTCAATTTTTAAAACATTTACCATGCTTGGTTAAGCGTTATAAATTTATTCGTTTTATTTATTTAAAAACTTTTTCTTATAACCGTAAATGTAACAAAGGGCTGACTTAATGCCAGACGGCAATCTGTGCTATATAGTCAATTTACAGCGCAGCGTGGTGAAAAGTAGCGGCTGGTGCCTCGAATAACTAAACACAATAAAGTAAAATAAATAAACTAGTGCTTAATAAGTACACAAATTAAAACTAGACTTACAAACAGGTTAAGGGTTTCTCTTCTGCGTAATTTGGGCATTCTCTTACCTATTTTGATACAAAAAAAACATGCGCGAGTATCGTGGAACACTCGGTTGGAACGAAGTACCTTTCGTAGTATATTATTATTGATAAACAAATACAAATAAATGAATTACTAGCGTCTATTAAAATGAATCATAATTTAAAATTGAAGTCCTTTAGGTGGCATTACCAAAGAACCCTTAACGTTTGATGTAGTTGGTTGTTCGTTGGTTGTAGGTGGTCATGGGTAGGTAGTCACTTATAATAGAGTGGACTGTTGGTAGAATACATCTAATTTTGTATGTAAGGGGCGAGAACTTGAGTAAAAGCGTCTCAAGTGGTAACGAAGCATTCCATCAGTCATCAGAGGTGACAATGCGAGACTTAAAATGTAGGTGGCTATGGGCCACATCTTTCACTTACCATCAGGTAGACTGTGTGGTTGTTTGTCACACTTACTTCTTTATAAATAAATTGTATTAAGATCATACTGCAACTACACCAAATAAACAAAAAACAATGTGCTAGAAGTGGTATATAGCAGTAGTCAAATGACAGATTCGTACTTAGAGCATTTAAACATTTTCGCAGTTCGTATCTTGAATTGTTAGGTTTCATCAATCCATTCAGCTTAGAAAAGTCCACTGCTGAACATAGGCCGCACCCAAAGATTTCCTCTCAGGGGTTATTTTACCATAATTGCCGCACTTGGCAAGCGCAGTTTGTTTTTATAGTTATATTGATTTTTATATAAACTATTGTTTCCTTTGACCTGCATTTTTATGTATAATTTATAATTAAATGTTGTTATCTTACAACAGCCCGGACTTTCATAACACGAGCCTTGTTGGCGGCAAGAGACCCAGCCGAAGCTGATAAAATCCTTCTAGACGAAGGTCTCGGCATCGGTAACGGTTTTTCCATCAACATGATATGGACGGACACCAAGGGAGCACGCACTTTGAAGAACATCGAAGTGGCACCCGACCTCCAAGCTGACAAATCGTCTTTGCATGTTCAGAAATATGATAAAGAACCTCTGATGCATTGCAACGCGTAAGTACATATATGACACGTAGACGAAATGCAATTAAAGTAAATATTGTAATGTAAATTTTTTTTACATATTTTCCTATAGATATTTACGCCAACAAGTGGAACAAGTAACTGGTGATATAATAGACAGCAGTTTAACTCGAATGAAAGCAATCAAACAGCACCCAGCGCCTCAAAGTAGAGCCGACATCGAGGATATACTGTCAGACACCACATACAAAGACTATCCAGTGTTCCAGACCATGCTTGATGCTCATATTCAAACTATTGCTGCTGGTAACTTACACAAACTTAACTTTAATTTAAATAATTAATTTTTAAATCATACCACGCCAATAAAATGTAAAAAAATATTCAAATGATAAACACAGAGAGGGTTTTGTCATTTCGATAACGCTATTTATTTATTAATTTTTCTCTTAATTTAGTGATTTTGTAGGCATCTATCTTATCATAAACCTTACATGAATCATTTATCTTCACACACACGATGTAATGTGCGAGGTGGGTTATTCTACATAAGGTAATACCTCCATATCGTATAAGTTTATGCTAATGTCCTGTTATCCACACTCAATTAATAAATTATGTAAATCTTCAATTAGTCCACAACTTTCACAATTAGGTAAATCAGTTCTTTTTTCATCAAATAAACACATTTTATTGGAATGTGATGTGATATTGTTTTAAATATTACCTTAATGAGATTTCTATTTAATTTTGTCTATTAACTAGTTTCATATTAAATATACTATACATTAATTAAAAATAAGAAAAAAAATGGAAGACGTGAAGTTTGCCAACACGCATTGGGGTAGCGCGGCGGACATTTCCTTGTCCTAAAAACTTCTCAGAAATGAGAGGAATCCTATGCCCAGCAGTGGGTCGTATATAGGCTGTAACTTTAACTTTTAACACTAATTAGTTCTAATGAGGGTATCCACGACTTTTTCTGCCACCAGAGTGGCGCCACTTTACAGTGAGGTAAAATATTTGACAGATTTCATAGCGGGGACTATAATTTCTTAGTAAAATGTAATCTTTAAGGTTTCTTTCTGTATTATTAGTTATATTTTCTATTAATTACATTAGAAATGAGCAAATAAAACGATAAATATAACTAAAAGCCCATTTTTTTTAAAAAAGAGTTCTAAAGTGCAAAAAATTAAAAATCAAACCACTGACGCATTGTGTTGTGTATTAATATAATACTATAGATAATGATAAACTATTATTTAAAACTAATTTCTCAATTAACTGACATTGTGTAGCAAAAAACTTTACCTCAGTCGTAACTAGCGACATCTGGTGAGTGGAAGATTATTAGCCCTCATTAAAATTTAGCAGTCTATTTCTACTACTTAGTTTCAACAGGAATGTATTACGAAGTTAGTAGCAATCATGTGAAATGATAACTGTTTATTTTTCCTCATCAACCCGTAAACTATCTTATACTGAACAGGAACCCCTTCTTAGTATTTATATCCTATCCCTATCCTAACCTATCACCATAATGCTCATAATATCAAACATCTCTTCGTTGCGGGTTTGGATATTTTAATAGCATTTGCGGCTTACATATAAGAGATGCATTAATTTACTGGATCTTTATGGCATTACCATAGTCGACTCTTCGATAGTTGCGACAGAGTATTGCCTAATAGAATGTACTCAAAAAGGACTTCAAAATTTTTGAACTTATGAGTTTTATATTATTATATAATATAAAAATACTATAATTACCTAGTTTCTATGAAGGGTATATATTAGATAAACTTTTCACTAAATTGCAGATATATTTTATGAATATTAAATTATAAAATCCCTTATAATTTGAACATAACAACTTAAGTCAATCTTAATTTTCAGGTATTTTTGATATGGAAGCCAGCACTTGGAGCATTTACATTGATAAGCCAAACGCTTCAGAGCCGGTCGCCATCTTGCCTATAAGATTTTCCATGTTGAATAAATATTAATTCATAAACAAATTCTCGTTATAGAAATTACTTATATGCATAATTTTGTGGCATAGCTACTTAAGAGTGATTTGATTGTCTTAGTTATCAAAATAGTGTAATTAATTTATCAATATTATTATTATTCTACGCAAATGTGTTTACTATATTATGCAATAGCGAGAATTATTGGACGGTACAATTTTGTATTAGTAATACAAAATTATTACCGTTTAGTAAATATACTAAATATTAACAAAATACACTTATTATCGCTAGATTTGTGAGATCTTTAATGATAGTGTACGTCAATAAAACTTGATCTGAATAAGCAATCATTTAGTTTAGGAGTTAGAGTTACAGGGTTACCAATAATGATACAAAAATCTAAGAAACAGTGAACCAAATTTGTAAAAATAATTTGTAACATTATAAAATGCGTCCAATCCGTAATAGATTTGTTTATATAATACTAGCAACAATTACATAATGTAAACAATAATAAATATTAAAAATCTATAAAAGTACTAAATTGTTTTTATGTAGTGTATTGTGTGTTATATTTTATACTAGTTTTTACTAGCGGCTCAGGTCGCCTTTATTAAAAGCAGACGAATCTTTTCTTGCTCGTTTACGTCAAGCGCTTAGTCCCTGTGCTGCCACGGCTCAATAGAATATACAAGATACATTCATTATAGAATGATACATTTCATTAGAAATTTTATCATAATACGACATCATTACTCGCAATATCTTTTAAACAAAGAAGCAGTTATTGTAAGTAATCAAAGAAAGATATAGATAAAGTGCAGCCCAAGTTTTTGAACACAATTCGTTATTATACTTTTAATGTTATATTATAGTAATCCAAGTACATAATTGAATTTTATTGGAGAATTATTAGCACACCATGAATCAAAAAAACTGTAAATTTGGATTATCAAAAATCGTTCTATTGTTTTTGCGTTATTGACTATTGAATATCCATACAAACTTTCACATTTTTAATATTAGGAGGTCATATTAATATTCGTTTTCAGTGGTGTTGTACAACTGTGTGCTTATTACTGATTGTAGAATAATAAATATTATATATATTATGCTAATTTGATTTGCTTTTAAAACCAACATTCGAAAGCATCTTGAAAATTTTTAATAAAATTTTAATTAATATATTATGTTAATTGTCTGCTCATTATATAATAATCTGATTAATAACCAGGCTGTGTTTTATTTTTAAAACAGCGTCAATATAGGAAACACCTTGTACTCTACTCAAACATTAAATAAAATGTGATAAAATAAATTGATTCGAAGTTTTATTCACAACCCATTTGTAGATATATAAAATAAACATGTATATATAAACATTTTAAGTGGTCGTCGCAAGGTATCATTGGTTTCCATCATAAGAAACCAAATGCATTAGTCAAGACATACTGTTCATATACATTGATATTTAGACTTGATTTTATATGAAAATAGATGAATATACAGTCATACCGCCCCAGGCAACGTCGATCTTTGTTGACATCAAAATGACAGTCACTTTATACTTTACATTGCGTCATAATATGTTGGACATATGTCCTTCTATGAAGCAGTCGACAGGAGACATATAGTTCACCAGTAGAGTCTTGATAGGCTTGACAAGCATCCAGACCCGGTACCACTATTTGCAGGCCATACAAATACTTGTTCCGTGTGGGATTCGAACCCGCGGCCCCCAGCGCAGCAACTCATTGCTAAGCCACTGCGCCACAGAGCCGTATCAACGAAGATAGTGAATGTCTATATCTCAAACGGGAAGAATAGGTACCATATCCCACCAGTGCTATCACCGAGTTTAATCTCTTTTTTGGCACCGAGCACTTAAGTAATTCCACGCCATTAGTTTTTAATATATTTTTGATTTATTTTTACTGAGTTACACTTAAGCCACAAATTTCTTGTTCTAGGCATACAAAATATCAACTATTTAAAAGGAAAGAAGCTAACTATTCTTAATTACATAAGCTCAAATGAGCCGAACTGTTTATTTTTATAAAAGAACAAACATTCTATAAAGAATAAGAGTGTCAAGCGAGCACACAGTCCACCTGATCAGAAACATCATCTACATTATATCTCAATTAAGAATCAAAATGCAAATGTGTTATCACCCTTGAGGACTAAGATGGAATGCCACGTTTCTAGTAAAAAGGGTCTCACGGTTCTCTATACTCACCATACTAAACACAGCAACATTAAGCTGCTATTTTACGCTGGTATTCTGTAAGAGCGTGGTTCTACACCGGTCGAGCCGACCCATTCCTGCTACAGCCATAATATAGCTGCAGCGTGGTTCTACCACGTCTAATTTTTAAACAAAGATAATATAAATACTACGTTTTACTTTTAATAAGATTTTAAATAGACTTCAAAGACCTAAAAAGAGTAAAATAATTTTTAGTTTTTGTAGTCGTTCTTACTTTTAACCAAGTTTAATTATTTAAATACAATTTAGCCTTAATACCTAACAACGAATTGGCAATACTATGCCTCAGAAATGACATTATGGCTGGTTTACACAGGGACAGTAACTGGCTCCAAATTCCAGGCAAGTCAGTGCTGACCCGCTACTGGCATAATCTAAATTGATTTGGGGTCAGTACATCACTGCCATGCCAGTGGTGACTTCAATATTTCTGCTTGAATATTTTGAAGTCTGTCCACTCCCCACGCCACCCACGCCAGCGGTATTAATCTTGTCTAAACAACCAAGTCAGTGCTTGGACAGTCATTGGCGTAGTATTGTAGGGTGACATCGCATCGTATCATAAAATTATATAATATATCGATTAGTAAATGAGGGTAAATGAACGCATTTTTTATATTACTGGAAGCATATATGATACATTTATCTATGTTAATTATATAATTTATATTCATCAAAATACATTACATAGTAATATAGTAGGTATTTTTATATATACATAGGCTCCACTAAAAGTATCGGGAATGGAATATTTCCACTGTTCCTGTGATATTAAAATCTTTTTAATTGAAAACTCCTTGGTTTTAAAAATCGAATACCATTTATTTATTTAAAAAAAGATTCTCGCTCTTGTCACAAGGTTTTGTCAAACTTGTTTAGTCGTTGAGATAATGGGATTGACTCAAGAAAATTCAAGAGCGATGATTTATTATGACTTTCGAAGTGGTTTAACACAAAAACAGTGTGTTGACCGGATGATTTCTGCATTTGGTGATGAAGCCCCATCCAAAACCACTATTTATCGCTGGTTTGCTGAATTTCAACGAGGACGTGTCAAGCTCAGTGATGATCCCCGTCAAGGTCGTCCAAAAACTGCAGTCACCCAAGAAAACGTTGATGATGTGCGTAAGCTGATTGAGGAAGATCGACATGTGACATACCGCGAAATTTAGGCAACTTTAGAAATTAGCATGAGTCAAATACAAATAATCTTGCATGAACAATTAGGTGTAAAAAAGTTGTTTTCCCGATGGATACCGCATTCGCTCTGTGAAGAGCAAAAAGCGGCTCGCGTTACTTGGTGCGTCAGAACTCTCGAAAGATTCCACGCAGGATCCTCAAATGCTGTATACAACATCGTATCAGGTGACGAATCCTGGATATACGCGTACGAACCCGAAACAAAACACCAGTCACGAGTTTGGGTGTTCGAAAATGAGTTAAAGCCAACAAAAATTGTTCGTTCACGGAGTGTTGCAAAAAAAATGGTGGCCACGTTTGTCTCCAAAACCGGCCATGTTACGACTATTCCTCTTGAGGGACAAAGAACGGTTAATGCAGAATGGTATGCTAGCATTTGTTTGCCACAGGTCGTTTCTGAACTCCGTACAGAGAACTGCAACCGCCGCATCATCCTCCATCACGACAATGCGAATTCTCACACCGCACACAGAACAAAAGTTTTTAGAGCAAGAAAACATAGAATTATTAGACCATCCGTCGTACAGCCCCGACCTAAGCCCTAATGATTTCTATACTTTCCCTAAAACAAAGAATAAATTGCGTGGACAGAGATTTTCATCACCTGAAGAAGCTGTGGACGCCTACAAAACGGCCATTTTGGAGACCCCAACTTCCGAATGGAATGGTTGCTTCAATGATTGGTTCTATCGTATGGAAAAATGTGTCAAATTTCGCGGAGAATACTTCGAAAAGCAATAAATACATTTTTAAATAGTAATGTTGTATCACTTCCTTGATTTCCGAAATTTTCAGTGCCGCCCTCGTGTATATATATATATATATATGTAAAAATTACGTGTCACATTGTTTGTCCGCGATGAACTCCTAAACTACTGAACTGATTTCAATGAAATTTTGCACACACTGCAGTTTGATCCAACTTAAGAGTTAAGATAATTTTTATCCGGATAAGTGACGTGAGTTTATTATTACGAATTTAAGGATTTTTTATATGAAGGGTCGTCGAAGAGGGCAGCACAACGTCTGCCTGGCCAGCTAGTATATATATATATATATATATATATATATATATATATATATATATATATATATATATATATATAATATATATATATATATATATATAATATATATATATATACATAATATATATATATATATATATATATACATAATATATATATATATATATATATATATATATATATATATATATATATATATATATATATATATAATACGTAAGTACAGTACATAGTTTCCATGACGACGTAATGTAGTTTCTTAGGATTTTACCCCTCCGAGCGTAATCACATGACTGCCTGAAGCAGCAGTTTCAAAGACTGAGAATTACCCTCTGCGAGTCCTTGGTCCTCAGCAGGTTTAATTACTGTGACTCAGTGTATGGTCCATGCCTCTTATCAAGAACGTCCAGGCTTATTCAGAGAGTGCAAAATGCATGTGCTCGTTTCTGCTTTACAGTTCCACCTAGGTCACATATTACGCCATATCTCAATGACGCAAACATGTTGAGGATGGAGGCACGCAGAAGATTGCATTTGACTACTATGATGTTCGGAGTCATCACTACAAGAAAACCTAAATACCTCTTCCTAAAGCTGGAGTGGGCCCGTGATCACAGCAGATACCCCAGGAGGGAGTGTACCCACGTTTTTGCCACTCCAAAACATCGCACCATGGCGTTTCGGGGCTCCTTCAGATTCGCTGCGTCACGGTGTTGGAACGACCTGCCTCCGCCTTTGCGTGTCCTACAAGTGAGAAACACGTTTAAAACTCACGTAAAAAAATACCTTATCTCACTGCAAAAGGCGGGTGGTGCTGATACACTTATCATGGGGTGCTCACGTCGCGCACCGGCGTTGGCGGGCCCGTCCCACCGTAAATAATTCTAGCAATCGCAAATAATACCAGATGTATGGTACATGGTATTTGTTTTGACTGTTTTTTTTTTCTTTTTTTCGGATTCGTTCGTTCGGTCAGCACTTGGAACAATTTCTTTGCTTTTTATATAATTATGTTGGTTGGAATAGCCACTACTTTAGTTTTAGTAGTTATTTAATAGTCTATAATTTAATGTAATTTAAGGGAATGTTGTTGATTGTTTATTTGTTTGCTTATTTCAAAATTCCATTTAATATCGATCACTATTATAAATATTTTTAACCTTTTATTATCTCTTTTGTGTTTTTAACATTGTTTTTTTTTTGACAACCATGATTACAATCATTAAAGCGTCCCCGTATTGTGCACCCTTTCGAGAGACACCCAAGTCACATAAACACATTCATATAATAATAACTGAATTTTAAGTTAGTGTATTCTGGAAAGGATGCACAATGCCAACAATAGGTGTCCGCGGAAGACCAGCGTCTTGACATGCTTCTTGCGAGCATGTTATGACAAATGCTGAGCGGAAGCCTGTTTTGGCACAGTATTAGTGTATAATATATAATTTAATGTTAACCATTTGTATATGTGCATGCACTGCTGTGTCAATAAAGTTTATTTTCTTTCTTCTTCTTCAGTTCTTTGGGATTTTATCGGACTGAGCCTGCCGAGATGCCTGCCTCAAACAGCAGCTCTTTAAGATTTCATCCCCCCGAGCGAACTTCAATTACTCCTAGATATGTAGACCCTAAGCAAGTAATCATTACCTCCGCCAGTAACAGAACCTTGAATAACGATGAAGTTAGGCGTGAAAGCAACAATGAAACTATCGTAGTTTACCATGCTTCTGGATATTCTATTTTGAGAAAGAACTATTTTGATTCTATCTGACTGTATTTTTTTTATTATCCCTAAAAAATAATTCTCTTACCTTAATTTGTATTTTCAATACTGCGTATATTGCCCAGCATGCTTCTGGTATTAAATGAGAAATACATGGTTTCGATATACGATAAAAGTGACAAAAATGACATACCTGAAGCCAAAAATGTCAGTATTATTTCGAGATTTATTTTGGCTGGCAAAGCATCTCTTATGAATGTATCTTGACATTGAATGAAAGCAATTCATCAAAATTCTTCGACTTTATTCTCAAAGGCAGTTTGAATTCCGCAGGATCTCCAAATTTTAATTGATTTAACAACAAAGCAGAACCTCCAGTGTCTTTTCTGTCATCTATCCATTTTCTTATCCAAAGACGTTTCTTTTTACATATCTCTTCTAACATTTCCATCAACTCTTTCAACAGCAAATAGGAACATTTTCTCAACAAATATTTTAATCGTTGTAAATTTTGCCGTTTCCGTGAATTCAGTTTTGCCTACTGACTTCAATATCCATCTTAAAGAAGTTACCACGACTACTGACTGCGTGTAAATAGTGCAAGTCAGTCCTCGGCACCAGCACTGGCGCCTGTTACACTAATAAAGTAATTTTACTTTATGGACAGTAAAATTACTTTATTAGTGTAAATGCTGATTTACACGAGGTCAATAACAAACGCCAGTGCTGGCGCCGACGAGTGACTTGCACCGTTTACACGAACTCAGTAGTCGCGCAGACAGTGCTGTACTGACTTCAAATCAATTTACATTATGTTAGTAACGGGTCAGCACTGATTGCCTCGAATTTGGAGCTAGTTGCTGTCCCTGTGTAAATCAACCATAATAAATTATACATATAATAGGTCGGAGATAAAGTTTCTCCGTATTTTGTTTGTATAAAATTGAAGAAAAATCTCTTTGGATGTACTGTTTGTATCTGGATTTAATATCAATACCACTGACCTCTATATGTATATATAGAGGTCAATGTATCAATACACAAAGGACATTAATAAAAAGAAAAAGAAAAGTAAAAAAACCCTTTCCCGTCATATTTCATTATTTTTCTGTCCACCAAAATGAATGAATCTAACTAATTAACTGTTTTTCTTTCACCTTTTGGTCAAAAAAATGTTGGGAAACCCCGGTCAAACAACTATACAGATCTTTGAATCTTTATGTTCACAGCTTAAGGGTTAGCTAAAACTATAATGAATTCCACGACTAGCTTAGCTGTTAGCATTTTCATTCTTAGTTAGCTTGGTTAGTAAAGAGTTACTATTATACAAACTACAACACTTAATTGATTTCACAGTACGCTTTATTTTTCGCGCCAAGCTATTTTACATATTGTTCATATTAATTACGCAAGCAATAACAAGGATCTTTCGCCATGTATTTATGTTGTTTAAAAAAATCATATTATAATTTTTTCCATTTCCATACGCAGACATAAACAGACGTTTATTTTTTGTCTATAACTTCACGATTTTGAATGATTTTTACTAAATCTATGCAGTAACACCAAACACCTAACATAGTAAGTACTCTGTGTTTCGTATGGTGAGTATGAGAACCAGACACTTTTTATTTGAAAAGAGGAGAGACATTCAATCTTAGTCCTCAGGAGTAACAACGTATCTGCATTTTGTTTCTTAATCGAGAACATATGTACCATCAGGTAGACTGTGAGCTCGTTTGTCACAATTATTTTATTAACAAGTGGGAAAATTAAACATTTTGTACAACCGACTTCAATATAAATAAAATGAGAACATCATCAAGGTAGTCAAAGTCAATTAAATGCGCATTATTAAGGGTAAGTATAAAACTACTGGTCAGATCTTGATCAAATTTATATGGGACCATATGAGACGCACAGCTTTGAAATAAAAAAAGAATCTACGAAATCGGTTCACCTAGAAAAAAGTTCTGAGATAACATACATAAAAAACTACAGTCGAATTGAGAACCTCCTCCTTTTTTGAAGTCGGTTGAATAAGTGACATATACTAGTGATCATCATGTTAACGCAATCAGTTGGATTTAAAAACATAAAATACATAGTTGAATTTCGCAATAGCCGTCATATCAAGTGTATATAAAATAACAGGTAAAGCGTTAATCATTATCCAATATCCTGTGTTATCACGTACACAAATAGTTAATAGTCGTCCGTTCTTTAAATTATATAGGCGATTTGAAAAAACTGGGTAGTCTAATAACACTGTATTTTTTATATATTTAACGCAAACATTAGTAGACTGACTTTGCAGTCTTTTCTTTTCAAAAATGTTTACTTTCAACTTGGTCCCTGATATGTTTCAATCAGATGCGATGATAATTTGCCGAGTTATAGAAGAGACGGTTTATATTCGTCAAGTTATTCAGTTGAGAAACCATAAAATAACACTTAATCATTAGTGTTTTTAAATTGAATGCTAATAAAGAATTCTGAAACAGCTACCCTTTAGTTTGTTCAGATCACTCACAACACTGAAGCTGAAGCTGGAGGAGGAAATGTACTAAATTACTTAAATACAAACTGAATCGATTAAGTCAGCCATACATTATTTTTAAATAGATCAAGACAGAGAAACTTAGTTTTCGTTGCGTTTTAACTTGAAGTTAAAAAATATCTAGGTAGCTCAAGCACCAATGAAATCGTTAATTGCATTTTAGAGTGCTGATTTTCTGCTCATTGGAAACATTGAGCAAAGCTGCATGTGAGAGAAATTAGAAAAATCGAAACGAACATGTAAGTTCGCCAACACACGTTGGCAGCGCACCGAACTCTTCCTTGCCTAAAACACACAAAAATTAGAGGAGCCCTGTACCCAGCTATGGGACGAATATAAGCTGTAACTTTCCTTTTTTACTTTACACAAAATATATTATTATAAATTTTATCACTTTACCTATTTCTAGGTCCACTTTAAATATTATATACACCACTGAAGATTTATGACTTGGAAAATAACACTATGATATTTTTATATATATTGCATTTTAATTATTAATAATTACATGAGATACACCTTTACTAACTAGGATTTAATTACAAACCATACAATTTATTAAGTAGGACATACTTAATAAATCGTATGGTAAATATTTAATTTTTACTTTATGTAGGAATATGAAAAATTTCTTATTAGATAAAAAAATCGACATATTGATAGATGTGTCACCGGCCTAGTCCTTATGAATGCAATACGTACACTGAAAAAAACCTAATTGCTTCCAGAGTTAGGACATAGATTCATGTGCGGATTTTAAATCGATATATTGTTGATTTTTTTATATGAAAGTAAG
The DNA here is from genome assembly GCA_033319125.1 of Parnassius glacialis. Lineage (NCBI taxonomy): Eukaryota > Metazoa > Arthropoda > Insecta > Lepidoptera > Papilionidae > Parnassius > Parnassius glacialis. Next base: position 41,068,871 of record JAVANC010000004.1, read on the forward strand.
TGGTAACAAGGTGAAATTCTTAACAACTATACATTTTCATTAATCAACACAAAATACATTTTACTTAAATATTATAATATAATTAAATATAATTTATTTAAATAGCTGAATCTTGTTTACATTCATGAGTTAGAACAGACATAAACCTATTTATTATGGCAATTAAATTTTTTGTGTAAAACTACACAACACTTAATAAGCGTGCATTTTTACACTACAGGGTTCACATGAATAAGAAAGAGCTTTCAATGTTCTTCTAATCTTACTAAAATACTGCAAATAATAAGAACAACTTGTATAATTTCAAAATTATATTAATATATTTAATGTGAAATTTTAATTTTAGTTATTAAAGCCAGTACAGTTTAGAAATATACTAAATAAATGTTAAAATTCTAGTAACTTTAGGAAATGTTAAAATGCAGAGTGATAATAATGCCACTGATTCATAGATAACACGAGGGAATGATTTTACTTGAAAAATATTTTTTCAGCCACAGCCACAGCCCCCCATTGGTGGTGGGGACGGTCCAGAACCAGATGGTCCAAATCCGCCGAACTTCTTAGTAGGTGGCTTTGGTGGTCTGAAAATTAAAAAAATAACACATAAAATCTCCAAGCCATCATATTTTTTTTATGTAATATGATTTACTTGATGATGTATTTGATACTGCCAATTTTAATAAGATTTCTGAATTTCAAAAATGCTATAATTATATAAATTCAAATTAATAATTATAACGTCAACTAAAAAACAATAATACAATATAATAAGTTTTTTCATTGGAGCGACAAACAAGATAACAGTAAATCTAATGGAAAGTGGTTACTACAGTGCACGCACACTTGTCACCAATTTTTAACAACAACCCGCCCTACGGCAGTATACCTTGGAGCAGCACAGAAATGTGTGTCTCTAGATCTTACCATTCAGTTTTATTCATTTTAGACATTTTGTTTCAGTGCCACATAAATGCAAATTGTTTACGTTTAGCCAATGTACTAATTAAAAATATGCAATATCTGCTTCATATTTCACTTATATATAATATTATATATTGTGGTTATCCTCACCCACCACGGCTAGCAATAGCTGGGGACAAAAATGTATCCCCCGATTATATCCACTGAGAAGAGATAAAATTATCTTGTCCATAAGGATAGTTGGTATAAACCAAAGTAAGGCAACGTGAAGAAGTATATCCCCATTTAACATAACGAGTACACATATATCCCCCGTCCGTAGCATGGAGCCAAGTGAAAGACAAAGAGGATAAACATTTTCTCCTCTCTCCGGAGATAAAATTATCTCCTACCTATGCTAGCTCTACAGGTAGAATAAGTTATACATAGATTAAGAACAAGAATTGACTAGGAATTTAATCCTGAGGAAGACCCATTGATGATATCAGCCTGGAAATACTCTTTCCATAGTAATTGTTAGAAACAGGACCCTTGAAATTTTAGACAGATTTATTTGTTAGTAAAAGTTGTCCAACTGGACAAGTCTAAATCTTGAACTATCTTTATAACCCCCCGTCCCCTCAACCGAGTTCCTGTCTTGTCGTGGCGGGAAGGCTTAGTAGCCATGGCTTGGTCATCCGCGTGAACTAAGGGGAACCCATATGGCTGGCCCGAAGTATAGGGCCGCCCCTAGGTGGCCACTACGAGTGGGCTTGGCGAGCCCATTTCAGATGTGTGTTGGTGGGCTACAGCGAATGATGTGTCCCCCTATCGCTGCAGCCGAGGTAGAGTCGCAGAAGAAGAGGAGTGTTGGTATGGCGATGCACTATTCGGCCTATCCTCCGCGACAATGACGGGGCCGCACCGTTGATGCGGTGGTGGTGCGGCTGCAGGGGAGAAGAATGTAGGTATTACAAGGCGCCGCTCTCCCTACCCTCCGTAGCCCAAGATTCGGCTACGGATAAACCAGATCCGCCACTGCGGTCAAGAAGGCTAGTACTTCTAAGTGCTCGTTTTTCCGGACCCCATGGCCTTCATGCATCAGACGCGGAGGCGTCCGCTGCTCAGGTGAAATTGGCGGCCGTGGAGTAGGACGCGCCATCTGTTCTGGTGCGCCTTACCTGAGAATGAGACGGGGGAGGAGTGGTGCTATCCCGAGGAGGGGCTGCCATGGGGCTGTCAGCGCTGGTGGGGCCGCGGATTTGTGCGAAAGTGTTCTCGTCGCCCTGCCAATATGCGACGATAGTGAAACACCATGGGGTTTTAGTCAGTGCGAGTCCGACATAACCCGTCCTTGCCCCCGCGAGGCGGGTATGCATAGGTATTTCCCCATGTAAAAAAAGTAATCTTTATAAAATGAACTTACCCACTACCTGGAGGCCGGAAGTCTCTTACATATTTGTCTCCATGTTTACTGAAGTTCGGATTAATCAGGGTTTGAAACCTGTAAAATATAATTAAAAAAATATTTTATTATGAATACCATGGTTATAAACAAGGCAAAATCAACAAACTAGTAAAATTAAATAACTTGAACCTATGTAACCTACCTATATGCAGTTAGTCTTATAAAACTGAAGTAACCAACGAACTTACAGTGCACCTGATGGTACCACTGCTACAACTGGTAGCAACCACTGCAGTCCATGCAGTCCATGTTGTCATCTCTGACCTCTAAGGTCTCAGATGGAATGTTTCACAGCCTGTAATTATACTGGCTCTACGCCCTTCAGACCGGAATACAGTAGTGCAGACTAGTACCCAGACGGACTCCATCGCAGTAAAGGAACCATCGTCCATATCTCACTAAATCCTAAAAGCTAGCAGTTGCGCACAGACTCAAATAAGTGTTTTTCAAATGCAGTCTACCATCCATAACTAAACCAAGATTAAGAGCCGCACTTACACATTGCACACACCTTTAACAAAATGATTTCCAGGTTTTGTTTCATTAAAACTTTTATTCGGATTTTTAATCCTAAAAGCATGTAATACCTACTTAGCTTTTAGTGGATTATTTTTGTGACCTTATTGATGATACTTATTGTTAAATATAGTTTATGCAAATTACAGGAAAGACACACCTGTACATTATCAGAATAAAAGTAATATGATTAGATGATAAAGAAATCATCAGGAATAAATAGAGAAAAAAGAAAAAGAGAAGGTCATGACTCACCTAACTAGGCATCCCAGAAAAAATCGACTTAGAAGACAATCCAGCTTCTACATCCGCCAAGGGAAACGAAATCCTAAAACCCAACATACTTATTTACGTTGAACGAGGAAGATCTGTTTCAATGTCAGAGATTCCAAAAAACCTGTAATGACCACCGGTACTTGAAATCAACTTAGAACAATTAATACCAAAAGTACACATCCAACTACTGAAAAATGCACCCCAAGCCGGGTGGTCACCATGGGGCAAGAAGACCACTACCCTTCAGCAAATGAAACATCTAAAGAAAAAGAGAAACGTAACAATATACACATAGCCACCCTAAACACACTTTCATTGAGGACTGCAGAAAAACTTCTCGAATTAGAGATAGCTTTGAGTAATATTAAATGGGATATTCTTGGTATGAGTGAAGTAAGACGAATAGGAAACTGCATAGAAGAGTATGACGACTACATTCTGTACTATATCGGTGAAACCAAGGGTCAGTATGGAGTGGGATTTATGGTTAAAAACACGTAAAGAAACAAATCATCGATTTCAAAGGCATTTCCGAAAGAATAGCTATACTAAATATACAGCTACAAGGCTATAAAAACAAGTGGACTATAGTACAGATATACGCGCCAACAGAAGCAGCGGACGAAACAATAAAAAATGATTTCTACAACCAACTTACAACTACACTTAGTGTTGCGCAAAATGAGTCTTGGTCTTGCAGTCTTGGTCTTGTTCGTGCATTTTTGCAAGACCAAGACCAAGAACAAGACCGCCTAATTTTAGCAAAACCAAGACCAAGACTGACCCTGCAAGATTTGAGCAAGAACAAGACTAAGCCTGCGAGACTCTTGCGTCTTGCTGTTAGAACTGAGGTCGTTTCAGGGAGTTCGGGTATACTCTTAGGGATTCTATGAGACGCAAAAAAATATATTAATTTTTTTTGGAAAATTGGACTTATGCGCATTACGAACGATACCATAAACATACATAGCAAATGAAAATATCCATTAAAAGAAAAAAGAGCATCCCTAGTTTTGACCATCGGCACTTTGATAGTGCGCGGTGTCTTTTGTCGGCATCATCAAATGTCGGATACTGACCTGTCAAACAAATTATACAGCTATTCGAAAGTATAAGGTCAAGATACACGCGCGGGCTTCTATTGATATCGCATACAATCGTCACCGCCCTGCCGCACGTACAACATTTGACACTGATTGCCGCCACAGTGTACATGTTTAAAAGAATAAAATAAGCTTCCGGGTGCTCAGAATGTACACGAATACATTATGCTGATCTCGCAAAGAATATTATAATTAGATAGTGGTAAGGATAGGTAGATTTGATAATAATTTATTCTAGAAAGTAATTATTGTAATATTAACTATGTGGGTTTATAATGTTTACTTATTATTATTATTATTATTACGTAATAGATAAACATGTTCAATAAGTTCACTGCAAATCTCAATTTTGTGCAAAAACAAAGTGCTCGATTATGTCGTCTACTATTTGATAAATATTGGAGACACTTTTAACAAACTTGAAACGTGTAAAAATTTTCTACAATGCTAATCGAATAATATAAAAACTGTGCATATAAAATAAAAAGCGTGCAATAAGATCTATGTACTGGTTAGGAGCCGAGTATATCTGAGAGAACTGTTTAAAGAAACTGGTATCTTGACTGTTCCATCACAATATATTTTTGCAAATATCATGTATGTATGACAAAATATTCACTTACATGTAAAGAATAGTGATTTGCACAATTATAATAGAAGAAATAAAATTAAAATCACATTACCTATTTTCCGGTTACACAAAGTATACAATTTATTCTTGGGTAGCAGTGTACGCTTTTTATAACATGATTCTAAAAGAAATGTTAGATCTTTTACCTTTTCAATCGTCAAGTCGCGGATTAAAGCTTGTTTAGCCAAAAAAGCATATTATTCTGTAAATTGATAAAAATGCTTGGAACTGACCTCTCGTACTACACAGGACTGATTTGGTATCTACATATTATACATTTGACATTTTATGTTTGTAAAAAATATTTTGAAAAGAGCAACTACCCAGTTTCTTACTTTCTTTCATGATTCTTCTCAGTACAATCAGCACCCCTGAACATGGAAAAGAAAAAAATTGGGGAGAACAGTGATTATGACTATTCAAAAGTGTATTTATAATGCCTACGTGAATAAAAAATATTTAAATTTTGAATTTCGAATGAGTAAAGTCATATTCGCGCATTTTGTGTTTTAAAATCACACACTGCCAAAAATTGATTGGCAGTGTCGGTTTATTAACTTCTATCGTACTCTAGTAGTTAGTAAATACCTAGATAAATACAGCAAGTATCGTACCTAGGCAAATTTAATTTAATTATCGTAGTATAAAGTAACAGTAATGTCAAAGCTATTGTAGGTATACTGTTATGTAATTTAATTTATATTGTGTTTTATTTTTTATTTAAATAAATGGTACATTGTATAAATTGTATAACTCTGTTATTCCATTTCATATAAGATGAGGGCCTATCAAGCTCTTTCTAGACAGATAATGTTCTTTAAACTACAGTCAAGTTAATGTCATTAATTTGTTTTTACAAGTTTTAACCATGTTTTAGCACATGTAAGCTCTTATTAAATGTAAACGTTTATTAAGAAACAGATTGACACCCTTCGCCGTGGGACACGGTAGATAGCTCAGTTGGTTAGAGCATCGACACGGATCGCTTAGGTCGTGGGTTCAAACCAAACCCGGAGTCAGTTGAGTTTTCGAATTTCTCATTAAATATTTTAAACATTTAATAATTTGGTTGGTCATTGTTTTACTATGACTATGTTAATTCAAGCCCAAAATGTACCTACTCTGTTAAGTTGTTCTAAGATCTAAAGTAACGTTTAATAAACTAGTAATCAACCCAAAATTTTCCAAGATGTTAGCGTAATAAATAATTTCAATTTCAATAGCAACCATTGTATGGTCAGAGCAGTACTGTTTGACAAACAACAAAAGAAACAACGAAAACACTTTCATCAGAGTGAAAATTCCTGCACGACTGATACAACGTCTCAAAGCAACATAACAACCGGAGAAATAGACAAAACACAAGAAATTTACAATATAGAAACTAACGATATTTATAGAAAGAAGAACAAATCAATAAAAAACAAAAATACACTGAGCTCGAAAACAATAGATCTCATTCACAAACGTAAAGAACTGCTTAAAAGTAGAAGAAATAAAACAACATTACATGAAATTGCTGAACTAAATAAGGAAATAAGTCGCAACATAAAACAAGATAAGTCGAATAAAATAATAAATTGTATTGTACACTTTATTATTTTATTCGACTTATCTTGTTTTCTTAAATTGTGTTGCTAAAACAGGAGGTATCAATAAATCACTTAAAGAATTGAAAGAAACAACGGTATGGGTCCCGATAATGAAAAGCAAAAACAACAAGGAAGAAACAAGAAGACAACTAATTTTAAAGATAGCGACAGACTATTATGTGAAATTATACTCTACCGAAGACACCTTAAAATTCAACATAAACCTTGAAGACAAAACAGAAGAAATCCCTCCGATTCTTGAAAGGGAAATTCAGCATGCGATAGAAAGACAGAAAAATGATAAACTCCTGAACCTGATCATAATATAATTAATGAGATGATGAAAGCTACATTGCCAGAAACAACAAAAAAACTTACTAACTTGTTTAATCTTATTCTAAACACAGAATCCATACCTTCACAGTGGACAATAAGCACTATAATACTCATCTTTAAGAAAGGAGATAGATCAGAAATAGGAAACTATCGCCCAATAAGTCTCATGTCCAACATATACAAGGTGTTCTCAAAAATAATACTGAAATGCATCACCAAAAAACTTGAAGAACAACAATCAAGAGGACAGGCTGGATTCCGATCGGGATTTGCAACAATTGATCACATACATGTGGTTAAACAGCTCATTGAAAAATGTCAAGAATACGATTATCCATTATACATGGCATTTTGTGGACTATAACAAAGCGTTTGACTGCCTATAACATCAGTACATTTGGGAAGCCCTGAAAAATCAAGGAATAGAAAATAAATATATAAGAATAATAAAAAAATGTGTATTCCAACAGCAAAGCACGAATCAAACTAGAAGCAGAGGGGGAAATTTTTCCAATAGTCAGGGGAGTAAGGCAGGGAGACCCACTCTCACCAAAACTTTTTTCATGCGTGCTAGAAGAAGTCATCAGGAAGATGGAATGGGACAACATAGGGATTAACGTAAATGGAACGCATTAAATCATTTAAGATTTGCAGATGACGTAATACTTATAACAGATAAACCGGAAAGCCTTAAAACATACTCCAAGATTTATCATGTGAAAGTAAAAAGGTAGGACTAACAATAAACAAAACAAAGACAAAGATAATAACAAACAGATCCCAAGTAAGTATCTTAGTAGATGAGGAGGAAATAGAATATGTAAATTCCTATGTATACTTAGGCCAACTTATCGCCTTCAACAACCAAATGGATTCAGAGATTGAAAGACGGGTAGCCAATGCCTGGAAGAGATTCTGGTCCCTCAAAGAAGTGCTAAAAGGCAATCAATATAATATTGCAATGAAAAGGAAAGTATACAATACATGCATATTACTAATCCATACCTATGGGTGCCAGACCTGGGCAAACACACAAAAACAAAACCATAAACGGATTACATGCCAAAGAGCCATGGATAGGAGTATACTGGGTTACACAAAAAGAGATATAGAGAGATCTAAGACAAATTACCAAAATTGAAGTTGTAGTAGTTAAAACTAGAAAACTCAAATGGAGGCCACATGATGAGAGAGAATAGAAATAAATGGACGAAAGATATAACAGAATGGATCCCTAGATACCAAACAAAAAGGAAACGTGGAAGACAAAGAAAACGTTGGTTTGATGACTTAAAAAAGCATGCGGGTCCAATATGGCACAGAACAGCTAAAACAAGAGCAGAATGGAGAAAGCTGGAGGAAGCCTTCTTGTCGCAAAGACACGCCGACGCGACGCCCGATAACAACGACATATTTACCTAATAATATAATATCAACTAAAATTACATACATAGTGATATTAATAATGCATAATAGTAATTCAATAATGTTAATGTTAATAATGAATTTAATGTTAAGGTCAATTTTACTTTTAAAGTTATGTATTTTAATTTGCATGTATAATTTTTAACTATGAAATCATAAATTATGTATATTATGTTGGCAATAAAGGCTTATAAAAAAATATAAATAAAAATATTATTTGTTACAGATGCAGGAATGTTAAAATGTCATAATGAAGCTTCACTCACAGATTAAATGAGAAGAAATTCGTCAAACTCAATGTAATCAACATGTTTTCCCGCAATGTTGAGATAAGAAAAATTGAACAGATATACAATCACTTTGAGGTCTGTTTTCGGAGGTTTCGGTATTTTGCAGAGAGATGTGTAATCATGTTATTTATGGTGCAAAGTATAAAAAGATGAAAGGGATAAATTAGTATATTGAAAAAATATTAAGGGTTTACAAACATTCTATAATATTACTAATGTATAATATTGTTAATAATTAATATTATTATTAATTAAGTGTGTTAAGACTAAACGAAATAATTTTTTTAACTGTAACTATTTAAACATTACATTTAGTGATATATATTTTTGATACCCATATGATTTTAACGTTCCTTAGATATTTTTTAAAGATATACTTATCCATATAAAATTATAATTATATTATTTCAATTATTATAGATATACTATTTATTATTCTTGACATCCACTTACCAGTTTTAAATAATGTACAATTTTCATAATCTGGGTGATAGGTACTTATTAATAACTTTTATGTGAGTATTGAAAAAATCAGCTCATAATTACACAAAACCACAAATAGGATACTTACAGTAGATAAAAGAAATTCAAGATGCTCCAAAACCATCCAAACACACTGAATGGTGTTTTTTCAACAACTGTTCCATCTGGAATACAATATACAATAATTTATAATTTCAAATATATTTAATTAAACTAAACTTCATTAACACTTTACTCCAAACACATATCACAAATAGCTTTTCAAATAGTGTTCTTTATTATGTTTTGTTTGGACGTGTTACAATCATTAATCGTTTATAACAAATAGTACTGCCTCTGGTTGCTGAATTTGTCTGAAGGATTTGCCTTAAGTTGAGTGGCTATTGCAATACCAAATGTTTCATACCCCACTTTACCCATAGACTTTAGCATTTTATTGAGAAATGCGCTTTACACACTTTAGCGCTTTTTTGGTCAGTCTAGCACATCTGTAAATTTTAGTGGCTAGCACCTTTAATTCTGACATGGCAAGACGGTTTCGCTGCTAGCAACGAGAAATTTATTATATTTTATCTAAATTGATTAAATGAATACCACAGTCTATAAAATCAAACATATTTCATGTTTTTATTTTTTGCTTACCTATTAAATGGCACAAAATATCAAATTTAGTGTGAAATCCAGTGCTTTGTTGATGTGGTGACTTCTTTAAATAACACCTTAAATATAGTCTACCACAAAAATCAAATCTACTAATGCTAAAATAAAAATATATGGCGATTAGATCCAAAAATGCCATAACATAGCTTTGATTACTCCTTATCGATATAGGACATAGTTATGCGAAAATGTTCCAATCCATGAGTCACTCAAAATTGTGATAATGTAATTAATATACCTTTTTTGACACCATGCATCATTCTAGCAAAAATATGTAATATTTATTTATTTAATATTTCTCATTGCATGTTCCAACCCACACTTTTACCAATCAAATCCTTTCATTGAAAAATAAAATGTATTTATCCATTTGAAAGATTTTCTTAATACGATTAATAAAAAATAATGGTAGAATGTCTCAATAGTCGTGGAACATTCTAGCAAACCCATGTAATTATTTTTAAGAATAAAATGTACCAGTGTGTTCGAAATGTTTTAGCTAAATAACAAAAGTGATGTGCCACACATCCAACTTTGGTGATACCATTTCGTTATATCGTATAAAAGTTTATAAGGTTCCATGAAGTTTCAAATATTATAACAAAAATTCAGCTTTTCTTTAATTCGATGTATTCATTATAGATCTGTTATGTAACATTATAATAGGTATTCATCATCATCATAATTACAGCCCTTCATAAGTGCTGCTGAACATAGGCCTTCTCAAAGGAATGCCACAAAGCAGTCCTGAGCCAGCTGTATCCATCCACTTCATGCATATTTTACTGACGACCTACGTCACTCCATCTAGTGTGGTACCGTCCTAAATTTCCCTTACCGGTATCAGGTTGCCACTCGAGAATCACCCTTCCACATCAGTTGTCGGGTTTTGTAACTATATGGCCAATCCATTACTACTTCACTTCTTGCACTTGCTAATCCGTCGGGCTATGACTGTTACTCAGGTTCTACAGCGAATATCCTCATTTTTAAGTCTATCACGCAGAGAAACCCCAGGTGAGCTATGGAGACGGCTATGCTCATTGTGAAACCTTGAACTTCCTCATTTGACCAGCAACAATTTATAGGTATTGAATAAAAGTATTTTTACGACTGTTATGGTGTTATTTTTAAATCCTGATGTATTGGGTCCTTTGTAGCACCCATGTATACAGCTGAAGAATATATATATATATATATATATATATATATATATATATATATATATATATATATATATATATCATTAAAAAGAGTAAGAAAAACGTTTTCAAGTCTATAAAATGCAGAAGACTGACTTTTATAGCACAGAAAAATTGTAAAAAACCATACCGAATAAAAAAGTTAATTGGTTACAAAGAAGATGAAAATTGATAAGAATTTTTTAAAGAGATCATCATTACAAAAAGATTATAACCACTAAACCGTCCGCCCCACGCGAGTGATTCTCTCGAAAGCCTGAAAATAAAACTTGAAAATGGGAATATCAAAAAAAATCGTATTTATTTTTTATTTCGAGTTTTACAAGAAAAGTGTAATACAGTAAGGAGGCAATTATTTTATATTATAATAGTACATGATATTCCCTTTAAAATGACACCAATATCAATAACATCTTATATACTCAATATACATAAGTATAATATAATGTTTACCCAATATAAATTTGAATAAATAAGTATAAAATAATATAAAATACCGATTTTATAAAACCTGAACAAGTTTGTACTAAAGTTGTGTTACATAATAACCCACACAAACACTTTCATAGCCAAAGAGTTATTGTGATCATGATCATGGAACAAGCTGCCATCAAAAGTGATATCTGTACAAACCATTTACCAATTCAAGAACATATTAGATTAACAACCAAAATAGAATGATTACACATTTGAAACTAGGATACAGGCTTATATTAGTTGTTTCAACTGCTGGCCTGTTAAATAATAATAATAATTAGATCTGAGGACATCATTAATGATGTTGATGGGTTTGGTGGAGAGCCAGACTTCGACATACAAGACGATAATATACAGTCCTTGCTGTGTAAGCTGAGCTTTGCATTTGTGTGAGTGATCGCCAAAAGTATAGTTAGTAAAAAATCAATGTTTTATTAAAAGTTAATGCTGATATTTTGATTATCCTAAATTATAGTAATAACAGTAATAAACTACATAACAATATTATAACTCTTCTTCTCCGCTCATTGCAACTTCATCTTCACTCTCGTCTGATGACTCATCAGAGCCTGTGTTAATAATGGATCGCTCCGACAAACCATCGAGCGGCGTCTCGACCATCAAATGCTTTTTTTTCTTTAATTGCATGGTCACAAACATTTTTCCACTCTTGTACAGTGATCGCGTTAACTTTTTCCTTTGTTAATCTCATTATAGTGTCCATATTCATTGACACGTTTTTTTTAGCTACATATCCTTTTACCATTGCCCATATATTTTCAATAGGATTGAAATGAGGGTGGTAGGGTGGTAGACGTAGAACGCTGTGACCATGTTCTTGGAGCAAATTATCAATTTTATATTCAACAAATCTTGCTTTGTTTTGTAGTATCAACTGATAAGGTTGTGGTTTAAGCATCGATCCAGAGTGGTCAATATTTCAATATTTGAGCCAATCAATCATAGCTTGTTCACGATGGTTTGAATTGGGGCGGGATTTTGATACGAATTGTGGTATGATGCATTGTCAACCACTACAACACTATTCGGTTTTAAATTTGGAATTAGCTGCGTTTGCAACCATTTTGTGTAATTCTCGGTGTTCATATTATAATGATAATCACCACTTTTTTGGTTTGCCTTGAACATGAATAGGGCATTGGGTATGAAACCGTCCTCTCCGCCGGTATGAACTATTATTAACCGATTTCCCTTTTGTCGGTGATGTGAAAGTTATGAAGTATTCTCCAAATTACCGCTTTATCAAAATCATCGATCACAATGATATTTTTCCTGCATCTTGTTTTTTTCGGAGATTTAAATTTGCTTCCATCTTCCAAAGCACATTTACCTTCTAATAAAACCTTTTTTACACTTGACAGCGGAATTCCCGTCGATATCGCTACCAATTGGGCCGACGTAACGACACTTGACATATCCTTGTCGTTTAAATCTTTGAAATACGTATTCAATTTGTATAAAATTTCTTTTGTTTGGCTGCTTAATGGTCGTTTAGTCAATTTACTTACAGTAGGAGCCATTTCACACAAAATTCGAACACAACCACAAAAAATTACATGTCTATCTGCTAGCGGTACCAGAGGTGAAGTGGGGAATGTGCGCGGCAGGGAAGCGACGCGTGGAGGATGCGCCGCGCCTCAGGTCGCGTTTTAAAAAACAGTATAAACTGGTTTAAACCATGCGCGGGACGCGCTGCGCCTCAAGCCGTATTCCACTGTACACTATCTGTGTGCACTCACACAAATGCAAGGCTCAGCTTACGCCGCGAGGACTGTACCCAATATCCCAATGACAATATTGTATCAACCAAACAATATTGAATAATTTTTTTAAATAAAAAAAAATTTCCTATTATTTTTCTTTTTTTTTAAAAACATTACCCCCACACTAGGATTTTCTCCTGTTTCGTGGAGGCAGTTTATAAACATAAATTGCACACGGACAAACATCCAGACCCGGAACAATTATTTGTAGGCCATACAAATACTTGTTCCGTACAGGATTCGAACATGCGACCCCGGCGTAATAACTCATTGTTAAGCCACTGCAAACTATAGCATGCCACCTGCTACGATTTTTACATACTCCTTTTGCTTCATCCACATCCATACATCTGGTCATACACGCATTCCAGTTGCGAGTACTATACACCGGACCTACCTCCTTTTAGGTTGTCACCTGCCTGAGTTTCCACTTACATCTGTCTTGTAGATTCTTTTCGTTAATTGCCTTTCATTCATCCTCTCAACATGACCAAACCATCAAAGCATACTCTTTTCAGTTTTAGTCACTGTATCTTCCGTAATACTGTCTTATTCTGCCACAACTGACATTCACTTTTTTTTTATAGGATAGGGTGACAAACAAGCACACAGTCCATCTGATGGCAAGTGGTGGTATGACTTTCCATTGACTCCCGTCGAGTTGGGGGTTGATACGTATATTTACAGAAAAGCTACACTATTATAAGCACACACACAAAGTTACAACATGCTTTTTACATTTATACATACTTTTGAGAAAAAAGTTATTGAAAATCAATTATTCTTGCATTGTTTATGTCTAATCCTACAATAAAATTGACGCCATTTTTATTGTTATTGTCAGTAAGGATGTCGATTATTTCCGAAAAAGATCGATTTTTTAAGTGGATTCAAATTGTAAGCTGATGTATCGATTCCCAAAAAATCGATTTCTAAAATATCTATATTTTTTCATGTTTGCATTTATAATGTAAATTTAAATCCATTTTATGAGAAAAAAATCTCCTTCATCATAAAATATAGGGGGACTGATTTAGAAGGATTTCTGTATTTATTTTGAGACTGCTACGTCTCCGGCGCTGCGGGAAGAGCAGCCTCTACGCCTTAGCATAACAAATCGTATGAAGCTGCGAAGGCGAGGTTACAGCAGGCGGAGGCTGCTCCCCCTACGCGCCTCCGGCTCATTAAAACCACTCTAGGGGAAGGACAGACTCGTACCAGTTGGAGTCGGGGTCAATCAATTCGGTTCCTTGACATAAGTTAAACCTAACCTATTTTATTTGTTATCTGCCTTAATTGGTACTGTTAAAATAAAACAAATTTCAATAAGAGATCATTTATTATGGTATCTTTCTTGTTTTTCATAAAAAGGAATTATATTTACATTATAAATGCAAACATATAAAATATAGATATTTTAGAAATCGATTTTTTGTGAATTGATACATCAGCTTACGATTTGAATCGATTTAAAAATCGCCCTTTTTCGGAAAGAATCAACATCCCTACTGACGACAATGACATTACAAAATGGCGTTAGTTTTATGGTAGGATTAGATATAAACAATGCAAGAATAATTGATTTTCAATAACTTTTTTCTCAAAAATTACACGTTTCCGCATGTTGTAACTTTGTGTGTGTGCTTATAATAATGTAACTTTTCTGTAAAAATACGTATCAACCCCCAACTCGACGGGAGTCAATGGGAAGCTAAGCCCAAGTGGTTGCTGCGGCCCATAGACATCTACATTTATCCTCAACAAACAATCAAAATGCAGATGCGTCATCACCCGTGAGGACTAAGATGGAATGCCTCTTTTCCAGTAATGGGTCTCCGGTTCTCTACACTCACCATACGAAACACATCAGCGTCAAGCTGATATTTTACGTTGGTATTCTGTGATAGTGTGGTCCTTCCCCAGTCGAGCCGACCCATTCGTGCTACAAATATACTACCAATATAGCTGCAGCATGGCTCTACCACAACTAAACTTAAAATTTTTCACTTCCACATATAAAGACATCAAAAACCTCACAGGTGGAGGATGGGGGGGTCTGCCCTCCTCCCCCGTGACCATGAGTGCTGCAAAGTGCCCGATACATCAGGAATCAAGAAAGTTAAACTTAATAAAATCTGAAAACAATAGTTTTATTCCGTACAATAACTCAGTTCCACATTTCTATCATCTACCTTCATATCACATACAGACACATTCTTGTTTCTTTCAAATACCATAACTTTTGTCTCATTCACGTTAATATTCATCCCATCACCTTATATGCTTCATTCATCGCAGTTACCATGTCTCATGCAACTGGCTGTCAATACCAGTAGAACTTGATCATCTGCTTAAAGAAGACATTTGACAGGTAACTCATTCATCATTAATCTGTATTTACTCTTTCAAATCTGTCAGACAACAATTTTGCTATTTATTTTTAGCTTATGTAAAAATTTAATATCATGTAAAAGCTTAAAATACTTAATGGAATATTTCTGCAAAATGATTTGGAATGAGCGTTCTTACAAATAATCATTTTGGAAAAAAATTCCAATACCATTTTTCCTAATTACTCACAGTTTTTAAAAAGCAAAAGAAATGGTACATTATCATTAAATGTTTATATTTTACTATAACTCAACTAGTTAAGGCAAAAAAGTGTACGACTGAAACACTAAATTGCTTTTTTCTCAAATTGTAGTTATTGTGGACCCTTTTCGCATAACTCCATTATATACTACAAAAAAAACAATTAAGTTTAAACAACTCTGCAAGTTTAAAAAACCATTAATATTTTGACACGTATTCAATAAACTGTAAATCACCATTTTCAACAAACGTATTAAATTTATTATATTCCTTGATTTCTAGAACATAACACGACAAGAAATTGATAAGCATGACTAATTTAGTTAAATAGGTCATTGTTTTCGAACCTATGTTTCGAATATAGTGAATATTAACTCGCAATTTGATTTTTCGTAATAAGTATGATGCAATAAAACATTTACCAACCTCCTGTTACGTAAACCATGGTTAAAGGCGATGCGACTGCACAAAAACTAAAGCGACAATTAAAACTTTTAACTTTATCCAAATTATAAAACAGAAGAACACAATTAAGCCCCCTTTTCACTACGGGATATAATATAATATATATTACATCTCGAGATGTAAATTAATATCGCTCACCATACATTTCATATGGAACCGTTTACACTTGCTATAATATATATTACATCTCTAGCTATAAATATTTTTTCGATCAACCGAGCGATATTTTCATATTATATTTTGCCCCCTGTACCCCGCACACCGTTCCGCGCCCCCGCAGAACGGTGTACGGGGTAAAGGGGGGTAATCCAATGACCAATGACGAACGCACTCTGGTTAAAAGATATATCTCACAGTGTGAACGCCAATTGCGGGATATAATTTATATTTCGGGATATAATATATATTATATCCCATAGTGAAAAGCCAGCCTTACTCTTTTTTTTAATAACTGGCTTTACGGTAGGGATGCTCGATGATCATCAATGTTCGATGATCATCGATGTTAAGAATAAACACATCGATGTTTTAACATCGATGTTGCCATATTGCAAACATCGAAACATCGATGTCAATAAACCCATAATCGATTATTGGATACTTACGAACACTGCGAACCCGCGAAATCAATATCAACTAAATCTTGCATCTCTTCTAAAATATTTAAAATTTTGAATAATTCAGAATGCTTGAACGCATCGACAACCTAAAAGTATATCATTATGGTGTATCAAATTTAACTGTTAAGTGTCGACTGTAATGTCCCTGTTTTCGTTTGTTATTGGTGTCGTTGTTGGTTGTCTGTTGGTTTATCGGCTGTTTTTTTTTTAAAAACTACGATGGTTGACCTTAAACACGACCTAATGCTCGTTTAGAACAATGTTATCGGTTCTACCTATCTAAAATTAAAAAGAAAACTTGCGGTGAAATATTTGACCACAATCGCTACATCAGCGCCGTCTGGGCGGTTACCTGCCGACTTCAAAAAGGAGGAGGTACTCAATTCCACTGTATGTTCTTTTTTTAATGTGTGTTACCTCATAACTTTTTCCTGGGTGAACCGATTTCAATGATTCTTTTTTTTAATTGGAATTTGGTCCTATATAAATTTGACCCATATAAGTCTGACCAATAGTTATTGAGTTATCCTTAATAATTTATATTGAAGTTAGTTGTGCATTTTTTTTATTTTTAAATTATTTTCAATAGCTGGCACAACTCTTTATCAACAAAGAAACAGATTGAAAGGTACTTCTCTGTGAAAATTACTATTTCTTCAATCAATCCGCAAAAATATTGAACAATATAACAAATGAATTAGATATTTATGAACTTTTCCCAATTTTTTTTATTACTGTTTTACACTACATTGTTTACTAATTTCTTTTATTTCATTAATTGTAAATCATAAACAACATGACAATTTTTTATTCATTTTTTTTTGCGCCCGAAGCAATTGGAAAAGGGCTATCCCGTGGGGAGGCGGAAAATGCATTACGCATACCACGATAGCCGGTCTATCGTGGTTATGGGGGACTCACTGCCTACAAGGGGAACCTAAGTGATACCCCCTAAAAAACGCCTTTGGGGACTGGCAAACAGCTGTTTAAAGCTTCTTATGCCATATCTAAAGCGACTCTAACTCCAACCTATTAAATGCATGTGCAAAAAACATCGATAATGGCCAACATCGATGTTTTGACTAGGATAAACATCGAACATCGATGTTAAGGTATCGATGTTTCTACAACATCGAGCATCCCTACTTTACGGTTTACGCATGGTTTACGGCTCTCTACCATTGATATAAGAAAAATTTTCTTATATCTATGCTCCCTACCGAGAGAAAGAACACAGACTAATATGATTTTTTTATAACTGGCTTTACGGCTCTGGTTTCTAGTCTTTCTGAGCCTGAAGTTACAATGTATAATTATCTTTAAAATTAGAAATGTCACGAACAATACATTCATCAAAAATTCACTTTCACATTGATTCACAAAGAGTTTATTTACGTTTGCACTATTGACGTTGTTTTAATATTTATATATCTTGAACACTAGAAATAAATGAATATATTGCTTGGAAGAGTTTTTCATCAGCTAATAGACTTTGAAGAGTATCCTGAACTTTATCATTGTTAATTTCTTGAATTGAATTAATGAGGAGTAATCTGTTCAAACCAAAAAGATGTTTTAGGTTTCTTTTCGTGTCACCACAATATTCACAAGATGCATTTTCTTTCATTCCCAAACGATGCAACTGGGTGGCTACTCTGCTATGCCCAAACCTCATTCGGTTTATAGCCGTAATTAATTTTCTATTAATAATTCTTTTTTTGTTGTACCAAGGAGTGGCTGGTGGGCTTTTTTGTATTTCATAATACCAAATTCTTGACTTGCTTATTAAGTGGCGAAGCTTGCGAAGACACTTATTAAGTGGCGAAGCTTGCGAAGACACTTATTGATTTCACAATGTCTGTCCGTCTGTCTGTCCCAAGATTATCTCGAGAACGGTTTCTGCTACAGTGAAGCGAGCCATAAGAAGCACCGCCGGTCCATCGAAGCAAACCAGACTACAGGCCCCCCCCCCCCCCCCACCCAGCAAGAGGGGAGGAGGAGGGGGATCTACACGCAGTAGAACGAAGCAGCTCACGCTTGAAAAGGCGAAGGAAGATTTGCTACGCCTTCAAATGGAATTAGCCATGGAAAGAGAAGACTCAGAAGAGGTGGAAGAAGAAGATGACGCCTACCTCTACCTTAAGACTTTAGGTTGGTTTAACTATATGTACAATCCTGAACTCGCGAAGACAATAGTAGATAAACTGACGCCAACTCTGCGTTATAGATACTACGACTTCTCAGCCATGCAGCCACGTGAAGACCCTTGCCCCGTCAAAATAGAGAAGTTCTTCAAAAGGGTAGGGTAAAAGGGTTTTATACAGTGGTAGAGCCACACGGCAGCTTTTGCTGTCGCACGGATGGGCCGGCTCGAACCGGGGTGGTAACACGACCTCACAGAATACCAGCGTGAAGTACCTCTTACCTCTGCGTTTCGCTTGGTGAGTGCAGGTGGCCGGAGGCCCTTTTTACTGGAAATGAGGCATTCCATCTTGGTCCCCACGGGTGACAACGCATCTGCATTTTGATTCGCAAACGAGGATAGATGTAAATGTCTATGGGCCGCAGCAACCACTTACCATCAGGTGGACTGTGTGCTCGTTTGTCACCCTTATCCCATAAAAAAAGGGGAAGCAGAATTGTGCGGACCATACGCGCTGCCCGAACAGATGACACCGCCTACTACAGCCGCACCACAAAGGAAGAATCAAAGGATCAACAACGTGACTGAGAGGATACACATACCAAGTTGCGTCGTATGTGAAGATACGGGGCACACCATCGCCACAGAATATGAACAATTCAAGAAGTTAGTTGCAAATGCAAGATGGGACATGGCCAAGTCCAAGCGCCTCTGCTTCAGGTGTCTTCGCTATAGGAACAAGACACACCACTGCCGACCCAAGTCATGTAATGTCATCAGCTGCAAGTACTTCCACCACATGATGCTGCACTACCAAAAGAAGTCGGAAGATACAGAAGCAAAAGAAAATCAAGTGGCGACAGAGGTCATCAACTCAACTTGGACCGTCAAGAAGCAATCATATTTAAAAATCCTACCGATCCAGGTCAAAGGAGCTATCAACACCTTCGCGTTGATGGACGATGGCTCAACAGTCACGCTCGTCGACGATAGCATAGTGACAAGCGTCGGAGCAACGAGCCCCATAGACCCACTGAAAATAGAAACCATCAACGACAAGAAAGTATCGGAGTCAGCATCAAGGAGAGTTACCATCAAACTAAAGGGGCTCAACGATCATGAAGAGCAAATACAAGCACGCACAGTGAAGAACCTGCAAGTCTCATCTCAACGGGTTCCACAGGAACTAGTGGAAGAGTGTCAACACCTTTCTGATATCCACGGACATCTCACATATGCAAACGCAAAGCCACGAGTGCTGATCGGTCAAGATAACTGGCATCTTCTGCTAACATCAGAAGTAAGAAGAGGAGACAAGAACCACCCAGTGGCATCTCTCACACCACTGGGTACTCCACGGAAGCGAGACACGAAGCTTCGGACGAAACATCGATTTCATGTCACACATCGCAGAGGATCCAGACGAGAATCTAGAAGACCTTGTGAAGCGATACTTCGAGATGGACGCACTCTGTATAAACCCCAAGAGGCCGAAGACTGATCCAGAAGAACAAGCACTTCGTATCTTGGAAAGGACCACAACAAAGATAGAAGAAGGAAGATTCCAGACCGGCCTTCTCTGGCTCTCGCAAAGACGATGTCAAGTTACCAGACAACTACGAAAACTCGCTGAAGAGGCTCTTCAATATAGAAAAGAAAATCGATCGTGATTCGTGACCCTACATTAAAGAAGAAGCATGTGGAACAAATGGACGCTCTCATTGCAAAGGGGTACGCCGAACCTGCCCCAAAAGAGAAGAGAGCTGACAAGACGTGGTAACTACCTCACTTTGCAGTAGTCAACCCAATGAAACCAGATAAATTGCGGGTGGTACACGATGCCGCAGCCAAGACCAAAGGGGTGGCACTTAATGACATGTAACTCAAAGGGCCTGACCTACTACAACCGCTACCAGGTGTCGTCATGCGCTTCCGACAACACATGATCGCCGTTACGGCGGACATCAAGGAGATGTTCATGCAAGTCAAGTTGCGAGAATAAGACAGGGATGCACTGCGTTACCTGTGGCGTGGGGATCGACGAGACAACCAACCTCCGGAAGAATACAGAATGACATCGTTAATCTTTGGAGCATCGAGTTCGCCTTCAACAGCAATCTACGTCAAGAACCTGAACGCCAAACAGCACGGGGAAACTCACCCAGAAGCCGCAGCTGCCGTCATTAAGAAGCATTACGTCGACGACTACTTGGACAGCTTCAGAACCCTCGAAGATGCCAAACGCATCACGAAGAGTGTACGAGACGTGCACATGAAAGCCAGCTTCGAGTAGAAACAGTGGAAATCGAACTCAGCGTCACTCCTAGAGACACTTGGAGAAGATAACCAGACAGAAGATATGGAACTCTACAAAACAGAAGAAAAGACGAAACGAGTTCTGGGTGTTGTCTGGAAGATCAACTCAGACGAACTCACCTTCAACCTCAACTTAGCCAGAATACCCTCAACACTCCTTGAAGGGAAGCAGCCGACTAAAAGGGAAGCACTGAGAATAGTGATGTCGCTCTTAGACCCGCTCGGATTCGCCTCGCCTATCACCATCAGGGCAAAACAACTCCTCCAGGAAGTCTGGCGAAGAGGAACAGCATGGGACGACAAGATCGACGAAGACCTGGCAGAGCAGTGGGATATGTGGATGGAGCATCTGAAAGGCCTCCACGACCTAGCAATCCCACGGCAATATCTTCACTACAGCGAAGCGGCCTCCCTAGAACTCCACGTCTTCAGCGATGCCAGCGAGCCTACTCTGCGGTGCTCTTTTGGAGAGCTGTAACAGCAGCAGGCAAGGTCCAACTATCCCTCATTATGGCGAAAGCAAAGGTGGCACCGTTAAAATTGACGTCCATTCCAAAATTGGAGCTACAGGCAGCAGTCATGGGCACCAGACTCGCAGAAACAGTGATCGAAGAACATGAGAGGAAACCTGACCGCAAAGTATTCTGGACGGACAGCAAGACAGTACTAACCTGGATAAGGACAGGGTCACGTTCATACAAGCCCTACGTAGCTCATCGTCTAGCAGCAATAGAAGAGAGTTCCAAAGTCAACGACTGGCGCTGGGTTCCGACAAAGCTGAACGTGGCGGACGACGCCACACGAGACGTACCAGCAGCATTTAATAAAGACCATCGATGGTTCAAAGGACCTGACTTCTTATACCTAGCAGAAGACTCCTGGCTGACGGAAACCACAAGAGCAACAGCGGAAGAACCTTCCGACGAAGAGAAGACACATCACGTGAGCAACAAAGGAAGATTGAAGCTTGCATAAGGTCTACCTGATCCAGCGAAGTTCTCCAACTGGGACTGACTCCGATACTCAACCACGTGTTCTACAGTTCATTTAACTCTGCAGAACCACCAAACAGAGAGTCAACTACAAAAGAACAAAGAAAAATAAAGAAGCTGATCCCACTTGGAAAAAGAACAAAGCTACAGTAAAATATCAGGCGCACACGACGACAAAGAAGTGGTCGCCAGAAGACATAAAGCCGCTAATGGTCACAGCCGAGCTGCTTAAAACAGCTGAAAAACTCCTGATGCTGAAGAAGAATCCTTTGCGGAAGAAATAGACAGCCAAAATAGCGGGCAGCCGATCAACAAAGAGTGCCGTCTTCGCTAGCTCAGCGTCTAGTCAATAAACGGCACACTACGACTAAGAAGCCGTATTCGAGCGGTCTGCGACATGGAGGAAGAGTTCAAGAACCCGCTGATAATAGACGGTGATCATCATAAAGTCAAGCTCTGGATGCAGGCTATACATCGGCAACTCCATCACGCCGGTGTAGAGGCCACAGTCAACGAGTGCCGGCAGCAGTATTGCATACTGAGACTGCGCCCTATCGTACGCACAATACTACGAAGATGCCTATTCTGCAGAATGAAGACGCAAGTACCGCCGCATCCGATAACCGGGGACCTGCCAACGTGTCGCTTAGCACACCACAAGCGCCCCTTCACCTACACCGGGGTGGACTATTTCGGACCTCTTTCGGTGACCGTCGGACGAACTCGACAAAAGAGATATGTGGCCATTCTTACATGTCTCACGACGCGAGCCATACACCTGGAAATTGCCGGCTCACTTAGCGCTGACTCCGCGGTAATGGCCGCAAGACGAATGATCGCGCGGCGAGGCTGCCCGACTGAAATATGGTCAGACAACGGCACCAACCTGAAGGCAGTCGATAAGGAATTACGACAGGCGGTCTACGCAGCGACCGCAGAAGAAGCAGCGAAGAGGACTATCTCCTGGCGCTACATCCCGCCTGGAGCTCCATTTATGGGAGGATCCTGGGAGCGAATGGTTCGCTCCGTCAAGACCGCTCTCATCGCGACGTTACACGAACGTCATCAGACAGAAGAAGTCCTCACGACACTACTGGTAGAATACACCGTCAACAGCCGCCCACTGACTCACGTCTCAGTCAGTCCAGAGGATCCCGAAGCTCTCACTCCTAACCACTTCTTGTTGGGAGGACCGGGGCGAGTACCTGTGGTACTGGTCTCGGAGGTACTTTCACCGATCAAGACACCCTCTTACGGTCAAGTTGGCGAGCTGCGCAGAGGCTGACCGACATCTTCTGGCTACGCTGGGTGAAGGAGTACCTCCCTGAGCTCCATAACCGGCGGGAGCCCCACGAATGTGGCCAAGCAGCACGCATCGACGACCTCGTACAGATCGTCGATCCCAACCTGCCCCGCAACGTGTGGATACGAGGAAGAGTCATCGCTACATATCCGGGTCCCGACAACATCATGCGGACGGTGGACGTGCTGACCAAGGGAGGTGTCCTACGCCGGCCAGTGAGGAAGCTGGTGATCCCGCCTCTATCTACGGACGTCGAGCACGCACCAAATAATACACACAACAAAAAATAATTCATGTGTAAACAGAAATTTTAGAAGTTTTAAAAATTTTACTATATTTGCTCACAGTAATTCATAAGGCATTATATAAAAAGTATCAACTCTGTGTCCATGCCTCACGCTCACTTAGGTTAGGGCTTTTGGGGACCTAGTTATAGATTTAAATAAATATATTTCATTAGCTTCGATTCCTTCTAATTATATAGTTTCCAATATCTAGTTATCTTATAAAATATTTGTATAAAAATATAATTAAAATGCTATTGTGACGATATTATATATTATCATATTAATTTACCTCATATCATGCAAAATAAATAACAAATTATTTAAAATTGAACTCGTTTTATTAAATTAATATTAATAGTTTTAATAAAAACTAAACGAACTATGTGCTGTAAATAATTAATAATTAAATACCTACTGATCATTTTACCTACGCATAATCTATTATCGGTAAGACTGTTTACGGCGCATGCGCAACGACATAGAGTAGCGCACAGTTTTTGTTTGAAATAGCTGTTCTAGTACGTAAGTACATTATACTTCAAAGGCAGATAGTCACTTAGTTTCAAGATCATAACAATAAATCCAGCTTTCATCACCCGTAAGTATGTCAAATACAGTATTAGAGTCATCACCGTTAAGTCTTTGAACCATTTCACGACACCAATCAAGACAACGGAGTTTTTGGGCCTCTGTCAATTTTTGAGGTATCCACCGGGCACAATGCTTCCCGACCCCTAAATGTTCATGGAGGATTTTGTGCACTTAACTCATACCGATGCCTAAGCTTGTCAGAATCTGCTGATAAGTCATTCTTTTGTCAGTCTCTATCATACGTAGCACAACACTGATGTTATCTTCAGTTGTCGCCGTATAAGGCCGTCCCTCAGGCAGATCATCAGTGAGATCAGTGCGACCACATTTAAATTTATTAAACCAGTTGTAAACAGTGACACGAGATGGGGCTTCATCGTGAATCGCGAAGTGTGCAGCCTCCGTAATTACTTTCTGACGAGAGCGAATGATGCATACTATAGGGACGAGCCATCCTTAGTCCACGAGCAATGGCAAGACCGGGCAGTACAGAGCATTTCCGACCGGGAGATCGTATAGAAAGAGAAGAGCTCCACGGGAGGTTCTACAAGGCTCTACATGAGCCTTTCGTAGACACAGTCACCTCCCTCCACTGGCTACGTTTCGGTGACCTCTTTGGGGAAACTGAGGGTTTTGTTTTTGCAATACAGGATCAGGTTATTAAGACCAACAATTATCGGAAATACATCCTAAAGGATGGCGCCGTCGACATCTGTCGAGCTTGTCGCTATCCCGGTGAGTCACTGGCATGTCATCTCCGGTTGTTCGGCGCTTTCTAACTTTGAGTATTTGCACAGACACAACCTAGTAGCCAGGATTCTACACCAGGAGATCGCTCTGAAATACGGTCTCGTGGATCGGAAACTATAATTATAAGTACTTGCCGGAAGCCGTGCTCGAAAATGACCGCGCCAGGTTCTACTGGGACCGAGCCATCATCACAGACAGGACTTTCTTGCGGATAACACAGTGCACAGGGCACAGTCAGCGATATTTTTTGTCGACATTACCATTCCTTATGACGAGAACCTCGTGAAATCCGAAACAGATGAGCTGACAAAATATCTGGACCTGGCTCACGAGGTGACCGACATGTGGGGTGGTCTGCCGGCCGAAATTATTCCTGTGGTCGTTTTTGCTAACGGGTTAATCCCAGTCAGCCTCTCGGGTCATCTGAGGCGACTGGGATTCCGTGACGGACCGTTTCAAGCTCAAATGCAGAAGGCGGTGCTCTTCGATACCACCCGCATCGTCGCCGGTTTCTTTCCCTTTCCCCCTAACCCTCGGCCATTTGGTCTCCCCTACCGAGGGCTTCCATCTGGTTGGGTTTTTATATATTTATGTATTTATTCTATTTTATTGATATTTATGTCTTTCGTTTACAATTATATATTTAAACAGCCCGAGCAGATGAGAAAACTTTATAGATAACCCAAATAATAATAATAAACAATAATTTATTTCGTCCAACATTAAAGTTACATTATATGATAAGTGATCGAGGTCACCTAGTAAGCAAAATAATGCCTGTAACAGGTGACATCGCTTTTTCATAGCTAAAAATTACAGTAGTATTAACGAAATAAAGTAACTAATAGCAAATAATAAAGACAGTAAAAACATGTTTTTACTCTATTTACATTTTACATTACATTTACATCGAAAGTCATTACTTCTTTTTACAATCCTATATGGTATCAAGAAAATATTTCTGCTCCAGCAGAATTTCTGGATGACGTAGTAATGAGAGAATTAAGTGAAAATATTGATAATTAATAAACCATGTCACTTTAACATAGTGTTTTATTTGTTTATCCCATTTTGTTCATCAGGTATTTATGTATGTACCATAGTCCAATGAAATGTGTTTGGTTGATAAGTGATCATTTTGACAATACAAAATTAAGTAAATGTAGTTAGCTAGTTAGTAAGTATTTATGTAAGCTGAAGAAATAGCAGATAGAGCTAGACACTCAATTTATGGTGACAATCATCGAAAGAAAGTGGTGACTTAGGGGCAGTTGGTTTTAAGAAATTCACAAAGTAAAAAAGACGTTTTAGACCATAACTAGATAAGTATTGCTATCTTAACTTCGAGCGTTAATAATAAGTTATAGCACATTTATTTCTTTATTACCTCTGGTTACGGCAAATCCTAACCTAAAAAGTGACATTGGTATTTTTTGGGATTCGTAGCGTTTAAATCGTAAAAATGACTATATGACATTATTTTCTAAGCTTACATGTAGTTTTTCTACTATACTTTATAATTATACATCAACTTTCACTATCAGGTTTTTAAATGTATGGGAAGTGGGCATGATTCTTTTCTCGCGTTAAATTCATGCTGATGTGACACAGACAATTTTCAATTTGCCGCCAAATCGTAAATAAATGACAAATTAATAAAATACATACAAAGTAATATTGGCAAAGAGTTTTCAAAATTTGAACTTATTTCTTTATCATATTGTTTATAAGTGGCCAGTTCTAAAAACTTTCACTGTCACCCTCGTATTAGCTATTGAATCAAAATCAAAATGGATTACAAGAAAAATTACGTTATAATATAATATAAGAAACTTACTAAACAATATAAATAAAATAAAGAAGACTCTTACCTTTATGTGGATGCCTTCAAACTCTGGGATAGCCGGGAACGAGGAAGCTGACATTGCTACTAGACATGTATCCTCATCAACATGCTTAGATCACTCCTCAATGCTGGAAATACCATTTACAGACATATATGTGCCCTACAGGCACATTTGTGCGCTGGGTTGGTGGAGAATAAAACCACTGAGACTTTTTTTTTTCTTCTATATTCGATGTTTTTCTTGAGGTAGCTGGCCGCCGACTGTGTCGAACGACGTTTTTTTTTGCGCCCGAAGCAATTGGAAAAGGGCTACCACAGAGGGAGGCGGAAAATGCATTATGCATACCACGACAGCCGGTCTGTCCTGGTTATGCGGGACTCACTGCCTACCGGGGGACCTAAGTGATACCCGCTAAAAACCGCTTTTAGGGACTGGCAACTGGCTGTTTAAAGCTTCTTATGCCGTATCGGAAGCAACCCTCTTTTGGGAAAAGAGGGCGCAGGCGGCTACGAGCCGCTGAGGGGGTGCCTACGAAGGCAAATTAATTATGAATAATTTAATTAGAGTTGGCCTGAGCCGCCATGAGGCAGTTCAGGTCGTTTGACAGTTTATTAGGCGGGTCCGAGAGAGAGTTTCTCGGCCTGCGGACTCGATAGCGAGAGGGGAGTGGGGCTGCATAAGTAGCTGCCTCACGAATAAGATGATTGGAGTGCGACTCTGAGGCTTTGAAGAAGTTCTCAGAAAGTTTTTTAAGAAATTGTTGAATTGTAGGGAGCTCTAGGTCCCGATGAAGGTCGGCATTACGGACGTACCAAGGTGCGTTCGCAGCTCGACGACAGAAAAGGTTTTGAACTACTTGGAGTTCATTAATAATTTTAGGGTTAGCGTGGGCAAAAATGGGGCCCGCGTAGGACATGACTGGTCGTATACAGACCTTATAAAGGGTGCGCTTGTTTCTGAGGGACATTTTACTGTGTCGGCCCAACATACTGTTGAGCCTATTCAGGTAAAAACGTGCATGACGGGTTACTCTTTTGACGTGGGGCCTGAAAGTTAGCCCTGTGTCTAGAGTGACACCTAAATATTTGGCAGACGTATGCCAGGGGACAGGGGTCCCTAGCATACGTATTGGTGGAGTGTTTTTGAGACGGCGTCGTTTATAATCGAAGTGAACGGCGGAGCTCTTTTCCGGGTTCACATCGATGCGCCATTTTTTGAACCAAGCTCCTAGGTCATCAACTGACTTTTGGACCTTGTTCCGTATGAAAGGTAGCGAGATACCTTTACAGTAGAGAGCAGTGTCGTCTGCGAAGAGGGAGAGCTGAACACCTTTCGGCGGGATGGGAATGTCGTTGGTGAACAGGATGTACAGCAGAGGAGCAAGTACTGAGCCCTGAGGGACACCAGCTTTGATGGGGCGCTGTGAAGATAGCGTGCCTTCGTGTCTAAAACGAAAGGTACGATGATTTAGATAAGAGGCCACGAGACGTACTAGACGATCGGGGAGACCTATTTTGTATAGTTTGTAGATAAGGCCTGTATGCCAGATTCTATCAAAGGCTTTGGCGATGTCGAAAAAGACCGCGATAGTCTTATGACGACGCGGATAAAAACCGCTGAGGATATATTCCACAATACGGTGAACTTGTTGGGGGCAGGAGTGTTTTGCTCGGAAACCGAATTGATGGGGAATGATAAGACGGTCACCGTCTGTGGGAAACAGATGGCGCCTCATGCTATTTTGGATGACTCTTTCAAAGAGCTTGCCCATGGCTTTGAGGAGGCTAATGGGGCGATGACTGGAGGGGAGGTTGAGAGGCTTGCCTGGCTTGGGAATACCAATCACAGTTGCCTCTTTCCACGTAGTGGGAAAGTAACTAAGGTTGAAGCAGGCGTTGAAAATAATAGATAAAAAGGTTAACACCTGCTCAGGAAAGTGTTTTAGGGCTTGGTTGGAGATGCCATCCGCACCCGGAGCCTTTTTGGGCTTAAGTCCTTTGATGAGGGATGAAATCTCATCATTGGACACAGAGATAGGTTCGGAGGCTGTAGGGGGTGAGTTCCGGCGGCGGACCTCATCTTCCACTGCCTGGACGTGTGAAGGGTCAACGGGTTGAGAGCTAGGAGAGCATTGAGCGGCAATGCTGTCTGCAAAGCACTCAGCCTTTTCCTCGTCCTCAAAGGCTACCGTACCGTCGGGACGGGAGAGAGGGGGAGTGTGGGTGATAGCGTCTATGCGGAGGGCTCTTGCCATCCGATAGTACGCTGTATGAGAGGGAGAGATATTCTCCATGAGTTTACTCTTTTCGAGGTCTCGAAATTCAGAGAGGCGGAAACGGAGTTCTCGTTGAAGACGATTAGCCGTGTGTCTATATTCGGGCGTGGGATATTTTGCTGCTCTCCGGAAAGCAGCTTTCTTGGCTTTTAATAGGTTGCTAATATGTAGGGGAAGCCCACTATTATTAGCAACCGGGACTACCCTTTCATTCTCCTTAAGGGAGGTTTTAATAAGGGTGGAGAGTAAATCGACCGCGGTGTCGATTTTTTCGGGACTATCTAAGTCCGACGATAGGGAGATGGGAGAGTCCTGTGAGTCCAGAGCATTCGCTAGGGACTCCTTGAAGCCCTTCCAATTTGTGAAAGTTTTAGTCGAGGGTGTTGAGGGGGGTGGCTGATGGCCAAGAATGAGGGAGACCGGTCGGTGGTCGGATCCTAGATCGTCTAGTGTCTCGATTGCCCTGAGGTTGAGGGAAACACTTTTGAGTAGTGCAAAATCTAGCACGTCGGGAGCGTGGTCGGTGACATCGGGATAGTAAGTAGCACCGAGGGGACTGTGAGCGGTGAGGTCAAGAGACTGCGTGATATCGAGCAGTATCTTGCCACTAGGGGAGGTAGCACGGCATGTCCATTCAGTATGCTTGGAGTTAAAATCTCCAAACATAATGACTGAATTGCCTAAAGATAAAATAGAATCAAAATCTTTTTTGAGGGGATGGGTTCCTGAAGGGATGTAACAGGAGGCTATGAGGATGGACTGATGTCCAGTCATAGCTAGCCTGCATACCGTGGCTTCCATATTGGTAAGCTGCGGAGTAGAAATGGGAGAGCAGTGGAGTGACTTCTTGTAATAAATGGCCGTACCGCCACCTCGGCGGTCGTGCCTGTCATTACGAAGAAGAGAAAAGTTTTTAATAGAAAGGCCTTTAGTGTCCTTAGTTTTGAGATTAGTTTCCTGTAGGAGGAGGAAATCGGCTTCACGATTTTGAAAAAAGAGCTTAAGTTCTGGGAGGTTATTTCGCAAACCGCGAATATTAAGGGATACAAGCGATAAACCCTTAGGTTTGATACGACCGTGAGACTTTGGTAGAGCAACCTGCTCTGTCATCGTAAGTTAAGTTAATTAAATTAACTTAACTTACAACGAGCACAAAAGATTATGATGCTCTGCAAGAGCGAGGAGACGGTCCTGACGGGACCTCGCAGCGCGCAATTTGCGTGCTAGCACAGCGATTTCCCCAACGTCGATGTTCCTAATAGCGGAATACACCGTTTTTAGGTCATCAGCCATTGAGGGCTGTGATTGTTGTGGGGCGGAGGTTGTTGTCCGCGGTGGGTCTGCCTTTTTGGAACTCCAGGGAAAGACTGGAGGCTGCATAGGCTTAGAGAAGCCCGAAGGGGGCCGAATAATGCCCTGAGGGGGCCTAAGGGGACCCTGAGAGGGTCGAGAGAAGCCCTGGATGGGCAGAGAAAGGCCCTAACGGGGCCGTTGGTAAAGAGCCGGGAATGAGCGGTCATTGACCGGCGGTGGAGCTTGCCTACTGGGGCGAGGATGAGGTGCGCAGGGGCAGCCTCTGTAGTTTGCCGGGTGGCCTGTTTGTTTACACAGGACACATGCGGTTGGGGATTCGGCGTCTTTGGGCCGAGGACACTCTTTAGTGTTGTGGGGTTCAAGGCACTTAACGCACCTGGGTGGGTAGGAGCAGTTGGCCGCCGCATGACCATATAGCTGGCAGCGGTGGCACTGCGCCGGGAACCCGCGCCTATGTGGGGGCTCAACCCTCACTCTCGACAGGCCACACACTGTGCGTACCTGCCGGAAGATGGCTTTTGCCTCCGGCACGTTGGTTAGAATGACTAGGGCAAGATTGAACCTCTGGCCCGTTCTATTGTGCATTTTGTGCACGGCTTCTACAGGGAAACCTTGGGACTTAAGGTCCTCAAGGATTTCCTCGTTGGAAAATTCGAATGGAATGCCGCGGATGACGGCCCTGACTTTACGCTCTTCCGGAAGAGCGTATGTATGGTAGGAGACTTGTTCGGCTGTGAATAGCCTGGTGATACTACGGAAGGCATCGATAGAGTTGGGAATGATTTTAATAGTCTCCCCGAGGTTAATCGCATGGTCATATTTAATGCCTGCGTCGTACAAGGATTTCGACAACTTGGTGAATCTTGCCTTGTCTCTTAGGAAAACAGGGGGCGGGACTTGCTTCTTTGCAAGGACTGGGGCACAGCGGGAAGCTGGCTTTGATGGTGGGGCGATGTCCATTGACATTAGGGGAGCCGTAGCAGCAGCGGGGGCTGCAGGGGCAGGGACGGCAGCGGGAGCTGCGGGGTTTGAGGCAGCAACGGGGGCTGCGGAGGTTGAAGGAGCGGCAGGGGCCGCTGAGACGGGAGGTGTGCGGTTTTTCGCGTGTGCGTTTACCGCCGCGTTTTGAGGTGACAGTCGTGTAGGATGACTCCCCGGTTCCATCGGAGTCACAGGACTCCGATGAATCGGTGCCAGAATTGGTGGCGGGCCTCTTCCGGGGGGCCGCCGCAGTGGACTCAGACTCGGAGCATGCATACTCCATATTTAGAGGGGCGAAAGAGTTCTTGGACTCTAGGTAGGCCGCTATAACGGGCGGCGGTTGAGTTGCCTGAGGGGCATATGAGGCAATAGTTGTCACTATTGCGGCGAGAGCCGAATTATCTAGCCTATTAAGGCCTGACACGATGGACCCTATAAGGTCTTGTTTAGACATGATGCTGAGAAACGAATGGGGCTGGGGGGATGCTGTTCTGAAAAGAACAGAGACGTTCTGAACCTATACAGTAAGGGCGGGATCACCGTTCTCAGAAGAACGGGACGTTCTTTATTCCAGGAGTAATGCCCTTACTCTTAAAAGAGCAGGGCCTTGCTCTGAAAAGAGCAAGTAACTCCCTAGAAACAGTATACACGTACACGTTATACAAATAAATAACGAAAACAAAAATAGAAATAGTTAACAAAAAATATAACAGGTAACAAGCGGAGGTCAGTCAAACCTCCCCGCCCGAAGACAGGGGGGCAAGAACTGATAGCAAAAATGACTCACCAAGGCGTTGACGCTGTACAGCGCGAGCAGGACAGCGGAGGCGCGAGAGCGAGAGAGCACTACAGTACGGGGACGGCTGCGCGGACTACCTGAAACGACCGCACGAGAGCGGTGTCACAGGCGGAATGACGAACGACGAAAATCGCCCCTCTTTTATACTACCTCGGCTGGGTCAATACATACGGTGTAAGTATCGTGCAAATGGCGTCGACCAATCAGCGCGAGGCGTGACAATGCAAGTGACGAGATTAAGTGACCACCTTGCTGAATCTCGTTACATTGTTTACATTGAAGCTAGTTCTGCTATACAAAGTGACCACCTTACTGAGTCATTGTCTATTCTTGTAGTCTTATCTCCCATCACGGTTTTTGTAGTCTTATTCGTAATTGCAATACATTTATTGTATCACGATATGTTTTGTTGTTTACCGTTACGGTTAAAGTTACAGTCTATATACGTCCCACTATTGGGCACATTCCTCTCATTTCTGAGAGAGTTTTAGGGCAAGGAAATGTCCGCCGCGCTGCCAATGTTGCTATTTCTAAAGCTCAAAACATTTGGCTTAATGAGGAGTGTCGTCATTGGTTTTCCAATAGAGATAACTTAAAAATCCACCTTAAAGTGTTATATTCTGAACTTTCTTATAAATTACATAATATTGAATTTGATATTTTGGACCGGAAAGCCAGAGACTTAGCTTTAATAGTTGTTTACGAGAAATATCAAATTCAGTCCCGTAAGTTACAACTACTTGTATCCTCTTCATCACGTAAGCGTGATAACAACATACATACTGAATATCATCAATTTCATCCCCGAGTTAAGAATCTTTCCGATGTTCAATTTCCAACGGATGAGTTGTCACTTTTGAAAAAAGGCCTAAAGTATAATCTAACACCTTCGATCTCCCAAAAGTCGCTAGAGACTGTGGCCGTGGACGCAGAGATGGTCGTTGTGATCGAGAAAAAATATAACATCGTTAAAAGTCTGGTAGCTAAAGAAATTCAGGCTGTACCCGCTTCTTACCATTGCAATCCGCAGTTCCCTGTTTTTAAGTCACTAAAGCAGAGTATAAGGGACAATGATCTTATTGTTACTAAAGCCGACAAGGGCAATACTGTTGTCATTATGGATAAGAGTGGGTATAGCCAGAAGGTTAACGATGTTATCCAAGGTGATGACTTTGAGCTTTTGGAGTCTGACCCCACCAAAAAGTTTACTTCGGATATTAAAGTATGTATACAACAGTCATCATATGTTTTTCCCGACCACAACGTGTCTCGCAGCAGTCTTGTTCCAATGAATCCTCAAGCACCCATTTTATATGAGTTACCTAAAATACATAAAAAACAGGTTCCTATTCGTCCAGTTGTATCATATATAGGTGTACCAGCTTATTTTCTTGCAAAAAGTTAAACTTACTTCTGCGGGAGAAATCTGGATTCAATCCAACTTACAGCCTTAAAAATAGTTTAGATCTCATTTCCAAGATTAAAGGTATTCGTATTCGTCCTAAATCCATGTTGTTATCTTTAGACGTCGATAGTATTTTCACAAATGTCCCATCCCCAGACTGTTTGCGTATACTCGCAGAGCTCTTTAATAAACGTCATCTACATCCCGGGGAAACAAATGATCTTCTTAACTTAACGTCTCTCTGTATGAAACAAAACTATTTCCGGTTTAATAACGACTTCTATCTACAAAAAGTTGTCAATCAAAATATCTTATAATATTATCGATATGTAGACGACATAATTATTTGCTGGACTGGCACAAAAAGGCAACTGGATGTTTTTTCTTAATAAAATTAATAAAATCCACGATAAAATTAAATTTAAGCTTGAATTGGAACAAGATAGTGTCCTTAATTTTCTCGACTTAACAATAACAAGAAAAGAGTCGTTACATGAATTTCAAATTTATCGAAAGCCAACTCATACCGACACGGTCATTCCTGCGTCATCATGTCATCCGTGGCAACATAAATTAACCGCTTTTTATTGTTATATTAATCGTTTGTTTACTGTGCCATTAAGTAAAGAAAAATTATTTGAAAGAGCTTAATGTGATTTATCAAATTGCGGTCTCTAACGGTTATTCAAAGAATATCATTGACAATGTAATCAAAAAGAAACAAAAACTTGTCGTACGCAATTCTCTGTACGCGGTTAAACCTCAAAGTGATCGTCGATATGTTGGCAGTTTGACCTACTTAGGTTCCATATCTGAAAAAATAGCTAATACTCTTCGACATAGTGGTGTTTACGTGGCATTCAAAACAAACAATTCACTTAGGAATACCTGTAATAATAAAGATAAGTTAGATATTCGTCTAAAGTCTGGTGTTTATAAACTCGTTTGTGACGAATGTACGGCTGGGCATGCACAGGACGCGCACGAAAACAACGAACACACCGATGGAGACGTTGTCTAATAACGTCACGACTTGAAATAATCCAGTATTTCTGTAAAAGTTGATACTGAATTAATTGCGGACCTGCATATAAGTGAGTTATATGGGCGTCGTCAATTAATAAGAAAGTTAAGGGATGTTTTTTGGGTTATATCATTTTGACTCAAATGGCAGAAGCGAATTATGTAGCCGTTCACCTACACGTAAGATTTGATCTTCATCGATAAATGGATTTCATTTTCTAAGTTGTTTAGAAGGAACCTTCTCTTGTGAAAGATAATTAATGTCGTCATGAAAACTGTAATGTTGAACCTGGCGAATAAGTCTTTTAAGACAGAATCTATATTCAGAAACAGTGATATGTTGCAAATATGTATATTTTGGTTTTAATTTATCCACTTTGTTTTACATAACATAATAACATAAACACTCACGCCTGTCACCCAGAGGGGTAGGCAGAGACTATGGAATTCCATTTGGCACGATCCTGACACACCTCTCTCGCTTCCTCCACATCCATATACCTACGCATACACGCTCGTCGGTTAAAGGTACTCTTAATTTGGCCCATTTTCAATATATCGCCTATTTGGTCGATAAACTTTCGCCTAGGGCGACCCTTCCCGACTCTGCCATTCACCTCTGCAACATAAATTTGCTTTGTCACTCTTTCCTCATTCATTCTTTCTACATGACCAAACCACCGAAGCATTCCTTTCTTAATCCTAGTCACAACATCATCTTGCAAACCACACATTTCTCTTATCACACTATTTCTCACCCTGTCATTCAGATTCAGCCCTAGCATACTACGTAATGACCGCATTTCTACAGCATTTATTCTACTCTCGTGCTTTTTCTGCCACACCCAACTTTCACTACCATACATTAAAGTAGGCACTAACACAGCATTGTGAATTGCCAAACGTGCCTTTTTGGACACATTCTGACTTTTCACAATAGAGTGTAGAGCCCCATTCAATCTATTTCCTGCATTCACTCGTCGTTCTATATCCTTATCATATCTACCATCCCTGCTAAACACACATCCCAAATACACAAACTCATCTACTTGCTCTACCAACTCCCCTTCTATTCTTATTTCACATATCGTTTTACTTTCTTCTCTTTCAAAAACCATAACTTTCGTCTTACTTGCGTTCACTTTCATTCCCTTTTCTTTTAATGTCCTGTTCATTAATGTAACCATCATTTGCAACTCGGCTGCCGACGACGCAAGTATGACTTGATCATCGGCGTACAAAAGGCATTTGACGGTTAACTCACCCATTCTTAACCCGCATTCTTCTGCTTTCAAATTTTCCAAACAACTGTCCATAAATAGGTTGAACAGCCACGGGGAAGCCACACAGCCCTGTCTGACACCTTTATGGATGCCAAACCAGTCCGAGTAGGCCCCGTTGATCCTGACACAAGCACTAGAGTCCCTATATAGAGACTTCAATGCCTGTATCAAGCCAGCGCTCAACCCAAATGAGTTCAGTGTTTGCCATAACACATCCCTGTCCACTCTGTCATAAGCCTTCTCCAAGTCTATGAACGCACAAAAAACTTTTTGGTTTTTGGCCAAAAACTTCTCCGCGATCATGCGCATGGAAAAGACCTGATCCGTACATCCCATCCCCTTTCTAAATCCCGCTTGCACATCCCAAATTTTTCCATCAGTTTCTTTCATAACTCTTTCAATTAGTACCTTAGCATACAGTTTTCCCACAATGCTAAGAAGGCTGATACCACGGTAGTTTTTACAGTCCTGCTGTGATCCTTTTCCCTTATATATTGGGACTATCACGGCTTTGCACCAGTCTCCCGGTACCCGCTTTAGTTCCCAACACAAATTAAACAAGGTGCACAGCAGGTCTGCCACCACTCCTTCTCCAGCCTTTAGAATTTCGAGAGATACTCTATCATAACCGGCTGCCTTACCTGCTTTCATACTTTTCATTGCTTTCATTATTTCATCTATACTTATATCTCTATCTATTTCCTCTTCTTCCGGAATTTCTATTTCATTTAATTCAAACGTCTCATCACTCATAAACACGCTTTCAAAGTATTCCTTCCATCTCCTTAAACTCAAAACTTCGTCATTCAGAATACAGCCATTCTGGTCTCGTATAGCATTCATTCTAGGCTGTTTTGAATGTCCCCTGGTAGTTCTTACGAGTTTCCAGAACATTTTAATGTTTGCCTGGAAGTTATCCGATATTCTTCTATCATTCATATCCGTTCTTTCTTGCTTTTTCCTTTCAACTACTTCTTTTACTCTCTTATTTAGGTGTCTAAAGACTGCCTTTTTCCTTTCAATATCATCACTCATACTGCTAGAATTACTAGCCTTGGTTGCTAGTAAATCTAGCCATGCTTTCTTCTTTGCTTCAACTTCCATCCGTACCTCATCATCCCACCATAACGTGTTAATTTTCCTTTCATTCGTTCTCTTACTTACACCACATACTTCGGTAGCTGCATCCACTAAACCTTTCTTGACATTATACCACACAGTCTCCAAGTCTAAATCATTCATACACAATTCAGCCATACCACTTATATTTTCTCTCAATCTATATTTGAACTTCTCTCTCACACCTTCATCTTGTAACCTCTCTGTTCTTATACGCTGTAACGCAGTGGTAGACACAGATGTCCGATGCCTCCAACGTCTGAAAAGACCATTAATTCGGCATAAGACCAAGTAATGATCCGTCCCTACGTTAGAGCCCCGGTAAACCCTTGTATCTACCACCGCGCTACTCATTCTTTCATCAACAATTATGAAATCTATCATACTTCTATCATCACCTCTTTCCCATGTATACGTGTGAATCTTCTTATGACGAAAGAAAGTGTTCGTCACAAAAAGACTCTTTTCCACGCATACGGCGAGAAGGCTTTCACCATTCTCATTTATACTTTCATCACCAAACGTTCCCAATATCCTTTCATAACCAAGCCTCCTCACCCCAACCCTTCCATTAAAATCGCCTAATATCACAATATTTTCATTAACCTTGCATTTCATTAGCACCATCCTTACCAACTCCCAAAACTGCTCTCGGATATAAGTGGGCTTAGACATGTCTGGGGCGTAGACCCCTAAAACATGGGCGAGGATGAGGTGCGCAGGGGCAGCCTCTGTAGTTTGCCGGGTGGCCTGTTTGTTTACACAGGACACATGCGGTTGGGGATTCGGCGTCTTTGGGCCGAGGACACTCTTTAGTGTTGTGGGGTTCAAGGCACTTAACGCACCTGGGTGGGTAGGAGCAGTTGGCCGCCGCATGACCATATAGCTGGCAGCGGTGGCACTGCGCCGGGAACCCGCGCCTATGTGGGGGCTCAACCCTCACTCTCGACAGGCCACACACTGTGCGTACCTGCCGGAAGATGGCTTTTGCCTCCGGCACGTTGGTTAGAATGACTAGGGCAAGATTGAACCTCTGGCCCGTTCTATTGTGCATTTTGTGCACGGCTTCTACAGGGAAACCTTGGGACTTAAGGTCCTCAAGGATTTCCTCGTTGGAAAATTCGAATGGAATGCCGCGGATGACGGCCCTGACTTTACGCTCTTCCGGAAGAGCGTATGTATGGTAGGAGACTTGTTCGGCTGTGAATAGCCTGGTGATACTACGGAAGGCATCGATAGAGTTGGGAATGATTTTAATAGTCTCCCCGAGGTTAATCGCATGGTCATATTTAATGCCTGCGTCGTACAAGGATTTCGACAACTTGGTGAATCTTGCCTTGTCTCTTAGGAAAACAGGGGGCGGGACTTGCTTCTTTGCAAGGACTGGGGCACAGCGGGAAGCTGGCTTTGATGGTGGGGCGATGTCCATTGACATTAGGGGAGCCGTAGCAGCAGCGGGGGCTGCAGGGGCAGGGACGGCAGCGGGAGCTGCGGGGTTTGAGGCAGCAACGGTGGCTGCGGAGGTTGAAGGAGCGGCAGGGGCCGCTGAGACGGGAGGTGTGCGGTTTTTCGCGTGTGCGTTTACCGCCGCGTTTTGAGGTGACAGTCGTGTAGGATGACTCCCCGGTTCCATCGGAGTCACAGGACTCCGATGAATCGGTGCCAGAATTGGTGGCGGGCCTCTTCCGGGGGGCCGCCGCAGTGGACTCAGACTCGGAGCATGCATACTCCATATTTAGAGGGGCGAAAGAGTTCTTGGACTCTAGGTAGGCCGCTATAACGGGCGGCGGTTGAGTTGCCTGAGGGGCATATGAGGCAATAGTTGTCACTATTGCGGCGAGAGCCGAATTATCTAGCCTATTAAGGCCTGACACGATGGACCCTATAAGGTCTTGTTTAGACATGATGCTGAGAAACGAATGGGGCTGGGGGGATGCTGTTCTGAAAAGAACAGAGACGTTCTGAACCTATACAGTAAGGGCGGGATCACCGTTCTCAGAAGAACGGGACGTTCTTTATTCCAGGAGTAATGCCCTTACTCTTAAAAGAGCAGGGCCTTGCTCTGAAAAGAGCAAGTAACTCCCTAGAAACAGTATACACGTACACGTTATACAAATAAATAACGAAAACAAAAATAGAAATAGTTAACAAAAAATATAACAGGTAACAAGCGGAGGTCAGTCAAACCTCCCCGCCCGAAGACAGGGGGGCAAGAACTGATAGCAAAAATGACTCACCAAGGCGTTGACGCTGTACAGCGCGAGCAGGACAGCGGAGGCGCGAGAGCGAGAGAGCACTACAGTACGGGGACGGCTGCGCGGACTACCTGAAACGACCGCACGAGAGCGGTGTCACAGGCGGAATGACGAACGACGAAAATCGCCCCTCTTTTATACTACCTCGGCTGGGTCAATACATACGGTGTAAGTATCGTGCAAATGGCGTCGACCAATCAGCGCGAGGCGTGACAATGCAAGTGACGAGATTAAGTGACCACCTTGCTGAATCTCGTTACATTGTTTACATTGAAGCTAGTTCTGCTATACAAAGTGACCACCTTACTGAGTCATTGTCTATTCTTGTAGTCTTATCTCCCATCACGGTTTTTGTAGTCTTATTCGTAATTGCAATACATTTATTGTATCACGATATGTTTTGTTGTTTACCGTTACGGTTAAAGTTACAGTCTATATACGTCCCACTATTGGGCACATTCCTCTCATTTCTGAGAGAGTTTTAGGGCAAGGAAATGTCCGCCGCGCTGCCAATGTTGCTATTTCTAAAGCTCAAAACATTTGGCTTAATGAGGAGTGTCGTCATTGGTTTTCCAATAGAGATAACTTAAAAATCCACCTTAAAGTGTTATATTCTGAACTTTCTTATAAATTACATAATATTGAATTTGATATTTTGGACCGGAAAGCCAGAGACTTAGCTTTAATAGTTGTTTACGAGAAATATCAAATTCAGTCCCGTAAGTTACAACTACTTGTATCCTCTTCATCACGTAAGCGTGATAACAACATACATACTGAATATCATCAATTTCATCCCCGAGTTAAGAATCTTTCCGATGTTCAATTTCCAACGGATGAGTTGTCACTTTTGAAAAAAGGCCTAAAGTATAATCTAACACCTTCGATCTCCCAAAAGTCGCTAGAGACTGTGGCCGTGGACGCAGAGATGGTCGTTGTGATCGAGAAAAAATATAACATCGTTAAAAGTCTGGTAGCTAAAGAAATTCAGGCTGTACCCGCTTCTTACCATTGCAATCCGCAGTTCCCTGTTTTTAAGTCACTAAAGCAGAGTATAAGGGACAATGATCTTATTGTTACTAAAGCCGACAAGGGCAATACTGTTGTCATTATGGATAAGAGTGGGTATAGCCAGAAGGTTAACGATGTTATCCAAGGTGATGACTTTGAGCTTTTGGAGTCTGACCCCACCAAAAAGTTTACTTCGGATATTAAAGTATGTATACAACAGTCATCATATGTTTTTCCCGACCACAACGTGTCTCGCAGCAGTCTTGTTCCAATGAATCCTCAAGCACCCATTTTATATGAGTTACCTAAAATACATAAAAAACAGGTTCCTATTCGTCCAGTTGTATCATATATAGGTGTACCAGCTTATTTTCTTGCAAAAAGTTAAACTTACTTCTGCGGGAGAAATCTGGATTCAATCCAACTTACAGCCTTAAAAATAGTTTAGATCTCATTTCCAAGATTAAAGGTATTCGTATTCGTCCTAAATCCATGTTGTTATCTTTAGACGTCGATAGTATTTTCACAAATGTCCCATCCCCAGACTGTTTGCGTATACTCGCAGAGCTCTTTAATAAACGTCATCTACATCCCGGGGAAACAAATGATCTTCTTAACTTAACGTCTCTCTGTATGAAACAAAACTATTTCCGGTTTAATAACGACTTCTATCTACAAAAAGTTGTCAATCAAAATATCTTATAATATTATCGATATGTAGACGACATAATTATTTGCTGGACTGGCACAAAAAGGCAACTGGATGTTTTTTCTTAATAAAATTAATAAAATCCACGATAAAATTAAATTTAAGCTTGAATTGGAACAAGATAGTGTCCTTAATTTTCTCGACTTAACAATAACAAGAAAAGAGTCGTTACATGAATTTCAAATTTATCGAAAGCCAACTCATACCGACACGGTCATTCCTGCGTCATCATGTCATCCGTGGCAACATAAATTAACCGCTTTTTATTGTTATATTAATCGTTTGTTTACTGTGCCATTAAGTAAAGAAAAATTATTTGAAAGAGCTTAATGTGATTTATCAAATTGCGGTCTCTAACGGTTATTCAAAGAATATCATTGACAATGTAATCAAAAAGAAACAAAAACTTGTCGTACGCAATTCTCTGTACGCGGTTAAACCTCAAAGTGATCGTCGATATGTTGGCAGTTTGACCTACTTAGGTTCCATATCTGAAAAAATAGCTAATACTCTTCGACATAGTGGTGTTTACGTGGCATTCAAAACAAACAATTCACTTAGGAATACCTGTAATAATAAAGATAAGTTAGATATTCGTCTAAAGTCTGGTGTTTATAAACTCGTTTGTGACGAATGTACGGCTGGGGATGCACAGGACGCGCACGAAAACAACGAACACACCGATGGAGACGTTGTCTAATAACGTCACGACTTGAAATAATCCAGTATTTCTGTAAAAGTTGATACTGAATTAATTGCGGACCTGCATATAAGTGAGTTATATGGGCGTCGTCAATTAATAAGAAAGTTAAGGGATGTTTTTTGGGTTATATCATTTTGACTCAAATGGCAGAAGCGAATTATGTAGCCGTTCACCTACACGTAAGATTTGATCTTCATCGATAAATGGATTTCATTTTCTAAGTTGTTTAGAAGGAACCTTCTCTTGTGAAAGATAATTAATGTCGTCATGAAAACTGTAATGTTGAACCTGGCGAATAAGTCTTTTAAGACAGAATCTATATTCAGAAACAGTGATATGTTGCAAATATGTATATTTTGGTTTTAATTTATCCACTTTGTTTTACATAACATAATAACATAAACACTCACGCCTGTCACCCAGAGGGGTAGGCAGAGACTATGGAATTCCATTTGGCACGATCCTGACACACCTCTCTCGCTTCCTCCACATCCATATACCTACGCATACACGCTCGTCGGTTAAAGGTACTCTTAATTTGGCCCATTTTCAATATATCGCCTATTTGGTCGATAAACTTTCGCCTAGGGCGACCCTTCCCGACTCTGCCATTCACCTCTGCAACATAAATTTGCTTTGTCACTCTTTCCTCATTCATTCTTTCTACATGACCAAACCACCGAAGCATTCCTTTCTTAATCCTAGTCACAACATCATCTTGCAAACCACACATTTCTCTTATCACACTATTTCTCACCCTGTCATTCAGATTCAGCCCTAGCATACTACGTAATGACCGCATTTCTACAGCATTTATTCTACTCTCGTGCTTTTTCTGCCACACCCAACTTTCACTACCATACATTAAAGTAGGCACTAACACAGCATTGTGAATTGCCAAACGTGCCTTTTTGGACACATTCTGACTTTTCACAATAGAGTGTAGAGCCCCATTCAATCTATTTCCTGCATTCACTCGTCGTTCTATATCCTTATCATATCTACCATCCCTGCTAAACACACATCCCAAATACACAAACTCATCTACTTGCTCTACCAACTCCCCTTCTATTCTTATTTCACATATCGTTTTACTTTCTTCTCTTTCAAAAACCATAACTTTCGTCTTACTTGCGTTCACTTTCATTCCCTTTTCTTTTAATGTCCTGTTCATTAATGTAACCATCATTTGCAACTCGGCTGCCGACGACGCAAGTATGACTTGATCATCGGCGTACAAAAGGCATTTGACGGTTAACTCACCCATTCTTAACCCGCATTCTTCTGCTTTCAAATTTTCCAAACAACTGTCCATAAATAGGTTGAACAGCCACGGGGAAGCCACACAGCCCTGTCTGACACCTTTATGGATGCCAAACCAGTCCGAGTAGGCCCCGTTGATCCTGACACAAGCACTAGAGTCCCTATATAGAGACTTCAATGCCTGTATCAAGCCAGCGCTCAACCCAAATGAGTTCAGTGTTTGCCATAACACATCCCTGTCCACTCTGTCATAAGCCTTCTCCAAGTCTATGAACGCACAAAAAACTTTTTGGTTTTTGGCCAAAAACTTCTCCGCGATCATGCGCATGGAAAAGACCTGATCCGTACATCCCATCCCCTTTCTAAATCCCGCTTGCACATCCCAAATTTTTCCATCAGTTTCTTTCATAACTCTTTCAATTAGTACCTTAGCATACAGTTTTCCCACAATGCTAAGAAGGCTGATACCACGGTAGTTTTTACAGTCCTGCTGTGATCCTTTTCCCTTATATATTGGGACTATCACGGCTTTGCACCAGTCTCCCGGTACCCGCTTTAGTTCCCAACACAAATTAAACAAGGTGCACAGCAGGTCTGCCACCACTCCTTCTCCAGCCTTTAGAATTTCGAGAGATACTCTATCATAACCGGCTGCCTTACCTGCTTTCATACTTTTCATTGCTTTCATTATTTCATCTATACTTATATCTCTATCTATTTCCTCTTCTTCCGGAATTTCTATTTCATTTAATTCAAACGTCTCATCACTCATAAACACGCTTTCAAAGTATTCCTTCCATCTCCTTAAACTCAAAACTTCGTCATTCAGAATACAGCCATTCTGGTCTCGTATAGCATTCATTCTAGGCTGTTTTGAATGTCCCCTGGTAGTTCTTACGAGTTTCCAGAACATTTTAATGTTTGCCTGGAAGTTATCCGATATTCTTCTATCATTCATATCCGTTCTTTCTTGCTTTTTCCTTTCAACTACTTCTTTTACTCTCTTATTTAGGTGTCTAAAGACTGCCTTTTTCCTTTCAATATCATCACTCATACTGCTAGAATTACTAGCCTTGGTTGCTAGTAAATCTAGCCATGCTTTCTTCTTTGCTTCAACTTCCATCCGTACCTCATCATCCCACCATAACGTGTTAATTTTCCTTTCATTCGTTCTCTTACTTACACCACATACTTCGGTAGCTGCATCCACTAAACCTTTCTTGACATTATACCACACAGTCTCCAAGTCTAAATCATTCATACACAATTCAGCCATACCACTTATATTTTCTCTCAATCTATATTTGAACTTCTCTCTCACACCTTCATCTTGTAACCTCTCTGTTCTTATACGCTGTA
This sequence comes from Parnassius glacialis, assembly GCA_033319125.1. Lineage (NCBI taxonomy): Eukaryota > Metazoa > Arthropoda > Insecta > Lepidoptera > Papilionidae > Parnassius > Parnassius glacialis. Next base: position 41,113,422 of record JAVANC010000004.1, read on the forward strand.
ACGCAGTGGTAGACACAGATGTCCGATGCCTCCAACGTCTGAAAAGACCATTAATTCGGCATAAGACCAAGTAATGATCCGTCCCTACGTTAGAGCCCCGGTAAACCCTTGTATCTACCACCGCGCTACTCATTCTTTCATCAACAATTATGAAATCTATCATACTTCTATCATCACCTCTTTCCCATGTATACGTGTGAATCTTCTTATGACGAAAGAAAGTGTTCGTCACAAAAAGACTCTTTTCCACGCATACGGCGAGAAGGCTTTCACCATTCTCATTTATACTTTCATCACCAAACGTTCCCAATATCCTTTCATAACCAAGCCTCCTCACCCCAACCCTTCCATTAAAATCGCCTAATATCACAATATTTTCATTAACCTTGCATTTCATTAGCACCATCCTTACCAACTCCCAAAACTGCTCTCGGATATAAGTGGGCTTAGACATGTCTGGGGCGTAGACCCCTAAAACAAACAACTTCTTTAAGCCCACTTTCATTCGTATCCATAGCAGTCTCGGGCTTACACATTCATACTCTTTCACACAATGACCCATTCTTTCTGAAAGGATGATACCGACTCCCTGACATGCCCGCTCGGTCTCGTCTACACCAGACCAGTACGCGGTATACATGCCATGTGTAGTAGCATCCTTTCCCTTCCGTTTCGTCTCATTTACACATAACACGTCTATCCCTCTATCATGCATCATATCGCATACTTCATCCATCTTATCATTCATTCCTCCACATACATTCAATGTAGCCAGACGGGCTTCCGCAATCCACTTTTCGCCCCTCCGGGGGACAGAGCGTGACGGGTGGCGAACCTCGTCGCCGGTTTTCCTCCCGGAGATTCTTCGCACCCCTGCCCCATTAAAGGGGCGCCGGGAACTCGGGGCCATTTCTTTAATTTTATGCCTCATGGTGCGAAAGTAGGGTGTGGTATTTTTTACGCCGCTACCACACGGCGAGGAGCCGAGTCAGTTCTTTCGGCTTTGTCGCTTGTTTTAATATATTATAAAAACGAAATACCAACGCTGTAACATTAATAAGTTTCCTTAATGAAGAAAATTTAGGTATGATTTAGACATCAAGAAGTTGTGCTATTGCTACTCGAGCCGTCGCTAGAGGTAAGTTACGTTTTTCGTTGTTCGTTTTAAAAATTATTCCTTGAACAGGCCACTGGGACTCTGTCTGAGAAAGCCAAAGCAGACCGAAAATCCACATGGTATTATTTTTAGTGAATATTAATCGTAACATTCCGCGTGATGGTGCATCTACCGGGTTGTCAGTAGAGGGCACATGTCTCCACTGAGCAGCACGAATTATAGACAAAATCTCGCTTGTTCTATTTGAAATATACGTCTCCCATTCGTAAGATAGTGAGCGCAGCCACGCCAAAACGATGGAAGAATTACACCAGGCATATACAGGTTGTCCAGTAAATAGCACGACATACTGCAGGGGGTGATAGCTAGGGTCACTACCTATCAATACAACACAATATATGTTCAGCAAAATCTTACGGATTTACAGTTTTACAAAATTTTACCGAAAATACCGAAAAATCTCTACCTTGAAACAGATTTTTAAGCATCTCGTAATGAAAAAATCCTTTTCTAGTACAGTTTTTTACATCAAATTATTCGTGAATAGTTACTTTACTCATTGATAAGTCTTTTTTCTATCAAAGACAAGAATGTTTTCAAGAAATACTATTTTTTGTTTAAATTTGCACAGAACTATTTTCTTATCACTTAAGTTTAACCTATAGTGGTGAAAAAAATGTATGTGGTAGTTTTGTACAACAAACTTAAAAAATAGCTTGTTTAATGGTGATTTTGGAAAATTACAATACTAGTGCATTTTCATTAAAAAAAATACAAAAAAAATAAGCTATTTTAGTTAATAAGAGCATTTTATTTTAAATGCAAGTAATGTGACTTTGAATTCGAATCGTTGTAAGGTCGTACTACGGTTCGAATTACATAATAATTAATCTACAGCCGACCGGCCGGCCGGTCTGTAAATAACATCTTGAAGGATAAGGTGATAGTAAAAAAAACAGAGGAGTTAACTTTAATAAACATTTATTTAAATAAATTACAATAAATGCTCAAATTGCTTCCCTTGTGCCCTAATACACGCTCGGCATCTTCTTAAAAATGAGCTTTTGAGTCTTCTCAGGCTTATTTCCGATATTTTTCTTGCTGCAATGTTAACCCTTGCTCTCAATTTATTGTAATTTTGGATCGGTTTTTCATAGACTTTGTCCTTCATGGCACCCCAATAAAAAAAATCCAGGGGGTGTAGGTCCGGAGACCTAGGTGGCCATAATATCAGTTCCAGTCGCCCAATCCACCTGCCTGGATAAGCTTCATCTAAGTAGGCTAGTGATGACTTACGGAACTGAGACGTGGTCCTTCACTGCTGGCCGTATGAGGAAGCTCAAGGTCGCTCAGCGAGCTATGGAGAGGGCTATGCTCGGAGTTTCTCTGCGTGATAAACTTAGGAATAAGGATATCCGCAGTAGAACCAGAGTAACCGACATAGCCCAACGGATTAGTAAGCTGAAGTGGCAGTGGGCCGGCCATATAGCTCGAAGAACCGACAACCGATGGGGAAGAAAGGTTCTCGAGTGGCAGCCTCGTACCGGTAGGCGAAGTGTAGGGCGTCCCCCCACAAGATGGAGTGACGACCTGGTAAGACATGCAGGAAGTCGATGGATGCAGGTGGCTCGGGACCGTGCTTTGTGGCATTCCTTGGGGGAGCCCTATGTTCAGCAGTGGACTTGTGAAGGGCTGTAATGATGATGATGAAGTAGGCTCTTACTTCCCGGCCATAATGAGCAGGGCACCCATCATTTTGAAGCCACATCACCTCTCTTAGCTCACTCGGAACATTTTCAAGGAGCGTGGGTAGGGTTTCTCGTAAAAACTCCAAGTAATTATTGGCATTTAATGTAGGTGGAAGCTCGACAGGACCCACAATCTGGCCATTAAAAATCCCACACCATAAATTTATTTTGAATTGGTACTGGGACCTGTCTTCTCTTGACACATACGGATTTTCTAATTGCCAACTATGTAAATTATGCAAATTCAAGTAGCCGTCCTTTCTGCGGCTGACTCCTCACTCCATAACACCTTATTAAAAAAGTTTGGGTCCTCCCGATGCATTTCAAGCATGCGGCGGCAGAATTAAACTCTCGACAGGTAGTTTCTAGTTAAAAGAGTTTGCACGCGTCGTACGTGAAATGGATGGTATCCATACCTCTTAAGTACTGAATGAACAGTGGACTTCGGTATCCCTGTGCGCCGTTGTATCGCCCTAACCGAAGTTGTCGGGTCTTGTGCTCGTTCCTGAAGCACTATGTCTTCGTCAACAACTTGAGGCCATCCACCGCCACGTTGACCAGGGAGTCTGGCTTCCATGTAGGAGTTATGCACTCTGGTAAACATTTCATGGTGTGGATGTCTCCTATCGGGAAACCTTTCCCTGTAGAGGGTGGCAGCAGCTCGCGAACTTTGGCCAGCTTCTCCGTAAATAAGGTGCATCTCAGCATACTCTCGCTGCGTATAACCAGGAAAAACGCGGCGGTTGGCCATGTTATAAAACACAAAAGTCCAGGTGGTCGCCAAGTCGTCGTAGTGATCACAATAAAAAATCCAAATCTTAAGGCAAACAAAGTCCGGGGTCCAAGACACAAAACAGTCGTCAGTACGAAACAATAATTTGTGAACAAAGAGATGTGTTGCGCACGGTTTAAGGTAGCGCACTGACAAGTGTCGCAAATAAGGTTGAGAGTGAGACACAAAATCACAATGCAAGAAAGAGCAGGATAGCACATGCGCTTCTTTTGTTAGACAGTAACCGGTCGGGTCGGGTCGGTCGGCGAGCAGGTAAAAACCTTTAGTCATTACGCGTGCATGTCGCATTTTACGTGTCACAACTAGTTTTATAATAATTCGCGTAAATTAGCAGCTATTACTTATTCTCATAGTGGTTTTCGTCAAAATTACGTTAATTACATTTTCAACAAAATCAGCTTCTCTGGAACTAATATAGCATTTTTTTGTATTTTTTTAATGAAAATGCACTAGTATTCTATCTTTCCAAAATCACCATTAAACAAGCTATTTTTTAAGTTTGTTGTACAAAACTGCCACATACATTTTTTTTCACCACTGTAGGTTAAACTTAAGTGATAAGAAAATAGTTCTGTGCAAATTTAAACAAAAATAGTATTTCTTGAAAACATTCTTGTCTTTGATAGAAAAAAGACTTATCAATGAGTAAAGTAACTATTCACGAATAATTTGATGTAAAAAAAAGTACTAGAAAAGGATTTTTTCATTACGAGATGCTTAAAAATCTGTTTCAAGGTAGAGATTTTTCGGTATTTTCGGTAAAATTTTGTAAAACTGTAAATCCGTAAGATTTTGCTGAACATATATTTTGTTGTATTGATAGGTAGTGACCCTAGCTATCACCCCCTGCAGTATGTCGTGCTATTTACTGGACAACCTGTATACGTTCGTCCTTGATGTGATCATATGCTCGTTTCACCTTGACTAAAAGATGGGCTGGGATAATAATAAAGCTGTCATAAGCTCCAAGCGAGGAATGGACAAACAAGGTGAAATGGGTGCAACTTGTGTTTTCGCCAGTAACAAATGTGATTTGATTATACCGTTTTCTATATAAAGGACATATACACATGAAGCGTAGGCCTTCTCCAAGGCATCGGAACAACCGTGAAGTTGAATAATACTTTCGCGATGAGTAGGAAATATGTATCTTGGTATGGTGATGTCGGATAAGGACATCAAATCCTGAATGAAGCTATTCCAAGCATTGATGATTTCAATAGGTGGAGGAGCATCCCAAACGACCCCGGAAATCCACAGCAACTGCATTAAATGTTCTGCGTATATGGTGACCGGCGATAACCATCCCATAGGATCGTAGATCCTTGCAATCTAAATCAAAAAATAAGAAAGTTAAGGGATGTTTTTTGGGTTATATCATTTTGACTCAAATGGCAGAAGCGAATTATGTAGCCGTTCACCTACACGTAAGATTTGATCTTCATCGATAAATGGATTTCATTTTCTAAGTTGTTTAGAAGGAACCTTCTCTTGTGAAAGATAATTAATGTCGTCATGAAAACTGTAATGTTGAACCTGGCGAATAAGTCTTTTAAGACAGAATCTATATTCAGAAACAGTGATATGTTGCAAATATGTATATTTTGGTTTTAATTTATCCACTTTGTTTTACATAACATAATAACATAAACACTCACGCCTGTCACCCAGAGGGGTAGGCAGAGACTATGGAATTCCATTTGGCACGATCCTGACACACCTCTCTCGCTTCCTCCACATCCATATACCTACGCATACACGCTCGTCGGTTAAAGGTACTCTTAATTTGGCCCATTTTCAATATATCGCCTATTTGGTCGATAAACTTTCGCCTAGGGCGACCCTTCCCGACTCTGCCATTCACCTCTGCAACATAAATTTGCTTTGTCACTCTTTCCTCATTCATTCTTTCTACATGACCAAACCACCGAAGCATTCCTTTCTTAATCCTAGTCACAACATCATCTTGCAAACCACACATTTCTCTTATCACACTATTTCTCACCCTGTCATTCAGATTCAGCCCTAGCATACTACGTAATGACCGCATTTCTACAGCATTTATTCTACTCTCGTGCTTTTTCTGCCACACCCAACTTTCACTACCATACATTAAAGTAGGCACTAACACAGCATTGTGAATTGCCAAACGTGCCTTTTTGGACACATTCTGACTTTTCACAATAGAGTGTAGAGCCCCATTCAATCTATTTCCTGCATTCACTCGTCGTTCTATATCCTTATCATATCTACCATCCCTGCTAAACACACATCCCAAATACACAAACTCATCTACTTGCTCTACCAACTCCCCTTCTATTCTTATTTCACATATCGTTTTACTTTCTTCTCTTTCAAAAACCATAACTTTCGTCTTACTTGCGTTCACTTTCATTCCCTTTTCTTTTAATGTCCTGTTCATTAATGTAACCATCATTTGCAACTCGGCTGCCGACGACGCAAGTATGACTTGATCATCGGCGTACAAAAGGCATTTGACGGTTAACTCACCCATTCTTAACCCGCATTCTTCTGCTTTCAAATTTTCCAAACAACTGTCCATAAATAGGTTGAACAGCCACGGGGAAGCCACACAGCCCTGTCTGACACCTTTATGGATGCCAAACCAGTCCGAGTAGGCCCCGTTGATCCTGACACAAGCACTAGAGTCCCTATATAGAGACTTCAATGCCTGTATCAAGCCAGCGCTCAACCCAAATGAGTTCAGTGTTTGCCATAACACATCCCTGTCCACTCTGTCATAAGCCTTCTCCAAGTCTATGAACGCACAAAAAACTTTTTGGTTTTTGGCCAAAAACTTCTCCGCGATCATGCGCATGGAAAAGACCTGATCCGTACATCCCATCCCCTTTCTAAATCCCGCTTGCACATCCCAAATTTTTCCATCAGTTTCTTTCATAACTCTTTCAATTAGTACCTTAGCATACAGTTTTCCCACAATGCTAAGAAGGCTGATACCACGGTAGTTTTTACAGTCCTGCTGTGATCCTTTTCCCTTATATATTGGGACTATCACGGCTTTGCACCAGTCTCCCGGTACCCGCTTTAGTTCCCAACACAAATTAAACAAGGTGCACAGCAGGTCTGCCACCACTCCTTCTCCAGCCTTTAGAATTTCGAGAGATACTCTATCATAACCGGCTGCCTTACCTGCTTTCATACTTTTCATTGCTTTCATTATTTCATCTATACTTATATCTCTATCTATTTCCTCTTCTTCCGGAATTTCTATTTCATTTAATTCAAACGTCTCATCACTCATAAACACGCTTTCAAAGTATTCCTTCCATCTCCTTAAACTCAAAACTTCGTCATTCAGAATACAGCCATTCTGGTCTCGTATAGCATTCATTCTAGGCTGTTTTGAATGTCCCCTGGTAGTTCTTACGAGTTTCCAGAACATTTTAATGTTTGCCTGGAAGTTATCCGATATTCTTCTATCATTCATATCCGTTCTTTCTTGCTTTTTCCTTTCAACTACTTCTTTTACTCTCTTATTTAGGTGTCTAAAGACTGCCTTTTTCCTTTCAATATCATCACTCATACTGCTAGAATTACTAGCCTTGGTTGCTAGTAAATCTAGCCATGCTTTCTTCTTTGCTTCAACTTCCATCCGTAACTCATCATCCCACCATAACGTGTTAATTTTCCTTTCATTCGTTCTCTTACTTACACCACATACTTCGGTAGCTGCATCCACTAAACCTTTCTTGACATTATACCACACAGTCTCCAAGTCTAAATCATTCATACACAATTCAGCCATACCACTTATATTTTCTCTCAATCTATATTTGAACTTCTCTCTCACACCTTCATCTTGTAACCTCTCTGTTCTTATACGCTGTAACGCAGTGGTAGACACAGATGTCCGATGCCTCCAACGTCTGAAAAGACCATTAATTCGGCATAAGACCAAGTAATGATCCGTCCCTACGTTAGAGCCCCGGTAAACCCTTGTATCTACCACCGCGCTACTCATTCTTTCATCAACAATTATGAAATCTATCATACTTCTATCATCACCTCTTTCCCATGTATACGTGTGAATCTTCTTATGACGAAAGAAAGTGTTCGTCACAAAAAGACTCTTTTCCACGCACACGGCGAGAAGGCTTTCACCATTCTCATTTATACTTTCATCACCAAACGTTCCCAATATCCTTTCATAACCAAGCCTCCTCACCCCAACCCTTCCATTAAAATCGCCTAATATCACAATATTTTCATTAACCTTGCATTTCATTAGCACCATCCTTACCAACTCCCAAAACTGCTCTCGGATATAAGTGGGCTTAGACATGTCTGGGGCGTAGACCCCTAAAACAAACAACTTCTTTAAGCCCACTTTCATTCGTATCCATAGCAGTCTCGGGCTTACACATTCATACTCTTTCACACAATGACCCATTCTTTCTGAAAGGATGATACCGACTCCCTGGCATGCCCGCTCGGTCTCGTCTACACCAGACCAGTACGCGGTATACATGCCATGTGTAGTAGCATCCTTTCCCTTCCGTTTCGTCTCATTTACACATAACACGTCTATCCCTCTATCATGCATCATATCGCATACTTCATCCATCTTATCATTCATTCCTCCACATACATTCAATGTAGCCAGACGGGCTTCCGCAATCCACTTTTCGCCCCTCCGGGGGACAGAGCGTGACGGGTGGCGAACCTCGTCGCCGGTTTTCCTCCCGGAGATTCTTCGCACCCCTGCCCCATTAAAGGGGCGCCGGGAACTCGGGGCCATTTCTTTAATTTTATGCCTCATGGTGCGAAAGTAGGGTGTGGTATTTTTTACGCCGCTACCACACGGCGAGGAGCCGAGTCAGTTCTTTCGGCTTTGTCGCTTGTTTTAATATATTATAAAAACGAAATACCAACGCTGTAACACTAATAAGTTTCCTTAATGAAGAAAATTTAGGTATGATTTAGACATCAAGAAGTTGTGCTATTGCTACTCGAGCCGTCGCTAGAGGTAAGTTACGTTTTTCGTTGTTCGTTTTAAAAATTATTCCTTGAACAGGCCACTGGGACTCTGTCTGAGAAAGCCAAAGCAGACCGAAAATCCACATGGTATTATTTTTAGTGAATATTAATCGTAACATTCCGCGTGATGGTGCATCTACCGGGTTGTCAGTAGAGGGCACATGTCTCCACTGAGCAGCACGAATTATAGACAAAATCTCGCTTGTTCTATTTGAAATATACGTCTCCCATTCGTAAGATAGTGAGCGCAGCCACGCCAAAACGATGGAAGAATTACACCAGGCATATACAGGTTGTCCAGTAAATAGCACGACATACTGCAGGGGGTGATAGCTAGGGTCACTACCTATCAATACAACACAATATATGTTCAGCAAAATCTTACGGATTTACAGTTTTACAAAATTTTACCGAAAATACCGAAAAATCTCTACCTTGAAACAGATTTTTAAGCATCTCGTAATGAAAAAATCCTTTTCTAGTACAGTTTTTTACATCAAATTATTCGTGAATAGTTACTTTACTCATTGATAAGTCTTTTTTCTATCAAAGACAAGAATGTTTTCAAGAAATACTATTTTTTGTTTAAATTTGCACAGAACTATTTTCTTATCACTTAAGTTTAACCTATAGTGGTGAAAAAAATGTATGTGGTAGTTTTGTACAACAAACTTAAAAAATAGCTTGTTTAATGGTGATTTTGGAAAATTACAATACTAGTGCATTTTCATTAAAAAAAATACAAAAAAATAAGCTATTTTAGTTAATAAGAGCATTTTATTTTAAATGCAAGTAATGTGACTTTGAATTCGAATCGTTGTAAGGTCGTACTACGGTTCGAATTACATAATAATTAATCTACAGCCGACCGGCCGGCCGGTCTGTAAATGACATCTTGAAGGATAAGGTGATAGTAAAAAAAACAGAGGAGTTAACTTTAATAAACATTTATTTAAATAAATTACAATAAATGCTCAAATTGCTTCCCTTGTGCCCTAATACACGCTCGGCATCTTCTTAAAAATGAGCTTTTGAGTCTTCTCAGGCTTATTTCCGATATTTTTCTTGCTGCAATGTTAACCCTTGCTCTCAATTTATTGTAATTTTGGATCGGTTTTTCATAGACTTTGTCCTTCATGGCACCCCAATAAAAAAAATCCAGGGGGTGTAGGTCCGGAGACCTAGGTGGCCATAATATCAGTTCCAGTCGCCCAATCCACCTGCCTGGATAAGCTTCATCTAAGTAGGCTAGTGATGACTTACGGAACTGAGACGTGGTCCTTCACTGCTGGCCGTATGAGGAAGCTCAAGGTCGCTCAGCGAGCTATGGAGAGGGCTATGCTCGGAGTTTCTCTGCGTGATAAACTTAGGAATAAGGATATCCGCAGTAGAACCAGAGTAACCGACATAGCCCAACGGATTAGTAAGCTGAAGTGGCAGTGGGCCGGCCATATAGCTCGAAGAACCGACAACCGATGGGGAAGAAAGGTTCTCGAGTGGCAGCCTCGTACCGGTAGGCGAAGTGTAGGGCGTCCCCCCACAAGATGGAGTGACGACCTGGTAAGACATGCAGGAAGTCGATGGATGCAGGTGGCTCGGGACCGTGCCTTGTGGCATTCCTTGGGGGAGCCCTATGTTCAGCAGTGGACTTGTGAAGGGCTGTAATGATGATGATGAAGTAGGCTCTTACTTCCCGGCCATAATGAGCAGGGCACCCATCATTTTGAAGCCACATCACCTCTCTTAGCTCACTCGGAACATTTTCAAGGAGCGTGGGTAGGGTTTCTCGTAAAAACTCCAAGTAATTATTGGCATTTAATGTAGGTAGAAGCTCGACAGGACCCACAATCTGGCCATTAAAAATCCCACACCATAAATTTATTTTGAATTGGTACTGGGACCTGTCTTCTCTTGACACATACGGATTTTCTAATTGCCAACTATGTAAATTATGCAAATTCAAGTAGCCGTCCTTTCTGCGGCTGACTCCTCACTCCATAACACCTTATTAAAAAAGTTTGGGTCCTCCCGATGCATTTCAAGCATGCGGCGGCAGAATTAAACTCTCGACAGGTAGTTTCTAGTTAAAAGAGTTTGCACGCGTCGTACGTGAAATGGATGGTATCCATACCTCTTAAGTACTGAATGAACAGTGGACTTCGGTATCCCTGTGCGCCGTTGTATCGCCCTAACCGAAGTTGTCGGGTCTTGTGCTCGTTCCTGAAGCACTATGTCTTCGTCAACAACTTGAGGCCATCCACCGCCACGTTGACCAGGGAGTCTGGCTTCCATGTAGGAGTTATTTACTCTGGTAAACATTTCATGGTGTGGATGTCTCCTATCGGGAAACCTTTCCCTGTAGAGGGTGGCAGCAGCTCGCGAACTTTGGCCAGCTTCTCCGTAAATAAGGTGCATCTCAGCATACTCTCGCTGCGTATAACCAGGAAAAACGCGGCGGTTGGCCATGTTATAAAACACAAAAGTCCAGGTGGTCGCCAAGTCGTCGTAGTGATCACAATAAAAAATCCAAATCTTAAGGCAAACAAAGTCCGGGGTCCAAGACACAAAACAGTCGTCAGTACGAAACAATAATTTGTGAACAAAGAGATGTGTTGCGCACGGTTTAAGGTAGCGCACTGACAAGTGTCGCAAATAAGGTTGAGAGTGAGACACAAAATCACAATGCAAGAAAGAGCAGGATAGCACATGCGCTTCTTTTGTTAGACAGTAACCGGTCGGGTCGGGTCGGTCGGCGAGCAGGTAAAAACCTTTAGTCATTACGCGTGCATGTCGCATTTTACGTGTCACAACTAGTTTTATAATAATTCGCGTAAATTAGCAGCTATTACTTATTCTCATAGTGGTTTTCGTCAAAATTACGTTAATTACATTTTCAACAAAATCAGCTTCTCTGGAACTAATATAGCATTTTTTGTATTTTTTTAATGAAAATGCACTAGTATTGTATCTTTCCAAAATCACCATTAAACAAGCTATTTTTTAAGTTTGTTGTACAAAACTGCCACATACATTTTTTTTCACCACTGTAGGTTAAACTTAAGTGATAAGAAAATAGTTCTGTGCAAATTTAAACAAAAATAGTATTTCTTGAAAACATTCTTGTCTTTGATAGAAAAAAGACTTATCAATGAGTAAAGTAACTATTCACGAATAATTTGATGTAAAAAAAAGTACTAGAAAAGGATTTTTTCATTACGAGATGCTTAAAAATCTGTTTCAAGGTAGAGATTTTTCGGTATTTTCGGTAAAATTTTGTAAAACTGTAAATCCGTAAGATTTTGCTGAACATATATTTTGTTGTATTGATAGGTAGTGACCCTAGCTATCACCCCCTGCAGTATGTCGTGCTATTTACTGGACAACCTGTATACGTTCGTCCTTGATGTGATCATATGCTCGTTTCACCTTGACTAAAAGATGGGCTGGGATAATAATAAAGCTGTCATAAGCTCCAAGCGAGGAATGGACAAACAAGGTGAAATGGGTGCAACTTGTGTTTTCGCCAGTAACAAATGTGATTTGATTATACCGTTTTCTATATAAAGGACATATACACATGAAGCGTAGGCCTTCTCCAAGGCATCGGAACAACCGTGAAGTTGAATAATACTTTCGCGATGAGTAGGAAATATGTATCTTGGTATGGTGATGTCGGATAAGGACATCAAATCCTGAATGAAGCTATTCCAAGCATTGATGATTTCAATAGGTGGAGGAGCATCCCAAACGACCCCGGAAATCCACAGCAACTGCATTAAATGTTCTGCGTATATGGTGACCGGCGATAACCATCCCATAGGATCGTAGATCCTTGCAATCTGTAAGAGAATAGTTCTCTTAGTCACATTTTGTATAAAAACTGAAACACAAAAACTAAATTGATCAGACTGTGGTCCCACTGGAGACACAAGACCTTCGTCTTCGTATCCCTTTCCATGAGTGCAACTGGGATTAGTTCCCGCTCACCGTGAGAAATTGGTGATTGTACTGCCGCGAGTATCGCGGGCCATTTAATATGCCATTTTCGGAGTTCGAAGCCTGCTGTTTGACAAATACATATCAGCTCTTGTTGAAGGACAAGAGCTTCAGCCTGGTCATTTGCGCCACTGACAATATCGTCGACAAAGACTTGGTCTCGAAGTACCCGAGAAGCTCGAGGAAATTGTTCAGCCTCATCAAGAGCGAGCTGTTTCATAACCCGAAGAGCGAGGTAGGGAGAAGAGCTAATCCCAAACGTCACGGTACGAAGACGATATTCACGTAATAAATTATGTGGTGAAGTGCGCCACAGAATGCGCTGGTAGTCCCTATCAGACTCTTGAAGCAAAATGTTCGGATACATTTGTTTTATATCGGCTGTAAGCGCGATACAATGTGTACGAAATTTTAAAACGACGTCAATAATATCCTTATGCATCTTAGAACCCGTTAAAAGAATATCGTTGAGGGAAATGCCGCTTGAACTTTAACATCCAGCATCAAAGACTACGGGAGTCTTGGTCATCTCAATAGCCTCTTCAACCACGCAGTGGTGGGGAATGTAACAGGTCGTCCCATCATTGGGAGGACTACCAACCAGCTCCATGTGGTTGAGATCTATACTCTTGAAGCCACGAGTGATACTCGCTCTTAAGAGACGGGTTTCGCTCTAATCGAGCTTCATGTTTTAAAAGTCTAGAACGCACAATATCCCGCGAATCACCAGGAGGTGGAGCATCGGGTTTAAACGGCAGAGCAACCACGTAACGACCTGTTTCGTCACGAGTATGTGTATGTGTAAATATAGACTCACATAAACTTTCCTCAGTAGTCAAGATTTTCTCTTCCTTCTGAAAGATTCTAACTCCCAGAACCTACGGAGGTCAATTTCATCGGAGAATGAGCTAAGACACACCTGGATGTGAGGCAAGGTAATTCGATTCGAATTCGAGTTTGCCCAACAATAAATAACCAAAGATATTAGTACATCCGCTCCTAGCAGCATTTCAACGGGTTGCGGTAAATGAAAATTAGGATCAGTTAGTTTTAAATTTTTTATATGTGACCATCCCGTATGTGGTAAGGGAACGCTAGGCGTTCGTGAAATTAATTTAGGCAAAATTAATGCTTCAACCAGAATCGAAGGTTGATCCATTCCGGTAGGACACTAACTACACCCCTAGGATATACTGGCTTATTTTCCCCAATACCTAATACTTATACTATACTGGCACGTCGCCGTTTTAAACCTAACTGATTTCTACACGATTCCGTTATAAATGAAGCCTGAGACCACTTTTGTTTGTTTATGTATATATCGACTAGCGCCGTAGATAAGAGTACTGTTTTCGTATACGTCGAGTACGCATTGGACAGCGCGCGCGCCTTAGAATCAGACGTAGAATTTATCGACGTCGTCATTGCTACCCGAGTATCATCTGATTCTCGCTCGACTACGTGAACGTTTGAACAGTTCGTCGAAGTCACCTTGGTCACGAGTGGCCGACGCGCCGTGCTGTCGCCGACGTCGACGCGCACTCTCGTAGTGTTCGACGATGCCATTCGGAAAACTCACAATCCGAAATTTCCCGCTCAATTAATTTTATAAGACCGTCTACTTGTGGAATATCTGATGGCTTACTTAAAGATAATTCAAAACGTTTACAAATGCTAATTGGTATGTTACGTAATAAATTACTGAACAATAAAAAAATCCATTCCACTACAGGAAAACCCATAGCTTCTAATGCCTTTATATTTTCTTGGTAGATATTCAGAAGATTACGTAACGAAATAATCGATTTTTCGGAACAACATACAATATTCAAAATATGATCAATGTGCTTAGACGCGATTGAACGCTTATTGTCATAACGTGTGATTAAAGTGAGCCATGCCATTTGATAATTGTCGTCGGAAACAGGAATCAACTTAATTAGATTGTATGTTTCATTTTTCAGGGTCGACAATAAGTACCTAAATTTCTCTGCATTCGTGTAATCATCATTGTTGTGTACCAAAGCACTGAATAAATCGAAATACGATCGCCAATCGGTTGAATCGCCGGAAAATGACGGTAATGGCAAAGTGGGTAACTTGTTATGCGTACATATTTGAAGTTGATGAAATTCTCTAATAGTACCTACTTTCATGAAACATGCGACTTGCGCGTCTATTCTCATCTAAACCTTTTATCTTGTTTACATGGGAACGTTGCTGGTAACGATATCTTTTGAAAGCGCAAAAAATTCATCTCTGTTAGAATCTACAATTTCTAAAGTATGCTCTACTTCTTCTAAAACAATATTGCGTTCGAAAATGTCGTAAGAATGCAACGATGATTTCGCCATGTTGTCTTGTAAAAAGGTAACGAAATGAAATATGGAACTAATGTAATTAACGAGTGGCAACAAATCCGAACAATAAAGAAAAATACGACTCGAATGATCATAAAATTATGTTCAGGAAAGAGCTAAGGGTCTGGTAACTCACCAGTCTCCGCCTTCCATTGCCTCACGCTGCTGGGGCTCGGCGAGCTGGCTGGCTGATAGGTGACTTGAAGGGATATAACCCTGTCTCTCCGAATAGAATAGTCCACAGGTTCCGGCACAGTATCTTCGGGTATTGTCTAGTATTCGTTGTAAAATAAAAGGGACACACACAATAATTATTCGAAAGAGAAAAGTTCGTTACGTTTCGGCTCGGCGCCACTTGCGCGCTGTACGCCGAGCCGAAACGTCTATCTAGCCGTTCGGCCAATCAGACGCAAGCACGGCTTCTAGCATAAAAGGGATTGTTACCAGACCAAGAATTCAATAAATCCCTATTAAATTAGTAATTGTAGCCACTCGAAAGTTTATAAGAAAATAACTATATAGAGCATAAATATTAATTTAAAAAAAATATGGTTCCAGTACGGAACAATATGTAATATAATAATTGTATATATATATTTACATCCCATAAGTAATTTTGCGTCCTGCGTGAATATAAGAGGCAGGCCTAGGCTGACGCATGAACATCTTGGGATGTAAACACAAGCACTCTTAAAAAGAAGTATATTTTCGCCTCCAGGTCCTTCAAAAGTGTCATTGGCAAGGCAAAGTTAAAGCGCATTGGCAGAATTGGCGAAAAACTAGTTCGACTTCCTTCGGGAACACGTGAAGTCTGGTCTTTCACCAAGGCTGTCCAAGGGAACTTCTGTCAGCCATCTCTAACATGTCTGCACAGGGAGGACGACTCACTGGCCCATACCGCAAAGGAGCTACCCAACCCGTCAATCCACTAGAAAAGGAAAATATGTAGTACCTAAAATTAAAAATTACTTCGGTATGCGCACGAGACGATGGGTTATCCCGCAATTACATAACGAGCTGCCGCCGGACTTGCTTAGTAAAGTTACCTCAAAAAATCATTTAAAAAATATTCTAAGAAAACATTATCTATCATTGTGTCCATAAAGGTACGCCACAGGCCACGAGTAACGTACTGTTAAAATTAGCAGTCTATATGCGATAATTCAAAAAATAATGAACCCATTTTGATATTTAGATGTTGTGGACCTCATAACAAACTTTGTACTAAATATGTATAAATAAAGTAATAAAATAGATTTTTGGAGATATTAGTATATGTATAAGAAATTAAACTTCAAATTATATGTATAAACATAAGCATGTAAGACGAGAACTACTGCCGACAAATTGTAATGCAGTTTAGCAGATGAAAATGTTACTTACTTACTTATCTTCACGCACAATCCCTGACGGGGTAGCCAGAGAGAACAGATCGCCAAGTGTCACGATCCTTACATACCTCTTTCGCTTCTTTCAGATTCATAATCTTCTTCATACATGCACGTCTAGGTATCCGAGTACTCTTGACCCTCCCCTCTTCGAGCAGTTTGCTCACATGGTCTTCGAAAGTTAGTCTCGGTCTACCTCGACACCTTTTAATATTAACTTTCGCGCTATATATTTTCTTCACCATTCGGTCTTCACTCATTCGCTCAACGTGCCCAAACCATCGAAGCACGCCCTTATCAATTTTTGTGATAAGGTCATCTTTCAAACCTGCCATATTGCGAATCTCTTCGTTTCGCTTTCGGTCGGCCATGGTAACGCCGCACATTTTACGAAGAGATCGCATCTCCACTGCATTCAACTTGCTTTTATGCTTCTTCTGGCATACCCAGGTTTCGCTGCCATATAACAAAGTCGGTACCAACACTGCGTTATGTATTGCAAGGCGTGCACTCTTCACTACGCCTTGCCTTTTGACTAACGCAGTCAGGGCACCATTGACTTTGTTCCCGGCAGCGACACGCCTGTCCACATCTAAATCACATCTTCCATCCCGGCTAAAAGCACTCCCCAAGTATACAATTTCATTTACCTGTTCTAGACATTCCTGATTTACCCATATTTCACACTTCGTTCTCTCTTCGTCCCTTTCAAATACCAGAACCTTAGTTTTATTGGCATTCAAACGGAGACCTTTAATTTCACATTCCTCTTTCATACACGTGACTAATGCCTGCAGTTCTGCCTCTGATGGTGCAATAAGCACTGCATCATCAGCATACAGCAGACAATTTACTTTTATGTCACCCAATTTCACACCCAAACAGCTATCTTTCAACTTCTGTAAACAGCTGTCGAGATACAGTATGAACAGCCAGGAAGACATGACACAACCCTGTTTTACGCCCGTTTGGACGCTAAACATGGGTGACAGGTCATGCCCTACCCGCACACAGGCTTTACAGTCACAGTAAAGTGACTGCACAGCCCTTAGCAATCGACCATCCACACCGTACCCCGGCAACAATTCCCACATTTTCTTCCTTACAACCTTATCAAATGCTTTCTCAAGATCCACAAAAGCACAGAAAATCCTCTGGTTAGCAGCCAGAAGCTTTTCCGTGATCATGCGGAGAGAAAACATTTGATCCGTGCATCCTCTTCCAGGTCTAAATCCGCATTGAGCCTCCCATAGAAATCTTTCCGATTTCTCTTGCATCCTACGTGTCAAAACCTTCGAGTAGACTTTACTTGCTAAACTGGTCAAGCTGATCGCCCGATAGCACCCGCAGTCAAAATGTGAACCTTTACCTTTATATAAAGGCACAATGACTGCGGATCGCCAATCATCCGGGACATCCCCCGTCCGCCAGCACAAATTGCACAGCAGATGAAAGCTGTCCCAGACGCGAGGCCCACCATACTTGACCATTTCAGCAGCAACTCTGTCTAGTCCCGCAGCCTTACCACATTTCAAACTTCGAATCGCACGTTCAATCTCTTTCATACTGATGACCTCAGTGTCATCGAGGTCCAGGTCTGGCGTACCAGTCACGGCGTCATCCCCGGATCCCTCACTAAGATCATCACACGCATACATTTCTCTATAAAATTCGCTCCATCGTACATAGTTACATATCCATGAAAATGTTAAAAACGTTTATTGTATAATTGGAAGTAAATAAATTAAAAAAAAATCGGTTGTCTGTAAAGTCGGTTTACTGACGATAGTTGAACGTGACAACGTTATAAGAAATATTTAATATCGAAAGAATCATTATCTTCTTTGTCGCTCGTTCCACGCTCTCGCTTGCACTTTAAATGGAACGCCTAGGTAACGCCGCATGAGTCATGTTTTTTCGTGCGTGCCGCCAGCTTCATCGATTTATAAGACGTTGTCACGTCAAAAAAAAAGAAAGCCAAGCTGCTAAGCTCTCTCTTTGCGTCAAAATCGACTCTTGATGACGGGGGCAACTCGACCATTCCGCGGTGATGATCCATGCAGGATGTGCTGTTTACACTGTGCTTGGTACGCAAAGCACTCCTCTCCCTGAACCTTAACAAGGCGAATGGGCCTAATGGAATCATTCCTATTGTGCTGAAGACGTGTGCTCCGGAGTTGGAACCGGTTTTAACACGTCTTTTCCGTTACTCCTACTCCTACTAGGCGTAGTCCTGAATTCATGGAAGATAGCTTTTGTTCACCTGATCCCTAAAGAAGGCAACCGCTCAGACCCGTCTTACCACAGGCCAATCGCCTTCATCTCCTTGTTCTCCAAAATAATGCAATCCATTATAAACTGCCAACTCATTAGGTACCTTGAGGCTTTAGCTGGTGATCTTCTGGTTTACCTGATTCATAGACGGCGGAGACAGTAGAGTCCATGGGGGAGGCATTGATCGTTAGTTTGGATATCGCGAAGGCCTCCCATCGGGTTTGGCACACAGCGCTTCTTTAGAAACTCTCTTCCTATGGACTTCCCGAGAAATTGTGCAATTGGATCACCAGTTTTCTTGTAGATGGGAGCATCAAGGTCGTAGTAGACGGTGCATGTTCCGATTACAAGGTATTAACGTTGGTGTTCCACAAGGCTGCGTGCTATCACCAACGCCGTTACTTCTGCATATCAATGATATGTTTCAAACCGGTAACATTCATTGCCATGCGGACGACAGCACTGGTGATGCTCTATACACCAGCCGTGCCAATATTTCTCAGGGAAACATCGCCAAGTACCGGAACAAAGTTTTGTCTGAAGTTGAGACTTTGTTAAACAAAGTCTCGGGTTGGGGGCGACTAAATTTAGTCCAGTTTAATCGCCAGAAGACACAAGTTTGCGCATTTGCCGCTAAATAGAACCCCTTTCCCGTATCTCCTCAGTTTCAGGGCACTCTCCTTGTTGCCTCAACTAATATCAAAATCCTAGGCGTCGACATATCGAATGACGTGTAAGTAAGAGAAGGCCAATATGGCCTCTATTTTTCTCTTCAAAAAGCTTGGCGTGCTCAGCAGAGTGTGACAACATTTCATTCCGGCACACTTTTATTTTCTTCCTCACACAACTTCTTTGTGGGATCGACTACCACCAGCGATTTTCCCGACTTATACGACTTAGGGACCTTCAAGAAAAGAGCCTACTCTTCTATTAAGAAGCCGGTAACACACCTGCGGTTCTCTTACTGTTGCAGAAGTTCACAGATGGCAGTGAAAACATACCACCGGGTGAGCCGCATATACTTTTGCCCACTATTCTATAAAAAAAAATATCAAAGATTTCTTCGCAAGAAATCTTACTCCCAACAGCTCATCAAGTATAACAGTTGCACATTGAAACCTGCTATGATTTCATACGGGATAGAGACGGTCTCAAGGCCAACGCATGTAATGAGCAAACAATTAAACCATATACTGAAAGTACAGAGTGCCACATCATTTCCGTCATGAAAGCACGCATGAAGTGAGCAAACATACTAACCATATACGGAATATGCAGAGTGCCACATCCTTTCCGCCATGAACGGACGCAAAAAGTGAGAAAAACATACAAACCATATACAGAATATACAATGTGCCATATGCTTTTTATTATGAACGGACGTCCTAAATTATTATGCAAGAATTATTCAAAATTGAATATCGTCCTGTCGAATATAAATGAAATTCCTATTCTACTATGTTATTTGTTAACAGATAAATTAACAATATTTACTCTCTAATTATGTGGGCTCCAGCCAGAGATTGCAAAAAAAGCAATCTTTATTTAAAATATATTTAATTTAAAATAATAATTACAATTAATTCTTATAACTAAGTGAGGTGACTCTAATTCGATGTTTGAATCTAGAATGATTTCACACGGTAAAATATTAGAATCAGGTAATGTAAGACACTAGACACGTTATGCTGACACGGCGCCTCGTGATTGTCGTAAGCCGATGCAACGCAGCAGATTGCCTGGATTAGGGCTGCGTAACACCTCCCCCCGAAGAACAGCGACTATGGAAGACCTTGGTCGTGAATTGAGCTGGGAGTTGATCGGGATTATTCTTCTCAGTGTCTGGAATAGCGTATACCCTTAATGATTTAGGATGGTCCTCTTCTGTGTTTCTTTGCGTAACTCCAGTTGGCTTCGGCTTGTATTTTCTATATAGTACGCATAGAATCAGTGCACCTGCACTTATTATTAATGCGTAAAATGGTATTGTATAGTATGTGCCAAATCGATTGAGAAAAACGGACAATGACCTTTCGGTCGTTTAACCAGGGGTTACAAACCTTCAATATATAGGCACATTTTATATGTAGTACTTTCTTTATTTATAATGATTTTTTTATAATGATTGATATAATATATATTTATTAACTATTATTAAAAAGTTATGTGAAAGATCGCTGTAGAAGAAAAATCATCTATTGTTATAAAGTACTTTATTCATTTAACAACAAAAAACATTAATTTATAACACATATAAAGATTCGAGTGATAACGACACCGAATAAGTACGTACTTATGCAAAAGATAAAACTTTATTTTTAATATTATATAAGAACTTTATTTTTATTCGGTGCAATCATCACTCGTATCTTCACTTGATGAACTATCTGTAACATTAATTATAAAGCGATCTGCAGTTTGGTCAATTCTATCATCCATGCCACGCATTTTTTGTTCAACCTTAAGGACATGCTGAACACAGTTTTTCCATTTATCTGGCGTGATTTGAGTTAAACCATCTTTAAGTAAATTTTTAACATCTTTTAACTTGAAAGTTGTATTTTTTCGTGCAACGTACCCTTTCACATCTGCCCACACAAGTTCAATGGGGTTAAGCTCACAGTGATAAGGAGGTAACCTTACCACTGTGATGCTTTTTTCTTTTGCCATCTCGTCGGTGACGTAACTTCGATAGTTATCTTTAACTGCCTTTATTTTTTCCATTAAGTGGGTCTTTGTGTCCGAGGGCACGTATGCGATCTGTTTAGATTCTAGCCATTCCTGCATATTTTGTTTCCGCCAAGACATTGTTGGGGTTTTTTCTAAACGTCTGGAGTGGTAACTAGCGTTATCCATAACTATGACATCGCCGCTTTGCAGTTTTTCTATTACTTTTCTAAACCAGTCCTCGAAATGGAGAGCGTCCATACTCTCATGGTAGTCACCAGTAGATGATGATTCAAATACCCAATCACATCCCTCCAAAAAGCCATTTTCATTGCCAACGTGTACAACTATTAATCGCTTTCCTTTACCCGAAGGGGCTTTCGCGCCAGTAGAGTAGCCTTCTAACCGTGATTGACGAGAAGATTCAATTGTGGTGTCTTCCCATACCTTTCCCATAGTATGACCTGCGTTAATCCATGTTTCGTCAAGGTAAAAAATGTTACGTCCCTCGATTCTTAATATTTGTATTTCTCTCAAATATCTGGTACGCCACAGAACTATCTCTGGGCGATCTATTAGACCACTTTTTCTGTTTCTCTTTATATATTTGAATTTTAAATGGCGCAACACACGTCGCAGGGAAGTTTTGCTCAAGTTTGGCAACTGGTCATCTTGATTTATACTGAGCAAAATTTTGTCTAAAGTCGGTAATTCTCCTGCAAGAAAGAACTGATGCACTTTCGCTCTTATAGCCGATTTATCAAAATCGTCCAACTTGTCAATTACAGACTTTTTTCTTTTATTAATTATTCCCTTTTCTGGTATTTTATGGGAATCTCTATACACGCTTAATACGCGATATATAGTGCTCTTGCTGACTCCTGAGATCTCCGAAACCTTTTCTACCATATTAACGTTTGAAGGATACACGTCTTCGGGCCAGGTGTTTTTGACATATTTGTATACATTAATGATAATCTCTTGTTCCCCGACCGACAAAGTGGTAGGTTTTCTCTTTTTTACTGGTGACGTTAAAGGTGCTCCAGAAGATGGGCCTGTAAATAAATGACAAAAATATACTACCATAGTACTACATCACATAAATACATATTGTTTTAGAAAATAAATACCACATGGTCACATAAAAAGAGCGCTTTAAGAAATAGAAAGGCTACGTCGTCGCATTTGTACCTATTTGTACGTACCTGCTACGTTTATTATGGGTCGGCGACGTCTCTTTCCACTTGATGTTGAAGGACCGGGTCCTTCACCAAATTCTCCTGAACTCATGTCGATTTAGTAACGACCGTCACAGTAAAACTAATATAACAGATTCAAAAAACAAAAACTTAACGATATAACAAATTTAACAGTAAAAACTCAACTAAAACAATGCAATGAATGCTATGAATTACCCGAGACGTACACACGCAAGCGCTATCCGAACACGAATGAAAACAAAATGGCGGACCGGCCCAAAAAAGGTGACGCATCTCTGGCTGCCATTGTCACGTTTCTTTTAGAACGAACTGACGTAACGCGCGTTTTGTTTATTTTAAAGGGATGAATTTGCAAAAGCTCAATATGGTGATTATATTGCTTCAAATATTTTTTTAATATGAAACTGTTATTAAATGAATTGCTGCGTTACTTACCATAAATTGAAATATAAAATATAACACATTTTTCGCGATGTACCGTAAGATTTTACTATGTTTATAGGAACCACAGACAATATTATTTAAGAAACAAAAAAACAAAACATATGTGCTGACCTAGAAGTGGGAATAATATCAATATTTAAATATTGTTATCACATCTAAATTGAGATTTTGTAAGTTACGCCTTTTGACACTCGGCTCATATCTGAGGTCATTGTCCGTTTTTCTCAATCGATATGGCACATACTATAGTATGGTATAGACTGTAGTGCTCGTTTCTCCATAGATTTATTGGTGCTTGCTGGGATATTTTAGTGTTCGTTGCATGAAGATGTTGAAGGTTTATTGAATTTTGTTTATATGCCGATGCAGGAGATGGGATGCTGGTGTTTTCCTCAGGTATGTCCATTAGCTTTAAAGCTTGTCCCTTCAATCGATCTTTAGTGTTTGAGATCAAGATTAGTGGCGTTTCTATATAGCATTTCAGAGGGACAATAACGAGATAACTACCTTGAAGTATTTTGTAGAGATCTTGTCCACAGGATAGATGTACTTTCGTTGGTGTGGGGAAAGTGATGGTGTAGTGCTTGTCGTCCAGTTCTTCGTAAGCTGGTTTATCTAAGGTGACCGTGAACGGGTTACATACTGCATTCGTTTGTTGTTTGGTGATGAGGTGATGGATGCAATCAGGGGATGGTTGACCTCTCAGGCTCCGCTTTTCCTTACAGATGTACCATTTACTTGTCTTCGGGCATTCTGCCTCTATGTACTGAAAATCTTTCTGATAAATGGCTAGGAATGGAAAGGGTGGTGTGAGGATTTCGTGTTTCTTGTTAGGAACAATAGATAACTTATACATATCATATATATGGGGTAATAAAATTGGGAACTTAAATACTATTACTATTTCATTTCCTACATAATATGAACCTAATCTAATAATATCATAATATTCTCTTATATCTAAATCTCCTACCTTTTTACTTCCATAAAGTCGGGTTGCCCTATTAATCACTATTCCGATAGATTCTAAATTAATTATAGAGTGGTGCATAGTGTTAGCTCTTATAAATGCTAAGTTATTCTGTAACTTAATTAATTCTTGTGAAATGGAATCAACGTTATCACTAAGGATCATTAATACTTGTCCAAAATGGGCATATTTAATTAGGTCATAGTCTCTGGTAGCCTCGGATTGATTTATTTTACCTATTAATATTTCTAATTTATTTTGATTATCCACAATGCTATCTATTATTTTGGAGTATTGATTTGTTAAATCTTTAGTTAAGCTTACATGATTATTAAATTCCGTAACGATTTTATTTTCGTCTTCGCGGATGGATTTTACAGCGCGATTAAAATGATCTGCATCTGTATAATCAAGGTTACCGGTTATACTTTTTATGATGGAACCGAGACCATCTACGAGTCCTCTTTTCTCGCGGTTCGTTTTAAAGCTTCTCAACTGTATGGTGACACTTTCAAGCTTATTTTTAAGATAATCAATATGAGGCTGAAATAAGGAATTAGTAATGTTGTTAAGGTTAGGGCTAATACTGATTAACTGTATTTTAACTGAATTTACTTTATCTTCTAATTCTTGGAGATTAACATATTGCAGAAATGCATGGTAGTGGGATAGGATTCGAGCGGGACCTAATTTGAAGGGTAATATACCAGGTCCATCACTAAGACTTTCAAGTCTTATCTCCTGCATTAGAGCTGGTCCCAGAAGGAGATGAAGTACCAGGAGAGTCCTGTAACAATTGGTTCGTTTTAGGTATTCTCTTCAATCGAGTTTTTGCTACGGGACCTCGTTTTTTCTTTGTATAAATGTGAATTGGGAGATTTACCATTACTGTGTCGTGTGTGTATCGAGGAGCTAATTTCTGACGGGATGCGAATGGATTTTTTATAAAGATTTGTTGTTCCGGGGAATATTCAGCTTCCTGTTCTCGGTTTTTATTGCGAGTATCAGTCAAGTCTTTACGCATGTCATTACATAGGTCGTGAATAGTTTTATAGGTCTCAGTCATTCTGTCTTTATGGTTTACGACGTACTGTTGAAGTAAGTGGGCGGACAGATCTATGTCAAAAGGATCGCGAGGGTCAAAATGTCCTGTAATTACTTCTATTGGTTTGCATTTTGTGAAGCTATGTATACTATGATTGTAAGCTAATAGAGCATAGGGCATAAGGTTAATAGCGGATTCATTCTTTTGATTTATCTTTAAAATACGGAGATGTTCTAGTATGGTGGCGTGAAATCGTTCAACGATACCATTTTCGTTGGGTGCATGTGGGGCTACTCTATGGTGCTGAATTTTATGAAGTCTAACGAATTCTGCAATAAGCTGGTTGGTAAACTCAGGGCCGTTATCGGAAACTATGGTAATTGGAATTCCATGATGTGTGCAGAAAATCAGTAAAGCTTGTACTACACTGACAGCAGTGCCGTCTCGCAAATAATACGCCTGAGCATATTTAGAAAAACTATCAACTATTGTCAAATACTTTTCCCCTTGAATTGTTAATAGATCTACGTGAACTAGTTCAAAAGGCTTAGAAGCTGGTGGTACAATTTTAAATTTCTGTTTAACTGGATTGCGGTCGTATTTAGCTTGTCCGCATACTGTACAGTCATTAATAAATTTAGTTATGTGCTCTCTCATTTTCGGCCAGTAATATTTGCGGGACAAAGCCGAGAAACACTCGTTAATGCCTCGATGGTTCGTCTTTCCATCGTGATATTTATGAATGATTTCTTGCTGTCTTAAATACTCCCTAACGTTTTCCAATTCACATTTTGTTAGAAAAAGATTAAGAGATGAACTTTTAAAAGACTTTTGTATGATTGGTATGACAGTGTACATTGCAGAGTTTGGATTAATGAGTAATCCTGTCCTAATTTTCGGATGGACGTATTCTTTTATAGCATTAATGACATCCTCTTCTATGTTTGATTGAGCTATTTGTATCGTAATGCGTGTGTGTGTTTCGAATGGTTTAGTGATAACTGGTCTAGCTTTTATGTCGCCTACTATATTTAAGATTATCTGCTTAGTGAACTTATTTAGCGGTTCGTCAGAAATGGGAACCTCGAGGATGGGGTTTTCTTTATCTGTATGAACGGTGATAGTTCTGGAATCATCTGCGGCTTCGGTAGCCGTTATAGTCCTAGAGTCGTCTAAAGTGTGTACCCCTTCGGAGGGATTAGGTAAGATGGAAAGCAGTTCATCTATTATGGGTCTTAGCTCGTCGTTGTGAAGTTCGATGCGCGATAGTGCATCGGCATTCGTATTACACTTGCCTTGCTTATATACGACAGTAAAGTCATATTCACTCAGCTTAAGGCGCCATCTGGTTAGACGCGAATTGGGCTCTTTTAAGCTCATAATCCATTGTAAGGGTTTATGGTCTGTAATAATTTTGAATTTACGGCCGAATAAATAGGGACGGAAATACTTAGTCGCCCATACGATAGCTAAAAGTTCCTTCTCTATCGTGCTATAGTTACATTCGCTGGAGTTAAGTGTACGAGAAGCATATGCAATGGGTTTGTCTGAACCGACTGTCCCCTGTGATAAGACTGCGCCAATCGCCACGTTTGAGGCATCGGTTGTCAAAATAAAATCTCTACTGAAGTCTGGATACTGTAAAATTGGGTCATTTGTTAAGAGAGTTTTACAATGTTCAAAGCAGTTAATATAATTTTGATCTAACGTTATCTTTGATCCCTTTTTAAGACATTGAGTGAGTGGTTTTGTGAGACGTGCGAAGTCTGGTATAAATTTTCTATAGTATCCTAGAAGTCCTAGAAAACGCTTAATTTCGGTTGTAGTTTTTGGCAGTGGGTATTTTTCGATGGCTTTAATTTTGTCTGGGTTGGGTTTAACCCCGTTTTTACAAATAACATGACCTAGAAACTCGGTTTCCAGCTTCAAAAACTCTGATTTATCCATCTGAATTTTGAAGTTGGATTCCCGTAGCCTTTTGAATACTTTTTCCAGATTTGTCATATGTTCTTGTAAGGATGTACTGAAGACAATTATGTCATCTAGATACACTAAACAAATTTCGTTCTGTAAGTTCTTTAATACGTTGTCCATCACCCTTTGGAAGGTTGATGGACTATTTTTCAGGCCCATTGGCATCCTGAGAAATTCATAATGCCCATTCTCTACATTAAAAGCAGTTTTGTGAATATCCGCGGAATCCATTTCTACCTGATAAAATCCACTGGCTAAATCGAGCGTGGTAAAGTACTGACATTTGCCCAGTTTATCTAGCACATCGGTTATATTAGGAATAGGATATTTGTCATCGACTGTCTTTTCGTTCACCTTCCTGAAGTCAACAACAAGACGCCATTTTATTTTGCCGGAAGCGTCCGCCTTTTTGGGTACAATCCAAATAGGAGAGCTCCAGGCAGAATCGGATGGTCTAATTATATTTTGCTCGAGCATCTTATTGATTTGGTCCCGGACTTCCTGTCGGTGGACATACGGGTATCTGTAGCTCTTAGTATGTACGGGGATTTCATCATGTGTTTTAATTCTATGTTTGATCTTGTTGGTGAATGTTAAAGGTTCACCATCAAGGTAAAACACGTCGGCATATGAGGCGCATAACCGTTGTAGGTTTGCTAGCTCTTCAGGATTAAGATGATCGGTGCGAAGACGGGATAAAACATTTTTAGCGCGATCCGATAACGTTTCAGTAAACTGGCACTCGACATTATATATTTCGGCTTCTACCGGACGGTCCATTGAAAAAATTACATCATTTGAGCTGTTATTGGTAATTTCGACCCAACCACGATTATTAGTTACTTTCGTTATACAATCAGAGATTATGCAGTTGCAAATTATTTGATTTTCAACTACTACGTCACCGTCCTTTGAGTTTATAGGCAACCTAACTAATTTTGATGGCTGCGCGGGTATAATTTCCTCATATAAATTTGCGTTACGTGAGTCATACATTTCGATTGGAATTTTTGCGTTACGAGTAATAAGTAATTTATTTCTAAGATCGATATTAGAACCCCATATGTCTAGTAAATCAAACCCTATCAGTCCGTCGAAGTAATTATGAAATTTATAAATGAACAAGGTTATATTATCTCGTTCATTAAATTCTAAAGGGCATGGGAGAGTTATAGAATAATTATTTTTACTTGTCGCGTGAACATTGGTGACTTCGAATGGGTCATAATTCAGTGAAATATGGCTAAAATATTTTTGTACAGCTTCGGGACTAATAAATGATTGGTTTGCGCCGGTGTCTATTAAGAATTTCAGTGGGGGATTACTTGTCTGAATGTAACCGAGTTGCCTTTGTATGTGGAAATTGACTTCTATTTTTGTTTTTCTGAATTGGGGCACTCCCGAAAATCCTCATTGTTAGTCGGGGTAAAACTAGTGTCTACTTCCTCTACGATAGGAGCTTCCGCGTGGTTATACGGTTGCTCGTATCCATAGTTGGGATATTGTTCGTAAGAATAATACTCCTGATTATCGTTATAGTCAAGATAGTCGTATTCATAGTACGCGTCGGTGCTGTAGTCGTAGTCAAAATCAGTCTCGTTAAAGTTTACCTCCCGTGTCTTAAAGTAATTGCTCGGTGGTGGGTTGCCAAACCGTCTCCAGTCATGTCCAGTCGGTGGTAAGGGTTTTGTAACAAATGGAGTGACACCGCTCATAGGAGAAGGGCGCATGTTATTATTTAAGTTGAAGCCCTGTGGTTGTTGAGGTCTATTAGGAAGCTTAAATACATTGCTCTGGGGGTTATAATTTGGTGGAGGAGCACGCATCATCTGTTGCGTACGAGTGGGACCGCGTGGTTGATGCATCTGGGGTGGTAGATTGGGTCTCCAACCCTGTGCAGCATGCGGTTGCATAGGTGGCTGTCTAAACAAGTTCAGCATATTATTACCCTGTAGTCTAGGTAGCGGCGGCATGTTAAACGTGGTAGGTTTTGGAAGGAAATTATTTAATGGTAGGCTATGTGAAGGGTGAGTCCATTCCTTCTTGATCTGACTGCCTTCATTTCGCTGTTGGAGGTAAAGGGTGTTTAATTCCTCCTGTACGAATTCAAGTGCTTTCTCCATACTTTCGGGACGCATACATCTTATTCTAGACCCTAGGGGGTCTTTTAATCCGCGTAAATAAGCTTGCAAGGTCAGTTTTTTATAGAGTGCGCGCTTAGCTTCAATTGTCGTACTAATAGTTTCATGTAAAGTGACATAGGTCATTATTGTACTAAATAAACTTTGAACTCGCTCGTAAAATTCTTGCGGGGTACTAGACCCTTGGGTTTGTAATGATAAATCGCTGTATAATGCGGTTTCGTCGCGATGGTCGGCGAAATTATTTATAAGAGCGCTTTTGATGCCGGCCCAGGTTTCGGGTATTCCATTGGAATTTATTAGCCTAGCCGCGGGCCCAGTTATTTTATTTAAAATCCCGTTAATGAGAGAAAGATTGGCTAGTTCGTATCCGGGCTCATTTCTCACGTGAGCTAACACAAGTTGATCGCACAGGTTAATAAAGCGCGTAAGGATGTACGGGTTACCGTCAAATTCGGGCAAAACTCTAAGTGACTTATAAACTAGGTCTATTTCATTTGATTGTGCCATACTATCGGTTTCCAAACCTCTGTTCTCGTCTATAATACTAAGCTTAGAAGACCTACTACTATCTAACCTAACGTTCCGTGTTCCCCTTGGATGGAAAATTTTGGAAGCTTTATCCTAACACAGTTATATGTAAAACACAGTAAAATACAAGAGGATATAAATGTATATAAAATTAGGATTGAGTAAAAAAAAATAATTACGGAACTAGGAAGGGTAAGGATTGAAAGATTCAAGCACTTACAGCATTACTTCTTTTTGCGGAATCGATGCCTGGATTCGCCTCTGGACTGGTGCTCCCGTAGATTCTGTATCTTCTTGGTCACTCTTGAATAACTGACTCTACTTTAGAAGATCCTACCGACTGCGCCAATTATGTGGGCTCCAGCCAGAGATTGCAAAAAAAAGCAATCTTTATTTAAAATATATTTAATTTAAAATAATAATTACAATTAATTCTTATAACTAAGTGAGGTGACTCTAATTCGATGTTTGAATCTAGAATGATTTCACACGGTAAAATATTAGAATCAGGTAATGTAAGACACTAGACACGTTATGCTGACACGGCGCCTCGTGATTGTCGTAAGCCGATGCAACGCAGCAGATTGCCTGGATTAGGGCTGCGTAACACTCTAAACATTATTTGTAATTCTGCCGGAAATAGAAGATGCAAAATAAAAAATGCAGATATACAACTATTTACTTATTTAAACTGGCAGACTGTCAAATAACTTTACCTTATTTCTAACTATTGTTATATTTTCTATTGTTATATTTCTAATTATTATTATATTAAGAAGATTGCAATGCAGTGGACGATATAAATGACAAGCTCGTGGAAACTGTCCATGAGGTCTGAGTAGAACGCCGTAGAAGAACACAAAAATTCTCCGATCACACTCTTAATTTCATGGCTGTTAGACGGGAAATGAAGCTGCAGTCTTCAGTAGATTTGATAGCATACAGGCAACTGAACAGACAGATCCCTAAATGCATGCGGCAGGACTTACGCAATTTTTTGCCAGAGATCTGTCTGCCAGAAAGTGACAACTGTCGAAGCTGAAGACCGAATGTTTTATTTTATAGGATAGGGGGCAAACGAGCATGCGGTTCACCTGATGGTAAGTGACTACTGCCACCCATGAACAACTGCAACACCAGGGAGGGAATAGCAGATGCGTTGCCGGCCTTTTAAAAACGAGTAGGCTCTTTTCTTGAAGGTCGCTAAGTCGTGTCAGTCCGCAAATATCGCTGCTGGTAATCGATTCCACAAGGAAGTCGTGCGAGGAAGAAAACATCTTCTAAATTGCACAGTGGTGGACCGCTAATCATCCAGATGGTGTGGATGGTATCGGGAGTTCTGCCACGATGTGCGTTCGTGAAATTTGGTGGCTGGGAATAATCCGAACAATTCCTCAGAGCACGCACCGTGGTAGATGCGAAAGAAAATGCAAAGGGATACAACAACTCTTCGCAGAGCCAATGAATCGAGCCAATCGGAAAGAACTCGGTCATCGACGATTCGAGCCGCTCTGCGCTGGATGCGGTCAAGTGGAAGGAGCTGGCACTGGGGTGCCCCTGCCCAGAGATGGGAACAGTATTCCATGCGAGGCCGAACCAGCGCCTTGTAAAGTTGCAGGCGGTGTGCCGGCATGAAATACTGACCCGCTCTGTTGAGCACGCCAAGCTTTTTAGAGGTCAATTTGGCCTTCTTTTCCAAGTGACCACGAAACTGCACGTCACTTGATATGTCGACTCCGAGGATTCCGATACTGGCTGAGGCAAGAAGGGGAGTGCCTTGAAACTGAGAAGATACGACAAAGAGGTTCCGGTACTCGGCGACGTTTGCCCGAGAAATATTGGCACGGCCGGTGTATAGAGCATCACCAGTGCTGTCATCCGCATAACAATGAATGTTACCAGTTAGTAACATATCATTAATATCTAGAAGAAACAGCGTTGGTGATAGCACACAGCCTTGCGGAACACCAGCGTTAATAGGCTTGTAGTCGGAGTATGCACCGTCTACAACGACCTGATGCTCCGATCTGCAAGGAAGCTGGTGATTCAATTGCACAATTTCTCGGCAAACCCGTAGGAAGGGAGCTTCAAAAGAAGCGTTTTGTGCCAAACCCGATCGAAGGCCTTCGCAATAATAATAATAATAATAATAATTTATTTTATTTTCTCACCACAATACAGAATTATTGTACATAATATTATAGTATAGCCTCAATAATATACTGTGGGAGACTGGTGCCTAAGCTAGGCTTTTCGCCTGTATTTCAGGACGCCAGGTCTCCGCCCTATGGTTGTAGTTACAATACTTTTATTATGACCTCGTACATGTACCATATTTATAATTTACATAATATCTCCTTTCTTTTTATTAGGATTCTAGATATATTAAAAAGTGTGTGTGTGTGTGTGTGTGTGCGTGCGTGTGTGCGTGCGCGTGTGTGTGTGTGTGTGTGTGTGTGTGTGTGTGTGTGTGTGTGTGTGTGTGCGTGCTTTTGTTTGTTAGTTTGTACTGGGTTAGTAATTAACTTTGATTCGATTAGTAATTAGATAGAATTAGTAAGTAGTTGTTCGGTGTCATAATAATTTAGTTCTTGGAGCCAGATAGTTATTTTCTTTTTGCATATAGTTTTGTTAACGTTAAATATAGGGATAATTTTATTGACTTTATTGTATAAGAAACCTCCAAGGTGACAAAAGAAACGTTTGGATAATTTGGTGGATAGAGTTTGACAGCGGTCCACGGGGTTAAAACGCCTTTTATCTCGGGAGAGTGAAGAGTTGTATTTTAATAAAGCATGCTGTTTTAGTAAGGTACTTTGTATAAACCAATGTCCAAACTAACGGCCAACGCCTGCCCCTGAGACTCTACTGCTTCCGCCCATCTATGGGTCAGGTAGACCAGAAGATCACCAGCTGATCGACCCCGATGAAAACCGTATTGGCGGTCACTAATCAACTGGTGATCCTCAAGGTACCGCATGAGCTGGCAGTTAATAATGGATTCCATTATTTTGGAGAACAAGGAGGTGATGGCGATAGGCCTATAGTTGGACGGGTCTGAGCGGTCGCCTTTTTAGGGATCGAGTGGACAAAAGCTGTCTTCCATGAATTCGGGACTACACCTTGGGAGTAGGAGTACTGGAAAAGACGCGTTAGAACCGGTGCCAACTCCGGAGCACACGTCCTCAGCACAACTGGGGGATTCCGTCAGGCCCACTCGACTTCTGGATGTCCAGGGAGAGGCGTGCTTTGCGAACCGAACGCTGTGAGAACAGCACAGCATCGTTTCCAAAAAACCTGAAATTTTGAGTGAGATTGAGAGATTCTATGGGCAGCTGTACACGTCATCGTTGGAGCCGTCTTATCCAGCACTATTCCAATGATATCCCGGACATCATTCTGAGCGAGATTAGAATGACTCTCCAACACCTTAAAAACCGCAAGACCCCGGGCGAGGATGGAATTACAGCGGAGCTTCTGAAAGCGGGTGGAAAACTGGTACTTAAAGTCCTTCAGAAGCTCTTCAATTCCGTACTTCATGGAGGTATTACTCCGGAGTCGTGGAGCAGCAGTGCGGTGGTCTTGTTCTTCAAGAAAGGCGACAACGCTCTCTTGAAGAACTACAGACCGTTTTCCCTTCTGAGCTGCGTCTACGTGCTGTTGTCGAGAGTCATTACGAATCATCTCGCATGCAGACTCGACGATTTCCAACCTCCCGAACAAGCCAGTTTCCGAAGAGGCTTTAGCACCATAGACGACATAAATACCCTTCGGAAAATTGTACAGAAGACCGAAGAGTACATTTTGCCACTTTGTCTTGCGTATGTGGACTATGAAAAAGACTTTGATTCCATCGAAATTTGGGCGGTGCTGCAGTCTCTCCAGCGGTGCCAAGTGGACCGTCGGTATATCGAAGCGCTGAAGTGTTTGTACAGTAGGGCTACGATGGCTACACGAGTACAGAACCAGAGCACGAAACCTATCCAACTGCAGAGAGGTGTAAGACAGGGTGACGTAATATCCCCAAAACTCTTCACCGCTGCGTTAGAAGACGTTTTGTCTTCTAACGCAGCGGTGAAGAGTTTTGAGTTTTTTTTTCAAGCTACTCAACTAGATAGGATACGATGTTAACATCAATGGCGAGTACATCACTCATCTCTTCGATTTGCCGACGATATAGCCCTTATGGCAGAATCGCTGTAGGACCTAAACACTATGCTCTTAAGATGGTCTTAAGATGAACATGGACAAAACAAAAATCATGTTTAACGTCCATATCACCTATGCCGGTAGTTGTTGGGAGCACTAAGCTCGAAATTGTTGACGAGTATGTTTACCTGGGACAAATAGTCCGACTAGTCCAACTTCGACCGAGAGATCAATCGATAGATTCAAGTTGGCTGGGCAGCGTTCGGGAGACTACGACATATCTTTTCGTTATACATATCTCAAAACCTCAAAACTAGATTGTTCAATCAATGCGTGTTGCCAGTGATGACCTATGGAACTGAGACGTGGTTCTTCACTGCTGGCCGTATGAGGAAGCTCAAAGTCACTCAGCGAGCTATGGAGAGGGCTATGCTCGACGTTTCACGTGCATGACAGACTTTAAAGCGAGGATATCCGCAGTAGAATCAGAATAACCGACATAGCCCAAAGAATTAGTACGCTGAAGTGGCAATGGGCCGGCCATATAGCTCGAAGAACCGACAACCGATGGGGAAGAAAGGTTCTCGATTGGCAGCCTCGTACTGGTAGGCGAAGTGTAGAGTGCTAGATGCCCCGCTAGATGTAGTGACGACCTGGTAAGACATGTAGGAAGTCGATGGATGCAGGTGGCTCGGCACCGTGCGTTGTGGCATTCCTTGGGGGAGGCTTATGTTCAATAGTGGACTTGTGAAGGGCTGTAATGATGATGTTATGATGCTGTAATGATGATGATGATATTTCTAACTACCGACATCTAGTGAGCGGAAGCTTATTAGCACTTATTAAAAATAAATAAATTAGTTAACCTTTTCCTCACTAGATATAACCTATAATTAGGTAGCAAATACATATTTTTCCATTAGTCATAGTCTGTGCATAATACATGCTCCACTGCTATAATAACAATACAATATTAGGTTTATAATACATAATTGAAAAATGGGTCAAAAATTTTGGAAGCTAATGATTAGGGTGTTCTTGTATTACTGGAGGGTGTTCATTATTATGGATTGCTTATAGAAGGGCGTTACCGGAGACGTACCCATATGTAGGTATATATATGGGATGGTCGGCTGACCAATTGCTATTTGATTGCAGTTATGACTTGGAAGTCCCATATGTATAAGACATATCAAATATGGTCTCAAATATGTAAAAGCATTATATTGAAAGAAATGGGACTTGAAAAGGATTACTATAATGGCGTTTAGATTGTTTCACAGCGTCCGAGACCAAGGTAAGCTTGGACTCGCTATTATCTTATAACTGTTTACATGCCATTGTATTGGTTGGTGAAGCATATGTGTTGACCTCATGTGGTTGAGCTACCAAGGGAGAATCTGAGAAGGCTCTCAAGGCTGCGGCCGAAAGCCGCACAACGTGGGACCCCATTCCCTTGAGGTGAGCGGTAGACTCATGACACGCTCTGCGGCTAACTGGCGGTGCTGATCATGCAACTGGTGGTGATGCCTTACACTTACATCACGTCTGCAGGAAAGGCAGTCTGGCAGGTGATGGCGCTCACGGAGGGCTTTTATAGCCAGCGTGCATATTGTTGCCTAATCCGTGTGACGTACATTCACCGTGGCTGGATTTGTTCGTATTCTGTATGGCGTTTACACGCATTGACATGCGCGACTTCGGTGGGTATTTGTGCTTACGCACTACCAAAGGGCCAAGCCCTCTTTTACTGATACTGTAGTTATTTTGCTGTGGACTACGGTCCAGTTCCCAACTTAACGTCCCCTTCAGGGGTAGCGCGTTAGTTGGTTGGCGCTCACCGCACACGGCGTGTGTGGAGTCGTGTGCCTCCGCACATTTTTTTAAAATGTGGGAACGCGAATCCCTTGTATCTGGTATTTTTTATAAATATTGTGAGCCTTTTCTAAGCGGTGGTCGGCTGACCAATTGTTATTAATGTTCTTAACCTTTTTTGAGCCCTGTCTTCGTGAATGGAGTTCTTTAAACTATCAACTAAAACACTACCAACAGCTTTCGATTGCTTTAGTGAATATTCATTCTTCCAAGAGACACCTAAAATAACTAAGTTACTATACAAACACAACGTAAATAAGGATCCTAATTAAGACGATCACGCCATAAATTTATTAAACGGCCTATATTTAAACCTTTAGGAAGATCAATATATGGTTAATATACTAGTCACGTAATTTTTTTTACATCTTATAGACATAGATTTTAAAGATATAAAAAGAAAGAAAGAAGAGGGGGCTGTTACAATATGCAAATGAAACAGCGTTGTTAATAACATACGGCCTTGTGGAAAACCAGCATTAATAGGCATGTAATCAGAGCATGCACCGTCTACTAACTACGACCTTGATGCTCCGATTTGCTTGAAAACTGGTGATCCAATTGCACAATTTCTCAAAATCCATAGGACGGAAGTTTCGAAAGAAGTGCGTTGTGCCGAAACCAATCGAAGGCCTTCGTAATGTCCAAACTAACAGCCACCGTCTCCCCCTTGAACTCCACTGCCTCCGACCATCTATAAATTAGGTAAGAAGATCACCACCTGAGCGACCCTGACGGAAACCGTAGTGGCGGTCACTAATCAACTGGTGATTCTCAAGCTACCTCATGAACTGGTATTTTCCACTATTACGGAAAACAAGGAGGTGATAGTGATAGACCTGCAGTTGGACGGGTTTTTATTTATAGAATAAGGGTACAAACGAGTACACAATCCACCTGATGGTTAGTGCTTGCTGTCGCTCAACTCACCATACGAAACACAATAGCATTAAGCTGCTATTTTTACTGTCTTCCATGAGTTCGGTACTATACCTAGGCAGTAGCAGAACCGAAAAAGACGCGTTAAAACCGATGCCAACTCCGAAACACACGTCTTCAACACAATAGGAGGGAAGCCATCAGGCCCACTCAGCTTGTTGAGGTCAAGGGATAGGAGTGCTATGCGCACCGAGCGCTGAGTAAACAGCAGTATTCTGCACGGAGCACTCACGCCGCGAGAAGGATGGTGATGTGTTCCCCCCGTCATTGAGAGCCGAATTGGATGCAAAGAAAGAGCCCAGCAGATCGGCTTTCTCCTTTGGGGCATGGACCAGTAAGTCGTCCTCTCTGTTCAGAGATGGAAGAAATGGCTGAATGTAGCTCCCTCGGACAGCCTTGGCAAGAGACCAAAATGCACGGGTTTCCAGAGGAAGGCGAGCTAGTTTCTCGCCAATTCTGCCAGGGTGCTCTGACTTTGCCTTGTTAATGACACTTTTGAAGGACCTGGAGGCGGAATCATACTTCTGTTTCAGAGCGCTGGTATTTGCATTCCGAGACGTCGATACGTCAGCCCAGTCGGTAGCACTCTTGCTTATGGTATGAAACAATTTTGCAGGAGCAACCAAACCATGGCTGAATTCTGCCTCCGATAGGTACCACAGATAATGTAATAAAAAGTTCCATTACCTGAAGCACCACATCGGCTACAGAATCAGCAACAACGTAGGGATCATCCTGCGAGATACAAACCAGCCCCCAAGGATAGGACGCAAAAAAGACCGTTTCCTGTTCCAATCAGCTGACGTATAGTGTCAAACACGGCTGTTATCCGCAGAACGGAACTGCGATGGGAGCGTGAGCCATACTTCGGTCTATACAATGGTCGGAGGTGCCAAGAGGGGCATCGACGGACACCTGATATCCATTCCGATGAGAGGTCAGCAGAAGGTCCAACAGGGAAGGTGCATGATCCTCGGCACCAGGAAGAGGACCTCTGGGATCCACATAGGCGAAGTAACCAATTGTGACAAACCATATGCCAAAGCAAAATTATAAATAGGTCTACTCGCATGCTCAGTTAAAAGGAACCAAGCCACTCAGTGTGTCGATGAGTCGGTCTATGTCGGCATTACCGCTATAGGACCTATAGAGGCATCCGTAGACGAGTGAATTGTCGTTGCTGTTCACGCTCTGCCATAGGATGGGCAGGTTCATACTTTCAAGACTGCAGAGGCGTCGGAAACAGATGTCCTCTTTGACGCATACGCAAACCCCTGCCTGAGACACAAAGGAGTGTTCTAATTTGTACCCCGGATAGTATATGAAGATAAGATATGAAGTATCAGCCGAAATGGGCACCTGTGTCTCGGTTAGAAAGAGCAAGGCTGGCTTCGCCGACTCCAGATGGTAGTGGACGGCGTTAAAGTTCGAATTAAGTCCCCTGATGTTGCAGGAATTCACGGATAGCGTAGTACAGAGGTCGCCTTTGTTTTATTGCTCCATTTACCCCAAGCAGTATTAGTCGCGAATAGAATCCCCCCTCCCCTCCCCCCCAACCCCCAGAATACGCGGGGCAGCGTGAGCACCCCACGCTCAGGAAGAGGAGGGTAGCTTGGGCGTTGATGCTCAGCGAGGTATTCTCCGATACCAGGAGTGCTCGTACCCTCCTAGTGACTCATTAAATTCCGCTACGCAGAAATAAAATCTATCTCACACTGGTATCCTGTGAGGTCGTGGTACCACTCCTGTTTGAGCCGGCCGGCCCGTCCATGCGACAGCAAAAGCTGCCGCGTGGCTCTATCACTGTTTACTATCATTGTTGTTACTGGCCACAAACAATTCGATTTCATTTGTTTTTATGTTATTGTTGCATAATATTGCGTTCTTTCATACCGCGAAAATGTTTCCCAACTTTTGAATTGATTGAGTTTAAATTTTGGTTTCGTTTAAATTTTTGCCTTGGCTGCCTTGTTTATCGTATTAACCACTGTGCTCAGAAACCTGACCTTAACTTCTTTTAAGTTGAGAACGAAGCTCCAAGAAGTCCGAGGGGTTACAGTAAGCACAAAAACTGTAAGGAAAAGACTGAAATCGACCGGAATAAATTCACATTTGCCTGCCAGAGACCACTTCTTGCTCGGTATGAAAATCTTTGCCCATACAGCTTAGTCAACGTATATTTTCTACCGACTTCAAAAGGAGGAGGAACTCAATTTGACTGTATGTTCTTTTTTATGTGTGTTACCTCATAGATCGTAACTTTTTTCTGGGTGAACAGATTTCGATATTTTTTTATTTGAAATCTGGTGCTTCTTATGTGGTCCCATATAAATTAGGTTAAGGTCTAACCAATAATTTTTTTGTTATTCTTAATAATTTTTATTGAAGTCGGTTGTACAAAACTTTTAATTTTAACTTATGTTCAAAAATGTTTGACATTATACTGATGCGTCACATTGCGAAGTTCTGGAAAGAAGAATTAGGCACCATCGCAATACATCGTTTCGACTAATAACATTTATTTCACACGGATACATTTATACTCTATTCCAATTACGAAGTCCCATTTGACAGATGTCAATAATCAAGTACTAGTAAAGTACCGCTATAGACGATACTTGACGATATTATTCTTCGATTACTATAACGAACAAATTAAAATAGTATTGACAGAAAAAGGATTAGCATCAAATTAAAATTTATAAAACTGTTTTTTAATTTTAATTAGATAATATTACATGATATTTTTATCAAGATGGAACATATTCATCATCACTAGCCGAAATCGATATTTCATGGTCGGCAACGTCGTCATCACCCTCATCTTCGTCTGTAGAATCCCCTGTATTTATTGTAATTTGACTTTATCTATGACGGCATCGATATATATTTGTCCCAACCAGCGAAAATCAATTTTTTTGTTCGTAAAACCACACTTTCACAATTCGCGACAGTAACACTATCACAAGCTTCTTGCAACAATGACAGCATTTTATTTGCAGTAAACGGTGGGCTGGTATTTTTACGAGCCGCATAACCTAAAATAAAGGTTTGCGTGTTAATATAGCAACAG
The DNA here is from genome assembly GCA_033319125.1 of Parnassius glacialis. Classification (NCBI taxonomy): domain Eukaryota; kingdom Metazoa; phylum Arthropoda; class Insecta; order Lepidoptera; family Papilionidae; genus Parnassius; species Parnassius glacialis. The sequence continues at coordinate 41,153,145 of JAVANC010000004.1, forward strand.
ATAAAATGTTAAAATAGGTAACAATAAATTATAAAAAAGATTTTTTAAATTCTTGACTTTAATTTGCGCCCAAATCAATTCTATGGCATTGTATTGACAATGGTAGGGTGGAAGGCGCATTACATTGTGTCCGGCTTCCTTCGCCATTTCGTCCAATACGTATTTTGGTCTAGCTGGCTTATTTATAGCAACCAAATGCATCAGCCCAACTTTTAACATGGACATGTCAGCAACAATATTATTGTCATTCAGCCATTTCACAATATCGGCTTTTTAGCTGCTAGAAGTTGGAGGATTATTTATTTGTACTGAATGATACGGTGCATTATCCATAATGATCGTCGATGGCTCATTCAAGTTGGTCAATAAGGTACAAAACCATTCCTTAAATTTAACAAAATTGCTCTCTTCGTGGTATTCCACAGTTTTCTTAGATTTAAACGCCAAGAGGCAGTTCGGAACAAATCCCTTCATGGAACCCGCATGACAAATAATTAAGCGTTCGCTTTTGCCACTAGGTACTTTTGTGGAGGAGTGAGGAGTGTCGTCTGTCCATATCTTGCCAATTATACGATTAGCGTTTAGCCACGTCTCATCTAGAAACATAACATTATTCCAAACGGGCAATGGACTTTGCTGATCTTAGAAAATTAAATCTGGCTAAATCTATATCTCTACGTTCCATCAAAATCCGCCTTTTATCATATTTTTTATAAGAAAAGCCAACATTTTTTAAACCCCTCCAGAAAGAAGTTCTACTGCCGTGAAACAGTCCAGATTCTCGTAAAGTATTTGATAATTTATCGAGAGTCGGCAATCCGTTCCTACTATAAGTAGCCATAGATATGGTTTCTAATGGCGTCGTTATCAAAATTGTCGATATGTGTAACTATCAATCTTCTAACTTTTTTCTTAAGTGGCGATTTTAATTTGTTATCTTCCATTAAATCTTTACCATGTTTTTCCTTACTTATTCGGGAAACAGTTTTTCGACTAATACCAAGAGCTGCACTTACTCGGTTAGTCACTTGTGAAAATGGCAACAATGGACCACCATTCTGATACTCTCTTTCAAAGTAATCTTGTAGGCGTACTACAAACTCTCGCGCTTGACTGCGCATCACTGTTCTTTTAGTGGTCTCAGTTTCGGCCATAGTGTTTATAAATACAAAAAAAAATCAAATCAAATAACAGTCAAAACTTAATAACAACGAAAGAATTATCAAACAGTTATAACTACAATAACAAGAACGAAATAAAAACACAACACAAAATCAACTAAACTGAACACGCGTATCGTATACAAGGCTTCTGCACTCGTACTGAAGAGACAAACAAAATAGCGGTCGTGATCACGGGGTGTACGCAGTGTTGACAGCTTTTCACAGACAGATTCGTATAATCCCCATGTATAACTATCTCCAGAAAAACTCATTCTAAGGGATTATATGAACTTAGAGGGTTGTGTTGGTGATTTTAATGATAATAATTCTATAAACACATACTCGTTACGGTCGCAAATCATATTTTATTAAACAAACAACCTGACACTGGCCTACAAATCCCAAAAAAACGCAAGAAGATTTGAATTTCGCGGGCCACCCTGGAGCTTCCACCTTAAACGATAGTACAAGAACAACACTGCACTGGTAGTCAAGTTCTCGCCAAAACTCTCGATTTATAAACTTTTTTAAACAGTAAGAACCGACTTCAAAAACTAAGAATCACTAAAATAATTGCTACATAATAACTTATGAAGTTGATGCTTAGACATAGTGTATCAAATAAAAAGCTTCGAACTCAGAAGCATCGTACAAAATAAAGTTTCTGTTTCGCGCATGCATTATTTCAGGCATGGATTAGGGTTCATAATATTAACAATTTCCTAGATACAATGGGTGAATGGGTATTACTATGGGGAAGGAGATCTATGAGCCAATATTACCTTTATTAAAACCAATCCTAAGAAATAATATCTATTACAGAATATTCACAACGGAGTTTAATTTACACTTTTACGTTCCTAAAGCATTGAGTTATTATGAACTACGTACTTTTTGTTTCTGCTATTTACAATTTATCAATATTAATAATATTAATAATAATGTTAATAGTATTGATAAATTGTAAATTGTTATTATATTACATTATAGTTTAAGCAATAAATTGTAACCGTTCAAAGTAAATAGAGTTCATAAAAATATATAATTTTTAAATTACATTGACTCCACTATGTAATTGGTAATTGATTATAATTTTATATTTTTATACATACATACATACATACATATAATCACGCCTCTTTCCCGTAGGGGTAGGCAGAGACCACTTCTTTCCACTTGCTACGATCCTTACATACTTGTTTCGCTTCGTCCACTTTCATTATTCCCTTCATACATGCTTTATTCCGTTCATACATGCGTTTTTAATATTTTTATGTCGTAGATAAATATCTCATACATACATACAACTCAAATACTTTTGCGAATATTTTGATTTCGAAATATAAACATTGTGCAAGGTTTTAATATGTCATATGAGTGATTTCTATTAGTGTTGAGGACAGCTAGAGACCCGCCGCCCCGTCGCCCCTTCGTACCCCGCTACCCCCCGCGCACCCTCACACCGGCGCCGATCCAGTGATGTCGGCGACCAATCAGCGCGCGTGTGGCTTCATTTATCGTCGCACGGCACTACTCACAGACTGAGGCACCTTCTTGCGAGATATAAGAAGGGCGTCTCGGTCTGTGAGCTGTTCATTTCACTTCGGAAGCGGCACTCGAGAAGACTCCAAAGAAGACTCAAGACAACAGATCAAGACTCCACAACTGAAGACCTCTCTCTGTACATATTAGATAGTTTATTTTAATAGTGCCGAATATTGTAAATAGTGTAATACAGTATAGTAAAAAGTACCATCTTTTCTTCAAGCAGTCCCCTAGTATAGCTAACCTCAGATCAGTCAATAAGTAATCAGTCATAAATAAATATACAGTCCACTGTTCAACCATTATATTCTTGGTCCATCACCGCCGGATTCAAGCCAGAAGAAAGAAGCAAGAAGTAAGAAGAAACTAGAAAGAAGCCAATTACAGAAGAAAGAACATAATTATAGAAGAAAGAACATAATTATAGAAGAGAGAAGATCATTATAGAAGATCTTCAAGGAAGAAAGAAGTTCGTCGACGAAGAGAGAAGATCGTCGGTACTAATTTCTTCCCTGTTTCTTGTTACGACTACGTCACATACGTCTATTGTCTGTTTCCAGACAATTTCTTGTTTCTTTAACCGCGTTTACGCGGCCAGGTGGTTGCTCCCTAACGGTGTCAAACTGTGACCATCTGGTAACGCCCTTGTGGCGGGAACGACATCCAATACGTGCGTCTTTTTGAAGACGATACGTACGTCTTTTTGAAGACGACCGGAGGTCGCAACGTGGGACAATGAGAAAGACACGAAGCCAGAAGGCACGGAACGAGGACGACACGCCGGTAGGAATGCGTATATTCGAAGAAGCACCCGCGTCCCCGTCCGATTATCTCGCGATGGCACAAGCGCCCTCCGCCGCGCCCGCGCCCCAGGCCCCGCTCGCGCCCGCATCTATGCCCGCGCCCGCGCCCCCGCCGCCGCGCCCCGCTATGTCCGTGTCTACGACCGATCGCTTGGGAGAGGTTAGCACATCCGCGCCGCGCACAGAGACACTCGCCGCGATTATTGAAGATCTTCCGTCTACAGAAACTAGTTCGATAGTACGTACCGTCGCGCCTGTAACAGACGTCGTACATAGGCCCGCACCTCGAGCTCCGTCGGTCCGCTCCGTTCGTTCAGCCCGGTCGACAGCTAGCGCGATAGCTAGGTTAAAACAAATTGAATATAACGCCGCGGAGGAACTAGCTGCAATTAGGAGGAAGCAATTGCAACTTGAAGAAGATCTTATCAAGAAGAAGTACGCTAGGGACGTCGCGCAACTGCAAGAAGAAACAGATAGGGAAAGTATTAACGAAGACGAATTAGTTGAAAATAGGGTACGCGTTGATAGGTGGTTAGAGAACGTAGAGACTGTGCGGGGGGAGTCGCCTTGCCGCCCGTCTCAGCCCGCGCCCCGCATCGAGTTAGAGCAGACTCTACCGAACAGGGTAACCGGTTACGACCACAGTGATGCCCAGGGGAGGACGGTAGCGAATGAGGTTCAACCACGTCGCGTAGAAACGATACAGAGGGATAGTGGAGTCGCCGTAGAAATGAACCAGGTGGATCGTCGTGTACGGGTTACGTCGCCGTCGCGTGTCCAACGCCGCACTCTATCGCCTACACATAGATCGCCACATCGCCACGCGGATCGTAGATCACCGTCGCCGTATAGGGATGTAGGTGTACATAGATCGCCATCGCCACATCGCCACGCGGATCGTAGATTATCGTCGCCGTGTCATAGGGATGTAGGTGTACATAGGACGCCAGCGCCACAGCGTAGGCTAGAGGGAGATAGGGATAGAGATAGGTCGCTTACTCCGCGAGGGAAAGAGAGGGGTATAGAGCGACTAGCGGAAGCTCTAGAGAATATGATTAGAGTCAGGCCCACTGCCGCGAAGCAGACGCAGGACTTGCCTATTTTTAACGGTTCGGCCGCGGAATGGTTAGCCTTCAAAGCCGCGATGAAAGAATCCACGCGTTTATATGGATTCACAAATACGGGAAATATGGCAAGGTTAAGAAACGGTCTACGCGGTGAAGCTAGGGAGGTAGTATCGGCACTGCTGTTTACCGCGAAGGATCCAGCAGATATTATGCGAACATTAGAGCAGTGTTTCAGCCGCCCGGAAGTAATTATCGATCGAGCGTTAGAGGAACTGAAACGCCTTCCGCGCCCGGGTCAAACCGCTCAGGAATTGAATTCGTTCGCGATTAAGTTACAAAATATAGTATGTATTTTACAGAACGTCGACGGCAAAGGGTATTTACAAAATCCAATGCTGACTAGGGAAGTAACTAGTAAACTAAGCCCTCACTTACGGTCGCGTTGGTGCGATTATGCGGAGCACTACGGAAGTGCAGACGAACCGGACATCGTTACACTGTCTAGGTTCATGATGAGAGAGGCTGACCGTGCGTTGAGTCATGCCTATACGTCCGTAGCGCCGACTAAGGAATCGCCCGTAGGACGAGAGGTGCCGCCGTCGAAACGAGTTGTATTAACACGCCGCGTAGAGAATAGGACCCGCGACGTAAAAACGTTCACCGCCCAGGAGGACACCGGTAGTGCCTCTTGTATGTGTTGCGGGGGTGAACACGTGATCGCTAAGTGTAGAAAGTTAGCGCAAATGGGTGTGGACGACCGGTGGAATTGGGTAAAGGAAGAGGGGGTGTGTTTTCTCTGTTTGAATAGTAAACACCGACGGTTTAGATGTAAAGCCAAGAAATGCGGCGTCGACGGCTGCAACGCCCCCCACCATGCCCTCCTTCACACCTGCAAGACCCGCGCACCTGAGACATCGGCAAAACCGGATGAGACCGTGCTCGTCGCGTCTAACGTCGGTAGTAATGCGTCCGTATTATTGAAAGTGTGTCCCATTACGTTACGTGGACCACGCGGTAGGGAAATAGATACGTATGCGTTGCTTGACGAAGGCTCGACTATTTCGTTGATCGACGACGACTTAGCGCGCGAGTTAGGAGCGGAAGGACCGGTAAAGTCCTCGTTGCGTGTCCTCATATCATACATCTTATGTTGGATAACGCATAACATAAGATGTATGATGAGGACACGCAACGAGGCTCAAGTGAGAGCCCGGAAAACAAAACTTGCTCCACATAAGGATTATTATAGGGAACTAAAATCAATAGTTAATAAAGCGATAGTTTCAGAAAAGATTGCCTACTTCAAATTTTATATTAATTCAAAACTAAATCAACCTAAAATAATGTGGAAGCACATTAAACACCAAGTTCAAATAAAAAGTAAGGATACTTCTTTGCCATCCCATTTCAGTGACCCTGATGCTTTAAACAATCATTTTCTTAATATTCCTGGTAAAAATGACGTCTCATTGTCCCTTCTCACTTTCTTTGAATTTAATGGCACTAATGATAACTCTTTTTATTTTAAAGAAGCCTCGGAAGATGAGGTGGTTAAAGTTATAAACTCTTTGCAGTCTAATGCAGTGGGGTGCGATGGCATTTCTCTTGATATGTTAAAGTTATTACCTAAAGATGTTATTACAGAAATAACATACATAATTAATAAATCTTTTGCGACAAATACCTATCCGGATATCTGGCAAAAAGCCATCGTTAAACCTATACCAAAAACTAGTAACCCTGTTTTTATGTCGGATCTCAGGCCAATTAGTATTCTACCGTGCCTTTCTAAAATAATAGAAAAGCTTGCATGTAATCAGCTAACAAAGTACCTTGAAGCAAATAACATTCTTCCTGAGCTGCAGTCTGGCTTTAGAAAGAAGCACAGCACTACCACAGCGCTTATAGAGGTCGTGGATGATATACTGACTGCACAAGCCAGTGGTGAGGGTACTATTTTAACATTACTTGATTTCTCGCGCGCCTTTGAAACCCTCAATATCCCATTACTTCTTTCAAAATTATATTTTTATGGTTTAAGCAGAAACGCAACCAAATGGTTTGCCAGTTACTTTAAAAATAGGTCACAGCAAGTTGAAATACAATTAAATGCAAAAGGTAAAACTATTTCTGGGGAGCGACTTGTGAACCGAGGAGTACCGCAAGGATCTATTTTAGGTCCCTTACTTTTTATAATATATAGTGCAGACATTATTAAAAATATAGAGTATTGTAAGTACCACATGTACGCTGACGACTTACAGATATATATATCGTTTAAGCCTTGTGATGTTCAAGTAGCAGTGACAAAATTAAACTTGGATTTGGGTCGGATATCTTTGTGGTCAGAGCGTAATGCATTGGTTCTTAATCCAAAAAAGTCGCAGTACCTTATTCTAGGATCGCCAAATCAAATAAAAAAGATCACACTAAGCCACCCTGCCATTATTGTAAACAACGAACCTATTGTGAGAGTCTCTGAAGTCAGAAATTTGGGGGTAATAATGGATGACAAACTTCGTTTTGAGAAACATGTAATGGATATTGCACGTAACTGCTTTTATAGGTTGAAAGTACTTTATCGTATTCGTGAGTACCTAAGTGTCACCTTACGTATACATCTCTGCGAGTCTATCGTACTTTCAAAATTCAATTACGCGGATTCTCTCATAGGCCCACGACTATTATCTCGAACACGGCAAATAATACAGCGGGTACAGAATGCCTGTGCACGCTTTTGTTTCAATGTACCACCACGTGCACATGTAACCCCTTTCATTAATAACGCTAATATTTTAAAAATGGACTGTCGCAGGCGACTACACTTTGCCTCACTTTTGTTTGGGACTATTAAAAATAAAGAACCTTTATATTTATATAATAAGTTGATTTGGTCTAAAGATCAAAATAAGCAGTATAATACCCGATCATCCAATTACAAGTTAGTATATCCTTTCTACCGGTCGGTCGCTTTCAGAGGTAGTTTTAAATATAATGCCACTAAATGTTGGAATAACCTCCCGCCTCCACTGCGCGACCTGAAAACAATTAGTGGGTTTAAAATCAAATACAGGTTACACTTACTTTCGGAACAAAAAAATACCGATCTATAAAAAAAACTGGTAGGAGGTTAAGTTCCTTCAACACGTCAGTAATCTCAGTCCCATAAATTATGTAGATATTTTAATTTTCACTTTATATAATATGTAAAATTATTTTATGTAATTATTTGTATAATAAATTTATTTTTTCTGACAATCATTTTCTTACCTTTATTCTTTAGCCAACGTTTATTCCGCATTCTTAATAAATAAAATTGATATATTTAGAAGGAAAACGTTAATTTTATTTTGTACTTACCTTCATTAGACTAATGATATCCACTATTTATGTGAATAAAAATTTAAAAACACATATTTTTTTATATAATCCGCGTCGCATTATAGCATGTGCACTGAGGCAGCCGTCCGAGTTACCTCGGAGTGCGGGCCGGACTGAAAATCAGTGTCGGGATCAGAGCAATTCGTGTTTCTGTATCTCGATTTTTACTGAGTCCTGTCCATTTCACGGTCTTATGCTGCTCACACACAGACTCATTTTATATTATTTTTAAATTTTTGTTAATTTAGGGAAATATTGTTTTATTTTCTGTTTAATTCCAATTTTTTTTGCATTGTTTTGTATCTATTGTGATTAGACCGTGAATAAATGTTTTTTTCTTTCTTTCTTTCTTTCTTTCTAAAGCCGCTGAATATTAGAGGAGTAAACAATAGTCAGCGCGAGGCCGATAGCAGGCTAGTTAACATAGGCATACGTGGCAAGACGCGTAGCGAAATGTATAGAATAAATGCGCGTACAGTAACAAATTTACAGATAGGTTCGCAGTCGGTAAATAAAGAGTGTTTACGGTTGAAACACTTACGCGACCTACCGAGCTCGGTTTGCTACGAGGACGCCAAACCGAGATTATTATTAGGCGCCGACAACTGGCATTTAATAATCACCCGTAATTTAAGGATAGGACGTCGAAGGCAGCCTATAGCTGCACGTACGTTATTAGGATGGGTGATACAGGGAACCGTGCCGCGATTCACGTGTAGGGAGGACGGTGAAACCGTATTACACGTCGTAAGCAGTAGCGGACGGTTAGATAGGGACATTCGAACGTTCGCCAGTCAGGACGAGGAGTTAACGGAACTCCTTAAACGGCAGTACGAGATCGATTCCATCGGTATCTCGCTAAAGAGTAGGCCGCGACGGGAAGAGGAGCGCGCTGTCGAGATATTCCAGCGCACCGTCAAGAAGGTCGGCGAGCAATACCAGGTGGGACTGCCATGGAAGGACGACGACGTGCGGATGCCTCCCAGCTACGAGATGGCTGCTCGAAGACTGCGGACGATCGAGAAGAAAATGGACAAATCGCCGGAGTTTCGAGACGCCTATACAGCACAAATAGACAACCTCCTGGCAAAAGGATACGCAAGGGAAGCCGAGGGGACAGAGAGAGAGGACCCCAAGAGCTGGTACCTGCCCCACTTCGCAGTACGGAATCCGAACAAGCCTGGGAAGACAAGAGTGGTTTTCGACGCGGCAGCGCGTGCGTCCGGTAAATGTTTGAACGATTATTTACTTGACGGCCCCGACTTGTTACGGAACCTACCGGGCATACTGTTTAGATTTAGGGAGAACGAAATAGCTGTGTCCGCGGATATTAGGGAAATGTTTTTACGCGTGAAGATAGACCGTCGCGACCAACCCGCGCAATTGTTTCTGTGGCGAGGTAACGAGCGATCCAGCCCACCGCGGGAATACGTTATGACTTCAATGATTTTCGGTGCGAGGAGCTCGCCGTTTCTCGCACATAGTGTTAGGGATCATAATGCGCGCGCACACGCAGAGACACATCCGTTGGCACTTAACGCTATCGTACGTAGTCACTACAATGATGACTACCTAGACAGTTATGCTACGGTAGAGGTAGCGGTAAACACTGCGAGGCAGGTTATGGAAGTACACCAGCAGGCCGGCTTCACCTTAGCAGGCTGGAATTCGAACCACGCAGCCCTACTAGAAGACAAGCCGGAGGAATTACTAGCAAGCAAGCCTAAGGAGGTAGGCTTGAGACAAGACAGCCCAGGCAGAACCCTAGGGCTATTATGGATGGCCGATGAAGATGCCTTAACGTTCAACACATCCATGAACAGGGTACCGAACGAAGTGAAGACGCTGCAGAGGCCACCGACCAAGAGAGAGGCGTTAAGTGCAGTCATGTCGGTCTTCGACCCGCTGGGACTGCTGAGCAACCTCACCATCACCGCCAAGATCCTGCTGCAAGACCTGTGGCGGATGAAGAAGGTCGGATGGGACGACGAACTACCCGAGGAGGCAGCTGAGGAATATCAGAGGTGGCTGCGAGTCGTCGAGGAAGTATCACGACTGCGGCTGCCTAGGTGCTATGCTCCTACGGGGGGAGTGGTAGAGCGTCAGCTTCACGTGTTTAATGACGCAAGCGAACGTGCGTACGCATCCGCGGCGTATTGGCGAATACGATACCGCGACGGAACGGTTAAGGTACGGTTAGTGGCGGCCAAGGCGAAAGTCGCCCCGATAAAGGCGCAAAGCATACCGCGGTTAGAGTTGCAGGCGAATCTGATAGGCGCGCGACTCGCGGAATTCGTGCAAGGCGAGCACAGAGTGGTAGCCGATAGGGTAGTGTATTGGACAGACTCCACTACGGCGCTCCACTGGATACAGAACGATACGGCGCGTTACACCCCCTACGTGGCTCATAGATTAGGGGAGATATCGGAGAAGACGTCACCCGAGCAATGGAGGTGGATACCGACCGCAGACAACATCGCGGATCAGGCAACGCGCATAAATTATACGTACAAGGAAGAGAGCGACAAATGGTTTACGGGACCGCCATTCCTGTACAAAGATAAAGATCGATGGCCTCGACGTCGGGAAGAGAAGGCAGGGGATGAAGATGACGAGTTGGAGGAAGTCGTGGCGCACCAGAGCGACACCAGGGACGCTCCACACCTGCCAGACATCAAGAGGTTCTCTTCTTACGAGAGATTGGTCAGGGCCACCGCTCGGATATTACAGTTCGTCGATGCCATGAGAGGAAAGGCGCACGGACTAACATTGGACCACATCCAGAGAGCAGAGCGGATGTGGATAGAGCGCAGTCAACAAGAGAGCTTTGCTGAAGACATCAGTCGACTGCAGCGAGGAAAGAACTTGGCAACCGGCAGCGCGTTAAGGAAGCTCGACCCCATATTCGAAGATGGCATACTGCGAGCTAGAGGACGGATCGACGCAGCCGATGTGGACAGCCAAATGAAGAGGCCCATCATACTGAACGGACGCCACCAATTTGTAAAGCTGCTTGTGGAGAAGGCGCATAAGGAAGCAAGCCACGCCTGCCAAGGAACGTGTGGCCGCGTGGAATTGTAACGCGGACCTTTCCCGCACCAGACGGCGTGGTGCGCAACGTGGAGGTGCGGACCAGGGGCGGATTGCTGCGGCGGCCGGTCAGGAAGATCGCCGTCCTCCCGAAAGAAGATGAGGCTCGCGAGCTACGCCGGGGGGAGGATGTTGAGGACAGCTAGAGACCCGCCGCCCCGTCGCCCCTTCGTACCGCGCACCCCGCACACCGGCGCCAATCCAGTGATGTCGGCGACCAATCAGCGCGCGTGTGGCTTCATTTATCGTCGCACGGCACTACTCACAGACTGAGGCACCTTCTTGCGAGATATAAGAAGGGCGTCTCGGTCTGTGAGCTGTTCATTTCACTTCGGAAGCGGCACTCGAGAAGACTCCAAAGAAGACTCAAGACAACAGATCAAGACTCCACAACTGAAGACCTCTCTCTGTACATATTAGATAGTTTATTTTAATAGTGCCGAATATTGTAAATAGTGTAATACAGTATAGTAAAAAGTACCATCTTTTCTTCAAGCAGTCCCCTAGTATAGCTAACCTCAGATCAGTCAATAAGTTATCAGTCATAAATAAATATACAGTCCACTGTTCAACCATTATAATTAGATTGTTTAAAAAAAGTAAACTTTTGTTACAATTAACATTTACCAGGCAACAAAGTAATAAACAACATAAAATATGGAAAATAAATATTTAGAATAAGTAGTTTGCAAAAAAAATTAGAGCGAGGACAAACACTCGTTAGATAAACATGAATCTTTTTTTATTATTAGGTCCTTACATATGAAATGAATGTTTTGTCGTACTGACCACTTTGATCTGAAATATCTCCTCTTTGGTTAAGAATTCCTAACTCAAATTTTTGTTGTGGACATTTGAGTTTTTAAAGCAGTCATTCATTTGTTTTTTCTCATAACTTTTTTCGTTGGCGTCGCTTATGCGCACAATGGAAAACATGAAATATCGGTATATTTACGATTACGAATTCTACCGTGGCACCAGTACTGCAGAAACAGCTCAAAGGATTAATGATGTGTACGGCGCTGGTGTCGCAAAAGAAAGCACGGTACGTTTTTGGTTTCAACGTTTTCGTTCTGGAAATTTCGACCTTCACAACCAACCCCGTGGACGGCCGGAGACCAAAGTGGAAAATGAAGAATTAAAGGCTATTGTGGAAGCGGATCCATCACAAAGCACTTCAGAGATAGCTGCAGGCTTCGGTGTAAGTGATAAAACTGTACTAATCCACTTGAAGCAAATCGCGAAAGTGAAAAAAAGCTTGAATGATGGGTACCACATGAATTGAGTGAATCGAACTTGCAAACATGAGACGACTGCTGTGTTACTTTGCTCAACCGACACAATAATGAAGAGGTTTTTAATCGAATCATTACTTGTGATGAAAAGTGGATACTATACGATAATCGGTAGCACTCGTTTCATTGGGTGAATCCTGGAGACGCAGCCAAATCCAGCCCAAAACGAAAATTGACTCAGAAAAAGTTACTTGTGAGTGTTTGGTGGACTAGCGCCGGTGTCGTTCACTACAGCTTTCTAAAATCTGGCCAAACGATTACGGCAGATATCTATTGTCAGCAACTGCAAACCATGAAGGAAGAACTAGCTGTTAAACAAACGAGATTGGTCAATCGCTCTAGGCCACTGCTGCTTCACGACAACGCAAGACCACACATTGCACAACAAACAACCACTAAGTTAGATGAGCTACAATTGGAATTTCTGTGACATCCACCGCACTCTCCGGACCTTGCTCCAACAGATTACCATTTTCCCGGAATTCGGACAACTTCTTACGCGGAAAAAATTTAACTCCGATGCGGCAGTTCAAACCGTCTTCAAAGAGTTTATTGATTCTCGCCCCCAGCCACATACATACGGAATTCCGAAACGATTCCAAACGCAGTAAGTCCATATTATAAAATCAAGGACCTGCCACACACGTACGGTAATTTCCCGTACTGAATTTTCTGCGATTCGAGATGCCGTATGAACGCCTGTGCGTTTGGAATCCCGAACGGAAAAAAACCGCTCCGAATGCAATTCAAGACTTCCATAGATTTTGTATAAGTCGCAACACACATTCGTATATTCCATACGGAATGCATTCAGTGTTCGTCGCATGACCGAAGCGAATAGGTGTACATCTATGCTTTTACATTTTTAATCTTATTTGTGTATAGCTTTTCGTAACCTTTCATCTTATTTTGTTTAATAATTCGTCAAAAGAGTTTACAGATATCCATATTTAAAAAGTTATCTCTGTATAGATAGATCTTTTTCCAATATATTGACCATATTGCAATCTTAGGATGAAAAGCGGATGCACCCAGTAACAATAATATAGCAACAATGAAATTGCAATCAGAAAATCATCGTCATTATTTGCTGGCAGAACTAGACTAGGCTAGACTCAATGGTTGGCGTCTCTCAACTGAGCCTTGTTATTCCGAATGGACATATGTGTGTGATGTATTCACGAAATCCCGAATCGGAATTCCGAAACGGAATTTCGTATGTATGTGTCTGGCCTTACGGTCATACTCAATTATAATATTATGTTCAGGATATTATACGATTTCGTTCGGCGCGTAGCTATTGCGATACCGATAATACCTATCGGGTACGGACCGGGTCTCTGCCGTACACTGCACGTACTACCTAGTACAAGTACCAAGTTCATTCATACTGGGTTTCGACCTCTCTAGTATATATATAGCATAGACTTAAGATATACTGGCGTATACGTATATCCTAAGTCTATGATATATAGTAATCTATGGTTTTGACTTTTGACCAGTTTTGACTGAGTTTTGGCGGGAACTTGACTGGTTTGCTGCTCCTGTATTATTGTTTTAATAATTATTTGAAGTGGACTTTGATACGAGTATGTAAGTGGTGCGATTTTGTGTATTAAGTGTCTGCACATGTGAACTTTTGGAAACTGTGAAACAAGTGCTCCGATGGTGATGTGATTCCCAAAATAAGGTGTCTGTCTGCCTAGGCGCCTTGAGATACCATTGCCAACCGTCAGCTGTCTGCTGACTCAAGTTGCCGTCAAAATCTTCCAAGGGCTGCACAATGTGAGGCATCAACATATTGTGAAGCAGTATACTATGAAGGATAATTGGACGCTGATAAGCAATACATTGTCAAGCCACACGAACTTTATTTTGAGAAAATGGCGTCTAAAGATATGACACTAATTTTCAATAAATTTGTTTGAAAAAATATGTATCCACAGGTTTTTTTCCATTTGATGAAAGGAATAATGGATTGAAAGTACATTTTTTTCATAAAAAAAGGAAAAAACAGCTAAGTTTAAAAAAAATAGATTTTTGCATATTGCAAAATATGGAATACGCTATAATATTCGGAACAGGACATTAAGGAACATAACATTATTTTGCTAAATTCTGATTCCATGATGCAATAAAAATAAGTGTATGTCAAGCAGCATAAATGAATATTAATAAAAATATGTTCTCACTTACAGTTAGTAAAATAGTTTTAAATAAAAGTCGTAATAATATTAATTTTTATTGATATTATATGTTAGCAACAATTTCAAATCAGTCTTATTTTAGTAATAATTTTCTTAAAGTTAAATTAGTTCATTAACTGACGTATTTTAATATCACTTTAACTTAAATAACTAATATGTTATACCTACTTTAACATAAGTCAAGACTATTTTAAAGAGATTTTAGAATTTTGAGATTTTTAAAAACATTGTTATTGTACTTTACATTGTAATTTTATATGAACACCTAAATCATATAAAATTACAATGTAAAGTACAATAACAATTTATACTGTAACTAATAATAACAAAAATAACGGTCTTTCTATTACAAAACTTAGTCATTCGTCCCTACTAGCTCAATTATTTTCAACTAAGCATGTGTTTATGTAACCAGAACTTTAATCAGTCTTATTGTAGAACCACTTTGACTTAATATTATCTAAAACTAATCTGATCGTCACAAGATCGCCAAAAAATTACAACAACTAACATGTAAGTTAACAAGAAAGTGCCTAATCTTCCATCATTGATCAAACCTAGGCCATCAGCATCATCAATAAAATCACCCGACGCAACGTTCCTCAAGAAATTATAAAATCCTTTTGCATCTGTTGGAATGAGCTTTAACAAATATTTTAAGTCTTGAATTTTCGCAGCTGGTAGTTCACGCCCATTCGGGTATAAGATAAGAAGATCAAGTGCAAAATTCGGTTTTTGTTTTCGACTCTTTCCACCTTTCGAAATGTCAATCACCTGAGGTTGCTCCTCGAGTTTTGTTTTCATGAAAAGTTTCGATTTTTCATCACGACGTAATTCTATTTCGAAAGTTGTAAGCTGAGATATTTTTTGTTTATCTACATCACATTTACGATTAGTGATACAAATTTGTAAGGGTGTTACCGATTTAAAATCTTCTTTTTGAAGCCTAGTGACAACAAATTTGTTCTTACGGCGACAGTTTTTCATTACAGAAATATAATCTTCTGGAGTATATAAACGAATCTGTGTTTTTAAGGCACATTCAACATCCCCGAACTCCGAGTCATTCGTAAGGTAAGTATGTCCAGGCTGAAGGTATCTCATAGTAATTTTTTGTAACGTTGCATGACTTTGTAAAATGTGTAGAAGCAACAGCATCATTATGATGCTTCTGTTTTGTCCGCCACATGAATCAGCCCAAAGTATCAACTGAGTTACGTCGGGTTTTAAATGTGCGCTAATAAATTTCTTTAAACAAGATCCCACCTCTTGGGTACCACGCCCAGCTTCATGCTCTTTCCATTAGTACCACAATGTATGCCTAAGTTGTGAAAGTTCAGTTGGCGCTTGTAATAAACAATATTTGTTGGTAATCGCGGTAAACAGTGCGTCTTTTCTAGATCAAAGGTCAGCGTTTCTATTGAAGCATTGGTTTTAGCAGCAGCCAAGTCCTTTTTCATTTGATCTCTTAATTTGTGGGCATGATCAAATGATCTTTATGTTATTTTTCTAGTGACGATAATTGTTCACCAGTAACAACGGTTTTGTTGGCTTTGTACAAGTCGCAGTGTAAGCACCTATCTTTTTGTGGCTTCTTAAATCTGATATTAAAGTCTTTGTAGAAAAAAACCCTGAATCTAGAGAAACTTACATGATTTTCGTATTTTTCTTTATAAAGATCATAAATGATGGACAAGTTCAAATTTGGAGCCAAATATATTGCTGATGTACTATCTCTGCAATAATGAGAAGAATACTTAGGCAAACTGTCTATAAATTGCTTTATTTGCAGCAATTGTTCGCCATCAATTGCGTTTCTGCCCCCAGATTTAACACCCCCTTTGTCACTAATAGAAGATTGATCTCTAAATTTGTTAAGAGCCACATCGATTCTTGATGGACTAATGCCAAATGTAAACAAAAAAGCTTTTTTACAGACTGAAGTATTACATAATTTGTATTTCCTACTAAAAGTTCGCTTGGAATTGATTTATGAAATAGCTTCTTTTCTTATTGACTTCAATAACACTACCTTGTAAAATAGCGCACCTTGTTTCATAAGAACCCGAACTCCAAAACTTTTCAAATTCTTTTATACGCTGATGAATAGACAATTTTTCTGTAAATTTTAAAGGACATCTACAATCGCTGCTATTAAATTTCTTCGCACAAACTTTTTTCCTTTCGCACTGAAGTGATCCTGATTGGTATTCGCGTTTTTCTTTCTTATGTTGCATTGTATTTTGATGATGGCTCACCTGAATCATTGTCGTTTGTTCCTGGTCTGGTAATCAGGGTCTTCAATGTTTTTACGATTCTGATCAACGGAATTTATAATATTGATAGGGGCTTGTACACGTCTTACATCAATAGTAGGATGAGGTTCGTTTTCTGCAACAGGAGTAGAAATATTCTCATGCGAATGCTTCTTTTTATCAAATGTATTTGAACTATTATTGTCATTTTCATTAGTTAATGTCTCTATTGTTTGGCATTCATCGTCGTCACTAATATTGGAACCACTTCCTCCATTAAAATGAGTAACTATCTCCCTTTGTTGGTCCTTACTATTATTTAGTTCATCATTTACAAACTTCAATTTATTTTCTTCATTTGTCGGAAACAGAATATTTATTGTATCAAAAGAGCTTGAGGGAATTGTCTGCACATCATTAGGCTCTGGAACAATATTTATTTCTGAATGGTCGAGTAACTAAATTATTTGTGAAATACTATCCATTGAAATATTATCCGGTAATGTATAAGTAAACAGACCATCGCATCTGAGTTTTGTAATTCTATAGAATAATCTAAATCTCGATCAGTTCTAACTTTAGGTAAAGGGATATCCTATATAAATTATGTCTCGTAAAAACTAACTTACATTACGCAATAGTATTTTAAGCACCGTAAATTGCGCTATAAGTTTTACTCAAAAGTCCTTATATGTTTAGCAATAATGTGTTATGCTTCATAGTACGATACACAACATAGTTTTGTATTTAGCAATAATCAATCAAGTGAATTATCATAAATATTTATTACGAAAGTTACCATAAATCAAAATTAAAGGACCAAACTACATTATTTTAGTATAAAAAAATCTTTATATTTGAAATGTAACTACACAATTATTTAATTTCGTTTTCTAATTTATATCGGCAACCTAACCTTTTAAGAAATTACTTACTAAAATCTTAATATAACAGAATAATTACGGGCTTTTCTTAATGACGCCAGCGTGGATTACATACAATTCACCACAACAACGGTTTATTAAACTAATCAAGTATGTAATTACAATGGGAAAATCAGTTATTTTTTAAATTTTTACATGAACTTCTTTATATGGCACTGGCCGAAGAATTGAATGACAACATTCGCAGCAAAGTATCAAGTATCATATCATCTTTATAGTGACTACAGATGGAGCTACTTTGAATGTCGACTGGATAAGGAGCTTGACGGCGTATTGGTGAATGTTGTATACGTGATATCCCATTTGTTTTATGATATAATTTATTTTTTCCATACTTATTTGATTTAAGTAACTTAAAACTCTTTTGTATAATGTTTAATACGTGACGCGTTCTCAGAATACATCAATTTCTCTGAATTTGGCTTTTTGTGGGTAAACACATTATTGCTTATCAGCATCCAATTATAATAATATTTTGTAACTTCAAGCTCAGAAGGGCTGGATCCCAGAGCCGTAAAGCCAGTTATTAAGAAGAAGAATCCAGTTTTGACTTTTGACACTTGTACCAGTATAGCACATACCAATACCACATAGATATAAGAAATTTCGTTATATCAACCCCTTTTAGGGGTATATATGTTCTGTGATATCAACATACCGCGTATTGTTTTATATTTTGTGTATAGCATGTCTTGTATTGTACATCAACTTTATAATTTGTGATGTTATACATATAGGAATATTAATATCTAAGTCTTACTAACTACTAATAAATCGTTTTAGTGCTTATTATAAACTAATGCGTATACTTAAAAAATAAAGCAAGAATATGTGCATTAAAGGTGTACATTTGATTACATTTGACGCTACTAATACATTGCTTAGATTTCGTATACATCCTTGGCAGTATTACTCGATTGTAGCTCGCGATTATGGATTCAAAGGTTCCGAAAACGATCTAAAACCCCGTCTACTTGAAAACTATAAAGCTGTTTGGAATGAATATCCCAACTTTGGTAAAGGCCTTATTTCATGGGAAGACTGGTGGAATCATGTTGTAAAAAGAACATTTAAAGGACAGCTTCCAAAAAGTGCTGATGTTAATTGCCTTTGCGATAAACTCATAAATGATTTCAAAACAGCAAAATGTTGGCGTTTAGCAGAAGGAGCTGATAAAATACTTAACATGTTAAGAAATCAAGGTATTTCTTTAGGAGTTATTTCCAATTTTGATCCTCGACTCGTTGAAATATTACAGAATATGCATATATATAATAAATTTCATTTTGTCCTAACATCTTTTGATGTTGGATGTCCAAAACCAGATAAAAAAATTTTTGACCATGCATCAATAGCATATGAAAATGTTCATCCTAGGGCTTGTCTTCACATAGGAGATGACATTGAAAAAGATTATAAAGCAGCTAGAAATGCAGGGTGGCATGCTTTACTAGTATCAAATCAAAAGTTAAAAGATAAGTCAATTGCAGCAAAACATGTATTTGGAAACTTAGATGAATTACATGATGCTATTTGTAATGATAAAGTAAAACTGTAATCCGTAATTTTCTTTATACAATTAGAGTAAGATTACATTTACAATTGTTTCATAAGTCACTAGGCCCATTAGTTAACTCTTATGTTGCCTAATTTCAATTCCTAATTCATTGTGAGTTATTTTGGAACCCCTAGGTTTAGATAGGATGTTGATGTAAGCAAACACTGGTTTTCAACTGTTTTTTTTTTTTATCTTGTACTCAATATCTCAATTCTAGAGTCTAAATTTAAATTCATGTGTTGTTTATCCTTTTTGCATATTGTAACTTGTCTAACAATACAATTTGATAACTTTTCAAAAGAAACAAAAAAAATTGATATCCTTTTATGAAATATTACAAATAGATATACATAAGTTTGGATGTTTTAGTTAAAATATAATTATGTAGTTCATACTGTAGAAGTATATAGTTCACTTATGCAGAATTACTTTTACAAAATAAAGACCTGCAAAGTTTAAACTTTTTATTTATCAGCAATATTATATAACTATACTTTTAGACTATCTGTTATTCGGTTTCAATTCAATATAGTACTTGTACAAATTATTTCTAAGAAATGAAAGTATATTTTACCTATTTATACACAATTTAAATACAGTAAAACTCACCTAAGACAATTTTGAAGGGACCCAGCCAAAGAAAGCGTATTATGCGGGATAGGGAAAATAAAACATAACATCATTAGCATATTTTGTGTAAGTATTTAATTATAGGTATATTAAAAATTTGTTAGAAAGCTATAATATTATACATAATATGTATATGTATTTAAATACGTTACATCATAGTTAATTATTATTTACAATGACATCACTTTCCCCAAAAGCAAAAAGCAAGTTGCAACAATAGATACATAGCGTTTTAAACTGTTTACTGCTCATAATGCCTCTGCGTTTGACAGTCAGAATTGACTCTCCTTCATCTTCATCTTTATCGTCATCTCTTAGGAACTCTTTTTGGGTGTTATTCAGATCTTCGATTGAACGGGTTTCGTACAGTGCAACATTGTCATCAATGGAAGAAGATCCAGGAAAACCCTGCATTATCGCGGTTTCTTCTTCCAACACGACGTCAGCTTTGTTACTTTGGAAACCTGTTTTCTTAAAACAATTTTGTATGGTTTCAGGCTTAATTGCTTGCTATACCGCTGCAATTTTTAGGATCGGATCATGCATAGTCAAGGATCGTTTGCTGTCAGGGTCTTCCATTTCTTTACGATAGCGATGTATCAATCGTGTTCTGTGACTTTGTTTAAGGACTTTTATAATGCCCTGATCCATCGGTTGCAACTTGCTTGTCGCATTCGGAGGTAAGAAAACAAGCTTGATGTGCTTCTAAAAAAACAATCTTAGTGTGGGGGTAACGTTTTTTAAAATAAAAATAAAAAAGTTTGATGTTCTTTAGCCCAAAATCTTAAGGGTGAGCGGGGCAGTTATCAATAAAGAGAATTATGCGTGCTTGTCGGCTTGTATTGGATGTTGCATAGATGGTGTATTAGACAAGATGACAAATCATATTAAGTGAGTTAAAAATGTATGAAAACATGCCTCAAATGCAGGGACTGATATAAAATGGCGTATTATGCGAGAAATCGTATTAAATGTGATCATATTAAGTGAGTTTTACTGTATAGCCTACTCAAAGATCAATTCTTTAATGTAAATTAAATGTTTTCATATACATATGAGCAATCATACAATACTGGTTTTATACTACCCATGCTAATAACATCTACGGCAAACTATCAGCTACTTATTTAGTTCCCGGATTAATAAACAAGTTACCCTGTAATTTACATAATAACATTACATGAGAAAAAATATTAAAACAAAATTAAAATATTTCTTCCTACTTAACACTGATCTTGATATTTAGAAATTAATGATTTTATTAGCTAGCTTATCAAAATTATAAATGTAGCCCGATTTTATAACTATTTGCAACACAATGTAATATTACGTATACTCCATATTTCTTTATATCAAACCTGGAAATATTGATGTAGATGATAGCATTATTTACAAACCTGGTTTATAGATGCTATTTTACTTCTTTTTGTATTCAACTCTTAAATGATAAATATTAGGTTGGGGAAAAGTTTCTTCGTATTTTATACAAATTCAAGACATTTTTTTTCAATGTTTAATTACATTTACTTATAATATATTATACCTATGTGCCATTTTGTTCAATAACTTGTTGCCATCTTGTGGATAGTGACATAATCCTATTGCTGTAGAAATCTTGCGATTTACCAATCAAAAAAATGCGACACGTAGTCTTGACAGTCCTCTCTTGATGTTAACCTAACTGTGTTTTTTTAATGTGTATTACTTCATAACTTTTTTCTAGGTAAACTGATTTCGATGATTTTTTTTAATTTGAAAGCTGGTGCTTTTCATGTGGCCCCATAGAAATTTGATCCAGGTTTAACCAATAGTCTTTGAATTATTCTTAATACTTTATTGAAGTGGGTTGTACAAAATTTTTAATTATATTCTTATCATCTGATTTAATGTAACTCCAATATTGTTCACTTGTTTGAAACTTGATGTTTTTATTATTATTCAATATAATAAAACAAACAATACTACAATTGTCAGTGTTATTCATAGCCTTCATATGACAGGTGGTTACCAATTTGTGTAAGATTTTTTTTTGCGTATTTGTTACGCAATAGCTTAGTCAATAATTGTGAACCGATATTGATTATTAGTTTTTTATTAAATAGATTATACTTCAGGGGTGGTCCCATATAAATTTGGGAAATAAGATGTTTCAGTGTCGCTGAAAAAATGTCGAACAGTCGGAAAGGCATGCCGAAAGATTAACCTTGGAGGCCACACAAGATGATTCGAAAAAAAGAATTAATCACGTTAAACGATTCCAGCGAAGTTTTAAGGAAAGCTCATGATCATAACTTCAGATGTCATTTTTTAGAATTCCGTAGTTACACAACAAGGAACCCTTATAGTTTCGCGGTTTCGCCATGTCCTACCGTCCGTTCGTCCGCGGATTTACTCAGATAGCCTAGGTGCTACAAATCTGTAATTTGGCATAGTTATAGATATTAATTATGCCTACAAAACTGAAAAAAAGAAACTTAAAAATCATTTTTATTTTTGGTAGCTCCCATACAAGTAAATAGAGAACCCATACAAGAATCGTGTGGGGTATCTTTGGATAGGTCTTTCAAAAACGCTCGAGGTGTAGGATAACATCTTTTCGATTCAGGGGTCCGTTCACGAAATATTTAGCTTTAAAGCAGTATTTTTCATTAGTCATGTGCCCTCTTAGATTAGGAGATGGTGACAGAAAATATTCTCCCATTTTCTCCTGCATGCCTTTTTAAGAATTGATAACTATCCCTAAAATATGAAAGATAGAGGGGTTACGAGCCCTTGCGCGCTTGCACGTCATAAAGAAAATGGCTTCTCTTTGTGTAAAGAATTTTAGTATTTTTCCGTGACATTATATTGCATGCCTTTGTAATATAACGTAGTTGGAACAAATTTAAGCTATAAAAATTGATGGCATGCAATTCGCAACAGCCTACGGGGCTCAAAGGGCTACGTAGAAATGAAAAAAAAAATAGAACATTTCCGTGTTTACAAATTGCATGCCGTTGTAAAAAACTAGTTTTTTTTTAACTCAAAAATACTCTACGAAAATTGGCATGCACCCTTCGTGTGACCAAGTGTGGAAAATGTTGTGAAAATTCAATACAACTTTTCCGTGATTTCAAGGTACTTCTAATAAAGATAAATATTAATTTTATGACCAAATAATTCTGAAATACAAATGGCATGCATGTTGCACATGATCATTATATCATAAATAATAACAAAAGTTGCAAAAAAATTAATAAAGATTTCCTTCCGCGTTTTTTATTTGCATGCCGTTTTGTATTTCATAAAAACATATTATTTTAAGTATGTACCGAAAATGGCATGCGTATTAAATAACACGAACGTATTTTAAATAATAATGAAAGTTTCATAGAATATATGAAAAATTTCCGTGTTTTTAATTTGCATGCCGTTTTGCATTTCATAAAAACATATTATTTTAAATATATATCGAAAATGGCATGCTTATTAAATAACACCATCGTATTTTTATTAATAATGAAAGTTTTATAAATATTTGAAACATTTCCGTGTTTTTAATTATGACATGCAAGCGCGCAAGGGCTCGTAACCCCTCTATCTTTCATATTTTAGGGTTAGTTATCAAAAAAACTATTTAAACTGATTTTATTGCGGTTCTTACTTCCCGACGTTTCGTCACGGGTTGGTCACGGGACACAACCCGGAGAAATAATCTTATATTGCTATAGAAAAAAATTCCAAATTTAACTTTAATTACAACAGTCTGGACTCAGCTAATTTACCTATAAAATTGGGTGGTATTGGTGTGAGAAATCTCTCAAGTAGGCCTGTGCGGAGGCAGGGCAGACACGGTGAACGCTTTATCCCGGCGAAAATATTTCACTTGAAGTTAATCAACAAAAACAATGAGATATTCCATTGGTACAGAGCATGCAGAAAGATTTATTTCATAATTTCCATAGTGACCAAGATCAGGCACGTCTTCTAGCTGTTTCGACTAAGGAATCTAGTCACTGGTTATACGCTTTACCATCAAGTAATCTCGGTACATTACTTGATGAGGAAAGCTTGCGCATCGCCGTAGGAATCCAACTTGGAGCGGCGATTTGTCAACCCCATCAGTGCCCCTGTGGTAGTAGCGTCGACAAGTTTGGGCTCCACGGACTTTCATGTAAGAAAAGTGCTGGTAGGGTTTTCACGGCATAGTTCTTTGGATGATGTCATCCGTAAGGATCTTGTCTCTTTAAATGTTCCCTCGATTTTAGAGCCTTGTGGAATATTTAGAGACGATGGCAGGACACCCGAGGGTATGACATTGGTCCCTTGGGAAAGAGGTAAAGGGTACCTCGTTTAGAGCTGGGGCGGCATCAGAGACAGCTGAACTAAGTGGCGCAAATATAAGTCTCTAAGAGATGACTACATATTTATGCCATTTTCTGTAGGGACTATCGGTCCGTGGGTCCACCTGCGATGAAGTTCCTAAAGAAATTATCCACGACTGGTCGATGCTGCTGGTGATAAGAGAGCTGATTCTTTTTTCGCTCAAAGGCTAAGTATAGCCATTCAGCGAGAAAACGCAGCCAGCGTTCTTGACACAATACCACGGGGGGTAGGGCTGTATGATAATTAAGTTATTAGTTTTAGTTTCTTTTTTACTATAGTTTTATTATTTTGTAAGTAAGTATAAGGAAAAAGGGTCACGGCAGGACTGCATAAATTACCGCGGTATAAGCCTTCTCAGCGTCGTCGGTAAATTGTATGCGAAAGTGTTGATTGAAAGGGTTGTGAATGAAACAGACGAAAAAGTATGGGATGCACAAGCGGGATTTAGAAAGGGAATGGGATGTACAGATCAGGTCTTTTCCTTGCGGTGCATAGTCGAAAAGTGTTTGGGCTAAAAACAAGAAGGTTTATTGCGCGTTCGTGGATCTAGAAAAGGCCTATGATAGAGTGGTGAAGAATGACTTGTCGTCAGCACTGTCCGTGAACGGTGTGAGCAGTATACTCATACGAGCATTGCAATTTCTTTATAGAGATTCTAGTGCTTGTGTAAGGATAAACGGGGCATACACTGAATGGTTTAATATCGAAAAAGGTGTTAGACAGGGATGTGTAGCCTCACCGTGGCTGTTTAATCTGTTCGTGGACAATTTCTTGACAGATTTAAAAGAGAATGAAAGTGGGTTGAGAATGAATGAGTTACTCGTCAAATGTTTTCTCTATGCTGATGACCAAGTACTACTTGCGTCTTCGGCCGAGGAGTTGCAGGAGATGGTAACTGCTATGAGTGGAGCTTTTGTTAGAAAGGGGATGAAGATGAATGTAAGGAAGACGAAAGTGATGGTGTTTGAAAGAGATGAGGCAGTGACATGCTGCAATATCGTGATTGGAAATGAACAAATTGAACAGGTGAAAGAGTTTGTGTATCTGGGTTCAAAGTTTACAAGAGACGGAAAGTGTGAGAGTGATATCGAAAGAAGAGTGAATGCAGGAAACATGGTGAATGGAGCTCTGCACTCCTTTATGAGCAGGCGGAAGGTGTCTAACAAAGCTCGTTTGGCTGTGCATGAGGGGGTGTTGGTTCCGACACTCATGCACGGAAGTGAAAGTTGGGTATGGCAGAAGAAACATGAAAGCAGAATAAACGCAGTTGAGATGAGAGCGTTAAGAAGTATGATAGGAGTTAAACTGAGTGATAGGATAAGAAATAGTGTGACAAGGAAACGTTGTGGTCTGAAAGAAGATGTAGGGACAAAAATTGAGAAAGGTATGCTTAGATGGTTTGGCCATGTTGATAGAATGAATGAAGAACGATTGACGAAAAAAGTGTATAAGGCGAGTGTGGATGAAAGTGTTGGAAGGGGTAGACCTAGGCGGACATTTCAAGACCAAGGCCAAGAGTACACTAAACCGTAGAGCATGTATGAAGAGAATAATGAAAGTGGACGAAGTGAAACAAGTATGTAAGGACCGTAGCAAGTGGAAAGAAGTGGTATCTGCCTACCCCTACGGGAAAGAGGCGTGACTATATGTATGTATGTTTATATTATGTAAAAAATAGTTAAAGAAAAAAATTAATATTAAGATTGCATCAAATTAAATACTAACGAGTATTAATACATTATATCAAAATTACTAAGTTTGAATTTTAACCATTTTTTAAAATTTATTTATTGCAGGTTTCATAAAGATCAGAGTTTAAGGGGTGTATGGAAGTACTTTTGTAATAAGAGGCTTACCTGGCTTCACACAAAAAACAGTAATTTGCTCAGATCATTTCCAGACCTCTGACTTTCAAGTGTTGACGAAAAATAGAAGGCGATCGATCGAGGTCACCAAGCCAACTTTAATACCACACTGTATTATTGTTCTGTAAGTTTTTTTTACATCATGGAGAACATCAACAGTCAACCTGATGGTAAGTACACTGTGGCCCATGGATATTTACGATCTCAAGGTCAACAAACCGCTTCAGATTAAAAAAAAATGCTTCGCCAACCCTGAGGACTAAGCTGTAGTGGCCCACGCCACACGTAAAATGTTGAATAATATGTAGTATAGTGTAGTATGTGGTTAGTCATCACACAACTTGACTAGAGTCAATATTCGCGTGGACGCCGAACTCTTATGTAGCTTGGTACGTAACTGACAAAACGCTATTTTAAAAAAATGTTAGTTAAAACAATAAATCTTATAAAATTAGTTAAAAATTGTTTCACTTCTTAAAATAAAATTGAAGGGAATTCATGAAGAATCTGTTGAAGTCTTGCCTTTAAATTGGGAAATTTGACATGGATTTTCGGAGAATTTGACAAATTGGTGTTGGCAATGCTACCATGTTGCACCGAAATTTACCTACTAAGATTTGTTTGCAGGCGATATAAAAATGAGAGGCTGGCTCAAGCTGCCGTCAAAATCTCCCAAGCGCTGCACAATGTAACGCATCAACATATTGTGAATCAGTGATAATTAAACATTGTAACTTCAGGCTCAGGTGGGCTAGAACCCAGAGCCGTAAAGCCAGTTTAAAAAAACTTCATGAGTTAGGGCTGTTAGGGAAGCCAACATTACAGCCATGGGTAGAGCAAAGAGAATATAATCACTACGTTTAGGTAGAAGTATGGGGTGTAGAGTACAAGGAGGACCATCTCTATATATGGAAAGTGTCCCTAAAACGCGTCCAATAAGGGTGGCGCTGCAGTAGCATAGGATAAATTTAAAAAAAAGTGCCAAAATTAATTGGAATAAGATGGAGAAATAAACAAGGACCGACCAATCCGCTTGGTTTTGTACTACGTAAATAGTTGAGGTTTTGTACTGGCATTTTACTAACCGCATCCTTAAATACTAAAACGGCACTTGTCCATTTTTTTCACGATTTTCTTTTTTTTGTTTCTTCGTGTTGTTCATTCTGAAATACATCGTTGTGTGTTAAACAGGCACTTGCACAATTCATTTTAGTACTAGAAATGTCAAACTCGTGTATATGTTTTGTACTAAAACGGCACTTGTCCAGTGACATGTGCCTTTTTTACATCTAAATATATGTAAAAAATAAATATATAAACATAAAGAATATGATGAACTTCATTTATTCTGCGACAACTGTGCAGGTCAAAATAAGAACCATGCAATGGTACGATTTTTAATGGCTCTTGTGGAAAATAATGTGTTCAAGAGAATCAAATTACTTTACCCTTTTCGTGGGCACTCTTTCCTGCCATGTGACCGCAGTTTTGGTCTCATTAAAAGAAAGCTAAAAATAACTAACAGAGTACACAGTAGATGAATATATTCATGAGATTATACTAAATTGTTCTGAAAGTTAAGGAAGGTTTTTGCTGTAGACAGTAGCATTATTCTTAATTTTCAGAAATGGTACTCTAAATATTACTTCATAACGAAACTGTCACTTAGCAATGAGTGAGGATGTCTGAAAGAAAAATTCCAAATTTCAAAGTACCATGAATTCCAATTTGATACCTCCGAAAAAGATACAGTGACTAAGTCTGACTTAATAAATGGGATAGTCAAACACAAATTTAAGCTGCGTAAAACAAACGTTTTTTATTATAGTAAAAAAAAAAGTGACTGAAAATGTTGCCTTTCCTGTCCAGCGAATGTATTGCGAAGTAGTATCAATTAAAAACAGCAAAATGGTAGAGTTAAAGAAACTAGAACAGTACATACCTCAACGATTTTTAGAGTTTTGGACTATTATTTACCACTGGAATACAGAAAATGATTAAAGATAACTTGTCTGTAATTGCTGTTTCATTTTAATATAGTTTTACCCTATAATTGGTGCAAAACATGGTATTTTGGTTTAACTTTATATAGCAGTACTAGCTGTGCCCCGCGGTTTCACCCGCGTCATCACGTGTTGGAGGTGCGCGACATGGCTAGGTCAAGCATTTTATAATTGCAATTAAATATTTTATTTGATAGCAATGGATGGAAAAACTGGCATAATTAATGGAGTACTTTTATCTGTCAGCATATTATGTATGATGTAGAGCAAAGTTAAGTTTTATCCACTTTCCCTCCCCCTCCCGGTTGAACAGTTCTCGCAGTTCTCACCGGCCGGCTAAGGTTTATATGTTGTTCGCGCGCCCAGCCAAGTATTGAATTATTTTAATTTTACATTATCTATTAAACTATGCGTCCAAATAACATAGTATAAAGAACAAAGTTTATCTTCATAAAATTGTCTTGATGATGAAGTAACTTTCGTTCGTAAGGATAAATAGGCCATGCCTAATAATAACGCTCATAAATCACTCTATACATTTCAATATTTTTTTGTCATAAAATACCTAATTATGGCTTATGTATAAGAAATAGACATATGGTATCGCGGACTTTTTTTAGACGGAGTAAAGATAGATATATTTTTCTAGAACATTGTATTTACGTATCCCTGCCGATAACACCAGCGTACGCGAATAAATCATTTCGGGAGTGCTTTTTCTTCTGACTTGCTTAACAAATATCAATATTTTAGGCTAGCTGAGTGATATAGCTTAATGTTAGATAGCCTATACTATACCACATAAATTTGGATATAATATAGAAAAAGAATTTTTCAAATCGGACTGGTAGTTCCAGAGATTGACGCGTTTAAACAAACAAAAAAACAAAAAACTCTTCCGCTTTATTATATTAGTATAGATTATGTTAAAAGGGCACATGTCCACCCATTATTACTGAAAGGGCACATGTCCATGTATTTCTTTTCAAGTTTCTAGTAAAAGTAATGATAATGGAAAGTTGTTTTTTTTTACAAAATAATAGCTAAATATTTAAATTTATTTATTTACACACACACACACACTTAATAACTATCCTTACAGGCTAAACAAACCCAATACGATAGTGTCACTAATTTACTTAAATATACTATGTATTACAACTAACTTACATAACTAACTATGTATAAAAGTACCTTAGCGTGTTTACTCAGATTACTCGAAAACATGTCAATCTTTTAAAACATATAAAGAATCAAATGCTACCTTAATAATAATATCTTAATAATAACCTTACCAGTCATGAGATATTTAGTGTTTTCCTTCTCCTGTAAAAAATTTACCAGTAAATTCAATTGTGACAAGTGCCCTTTTAGTATTTAGGGATTCAACTACTCTAGTCATTAATTTTTTTATATGGAGTGTAGAGTAGAAGGAGGACCATCTCTGTATATGAAAAGTGTCCCTAAAAACGTGTCCAATAAGGGTGGCGCTGCAGTAGCATAGGATAAATTAAAAAAAAAAGCGCCAAAATTCATTAGAATAAGATGGAGAAATAAACAAGGACCGACCTATCCGCTTGGTTTTGTACTACGTAAATAGTTGAGGTTTTGTATACTAGCATTTTACTAAGTACTCTAGTCATGAAAGTTTTTAAATCAGCTGACTTCACTCCGTTCACAACAGTTATCTTCATATCGTAGTTTTTCAGACGCCAGCGCTATTGTGGTAGGTTTGGGAACCTCTATTTTCAGTATACAGTGGGACACTTTTTCAACTTTCGCACCTTATAAGATGGTACTCCTTCTACTCTACACTCTATATTTTTTAAATATTTGAATTCAGCTGACTTCACTCCGCCTACAACAGCTATATTCATATCGTAGTTTTTCAGACGCCAGCGCTATTGTGGTAGGTTTTGGAACCTCTTTTGTCAGTATATAGTGGGACACTTTTTCAACTTTCGCATCTTATATGATGGTTCTCCTTCTACTCTACACTCCATAGGTAGAAGGAAGACCATTTCTGTATAAGAGTAAGTGTTCGTAAAAACACGTCCAATAAGGGCGGCGCTGCGTTAGCATAGGATGCATTAAAAAAAGCGCCAAAAGTAATTAGAATAAGATGGAGAAATAAACAAGGACCAATGAATCCACTTGGTTTTGTACTACGTTAATAGTTGAGGTTTTGTATACTGGCATTTTACTAACTACTCTAGTCATATTTTTTTTTTCAATATTTGAATTCAACTGACTTCACTCCGTCTACAACAGCTATGTTTATATCGTAGTTTTCCAGACGCCAGCGCCATTGTGGTAGATTTTGGAACCTCCATTTTCAGTATAAAGTTGGACACTTTTTCAACTTTCTCCCCATATGAGATTGAGATGGTTCTCCTTCTACTCTATACTCCATGTTTACGGCGAAGGGAATTCTTTCATAAAACGCCCTTTGATCACTCTTATTCTTCTTTTCTTTCAGCTTTAAAGAAGTTTTGGTTCGATCTACGCAGAATTAGTTTACTAGTCTTGTAGTGTTATGCTTGGGTTAAGTTTTTTGGGGTTTTATTAATTACAGAATCCATTATTTTACGATCCAAAGAATATGATCCTTTGGATCGTATCCTTGATAAAACAACATCATACTAATATTCTTTGGCCACTGCCCGAATCTTCGTTAAGCTAATTTCGAATAATTATAGATAATAAATAATAGTTTTGTAGGTAGATTTTGTAGCAAACTAATGATGGATTCAGTATATAGTCTATTTTGCTGTTTTCTTTTAATGAAACGTGAGAATATCCACTCAAAATGAGAATGAATGAGTTAAACGGTTCATAAAAATCCGGTTTATGTGAAATCTGATTATCTACCAATTATTTAAAAGCTTTTAGAAAAATTTACTTCGCAAATATCCGCGTTATAAAATAAAATTATGTGTCTTACCTAGTATGAAGAGCACCTCCCGCCCTCCCTCAATTGCGTGCACTATCCCCGTCACCACTAATCCCAGCACCGCTACTCCCAACACCACTACACTAGGCAAGACACACCACTGACGATAATACGACACGTGTTTCGCCTCTACACGAGGCATCCTCAGGTGATATAGACTCTACGGTAGCTAACCGCTAAGTGAGCGGCGAGTCAAAACAAGTGCCTTTTATACAGACCGATGATGCAACCGCTCTCTACTTACGGAGCGAGTGACTGCGTCATGCAATAAAACATGCGGCCAATCACCGCCGGACTTACGCAGCCGTTTGTAAAATTAAAAACAAACCGCCGCGCAACGCTCACCCTCCAACCACGCAACCAATCGCCGATCACCGTGAGGGTGACAAACGACCATATTGCGAGGCTCTCTATTATTAGAGAGCAGGCTTAAAGATATTTAAGAGAGGTGAGTTAGTAACATTTGTTTGTTCATTCAGCAATGCAACGGTACTATTATTACTTTTTAATATCTCTAACTGTTCCAGCACACACAGCCGCAGCCCTTTATTACACGTATGTAAGACTTTAAAGGAGTGGTCGTTGGCTAGGTTGTGTCCAGTGTCCAAAAAATGTTTGGCAAAATGGGATTTATCGGGATTGCAATTCCTGTACGCGGCTAAATTCTCTTTATAACGTGTCTCGAAATTGCGACCAGTCTGACCCACGTAAACGGCGTGGCATTCGTCACAAACAAGTTTTTTTTTTATAAAATTCTACGATATTTAATAAGTTTTCTTAATCCTGTTTCGTACTGTAAATAATTTGCTGCCAAACTCATTTTGATTTTACGCACAGAGTAACATTATTAAGTTTTAGTAGGCAAAGTAAATTATTCGTTTCTAATAGACAAACAGGGGGGAGTTTGTAAATTACTTTTATTTAGAGCATAGATAGAGTATAGATATATGTAGATTTAGAGTAAATTTCAATTTCCTAAATAAAATGAACAGTGATTTTTAAGACGTGGTTGAAAATGCTCTTATATTATTATTAATCAAACGTAGTTAAACAATTTTGCTATGTTTTAGTTAATTTTTTTACTGGCAATATCGTTTTCGTTGTAAGCTTGTAAGTTTTCAAGTGTGGTAGCCCAGAAAATTGCTGCGCGTCCATGTCAAGGAACCTGAGTTTTCATCCTATGTACTAAGAGATCAATATGTATTAAAAATGCGGAATCTTCACTGAAAATTGTGTGAATCATATTCCTATACTGTTAGAAAGTTAAAACACAGACATTGCAGTGTATGTTTCTCATTAAAAGCGACAATTGATGTTACTTTTTATTGCGATTACCGAGAATACATAGCAAAGAGAAATGATGGGGCCGTCCTTTATCCCGACAAAGTGAAGTGTTCGGAATAGAGAGTACTTGTGAAAACATAGTGTTTAGCATTATGTAGTGAAATTATTGCAACTTTACTTGTTTAATCGTGGTTTTAAATGTCGTTTTTGTGAATTTTAGTCTTATTATGTCGTCGAGATGATGTGGTTTTGTGCAGCGGTGGCTGCCGCGGTGATAGCCGCTTTGAGCGTACGTGGGGAGCAAGTTATGCTCCTCGATACTACTACAGAGGATAGTACACTTAGTTGGACGCGCTTTCCTTACGGTCCTCAAGCAAGTGTTTCAGGGTGGGTAGAAGAGACATACAGTAATTTTGAAAAAGATATTACTTGGCGATCGTATGTTGTATGTGACGTTGGTCATCATAATGTCAATAATTGGTTGTGGACACCATTCATTGAACGCAGAAATGCCAACAGAATTTATATTGAAATTAAATTTACTATAAGGGATTGTTCATTATTCCCTGGCAATGCCTTAAGTTGCAAAGAGACTTTTAGTTTACTGTATTATGAATTTGATGTAGCAACGCGTGAACAGCCGCCGTGGGAACCGGAAAGTTATAAATTAGTTGGCCGCATAGCTGCTGGGGAAGGTCGCTTTAATACTAACTCGGAAGTTGACATTAATACTGAAGTGAAAAGTATAGCTGTTACAAAAAGAGGTGTTTATTTTGCATTTAGAGATCAAGGTGCATGTATCTCTATTTTAGCAGTCAAAGTTTACTACATCACTTGTCCAGAGGTCACAGTTAATTTTGCACGATTTCCTGCAACCCCAACTGGTAAAGAAGTAACAGTTATAGAATATGCAAATGGGACTTGTGTAGAAAATGCAGAAACACCACCTGGCGTGACCCCTCCAGTTTACTTGTGTAAAGGTGATGGAAAATGGACACTACCAAGCGGAGCATGCAAGTGCCGTGCTGGCTTTGAACCAGACAATACAAATCAAGTATGCAATGAATGCCCACCTGGAAAATTTAAATCTCATACTGGTGATGATCCTTGTGTTCCTTGCCCCGATTATTCTGAATCAACAGCCTATGCGGCAGCAGAATGCAAATGCATACCCAGTTATTACAGGGCAAAAAAGGACCCAAAAAATATTCCTTGCACCCAACCACCATCAGCTCCAGAAAATCTTACAGTAACATTTGCTGATCAATTTTCCATTTCACTGGCATGGCAACCACCACATAAAAATGGTGGGCGTACTGATGTCACTTACAGTGTTCATTGCTCTAATTGTGGTCCTAGTGTTGAGTATAGACCTGCTTCAAGTGGGTTAAATGCTACCCGAGCCACTGTTATAGGATTAGACCCTGTAACAGAATATAAATTTCAAGTATTTGCAACAAATGGTGTTTCAGAAATTACAGGGGAGCCTCCAAAGAAAGCAGAAATAACAGCTGTGACTGAAGCTTCAGTAGTAAGTGTGGTGTCAAAATTAAGAGTTCTCAGTGTTGAAAGTGATAAGCTTTCACTTGCCTGGAACCCACCTCCAGTGGATTTAACAGATCCTGAGGATACTATAGAAAGTTATGAAGTAAAATGTTTTCCAAAAGATAATTTAGATAAAAGCTCTAATGCAACATTGAGAATTACAAATGAACCGCATATTACAATAACAGGATTAAAAAGAGATACAGAGTATGGGATAAGAGTACGGGCTAAAATGAAACGTGGTTGGGGTGAATTTAGTGGTATTGTATATGCACGTACTGGATCTGTTTTAGAAACAACATTTGTGGGTGAAGAAGAAGGTGCACAAGTACGTTTAGTTGCTGGTGTTATGGTAATTGTTGTTGTCTTATCTGTGGTTGCCATAATTGCTACTGTTCTGTTTTTGCGTTCACGTGCTGATGATGAATGTGATAAAAAACAACCAAATGATTGTAATGCATTGAATTATCGTAATGGTGAAGTATATACTGGACCAGAAAGGCCAACAAAAACGAGCAGTAATGCTACTACACCACTGTTTGCTGGAACAGGTTCTAGAACTTATATTGATCCACATACTTATGAAGATCCCAATCAAGCAGTCAGGGAATTTGCAAGAGAAATTGATGCATCATGTATAACAATAGAAGCCATTATTGGTGGTGGAGAATTTGGAGATGTATGCCGAGGTAAATTAAAATTGCCGGCTAGTTGTGGACAAGAAATTGATGTGGCAATTAAGACTCTTAAACCAGGATCAACAGAGAGAGCTAGAAGAGATTTTCTTGCTGAGGCATCTATCATGGGTCAGTTTGAACATCCAAATGTAATATTTTTGCAAGGTGTTGTCACTAAGTGTAATCCAATAATGATTATAACAGAATTTATGGAAAATGGATCCTTAGACACATTCCTACGTGCAAATGATGGCAAGTTCCGAGTTTTGCAATTAGTTGGAATGTTACGAGGCATTGCTACTGGTATGCAGTATTTATCTGAGATGAATTATATACATCGTGATCTTGCTGCTCGCAATGTTCTGGTTAATTCTCAGTTAGTATGCAAAATTGCTGACTTTGGATTGTCACGTGAAATAGAATCAACGGCTGATGGAGCATACACAACTCGTGGAGGTAAAATACCAGTGCGATGGACTGCACCTGAAGCTATTGCCTTCAGGAAATTCACATCTGCAAGTGATGTCTGGTCTATGGGAATTGTATGCTGGGAAGTAATGAGCTTTGGAGAGCGTCCATACTGGAACTGGAGTAATCAAGATGTGATTAAATCAATTGAAAAAGGTTACCGCCTACCAGCACCTATGGACTGCCCAGAAGCTGTGTATCAACTCATGCTAGATTGCTGGCAAAAAGAGCGCACTCATAGACCTACTTTTTCAAGTATTGTTAAAACTTTAGATAAACTGATTCGCTGCCCTGATACTTTAAGAAAGATTGCTCAGAATCGTTCTGCAGATCCTCTTGCTGGTGATACACCTGATTTAATTCAATTTTCTTCTGTAGAAGAATGGTTGGAATGTATAAAAATGTCACGGTACATTGAGAAATTCAGGGCAGCTGGTATTACGGACATGGATGCCGTTGTTGATCTTACTGTTCAGCAGTTATCCTCTCTAGGTGTCACTCTAGTTGGACACCAGAAAAAAATTATGAACAGCGTACAAAGCATGCGTGCACAAATTCGTGTCAGTGGCCCTTATGGTTTTCTTGTGTAATGTTGCAAAGTGTCAGTGGACAAAAATATTGCAGTCTGGTGGATCTCGATCTCTCATGATAACGTGATTCTATTACAGTGATTTATATTAATGAAATTGATGATGCATTTTGTATATTTTTCTAAAAGAACTGTTATAGATTTAGACATAGGATAACAGACATTTTCTCTAGTTAACAAAAAATATTATAATCTGATTATGGTGTTTATATTTTTTCTACTTTATTATATTTTTTTTATTTACTTTTGTAACATGTTACATTATTGGATTATTTTTAATACAAATGACTTGATATGGACATCTAATTTAATGTGTGCTTTATTGATCTACCGTCTGTTAGTAATATACAACGAATCCAGAGCCATTATTATTTCATAGTATAGAAGACATATTTTTGTTATCATCGAATCTTATTGAGGAAAAATATTTTAAAATATTAATGGAGGTTAACAAATAAAACAAAATACTTTTCTTTTAAGATAATCAGGGCAGCTACAAAAAAATTAGGACTGACTCGTAATTATTATTGTGATGTTTTGTATTATTTATAATAAATTGTAAAGTTTAATTTTAGTCTTCATTATTTTTGTTAGGCATTGTTCAATTTTCTTAAAAAAATTGCTTTATAATAATAATTAATAGTATGGTTACATTTCATTTCTAAATAACTTTTCTGAATAAACAATTGAAATATAAATGTATGATTTAGTTTTGACATCCAAAAGATTCTGATATTAAAATGTCCCTAGAGTAAGAGTAACTTCTCCATGTGTTTGTTGTGTAGGTATATTATAAATATTTCCATGTCTTCAAAGAGAGCTTTGATGTTATGGCAACATTCCTTAAATGAAATGTCATTTTAAACTAAGATAATAAAATGTAGGTAGCCAATTTGCTGTAATGATTTTGATGTAATTATGTTTATTACAATTTTGAATTTTAATTGTTGAGAGTTAGGCATATGACAAGGTATTATTGTACTATAAGTCTGATACTCATGTTTTGCCAGTTTTTGTTCAATAATTTAAAACAACAAATATGTTTAGTGTAAATGTGATTATACTCAAGTACTTAATAATTAATAAACTGCCACATAAAACATTTTAAAATGTGTTATACTTCTATATGTTGCATTGTATATAAAAGGCTGATTATATCGATTTTAGTATAAAATTCTGCTTTAAAACATGAAAGTATATGTGTTTTGCTTGGTTGCATAAATTTCAAATAAGAAACTGTTTTTTTGTTAATTTAAATAAGTCTTGCCCCAATACTTACTTTTAATGCCAACATGATTATAAATTATGCGCTAATTTTTAAAATTAAATAGTGAGTTGCATAAATTTTTTACTTGCAAACCATTTAGTACTAGTTTAAAAACATAATATACTGCCATTATAGGTCTAAGAGCTTTGCTTATAATTTCCAACTAGTGATTAGCATGGTGATTGACTGAGTGGTTTTTGTGCTTTGCGACTTTATTATTTTTTGGACTGCAATTGAATCAATGCTGAGCGTCCTAGAATATATTTACATTTTATTATATGCGATTTCTTATCAAGTCTTTATTTTTTGAAATGCTAGAAATTTTTAACACATGCAT
This sequence comes from Parnassius glacialis, assembly GCA_033319125.1. NCBI lineage: Eukaryota > Metazoa > Arthropoda > Insecta > Lepidoptera > Papilionidae > Parnassius > Parnassius glacialis. The sequence goes on from JAVANC010000004.1 coordinate 41,190,436, forward strand.
TACCATAGAATGTGAAAATGCTGTACCATATTTAGATAACACAAAATGACTTGCCACTTACTGTAATTTTGATAATAAAATTCTCATTATTACCCAACCAACTAATATTCTATTAATTTAAATTCATATTTATTCAACAAATGAATTATACAATTCAGTTTATATATAAAAATTATGTGCTTTGTACTCAGACCAACAAAGAAAAACCTACATATATTTCAAGTGAAGCAAAAACCAAGCCAAAACTGTGCCTCAACGTATTGATAGAACGTACTATGCAAATATTATGCATCATAAACCATTTGTAATCATCAACAAGGTTCTAGGTGCATTTGTATGTGTCCAGCAGTGATTATGTACAGGCTGAAAAGAAACAAAAAAAGAGATGTGTGCATGAGTGTGTGTCAAAAAGTTGAACATGGTTTCAGCATCTCTTGAAATGAATGCAAATTCGTCTGTTGTATTTGTCTACCGACTTCAAGTAGGAGCCGGTACGCAATTTGACTGTATGTTTTTTTTTATGTGTGTAGCTCGTAACTTTTTGCTGGGTGAACCGATTTCGATGATTATTTTTTTATTTGAAAGCTTGTGCTTCACATGTGGTCCCATATAAATTTGATCAAGGTCTGACCAATAGTTATTGAGTTATTCTTAATAATTTATATTGAAGTCTGTTGTACAAAATTCTTAATTTTAAATTATTGATCTGAGAATTAGAAGTAAACAAATTAATGAACAAGCATATTATGTTATTCGTAAACTGTTTTTAATTAACAATTACTAAGTTAATAGAATTTGTTTTAAAATTTTGTAGCTCACATACATATCCATTTATTCTCATTTGATTTCAATGCTCTATTATGTTTCAACTGTTATAGTTGGATAAATAGTGGCAGTCAGGCAATCAATACTAAATTACACTGGGAGAACATGTTACCATAAATACATATGGAATATGTATACTTAATCACATTTTTGTTTCTATAAGAGCTATTTGTAATATGCATATTATAATGAAAGCCGTTTAATTTCATAAATTTCATATTTACTCGAAGACTTACAAGTTTGAATTCAGGGAAAGTATCGCGATCCTATCATTACCTGGATTAGCCCACGTTTGTTAAAATTATTAAGGCAAATCTAGGACCTTATTGTATTTATTTTTCTACCGAATTTACTTTCATTTCTTAATGTTTCAAATTATTTGAACATTTATTATATATATATATATATTCGAACCGTAATATTTATAGATTTATAATACTAAATGTTATGTTCTTTCAATGAGTAGCTAAAAAAGTATTATGAAATATGAAAATTAATAATAGAAAATTAATTTAAAAATAAACAGTATAATTTGAAAATAATAATATAAATCAATTATGATTTTAGTCTTCCAAAACTGATTTTGACCACAATTAACCTTTACCTTGTTTAAAAAAAATATGAATAATCATTATGAAACTCAATGTGTGATCTGTTGTGGCAGCATTAATTTTTAATAATATTTGTTTACCGTTTGTGTTGTAGTAGACGTACATGCAGCTCGCGAATTGCACATGTCACTTGACTTACACCACATAGTACCTTTGTCACAACCCATTCTTGTAACAGTAACACCAATTTATTCTCTAAACTTAGCAATAATTAATGTATGTATATTTAAGGGTCGAGAATACATTATTTATGACCTAATTTTTGGATATTAGCTAAATTAAATGCAAGAAGTAATAAAATTTTGATACATTAGACAAGAATAATTCGGTAGATAAACAGATTTAATATTCATTATTATAAAACTTTGTTGTAAGGTAGAGTTTCTTTTTTTGTAATACAATATATTACATCTATCAAATAATTACAATCATTTTTCAAGTATTTACTATTAAAACAAAGGTAGGTTGTTAATAAGTTACTGGCACCTAACTTCTGTAATATTACCAGTGGGCGAACATATACGACGATAATGTTATATTTTTGTTGCATTATGTTTGTTTATCGTTTGAAAATGGATGTAATTGTAAATTATATATTGCAGATAAAAATCATACGTACGCCTAAAGCAATAAAATCGCCTCTAGACAGACTGTTTTAAGTCATCGTCTTCATGATCGTACAATAGCACATCATTCAATTAAGAGATATGGAGTCAACTTTCCTCATTGATCTGCCTTGATTGTTCAGGCATATCCCACTGATCTTTCACTTAAGACGTTAAAGGTTCAAAGCAATATGACTACACGATGAATCATACAATGATAGGGATTTTTATTATTTAAAAGATATATAAATTATAATATTTTGTATATATAGAATGCTATTGTTCGTGTTCGTATCGTGTTCTTGCCATCATCATAAATCTGAAGTTTCAACGCCGGCCGATGTGGAAAGGAAATCAGTTTTAACACATGTGATATGTAGAAATCTAGAGCCATACTCTTTCATAATTTACTTAGTTTTAACATATTGCTTATGCGAGAAGAAGTAGGGTTTATATTGATGAGAATGTAATAGTTAAACTGTAGTAACACCAAGCATAGTCTAATTATATGTAATTCATAGAGTGATCATAGCTTTATTTATAAGATTCTTTTTTAATAACTTAGATCATTTACAGGAGCGTCTAAATAGTTTCTTCCCCTCCAATTCACACGTTTACAATTATAACAACCATTTTTCAAAGCTGTGGATACCACGAAATATGGCACTAATAGACTAGTGTGTCCTTGTATTTTGAATTTGTTCATCGAGCTAGATAAGATACCTATTGTCCATTGCGCTCCTGCATAGTATACACGTGGATAGTGTAAAACCCTAGTTTACAAAAAAGCTCGAATTATAAATCTGATTAGATAAAACGAAAATGTAAGCTTGGCTATAATTTATGTAATAAACTATTGATACTTATTCTATGCGTCTATTATTTCCTTTCCTTTATGTGAATAATACAAATAATTACACGTATTGCCATTTTCTAACTCAAATTTATGATTGAACAATTTACAGGAGTAGTGAATGCAGCACGTGTAATGTTTTAGTTAAACAAATTATGTGGGTACCTACTACATTACAAAATGGCGGCTTGTCACATACAGGTTACTTTTACTTGTTGCATTCGCGATATGTACGACAGATCTTTTATAAATATATAGTGCAATCTATTCTATGTTCAATAGTAACGGATGGATGAAACGGCGTGTGTAAGAATAATAAAGAAATGTACCTACATCAAATCTAAATATTTTAACAAACCCAAAAACTCAAAGAAACGGTGTAGGGTCCTGTGTGCAGAATGTTTTTACTTGCAAAGATTATAGTTACTAAGCCAAAGAGATTACCTATATGGCTTTGAAACAATAATTCCGTTCAGTGATACCTCTATCGATCCGAACAATAAGGAATTTATTCAGAAACAGGTTATTCGTGCAAGGACTGGTACAACGCTGAATGCTAATTAAATGGTAATGTTCCAAAAAATTCTTGATGCTCTCGGTAAAAGGCATCGCTAATTTATTTTTAAAGAAATCTAATTTTCGTGTACCTATCTACATAATCTTAATGACTAATATTATAATCTATATTATTTTATTATATAACGATGGATAACTTGAAATGGGTTATAAATTTTTACCCTATCATACGCCTACTTTGTCGTAATTAGTGTTGTGATAAATTTACAGAAAATAATATCTACCTTATATACCAGATCTTAATACCTATATGCTAGTTTGTTTGTAATAGTTATAAAAGTACCTATTTGAATAGATGGTGTCGATAATATAAAATACAGATGACTCAGGACCGTGCTCTGTAACATTTCTTGAGGGCTATGTTCAGCAAACGACTTGTGAAAGGCGGTAATTACGATGATATAAGATTAGCCTGATTTATTCGACCGATCGGCGATATTTGAACACTACTTCGTAACATCATCTATCCATTATATCCTAAAAGGCCTCTGCTGCTCTCCTAGGTCCCCCCATAGATTGCCTCATAGGGGGGATTTTGCCACACTTGCCACGCTTGGCAGGCGGGGTTATCAGAAAGAAGCTAATGCCCATCTCCTGTTTTCAATTGCTCACTGTCGTCTTTTAGGACGATATTAGGTAGTAGCTATTCTTACAATGCCGCTGCCGGGTTAACGTAACATCATAGAATGTTAAAAAATGCTTAGCGTAGATGTTTTATCTTACACAAAGTTGTGGACTCCAGTTACAGCCAGACCAAACATATTTTTCAACAGTACTAGCGCGCCCGTCTCGACTTTACCCGAACTAAATTTAACTGTCTGAAGATTTTGTAAAATGGAACAATCATCCCTCTACATTTATTTATAGAACACACTGAGGTGCACTTTATATCTGTAGGTGAAAGGTAAAGAATCTTAAGTCCATTTTTGGCCGTTTTCGTGTTTTTACAGATTCTGATTAGAAAAACTCGAATTAATATAATGGTAAAAGACATTAAGTCCTAATGCCGTATCATTTTAAATTAGCAAATATAATTGAACATTAAGTCCCTAAGTACATAAAAAGTAAACAGTCGTAAAGTTCTTTAATATCTTTTAGCATTCAATTATAGACGACAGTTCAGTACTAAACGAAATTATGTGGGACTTACGATTCTGTTGCACTAACTCCCCCGCCCGCTACTCTCGCGCTGCCGCAGGTCGCGGCGATGCTTTCTTCTTTTCTTCAATTTCCATCCGTACCTCATCATCCCACCTTAACGTGTTATTTTTTCTTTCATTCGTTCTCTTATTTACAACACATAATTTGGTAGCTGCATCCACCAAATCTTTCTTGACATTATACTACACAGTCTCTAAGTCTAAATCATTCATACAGAATTCATCCATATTACATTTTCTCTCAGCCTACATTTGAACTGTTCTTTCACACCGTCATCTTGTAACCTCTCTATTCTTATACGCTGTAACGCAGTGGTAGACACAGATGCCCGATGCCGCCCACGTCTGAATAGACCATTAATTCGGCATAAGACCATGTAATGGTCCGTCCCTACGTTGGACCCCCGGTAAAACCTTGTATCAACCACCGCGCTTCTCATTCTTTTATCCACAATTATGAAATCTATCATGCTTCTATCATCACCTCTTTTCCATGTATATATGTGAATCTTCTTATGACGAAAGAAAGTGTTCGTCACAAAAATATTCTTTTCCACACATACGATAAGGAGATTTTCACCATTCTCATTTATACATTTATCACTAAACGTTCACAATATCCTTTCACAACCAAGTCTTTTCACCCCAACCCTTCCATTAAAATCTAATACAATATTTTCATTACCCTTGCATTTCATTAGCACAATCCTTACTAACTTACAACAACTTAAACCTAGTAGAGCCATGCTGCAGCTATATAAGTAGTATAGTTGTAGCACGAATGGGTCGGCTCGACCGGGGAAGGACCACGCTCTCACAGAATACCAGCCTAAAATAGCAGTTTAATGCTGCTGTGTTTCGTATGGTGAGTGTAGAGAACCGAAGACCCTTTTTACTGGAAATGAGGCATTCCATCTTAGTCCTCACGGGTGGCAACGCATCTGCATTTCGATTCGCAAACGAGGATAAATGTAGATGTCTGAGGGCTACAGCAACCAATTACCATCAGGTGGACTGTGTGGTCGTTTGTCACCCTATCCTATAAAAAAGACTCCCATAACTGCTCGCGGATGTAAGTGGGCTTAGAAATGTCTCGGGCGTAGACCCCTAGAACAAACAACTTCTTTAAGCCCACTTTCATTCGTATCCATAGCAGTCTCAGGCTTACACATTCATAATCTTTCACACAAATGACCCATTCTTTCTGAATGGATGATACCGACTCCCTGGCATGCCCGCACGGTCTCGTCTACACCAGACCAGTACGCGGTATACATGCCATTTACACATAATACATCTATTCCTCTATCATACATCATATCGCATACTTCATCCACCTTATCATTCATTGTTACACATACATTCAACGTAGATAGACGAGCTACCGCAATCCACTTTTAGCCCCTTCGGGGGACAGAACGTGTCGGGTGGCGAACCTCGTGGTTTTTCTCCCGGAGATTCTTCGCACCCCTGCCCCATTAAAGGGGCGCCGGGAGTTCGGAGCCATGTCGTTACTTTTTTGGTGCGAAAGTAGTGGTGGTATTTTTTACGCCGCTACCACACGGCAAGGAGCCAAGTCTGATCTTTCGGTTTTGTCGCTTGTATAGCACCACCTGGGTGCACATATAGGGTGGGCCTAGCATTAGGTGGTTGAAGCCTACGGACGCGAGCGACTTATCCGTCAAGGGACGCATTTAAAAAAATTCTTGTTCTATAAGAAGGTACCTCAGCTCCCTTTGTACATCGCAAAACGGGAAATATGGGTCAGTCAGTGCCTTACTCTGATATAGTATGGGTGCTATTCAAGAAAGAAGACTGGCATATATGGTATTACAAAACTTCTTTTAGTCAAATGAATTTGAAAAAGTGTCTTTGATCAGAAATCGAAGAAGATCTTTGGACGATTTTACCCTACCCGTACTGCAACCCATAAGATAAGATTGTTAGCCGATTACAACCAACATATATCTAGACTTGCTAAAAGATTTGCAATGGGTTCCGCCCATTTTTCATGACTTTTATAAAAATTTGGTTCATGATGGTACAGCGCATGCTGTGTTACCTGCCGGAAACGGAATATTTTTTCTTAGCAGAATTGTTTTCATGATTGATATATTATAATACAAATAAAGTTGTCAAAATAACTGATATTTTTTATTGACATAGCTGAATGTTTTAGCAGGTAGTAACTATATTTTTACTATTTTACCCTTTTGTAATCAATTTTATTAATGATATAGGGACTTAACAAACATGGAAATATTTAATTATTGGAATACTCAGCAAAGTTAAAGAACATTAAGGCCAAAGATAAAGCCTTCAGAGGCTTTAGTGGATCCAAAATGTACCAAAATGTATAGTTAAAGAAATAAAGTAATCCTAGGTTTTTATTTGACATCGATCCGATATTTACTTTTTTATAAAAGCTCATTTTAATACTTCCATGAGGTAATAGTCATCATTAATGGGGTCTACTGTAAACTTTATAGATTGTGACTTAAGGTCCTTCACCTTTCACCTACAGATATAATGTCGTGTTGTTATTTAAAAGTATAGAAGAGTGATATACGGTCAATGCGGAATATAAAAACTACAGGTATAGCGGTTATCAAAAAAGTTTACCGACTAATTTATCATGCTGTATATTTTATATATAGAAATAAATTAACGTATTTTTTTTCCTATATTTTTTATACCTATTAATCAAAGTAAATACCCATGCAATCGATGCATCTTTGCCATAGTAGCAGTTTATTGATGCTTTTCTTGAATAAATCAGCTGGACGGGAGGCAACAAATCCTATTAAAAAAAATTCCCGCCATAAAGTTATCCAAATTTCTGAAAAAGTAGAAGTCTGTAAGCGCAAGATCTGATCAGTACAGAGGATGACGCTTTCAACCCCAGCTTGTAAATTGGAGACTCTGTTGTGCAGCATGAGATCTTGCGTTGTCGTGCAGGAGCAGCAGCCATGAGCGATTGACCAAAGCTGGTTGGAGACATGCGAGCTTCTCCATCATTGTGTTCAGTTCTTCACAGTACACATCTGCAGTAATGCTCATCCTGTTTGGTAAGAAGCTGTGATGAATCATATCGGTGCTAGATCACCAAACAGTGAGCATCACTTTTCTAGGAGTAAGTTTTCGTTTAGGGCATCGTTTAGGTGTTCAACCAACTTGCTGAGCGCTCGCATTTGTCACAAAGCGGTTCAAAATGCCTTCGTTTGTTTGCCTGTTGAGCAGTGCAATGAACATGTCGATGCGTACTTCGCGTTGGCGATCATTAAGTTTGTGGGGCACCCGTTTGCCATTTGTCAAGCTTTTTTACCTTGCCAATTTGACGCAAATGGACCAGTATTGTTTTAATGCTACCGTCGAAAGCTGTTGCTAATTCAGCCGTAGATTTAGTATAATCTACTTCCGCAATCGCCTTTAATTCGTCATTGCCGGCCAAAGTTTTCGGACGACCACGGGGTTCATTTTTCGGATCGAAATTTCCAGAACGGAGTCGGGCAAACCAATAACAGGTGGTTCGTCGTTTGTAGTATAGCGTGCCGCTTGTGCCGCTGTCGCGTTGCTGCCATGACGGTACTCATATTCCATAATTACTCGAATTAACGTATCCATGATGACGATAAGACTCAAATGCGATGAAAATGTAACGCTAATCAATAAACAAATTACTAATTTTGAAAAAATGATTCCATGTTTATAAAATAAAATTAATTTGAAATTAGAATTCTTAGTAAAACAAAGATTATTTTGATTTGAAATGGCCGGTACTGCAGGGCGGCAATATTTATAGATAAAGACCTATTATAATATATTATGTTATCAACGTCCAAGTTGTAAAATCCATATAGTTATATGCACGCTTATTATGAGATCTCATTATATAGAGAGCTCAAGCCATCACATGGTAATATCAATCATTCCGAAATATGAAATAGTTTTCTCATATTTCGGAATGATTTTAAGTTAGATTTAATTAAGATTAAATTAAGACATTTAGTACAGTGAAAACCTCTCTAACAATCTTTCTCTTCGTATTCCAGTACATTTAACCTTCCCTTTTCAATAAAGCATTTTCTGTTACAGCTGTACGCTTGTCTACACATTCGCCGTTCTTCTACACACGCCACAGCGGCAAGGCCGATCTAGGGAGAAAGGAAGATCTTGCGCTCCTGCCGCCCTGCCGCAGGGCCGACTTAAAAAACTGCTCCTGCTTGCCTCTACACACATCACAATTAAGGAGTCAATTAAGGGTCATCCCCACTCCTACACCCTAGATTGCCCCTGCGGCAGGCACGTCAGTAGGCGCCTCTTATGTCTAAAAATCAATTTTATGAGAAAATCGATTAAAACCATCTGCCGAAAAATATGTAATACTTATAATTTAAAATTAAATATTTTGTACAGCCGACTTCAATATAAGTTATTTAAGAATAACTCAAAAACTATTGGTCTGACCTTGATCAAATTCATATGGGACCACACGAGAACTATCAGCTTTCATATAAAAAAAGAATCACCGAAATCGGTTCACCCAGTACAAAGCTATGAAGTAACACACATAAAAACATACATTCGAATTGAGTACCGTCTCTTTTTTGGAAGTCGGCAGAAAACCAACTACAACAAAAAATATACGTAAGAGCCACATGATTTCCTGCTTTTTACTTTGCTGTTGTTAGTTTAAATTAATAGTAGTATCATAGTAAAAAAACAACAATTTTAGTTAACACGTAAGAGATTTTTGTTGCGCTTTATGTATCACATCAAAGCTTTTGAACAAAAATGCCTATAATAACTAAAATGAAAAACTATTAAGTATATCGAAAAAAAATTACGACAAGTCGAGCAAAAAAGCGGCACGGCCGTACCATCCTTTTCTCGAAGCAGTTCATACCAATTTAGAAACCCTATAACTTCGTTGTGGATAAAACTAGAAGCCTGAATTTTCAGTAACCAAGTAGGCATTGTATAAACTTGGTATATTTCAAATTTCATTAAATTTGAACTAGTAGTTTAAGAATTATTACTAGTCAGTTTCTTAATTTTGTCACTCACTGACGGACCGATCATCAAAACTCTAAGGCACTTCTAGCAGTCATAGAAGCTTCAAATTTGGAATACAATTATTGTTTAGTATATAAATCAAGGAAAAATTAAAATATTTTTCAATTTCTGTCCAGTTTTCGAGATACACCAACCGCATAAATAACTTTGGAATCCTATATAAATATATAGGATTTCAAAGTTACATTTGCAGTGAATGAATCAGTGTACCTATATATGTATAATATAATGGAATAATAGGTGTAGATAGGTACGTAGATATAACTATCTACAAAATGAAATGAGATGCCATCAAAAACATAACTTGTAAAAAAACCCAAGTCTCGCAACTCAGTTCTTCATTCTACCGTAAAAAGTTGTGAGATCCATGTAATACTAAGTCGGTTAATTTATTCAGTCCCTACTTAAGGGTCCTGCTGTCTTAAGTTATTACGTAATTAGCTAACTTAACAACATCTTATAGTGACCATATCAATATTAAAAATCTTTTATGTTTTAAATAAATAAATTGACTTGGCAATCAAACTAAACAATCTTTTTTAATATAATATGTATTATAATAGTATCGATTCTGGTGTGTTTCCTGATTTAATGAAGTATAGTAAAGTAATACCTTTATTTAAATCCGGTAGTACATTGGACCCCGCTAATTTTAGACCTATTTCTGTACTACCAACTCTCAGTAAAATTTTTGAAAAAATAATTTTGGATCAATAGTTAATTTTTTTAATACTAATAAATTACTTCATAAAACCAATTAGGTTTTACAAGGGGTCGCTCGACATCTGACGCCGGTGTTGAGCTTATGAAATATATTTATAATGCCTGGGAGAATTCACAGGATGCCTTAGGTGTTTTCTGTGATCTTTCCAAGGCTTTCGATTGTGTTCATCATGAAATATTAATAAGGAAACTACAACATTACGGTGTAAAAAAATTGGCGCTTAGACTTATTACTTCATATTTAAGTAACAGAACTCAAAAAGTCGTGATCAATGGTAAAGGTTCCTCCGGATCGGTAGTATCAATGGGCGTTCCATAGGGCTCGATTCTTGACCCATTCCTGTTTTTAATCTATATTAATGACTTACCTTATCTTGTAGGGGACAATCACGATATAGTATTATTTGCTGACGATACCTCTTTAATTTTCAAACTCAAACGGCAGTTAATTAATTCATCATTATCATCATTACAGCCCTTCACAAGTCCACTGCTGAACATAGGCCTCCCCCAAAGAATGCCACAAAGCACGGTCCTGAGCCACCTGCATCCATCGACTTCCTGCATGTCTTACCAGGTCGTCACTCCATCTCGTGGGGGGACGCCCTACACTTCGCCTACCGGTACGAGGCTGCCACTCGAGAACCTTTCTTCCCCATCGGTTGTCGGTTCTTCGAGCTATATGGCCGGCCCACTGCCACTTCAGCTTACTAATCCGTTGGGCTATGTCGGTTACTCTGGTTCTACTGCGGATATCCTTATTCCTAAGTTTATCACGCAGAGAAACTCCGAGCATAGCCCTCTCCATAGCTCGCTGAGCGACCTTGAGCTTCCTCATACGGCCAGCAGTGAAGGACCACGTCTCAGTTCCGTAAGTCATCACTGGCAACACGCACTGGTTGTACAATTTCGTTTTAAGGTTTTGAGGTATGTCTGACGAGAAGATGTGTCGTAGCTTCCCGAACGCTGCCCAGCCGAGTTGAATCCGTCGATTGACCTCTCGGTCGAAGTTGGACTTACCTAGTCGGACTATTTGTCCCAGGTAAACATACTCGTCAACAACTTCGAGCTTAGTGCTCCCAACAACTACCGGCATAGGTGTGACATGGACATTAAACATGATCTTTGTTTTGTCCATGTTCATCTTAAGACCTATCCGTTGGGAGACACTATTGAGGTCATTGAGCATAGTGCTTAGGTCCTCCAGCGATTCTGCCATAAGGACTATATCGTCGGCAAATCGAAGGTGAGTGATGTATTCGCCATTGATGTTAATACCGCATCCTTTCCAGTCCAGAAGCTTGAAAACGTCTTCCAATGCAGCGGTGAAGAGTTTCGGGGATATAACATCACCCTGTCTTACACCTCTCTGCAATTGGATGGGTTTCGTACTCTGGTTCTGTACTCGGATAGCCATCGTAGCCCTACTGTACAAACACTTCAGCACTTCGATATACCGACAGTCAACTTGGCACCGCTGAAGGGACTGTAGCACCGCCCAAATTTCGACGGAATCAAAGGCTTTCTCATAGTCCACATACGCCAGACATAGTGGCAAATTGTACTCTTCGGACTTCTGTACAATTTGCCGTAGGGTATGTATGTGGTCTATGGTGCTAAAGCCCTTTCGGAAACCGGCTTGTTCGGGAGGCTGGAAGTCGTCAAGTCTGCGCGCAAGACGATTCGTAATGACTCTCGAAAACAGCATGTAGACGCGGCTCAGAAGGGAAATCGGTCTGTAGTTCTTCAAGAGAGCGTTGTCACCTTTCTTGAAGAACAAGACCACCGCACTTCTGCTCCACGCCTCCGGTGTTATGCCACCATGAGGACGGAATTAAAGAGCTTCTGAAGGACTTCAAGTACCGGTCTTCCACCCGCTTTCAGAAGCTCCGCTGTAATTCCATCCTCGCCTGGGGCCTTGCCGTTTTTAAGGTGCTGGAGAGCCATTCTAATCTCGCTCAGACTGACGTCCGGGATATCTTCGGAATAGTGTCGGATAAGACTCGCTCTTGGATCGTTACTCACACTTGCGTGTGGCTCCAACGATGACGTGTACAGCTGCACATAGAACCTCTCAATCTCACTCAAAATCTCAGGTGCCCCGGAAACGATGCTGCCACATTCGGTCTTCAGCTTTGACAGTTGGCTCTTTCTGGCAGACAGATCTCTGGCAAAGACTTTGGAGCCTTGGTTCCGCTCGATCGCTTCTTCAATACGAGCTGTATTGAAGTTGCGTAAGTCCCGCCGCATGCATTTGGAGATCTGTCTGTTCAGTTGCCTGTATGCTGTCAAATCTGTTGAAGAATGTAGCCTCATCTCCCGTCTAACAGCCATGAGATTAAGAGTGTGATCGGAGAGTTTTTGTGTTCTTCTGCGGCGGGTCTTGCAGAACTTAGCTCCGACCGCATGGACAGTTTCCACGAGCTTGTCATTCATATCGTCCACTTCATTGCAGTCTTCTAGGCACTGAAAACGGTTTCGTAACTCGAGCTGAAAGGTTTCGGGACTTTGGATTAGAGCACGAGGGGGACGGAGCGTTGACTTCATCAGACGAGACCTCTCCAACTTAACATTTAGGTTCAGTGTGCCTCTAACCATTCGGTGATCGCTGCCGGTTTTCACACTCGCGATCACTAAGACATCACTGAACAGTTGTCGTCTGGTCGTCATAATGAAGTCAATCTCATTTTTTGTCGAACCGTCGGGGCTCAACTAGGTCCACTTCCTGTGGGGCCGCTTCTTGAAGAAAGAGTTCATCATAAAGAGTCCCTCTTTTTCCATGAAGTCGGCTAGCTGCTGGCCCCTTGGGTTCCGTTGCCCTATTCCAAATTTCCCTACTTTCAGCTCACCGTTCTCTCTTGTGCCTAGTTTTGCATTGAAGTCTCCCATTAACACCGTATATTGGGTTTTGGAGGAATGCATGGCTCTAGAGATATCCTCATACATTTCCTCCACCTCCTCATCGGGGTGTGCCGAGGTTGGTGCGTAAACCTGTATGACCTTCAGCGAATACCGTTTGGTGATTCCGAGTATAAGGTACGCAACCCTCGTCGACACACTCCCGATCTTTACAACGTTGTTAACGAGAGACTTGTGGACGATAAATCCGACACCTCCTTGGGACAGATGTTCGCCCTCCCGGTGATAGAGCAAGTTGCTGGATTCGAGGATTACCGTGTCCTCCCCCTCTCTTCGGACTTCGGATAATCCTATAATATGCCAGCGCAACTTGTCTATCTCTTCTTCCAGCTCCACGATCTTCTCGTCAGTCCTCAGGGTGCGTGCGTTGTATGTTGCCAGGTCGAGTCGTCGTAGGTGGCAACCAAACCTCCACCGGAGATTCTTAGCACCCCCTGCCCCGCCGTCACCATGGTCGCCACCGTAGCCAGGAATAGCGGGGCCGCCGGGGACTGGGGGCCGTCTCTTTATTACATCCATTCATAAGGGGGGTATTTGCCATAGTTGCCACGCTTGGCGAGCGGGTTGGCAACCGCAGTTTTTTTTTTTATTATAATATTGGCTATTATCAGGAAGATGCTGCTGCCCATCTCCCACCTGTTTCCCTTTGTCGCCTTTTACGACACCCACGGGAGGATATGGGGTAGTGGATATTCTTGACCGCCACTACACGGCTTAATCAATTATGACGATGTAAATAATGCTCTATCGAAATTAGTACATTGCTTTAACGCCAACAAAAAGTGTATTAAATTTAAAATACCTAATGTAAGACATTCGAATACCAATGTGCTATTAAATGGGGAGAAGTTGAGTCTTGTGGATAGCACTGTTTTTCTCGGTATTACTATTGACGCGAAACTTCAATGGGGCTCCCATATATCTAAATTAGCAAGCAGACTCTTAGTTCTGCAGCATATGCTGTAAGAAAGATTAGAAGTCTCACAGATGTTGAGACAGCTAGATTAGTGTATTTTAGTTACTTTCATAGCGTTATGTCTTATGGAATTTTGCTATGGGGTAATGCGACTGATATTGAAGCTACATTTGTTTTGCAAAAGAGAGCCGTTCGGGCGATTTATAACCTAAATTGTAAAGAGTCCCTCAGACAAAAATTTTAAGAAATAAACATATTAACTTTGGCATCGCAATATATTTATGAAAATGTAATGTATGTACATAAAAACATAAATGCCTTTAATAAGAATAAGGATGTGCATACTTTAAACACTAGGAACAAACATAAGCTTGTAATACCAGTTACTAGACTCCACAGAATCAGTAATTCATTTATGGGGCAATGTATACGCTTTTACAACAAAATCCCAGAACATATTCAAAGTTTATCAATAAACAAGTTTAAAAGTTTTATTAAAGAAAAACTGTACAAAAAGGGTTATTATAATATCAAGGAATACATGAATGAAAATAACCCTTGGGAATAAGGTGATCGCCACCATGCTGGTTCTATTAAAAATCATTTAAAAATTGTATAAATGAAATTATTGTTAAGTGAAATATGTTTGAAAAAAAAGTCCCGCTGGGTTTCTTGCTGGTTTTTCCCAGGACAGAGGTATTTTCCGAACCAGTGGTAAATAAAAAATGACTTTCAATAAGAATTATGTAATAATCAATATTGAATAAAAAAATATTCTATTCTATTCTATTATAGATACATTGTGTTTTCATGCGATGGCCAAGTCAATCTATTTATTTAAAATATAAAAGATTTTTTGTATTGATGTGGTCACTATAAGATGTTGTTAGGTTAGCTAATTGGCGCAGGTTGAGCAAAATGTCGCGCTAGTCGTTATTTGTACGGTTTTTAAGAGCTATCTACTTTTTATTTAAAAGATATATCAACAAATAAAAAACACATTATATTTCTACATAATCTTGATTTCATAAGAGCTATATCCAATTTTTTTTAAAGGAATAAATATTAATATAATCTCCTTACAACGAAACCACATAAATGTGAAATTATTATTGATAACATGCATCTCCTCGTAAAGTAAGTATTATTTTATTTTGCGATTTACACCAATGGATAGGCAATTTATTAATGAACATTTCTATTATATTTTTTTTTCAAAAGACCGAAATTTGATTTTATTAAGAAATTATTTTAAAATCTGGGCGTATTCACTGCCCACGAGCTTGCTGCAGTCACCAGTCAGTGAGCGCTGAGCTCTTCGACGTGAAGTTCATGTCGTTAGAGCGTCGGCCAGCGCACACGTTCACGTCGATAATATTATTACTTATTAGGTTATTTATAGGTAGTATTATTTGTTTGTTTTGGGTATAATTTTTCGTATTAGTTATATATTTGTTGTGTTTTTTACGGCGCGATGAAGCTTTTTGCGTGTATTTTCTTTGAAGTAAATGCAAATAAAAAAATGAAGCACCATTAGCATGTAAGGTTCGAATCCATAATTAACATTTCGACAAATATTATAATTTACACTATAAAAGGCTAATTCAATATTATCAGTATAATATACAGTTAAAAATAATCTTGATACCCAATCACAATATCTTATTAGGTATAGTACTGCCTCGTTGGTCTAGTGCTTGTAGTAGTACGACTGCTGATCATGAGGTCCCGGGTTCGAATCCTGGGTCGGGCCAAAAAGTCAGTTATGAGTTTTTCATTTATGTTCTAAGTTATAATTAGTATTACTAAGTTATAGTTTTTGCTAAAATATAGTATATTATTTATTGCTTGTTTTTTCTTCTTTTTCAAAAAATAATTGAGTACATAAGGTGTTCTATACTTATAATTCGGTAAAAAGTATCTAAGTAGGTACTAATATACCTACTTTTTACTATAAACTAAAAAAAATTAAAACTAAATTTAACTAAAAAGACTAAACTGACCATTTATTTTTTAACTCAAAACAGGACATGGTTTTATTTATACTCTAAAAACTATAACTATTAATATAATTAGTGTTCACTATAAAATTATATTCGGTATAGACGGTAATTATTGAATGCAACATATATTTTTTTTTAATTATTAATTACAATAGGGTATTTTACACCATGTAAAAATAAGTCAAAGAATAAATATTTATGATAGATTATGTAAAAAGTAAACGAGAAATATTGATTTCTATTTATAAAAATGCATTATAAATTTTATATTTCAATTTAAAGAATAATTTTTTTTAGCTGTGCCTCAAATCTGCAAAATGATGTCCGCCATATTAGATAGCGTCGTGACGTCACTAGGTCAGAGAAATAGGTTATGTGCTGTGTACTAACTAGTTAATTTCGAAATTTTCAAGTTATCATTACGATTGTTGACTTTTATTCCAAATTTTATTGAAAAGGCGTCATGGAAGACGGATTTGTAAAAGCGAGTTTATTACTTCGCTTTTAGCACTAATGTTATAGATATTATAATATAAGTTTAGGTGAGAAAAACTTTTTGTTATATTTTTTTATACAAACCCTCAGACGAAATAAAAGTCACTTTTTTATTTGGTCTGAGTACAAACCATGTCTTTATTCCCATATAATAGAAGAAAACAGGAATTAAGTAAAACACTGCACTGCACTTGCAAGGGCTATCAAAATGGCCCACAAAAGGCGGGACGCGGGACAGACGAGCAATGAACCTAATCTATTACAAAATTTGACTTGCAATAGGTACCTATCATGTCATGATGTTTTGTTTTGTTTAATCGATAGTTAAATATAAGTCATACTTACATCAGAGTGATCTTCACAGAAGTATAGTTTAGATTTTGTAGACAATGCCTTCGGGTCTCTTCATGCCAGTTTTAACCAAGTATTTGTCATATTTAAATCAGTTGGCACTTTAATCCATAACTTCCCCTTCCCCGGCGTTCTTATGCTCGTCTTTTTGCAATCAGGCACAACACAGCAATGATGATTTTAAATAAGAATAAAATTCTGCTGAAGTTTTTTATGAGTTTTATTCATTTGTTAACAACATCGCCTTTAGAACTGGAACCGTAAGTGTTTCTTTCAGACGTCCACAATTTATTCAAAATAAAAAAAATACTCTTTCTACCGGAGCATTTGTACCAGGTAGACATAAAATATATTCGATTAAAAAAGATTATGTTGAAGATTGTTGACTTTGAATACTTCCATCCAACGAGTTACGGGACAATTTTGTGTCCCGGAGCTTTATTTGGGGACAATGGGACAGGTGACCGAGAAAAGGGACAGTCCCGTTCAAAACGGGACGTATGGTCACTTTACCTATAACCCGGCGACGGCTCCGTGGCGCAGTGGCTTAGCAATCAGTTGTTGCGCTGGGGGCCGCGGGTTCGAATCCCGCACGGAACAAATATTTGTAAGGCCTACAAATAATTGTTCCGGGTCTGCATGTTTGTCCTTGTGCAATTTATGTTTGTAAACTGCCTCCACGACTCTCATTCTATATTACTCTCACTCTGCGAAACATCCTATTCATTTGTTTATTCTTTATTGCACCAAATATTTGTACAAAAGGCGAGCTATCTATCTATTTACCTATAGTGAGTAGGTATCTTTTAAAGTCACAATTTTCAATGCTTAATTTTTAATATATAATTAATTATAAAATTTCATAATTAGATAATATATGAGAATACATAATTCTAATATAATGCAAGTAATATACCGAATAAAAAAATTAAAATACATTTATCGCTGTACGCTGTGTGTATTTCCATAAAATAGTTTATTGATGTTGAAAAAATACTACGTCCGTACAGTAGGTACAATACAGTGCATATTTCTTACGCGATCCTATATTGTAGCGAGTCGGCCCGGCAGGGAACACCAAATGCTCAAGGTCGTTCGCATGTAGACAGAAGGACCCTTAAGTAGGAACTGAATAAATTAACCGACTTAGTATTACATGGATCTCACAACTTTTTATGGTAGAAGAACTGAGTTGTGAGACTTGGGTTTTTTTACAAGTTATGTTTTTGATGGCATATATATTTCTCAGGAAACACTAATTAGAATATATATAATATATAACATTTGAACCACAAGTTAGAATAAAATAAAAATTACAAATCAAAATACTACTATTTTCTGTGGTAGGCTATATAATTATGCAGTAAATACCCGGACTAAATTGTAATAACGTTTCTGATACCTACGTCGTAGACGGATGGTAATCCTGATCTATTACCATTTTCAGGTCCTGTAAATGTTTAAACATGCTCTCAGTAATTTTAATGAAGAAATGTACAATCGATTTGGAGATACCAGACCGTTTCTTTGATTATTTCTTCGCTGTGGAAGTACAGTGCACTCATCAACATGTCTTAACCTATAAAATATGGAGCCATTGGATAAATATTTTAGACATCTAATGTTCACCATGACAGGATCTCCCTTCTTTTTGTCAGGCTGTATAGTTATTAGGTTCAATTCCATCTCTTCAAAATTTAGAAAGAAATCATGGTTTTACATTATAGGGCTTTTGCGGTCGAGCTTGTCTTATCCGGGTGATGTAATCACTGGGAGCGAATATTGGTAGTTTTATGTATTGCTCAATAGTGGAGAGTGAACACTATTCACTTCCATCTTAGTTTGCTCCTTTACCAGGTAGAGTTTTTGGATACAAATTTTCCTTCTTTGCGCCAAATAGCTTAGGGTACTTCACAAAATTTGATTCTGGTTTCGGTGTCCGCATCTATCAGAAATAATGATAACGCGCTGTGTTTAAAGTGGCAAGTTTTGACAGTAATCTATTAATCAAGATGTGAATTCATTAGCAGTACCATTACCATTTGCTTCGTACCAAAAGTAAATTATCACGTCATTGGATAGCACGTTATAAACCGTAAAGTCATGGCATTGTAATTTTAATTTATAGTACAATGCACGAGCCAATAGCTTTGGGGCAAGCAAAACACTTCGAACGTCGACTGTTATAACCACAACCTTTTCGTTTGCACTAGCTACGGCATTCATTTTGGCTTCACGGGCTTCAATTTTCTTCACAATATGGCTATCATATTCTTCTTTGGAAATGTTACCAGTATTATAATTATAGCACGTGTAGCACTGGTCTTTGCGAGGATGGTGAATGCCGATATTTTCTTTAGTCATTACCTTCGAAAATGTCTTTCTAGAGGCAGTTCTGTAATGGTTTTCAATACATCACTTCTTAAATACCTAATGCATGTGGAGTTCATATCGAAAATTCGAATCAACACAAAATTTTTTTTTTTAGCTAGACCGACAGTAATGGCTCGGCACTTTTGGTAAAATATCCAGACATATTTTAACAGTTCTTGTCAATAGAACGTTTTTTCCTGACCTAACAATAATATTTGAACTTGAATCGGCGTTTTCTGCAGATTGTTCCTCAATATTTTCTTCTAAAGTATCAAACTCTCTAGTCCAGCGACAAAAACTGTCTTCTCCAAAGTGTATTAAAGTCGCAACGACGATCTATTTATTTATCTTTCCTCAACTGTCACGATCGTGTGTTTTTATTTTATTCTATTTTCTTTTAACTTCATTGTGTAATATTTTACATATCCCTCCTAGCAATTTGTTGTCCTAGCATTGTTTGTTTACTTGCGTAATAAAGTTTGTCCGGAAGAAAACGAGCGATACCTAAGACTTCCTAAGGAAGATCTGCTGAAAAAAAATTTCAGCATGGAATAAGCAGGGCCTTTGTACATATTATGTTCTTTATACCAATCGTAAATACATTGTAATGTACGGCTAGAATGAAAATCAAATTAAATATTTAAGTTTTAATTTTTTTAAACAGCGCTTATCTATTACAAGGACATAAGTAAGATATTCAACTTCAATTAACAGCCCTTTTATACGTCCTAATGTTAGGCACAGGCATCTGCATATTTCTAAGAAGGCTTGTTTTTTAAAACAGAGCAGAATAATTCAAGGGGCAGGCCCACTGCATATTGACAAAATCATTTCATCATCATCATTACAGCCCTTCACAATTTCACTGCTGAACATAGGCCTCCCTCAAGGAATGCCACAAAGCACGCTCCCGAACCACCTTCATCCATCGACTACCTGCATGTTTTACCAGGTGGTCACTCCATTTATTGCGAGGTCGCCATACACTTCACCTACCGGTACGAGGCTGGCACTCGGGAACCTTCTGTTCAAACCGGTCGTCAGTTATTGGAGCTATATGGCCGGCCCATCGCCACTTCAGCTTACTAATTCCGTTGCGCTAAGTCGATCACTCTGGTTCTACTACGGATATCCTCATTTCTAAGCTTATCACGCAGAGAAATCTGAGCATAGCTTCCTCATACGGCCAACAGTGAAGGACCATGTCTCAGATCCATAAGTCATCACAGACCAACCGACCTGTTCACGGTATTTAGATTTCAATGATTTTTGACTGGAAGTAAGATTTTTAGATTTTGTAAATAAAACAATGTTGTACTCAATCATTTATTACACGAATACTAGACATTTAATAAAACAAATTTTTCGGATTTTATTGTGTTTAATTTAACTTAATTTAATTCCCAACGTTTCGGGCGCTTTATTTCAGAACATAACATGTAATATGCTCGATTAGATAAACATAAAAGCTCCTATTTCCGTTACTGAAAACCGATAAGCTCTTACCTGGTCATCATAAATGTCATGATTTACTTTATTAATTTAGTCTCACAAAATTGATAAACATAAACCATATAGGGGTAGTATAGGGCACGCAGAATGTTTAGCAAAAAGTATTTTTGTAAGAGACACCGGCCAGTTATAATTTATTTTAAAAATACAAATGTTGCAATTTAAAGTTTCCCCCCACTCTTTTTATCGGGTTTCGTCGGCAAGTTTTTCGCGCGATGATATTTTACGTTGTTTCTTGAATTGCCTTATGAATTGAATACATAAGGCATAATATAAAAAGTATCAGCTCTGTGTCCATGCCTCACGCTAACTTAGGTTAGGGCTTTTGGGGACCTAGTTCTAGATTTAAAGAAATATATTTCATTAGCTTCGGTTCCGTTCAATTTATATAGTTATCTTATAAAATATTTATATAAAAATATAATTGAAATGCTATTGTGACAATATTATATATTATCACATTAATTTACCTCATATCATGTAAAATAAATGACAAATTATTAAAAATTTTACTCGTTTTAATAAATTAATTAACAATATACCTATGTACTCTTTAACAGTGGTAGAGCCACGCGGCAGCTTTTGCTGTCGCACGGATGGGCCGGCTCGAACCGGGGTAGTACCACGATCTCACAGAAAACCAGCGTGAAGTAGAGGTTTACCTCTGCGTTTCGCTTGGTGAGTGCAGGTGGCCGGAGGCCCTTTTTATTTGAAATGAGGCATTCCATCTTAGTTCTCACGGGTGACAACGCATCTACATTTTGATTTGTAATAGAGGATAGATGTAGATGTCTATGGGCCGCAGCAACCACTTACCATCAGGTGGACTGTGTGCTCGTTTGTCACCCTTATCCTATATAAAAAAAAAACTCTAAATAAACAATAATTAAATACCTACTGACAATTCTACCTACGCATAATCTATTATGAAAAAAAAACCGTGCATGCGCGGTAAACTGTTTACGGCACTACGCGACGACATAGAGTAGCCAGTGGCGTAGCTACCCAGGGGCTAGGCGGGGCGGTGCCCCGTGGCCCCTAAACTAAAGGGGCCCCTCGGCCTCCAAGAACGACGTTCGAAAAATTATGTACTATTCTAGTTGAATAAAGAATTTTCGAGATTAAAATTTTTGGCTCCTGAACGCGAATGGCTCGAACTGAAATCACAAAAATTACTTCCACTTCCAGAACAATAACATTTTTAAAAATAATTGTCTACTTTGTTTTATTGTATTTTTTATATAGAAGAGGGGGACAAACGAACATGCGTCTCACCTGATGGCAAGTGTCGACCACCGCCTCTTAACAAAAACAACACCAAGGGAATTGCAGGCGCGTTGCCGGCTGTTTAGAAAGGAGTAAGCTCGTTTCTTGAAGGTCCCTAAGTCGTATAGGTCCGACAGTAATGGACCGTCAAACATCCCGATGAAATGGATTGGTGAAATGCGTTGATAAAATTTTGTAGCTGGGATTAATCCGAACAACTCCTCTGAACACTCCCGTGGTAAATGCGCTAGAAAATGCAAAGGGATGCAACATCTCTTCGTCTCGTATTTCTTTTTCGTCAGTCGTCGACGATTCGAGCCACTTTGCGCTGGATGCGGTCAAGTGGAAGGAGCTAGTACTAGGGAGCCCCAGCCCAGGGATGAGAACAGTATTCCATGTTAGGCCGAACCTGCCCCTTGTAAAGTCGCAAGCAGTGTGCCAACATAAAATACTGTCCCGCTCTGATGAGCACGCCAAGCTTTTTAGAGGCCAATTCAGCCTTCCCTTTCAAGTGACCACGAAACTGCACGCTATGTCAACGCTGAAGATTTCGATACTGGCTGAGTAACAAGGGGTGGGTAATGAGTGCCCTGAAATTGAGGAGTTACGACAGAGGGGTTCTTTTTAGTGGTAAATGCGTAAACTTATGTCCAATGTTGTATAGCTACGACACTGAGAGTAGCGCACAGTTTTTGTTTGAAATAGCTGTTCTAGTCAGTGGCGTAACTACCCAGGGGCTACCCGGGGCAGTGCCCCGGGGCCCCCAAGCTAAAGGGGCCCCTCGGCCTCCAAGAACGAAATTCGAAAAATTATGTACTAACCTAGTTGTATAAAGAATTTTCGAGTTTTAACTATTTAGCCCCGACCGCGAACGGCTTGAATTGAAATCACAAAAATTACTCCCACTTCCAGAACATAAGTAGAAGATTGTTAAAGATAATTGTCTACTTCGTCTTATTATCTTTCTTATATAGAAGAGAGGGACAAACGAGCATGCGGCTCACATGATGGCAAGTGTCGACCACCGTCTTTTAACAAATATAACACCAGGGGAATTGCAGGCGCGTTGCCGGCTCTTTAAAAAGGAGTAAGCTCGTTTCTTGAAGCTTCCTAAGTTGTATCGGTCTGACTATAGGGGACCGCCATACATCCCGATGACCAATTATGTGGATTTGTGAAATGCGTTGATGAAAATTTTGTGGCTGGAATTAATCCGAATAATTCCTCTGAACACTACCCGTGCATAAATGCGATAGAAAATGCAAAGGGATGCAACATTTCTTCGTTTCGTCTTTCATCTTCGTAGGTCGTCAACGATTCAAGCCGCTTTACGCTGGATGCAATCAAGTGGAAGGAGCTGGTACAAGGGAGCCTTGGCCCAGGGATGAGAACAGTATTCCATCTTAGGCCGAACCTGCCCCTTGTAAAGTTGCAAGCAGTGTGCCGGCATAAAATAGCGGGACAACGCTCTGCCGAGCACGCCGAGCTTTTTAAAGGCCAATTCAGCCTTCCCTTGCAAGTGCACATTATTCGATATGTCAACGTCGAAGATTCCTATACTGACTGAGGTAACAAGGGGAGTGCCCTGAAATTGAGGAGTTACGACAAAGGGGTTGTTTTTAGTGGTAAACGCGCAAAATTATGTCTTCTGGGCATTCAACTTAATTAGATTTAGTCGCCCCAATTCGAGACCTTATCCGGTATACACTCGACTTCAGACACAAGTTTGTTCCGGTACTCTGCGGCGTATTCCCGAGACATATAGGCACAGCCGGTGCACGTTACTGTTTGTAACATAATATTATTGATAAGCAGAAAAAACACCGTATGTGATAGCACGTAGCCTTGTGGAACACCAGCGTAAATATGCTTGTAAATGGAGCATGCACCTTCTTCTACGATTTTGTTGCACAAATTCTCGTGAAGTCAATAGGAAGAGAGCTTCGAAAATAGCGCTTGGTGCCAAACCCGATTGAAGGTCTTCGCCTTGTCCAAACTAACGGCCAGGGTACCTCCCTCTCTGCCTCTATGGATTTATGAGTCGGGTAACCCAGAAGATCACCAGCTGAGCAATCCCTACGGAAATCGTACTGGCTGTCAATTTTCAGTTGGTGATCCTCAACCTCATGAGCTCGCAGTTCACAATGGTTTTCATTATTTTATGAACAGGTTGATTAGGTCTGAGCGGTCGATTTTTTGTTATTTTTTAGGGATATGGTGCACTAAAGCTGTCTTCTTTGAGTTCGGGACTACGCATAGGGAGAAAGAGTTTTAGAAGACACGTTACGACCGGTGCCAACTAGGGAGCACAAGTCTTCAGCACAATGGGAGGAATTCCATCATGCCCTCTAGACTTGATGTCTAGGGAGAGTAGTTCTATTCGCACCAAACGCTGTGTAAACCGCATAGTACCGACCTGAATGCGAAATTATACTTCTTTTTAACAGCGCTGGTGAAGTTCTCTTATTATATTATAGCGTGATGCAATTTTACAGGAGCGACCAAACAAGGCACCACAGGTCACAATAAAGAGTCCAATTCTATGAAGTACCATATCAGCGACAGAAGCACGTTGGGAACCTCCGGCGAGAAGCATACCCGCTCCTGTCCTCATGGGAAGGATGCAAAAAAGAGACCGCATCCTATCCCAATCGGCCGACCTACAATGCCAAACACGGCGGTGATCTGCAGAACGCAACCGCGATGGGAGTGTGAGTGGCGCCATAGTCCGGATCAGACAATGGTCCAGTGAACCAAGAGGATCGTCGACGGATACCTGATATCCGTTCCGATGTGAGGTCAGCAGAAGGTCCAACAGGGAAGGTGCACGATCCTCCACATCTAGAATCTGCGCAGGTGAAGTAACCATTTGTGTGGGGTCATATGCCAAGGCAAAGTCATAAACAGATCTTCCTGCATGGTCGGTTAAACGAGAACCAAGCAATTCAGTGTCGTGGCCGTTAAAATCACCAAAGATCACGTTTTTTGCAGACGGTACCTGTTGTAGCACGGAGTCTGCAGCGATTTGGACGTGGTCGATGAGTTGGTCTGTGTGTATTACCTATAAAGGCACCCGTAAATGCGATAGTCGTCGTTGAACTTTAAGACTGCTGAGGCTTGATGACTGATGTCCTCTCTGACGTATACGCAAACTCCAGCCTGAGGCACAAAGGTGTTATAATTTGTATCCCGGATAGAAGAGAAGTATCGACAGGAGACGACACCTCCGCATCGGTTAGAAAGAGCAAGTTCGACTTCGCCGTCTTCAGATGGTACCTAGTAGACTCCGTTAACGTTCGAATGAAATGCCCTGATGTTGCAGAAATTCACATTGTCTTATATCTTTACTTGCCATGAGCAGTATTAGTCTTGAGCGGAATAACGCCCCCCCCCCCCAATTTTCTGATGCGGAATCCGATGTAGATCTAACATCAGAAGCAGATCGTAAATTGGAACAAGTACTCTTTTTGACATGCAATAATGACTTTTTGCGCTGTTTGCCCCGCTCAAACTGTGAAATGCCAATGTCACAGGAGCTGTCGTCATCATTATCACCAATTGGGCCGTAATCAGCATCTGATCCAAACTCTCCATCGTTAAGAAAAGGGACTGGCGTGGTTTCCCGGGATGAAGAAAGCTCATAGATTTTCATGGAAGATTCTTTTTTTGGCTCATTTTATATATCTCAAACAAACAAAAAAATACAAAATATGTATTTTGAATATATTCAGACTTATTACAATAAAATGAAATATATTTATATAATATATATATATATATATCGTAGTAAGATAACGTTTAGCGTCAATATTCCATGTGAACATAAAATTGGCGCACGCACTAGCACTGCGACGCGCACAAGTCGACTGATGTAATGAAACTTCTTTTGCGAAACGACGTATAGTGACGTTGTGCGCTAACAAAGTGGGTACTTAGTATCAGGGAGGAAAGCCACCTAAGAAGCCAAAAAAAATCGGTACACTACCAGGTTAAGGGGAGAGGGCTTACGTCTTCGACCATCTGCACTTAACAGGCGAAGTAAACTTCTACTTCACTCTGGTTATCTGTAAGGCCGTGGGTCTCCTCGGTTCGAGCCGGTTCACCCATTCATTAAATTTATTCATACAGCTCCTCATTTCATGTCTTACCACGTCGTCACTTCATCTAGTCTGGTCCACCCGTACGGCAGCAAAAATGGCCGTGTGACTCTTCCACTGTCTTGTCTGCCTATATTATTAACTGTAATCTACTTCGTTATTGTTTATGCGTTACACATAATACTTAGTAGTAAGTAAGTAGCTTTGCTTTGTTATGCCCTGCAGTGGGCGACAAGGAGCTGATGATGAAGTAGTTCTGCACCTTTAAAGTATTTAGTTTAGTTCAAATAGGGCCCCAATTTCGTTTTTGCCCCGGGGCCCTTGGTTGTATAGCTACGACACTGAGAGTAGCGCACAGTTTTTTTTTTGTTTGAAATAGCTGTTCTAGTACGTAAGTACATTATGCTTCAATGTAATAAAAACCCTTATAAGACAATCATGTAAAGCTGGTATAACAAGTTTTAGATAAATTTGAGAGATGAGGAAAGAAGTGGTCTATTGACGGTTTTTACGAAAGCAAACGGAGCCACATTAATAATATTTAGTGTAGTATTTTAATCCCTAGTTTTTCACTTGGATGGGGTATCTGGTGACAATTCCTTTATAAAATCGAAGTAGCATCAAAGAAATGAAATATACCTAGTCAGGTCATAAGTATTGTCACACAGTAAAAACTTTTCTTTTAGAATGCTGGCCACAAAAAAGTTTATTGAATTCGAATTGTTCATGAAAATAAAACTGTATACTTTTTAGAATTTTACTCATTTTTAAATATGGAGTGGACGCTTAAAGAAGACCGTGTTGCAGTTATTGCGTTGCCTCGTTGCGGTTACGCGCCAATTCAATTTTTTGACATACTGAAATATTTGAATATAATCAAAAGATTCGTTTATCGTACCATCAAACGATACAATGAAGACTCTAGTGTAGATGACAGGTCAAGAAGTGGTCGCCCTAGGTCTGTTAGGACTCCAGCAGCGATAAAAGTTGTGAAGGCGCGAATTCAAAGAAATCCCAAACGTAACCAGAAACTCATCCCAATTTGGAGTCACTCAAGACATCCTTGGTTAAGGCAGCCGCCGATATTGACATGGACCTCGTTCGTGCTGCGATAGACGACTGGCCTCGTAGATTGAATGCCTGTATTCAAAATCACGGAGGTCATTTTGAATAAACTTTAGTGTCATAAGAATCTATGTTTTGTTAAGTTCATTTTGGTATATAAATGGTTACATAATGAATAAACTTGTATCAATTATTTTATATTAAACATGTGACAGAATTTATGACCTGACTAGGTATTTATTGCTTCGATGTACGAATATTTAAATTTAGTAACGCCATGCTGCAACTATATTATGGTTGTAGCATGAATGGGTCAGCTCGACCTGGAAAGGACCACTCACAGAATACCAGCAGGAAATAGAACTCCTGTTTCCCACTGCTATTCTGTGAGAGTGGGGTAATGCTGCTGTGTTTTGTATGGTGAGCGTAGAGAACCGGAGACACTTTTTATTGGAAACGAAGCATTCTATCTAAGTCAGGGTGATAGAGCATCCACATTTTAATTATTATTCGAGGATAAATGTATATGGGTCACAGCATCCACTTATCATCAGGTGAACTGTGCTCGTTTGTCACCCTTATTCTAAAAAAAATCGGTTGTTAAATGTTTTTAACTTACTAAATCAAGTAACATTTCGAAATAAGGTTGCCCTGACCGGAGAAGAAGCGGCAAAAGATACTCCGCAGGTATACTTTTTATAATATTTTTAAGGTTAATATTACATACTTACATAGCCTAATACATACTCGTATAGAAAGGGAAAACAATAAGACCTATCAGGAACTGAAGTATGTTCTATGATATATTCAAAATAGGTATGTAGTTAATTTTTTTGATTTATCAGCGTAAACGAATACGAGCAGTTCAGTCCCCACACGCAACATACGTTAACAAGTATGACACATGTGGCAGCTATCGCCTTCTTCCTTGACCATATTAACCCATTATGACCTGAATTATTTTAGGGCCTTAGAATTGGATATTTTTTGATATGTTGTTATTAAAGGTCCCTTAAGTTATTTTTGATTATTAAAAGTTAAAGTAATTTATCAGTTTTGGAAAAAACAATGGGTGCCGTACGGCACCGCTAGGCTCATTCGTAGGCTTTACATTTTTCTATTGGGTATGTATTAACTAACAAATTTTACTGTTTATTGATAAAATTATGTAGATATAAAGTAATGTAGGAGTGAATTAATAAAAGAAGAGTATTTATTTTATCGAATAATGTAGTATTAGTACCTCAAGCTTTGTAGTTTACATATGTACGTAAAAAAATAAACTAGGTAAATAAAGAATATTTTTGCGATTAATCTACCAAAAGTTGTAAACACTTCCCCCAAAAATAAGTCCAGGATTTCCGTACATGACTTTCCTCGAACTAAACTAAAATCTCTTTCAGGAAACATGCACGGTTCCCAAACGAAATCTTCATCAATCCATCTTCATGACGCATTCTTCTTTTTTATTTTTTGATGCTGTTCATCTGCTGTCGAATTGTCTGAATCGCTGTCTAACTGTCAAGTTAATTAGAGCAGGTTTGACTTTTGCAACCTTCTTCACCACTTTGACTACCTCTTGCGCAGCGTGAAGAAGAGCAGCCTCGTGAAGAACGCAAACCATCAGACGGCGAACTATATGTCCCGGCTACAGGTTATACATCTGGTATCACCCGTGTATTTTCGTGACTAGAGGAGCGTATCCGAAGTGGTGACAATGACGTAGACACGTACACCACTTCCCACCCAGCATTAAGTTGACGATCTGTGAAGTTACTTATTAGACCACCCCCTTCTTTGTCGCCCGCATCTTGATCAGAGTATATTATCGGTTCTGGAGGTTCAATATAAAGCAACCCGGTTCAAGCTTCTCACCTCTTTCTAGTAAGGCTAGAGCCTCGTGTGGTGAACAACCCCTATCAAGACAAATAAATATTATTACACAAAGAATAATCAAAAAATAAACATTGCCACATGTAATTTGAAAAGACATGATATCGGCCTAGAGGTGGTATGCGGCACCCGTAACTTTTGGCGAATGGTAAACGAAATACGCAAACAAAACTGAATAAAATTACAATATACTCTAGTCAAACAAATATATAAGAATAAAACAAAATGCATTTCAATTATATATTACACAATATAAATAAATTATAACATACTTACTTGAAAGGTAAATCCATTTATGCCAATAATTTCACAATACTGATTTATTGTCGGTTGTACCGGTCTCAACAAGTGCATCAGTTGAAATAATGTATTAAAACTGTTAGCTACCTTGTTTTAGCATTGCATCTACAGTCAATCACCTGGCTTTACTGTTTGAGGCGTGCGTATGGCGCGAAAATATGAAGGGCTAGAATTGGGTGCCAATCGGCACCGCTAGGTTATAATGGGTTAATTGAAAATAGACGATCCGTCACACAACTTAGGTTAATTATTATTTATACTAAATAACTGATCGTAATTATTTATACGGTACGGCTATATTATAGTCGCAGCACTAATGTACGGGTTATGACCATGCTCTCGCATCTTATTTACTGGAAACGAGACATCACATCTTAGTTCTCAGGGGTGAAAACGCATCTGCATTTTGATTCTTAATCAAGTATAAATGTACCTTAATGTTTGGACTACAGCATCCACTTACCAACAGGTGGACTGTGTGCTCGTTTGTCACCGTTATTCTTTAAAAAAAACAACGCCCGCATCTTAGTTACTTTCACAGCATACTAACCCAATAATAACTACATCTGTTAGTTGACGAGCATCTGAACTGAGTTTATTAGCTCAAGTTTCCATGTGTGTCAAAATCCAGAGTGGTTCCCAAAAATACCATACCAAAGTTTCTACAATAAAGTCTAATTTATTACTATACAAGGTAATGGCATCCAACCGTTTTTATTTTTTACATTAAGCGACGGAAATTTAATGCACTTTAAAACCTTATCTTGAGAACTACACTTCTGAAATCTATTAACTTCACATATAAAACAGATCTCATTGGTTAATTGAACTATAATGATGTAATAATTATGTATTATATAAAAATAAATCTTCTTTGAAATTTTTTGCTGTTAACCTTGAGTAATACGCATTGTACACTCCTGCATCTTCTAGAGAGATATTATACTTGACGGATAGTAAAAATTGACTAATCTTCTTCGGCGGTTTGTAGTAGGTTTTAATGGAAGTCAGCTTCAAGATATAGCCAATCTTGTCTGTGACTCCTCTGATGTATAGTAGTACAGCATTCATACGCTCGACAGTGGGCGGCTTCTCTTTGTCACTGTGACGTTGGCGCGGGACCCGAAGCTTGTTGTCTTGCAATACTAACTGACGTGCAGAAGCACGGCGACCAGATGTTTTCTGTCACACTGTGCTCTCTGAAACAAAGATTTTTCCACGGTAGCTAACTGTGATGGATGGTGGTGAGTATGGATCATTTTCCTCCTTCCTTTCAAATGACTAAAACATCTAGAAAAGCTAAAGAATTATTTGCTTCTAACTCCATTGTGAATTGTATTTTAGAATTTATGGAGTTAAAATTTACAGGAGCAGTAAGAAGGATTTTCTCCTCAGTCCTTAAATGGATATGGGAGATACAGGTGAACCCATCGCCACACCGTCTACTTGCTTGTAGAACTTCTCCTTCCACAACAGATAGCCGAAAAGACGGGAATAAAAAATTTAAAATTAAAACGCAATAAAATCCGTAAAATTAGTTTTGTTAGTGTTCGCGTAAATATAAGAAATCATTATGTGAAACACTTCTTCAGTTAAACCACAGTGTACTGCATTAACTTACTGTTGTATTACCGTTGAAGGGCACCAGTGAAGGGAGCCGGTGTAAGGTATCTGAGCTGTTTCATTAAAAATTTCAGAGATGATACATAGCATGGGACTAGGGGAGTTATGGCCCAAGGTAGTAAATCATTATCGATAGCACCTCTCAAAATCCACTGCTGAACATAGGTTACCCCTAAGGATCGCCGTTTAGGGGGATATTTGCCATAGTTGACACGCTTGGCACGTGGGTTGGCAACCGCAGTTTTATATTTTTTAGTTTACGCTGTAGCCCACCTTTTGGTTTGATTCTCTCTGTCGCCTTCTAAGACACCCACGGGACGATATGGTGTAGTGGATAATCTTACATCGCCACTACACGGTGACATAAATAATTGGGAAAGGCAGATTCCTTAGTGGCGAGGCTACCACGGATAGAAGCAAGTGAAATAGACCCGCAACTAACTGCGGCGAAGGCACAACTAAAACATGCAAGGAGTCGATGGATGCCGTCGGGGACCAGAGACTTACAATATACTTGTGTGGGAGCAATGATTATGGTTTCCAGCATACACATTTTCTAATCCAGTCATAATGATTTTATTGGATGGTACATTTTTACGGTTCGTGCACTACAAGTACGCTGCACGGACTTGTCACACAGAATCGCAGGTGATTTTCAGAAACGGCAAAAGTGAAAAGAATTTCTAACATAATGTTTAGATGAAGCTTTTATTAATTTTCTTATTATATAGCAAATTTTTACATTCTTTTTAGTTTTCGCCTTTTTGTATGAGTAGCCCAAAATAGCACACACATGGAAACAGCAAGTGTAGAACATTTTAATACAAGTCCTTAATTTTTTTTTTTAATATTAAGTTGACAAAATAATCGCCGTTTTCACCGTCGTAATCATCGTCATCATTACAAGTCCACTGTTGAACAAAGACATCCCCAAGAAATGCCACATAGCACGGTCCTGTGTCATCTACACCATTTTGACTTCCTGCATCACTAACCAGGGTTTTCATCCTATAAGTATAAACATATTGTTTTTGAATTGGCAATGTGGACTGGTTTTCTCTGGTGTATTAAGGAGGGGCAATGCAGGGTTTTGTTGAAGTATACCTCGGTATCTATTGAAGACACACAAGATTAAATATACCATAAGCGGGTATAAAATATATTTTTCAATTATCACTTAATTTACAAAGAAATATGGCTAAACACGTAACACTAAGTAAATGCATAATAAACTTAATTTAATATATATAAAAAACATCTTATAGATAATTTACAACGGAGAAATGGATTTAAAAGTGAAGTAAAACAAGTCTAAGTAACCTAACTAGCGCACTGTTATACATGTTTTATTAGTTATACTGATTTGCTAAGTAACAACAGAAGTTTATGATTAAATTTAAAATATTAAGAGACAAATCAGATATCAGAATATGTGTACTACCACAGCCATTGATCCTACAAAAGTATCACAAGGGCATGTTTTTTTATTAATTTGATATTACATTATAGTTCAATGTATCAAAATGCAAAAATACGTACAAGTTTTGATCGCAATTTATTAAGAATTCCAAAAAAGTAGGACCCAAAATACCTATAAACCTATTAATAAATAAAATATTACAAACTTACAATATTTGCAATCAAACTATTTATTTGTTTTTTTTTTTTATTATATAGTAAATACATATGAGTAACACTTTGTAAAAGTGTAAATTTCTAGTAATAATGCGCGTAATATAATAATAAAATTCTAATAATTCATCTACATTCATGCCACTGGATAAGCCATCATTTGCCATTATTTTGCTGATCTCTACAATTACATTCAATTAAATACATTGTGGAAGGTCACCGCAATATATTTATTAAAAACTATGAGCATATAAGTTACGAAGCGTACAACTTGTGTTTATTAATACTTCACAGAAAATTAAACATAATAGGAAACACGAATTTTCGATAACACGCACCCATACATGCACACTAATTACATCATGAGCTTGTGTTACGTAGGAAATACGAATGATAAAGCCACATGTGCAAAAAATAAAAAAATAAAGCTAACTGCACGAAAAAGACTTCTTTTGTCCGTTTAGTTTATAATAGCTGTTTACCGCGACTTTTCCGCGTGGAATTTATTACTATTGGATTTCATGTTTTTTCACACAGAATCCTAATTCTTTTTCTAAAATAAAAATTCTACTTTTAACATCAGTTATTTACTTTCTAAGTTACTACTTATAACATCAACTATCTGCCAGTGAAAATCCTGTTAAAATCGGCCCTTCCGTTTCGGGGATTAGCCGCAACAAACAGACAGACAGACAGACAAAAATTTAAAATAATAGTTTTTAATATAAGTACCGTATATACTTTTATATGCATTTAATAAAAAGCTGTTATTTTGACATTACAAACAGACACTTATATTTTATTTATTTGTATTATATATAGATGAAGGTATGTATGAAGGAAGGTATGTATCATGTATAGATGAAGGGTTGTTGATTCCAAATTTGCTACGTGTATGTAATATTTAAAAATGATTAATTAAAACTTTGAACTAGCATTTTCACACTTTCACTGTCCGGTTTTCAGACACAATAGTAAGACAATAGCAATGACCTATATGTAGTGCACGGGACAGCGAAAGGGTTAATGTAAAAATACAAATACGTTGATTTTAATCGAATGATTTCCATTCATATAAGACACAAAAAAACCGTTTTTATCACTTGGTATCACACCAGTTAATAAAAGTGCTATTCAAACTAGGTAAGACACAATTTTAGTACACACGGATATAGGCAAAGTAATTTCTACTAAGTATGTTTAATATAATGGATTTCCGCAAAGTAATGCCTGATTCTATTAATTATCTAGTAATTATGCTGTTGGATTGTAACCAAAAATAAGCTAATAATCTTTACTCACGTTAAAATTAATCTAACCGCAGCTTTTGGTGTTACCTTCATTTCTCAATGGGATGTATTCAATGTCAGGTCGTGTTAACAGACTATTCAGCTTTTATTAACAAACTAGCTAGTACAACCGGCACGTTGCTGCCGCAGACGAAATAATTGTGGAAATATCGTTTTAAATTTGGAAGAGTTGTATTGTTTAATTAAGAATGATAATGATGATGATATACTACTTTTAAATAAATTTGTCGGAAGATTACGCGCCACCTACTGTAAGTTAATTGTACTATGCCTATAACCTAGGCGCAAGTGCAAGCAATAAGTGACAAAGTTTTACCGTAATCTGATGAACAAAATACGAACGCATAAAGTACGAACAAACAAATATTAATTTTTATATATTAGAATAAAACGTTGATGAAAGTAAACGAAGTAAGTCATGAATCATGAATCAAAAAGCCTCGGTAAACAGAGCCAAAATATAGGTATTTCTACAGAGTTATTTTGCAAATAACCGACCAAATTTACAGAGATGGTTCAGAATAAGTGGTATAGGCAAATGGTGAAGAAAAATTAATTTAAAATATTCTCAAACATTGTCCTTTTTATCTTTTAAATTCAAAAGTGCGTGGTAATGCATTAATTTAACTGATTTTACTGCGCACGCACACATTCGTAAGGGTCGACCGGTAGGCAAAAACGTGGTTACCCATAAATCACTTTCAATTTTGGATAATTTCAAATAAAAGCAGAAGTTTTATTTACTCGTATTTTTTAAAACTGCAATAACTGTATATTATTATTTATATATTTGAAGGTAAGTTTACTCTTTGATAAATAACCCTGTATATTATAAATTAATACTAGAAATTTCATTATCACGACTAATATTATTGTTAAACAATTATTATATAATTAAACTTCGAAGGTAATGTAACACACATCAAATCCATTTTATTTTATGGAACCCCTCACCTAATGATTACGAATAAATACAGCGCAATTTAAATAAGAACAAAAACTTTAATTACAAATATTTAAAAAGTGAAATTATGAAAAAAATACTGTTTTATCGGTTTCAGTAATAATTGCTTTATAGTTCGGTATATGCCCGACAGTTGTATGCGCATATATGGGGTAGCATCCAATCTCGACCTAGTATTTGTTTTCTGTATGTGTAAGCTGGGTGGTAAATGTAACCCGCCACTTTGCGCACCCGCGTCGCGGCACTGTCCCGAATTCTTGCTAACTGCCTACGTACCTTCATAAGAGTAATCGGTTCTTTTCATCACATATTTTGCGCTATTCCAAAATAATATTTGTACCTAACTGTGGAATTGTTTAAAAAGCAAAAATAAATAATTTCACGGAACCCTGGTGACTTTACCAAGGAACTCTTAGGTTCCGTGAATCTCTGCTTTAGATGCTTGTTCTAAGTGTTTCACAACAATACGAGTAGCTAAATGACAGATTCGATTCTACGACCTTTTAATTTCTTAATTCGTGTCCACAATTATTAGGCTACCATTGCTTATATAATTTAAAATTAAAAATTTTGTACAACCGACATCAATATTATTATTAAGACATTAATATTAAGAATAACTCAAAAACTATTGGTCAGACCTTGATCAATTGATTGAGAACAAACTTGATTTATATGGGACCACATGTAAAGCACCAGCTTTCAAATAAAAAAAATCATCGAAATCGGTTCACCCAGTAAAAAGTTATGAGGTAACACACTTACAAAAACATACAGTCGAATTGAGTACCGGCTTCTTTTTGAAGTCTGTAGAAAATAAGAAACTGCGACTAAATAGGATTTAAGTAGACAATAAAAGCAACACTGTACTTTTTCCACAGCCACCTAGATAGAATTCCCGACAACACAGGACTTTAGTGACTAAGGAGTAGTGATGATGGACAGATCACAAGCGGGACCGTCCTATGATTACAAATTATTGCCGGTTTAAAAAAATTCTTCCCAATAATCATACATAAGAAAGTCTCTCTCTAACTCGATAAAATAACAATATTTACGAATGCTTTTGAAGTGTAATTTGAAAATGAAAATGATGTTTATTTTTAGTAATGGTCAACATCAAATTATCCTAAAACCACACTCTTGTTATGAAGGACAACAGTCACTATTAACCAATCTCATAAATACACGAAATCTGTTAATAACGTTCACGAACAAGTTAAAATATCGATGTTCAATAAAAACGCACACTGAACATTATTACGCAAGTTAGTAGTTTTTAAATTAATATCATTAAAGTATGCATAAGCAGTCTTCTCTAAATATATTTCTGATATTTATTTATATTGCTTTACTTGCAATATATAATGAAAATTGTTTGTAATGCTAATGTGGCAAGAGATGAAGGGAGTCGATATATGCACGGTTCTGAGTTCAGCAGTTGACTTGTGAATGTTAATGATTCGTCACGTCTACTGCAAGACATGGAAAAGAAGTATTTTTAGAAAAAAATTGTCATAGTCGCCGCGATTCACTGTACCAGACGACTTGCACCTGTGGCGCTGCCCCCGTCACCGGCCTGGGTGATTCGTCTAGCATAAACTAGATGGTCATACTGCGTCTATCGGATGCCATGAGATCTTTTTGGCATTTACCAAAGTCGCATCTTACGACATCCACGAAAATAAATGCGGTGATGGATTCTCTTACGCGAACGCCACTCGGCTAAATATATATCATTTACCAGATTATATTTACATGTTACATTCAAAACTACGTTTGCCTGACGAAAACAGCCAAAACCAGTTTTGACCGAAGCCTGCAGTCATAAACACTGTTACCGGCCAATAGGGCAATCTAGTTTTTCCTAAGCCCGAGTGAATTAACTTTATCTCCGCGGCTTTTTCAGACAGTAAGAGGTGTGGCGGGATGGAGC
The DNA here is from genome assembly GCA_033319125.1 of Parnassius glacialis. Taxonomy (NCBI): domain Eukaryota; kingdom Metazoa; phylum Arthropoda; class Insecta; order Lepidoptera; family Papilionidae; genus Parnassius; species Parnassius glacialis. The sequence goes on from JAVANC010000004.1 coordinate 41,227,520, forward strand.
TTGGACCACCGCATTAAAAACGCTTTTTTTGCTAAATACTCTTGGTCAAGTCACTTTTACTATTAGTCTTCGGTAAAACTACTTTTAACTCATATTTTTCAGTCAAGATTTCTATAAACCGATATTTCTTCAGTCGGATCTACTTGCCGAAAACATATCTTATATTAAGGCTACTTAAGTCGAAAGGCAAATAATTCAACTGTAACGATGTAAAACCTTTATAAGCAATTGACAGAGATAGTTATAGATAAATAGTAGAAACCGCCTGTCGATTCATAAGCGAAAACAGAAATTAATAATTCTTTCGGTACGTAAAAACGAATCACCTGACGGTGTAAATAATTATCAAGTTTCAAAGTCACTTCGTTCGTACAACTGCGCAGGTGTGTGGAGCGAGAATCTTTTATAGGACAGTTATATATATTATATACTCTTTGGCGAGAAAATTGGAAACCACAGAACAGTGAAGTTTCATATATGTATAAACTAGCGACCCGCCCCAGCTTTGCTTGGGTGGGATCTATTAATGTTGCGTTATTTAAATTTCAGATACTTAATGAAAGACTATTTATTTTATTAATTGTTCGATAATTAAAAAAAATTCCAGGTTTTCAATTAAAATATATCCTACATCAGTTCTGGCGTTGCTGTCTATCTATTCGAATTTCATTATAATCGGTCCAGCTATTCCAAAGATTACCCCGTAAAGACAGACAGACAAATAAAAAAAATAATTAATTCATTCATTCATTCATGTGTCATAGGCAATTGCATGCAAGTAATCCCCTCAGCTAATAAAAGGCAGTTATTTCGATATTGCGATAGACACTTCGAATTTATTTGTATGTATACATTTTAGTTATTTAACTATCAGATGACATGGACCAAATTGAATTTTGCATGATAATATGATGTATTTAAAATTATTATATATACGTTTAAACTTATAATTACTATAATATTTACACATACATTAATTATATTCCATTGACTTAATATCTTGTCAATATAAAAATTTAAGTGACGAAATATTACAAGCCCTTATATTTTTATTAACTATCGTACATAATTAATAATTATATAAAAATAATAATACTAAAGAAAATAAAAGAGGGTTAACGTTTTGACAACTGGCAAACAAAGAAAACTTTCGGAGAGCGTTGTGCTCATTTTATGTGAAGCAGAAATAGAAACCATTCTCAACTTCTTAAAGCACACATGCGCATCTTTCTTCTTTCTTTCTATATCAGCCCGTAATATTTAACGGCTCGGCACACACATATGCACCTAAAACCATGATGTTGGTTGCTTTTTATTTAAGATGTATATCTGAACGTCAATGCGCGTTCTCACAATAAGTTGAACGTGGTTTTGGCTTGTTTTCTGCATCACAAGAAATGTAGGTATACGAGTTGTCCGTCTTTCTTTCTTTGTTATTACTAGTTTGACAATAACAATTGAAACTGTTGAATTGAGAAAAGCAATTCTCTATCGCTAAAACATTTTTCTTAAATATTATAATTGAATTATGTGAGATGGTGAAATTAAAATTTTACTAGAATATATAGGTACCTGTAAGGGCGGGATTCAAATTGTTTTAATGTGTGAAATAATTAATTATGAATAAGCGGGTGAAGGATATGAATATCGAAGGTATAACATGTCTGGCACTGTGAACTGTGTAAAGAACATAGTTATACAGATAGGTACTCTATGTAAGAAATGATAACTATCTAAATTTATAATTTAAAATGAAAAATGTTGTACAGCCGACTTCAATATAAATTATTAAAAATAACTCAAAAACTATTGGTCTGACCTTGATCATGGGACCACATGTGAAGTACCAGTTATCAAATAAAAAAAGAATCATCGAAATCGGTTCACCCAGTAAAAGTTATGAAGTAACACACAAAAAAAAAAACATTCAGTCGAATTGAGTACAGTCTCTTTTTGAAGTCGGCAGAAAAGGAAATAGTGGATAGCTAGGTCGCTTCAGACACCCTTATTTTGCGGACAAAACACATCACTCCTTGGACCCGCGTTTCCTGCTCGTCGAAAACCAGTAGACGCGGTAACGGCTAGCTTCCCATCCTTCCATTCATTGATCCCATCTCAGCTCTTATGCCCGCCATAGGCCGGCCACACACATACGGAATTCCGTTTTGAACGCAAAATTTCGAACAGAAAATTACCGTACATGTGTGATGGGTCATAGATTTTATATGAACTTGCTGCATTCGGAATCTCGAAACGGAATTCCGTATGTATGTGGCCGACCTTATACATACGGAATTCCGTTTCGATATTCCGATGCGGGAATCCGAACGCAGCAAGTCCACATAAAATCAGGGACCCGCCACACATGTACGGTAGTTTTCCGTTCCAAATTTGGCGGGCATAACGGGATTCCGTATGTGTGTGGCCGACCCGTTCGTAATTCCGCATGTATGTACATATACCGAATCCTGAAAACTACCGTACGTATGGACTTGTTGCGTTCGGAATTCCGAATCGGAATATCGAAACGGAATTCCGTATTTATGTGGCGGGCTTAAGTCTAGCTTCAATAAACCGCCAACTCGGATTTTCATTTAAAAACTGCAGGCCATCAACAAGGTGGATATCCGATTAATGTGTATGGTACGATGAGTGGTATGATAAATAGGAAACGAGTGACAAGCGGGCTATGAGCAAGATATGTGTGGTCAGAAGTGTACATGTCGACAGCGCGCGGTTATTACCTCGTATACCTAACCTAAATATTTAAAAAAATGACACTTGTGCGATATGATCCAATGTTATATAAAGTAAGGTCGGTGTCAAGTTACTATTGTGTGCTATTTGGCTTTAATATGCAACAGCCAGTAGTCAATCACTTATACTTATATATTTATTTAATATATAGCAATTTAGCTCAGTGGAAATTGCATTTAATGTTCACTTGTAGACCACAGAGTACGTTTTTATAAAAAGAACCATGGGTGTAAATAGGTTTCATGATATATTTATGCTTTAATATTTATTCTATAACCGGTTCAGTGCGGATGGCACGCCAGGCGTGCCATCGATTACTTTTGCGTGTGGCGTATGACACACGAGTCGTGTTTTTTTGAAAATCGTTATAACTCGCTCAAAATGCGTTTTTGGAAAATTTATCCAGAACAAAATATTCATTATTTTGCAAGTAGTTCATGCATGCGGCTTGGTTTCTGGATATTTTGAAATTTTGAAATTTTTAGAGGTTGACAACCTTTTTTTAACTTGTACATGGTACTCTTTTTACTTTGTGGGTTTTCAATCATGTTGTGGAAAAATAGTCTAATAAGTAACAAATATTAACACTCATTGCGATCGCTCACAAACTCAAGTTGTAAATAAATTTCTGGAAAACAAGTCTCCTCTTAAAAAAACAATGCGTTTGTCTTATTGTTTAAAATGGTTGAGCTGCCGTCTTATTACTGTCGTATGGCCGAATAGACCTACGAAGTACCATGTGCTCTTGTGATATGGTATAAGGTTTATTTTTGCTTGAAACGGTTTGAAACCGTTCATGCCTAAAAAAAGTTCGCTAATAAATAGTCCTTTGTCAATCTGCCGCCGTATAGCGCCGGCGTTTGATTCCTTTTGAAAACACTTGTTTTGCTATTCTTACTAATTAGACGTTTTCAAATCGACTTTGCTTTTACATTTGTATATCATTAAATAATATTTAACATTTGTAAATATTAATGAATCATAAACCTTATTTTTTTCCAAATTAAGGTTCTTGATTGTTTGATATTTACAAATATTATTATTAGGTGAAAATTTATTTTATTAAAAACCAAGGTTTTCCAGGGTGATTTAGCTGTACCTACTTATATAAATGATTTTTTATAAAACAAAAAATAGTACAAAGTGTTTGTAATCTCTGCATAAAAAAGTCACTCTCATTTTCAAAGAAAACACGTAGTTACCCACTAAAAACAAGTATCCTTCCGTTTGTAACTAATGTTTGATGTCAACTAAACTTAATTAGGTCTAAACAAGTGAAAAAAGCATAAAAAAGAACATTACTTTTACACATGGCTGATGGCACAATAGGCGTGTCTGTAGCGCTCGACACGACAGGCGTGTCATGAAATATTTGTTCGCCGCCACAGCTAAAAGTTTTCGAAAATCGGTGCCGCAACGAATTGGTTAAATTTAAATTAACCCTTAATAAAATTTTAGTAAAAGGCACTTTCGCAAAAATTCTATTAAAATGCGTATGTAATCTTTATCTCTATTAATCTAAAATACCTGGTTTGATACGCTACGACCATACATAATACGGTTTTGATTACTTATATTCGGCTTATAAAAATAAATGTACAATCTAAATTACAAATGATTATATATTTATATTTTTAAATAATATATAAAGGGCATTACGTATTTTCCAAAGACTTTTAATACTAAGAAATGCAATATAAACGAAAATTGAAAACGTTATTTACTCAATTATGGTGTAAAAAAGCATTATATTACATTAGCATGTGTAACTTGTAGTGCTTACATGAAACATTATTAATAACTTTATCATGACGAAGTTTTGATATAAAAAATGAAATGTCAATTAATCATTGAAATGAAAAGTTAGAACTACAAATTACAAATACACAGCAATGTCGCTTTAAAATTAGACACAAATTTATTTGTACTTTTGTGTACAAATGGATAAGATATGAACACGATAGTAGTAATTAGGCTAGTTCCGCCATTAAAAGTATTCTCTAATAGAAGTTCATGAATACAAGTCCAATTAATTATCGCTATCACAATAACATGATTAATAATGTTCATCACAATGCATTTTTCGTAAAAATAACAGGCTTTCGTAGAAAAAACAATAATTTTGAAACCACATCTCGTAACATAATACATATATATGCAGACATTTTAATATTTATAATTTTGCTCAGTATTTAAGTACCTACCGTAAATCATCAACCTTAGGATATTAAAATAACAAAGTTATAATAGTATATGACGATATTTCACTTTAATATACATTTTTAATTAGGATTTTAAATTTAGAGGCCTTAAAAATTAACCAAATGAGATAACTATTTTATGATAATTTTACTTTCAAAATATGAATGTTGTGTAAACATTATATTATATAAAATAAACCAATGAATTGGTAAAATTGAAAGGCATTTTAAGAAATCAGTAACTTTAATACCTACATGTATAATATAGTCAGATATGAATGCCAAGTTTAAGATTATGCAAGGTACCCATATCCAGAATAAATATTTTTCGCAAGAATCTACCTAAGTAATTTTAATGGACCCTGTAGAGGTTTAGGGTTGGGGTAAAATATCGGTCCATGCATGTTCCAATCTAAGGCTGATAATGATGATTTAACAAAAAATAGTTTAACACTTTTATGTATATTTATTATAATGACAGTAATAATACTAACAAATACCAACATGTAGTCAACTGGTATAATATATGAAATTAACGAAATCAATATTTTTTTTATTTGTTTTAAAAAACATTACCCCACACTAGGATTTTCTCCTGTATCGTGGAGGCAGTTTAAAAACATAAATTGCACAAGGATAAACATCCAGGTCCACAACAATTATTTGCAGGCAATACAAATACTTGTTCCGTGCGGGATTCGTACACGCGGCCTTCAACGCAGCAACTCACTGCTAAGCCACTGTGCCACGGAGCCATATATTAATACATAAAATGTGCAGAAAATAAATATTTATTTTATATTACAAACTTTCTCATCTTTGTACATTAGAATGTTTGCCATTATAAGAGATAATGGTTTAAAAATTATAGTAACCCTATATAAACACATACATATTATGTGGAGTTTTGGCGGGAACTTGATCAGCGGCGGTTTGCTGCTCCTGTATTATAATTTAAATAATAGTTTGAAGTGGATTTTGATATGTAAAAGTGGTGCGATTTTATGTATTAACTGTCTACGCATGTGAATATTAGTGGAAACGGTGAAACAAGTGCTCTGATGGTGATGGATTCTCAAGATAAGCTGTTTGCATAGGCGCCTTTAAATAGCATCACCAACTGTCAGCTGCCTGCTGGCTCTAGTTGCCGTCAAAATCTCCCAAGGGCTGCACAATGTGACGCATCAACATATTGTGAAGCAGTTAACTATGAAGGATAATAATACATAAAGACAAGGCTTGGGGAATTATAATAAACCGAATAATAATACTCAAGATTTGGCCTAAAGGTCTAGATACCAGGCCATAAACTCCAAAAAAAAAATACATATTATGTCATAAAGTGGTTTGAAAATAAGTTACATTGAATATTTTGTCCCAATTTGCCACTATTTATTAACCATATTCATGTTATACAAAATTTGTACTTTTCACTGTCACATTTTGCTTAAATATTGTTTTATTTTTATTTTGGTCTTAAGTAAATTAATGTATGAAAGTACAGTGCTTACGGTCATAGTACAAAATTAAAATGCAATTTATTACACATGCCAGAGACAGAACAATATTTGCAATAATGTTATATATATTTAAAAATATTTATTTTGCTAAATATTACAAAGCACGTTATATTCTAATTATTTTACATAAATGCCATAAAAATTGCTGATATTTTATCTAAAATGTACATCACACAACATCTCTATTTACATTTTACATTAAAGTAAAACCATCTTATAAATAGCAGCCTACTTAAGCTTATACTGGAACTGTTTTGCTAAACAATAATTTATTATGTTTAGCCTTAATTAATATTTTTTTAAAATTAAAGTTATAGTTTTAATATGGCTATATATAGTACACTAGATACATTATTGCTGTGAGTAGGCAATTTTTTGCCCACTTTTATGTTGTATTCATAATTTTATGTATTAACTAATTTTTTATTACTCATATGAAAAAATATTGAATTTGAAAGATCATTTACTTGTACAATGAGTATATAAAAATTATATTTGCAAAATATAGAACATTTACAAAAGAAATATAATTTGTTCATGTATAAATATTGATTGATATATCTCATTGATATATGTTGCTGCATTGGGGCAGCGCGGCGGACATTTCCTTGCCCTAGACCTTTTCATAAATGAGAGAAGGCCTGTGCCCAGCAGTGGGACATATAGAGGCTGTAACTTAAACTTTTAACTTTTTTTATCTCATAATTACATTCAATAACATAATGATATCTGAAAATTTCAATTTTAAGCCATCTTTGGTAGTAACCTTCAATACTAAACAATATATGTAGGATATTTAACAGATTTTCGTTTATAGTTATGCTATACCGTGTCTACTTTAGCATTAGCCTCATTTAATGATAAATGGGTAATTGTTGGCTTACGCTTAAAGGTAACATATGTGTAAAGTAAACTAGCTAAGACACTAATATTCAAACCAACAAAATTAAGCCAAGAATAAACATAGTCACCACCAATCATCATTCCCAGATAAGTTACAAAAATATTTTTAAGACAACCAATAATAGTTGTAGTTAAAGCACTATTGTACTGAGTACATAACATAACACTGTAAGATAGTACAAAGCCCATTACACATGACATGAGGAACTGTGCCAGAAAAAGTGCATCACCCCAGTGCGGATAAGCTGCTGAATGTTCTAAGTCACCAGTACGCCATGCTAATAATGCAGCTGGCAGAATCATAAATAGAGCATTGTAATACATAAGGCCATACTTGCCCAGCTCTTTAGAATCTAATTTTTTCTTCATGTAAACTCCATTGGCTGCTGTAAATGCATCATTTAACAGAACTAGAGTGTAGCCAGGCCATGAAAATGTAACATCGTCAGCAGCTGCTAGTAGAGCACCACCAACCATTGCCAACACACTAGCTTGTACAGGCCAAGATGCTCTTATTCCAAGTACAAATCGTTCGCCAATCATAGTCATTAATATACTAAATCGCCGTAATGCAGTAAACATAGGTAGGCTCAGTTCTTTAGTACCACCCAGTCCTGTAGCCATATTTCCCATATAAATAAGGGGTAAGGGCCAGATTCGTCTTGCAACTCCACTGTCTAGCGGTGGAAACTGTACAAAATGCACATATCGGCCACACCACAATACTAAAATAGTTGCCAACATTTGTCCCAACCCCAGCACTTGGTAAGACGGGAATGCGTAGGTCGTCAATACTGTTTTATTTACCACTGTTATCATAAAAGAAGCTAAAGCGTAAAATGCTGCGCTTATAATTTTCTTCGCAAGTTGCGTTCTGTCAGCTTCAGTGTCATTCAACGTGTTATGTCCCGACATTGCGATAAAATAATGTTATTATTTCGGCTAAAAATATACGATATCAAAATTTAACATGATCAAGTGAATACGTTTTAGAAGCTTACCGGACGTCACGGTTTTATTAACTATGTTTTATACAAAAATTTGCCACATATATGATCAGTTAGACATTACATACACTGAAAAATAAATAAAAAGAAAAAAAAACACTTATGTGGCAACGTACTCATCACATCGCCGTCTAATGATTATGACACTGACAGGTACAAATGACGGATGACAAAGTTGTTGTTGTTGTTGTTGTTGTTTTTATTATTTACTCGAGAGAGCAGACAAAGGAACTACGCCATACAGCCTTATCTTTATGTATAATTACCCTTCATAGTTCACTGCTTCACAATATGTTGATGCGTCATATTGTGCAGCCCTTGGGAGATTTTGACGGCACACACACACACACACACACACACACACGCACGCACACACACACACACACACACACACACACACACACACACACACACACACACACACACACACACACACACACACACACACACAAACACACATACCAGCGCGTGCATACACGGACACACAGATCAGAGTGAAAGAGAGACGAGCCGTTTTTAATTGTCAATTCTAAAATTGTATGTTTTTGTGGCTCAAACTTATTGATTGTCGGTCTATTAACTTAAGTTAAAAAATGTATAAAGTAGATCCGTTATTGGCTGTAAATTTATTTCTTAAGTTCATTTACATTGTAATTAGGGCTGTGGATCTTGTAATAAATAAATAAATAAATAAACAAAACTTGAGCCAGCAGGCAGCTGACAGTTGGCGATAGTACCTAAAGGCGCCTATGCAAACAAACAGCTTATCTTGAGAATCCATCACCATCAGAGCACTTGTTTCACCGTTTCCACTAATAGTTCACATGCGTAGACAGTTAATCCATAAAATCGCACCACTTTTACATATCAAAATACACTTCAAACTATTATTTAAACTATAATACAGGAGCAGCAAACCGCCGCCTGACAAGTTCCCGCCAAAACTCCGGATGACAAAGGCTTTGAACTTCAGCCTATATGGAGTGTAGAGTAGAAGGAGAACCATCTTATAAGGAGCGAAAGTTGAAATTACTATTTACTGCGTCCGCCATTTATTGTTTCAACTTAACACGATTTTTTGTAGGCTTGCCATCTCCTCTATTTTCTATGCTCAAAGGTTGTGTTTGACATCAAAGCCGGTGACGTTTGTGTACGATGTTGCCTTAATTATAAGTTTATTAAGTAATCGTTTCCTCAATATTTTGGAATAAAAATTATGTGCTTAATTCGACAACGTAAACGGCTCTAACGGTTTAGATCTTTATATTAGTATGATAATTTCCAAATTTATCTAGAGAAGTGTTATCCTTAGAATCTTTTTTTTATTTCTAATGTACGCGGAGCAAATAATAAGGCTTAAGTTGATATATAATTAAGTAATTTATAGTTTGTTAAGAAGGAGAGGCGTCATGGCAGACAAGTAAATTAATATTAATTTAGTGCTCCACTTTAACTGGCAGCTACATTAAATCAACTTTCTGCCAGAATAAAAAAAATATATGATGATTAATTGGATGCTGATAAGCAATAATGTGTCAACCCCCAAAAAGTCAAATTTAGAGATATTGGTGTTTTCTGATAACGCGTTACTTGTTAAACATTATGCAAAAGAGTTTTAAGTTACTTAAATCAAATAAGTACGGAAAAAAATAAATTATATCATAAAACAAATGGGAAATCACGTATACAACATTTGCCAAAATGCCGTCAAGCTCCTTAACACGGTCGACATTCAAAGTAGCTTCATCTGTCGTCACTATAAAGATGTTATGAGACTTGATACTTTGTTGCGAAATGTCCTTCAGTTCTTCAGCCAGCGCCTAACAAAGAAGTTCACGTAAAAATTGAAAGAATAACTGATATCCCCATTGTAATTAGTTAATTAGTTGTACAAACTGTTGTTTTAGTGAATAGTATGTAATCTACGCTGGGTTCATCAAGGTAAGTCAGTATTTATTCTGTTATTTTCTTAATAGGTTAGGCTGCCGATATAAATTAGGAAAGGAATAAATTAAATATTTGTATTGTTATATATCAAAGGAAAGCATACTAAACTAATGTTCTTTGGTCCTATCATATTGATTTCTTGTAACTTTTGTAATAAATAGGTATGATAACCCACTCGATTGATTATTGCTAAATACAAAACTATACTGTGTATCGTATTATGAAACATAACACATTATTGCTAAACAGCTAAGGGCTTTTGAGTACAACTTATAGTGCAGTTTACGGTGCTTAACATATTTTTGCGAATTGTAAGTTAGCTTTTACGAGAGATAATTTATATTTTAAGTATCTTGATATTATATTGGAAAAATCGCTATCTAAGAAAATAGCATCAGTTATATCGAGTTGTTTAGGTATTATTTTCATAGACGTCCACCACTACTACTAACTTTTCCTTATTTTTTGTAGAATGATGCCACTGCCAAAATCAAGGAGTCAATTACTAGTTAATCTTGCGAACTGCAATACAAAAGATTTGAATAAAAATACAACACAAATAAACCTCAAGTAATCCCTGTACCTAATGTTAGAACTGATCGAGATTATATTATTAATATAATCTCGATCATTTCTGTTGTTAAATATATTATTCTATAGAATTACAAAACTCCAGATGCTGTGATCTGTTTACTTATACACTACAGGATAGTATTTCAATGGATAGTATTTCATCAATATTTGAGTTACTCAGCCATTCAGAAATAAATATTGTACCAGAGCCTAATGATGTGCCTCAAGCTCTTTTGATATGATTAACCTTTTGTTTCCGTCAATTGAAGAAAAGAAATTGAAGTTTGTAAATGATGAACCAAATAATAATAAGGACCAACAAACTAAGTAAGTTACTAATTTTAATGAAGAAAATGGTTCCAACGTTAGTAACTACGACAAATGCCAACCAATACAGACATTTACTAATAGAAATGACAAAAATAGTTCAAACACATTTGATAAAAAGAAGCATTCGAATGAGAATATTTCTAGTCCTGTTTAAGAAAATGACCCTCGTCCTACTATTGATGTAAGACATGAACAAACCACTGTTAATATTTTAAATTCCGTTGATCAGAATCGTCAAAATATTGAAGACCCTAGTTATATACCCAAAAATACAATGGTAGACCTAAAAATTAAATGGTAGAATTACATAGACTATAGGTAGTGTATGTAATTCTACCATTTTATTTCAGGAGCAAAAGAAAGAAAAAACGAATACCAATCAAGATTACTTCAGTGCGAAAGGAAAAAAGTTCGTGCGAAGAAATTTAATAGCAGCGATTGTAGATGTCCTTTAACATGTACAGAGAAATTGTCTATTGATCAGCGTAGAAAAGAAAATTTCGGAGTTCTGGTTCTTATGAAGCAAGGTGCGCGGTTTTACAGGGTAGTGTTATTGAAGCCAAACAGAAAAGAAGCTATTCCATAAATGCCAAGCGAGCTTTTAGTATTAGTAGAAAATAGAAATTGTGTGTCTGTAAAAAAGCTTATACCCGAATGGGCGTGAACTATTAGCTGCGAAAATTCAAGATTTAAAAGATTTGTCAAGGCTCATTCCAACAGATGCAAAAGGATTTTATGGTTTCTTGAGGAACGTTGAGTCGGGTGATTTTATTGATGATGAAAAAAATTTGATTGACTATTAAGCACTTGCTTGTTAACATACATGTTATCTGTTGTAATTTCTTGGCTATATTAGTAACAGCGATGATCAGATTAGTTTGAGATAATATTAAGTCAAAAAAAAATTGTAGAAACAATGAGATTGATTAAAGTTCTGGATACATAACCACTTGCTCGTCATTCATCATCATCATTACAGTCCTTCACAAGTCCACTGCTGAACATAGGCCTCCCCCAAGGAATGCCACAAAGCATGGCCCTGAGCCACCTGCATCCAACTACTTCCTGTATGTCGTGGGGGTTCGCCCTACACTTCGCCTACCGGTACGAGGCTGCCACTCAAGAACCTTTCTTCCCCATCGGTTGTCGGTTCTTCGAGCTAAATGGCCGGCCCACTGCCACTTCAGCTTACAAATCCATTGGGCTATGTCAGTTACTCTGGTTCTACGGCGGATATCCTCATTTCTAAGTTTATCACGCAGAGAAACTCCGAGCATAGCCCTCTCCATAGCTTGCTGAGCGACCTTGAGCTTCCTTATCCGGCCAGCAAACTGCTGACCACTTGCTCAGTTGAAAATAATTGGGCTAGTCAGAAAGAAAGACTAAGACTTTTGTAAAAGTTTAAATTGTTATTGTAAGTAACATTTTTAATATTATATGAATACTTAAAAATGTTCCCAAAGATCTCAAAATTCAAAGATCTCTTTAAAATAGCCCTGTCCTGACTTCTGTTAAAATAATTTAGATATTTAAGTTAAAGTGATATTAAACTACCTCAGTTAATTAACTAACTTCAAGAAAATGATTACTAAAATAAGACTGATTTAAAGTTGTTGATGACATTTTTAGCTTACCTAAGATACTTTGCTAAGAAACCATCAGTCTGAGGAATGGAAAAAATATTTTTCTTGAATATAAAATTTTCTAATAATCAGGCTTGTTTAAAAAAATTGATTTCTTTTATTTTCATACCAATAAATATAAATATTAACGACTTTAATTTAAAACTACTTTACAAATGGTAAGTGAGAATGTACTTTTATCAATATTCATTTATGCTCCTTAACATACATTTACTTTCATTAAATCTCGTAATTAGAATTTAGCAAAATAGTGTTATGTTCCTTAATTTCCTGTTTAGAATACTATAGCGTATTCCATATTTTGCAATATGCAAAAATCTAATTTTTTCACAAAACTTAGCAGTATTTTATCTTTTTATGATAAAAATCTACTTTCAATCCATTATTTCATTAGATAATATTATTATATTCATCAAATAGAAAAGAACCGGTGGGTACATATTTATTTCAAACAAATTTATTGAAAATTGGTATGACATCTTTAGACGGCATTTTCTCAAAACAAAGTTCGTGTGGCTTGACATGTTATTGCTTATCAGCATCCAATTAATTGTCCAATATGTAATATATTATCCAAATAATTTTGCCCAGGAATCTGTTTCGTCGGTACTCGTTGGTAGATATGAATGAGTGGACTTATATTACAATCATATTATCATATCAAATTAGATATATTATCATCATCATTCATTATCATCACATGCGCAAAATAGCCAGCCTTTCGGTTTTCTACAGGATGCATTTCGGAGAGTGTGCGCAGGAATTGCATAATTTAAGAACCTAGACGGGCTGCATTTTTTCCATACAAATGTATTCCCTTATTCTCTTCCTGGATAATGCCTCTAGAGTAATCGGTTTTGTTTATAAAAATCTAGGTCTATTGAAGGCATGCCCCTGTGGTTTATTTTTTTTCAAAAAATTATTACAAAAATAAATATGACTTTCCAAAAACCTAAAAAATGCCCCGTTTTTACCTCCGTAATCAGACGACTACCAAACAAATTTGAAAAGTTTTTAAGATAGAAACAAATGATAGGAGCATAGATCTATTCTTTCTTTAAATTTTGATACCAAAAATAATTTAATCAGCTTAGTTTTCGAGGAGAAAAAAGGGGAATACGAAATATCGATCGGTCATGGTTTTTGTAGGTAAAATCGTTCTGAACTGCATTTGTCCCTATCGCACTCTACGGGAGGAGACCAGAGGTGAAGGGTGGTTAGACTAATAAGTACTTATTCGTCTAAACAATTAGTAAAGTGACAACTGTCGAAGTTTTTATCGATATCATTGTGAAGTCAGTCGATATCGACGTTTATCCTATACTGATTTACAGACGGCACAGAACAGTGAAATTATTAAGACAACGAAGTAACAATTCAGTGAGTTTGCGTTTAGTATTATTTGAAATAAACTTTAGCGAACTTTAGTGAAATAATACGTAACTAATGTTCGTATTCTACTGCTTGGTGAATAATTCTGCTTACTTGATTTGCCACCGTATCCTATAAAAAAATGTAAAGAACAAATTTTTGTATTTTAGTGGGCTTCCAACAGCTTTCATTTCGATTGTGTCTGATGTTTTCTGTCTCACAAGCCGCAATGATCGGATCAGAAAAAAACATAAAACGAAAACTAAACATGCATTTATTATCAGACAAACAGACAAACAGTTTCCTTAAAATTCATCCTCCATATTTTTTAATATCTTTTTAAAAACGTTACCCCCACACTAGGGTTTTCTCCTGTATCGAGGAGGCAGCTTACAAACATAAATTGCACGAGGACAAACATCCAGACCCGGAACAATAATTTGTAGGGCATACAAATACTTGTTCCGTGCGGGATTCGAACCCGCGGCCTCCAGCGCAATAACTCATTGCTAAGCCACTGCGCCACGGAGCCGTCAATAAATAAAAACAATGCGTTGCATTTTTTCAATGTTGGCAGCCCTCGTAGTAATAAATTGTCAAGTGGCGTTACGCACTCTATTTAATGAGGGCTAATAATCTTTCACTCACCAGATTTCGCTAGTTGTGACTGAGGTAAAGTTTTTTGTAACATAGTGTCAGTTAATTGAGAAATTAGTTTTAAATAATAGTTTATCATTATCAAAAATATTATATTATTAGGTACACAACACAATGCGTCAGAGGTTTAATTTTTTAATTTTTTGCACTTTATAACTCTTTTAAAAAAAATCGGTTTTTAGTTATATTTTATGGTTTAGTTTATTCATTTCTAATTTAATTAATATAAAATATAACTAATAATACAGAAAAAACCTTAAATATTACATTTTCTTAAGAAATTATTATCCCCGCTATGAAATCTGTCAAATATTTTACCTCACTGTAAAGTGGCGCCGCCCTGGTAGCAGAAAAAGTCGTAGATTTTCATTCCTATTGACGTGTTTTAGTTTTAATTAAAAAAGGTGGGAGAATTTTTCTTTCACTTTGGCGACATTTCCATATAATGTTATATGTCAGTTTTTAAAAATTTATATTTATTTTTGATGAATGTTTTACGTAAAAATATAAATTCAAAAGCATTAGTTACTCTTGAAATGTAATGTTACTATGTTTCTTGTGTTTCTCTGATGTACTGACATCCGTTCACTGCATAAAACGTCATTTTTAATTAAAATTTCTGGAGTTGTTGTCAACACGACACGACTTTGAGCACTAACGAGCCGAGTATTGAACTAAGCCATACTGGCTTAGTTTGAGTTGCCTCACATTACGGACGCGGACTCGGCTTCTAGGTGTTATTAATCTAATGGTGGTACTTCACATGGCTATTTGTATTTGTGATTGCATGTTGCCGTATTTGGCGAAAAATTCGACGTACAGGCAAATAAGCGATACAACCGTCTACACATGGAGCCAAATACCAAAAAATTAAACATGTTTGCTAGCAGACAGTAGTTGTACCTATAAAATGGACGTTGCACTTGCAGCTGGATTTTATTATATCTGAACGCATGTTACTATTATATGTTATGCGTAAAGAATCCAAAGTGATGAAAAAACGACCAAAAGCAAGGCGACGGTTTCTTTGTCCCAATTCATTTTCCGTAGGTACCTAAATAATCACTTACTAAGAGGTTATAAACAGGTCCATCCGTACTGGTTGACAGTTCGCGCGCTTATGAGCCCGACCATGTGTGGCCAGTATATTTGCGTATTTGCCTATTTGTCGCCTTTGATGAGGCTTGAAAAACCGACAGACGATCGGTAAGCCGTATTTGTTATTGGCTATATTTGCTAAATAGGCAAATACGGCAATAAGTATGGCAAATATACTCTCCATACATGAAAATTATTTGTCAAATACAGCAAATACGCAAATACAAATAGCCATGTGAAGTGCTACCATAAGGATATGGTTATATACTGGTAATATTTGTAAATTGACCTTTTATCAAACAAAATTCAATAATTTAAAAAAACACTACTTGTACTTTACAAGCAGTATTTTGTTAAATTATTGAATTTCTTTTGTCGATTTGAAGGGGGTAAAATGATAAAATGTATTTACAAATAAAATAATATTCACGATTTTCCTCTAGTCGTTGGAACAAATAGGTATTCAAATCCAATCCACAAGCCGAGTCAAAACAGTGAAGCAAAGAATCTAGTCCGTAAACATGGTGCACGTGGAAGATGCGTAGTACTAAGCTACGCACACAAATACAGATTATTCACTCACATATTGATACCTCAGTTGCTCGGGCGCAGTGCGACGGCAATAGTTTCTTTAAATACCTATTTTTTAATACCCGCGCAGACCGACTACGCTCTTAATTCCTCCAACTCCATTCCATCATTGGACAACCAAACGTTCGGCCAGTCTCCTTTCTTTTTTGACTTACCACGCATTCGAACCAAACGGTTTGCTACATCGTTCGTGATGCATACAGCAAAGGAATAACTTGCCAGCATCTGTGTTTCCATCCGATTACAATGTGGGTGCCTTCAACGCAAGAGTGAATAGGCTTTTGTTAAGTCAGTGTGCTTCACTAATGTTAGGATACATCACCACTTACCATCAGGTGGGATTGTAGCTAAGCGCTGGCTTAGTATAGTAAAAATATCATTACAGCTCATCACAAGGCCACTGCTGAACACAGGACCCCCCAACCCATACTCCACAGGAATGCTGAAAGAACGGTCTTGAGTTACCTGCGTCCATTGACTTCCCGCATGTCCTACCACTTCTTACACTAATCACTAACATGATTGATTTTTTTTATAGGATAAGGGGACAAGTGAGCAGACAGTCCACCTGATGGTAAGTGACTGTTGTGGCCCATAGACATCTACATCTATTCTCGTTTGCGAATCAAAATGCAGATGCGTTGTCAGCCATAAGGACTAAGATGGAATGCCTCTTTTCCAGTAAAAAGGGTATCTGGTTCTTTACACTCACCATACTACTACAACTGCTGATATTTTACGCTGGTATTCTGTGAGAACATGTTCCTACCCCGGTCGAGCCGACCCATTCGTTTTACAACCATAATATAGCTGTAGAGTGGCTATACCACTTATAAAAACCTGTAGTATTACTACAGATTAAATAATAGTACAACAACAGAAGGATAGTGATCCTTTTACCTAACGAACTAGGCTTAAACGCGCAAGTTTGCTATCAGACAGTGGTCTGATAGCACACTTGCGCGTTTAAGCCTAGTTATAATGTCGCTAATGTTCGTGATACTTTCGAATTCAAATTCATTTCTTTGCCAGAATGTAGGTGTACAATAAAGTATGATCTTAAATTATATTTAATGGCCCATTTACATTCTACCACTACATATGGTGTGCAAATATTTTATAGGTATACATGCAATTTTATTTTAAACAGCAAATAGGACCTTAATTGTTTATATTTGTGATTATTAAAAAACAAATTAATTCATTGATGTCAATATTATAATGTCAATTAAAGTGATAAATTTTAAAATGTTAAATTATTTAATTAACGTACTTAATTGTTAATGTATATACTTCCATGGTTATTGAGCATAAAATAATTATTAGTTATTTATACCGGGTATTAGTGAAACGCTCCCGAATACAAAGACAGATGATAGTACTAACGATACCTTTGATGATGCGTCATAAAAAAATTCGAGCCCGAGGAAAAAATCATCTTTTCACAACGTCTTATTAATACACGCTCCATCAAGTTCATCATCATCATCATCATTACAGACTTTCATAAGTCCAATGCTGAACATAGGCCTCCCCCAAGGAATGCCACAAAGCACGGTCCTGAGCCACCTGCATCCATCGAATTCCTGCATGTCTTACCAGGTCGTCACTTCATCTAGTGGGGGGTCGCCCTACACTTCGCCTACCGGTACGAGGCTGCCACTCGAGAACCTTTCTTCCCCATCGGTTGTCGGTTCTTCGAGCTATATGGCTGGCCCACTGCCACTTCAGCTTACTAATCCGTTGGGCTATGTCGGTTACTCTGGTTCTACTGTGAATATACTCATTTCTAAGTTTATCACGCAGAGTCACCCCGAGCATAGCCCTCTCCATAGCTCGCTGAGCGACCTTGAGCTTCTTCATACGGCCAGCAGTGAAGGACCACGTCTCTGATCCGAAAGTCATCACTGACAACACGCACTGGTTGTACAATTTCGTTTTCAGGTTTTGAGGTATGTCTAACGAGAAGATGTGTCGTAGTTTCCCGAACGCTGCCCAGCCGAGTTGAATCCGTCTATTGACCTCTCGGTCGAAGTTGGGCTTACTTAGTCGGACTATTTGTCGCAGGTAAACATACTCGTCAACAACTTAGAGCTTAGTGCTCCCAACAACTACCGGCATAGATGTGACATGGACGTTAAACATGATCTTTGTTGTCCATGTTCATCTTAAGACCTATCCGTTGGGAGACACTATTGAGGTCATTGAGCATAGTGCTTAGGTCCTCCAGCGATTCTGCCATTAGGACTATATCGTCGGCAAATCGAAGGTGAGTGATGTACTCGCCATTGATGTTAATACCGTATCCTTTGCAGTCCAGTAGCTTGAAAACGTCTTCCAATGCAGCGGTTAAGAGTTTCGGGGATATAACGCCACCCTGTCTTACACCTTTCTGCATTTGGATAGGTTTCGTATTCTGATTCTGTACTCGGATAGTCATTGTAGCCTCTACTACTACTAAATAAACACGTCAGCACTACGATATACCGACAGTCAACTTGGCACTGCTGAAGTGCTGCAGCACCGCCCAAATTTCGACGGAATAAAAGGCTTTCTCATAGTCCACATACGCAAGGCAAAGTGGCAAATTATACTCCTCTGTCTTCAATACAATCTGTCGCAAGGTATGTATGTGGTCTATGGTACTAAAGCCTTTTCGGAAACCAGCTTGTTCAGGAGGCTGGAAGTCGTCAAGTCTGCATGCGAGACGATTCGTAATGACTCTCGAAAAGAGCACGTAGACGCAGCTCAGAAGGAAAATCGGTCTGTAGTTCTTCAAGAGAGCGTTGTCGCCTTTCTTGAAGAACAAGACCACCGCACTTCTGCTCTACGCCTCCGGAGTAGTGCCACCATGTAGGCCGGAATTAAAGAGCTTCTGAAAGTTCAAGTACCGGTTTTCCACCCGCTTTCAAAAGCTCCGCTGTAATTCCATCCTCACCTGGGGACTTGCCGTTTTTAAAGTGCTGGAGAGCCATTTTAATCTCGCCCAGACTAACGTCGGGAATATCTTCGGAATAGTGTCGGATAAGACTCGCTCTTGGATCGTTACGCTCACACTTGAATGTGGCTCTAACGACGATGTGTACAGCTGCCCATAGAATCTCTCAATCTCACTAAAAATCTCAGGTGTCCCGGAAACGATGCTGCCAGATTCGGTTTTCAGCTATGACAGTTGGCTCTTTCTGGCAGACAGATCTCGGGCAAAGACTTTGGAGCCTTGGTTACGCTCGGTCGCTTCTTCAATACAAACTGTATTGAAGTTGCGTAAGTCACCTAGCCACTTTAATTCGAATTCACAGAACTCACAAATTCATGCGTTAGGCATTATTAAAATAAAACGAGAAACACAAAACGTAATAACAAGAAAAATAACAACAAGAATTTAATAAACAAAGCGATTGAACTGTCGCTCACGCGCACGTGGTAGTCAACACGGAACTGTCTTAAAACTAAAATTAGTAATCAATCCCGCCAAAACAAATGCCTCGTGCGTCCTTGAAGCACTGATCAATTTCACAAGCCTTTAAATATTTACGACATTGCCAACGTTTATTTAATTTGTAAGTTTTATCTCTACGACTAGTCTTCATATGGAATTTAAAAGTTATGATTGTCATTTTTAATACAATTACCACAATCAATTGTACCCTGACGAGCAAGCAGTTCTTTACTACAAAAAATATTGAAATTAATAATCGTACCTAATTGGGTACTCATTGCTCACACAATTATAAACGCTATTTCATCGTTATCTTTGATTTTGTATAAGAAAATTGATATAAAAATGAAACTAAAAAATGAAACTTCGTACCACCAATTTGATCGATAAATCGCTCAGTGCCCAGGTTAAAAGCCAGCGTTTTTACGTGACGGGATCTATAAGAGTTCGGCGCCCGCGAATATATTGACTCTATTGTCAGCTGATGTTTTTTTTAAGTTTCACTGCTGGTTTTTTGTTTAAGTTTTTTCATGATTTTTTATAAAATTATCGTTTCATTTAGCGGTACTAACATGATGGAGCGTGAATAAAGTTAAGATAGCATAAATAACTGAAGTCACACAAAGCTGGTAAGAGAATAAATCTCTGCTAGAGTCTTTTGACGGATACGAATAGGTGCACCAGCTTATTTCCTTGCTAAAAAATTAAACTCCCTCCTTCGAGAGAAATCTGGGTTCAACCTCTCTTACAGCCTTAAAAATAGCTTAGATCTCAATTTCAAAATTCAAAATAATCGTTTTCCTCCTAAATTCATATTGTTATCTTTAGAGATTGATAGTCTTTTTACACAAATGTCCCATCCCCTGACTGTTTGCGTATACTCGCAGATCTCTTTGATAAACTTCGTCTACATCCCGGGGAAACAAATGATCTTCTTAACTTAACCTCTCTATGTATGAAACAAAACTATTTCCCGTTTAATAACCGTTTCTATCTACAAAAAGAAGGGTTAGCTATGGGGTCCCCTCTAAGTCCCCTCATGGCGGACATTTTCATGAATAATTTCGAAAAACAACATATAGTTGTCTATCAAAATATCTTATATTACTATCGATATGTAGATGACATAATTACTTGATGGACTGGCAAATGGAGACAACTGGATGTATTCCTCAATAAAATAAATAAAGTCCACGACAAAATTAAATTTAAACTTGAATTGGAACAAGATTGTTCCCATAATTTCCTCGACTTAACAACAACAAGAAAAGAATCGTTTCATGTTTTCCAAATTTATCGAAAGCCAACTCATACCGACACGGTCATCCCCGCGTCATCGTGTCATCCGTGGCAACATAAATGAGCCGCTTTTTATTGTTACATTAATCGTTTGTTCACTGTCCCATTAAGTAAAGAAAATTATTTAAAAGAGCTTAATATATATTATCAAATAGCGGTCTCTAATGGTTTTTCAATAAATCTCGTTAACAATTTAATCAAAAAGAAACAAAAGCATGTTGTTCGCAACTCTCTGTACGCGGTTCAACTTCAAAGTGTTCGTCGATATGTGAACAGTTTGACCTACTTAGGCCCCATATCTGAAAAAGTAGCTAATACTCTTCGACAAAACGGCGTTTATGTGGCGTTCAAAACAAACAATTCTCTTAGAAATATCTGTAATAATAAAGATAAGTTGGATATTCGTCAAAGGTCGGATGGTTACAAACTTGTTTGTGACGAATGCCACGCCGTTTACGTCAGACTGGTCGCAACTTCGAAACACGTTATAAAGAACATTTAGCCGCGTACAGGAACTGCAATCCGGATAAATCCCATTTTGGGAAACATCTGTTGGACTCTGGACATAGCCTAGCCAACGTCCACTCCTTTAAAGTCTTACATACGTATAATAAAGGGCTGCGACTGTGTGTGCTGGAACAGTTGGAGATATTAAAAAGTAATAATAGTAACGTTGCACTGTTGAATGAACAAACAAATGTTTCCAACTCACCTCTCTTAAATATCTTTAAGTCTGCTCTCTAATAGCAGACAGCCTCGCAATATGGTCGTTTGTCACCCTCACGGTGATCGGCAATTGGTTGCGTGGTTGGAGCGTTGGCGGGCGTTGCGCGGCGGTTTGTTTTTTAAATTAACAAACGGCTGCGTAAGTCCGGCGGTGATTGGTCGCATGTTTTATCGCATGACGCGGTTGCTCGCTCCTTAAGCAGGGAGCGGTTGCGTCAGCGGTCTGTATAAAAGGCAGTTGTTTTGGCTCACCGCTCACTTAACGGTCAGCCACCGTAGAGTCTACATCACCTAAGGAGGCCTCGTGTAGAGGCGAAACACGTGTCGTATTGTCGTCAGTGGTGTGTTTTTCCTAGTGTAGTGGTGCTGGGATTAGTGGTGACGGGGATAGTGCACGCAATTGAGGGAGGCCGGGAGGTGCTTTTCATACTAGGTAAGACACATCATTTTATTTTATAGAGCGAATGTTTGCGAAGTAAGTTTTTAAAAGTTTTAATTTTTTTAATGTAAGATTATCGTTCTAGCATACGTCTAAAATATTACTTTAAGTCAATAAGTGTCTAAACGTTGGTAATGTTTTTATTTTGTGTAAACATTTATCTATGTTAGAAGGAGATAAAATACAAAAATCGGTGTCACTCTTTCTAAGAAAAATGAGGAACGGTTACAATGTTCCAAGCACTCACTCCCTATGTTATATTATAACTAGTGTCCGACCGAAACAGGATTTTCAACCGAAACCGAACACGAACCTTCGGTCTGGGTGTCAGTTTCGGCCGAAACCAAAACCGAAACTTATTTAGCCATGTTAATTTTATTTTATTGTATACTGAAATCTAGTATATTTTTATACATATACAGATAGGTAATGCATGTTAATGAAAAACAGTCATTGTAATAGTCATGTAGCAATATATTTATTTATTTTTAAGTAAAAATTAACAATTTAACGTTAAGAAATACTTTTTAAATCAATTTTGTAAAAAAATTACATTTACACCCATAAAAAGTTACTCACTAATTGAGAACATATTTTATTGTGTTCACAATATTTTTAATATTATTCAATGAGAGCATTTACTTAATATATCACACTCACACGTACACACAATATACATACAACAAAATCACAGAAAATATACAAAACCTGCTCAAAGTTCAAAAACTTTAATAAACTGAGTTTGTATAAAAAGGGTTATTATAATATTAAGGAATTTATGGTGATAATAACCCCTGGGAATGAGGTGATCACTGCCAAGCTATTTCTAATTTGTTTTGTGTTGTTAATTGTGTTACATACGTGATTGTAAGCAGTGGCGTAGCTAGGCGTGGGCGAAGTGGGCTCTCTCCCACGGCCTCGCACCTAAAGGGGCCTCGCGAGGCACCCTAAAATGCGATGCCCCCAGAGTTTTAATTTTATACGTAGTAGAGCCATGCTACAGCTATATAGTTTTAGCACGAATGAGTTGTGGGTCAACTGGGGTGGGACCACGGTCGCACGGAATACTGGCGTAAAAAATGATGCTGCTACGTTTCGTTTATCGCGTAACAAAAACCTAAGGGCTGACAATGCATGTGCATTTTGATTCTACTCGTATATCGAAATGTAGGTGGCGATCTCCACAGGAAACAGTCTTTTGACACCCTTAGATACTTCTATAATAACAGTCAAGTGAACTGTAAGCTCAGTTGTCACCATCATCGATCACTGTTTTTTATTAGTGATCGATGGTCACCATTTATAAAATGAATGTCATACATATTTAAAGAGTTGTGTTATTAGAATAACAACAATGTATCTTAGCGCGAACGGAAGTCAAGTGGCGCGAAAAATGCGGCTGCATTAAGATGCATTGTAGATTAATACTTAACTACTGATTATTTTTTCTATTAAACGAACTGAAGTGAAGTTTTTACGTGGTAGCCATGCTGCAGCTATATTACTGGTAAAGTTGTAGCACGAATGGATGGGTCCGACCGGAGAAGGACCACGCTCTCACAGAATACCAGTTTAAAATAGCAGCTTAACGTTGCTGTATTTCTTATTGTGAGTGCAGAGAACCGGACACCCTTTTTACTGGAAACGAGGCATTCCATCTTAGTCCTCATTTTGATTCGTAATCGAGGATAAATGTAGATGTATATATTTTAAACAGTGGTAGAGCCAGGCGGTAGCTTTTGCTGTCGCATGGATGGGCCGGCTCAAACCGGGATGGTACCACGACCTCACAGAATACCAGCGTGAAGTAGAGGTTTGCCTCTGCCTTTCGCTTGGTGAGTGCAGGTGGCCGGAGGTCGTTTTTACTGGAAATGAGGCATTCCATCCTAGTCCTCACGGGTGAAAACGCATCTGCATTTTGATCTGTAACAGAGGATAGATGTAGATGTCTATGGGCCGCAGCAACCACTTACCATCAGGTGGGCTGTGTGCTCGTTTTTCATCCTTATCCTATAAAAAAATATAGGTGTACCGTGTGTTCGTTTGTCGCCTTTATCCTATAATAATAAAGTGACAAACGAACTTACTCAAGTACTGCAGTCCATGGACTGCGGTAACAAATACCTGCAGTCAACTTCGAACAAAGAAGGCTACTCCTGGGGGCATCGCATTTTAAGGGGCCTCGCGATGTAACTTCGCTCACGTTTATATTAGTCCACGCTACGCTTCTGATTGTAAGCTGTTATTTAAAAAAAATCCCGGTGGGTTTCTTGCTGGTTCTCCCAAGGACAGAGGTTTTTTTTCGAACCAGTGGTAATAAAACAAAAGAGTGACTTTCAATAAATATTATTTATAATCTATGTTAAATAAAAAAAAATCTGTTTCTGTATCAGCTACAGAAACAAACTTTTCTATAATACACGAGTCACGAACTCTTCAGAACGACGCACGATAATCCATAAACACCGAGTTTCGGCGCCGCCGAAGGTTCGGCAGACTTTTTGCCAAAACCGAAACTATTACCGAAACTAGATTTTTTTGCCGAAACTTGCCGAAACCGCACCTTCGGTTGGTCACTAATTATAACCTCCTTGATATCTTCAAGTTTTATATTAAATATGCACAATGTAACAAAATACAATCACAAATCATAATTTTTAAATTTATATATAATTCATGAACGCTTCATGTGCCCTACAAAAAAGCTGTATTGATTTCGTGAATTGCAGATGCATATGGCATTTAGTCCGCCCTTTGTAACCCCTAGATGGTGTCAATAAAGGATAAATAAATAAATAAATAAGTGTACTTGCAACATATATTATTGAGTGCCCGTAAAATCCAAGGAATGTGTACCGAGGGATATAAATATCTATCTTCCTATAATTATACATTTTACAATACAAAATATATTTAAAATTTCTTGTGAAGTCTTCATCAAGAATTTTCAGAAAATCTATTTTCTTGTAACCTCATCATAATCATCAGATCATATAATAAATTGATTAAATTTGTGTGATCAGGCCCAGGACAGATTTAGTTCCATTCCATTTAGTAAGCGCTAGTGTTGCACCTTGAATGTCAATGTCATTCAAATGTCAGTCTAATCAATTAGTCCACAGATAACTGTATAATATTCAGAGAAATCAGTCAGTCTCACAGACTATTATGATGCTTACAGCTTACACATGTCAGTTCATGTCAGTCTTGTATTGTGTGAGTTGAAGTCTGCTGGTATATTTTGTTTTCTCCTCGGTTTATACATTGAGTCGATATCTCAAAGTCCACCTGCTTCCTTACCCAATCAGAGATTGTGAGTGTGTCTAACGTAGAACGCTACACGATGTCGATATTGCGGAAGTGTTGGTTGTATTATGTTGCTATGCCAACAACAAAACTCATCGCCTTTTTAACTTTCCAAAGGACGATAAATTACGGAATTGTGGTTGTCTTTCTTGGTGCCTGTTAATATTAAGCTCAGCGGTTTGTCTAAGGAACAATTGTTAAATAGATATGTGTGCCAAAAACACTTTGACAGACAGCAGTTTGACGGTATGGGTAAGCGTCTTGCGCATGGTTGGTTATTCCTGCTAACTTTACTAACATTACTTAAAACTATCGCTTTCAGTACTTAATAATTAATTTTCCACTGTTAAAATAGATTCTTAGTTTATTTAATCTTTTTTCAGCACAAGACCACATTAGTGATCATTATGTTTTGAAATGTAATGTTGAAAAGGGGCCGCCAATTGAAGAATCCACAAATTCTAAAACTGATGGTAGGTTAAAAGAATTGTGTATTCAATTTTATATATTCATTAATACTTTTAAATAATAATAAAACGTCATGATCAGTAATTCTGTTTACAAACACTGAAAATTGAAAAAACTAGACCATTGATGCAGTCAATGTCCCATAGTACAAAACATATTTTACAACACGTTTTTGAAACCAAGTTGAGTTTGTCTATGTAACACACAAACTTGCAGAAGAAATCTTATGTGATGGCTTTTATTTACCAATTTATTTTGTTCTGTTTTTAGGACACACATGTACTACTGACATGCTACAAATAACAGAACCTGCAGAATTTGTGGCAAACTTCTCTATATCATCATCAAAGACAGAATCAAGAGGTATTTTTATGTCTTTTATTTCCTTTTTTAAATATATATTTATAATCTCCTCAAGACCGAATAAAATACATTTTTAATTGAAAAATCATAGAAAAATAATAAAAGTCATTTTATATATAAATTATTTCTAGACGCGATAATTTTTGTCAACTATTTTTCTGCCATTGTTCTTTTAGTAATTATAGTGGTTAATCTCAGTAGCCATCTGTGCATGGTACAGGATTATAATGTATGAATGTGTGCACAAACACAGATATTCTATTCCTTCACTCTTATAGTCCGATCACAGTTAGAAAGAGATCAGGCGCAAGACCAATGGCTTTATATTCTTACAGAAGCGGGTTAAACTCAGCAACATTCCTGACTCCGAGTTGTTAATAGGAATTTCTTGACAGAAAAACCTATCAATCAAATATAAAAAGACACCTCATAATCGACAGTTGCAAATAGTTTAAAGATATTAGACAAAAAATTGACAATACTTGACATTTATTTTTCTACTAATTTCAGATGTGATTCGCAATATTGAGCAAAATCGAAAAAGTAACGCACCAAAAAGAATTTGGAGTGGAGGTATAGTATTTTATAACACACTAGCGACCCGCCCCGGCATCGTGCGGGTGCAATGTAGATACTTATATGGGGCAGTGTGGAGAAATTAATAATATTATGATTAGTCTATACTACAGGATGTTTTGTATACAATATTTACAGCTGATTTTTTATGAGACAGTACGAACATGTTTTCTTTAGAGATTATTCTCGAAAGCGCGACATATAATTGGCCGTGTGAGAAACACTCAACGCTCATATCAAAACCTGCAACGTTGAATGTATGACCCTGTGACTTATTATGGTCATTGCAAAAGATAGCTTTACCGGAAATTGCAGGCGCTTATATTGAAACGGTAAATCTGATGATATATGACATGTTTTATTTTTATTTTACTGACTGGAGAATTATACAATGCTAAAGGGTGTGACGCGGCGATCGACACGGTACACCTCACGTTCTCCGACCGCTGCCAACCGGGACGAAACGTAAGGCCCGCCAGCCCCTGTGCCTCCTCTTTTAAAATCTCTGATATCTTTTAGGATGTCCAATTTAATGAAATGTTGTTAAGGGCAGTTTTGATCTACATGAAATATACAACGCATGTAATGTATTTAATTGGATAAGGAATAATACTGTATTGTATAAAATAGCTTGGAAAATAACACATTTTTTTATGTAATATGTAAAAGATAACAATGGTTACTGTGGGTTATTCTTAAGAGATAAATGTATACCATTGCGGACGTTTTATTTATCTTTTTAAGATATATAATTTCGTAGTACATCAATTTGATCTATCTCGTAAGGTGTAGCCAGCGTTTGTGATTTATGTTTGTTACGACAACATATTACAAATCTTTATACCTATTTTTCCCCTTTTCTGTGCTATAATATGTATGTATTATACATGTAAACCTTTTTCTTGAATCACTCTATCTAATCCTGAACATATCATTAAATTCCGTTGAGCAGTTTAAAAGATCTAAGCTAACAGACAGCGGAAGCGACTTCATTTTAAACTATGTAAAGATACCCCATAAGAGCTAGTTATATAATAATAGACATTAACTAGCTTTGCTAGTTTGGTCGCATATAATTTTTGTTAGTAGTTTATTTACAGACATCTTTTAGTTGTAAAGTAATACAAAATTTAGAATTGCTCCTGCAAGTTACGAATTAAATTGTATAATTTTATATTATCCTTTTACAGCCAATAAACTGACCAGAGACTGTAAATGCTTCATAAGAAGAATGAAAAATATTGCTGTCGAAGAAAATAAGCTTGAAAAGCCATTTTCAGAAAGGTTTCATGCTGCTAAAAATCTAAACCATAACCTGTTATTTAATAAAAGTTTTGGCAAAAAGACACAACATTCAAATCCAAATTCAATCCAAAGGTTGAAAATAAATAAAAAATTATAAAATTTGAAATGTTGTTTTATTCTAATTTAAGACTAAATACATACAACAGATATTTATTCGCTGAACTTTTCAAATAAGTATTTTAAAATAAAATAATCCTTGCATATCGACTTTTTACATGTGCATCACTAAACTATCGATATCGACACTTGAATATTAGACCTAGTTTGCATCACTATACGACACTAGCGCTTTGCGAATTCATTGGAACTAACCGTCAATTAGAGAACTGTCCCATCTGTCTCTGACTAGTATACAGTTATCTGTGTGTGTGATCACTATACATAAACTAAGTTTTCTTTTGTTTAATAGGCAATTTTTTTTCAATCGATTTTGAAAAGGATGGGGATTTTCAGTTTATAGCTGCAACGGTTACATAACGAAATTTAGTTTTCATATCGTTATTGAAAACTGTTTTCAAATATCGATATCAGTGGTAATAGTTTGCTACAGAATGCGTAAACGACAACCGCGCACTGTAGAACCAGTGCAACATTTATTTTACGAATTACATACTTAGATTATGTAATTTAGTTTAGAAGTTAGACGTTCTAATATAATTTTAGATATTTAGACATGTATGTTCATAATTTATGTGAGTTCCAATGTGCAATTTGGTCCAACTTAAAAGATAGGATAGCTTACATCTCAATTTATAGTCGCAATGCAATATTATTTTATTGAAAATTATTTGTTTATTATTTGACAGTCACAACTATCTATTAGCGATTATGTCAGATGACGATATCTGTTGACTTGATTGAGTAAATATTTAATAGAAGGCGCTATGTTAAAAATGCAAACGTTTAATATAAGCTACAATTTAGTAGTATAACCACCACGTGTTGCTGTAAGTATTCAACAGATAGAACCGATTTCAAAAAAAAATTCTAGACTGTATGCGGTTTGGTCCAACTTGAGAGATAGGATTGTTTTTATCGCGATAAGTGACCCTCAATTTTTTTATTGCTAATTTCAGGCGTTTTTTTGGGAAAGCAAATGGTCGTTTGGAAAGGGCAGAACAACGTCTGCCTGGTCAGCTAGTATATATATATATTACAGTAAAACAATGAATAAAATTGTAAATGTCTAAAATTACGTTCTTTCTATCTTTATTTATTTCTCTAATGTTTATACCCATTTTTTTCCAAAGTGAGACGTAGGATCAGAGTCTGATTTCAAAATCTATAATTAAAGTGTATTCGTATGAAGTAAACATAATTTATATAGTATATAGAAAATTATTTAACATAGTTTATTTATAAATGATTTTTTAAGTTGGCGATTTTCCTTCATGCTTAACAAGGTTTAGGGACTAGCAGAAAAGTTTTAAAAGTCAAAAATTAGTAATTTTATAGATAATATTTTAGTGAACGGCACGTGCGTTTTGTTAATTGTTTATTTGTCAATTGTCAAGTGAGTTTTGTTAATTGTTGCGTTTTGAAAAACATTCAAATTCTAAACTTTTCATACAAAACATAAATAAAAACCTAAACCAAATATAATGTGGTTATATAAATCTAAGTCTTGTTTCTAAAGACCTAAAGAGCATTTTCCTTTGACAACTCTCACAACTACTCAAACTTAAAAATTAGGCAATTTTGACCATTTAATATTCGAAGTAATTGCTTTAGGTGATTATATTTCACTACGTGGACCGTTGTACGATAACTACCAAAACATCACAACGAAATCCATATTCGCTTCATCTCTTTCTATACGTATTTATGATACTATCGCAAGAAAGAGAAGTAACGAATATCAATGAAGATCATCGGTTAGTACGTGAGCCGTGTTGGCATATCGTTTCAGTTTGCATTTTACGTTTCGTACTTGGTTTGTGATAACGGTTATGTACTTAGGTTTATCGATATGATATGATATTTTGAAAACATAACGTTATTAGTTACGTTTTGATATATCGGGCTCATGCCTAAATTTCATATGAAGTTTGTCGGACAATGAACAGTGCGTTGTGAACGAGCGACATTTTGATGTTATTCGTGTATTGCCATGCCAGTCACTGAGGTCGATACTATTTAATCCAATTTATAAAATCATAATTTGCGAGTGCTGTCGTTAACATGTCTATTTACGGTTTCGAACGTTTCTAAATGTAAATCGACACAAATAAGTCTCGAATTGTAAATTTGTGTTTAGTTTTCAGTAAGTGCTATGTTCCATTGTGCAGACGCGTATAGATGTTCTGAAAGTTGGGTGTACAGTTAGTCGCATATTACGGGTGTTTGCATTTTTGAGAGTTGCATGACGTTTTTCAGAGCGAAATGGCGATGTCGGAGCAATTTTCTTTGCGTTGGAACGATTTCCATGCAAATCTGTCCCAGTCCTTCCAAGCTTTGTTGGAAGGTGAAGACCTGGTAGATGTGACGTTGGCGGCGGGAGGACAGTACGTCCAAGCGCACAAGCTCATCTTATCTGTCTGCAGTCCCTACTTCAAAGAGCTATTTAAGGTGTGACTCACTATTCAGTTATTGCTATTATAAGCTTCACCTATTGCATTTTACTTATTTATAACAAAGACTTTGTTCAAAATTTATTTCGCATTAGCCTTGTTTTGTTTGTCTGTGTATCCAATATTGCATTAATAAAAGGAAATATGACCTTTGTACACTATAATTTCTTAATAAGTGAATAACTCAATTGGGATGTAGATCAATTCAGAATTTCTTAATAATTGATACCTTCCCTGTTTTCCAAAATATAAATATGCATCAAGTGCAAATTGTATTCACCAATTTAAAATATTACAATTAGCAGTAATTAGTATTATTTAAGCTATATGTAAATATAAACTTTAATTTCATTATAAAATATAATGATATAATTACCTTAAATGTGGTTATATATTGTAAAATATATTTGATTCCTTAATATTTGATTGATAAGCAAGCTAATAGTTTGCTTAAAACTATAGACATCCGGTATTTACATATAGGGTGGGGGGAGGGGGAGGGTTAGAGGGAAACCTTTCCCCCCTTGTGGAAATGTATAGTTTATGAGTAATATTTTTTCTGTAAAATTATAACCTCAGTTTACACATGAATATTGACTCAAAGTTACTTCTGCAATGGCTTCCACGCTGTGGGTAGTGCAGCGGCTTCGCCCTTGTGTAGCAAATTACAGGCATCCATGCTCACCTCCACTGCTTCGGCTTATTGATACCAGAATCAGCTGCTACGGCTCACACAGGTGCCTTCAATTTGCTATAGCAGTCGGGGGCTTTTCTACCTCCATGCCTACGGCTTTACAAAAGCACAAGGTGTAGGGCAAACAAGGGCTTATCTTTCCATTGACTCCCGTCAAGTTGGGGGTTGATACATATTTTTACAGAAAAGTTACACTATTATAAGCACACACACAAAGTTACAACATGCGGAAATGTGTAATTTTTGAGAAAAAAGTTATTGAAAATCAATTATTCTTGCATTGTTTATATCTAATCCTACCATAAAACTGACGTCATTTTGTAATGTCATTGTCATCGGTAGAGATTTCGATTCTTTCCGAAAAAGGTTGATTTTTAAATCGATTCAAATCGTAAGCTCATGTATCGATTCACAAAAAATCGATTTATAAAATATCTATATTTTTTGTTTGCATTTATAATGTAAATATAATTCCATTTTATGAAAAACAAGAAAGATACCATAATAAATGATCTCTTATTGAAATTTGTTTTATTTTAATAGTATCAGGCGGTCCCATAATGAACTGGCCTGATATAGTTCAACGCGACATGTCGCTACATGTTGTGTTGCATTAAATAGTACGGTTATCGTGCACTTAATATAAGAAACATGCATCGACATGAAATGCTTAGTCTTAGTTTAACAGGCATTTGAATAACGAGAGTCGCATATTTTTTCAAAATGTCGAAAACTGAGTATCGAAGTGTCAAAGTTTCTGTTTAAAGAAGGTTTATCCCCTGCCCAAATAAAAGAACGATTGGATGGCGTGTATAAGGAGTCTGCTCCCTCCTATAGCACAGTGAAAAATTGGGTGAAAGAGTTTCGCCTCGGGAGAGAAACCGTCGAAGACTTTGGCCACGACGGTCGACCTGTGGAAGTGCTCACTCCTGAAACGATTGCTCTTATCCAAGAGGAGGTTCTGAGTGACCGCCGTTTGAAGATTAGAGAAATTGCAGCAAGGCTTGGGCTCTCTAAGAGTACCGTTCATCGCGCGATCCATGAACATCTTCACATGAAAAAAGTGAGTGCAAGATGGGTACCGAAACTTCTTTCAGCGGTACAGAGACAGGAAAGAGTGCGCTGCGCTTCGTAGTTTTTGGATCTTTGTGGCGAAAATCCAAAGACTGTGATCGAGCGGCTAGTGACTGGTGATGAAACTATGATCTTGTATTATGATCCACAAAGCAAGCGCGAGTCAATGGAATGGCGTTATAAGGGTGAAAAGCCCCCTAGAAAGGCAAAGGTGCAACAATCGACTAAAAAATTGATGTGCACAATATTTTGGGATTTTCAAGGCATTTTGATGGTGGATTTTAAAGAACGTAATACAGTCGTGAATGGCGAATATTATGCTTCTTTAATATATAAATTACGAGACAAGATGAAGGAAAAACGAAGAGGCAAGCTGTCTAAAGGTGTCCTGTAGCTCCATGACAACGCCCCTGTTCACACCGCTGGTGTTTCGAAGGATGCAGTTCGTCAATGCGGGTTCACAGAAGTTCAACATCCACCTTACAGTCCAGTCATGGCCCCGTCCGACTATTATTTATTTCCAAATTTAAAGCGGGACTTAAGAGGAAGAAAATTTTCAAGCGATGAAGAGTTGCAGGTGGCCGTCTTCAGTCATTTTGAGGATAAAAAATGTGATTATTTTTATAAAGGTTTAGAGATGTTGATTCACAGATGTCAGAAGTGTGTTAGTATTTATGGTGATTATATTGAAAAATAAAATTGGTTTCGTTTCATTTCCTTCATTGGTTCATAGTTAGGCCAATTCATTATGGGACCGCCTACATACCAATTAGGGCAGATAACAAATAAAATAGGTTAAGTTCAACTTATGTCAAAGAACCGAATTGATTGACCCCGACTCCACCTGGTACGAGTCTGTCCTACCGCTAGAGTGGTTTTAAAGAGCCGGAGGCGCGTAGGGGGAGCAGCCTCCGCCTGCTGTAACAAATCGTTGGCATCGGACGAGCCGAGGCGGCTGAGGCTGGTCGCCGAAAGCAACCAACAAGCGGAAGCTGCAGTGGCGAGGAGGGATGCTTGCGATTTGTTACGCTAAGGCGTAGAGGCTGCTCTTCCCGCAGCGCCGGAGATGTAGCAGTCTAAAAATAGATACAGAAATCCTTCTGAATCAGTACCCTATATTTTATGATGAAGGGGATTTTTTTCTCATAAAATGGATTTATATTTACATTATGAATGCAAACATGAAAAATATACATATTTTAGAAATCGATTTTTTGGGATTCGATACATCAGCTTACAATTCGAATCTATTTAAAAAATCGACCTTTTTCGGAAAGAATTGACATCCCTACTGACAATAACAATAAAAAATGTTGTCAGTTTTATTGTAGGATTAGACATAAACAATGTAAGAAGATTTTCAATAACTTTTTTCTCAAAAGTATGTATAAATGTAAAAAGCATGTTGTAACTTTGTGTGTGTGCTTATAATAGTGTAACTTTTATGTAAAAATACGTATCAACCCCCAACTCGACGGGAGTCAATGGAAAGTCATACCCAAACAAGACTATGTGGAGTTGGGGCGTACCAATTTGGTTTTAGTACAGATTCGACCTATCTTATCTATAAAGTCAGGTTCTCCTAAGCTCTACTATGATACTATCAGTGGTAAATGAAAGAATGTAATGTGAATTCTTATAATTTTGTTTGCTGAAACACCTTTTGACTGCTCTCTGCGACTCAAATCCTTGTGCACGAGTCACATCTTCAGCCACAAATGGATTGTATGGGTCTGAGTAATTAACTTTTTTATGGATTACCTGTTTCATTGTATGGAATTTTTAGTTCGAAAAATTTATTTATATCGCGACTTATTCAAATCACATTTCTGAAATCCAAAAACTGTATAAAAGGTTCAATCTCAACCCTGACAATCCTCTAAACTGAAAACAATTAAAATCAAGTACCCGTTGTCTATACTTCATAATACTTGACCAAATTGACATATTTGCATTTCGTTGTAAGCATTTTTAGTGAAATTTATTTTTATCTTAATTAATTCAAACCACATTTACGACATCCATAAATAGTGTAAAAGTCTTAACACTTTCACTGTCCGGTTTCCAGACACAATAGTAAGACAATAGCAGTGCCCTATATGTAGTGCACGGGACAGCGAAAGGGTTAAGCTTAACCCTGACAAGCATCCTATACTGAAAACAATTAAAATCAAATACAGGGCTTCTACTTCATAATACTAAACAAAATTTACATATTTGCATTTCGTTATATGCAATTTTTAGTGAAATTTATTTTTATCGTAATTAATTTAAAACACATTTCCTACATCCAAATACAGTGTAAAAAACTCAAGCTGAATTCTGACTAGCCTCCTAAACTGTAAATATAATTAAAATCAAGAACAGGACATCTACTTCTTAATACTAGACGAAATTGGCATATTTGTGTTTCGTTATATGCAATTTTCAGTGAAATTTATTTTTATCGTAATTAATTCAAAACGAATTTCCGACATCCAAAAACAGTGTAAAGGGTTCATCAAAAGAAGAAGGAAGGAGGGACATCTATAGCCAACCTAATAGTTTTCCTGATGGTAAGTGGCTACTACTACCCACTGCCACCTTCTCATTAAGGTCATAGATGTATTATTGATAAGGACTAAGGTGAAATTCCTCATGACCTGTAAAAATGTTGGCTCTGTTACCCTTCAAATTAAAGTGACAAAATAATTGTAAAATAAAGTTTCTAATGGGAGATCAAACTGGAAAACTGAGCTAGAAAAATATAATTTAATTATTTGTTTATAAAATAATTTTTAGCAATTCATTTTTCTAGATAAACTTGGAATGAAAACATTATCTTAATACAAAATTTCATCTAAATTACTAGAGCCAATATAAAAGAAATATATTAAGATGTATAGTTATAGGATCAATATAACTTTAATAATAGTATTTCTTATTTTATTGTTATATTGTAAATTTGTTACCTTATCATTAATAATGGTAATACACCTAGAAATGAATGGACTTGATATTAATCCATTTAAAGCAGGGCTTGATTTGCTTTCATTGAGGTTAGGGTATGAGGTTAGGCTACCGGCTACCGGTACAAAATATTAATATTGCTATTCTTTAAACATAGACCGAAATCTGTTAAAATTCACCGGTACGCCACCAGTATAAAGTAACAGTAACACTATTTTTAAGGGTATTGTTATACCTTTTTATAACCTTTATATAACCAAAATTATATTGGTAACCAAAAATATCTTTTTGTGTAACCAAAAGTATTGTTTTGACAAAGACAAGTAAGAAACACTAAGAAATTTTGAAACACAAGAAGAAGAAAACCTATAAGTTGATAATTAGGTAATGATAAAAATACCGAACCAAATATGGAAAAGGTTGTGTATTGTTATTTTAAGATATTGTAATAAACATATATGATGTCATACTTTAAACCATTATAATCCATTATTTTTCGGTCGGTTTAAGGAAATATATTTCTAAATAGACGTTTCATCAAAAATCTTGGCAGATAAATAGAGATAGGCTAGTATATCTAGACATGTAAATTTTTCTAGCAATTTTCCAATCCTTTCTTAGTGTGTGTCTACTCATCATTATAGCCCTTCAGAAGTCCACAAAGCACAGTCCTGAGCCACCCAAATCCATCAACTTCCTGCTTGTTTTACCAGGTTGTCATTATCGATCACATCGATATATATATATATATACACACACACACATATATATATATGTATATATATATATATATATATATACACATATATAGTTGTGATCGATAATGACAACCTGGTAAGCTTTGCTTTGTGGCTTTCCTTAAGGGAGGCCTATGTTTAGCAGTGACTGATGGACTATAATGATGATGATAATCACACTACTAAAATAGCAGATTCTGATGTATGTTATCATTATTTGTTATTGACAGTGTTATCTACTTTATTAATGCTGTTCTTTGTCTTAGCTAAGGTTATGTTTTCTATTGGCAGATGAACCCCTGCGAACATCCTATTGTAATCTTAAAGGATGTTGCACATCAAGAACTGCGCCAGCTCCTTCAGTTCATGTACCGTGGGGAGGTTCATGTTAGGCAGCAAGAGCTCTTTGCTTTTCTCCATACCGCTGAACTTCTTCAAGTTAAAGGCTTGACTGGAGGCAGGGATGTAAGTCATCGTTTCACTTACTTTATTTGTGACTAGCTAATGCTTGTGTCATCACTCTCATGACATTAATTAATTTACTAAGACTTCAAATATCATTCTAGTTCACAAAAACTTGTTAGCCACTTTATATGGCTGTATAGAATGGAGAACTCACTTTCAATATATCTATGTAAATAAACAAGCAGGAAAGGAGGTGGGTTGATAAGGACCTTTTATCATCCATCACACTCGGAAAAAAATCCCATTTCAAAATATTTTTAAACACCTTTGTATAGTTAAAGATATATATTTTTGTTTTCTGTAATTTACGTAATAAGTAATATAGTAAGTAACAGAAATTATTGCCCAAGTAATGAAATAAAAAAAAATTGTACTACCCACTTCAATATAAATATAATTTATCAATAAAAACCGTTTGACCGATTTTGATAAAATTTACCTGGGAGGTATACTATTTGAAACAAAAAAAAAGAATTTACCAAATTGGTTCAGGCGTCTTTGAGTAATCAGTGAAAATACATAAAAAAAAGATTCTGACAAATTGTAAACCTTCTACTTTTTGAAGTTGGTTGAAGAGTGTTTCGCTTTTTTGTACGTTTTTGTTGTTTTATTCTTCTTTGAATCATATTTCTTAATGAAGCATTCCATGAACCACATTGACTGTGACTTACAGGGATAGTACTCTTGCAGCTTGTATCTGAGTAGTTTTTTATCTTGGTTCGCTTCTACACAATATATGTAGATAAATACATATATGTCACACGACGGTATGCGAGTTCACAGTGTTTTGCTACGCGTGTTTTGTTACGCACAAAAGTATTTATGTACCGTAAATATTAAAATTAATAAAAAAAATAAAAAAATAAAGTGTTTATTACGTGTGTTCTTGAAAAACTTTGATAACAATGCCTGGAAGCCAGTGTGATTCTTGTAAAACATGGCGAAAAACAAATAGTGATTTTCGAATCTGTACTAAAGAAAAATTATATCGATACTTACAAGTGAAGAAACCTACTATACATTTATCAATACCTCGATGCCACAACTCATTTAGTGTCTTAATTAGAATTTATTTTGATGTTCAATGCTCTCTTGAAGAATTACAGACCGGTTTCCCTTCTGAGCCGCGACTATGTGCTGTTTTCAAGAGTCATTACGAATCGTCTCGCATGCAGACTCGACGACTTCCATCCTCCGGAACAAGTCGGTTTCCGAAAAGGCTTTAGCACCATAGACATACATCCCTTCGGTAAATTGTACAGAAGACCGAGGAGTACAATTTGCTACTATCTCTTGCGCATGTGGACTATGAGAAAGCCTTGATTCCATCGAAATTTGGGCGGTGCTGCAGTCCCTTCAGCGCTGCAAAGTTGACTCTCGGTATATCGAAGTGCTGAAGTGTTAGTACAGTAGGGCTACGATGGCTATCCGAGTGCAGAACCAGAGTACGAAACCTATCCAACTGCAGAGAGGTGTAAGACAGGGTGACGTTATATCCCCGAAACTTCATCGCTGCATTTTAAGACGTTTTCAAGCTACTAAACTGGATACGGTATTAACATCAATGGTGAGTACATCACTCACCTTCGATTTGCCGACGATATAGTCCTTATGTCAGAATCGCTGGAGGACCTAAGCTCAATGACCTCAATAGTGCCTCCCAAAGGTCTTAAGATGAACATAGACAAAACAAAGATTATGTATAACATCCATGTCACATCTATGCCGGTAGTTGTTGGGAGCACTAACCACGAAGTTGTTGACGAGTATGTTTACCTATGACAAATATTCCGACTAGGTAAGTCCAACTTCGACCGAGAGGTCAATCGACGAATTCAACTCGGCTGGGCAGCGTTCAGGAAATTATGACACATCTCGTCAAGTATACCTCAAAACTTAAAAACGAGACTGTACAACGAATGCGTGTTGCCAGTGATGACTTATCTTACATAAAATATTAAAATAACGTAAACCCTTATTCCAGTTACTCAGAGAGGTAGGCAGATATTACAGACTTCCATTTGGTTCGATCCTGACACGTTTCTCGCCATTTTTACATACATACTTCACGCATACATGCTCGTCGGTTAAAGGTACTCTTAATTTGACCCATTTTCACTGTATCGTCCATTTGGTCTATAAACTTCCGCCCAGGGCTTCCCTTGCCGACTTAGCCACTCATATCTGCAGCATAAAAATGCATTGTCACTTTTCCATTCATCCAAACCGTCGAAACATCCCTTTCTTAGTCCTGGTCACAACATTTTACAAACTACACTTCTATTATCACACAATTTCACACCCCTAACATGCTTCATAATTACCGCATTTTACAGCATTAATTTTAGCCTCATGCTTCTTCTGCTATACCTAACTTTCACTACCATAACTTAAGGTAGGGAGTGAGGGTAGCTTCCCACGCAAGATCCTCATTCTCGGTAGTGCAGTTACGTCCGTAACTGTGTCTCTGATCCGCTGCGAGCCGGTAACTTCAAATGTACGGTGTAGATTTGTGCTGGACGGTCCAATGTTATAAGTGTATACATGGACAAGCTAGTTAAAACTGAAGTTTTTGGGTTCTATGAAAAATTAAGTGTTTCTTAATTTTTTTTTTAGTTAAGCACATGGTATTATAATGACTATGACTAAATTATACCACAATAGCTGCAAGCTATTATACGTTCTCTTTCACTTGGTATTTTAGAATGATAAAATGGCTTTTAATCTGGGAACTGCACAGACCGACACGCACCGTTGGAAAAGCTTTGGTGCGGTGTGTGGTTGGATTTAAGTGGTCGTCAGTCGTTTGTGGTACCGTCCGCAATAGCACGCACCATGGTAAACCACCCTCATTAAGCATTGTGACATTTCGACTTCTTAAAATAGAGTGAATGGCCCCATTCACTCTTCGTTGTCATGTCTACCATTTCTGCTAAAGAAGCAGCTTAAATTTCACAAACTTATCCACTTCCTCAACCAACTCCCCTTCTATTCTTATTTCATACTAGCGATCGGAAATGAGGATACCAGGAATTCCACGAAACGCCTAGCGATACCACGAAATCATGGAAGATGTCGAATATTCTAGTTTATTACGTCTTCTCACTAAAAATGTTTAGTGATATGCCGTTTCACTAAACATTTTTAGTGAGAAGCGCTACTATATATACACGATACCCAGGGATTTCGTGAAATTCCTGGTATCCTCATTTCCGATCGCTAGTATGAAATAAGAATAGAAGGAGAGTTGAGGAAGTGGATAAGTTTCTGTATTTAAGCTGCGTATGTGTTGCGTTTGTGTTTGTATCCTCATTTCCCTACGACATATTATAAAGATTTTTACTTTCATAATACTTCGCGGTGGGCACTAATGATGCTTCAAAAGAGTAATTGCCAAGGCTAAGTCTGAGCACGTTGTCAGAAATGGCTAGAATCCTTCCTTCGGGAACTATCGTATTATTGTCTCTCGCTAAGGATGACCAAGGAAACTACTGTCAGCTTCTCCTTCAAATTTGCACAGGGAGGATTTTAGGCTCTTTTTTTGTCCAACTCAAACTCTCGATGACGGGGGAAACGGCGACGGCCATCCCGCGGTGTGCTTAATGCTGGAAGTTCGGGTTACACGGCGCTGTGCTCAAAGCATCCCGCCTATTGTGCTGAAAACCTATGCTCCGTAGTTGGCACCGATCCTAACGTGTCCTTTCCGGTACTTCTACTCTCTAGGCGTAGTCCTGAATTCATTGCAGACAGCTTTGGTGTATCCGGTCTCTAAAATGGCGACCACTCAAACCCATCCAACTACAGGTCTATCGCCATCACACCCTTGTTCTTCAAAATAATGGAATCCATTATAATCTGCCAGCTCATGAAGTACCTTGAGGACCACCAGCTGATTAGTGACCACCAGTACGGCTTCCTCCGTCGAGGTCGCTCAGCTGGTGCTCTTCTAGGGGGAGGCCTTAGCCTTTAGTTTAGATTAAGCCTTCGATTGGGTTTGGCACAAAGCGCTTCTTTTGAAGCTTCCTTTCTATGGGCTTCCCGGAAAATTGTGCTATTGGATCTCCGGTTTTCTTATAGGTCGAAGCATCAGGGTGGTAGTAGACGTGCAAGCTCCGGCTATAAGCCTATTAATGTTGGTGTTCCACAAGGTTGCGTGCTATCACCTACGCTGTTTCTTCTGCATATCAATGATATGTTGTAAACTATTATCATTCATTGCTATGCGGACACCAGCACTGGTGATGCTTTTTACACAGGCCATGCTAATATTTCACGGGATCACATCGTTGAGTACCGAAACAAATTTATTTCTGAAGTCGAGTCATTGTTAAACAATGTTTCGGATTGGTGACAACTAAATCGAATCCACTATAACTGACACGACATCAGGTTTGCGCGTTTACCGTTAGAAAGAACCTCTTTGTCGTATCTCTTCAATCACTCCTTGGTGCGCGTCAGTTCGTCGACATATCTAATGAACAATTTTGCGGTCTTTTCGTGAACGGGAAGATTAAATTGGCCTCTAAAAATCTTGGCATATTTAGTAGAGCGGGACAATATTTTATGCCGGCACACACTTGAAACTTTCCAAGGCGAAGGTTTGGCCTCACATGGAATACTATTCTCATCCTTGGGGCCAGCTCCTCCTTACACTTGACCGCATCCATTGAAGAGCGGATCGAATCGTCGACAA
Source organism: Parnassius glacialis (assembly GCA_033319125.1). Lineage (NCBI taxonomy): Eukaryota > Metazoa > Arthropoda > Insecta > Lepidoptera > Papilionidae > Parnassius > Parnassius glacialis. The sequence continues at coordinate 41,269,221 of JAVANC010000004.1, forward strand.
CAGAGTTCTTTCTGATCGGCTCGATTCACTGGCGCTGCGAAGAGATGTTGCATCCCTATGCTTTTTTTATCACATTCACCACGAGGAATGCTCAAAGGAATTGTTCGAAATAATTTTCATCACAATTAATTCAGCCATTCCGGAAATTAGTCCGGACAGACTGACAGACACAACAATTTTAAAAATGGTTTATTCATATCTTCATATTTAGTCATCATCATTCATATTTATTTAATCAGTTTTTCGATTTCGCAAAAAATCACGTATTTATCTAGAAAAAAAAGCCTAGATCGCTGCTGTAATTGTTTCTTATTTGTTCGCAGTTTCATCGCAATTAGTCCCGCCATTCGGAAGATTAGCTCGGACAGACTGACAAATAACCCTCTGAGCTTAAAATAAGCCAGTTATTTCTATGTTACAGACAGACACTTCCATTTTATTTTATATGTTTAATGTACATTAATGACACATTTATCCACAATAAATTCAATGCAACAGAAAGCGGTGCATTTTGTCGGGAACGGAACAGACGTATTGATTTTACCTCATCCCCCAATCCCGCAGACTAGGCTTTGTTGCGATACCTGTGTCCGTTATTATGTATGATATAAATAAATTATCGATCTCGTGTATGTTGTATGCAGCGTAGCGAATCACCGCCGCCTGTGTCAGATGAAAATAAAGGGCCTGGGGCACCGGAGCCGTCGGGAGACAGCCAGCCTGAGTGGGTGCCCGGGGGAGAAGATACCATAGCAACCGAATCACCCACTGAATTCATTGGGGCGTCCATAAAAGAGGACGCTGCGCGAAGTCCGTTGAAACGGTACGTATGACAGATCAATAAGTTGTACCCCTTCCCTTGCAGCAGACGCACGCGGCCGACCAGTTGTAATTGGCATTGGATGCAAATAAGATAACTGCATATTCGTCCCCAAAATGTTGAATTACACTATACTTTTTTCGTTTCAGTAAGTTTTAAAGCTCTAATTAACTTATTTCTTCCATTCCAAATCATTAGTTTGTAAACATGTTCATGTGTATTTGTAATATTTAGTGTAAACATTATATAACTTTACAAACTACCAATTCTGTGAAATGATAGTTATTTTTCATATTTTTTAGGTTACTGAAAGATACGCCGAATAAGAACAGTTGCAACATAAAGAAAAAATCACGACCAGTCAATAACAGTCCAACTCATATTGAAAACACCGAATACACTTCCGATGGGTATATATTATCTATTTTTTTTAAACTATTTTGAGACAGTGCTTGACTACTATCCTGAAATAATAAATTCTAAAGTCTAAACTATTAAATTTCTACATATTATTCTATGATTATTTATTCTTAATTATAATTAATAATTATTTTAAATTCATAGCGAACCACTGATTGATTTCGACACCGATGTTTACAACAATGCAGAGTCTGCTAAAGAGTCAGGTAAGTGCAGTGTAAAATAAATATAAAACCTTAAAAGATGTAATAATAACTTACGATACTTTTCTTTCGATAAAAATTTTATTTAACAGTACTAATATGCCTTAATTTTTACTCAGGATGGAATTGTAAAACCGGCGGCGTAAAATGCCCGTCCTGCCATCGATACTTTGCCAACCGCTACAATCTCAAGGTCCATATAAGGGATAAGCATGATACTCGAGAGGGAACTCTCCAATGCGATATTTGTCAAAAAAGGATGCGGAACCCATCGTGTTTGCGCGTGCATATGTACCATCATCGCAAACAGGCGGCTTATCTAGCTCAGCTTAGCACTCAAGGCGATCAAATGCGACAAGTGTAAGTATTTTTCATTACAGCCTATCATAATTCCGGTGCTGAATATAACTCCTGCCTGATAGGGGAATATTTGCCACATTTGTCACGCCTCACAGGTGATTTGACAATCGCAGTTTTTTTTATTATTGTTTTGTACTGTAATCTGGAAAATGTTGTGATATAAATAAGCCTATATATATATATATATATATATATATATATATATATATATATATATATATATATATATATTTAGTAGTTATATATATTGTACGGCAATTCACAGCAAAAATCCTGTAAATACCCACACTATAATTGTAGTTATACTTGTTACAAGTACTAGATTACACTAGTATTTTTTAATTCGGTTTGTAATATATAAGATATGTTGTTTCACGCGTGCTACTATATAACGAGTATCACGGGTTACACACTAAATAAAAAATATGTGGATTTTGCATTAGAACTGGCCACTTGTAAACGATATAATAAAAAAATAAGTTCAAATTTTGAAAATGGAACTCTGCCAATACTATTGTGTATGTATTTTATTAATTTGTCATTTGTTTACGATTTGGAGGCAAAATTAAAAATTGTGTGTTTTACGTCAGCATGAATTTAACGCGAGAAAATTTTCGTACAATGATCTTTTATGATATTCGATATCATTTAAGTCAACAAGAAAGTTATGAAAAACTTCGATTGGCCTTTCACGATGAAGCCCCATCTTGTACGTGTGTACAACTGTTTTAACGACTTCAACCGTGGTTGCACTAATCTCACCGATGAAATGCGTAAGGGACGGCCTTCTGCGGTGACGACTGAACATAACATCAGTGTTGGGCGGCGTATGATAGAGACTTACAAAAGAGTGACTTATCAGCAAATTCGGACAAGCTTAGGTATCGGTTTGAGTAAAGTGCACAAAATTCTTCATGAAAATTTAGTGGTCAGGAAGCTTTGTGCCCGGTGGATACCTCATAATTTGACAGAGGCCAAAAACTCCGTCGTGTTGATTGGTGTCGTGAAATGGTTCAAAGATTTAACGGAGGTGACTCAAATGCTGTGTTCGACATATTTACGGGTGACGAAAGCTGGATTTATTATTACGTTCCTGAAACTAAGAGACGGTCTGCTATCTGAGTGTTTCCTTCCGAGGAGTTCCCACCTAAAGCAAAGAGAGGTCGAAGCGTGGGAAAAAAGATGGTTGCCTCGTTCTCCAGAAGGTCACAGGTTGTTACGCAACAATTGTTTTAGAGGATCGAAAAACAGTTACTGCAGAGTGGTACACTAACAATTGCTTGCCACTTGTCTTGGAAAAAGTTCGGGAGACCTCGCAGTAGGATCTTCCTTTACCACGACAACGCCGCGCACACCGTCAAGCAAGCAATCAATTACTTGGCGACGTCAGACGTGGAATTACTGGGTCACCCGCCCTATAGCACCGACCTCGACCTTGCGATTTCTATTTATTTCCGAAAATAAAAGAAAAACTTCGAGTTAAACGTTTTATGGACGCCGAGGCAGCAGTGGCTGCGTTTCAAAATGCCTTCGAAGGGACCCCTAAGCACGAGTGGGCAAAGTGCTTTTCTCCAGTGGTTCCATCGGATGCAGCGATGTATTGATGTAAACGGACACTATTTTGAAAAGATACAATAAAACTAATAACTTGCTAGTTTGTTCAGTTTTTGATTTTCTAAGAATTTCAGTGTCACCCTCGTAAAACTTAAATACCAGCTAATAGCGCTTGTAATGTTTTTGGTACACTATTCTTTACGTTTTAAATTTTACACTAGTACCAATAGCTGTAGTAAAAGTGTCTCGATCAGAGAAGGACCACATTCTCACAGAGTACCAGCGTAAATTAGCAGAACAATGCTGCTGTATTTTGCATTGTGTGTCGGGAACCGAAGACCCTTTTTACGGCGAACCTTTCTACTAGATTATTAATTAAGGTTAGATGATCCATTTACCATTAGGTAGTGTGTGCTCTTTTGTCACCCTTACATTTATTAATAAGTTTAGGGTCAGAGCGTTCGTATTTAATTACTTAGTACGTGAGTATTGTAAGTTTTAATCCACGTCAGTGTCAAAGGTATTAAATACAATTTAAGTAATAATACACCACGTTTTAAGTAATGATTTGTGGAAACCTGTATACTAGAGAAATCATTAAATAATATAATATCGCTTTTTCGTCTCTTTCTATATCATCACCATCATTATTACATCCCATTACAAGTCAACTTCTGAACACAGGACTTCCCCAAGGTATGCTAAAAATAATGTTCCATAGCCACTTGCGTCCATCGATCTCCTGTATGTCTGTCTGTGACAGGTAGTCACTCATCGTTTTGAGGCCGCCGTATAGTGTCTAAATAATGTATAGATACTTTTATTGTTTAGTAGAGTTTTGTGATTAAACCATAATAAGATATCATCATTGACCGTGTAGTGGTGATGTAATAACCTTGTAGTGGCGGTTTAAGAATATTCACTACCCCATATCATCCCGTGTGTGTCGTCAGAGGCGACAGAGGGAAACAAATCAGGTGATTGGCAGCGGCGTCTTCCTAAGAACAACTAAAAATAAAAAATTCGGTTGCCAGCCGGCTTGCCAAGCGTGGCGACTTTGACTTATTAGCTAGGATATTTCCCCCCTATTAAGAAATTTATAGTGCAGGCCTGTGTTCAGCAGTGGACTTGTAACAGGCTGTAAAGGTAACGTTAAGATTACAGCGCACTGGAAAATCAAGCCCAAGTAAGAGCCTTTTATTAGCCAATTTCAAAAAAGGAATAGGTTTACAATATATGTTTTTTTATAGGATGGGGTGACAAACGAACACACAGTCTGCCTGATGGTAAGTGATTACTGTGACCCATAGACATCTACATCTATCCTCAAAAAGACTCAAAATGTAGATGCGTTGCCACCCGTGAGGATTAAGATGGAATGCCTCTTTTCCAGTAAAAGGGTCTCCGGTTCTCTACACTCACCATACGAAACACAGCAGTGTTAAGCTGCTATTTTACGCTGGTAATCGGTGAGAGCGTGGTCCTTCCCCGGTCGAGCCGACCCATTCATGCTACAACTATACTACTAATATAGCTGCAGCATGGCTCTATCACGTATGTACAAACTATAGTCCGTACGGATAAAGAATGAGGTTAGAAATGGCGGCTAATCGAGCCCATACCGTCAACATGCACAGTACCAATAGCGAAAACCCGCTAATAACGGTATATCGTTATAACGTTATATTATTTAGTTAATTTGAGTTTTTTCTATTAATGGGAAAATATTTGAAACAAATTGTATACGTAAGTAGGTAAATTAAGAAAATAACATTTATAACTAGCGACCCGCTATGGTTTCACCTGGGTGGGATCTATTAATGTGACGTTATTTAGACTTTTGATAATCATTAAAAATAATTTACCGTAAAATGGGGTGAATAGAAATCGCGGGGCGAATAGACACAAGTCTGGTTATTTGATAAAGTTGTCTCTAGGTTTTTCTACAGTTCGGGAACGTCTGTTTTTTACTACTGTTTATTATTTGCCAACATTTTCCCTTTATTTTGTTAACCTTTAAATTAGTGTCAATTTGGATGACAGTAAAGAAAAGGGCGGTTATTATAAACGTGTGAGTACAACTGGTTTTATGCTGTGTAAAACTTTTAGTTAAACATTAAGTTCTTCAGTGTTTCCTTGTTGCAAATTTTTTTTAGGGAGTTGAGTTTCTCTTACAAATATGAACATCGATATTCAACGATTTTATTATTTTATATAGTAAAATCAGGATACTGGTATTTTTTCTCGAAGTCGAGGTGAATAGATACGAGTGAGGGGTTATTAGAAACGTAAAAGGGGTTAATAGAAACATGATTTTTATTTTTATAGATTATTTTTATAGATTTATTATTTACTTACTACATAAATTAATTTAAGTAGCAAATTGAAACTAAAATTTTAAAATACGTTTAAACCATATTAAAGGTATTTAAAAGTCTTCTATTATAAATGTTAAGTTTTGATATTTGTTTTACATTAAAATTCCAAATACTTGAGGTTTTACCATTACACCAGATAGAAGTTCCTGCAGTAAATATACTTAGTGTGCTCATATGATTTAGTTCTATCTAGTAGGTAAATATATCTTTCATTATATTTGTACTTTATTGTTTAACAGAGACACTCGGTATACGAGTTAAAAAAGTATCTAAGCGGTGCGGAATAGGTGTGACGGGAGTTATCAGCTTCAAGTCCCCATATTATGTAAATTTACATTTTCTGTTTAGTACTTACATAATTTTATAAATAAGTAATAGTGATTTTTAATCTCGTCTTGTTACCTACAACTTAAAATAACCAAAGGTTATTAATCAAAACACGTAGTATTATAATTAGTGTTATATAGCTTATCAAACTTTGAAACATTATTTTTAATTTTTATTTTCATTACTTAAAAAAATATGCTTAAAACTATGTAAGCAGTGGCTTATTTATCTAATGGCTTTATATCGGAAATGCTTACGCTACAAAACAGTTATATTACATTATTCTGGTATTTTTAATTTATATAATATGGAATTGTATAAATATCAGATTTATTAACTAATTATTTTTTATAATGACAATTTTGATGTAGTTATGTTTTCTTTAATTTGACTAACAAGCTCACAACGTACATACTACAACAAAAGTAAATTTGACAACCCTGGCATTTTTTCTCTATTCACCCCTATGTCGTATCTATTAACCCCGGATTCCCGGTATATAGAAACAGACTACTTTTTTCTAAAATACAACGAATTTGCATGTTTTTACTCGTTTGAAGCATTAATATTCGCTAAACTACAATAAGACTTACAACATTAAAGTGTTTTATTATCAGCTTTTAGGATAACAACAGCCTTACAATATTATAAAAAAAAAATACAAGTAATTATAAAGTTCGGCCAATAACAGTTATCCACTAACTTTATTTAATATCGATATGTGGTAACACAACCCTTAAATCAAATTATAATTTCATTAGTCCCTTCTCACTAAATATGCATCACATAAACAACGTTATAATTACATAATATACACCATAATAATATCTAAAAATATATAATAATATAAAATTATTCGTTGAGAAGTGAAATACATATAATAACTAATAATATGAATTTTAATATAAATTATAAAATGCACTAGCAATAAAACAGAAGAAATAAAAGCAGTTGTATATATTTAAGTGAAATTAAGCTTAATGTTTTGTTTAAATGTGTTCTTAGAGCCAATGAAGGGATCAGCTCTTGTACACTTAGTATTATAAGTTCATAATATTGTAGTAAAAACTGTATTTTGACCATAGTTCGTTGAGTGAAAGGGAACATGGAATAAAGAAGTATGTCTAGTGTGACGCGAAGGAATCCGCAACGACACGTGTTCTAACAATTCAGGACAGTTTAGTCGTCCGCGCAATATTTCGTACAGCAGACCCATGTATGCTTTCTTCGTAATGTATTTTCGGTTCAAAGTTTGTAATCAATTTTCAAAGCACGTGCTGACAATTTAATCGGATGAAAAATAGCATACTTATGTAACTTAGCAATTTACTAGTATATAAAAGATGTTTTTAAACAGATTTTATTTTAATTAAGTTTATTAAATGGGAACAGACGTGTGCGGTAGAAGTAACTTCGATGATAATAATTCGAATTCTTGTGTAGATATTGCTAAGCAGACATTAATAATGCTCGCTCCAACTTGGTATTTGTGTGATGGGTCTGTATCCCTGGCTCACTGCGAGAGCAAACAATTTAATAATATCAATAATAATTTAATCATATCTTATATTTACGCGAAGATTACACATTAAATGTAAAAATTAGTTTCATTTAATGAATAATAATTTAATCATATCAGTGAGTGTTACAAATCTACATATATAGTAAAACTGAAATTGAATAAAATTGCAAAATATCCTTATTCAATTCACCTTTAAATAATTAAAATTTTAATTTATTACAGACTATATATTAAATCCCATTGCTGGGGGGCACATGCCCCATCACATTTCTGAAAGTGTTAAAATATTTAAAAACTAAACTTACATTTACTTCAATTTATTATGAACAGCAATAGTATTATTACACAAGCATATAAATCGTTTGGTATTTATTTTTAATGGACAGCTTTAAAACCGGTTGTAAGTTTTGTCATTGATTATCTTTATTTTATAGTGTGCAAAACATGGTTGGAAACAAGTGGCGCTCTGACTCAATTGGCAGTACCGAATTGAAGGATGGGGATAAGTAAGTTGACTTTTATCTATTTGTTTTTTTGAGCGTGATAATACTTGATCTTGTTCTTTTTGTTTTGTTTATTATACTGAAATAAATATACATATTTATAAATTTTGCTCTGCGCATGTAAATATCGATTCTATCTATAAGTTTTTTTTAGTTTTTAGGATGCATTAGTTTTATTATATAATATATATTCTGTTTAATGCTTCACGTTTGAAGTAATATGTGTTCAAGTAAAATATTTTGAATAGAGTGAATATTTATTGAACGCGTCATTGCCCTGATATGAAATTACCTGCTGCGCGTCAAGTCAAATGTTTATGACAATTTTTTTTTTGATTTGCTTTTGCCAAATTTTACTATTCTATGTTTTTCATCCATTCAAGCTCTAATATTGTTCTAATTTACAAATATTTTAAAAAAATCCGAATATATTATAAGAAATTGCAGATTCAGCAAGATATTATTATGACACATTACGCTGTGCTTACGAAGCGAATAACGACGTGCAAACGCGTTTTTTTACGTATATTCTTTTGATAATGGAATACTTGCATGAATTTCATACCTGATATTTTACTAGCTTTTGCTGTGTAATGTGCAATTTTTGCGAAAAGTCATATACAGGCTATGAAGAGAGTTTGTCTCTTAATTTACCCATTGTCGCCACCAAGCAGCAGTGCTGTGTCACAAGTTAAGCTGTGTTTTTGGAGGCCAGTAATCAGGCTGTAAGGCATTCCTCTATTTAAACCTGAAGCGTCCTACAGGGATAAAAACAATAATGTTTACCAAAATACATCGATTACACAAAGTATAAAATCCATATAGGCTCTATGGTACATTTGACCTTTGTCTATCAAAAGCAAAAAAAATGACAGTGTCTTTAAATTTTTACATTCATTTTCACATTCGTCTGTATGTATTTTTCTTTTTCGGTAAATCAGAACTTGTTGAGCAATAAGTTTTCGTTGAAGACTGAACTTTCTGAACCACCTACACAACCACATCTTAATTTAATTCTGAAAATAGTAATAAATCTTATGAACTCACAACGCATGCACTTCAAAAAGCCCTCAAAAAACGGCATCATACAATATGAGAAGCACACAGTCATACATAATCAAACCTTATAATAAACGTTAAACGTTATAATACCTCAAATCTTGATAGCCTAGATAAAATTTTTGCATCGTACGTATAATGTCACTTTATTTATTGAAAACTACATTACCTACAACCGTATGAAGAATTGACTAGTGGAAGAACTTACAAGACTTGCATTTTACTAAATGTATTTATCTAAATAGCAGCATGTAAGTTAGGTTAGGTTAGTTAACTACTACTAATAGAATGAAATAATAAATTATCGTCGAATTAACGACACATTACGCACAAAGTTTAAAACTTTGATGTTGACTATTTAGTTCGAATTTGGTGAGAAAAACTGAAATTGTCAAAGCAAAATATTTTAATGCAGTAACAGCTTGCAGATATATTTAATTTTGCTGTCAAAATGATCGAACGAAATACAGAATAAGGAGGTTAGTGAAAATTCGGGATATTTGGCGTTCCGATCAAGGATGAATCGGGACCTGTCACCAAAATCCTGAAAATTTGGACGTCTCGTGCACTTGGTAACACTAGTTTACGCTATCGAATTGAATGAACTCGAACGCGAGCGGTGGGAAAAAGTGATACGTCCTATCGCTGGGAGGACCCGGCGGTAATTTAGGCTTTGCCTTGCACTTTAAGTGCGCGCTAAGATATTAAATCTTGATATTTTTAATATCTTTTTAATATTTTTAATAAATCTTAATATTTTGAAGATCTTGAAATCGATCTTCGGTTAGCAATTGTGCTGGAATTATTGTTTTAATACTTTATATTTGTTTAATGTTTTTTTTAATGTTTAACCATTAAAAATTATGAGAAAATTTTGGTGAAGTATTGATTGACTTTCTCTTTGAGGTAATAATCACTAATTAGAAATTATACTAATTATAAAAGAAAAATTGCCATCTCCTTTTGGTCAATCTAATGAGCACTTTTCATAGTTCTATTGCAATATTTTCCCCACATTTTTTTAATTGCCATAATTTTATTATAACAGTTCCTATTTGTGACTTGTCACATGTCGTGACCGAATTTGCCAAACTTCAGACGCATTTTTGCTAATATAATTTCTTTATATAAATACATACATACATTTAGCGAATTTTATATGGTAATAATTCGTATATATTATTGTTCTTTAATTATAATGTTTTCTTGCCATATCGCTTGCGATAATTGCACACCTTTTTAGCAGTATTTGCGCATTTTTCAGTTTGCCATCGCCGGCACCGGCTTCCGGGTTGAACAAGTACCAAAATGCTTCGGATGCGTTCCAAATGACCGCTGAGCCCGTGGTTCCTGAGAATCAAGCTAGCCCCGAGACCGTATGATATACGATGTTCTTTGGTACTCCTGACGACGACGACGCTAGCCTTGCTGATCCGCATCAAATCTATGACATGTTCACTCAACAGTGCCACTGGGATGATAATCTCAATTTCGCACCGTTCCACTTTCTGGAAGATAACTAAGTTGAGGCGTTAGTCGAGGGGGTGTTGTGAGTAGTGTGTTTTGAGTATAGACAAACTAAACTTACAACACCCGCTCAACATGTTACGTCGCTCTCCTTTCTTAGTTTTCACAAAGACCGTTTCACACTCACCGAGATTGACATTTCGAATTTGTTATCATTAGACTCTGTTATCTTGACGTCACTTGACATGGGACAGTTTTGGAATATACCGGCGATTCTAATGCGTTAGACGTTTTCATAAGTATATTAGTTATTTTTTAATTTAGTTTGTGAATTTTTCAAAGAAAAATAATTCACGTAAAAAATCTTAACCACCGAAAGAAAGTTCTTCACTGATTACTTTGAAATTTTGAAACAATGTTGCGCGTGTTTTTTTATACTTTTTGAAAAACTTCTTAAGCCACAGCAATGGGTGACCGGGTACAGCTAGTACGCAATAGTGTGAAACGAATGTTAATAGTATTGTTTATAATCTGAAGAAACAAACGAATTTACATTCAATCTGATGGTAAGTGGCTACTGCAGCCCAGGGATAGCTGCAACAACCTTTAAATTAAAAAAAAAAACTACATATGTGCTACAACTACAAAGGCGATTCTTTAATAATGACTTTGAGGATTAAGGTGCCCCAGCCTTCCAGCCTGCTGACTAAGTTTCATGCATCTAGGATAGTGATGGCGAATCTTTTTGAGAAAAGTAGGCCAAATTTTGATCATATTTTGTAGTACTATCTTTTGGATCTAACCACAGTCTAACTACTAACAGTCAGTCGTTGAAGGCGTTTAGATTCGGAAATCGTGTGGTGCGGTGCGGGGAAAGACGCGGGCGGAGCGCTCCTGAGCGGCCGTTAATCGCTCTGGAGCTGTCCGCTAAGGTTGTCCTGTCACGCAAATAAATTAAAATGGTACACACTACACGTGCGGTAAAAAACTGTGAGTCGTTCTAATTTAAAAATAAGGAATTAAAGTTTCATCAGTTTTCATATACACAGGAATTTGTTTAAACGTGATATAAAACAAAATCAGTTTTTACTTTATTTTTTTTCTTCCCATTCTGACAACCCTAGCAATTTATTGTTTATGTCGGCTTTTCCGACAACATCAAACGCGATGACTGACTGTATGTTTTTCTTTGGCTGAACTCAATAGGGTCACTTGAAAAGGGAGGTCTTGATGGTTGAAACTACATTTTTTGGGTTTCTCTTTGAAAAGTTTACGTTCCCTTTTTCTTTAACAATAAATACTAATAAGTTAGTAACATTCCTAATAACTACTTCAAGAAAGCTTAAAATGCTTTTGTTAGGTGTGGTTCACGACAGTAGTCGAATGGCGCATTCGGATCCACATCTTTATATACTACTACTACTGTCGCTTGTTATTTTTGGAAGTAAAGAGCAATAAATAAATTCGTCGTCAAAAAATTATATAATTGGGGTGATACATGAATTACCGTACAAGGTGACGTCATGCCTTGTCGGTAGTCGCTCCTACATTGAGTAATTGAATGGACAAGGAATAAAGAAAATCACATTATTTATTAATGGGTATAGTTACTGGCACGTGTCTATGTAAAAAATAACTAGCTAATGTACACTTACAAATATTATTGATTGTCTGTTCTCTCTTTTATAATATAAAAATAAAGTTTATAAAAATCAAGGCGTTGGTCATTTAAAAGACTGCGTGGGTGTTTGAGCCACAGGTCATAGGTTCACCACCACTGATCTGGGGCTGTATAACTACTCTAGGGCTGTATTACTACTTACTATCGGGTGGGATTGTTGTCAAGCACTGTGTATAACATTAATGTGAAAAACAATGGAAGCTCGTAATATTTTGGCCATTGACTGCATTGTAAATAATAAAGAAATTATAAAAAAAGTTTTTTTAGTTAATTCGATGTTGCTTATTGTCCTGTTATTCTCTATCTATGCAAATGTGACGTCAAATTAATGGAGCTTAATCATACATCTGCGACGATTTGCTTGTATTTTCTGACCGTTATACTTGTTTGAAATTTGAAATCATTGCGTTTTGTTTTAATTTTTTAGAACGGCGTGTGGAGCGGTCTTAAATATCCAAATTAAAAATTTTCATCCGTTTAATAATTCGTCCCTCCCTTATTCTCATTAGATTATTATCACAAATATTTTTATGTTAAAAAGATTTTTATGTATTTTAGAAAGGATTTTATTTTCGATTGTAATTTAGGTCATTGGAGAAATGAGAGATCAATTTGCTTATAGTCATTTGTATGTTGCAACTTATATACTCATTTTGGCATAACCTTATTATTCGATGTATTGAATTGGTATAGTGTAGTACGCGAATATTCGATAATTAAATGTGGGATTATTAAATACATTCCATTACGTAATCAGTGTGCGTAGGTCTTATATGTGTTATGTATAACTCTTGTATATCAATAATAATATATTCTTAAAACGTGTCGTAGAAGTAAGATGATATCATATTTTTATCCTCAGGTTGCATGGTAAGTTGAAGGGAGTCCTGTTGAGTCGAATATTTTCTATGTTTTATACATTCCACCACAAAATCCAAAGACTGATGCAAAAATTAAACTTTTTAATTATACATTTATTAATAATGCAGCGCTTATGTTATATATTTTCGCGTAGTTAGAACACAGGGTGTGATCTGTACGATGTTTTGTACTTAGGTTTTAAAGTTAAAGTTAAAAATAAAGCAAAGGAAATTCAAAAGACGTAAATACCTTCCCCAAAATAATTTCCATAGAATTATGACACAATTGAATGCATGCCCTGTGTTTGACAGAAATTTAATATTTTAAGTTACAGTATCTGAACCGCCTTGTTTTAGTTCTTCTGAGCTAGATTTACTTTTAATTTACTATAGATGTTTTGTTTCACTAGACCCCGTGATGCATCTTTAAATATTATAGCTGAAATCTCAGGGAGTGTAGAGATCGAATCGAAATCAAATTATGCACAACTGTCTCGTAACGTCGTAGAATAATGTAAGTTTTGTTTATTTATGTTATAGTGGTAAAACTCATTTGGGAACATTTTATTCGTTCAACTTTTTATTTATGAAAACTGAACACTAGGTTACAAAGTAGTTATGTGTCTAATATTTGACCAGAACATACAGAAGCCAACATTTACAGTACGGAGTAGAACATATATGTTAGTACTGGTTATTTTTTGTGGCAGCTACGAATAAGAAATGAGTTATAATTATAAATTTAATGTTGCCATCAAACTCATATGTACAAATATTACTTTCTTGTTTCAAAATTACGCTGCGATACGATTATGCTGGATGCGGTGTGCTGAATGAGCACAATAAAAACAAAGGCATAACCTTACAGTACAAAATACGATATTGTGTATATTATACATTTATTTACGTATGCTTTACTTAGTGTTGTAAGATTTTTTTAATATTAAGATCACATTTAAGTTACATTTTAATACATCCGAACAATTATTATACGTACAATTTTAGAAGTACCTATACATTATCTTTTTTTTTATAATTTTATTAACAAAGGTTGTTAGGTATTTTAAGAAGATTCGTACCTCAAATTATGAAATGACTGTTTTCTCTTAGAAATGGATCATTAGGTTTATTGTACAAAGAAACTTTATTGCGGACTTGTTTTTTTTTTCAATTAAATAAGATATTATATGTGGTGGAAAGAGGAGGACATTTTTGTCAATTGCACAGTTGTGAAATACAAATTCCATATCCAGTTTGTGAAATATATTATGATTAAGTAAGTTAAAAAAATATTTTTCAAAGGGGGAGGATGGAGATTTTTTTTCAAAATCTCCCATTGATTCATTGTATATTTTATTATTCTGGTCTACCAGCGTTTATTAAAGCTTTAATTTAAGGAAGACTTGTCCCATCGTTACGAAGTCGGTAAAACGTGTCGTAGTCATTAGCTCTCTTCAGTGAAATTCAAACGAACCGCTAGGTAATAAATTTAAAAAATAACAGAATTGTAAGTCTGTAGGAATAGAGCGGTGTACAAAAATGTGTAAATGCCTAATTATTTCTAATAACTGAATTTTGATACGGCTCTAACATTAAACTCTTTAACCAATAAGTTTTAATCTATAATTAATGTTCAAACTTCAGGGTTACTAAAATATATTTCTTGTTATACTCTAGTGAAAGTATTGATGGAATTGTATTTAACATTGAATTTTATTTATACTATTTAAAAATAATCTATGTTTAAAAGGAATCTGCACATGTACACCGCAGCAGGAGTGTGGAATTTTTTTTTAAATTCAGTACGTCCATTTTAGATGTATTTTATGAAGGTTTGGGTATATCTAACCATTAAATTTAAGGGGTAATAGAACTAACAAACTTTATAATTATTTTTCTTTTACATTCCATTAGCTCTAAGTCTGCATAATCAACCTGATAAGTTTTGTCTTAGAATTTTATGAAGATATTTATGTAAGTACTCTTAGAGTAAGTTGTCTTTTTTACATATATTTTTTTAGATATCCAAGGAGATTATTACGATTTTAACATAAGAAACATTCCATATTTTGGTAGCTGTATTATAGGTGTAGCATTTACGATGTTTTTACCAAATTTTGTTAATACCAATGCTCTTACTTTGTAGTTCATGACGAAAACAGGGTGCAGCTCTTCAACCTTTCTTTAACTCGGCCGTGATCAGGCTTGTCAGATCTGGTGAGCTCTTGTTTGCACCTGAGGGCTTTCAATTTATTGTAAGTTATATCTTTTCATTAATACTCAATATTTGTGGCCAAAAAGATCTTCATGCCATTAGTGGGTGTGTGTATTTATGAACTATTGGTATGAACAAATACGGCAAAAAATGTTTGTCGAATTGAGAGTTCGCATCAATTTTTTTCAGTTTAACGTAACGTTAATTATATCGTTACCATAAAAATTTTCTACTTGGAAACTATTTAAATAAATAACGAAATTGATGTTGGAGGATTATTTTTTGAAATCTCACACTATCTCAATTCCGTTCAGATATATTACTTTAACATAACTTTACACGAGATTTGGTTATAAAATGCCGTTGTACTAATTATTTTTACATTCCATTTTTAAATTTCTAATTTTGTATTTATACCTACGGATTTAAAAAAAAAATAATGTGCTCAAATATTCGTCTATAATTTTTCGTACATAACGATATATCCATGTCCGTGACATTTAGGGTTAATCTATTAGCACGTAAGTCGTATTAGGTTAGATGTCTCTCCGTATTCAATTTATCGCTCAAACTGTCTTTATAGAATATTTATGTCTATCTCTGTCTCGAATTATGTAGGATTATATCAAGCCATTTCCTAATATATCTACTCTTTATGTGTAGTTCGTAAATCGATGTGCGTGTCAATTAATGAATAGTCTGTAAACGTCAATAAATGGCAATGAATGTCTAATATTTTAGAAACTGTTGGATAACTAACCTATGGACTCCGTTGCAGAAAGAAAAGTTTTTTAAGCGCGTATAGAATAAAGATAACACGAGTGCTCTGTAGAAATGTATATCAGTTGCAATGAATAACTTGTATCGATCATGTACTGTAATGGTATAGAATGAAAAATATTAAGTTAGTGGCTAAGAAAAAAACTTGATGAAGAAGGAAAACTTAATGCGTGGCAAAGCTATTAAAAAGACAGCATTTACTTTACATCGATATGTAAAATATAAGAAGTAATATCAAATATGTAATTTAAATTAATTATCATATTGTGGAGACCAGTTTATGCTGGGTCTGGGTCGTGAATTCTGATCTTGTTCTGATTATGCTGTATTTCGGTACATGAGAACGTAATACAGGAGATATTTTTCTAGACCGTTCATCAAAACAATAGAAACGTTTTTCTATTGTTCCGCATGTCGCCAAAATTTGCGGAATTGTTTTGGTACAATGTACATGCGATGGCCATTGGTTAGTTGGTCCAAGTTAGAAACAGTTATCAAATAATTAAGCGATTATCGTAAAATATGGTTACAAAACTCAGTCTAATTGTACAATTTCCTTTGCCATATAACAGAATGTAGAATTTATAAAAAAGAATATACCTATTTCGGACGAAACCGTAATTTAAACGAAAAAATATACATTCCTAGGTATACAAATAATTGATTATATCAGGGTAAAGTAAATGGATATGGCTGCGTGCAGCCATTTTTGTTAAGCGATTTGAAAATATATTTTAACAATTATTGCTGTTTCGCTATTACAAAATTTAATTTTTAATAGCGAAACTTATTCGGAAACAGCGTAAATCTTTTAATGATATACATTCCCTTATATTTACAAAGCATTAGTTTCAAAGTATTTAAAAGCAAAGGATAAGTAATAAATGGTCTCCGTTTACGTGAGGTAAGGTGAGGGTTATAAAAGTTATGTGTTCTGATGTCGCTAAATCATAAAGTTTACTAGTTGTACGGAAATTTTCATTGAAATGGAATAAATGGAAATTTGAAACTCCATCTGAGGTACACATATATATTATATTATATTGAAGAGTTTCCGAAGAGTTTATTACTTGTCCTTAAATACAACGACAATAAATTGTCATAAAATTGGCCAGTATTCGTCAATGTTAGGGTAATAATAATAATAATTGCATGGATATATGCAGTGATATTTTCGTCCTCTTGAGATGGAATCTCGTGTAATGTATAAGGCTGCTATTGATGGAATGTGATAGAGGTTGGCATAGGGTTGGTATAATATTCTTTCGCGACAAGCGTTATTATGATCGAAGAAAATGATATTGTCAACTTGTCTGGAAGTAAGCACATGTTAGATGTGTCGATTTTAGATTGAACAGGGTTCGGTATCACATTTCTCGTTCCTCCCGTTATGTAAAGCATATTTTTACCGAAAAATTTATGTGGTGTAGTCTTGCCACGCTCATGAATTTAACTTTAAAAACTAATTCTTAACATACGTAGTCCTATTTTGGTTGTTTATACCTTGTATGCGTTGTGATTAGCAACCGTGAACATTATTATAATTAAAATTAACTATTTTTGTATAAAAACTTTGCCATTAAAATGATGGTTGTCTTTGGCCACGATTATTACAATATTAATTTACATCTATTTCCCTGAATTTTATAACAAAGTAATTTTTATTGAAATTTTAAAAGGAACCACGTAGTTTTATGTGACAATAGCAGAAAGTGAGAATAAGATGGTTAATATCTGGACAAAATATCAACATTCAGCTTATACTACGCACGTACACATTTCGAAAATTTTGAAATATTAATCATCAAGTGTACAGGCGTATTATAACGACGTATAATATTTATGTATCCGTACATGTCTAACGTATTTAAACGATTAATCTCTTCGTATATTATAAATAATTGGTGTCTTTGGACAATCACTTCGACTCTTTATCGAGCTCTCTATAACGTGATTGTCTTCGTATAATTGGTAGGTTATAAGATGTCTTCTTCTTAAAAAAAAAAACAATTGTGCCACTTCACAACAGCTAATATATTTTCGTGTTTTTGTAATTTAAATCATTTCGAATGCCGTGTCTATTAGTAAAAGAATAATTGGGCTTAGTACGTATCGTAAAAAAATATTTAACCAATAAAATTAATTATTTATATCTATCTTTGATAAAAAATATGTGGTTACGCGTTGGTGTACTCAACTGGCATTTCTTAAACAAAACGTTATCGTACTGTCGTTACATGAAAATAATTATGTAACATGTAAGAATCACTTTGGTATACTTCGATTATGCTTTATCTGCGTCAATTACTGATTTAATTGCAAACTAATGGCACAATAGTTCTATCGATGTTTTTGAAAGTTACAAGAATTTGTAACCTTTACTTACAGTTACAGTATAGCAATGTCAAAAGTGTAAGTGTGTCAAACATGTATCCATAATCTTTTGTGAATACTGACCTTCTACTACATACGATGGATGATTCTTTTTTGTTTCCTAACATCTTATTTATATAATTATGTACGTAAAAAGTTTTTACTTTGGATAATTATTGTAAAGGAGCAATTTTTTTTTCCTTTTTTTTAAAGTTTATTTTGACGTTTCTTTGAACATTTACTTCCTTTAGTATAAAACAAAATACAACTATAGCGTGTAGTCGAAGGTCATTACGGTTAGCAAGTAATTTACGAATTCATTCAGTATTTATGCAGTGTCAAATTGATGTTGAAATAAAGTTTTGTGGAGTAATTGTCTATTCATTATTTATATTTTGTTGTGATTCTATTTTTAGCATATGCTTAAACTAAATTTTATTTCATTCTATTTCGACCTCTGTCGTCTACGTCATATTTTGCATTCCAATATTCTTGATATTTGTATGTATATATTGATGTATCGTTTGTGTTCTTTATATCGAAGTGCTCTCATTTATACTCAAGAAATCTTTTTTATTTTTATATTAGTTTAATACGAAGTAATAAATTATACTTTTCTATTAGAGTAGTTTTATTTTGTTTTGTTTTGATTTATTTTGTTTGGTTGTATGTTTTAACATTTTTGAACGTGATGGAGCCATGCTGCAGCTATATATTATGGTTGTAGTACGAATGGTCGACCGAGGTGGGACCACGCTCTCACAGAATACCAGCGTAAAATAGCAGCTTATTACTGTTGTGTTATGTATAGTGAGGAAACGAGACACTCTCTGAAGTCCTCAGGTGTGACAGCGTATCTGCATTTTGATTCTTATTTGAGGATAAAAGTAGATTTCTATGGGACACAGCGTCCACTTACCGTCAGGTGGACTATGTGCTCGTTTGTCACCCTTATTCTATTAAAAAAAAACATTCAAATATACCGTGCTCAATATACCGTTCGCAGGTGCTTTTGACGTATCCAAGAGCGCCTGGACGCTGTTATAAGGGTTCTATCAGACAGGAAACGGTCACGCGTTCAAGAGTTCCGGGTTCGTGTTCTGCGTTTGACCGTTCAGTTGCTCACGAATCCCGCTGTTGGACGGTCTACGCTGTGCCACTACAATCAACATGTTTTTTGACTATAGTCCGTTCGCGTTAAAAAAATAGTGAGTCATCAGTGCAACTACAGGGTAAAGGTGTATTCACAGTGGAGTAAAAATTCTTTTTTTCCCCCAACATTTAATTAAGTTTAATGGAAACAAATTTTCTTAAAATTACTTAAATCACTAATCAATATCGCTAGATTCTCTAGTTACATTAATTATAAAAGAATTTTGTTCTGCAAGTTCCATGATGTCATCCAAATTCCACATGATATTTTCTTCGCGTATCACGTGGTCGCAGCACTTCTTCCAACGATTAGCGTCTATTAATGCTATTGCGTCATCTAATAATTTTTTTATGTCACCCGTTTTGAACGTGGAGTTATTGGCACCAACATAATTTTTTATTTGGGTCCAAACCAATTCAATTGGATTAAGTTTGCAATGGTAAGGCGGTAGGCGAAGAATTGTAATGCCATTACTTTTGGCAGTCTCATCTATTAAATATTTATTATATTGTGGGGCGATTTCGGCAACTTTCATTAATAATTCTTTTTTTAAATAAGTCATGTCCATGGATTTGCCTTTGCTTTGCAGCCAATCTATTATTTGCTGCTTGTTCCAGCTGGTTGTTGGTATTTTTTCGACTCTTACCGAATGATAGGGAGCGTTATCCATGACAACCACACTTCCTGGTTCTAGCTTAGGCATTATATTAATGAACCAATTAAGGAATCTTTCACCATCCATCTCTTCATGATAGTCTATTGTAGACTTAGATTCAAATACTAGTAGACCATCTTCCACGAATCCTTTGTCGCTGCCAATGTGCAATACAATTAACCTTTTACCTTTTCCTGTCGGAGCTTTTGGACCGGCTGATAAGCCATCTAGAAAGGCTTGTCTTTTATTTTTTACCGTTGTATCCAACCATGCTTTTGCCTTTACGTATCCGGCGTTTACCCACGTTTCGTCAAGATAGTAAATGGTTTTATTCGCGGCTCTGTATTCTTTTATTTGCCTCAGATATTTACGCCTTCATAAAACAATATCTTTTCTTTCGACTAACAATGTTCTGCTATCCTGTTTATTGAAATCGAAACCAAGCTCGTGCATTATTTTATGAAGTGTGGTACGTTTGAAAACAGGAATATCTTCGTCAGCTTCGCAAAGTGTCATAATTTTGTCCAATTTCGGGTAGTCGTTATTTAAATATATTGAGTGAACTTTTCTCCTTATTGCACATTTGTCTAGTTCATCTAATTTATCGACCGTCGATAGTCGAGCTCTTTTTTTCACGGGTGATTTTAATGTGTTAGTATCCTTTTGTTCTTTAATAATTTTATAAACAGTATTTTCGGACACACCACATGCACTTGCTGTTTTTATTACTGTGCTCTCCACAGTCGCATTTAAATCACACAGTTTAAAGTACTTATAAACATTGTAAATTACGCGTCTCTTTCCGCTATGGATTATTGATCCACTTTTATTCTTTCGAATAGGTGAGGTATTCATTTTCAAAATTTAATGTTGAACGAGTAACACGCAAAATACACAACCGTTTTGTTCGAAGGCCTGACATCAACTGGTCACTGTGAACTCGACTTTCTAATTTCTTGCATTTTAATTGGCTGAGGGGCGTGGCCAGGCCGGCGGATAACGATGACTCACTATTTTCTTAACGCGAACGGACTATAGTTCTTAATCGGAAGACGAATTATTGATATTGTGCCCAGTAAATAGGGCGCACCCAATGTTTCTTTTACCGTTTTGATGCTGCTAATGTTCACAATATCAATAATTCGTCTTCCTATTGAGAACTATAGTCAAAAAACATGGTGATTGTAGTCGCACCGCGTAGACCGTCCAACAGCGGGATTCGTGAGCAACAGAACCAAAGAGCATAGTAAGTATATACAGGAAAAGAGTGCCCTCTGACGATATTTTATTGCAGACAAAATTGAACTACTAGCGTCTCCTACAAATTGAATCCGAACTAATTCACTTTATATAGCTATATTATATACATCATATTTAAACTATTATGTTCTTTAAATTCGTATACTTACTGAAACAGTTCCTACTTTTTTGTAATACTAATTTATACTTTTAATATTAAAAGTAGGTAAATAGTTTCAATAAGTACACTTGTATTTCTGAGATCATTATGATCATATCAATATGATATATTAATATAAAAAGGGTATTTGTAATGAAACAAGAATGACAATTTAGTATGACAATTGTTTCATTTTTATTTTTATTTTTTATTATAATATGCTGGTTGCCAGTATCATAATTATCATATTTATCGATTGATTCTATAATTATTATGTATTTTTATGTTAAAATGATAATTTGCTATTAATAAAAACCAATAATTTATTGGTGCACTTATTTTATGGAGTGTGCAAGGAGAACCATCTTATAAGGGGCGAAAGTTGAAAAAGTGTCCACACGACTGTTGTGAACGGAGTGAAGTCAGCTGAATTCAAATATTTAAAAAAATCATGACTAGAGTAGTTAGTAAATGCCAGTATACAAAACCTCAACTATTTACGTATTACAAAACCAAGCAGATCGGTCGGGCCTTGTTTATTTCTCCATCTTATTCTAATTAATTTTGGCGCTTTTTTTAAATTTATCCTATGCTACTGCAGCGCCACCCTTATTGGATGCGTTTTTAGGGACACTTCATATATAGAGATGGTCCTCCTTCTACTCTACACTCCATACTACGCCTGAACTGAACGCTCGAACGCAGAGATTAAGAAAAAAAATAGAGAACAAGATGGAGAATTTCATAGACTGTTTCGTAAAGTGCTTACTGATGAAAACATTTCATATAATTTATTTTCAGATCCCATTTCTCTGGCAATTTTTAACCATGTTTCTGCTACTTTTCATCGGTTTTTATAATCATCATTCATCACATTACAATATACATATATAAAACACCTTTCTCGTACTAACATAAGTAATCAACTTTTCGGTTTCCATCTTCGTTCCGATGTGGACACTTTAACAGCAGTGAACGCGCGTACGTGTGAGTTCCAGTTGACCGACGCAGTCAGAATTGGCCAGAATCATAGATAATATGCTATATAGGGCAGTCAGAATCAAAGAGTATAGTAATATATATGGAAGAAGACAGCCCTCTTGTGAGTAAAACTGGTGCTCCTTGGAAAAAGTGCCACCTGTTGATTGTTACGCTACCTATAATATGAGCATGTGTGTGTGTGTATGTTATTTATAATTCACTCGCATGACAATAATCTAAAAATGAGTGCATGTGTATATATATATTGCTTATTGCTTACCCTCCCATTCAAATATTACATATTTTAATAATTTATTACCATATTTCCATTTCAAAATTCTACAAATGTAGAAATTACTTCATTCTACATTCGTAGAAAACTGGAATGGAACTCGGTTAATAGTTTTACAGAAATAAAAAAAAAATATTTTCATAGAGATTTGAATATATTATTGACAGTTATTAGATACACAGAAATTTAAAATATACTTGGGCAATCAATTTTAGATGATTATGGAGGCATGTTAGGACACACCGTTTTCAGCAAAACTTAGATATTACTTGTAACATATCTTCAATACGTAAAACGATTGTAATAAATCGCCATAAACTATATATTTACTGACTAGCAAAGAGATTTAAATATATACAGGTTGTGGCGTAATGAATGGATAATATGGTACCTGCAGGTAGAGGACGTTGTGACGGTTCAGAAAAATATGTTTCATGTTTAGTAAAAGTCCCTCGGTTTTCGAGATAATTCGACATTTTCGAAAATTCAAAAAAATTACAGCCTTTGCCAATCTTTTTCGTGGCAAGACTTCAAATGAAGGAATTCTTTCAATCTATTTTTTGGATAGTATTCCTGGATAGAAGCGCTATCGAATGTAAATTATGTTTTTGGAGGCGCAAGCATAGATTTTTTTAAACAAAGATCTAACTCAAATATCATGATTTGCTTATGTTTTATCCTAAGTTTAACCTAACGTGGTGTAAAAAAAACCTGAGTGCCAAATTAAGAAAAAACATGCCTGTTTCATTGAGATTCCGAAATGGTATAACTCACTGTATTTCCAGCATTTAATGCAAAATAAATTCCTATTACAATAGTGCTAAAATTTACTTTATTACTTGAAATTAAGTTAAAAATATTGATTTCATAACTGTGGGATTTAATAATGAAGGAAAAGGAGAGAAAATAACAATTTTAAAATATCGTTTTATTAAATTAAATTTTACAAAAGCTGTTTAAAGTGGCCACCATGAGCTCTAATACATGCTCTACACCTTCTAATGAATGATCGCTTTATTCTGCTTGCATGTCTCATTTCAGTATTTTTTTGTGCAGCCATTTGCACACGCTTCCGTAGCTGGTCCACTGAGGTAATAGGATCTTTGTAGACCTTGTCTTTGAGGCATCCCCAGTAAAAAAAGTCGAGTGGGTAAAGGTCCGGTGATCGTGCGGGCCACAAAATTGTCCCTAATCGCCAGATCCATCTTCTGGGATACATTTCGTCGAGATAGTCTCGAACGCTACGGGCGTAATGGGCGGGGCAACCATCGTGCTGAAGCCACATTCTTCTTCTCTCTTCTAACGAAACGTTTTCCAATAAAGTGGGGAGACCGTGTCTTACAAAATGCAAATAGCTCTCTGCGGTCAATGTTCCTGTTAATTCGAATGGACCGATGATGTTGCCGTTTAGGATCCCAGTACTAGCAAGTCGTTTTTTAAGTCAGTGTGCTATCATACTAGTAGTATGATAGCACACTGACTTAAAAAACGCTTAGCCCACCAACCACAAATATGAAAAGGATGTCTGTTACACGAGTGGGTCACTAATTCGTCTTTCTTTTTCACTTATGGTATGAAAGAGCAGGATAGATGTACCGTCGGTTTATTGTTGCTAGTGTAAGTAACCGATCTATTCCAAGAATTATATTCTCTACCTGGCAGAGGGGTTGTTTCTGCGAATTCAATGGGCTATGCGGGCCGTTGTTCCAAACAATTTTAAAAACAAGGTCGGCCTTTGACTCATTGTAATAGGAATTTCTTTTGTATTAAATGCTGGAAATACACTGAGTTATACCACTTTGGAATCTCAATGAAACAGGCATATTTTTTCTTAATTTGGCACTCAGGTGACCGTATTTTTTTATACCACATTAGGTTAAACTTAGGAAAAAAATAAGCAAAACATGAAATTTGAGTTGTCTTTGTTTAAAAAAAATCTATGCATGCGCCTCAAAAATCATAGTTAACATTTGATAGCGCTTCTATCCAGGAATACTATCCAAAGAACAGACAGAAAAAAATCCTTCATTTGGAGTCATGCCACGAAAGGGAGTGGCAAAGGTTGTAATCTTTTTGAATTTTCGAAAATGTCGAATTATCTCGAAAATCAAGGGCCTTTTACTAAACATGAAACATATTTTTCTCAACCGCCACAACCCGTACCCGCAGGTACCATATTATCCATTCATTACGTCACAACCTGTATACTATAGAGCGGGTATTGGGATCATTTGCATCATACAAAAACTGAGTTCGTGCGTGTGTGACGCCCTCTAGCTAAACATAGCAAAATTACGTTGAATATTTATTAGTAAAACATTTCAGCTATTCCCCAGTAGGTGACGCTAATAAATATAAGGTAAAACCCCGTTTCAGGAATGTTACCGAGTCGACATCCAAGTATTAATAATGTTGTTGAAGGTTAATAAGTATGAAATGTTTTACGATATAATAATAGCGAATATGCATGATGGTGTTATTATATAAATCTATTTATTATGAATCCTATCACGCCAATTAAATTATATAAACATTTTAGTACATCAAATATTTAATTTCTAATAACTAAGAATCAATTCAAACAGAATTTACATTGGTGGCATCTTGGACGTCACTCCTCGGTCGGTCGGCGTGGAAGGCACATCGAGAAACATTTTTTTTGGAGTTTATGGCCTGGCATAGAAGTATAAGGCTTAGAACCGCAGTAGGCGAACGCAAAGTGAAGCCACTTCAAGTTAGCCTTTAAAGGCTAAGTACGACTTTTGGCGCGTTAGTACTCGAGACCACGTAGTCGTGTAAACAGCTCGCACAATTTTTCAAAAAAGTGACGTAATGTACTGTGAAAGGGTGTCACAACTCATCACATAATCACGAAAAAATTGTATAAATCTCATTTCATGGGCAATTACTACCCAGCATCTTATATTTTTGTAAAAAACATTCATCAAAACAAAATAATAAAAAATAAATTTGACAGACGCCAATATAATGAAAATGTTGCTAGGCATAGTAAAATATTTTACCCCATATTTTCTTATTATTACAATTACAAAAAATTGCATATTGAAAAAAATGCATACATACTGCCAATAGTTTCATTTACATATAAATAGGTATTTTTATTTGCCAAATATTATTAGTTACATTTACCACGAAAAAATGTTTTGATAATTTGCAGTTGTTTTTACTTTTTTATGGTATGTGTTTTAGGATAAATAACATAGCCTATGATTGTTTTTTTTATTCTAATTTACATATATTTAACATTTTTAGTTCGATTATTTTATGAATCTAAAAAAGATAACATTTCGAGGATAGCGTCATCAAAGCGGCTGTAGTACCTACCTAGTATCTATACGTATGTCTGGGTATAATCTAATATATAAACTTAACAATACGTAATTACAGACAGTCTTACGTTAACACTCAAGTGTTTCATTTCCCTCGTCCTTACATGGCGACCCTGCCAGGCGGTGCGCTGCGGCAATGCAAGCGCACCGCCGGGCCTATTTAAAATAAAAATAAATGGGAATAAATATTGCTACATATTGTATTATATTAAGAAGACCTGAGTAAAATGATTGACAATAAAGTGATATTACAACGCAATGAATATAACACCGGACGGGACGAAACATAAATAAATATGAATTCGAGAAGAAGCCACAATAACACAATAAGAATTTTATAGAAGCTGACTGAAAATTTAAAATATATAATATATAGCACTATGAAGACAACTAACGAAGAATGAGGAAATAAAATATGGATTTTTTTAATATGATGACC
The DNA here is from genome assembly GCA_033319125.1 of Parnassius glacialis. NCBI lineage: Eukaryota > Metazoa > Arthropoda > Insecta > Lepidoptera > Papilionidae > Parnassius > Parnassius glacialis. Next base: position 41,296,012 of record JAVANC010000004.1, read on the forward strand.
AAAGTTCAAAATTCAAGAAACGGCAGATTAGTTTTAAAAGGAAAGTAACAGTTGCACTTTTGCAAGCTTTATCTAGAAGAATATGAAATATGAGCCAAAAAGAACAAAGAAGAAAATTTGAGGTAACATCGCATTAGCCTACTTTTTGTCATTTCTTTATAAGATTTCTTTAAAATGTTTTAAATATTATAAAAAAAAATGTTATGTACTAAATATTCTGTATTTCATATATGTTTAAGTTGAAATTAATTATTAGATATTTTATATTAACGATTTATTTCTTATTTTATTATTGTTTAAAAAAATCATATTACAATGATTATACGAGTAAATTAAGTTACGTAAGTGCTTCAGTGGCATTTGTATTAAAGCACTAGACGATTTTATATTCACTTTTATTCAGTAATTGTTTTGCAAAGAAAAGAATGAAATAGTATGAAAGATAAAATTTTTACGTACTTAATTTCACCAAATTTATTGTTAAAATAACAATGTGATACATTTTGTTGTTTTTTTTCTGTAGTCTTTTAATATAAATTTATACAATTCATTTAACAAACTAATTCTACACATTCAGCACCATATTTTTTATTATGTTTTAGACTATATAAAATAAAAAAGTACATAATGCATTTAATATTAACTGTACGTTATTTACAAGTAACTTGAAAATATTTGTCACATTTTATAATATTTCTAGTAGGTACTATATTCAAAAAAAATCAATATATTAAGCTACATATTAGGATGACCAGGTTCGGATTAAAGCAAATATATTTTTAAATTTAACTCAAATTTATTTCTGTAGTAATTTTTATTTTAATGTATATAATTTTGAAGGATTAAAAAAAAAATCGCTATTAATAAAAGTCATAATTATTTTTCTTCTTTCCTAAAGGTATGAAAACCTTAAAACAATTTTAAAGTTATAAATAAATAAATATATAACCTTTAATAAATAACCTTAATGTTAATATATATATATATATTATATATATATAAATGAAAAATGTTCTTCTCAATGTTTAAATAAATTAATGTTTTGTTTATATAAACTTGGTAGCCGTTATAGTGATGACGACTTATGTTCCCATTATTATTTCTTTGTTTAATTTGAAAATGAAATGGAATAATTTTTTGATTTCGATTTTATATTTATTCAACTTTTAAATCATAAACTTTTAATTTTTATAATTCATTATTTCCTGGGAAAATGATAAAGTTTTAAATATCTTACTTATTTGTATACATGAGAAAATAATTTCTTCAATTTATTTATTTAAATTTTGTTGTGATCATTGTGAGCCTCATTCCCTGACTGAAAATAATGTACCTAAATACTACAAGAGACCATATAAGAGACTCATTTAATAAATTTGTAAAGACGTGAGTTAATTTATGGCTACTGTATTAAAGGCTAATATAATATGACTAAGAAATACGGAATTATAAATGAAAAATATTAATAGAGTGTAGTTGTGAGTGTAAGGCAAGTAAAGAAAATTATCGGAGATTAGCATATCCACATACAATTGGCCTGATCAGCTGAGAGTTTGGAAAAACTAATAACCGAGTAATTTTTTAACGTTGTTCGGATGCGATTAACGACGTAATGAGTTTTAATGAGGGAACGATAATTTATTATGTATTGTATAGGAATAGTGTCCCTATTCTTTATCATGTATGTATGTACGCGACCATGTACGTGAAAGTATATTATGGTACAATTAAATAATGATTAATAAAATACTATAAATGTAAAGAAATAAATAAAAATAAAAGACGTTGACTTTGACGAACAAATAATGGAGAGATACGGGTACGTCCATCACTGGTATAGCATATAGTCCTCGAGCAGGGTATGTTTCCATGATTGGATGAAAAAATCGGAAGTATCGGGTACTAGGGAACAATACCTTCAGTACAAGTGAGATGTGAACAAGTTTACTCATATTAGTACTGTTGGGGACAAGAGGTCTTAAATTTGTTACCCTTAATAATGGTACATAGAGGTCACATCCTTCGTTGGATCATAGTGTGAACTTCGTTTTCCTCCGTGACAATTGTTGGAGTCTTTTAAAATGGCTTAAACGTTGACCTCGAGGTTGTGCGCACAACCCAAGGTACAGTATTACCTTGACATAGTATGATAAAAAAAAAGTTTATGTACCGATAAAATAAAATGAATGTAATGAAAATATAATACCCAATTAAATGGGGGGCCCATATTTATAAAGTACCCGCGTGATAAATATCACGAAATAAAATATAAATGAAGTGAATTAATACTCCGATTCCCGGTATCTAATAAATAAACAAATATATAAGGGAAGAGAATACTCAAAGAAATAAAGCTTGCTAAAGGTCAAAAATATTAAGAAAGAAAAGAAAGTACGTATAAGAATTATGAAATAAATAAATAAGGCCTGACAACCGAAAACAAAGGAAATGAGATTAGTGTTAACATGAAAAGAACTAACATGCAAGGACATGAGAATAATTAAAATGAGGTAATAAGGGGATCCCCGACCAAACCTAAAAGTGACATATTTAGTTAAGTACTTTGCATTTCTGTATTAGAGCTATTAATGCTACCTACCCATAATTCTACTCACAAGTTACACATGTAGGTACCTAGTAACTATATTATCGATCCACATAACCACACGTAAACAAAAAATATTAATCAAAAAATAATAAACACATTCACGTTCATACTTAATTATTTTACCATATTTTATATGAATTCACAAGATTTTTTCATATTTAAATTGATTTATATTTATGATAACCCTACCTTAAATTTCTCTTTATGTTATGTTGTTTTTTTATGTAAAATTTGTACAATTTAAAACTAAATTTGGTAGTCCAAGGTGTATCAATTCGCTATTATTATAAGTTTTTTTCATTATCTACAATGATTTTTTTTTTATAGGATAAGGGTGACAAACGAGCACACAGTCCACCTGATGGTAAGTGGTTACTGCGGCCCATAAACATCTACATCTATCCTCTATTACAAATCAAAATGTAGATGCGTTGTCACCCGTGAGGACTAAGATGGAATGCCTCATTTCCAGTAAAAAGGGCCTCCGGCTACCTGCACTCACCAAGCGAAACGCAGAGGTAAATCTCTACTTCACGCTGGTTTTCTGTGAGGTCGTGGTACCACCCCGGTTCGAGCCGAAAATCAAAAATTATATTATTATATACTTAAAAAACTTTTCTTTTCTAATGTTAATAACATTTTATTAACATACAACATATTATATTTTCTAATACAGACCTTACATATATGTGTAATAGCCTATGTTTTTTTTTACAAATTTGTGTTTCAAATAAGATGAACATGTTCCTTAAAGTCATGAAATTAAAAAAAAAGTAATATGTAATACGTTTCCGACTATTAATGAAAAAAATAACACATATTACTTGATAATGTAAAAGTATTATAACAATGCAATGTTACACTACGTAAATGAAAAAGTGTTTAACACTATTATAAATTTTAGATATTTTTAAGTATATTTATAATAAAACATTTTGTAAGTTATGTTGAAATTAGGTATCATCATACTATGTAATCGCAAACTTTCCCATAAACATACTTTGGAATTGAAAACAAAAGTGTCACAAATCGCTGACGTGGCTGGAATTGCAATTTGTATTTTGATCTGGTAGTTTGTTATGATAATGAAAATGATGACATTGCCTAACATAGACTTATTTGTTATGTGTATCTTAAAATGAAATGTAATATTGTCGGTTTTATATTTATTGTACCTTCAAATCATATGTTTTTATCTTTATAAGGCATTATTTTTTGAAAAAAAAAGTAAAGTATTAATATCTAAATAATTTGTGTGGATCATGAAAGAAATGTTTCATTAAATATAAAGGTATAAAATAAATAAATGAAATATACAACTATAAAATTATAAGTGAATAAATATATAAAGGAAGGGTACTATTTAATGTGAATATCTACATAAATGACTAAATAAGTAACTGAATAACTCAGTATCAAAGTGTGTTACACACACAAGAAGTGTCGAATAAAATAATATACGTTCGCGAATGTACACCTGATTTTGTCTAACATAATACATTAACAATGCAACAATGCATTAAGACTTAAACATACATAACGTGACTACGGAATTATTATGTACATAGGGGGTTTGGCCAGCCACCCTACCCAAGCCAAGACAAATATTATATATACATAATTATAAGACACAACTTTATTAAACATTATCTTTTTACTATATAAAAACAATGTTATTTTTTATATATTTTTTTGTCGGTATTTTTCATATAATACTTCCGTTCACCGCGAAACTAAGTATACTTCATTTGAGTTAGTTTATGGCAAAAAATGTAATTTACCCAGTAATTTAACTTAAACCGTAGAACCCCTATATAATTACGAAGATTATCCGTTAGAGTTAAAATATTGCCTACAAACCTCCCAAAAGTAAGCAAGAGAAAATTTAATCAATAGTAAATTTGTTAGGAAATCCAAGTATGATTGTAAAATGAACGCTAAACTTATAAAATTAATGATTTGATATTAGTTAAAGAAGAAACTGGTAACAAACTCAGCGCCATTTATGCAGGTCCATATTTAGTAATTAGAGATTGTTCACCGAATGTTAAAATACTAGGAGATGGCAAAAATTACATTATTATTTTTCTCATTTATTGTGAACACATTAAGTCACTTATAAAAATTGAATGTTACCACCGCTAACAGTTTGTGCATGTGGTGTTTACCTAAATTAATTGTGCATTTGGCTGTAAAACACTTGTTATTGTTAAATACTCATTGCTGTATTATTATTACAATTACTGGTAAACCTAATAAATAAATAAAAACCGAACTAAATTGTATTATCCTTCAAATAAATGTAATAAATAAACATATATAATATTGTAATAATATTAAAGTTTTAAGTTTAATAATCTAAAGTCAAAAGACATAGTGTACTTAATCGATTTTAATTGTAATAAATTAGTATATTAAGCTTTATTAATTAATAATACCTTACCTTAATATTCATTACTAAGTACTATAATACCAATTGTAATTATATTAATCTAAATATTATTTTAACTATTTCTTTATACCCATGTTTACATTTTACAAATTAGAATACTTAGGGATATAATTATTGTGTAATTTTAGATGTTAGTATTATATAAAAAAAAAGAAATGCACGTATTCATTTCTTTTTTTATCTTTGGGAAGGAAAGTGTAGTACCTACCTAGTATCTATACGTATGTCTGGGTATAATCTAATATATAAACTTAACAATACGTAATTACAGACAGTCTTTTTCAACAGTGGTAGAGCTAAGCTGTCGCACGGATGGGCCAGCTCGAACCGGGGTGGTACCACGACCTCACAGAATACCAGCGTGAAGTAGAGGTTTACCTCTGCGTTGCGCTTGGTGAGTGCAGGTGGCCGGAGGCCCAATTCCCCCCCCCCCATCAACATGGTAGTGGAATTAAATAAAAGACTACCCCAGCCCTGGAGAATCCCTCGCTGAGCATCCACGACCAAACTACTCCACTCCTGGGCGTGGGTGCTCAGGCTGCCCCGCGTATTCTGGGGGGGGGGGGGGCGAAATTCCGCTCAAGACGAAACCTGCTCGGGGCAAGCGGAGCAAGAAGACAAAGGCAACCCCTGCCACGCTTACCGTGGATTTCTGCAATATCAGGGGACTTCATTCAAACCTTAACGCCGTCCACTATCATCTGGAGATAGCTAAGCCGGCCTTGCTCTTTCTTACCGAGACACAGGTGTCCTCTCCGGCTGATACTTCGTATCTCTCCTACCCGGGGTACAAATTAGAACACTCGTTTGTGCCCCGGGCTGGAGTTTGCTGGGGGCTGGGGATCCCCGACCAAACCTAAAAGTGACATATTTAGTTAAGTACTTTGCATTTCTGTATTAGAGCTATTAATGCTACCTACCCATAATCCTACTCACAAGTTACACATGTAGGTACCTAGTAACTATATTATCGATCCACATAACCACACGTAAACAAAAAATATTAATCAAAAAATAATAAACACATTCACGTTCATACTTAATTATTTTACCATATTTTATATGAATTCACAAGATTTTTTCATATTTAAATTGATTTATATTTATGATAACCCTACCTTAAATTTCTCTTTATGTTATGTTGTTTTTTTATGTAAAATTTGTACAATTTAAAACTAAATTTGGTAGTCCAAGGTGTATCAATTCGCTATTATTATAAGTTTTTTTCATTATCTACAATGATTTTTTTTTTTATAGGATAAGGGTGACAAACGAGCACACAGTCCACCTGATGGTAAGTGGTTACTGCGGCCCATAAACATCTACATCTATCTTCTATTACAAATCAAAATGTAGATGCGTTGTCACCCGTGAGGACTAAGATGGAATGCCTCATTTCCAGTAAAAAGGGCCTCCGGCTACCTGCACTCACCAAGCGAAACGCAGAGGTAAATCTCTACTTCACGCTGGTTTTCTGTGAGGTCGTGGTACCACCCCGGTTCGAGCCGAAAATCAAAAATTATATTATTATATACTTAAAAAACTTTTCTTTTCTAATGTTAATAACATTTTATTAACATACAACATATTATATTTTCTAATACAGACCTTACATATATGTGTAATAGCCTATGTTTTTTTTTACAAATTTGTGTTTCAAATAAGATGAACATGTTCCTTAAAGTCATGAAATTAAAAAAAAAGTAATATGTAATACGTTTCCGACTATTAATGAAAAAAATAACACATATTACTTGATAATGTAAAAGTATTATAACAATGCAATGTTACACTACGTAAATGAAAAAGTGTTTAACACTATTAGAAATTTTAGATATTTTTAAGTATATTTATAATAAAACATTTTGTAAGTTATGTTGAAATTAGGTATCATCATACGATGTAATCGCAAACTTTCCCATAAACATACTTTGGAATTGAAAACAAAAGTGTCACAAATCGCTGACGTGGCTGGAATTGCAATTTGTATTTTGATCTGGTAGTTTGTTATGATAATGAAAATGATGACATTGCCTAACATAGACTTATTTGTTATGTGTATCTTAAAATGAAATGTAATATTGTCGGTTTTATATTTATTGTACCTTCAAATCATATGTTTTTATCTTTATAAGGCATTATTTTTTGAAAAAAAAAGTAAAGTATTAATATCTGAATAATTTGTGTGGATCATGAAAGAAATGTTTCATTAAATATAAAGGTATAAAATAAATAAATGAAATATACAACTATAAAATTATAAGTGAATAAATATATAAAGGAAGGGTACTATTTAATGTGAATATCTACATAAATGACTAAATAAGTAACTGAATAACTCAGTATCAAAGTGTGTTACACACACAAGAAGTGTCGAATAAAATAATATACGTTCGCGAATGTACACCTGATTTTGTCTAACATAATACATTAACAATGCAACAATGCATTAAGACTTAAACATACATAACGTGACTACGGAATTATTATGTACATAGGGGGTTTGGCCAGCCACCCTACCCAAGCCAAGACAAATATTATATATACATAATTATAAGACACAACTTTATTTAACATTATCTTTTTACTATATAAAAACAATGTTATTTTTTATATATTTTTTTGTCGGTATTTTTCATATAATACTTCCGTTCACCGCGAAACTAAGTATACTTCATTTGAGTTAGTTTATGGCAAAAAATGTAATTTACCCAGTAATTTAACTTAAACCGTAGAACCCCTATATAATTACGAAGATTATCCGTTAGAGTTAAAATATTGCCTACAAACCTCCCAAAAGTAAGCAAGAGAAAATTTAATCAATAGTAAATTTGTTAGGAAATCCAAGTATGATTGTAAAATGAACGCTAAACTTATAAAATTAATGATTTGATATTAGTTAAAGAAGAAACTGGTAACAAACTCAGCGCCATTTATGCAGGTCCATATTTAGTAATTAGAGATTGTTCACCGAATGTTAAAATACTAGGAGATGGCAAAAATTACATTATTATTTTTCTCATTTATTGTGAACACATTAAGTCACTTATAAAAATTGAATGTTACCACCGTTAACAGTTTGTGCATGTGGTGTTTACCTAAATTAATTGTGCATTTGGCTGTAAAACACTTGTTATTGTTAAATACTCATTGCTGTATTATTATTACAATTACTGGTAAACCTAATAAATAAATAAAAACCGAACTAAATTGTATTATCCTTCAAATAAATGTAATAAATAAACATATATAATATTGTAATAATATTAAAGTTTTAAGTTTAATAATCTAAAGTCAAAAGACATAGTGTACTTAATCGATTTTAATTGTAATAAATTAGTATATTAAGCTTTATTAATTAATAATACCTTACCTTAATATTCATTACTAAGTACTATAATACCAATTGTAATTATATTAATCTAAATATTATTTTAACTATTTCTTTATACCCATGTTTACATTTTACAAATTAGAATACTTAGGGATATAATTATTGTGTAATTTTAGATGTTAGTATTATATAAAAAAAAAGAAATGCACGTATTCATTTCTTTTTTTATCTTTGGGAAGGAAGGTGTAGTACCTACCTAGTATCTATACGTATGTCTGGGTATAATCTAATATATAAACTTAACAATACGTAATTACAGACAGTCTTTTTCAACAGTGGTAGAGCTAAGCTGTCGCACGGATGGGCCAGCTCGAACCGGGGTGGTACCACGACCTCACAGAATACCAGCGTGAAGTAGAGGTTTACCTCTGCGTTGCGCTTGGTGAGTGCAGGTGGCCGGAGGCCCAATTCCCCCCCCCCATCAACATGGTAGTGGAATTAAATAAAAGGCTACCCCAGCCCTGGAGAATCCCTCGCTGAGCATCCACGACCAAACTACTCCACTCCTGCGCGTGGGTGCTCAGGCTGCCCCGCGTATTCTGGGGGGGGGGGGGGGGGGCGAAATTCCGCTCAAGACGAAACCTGCTCGGGGCAAGCGGAGCAAGAAGACAAAGGCAACCCCTGCCACGCTTACCGTGGATTTCTGCAATATCAGGGGACTTCATTCAAACCTTAACGCCGTCCACTATCATCTGGAGATAGCTAAGCCGGCCTTGCTCTTTCTTACCGAGACACAGGTGTCCTCTCCGGCTGATACTTCGTATCTCTCCTACCCGGGGTACAAATTAGAACACTCGTTTGTGCCCCGGGCTGGAGTTTGCTGGGGGCTGGGGATCCCCGACCAAACCTAAAAGTGACATATTTAGTTAAGTACTTTGCATTTCTGTATTAGAGCTATTAATGCTACCTACCCATAATCCTACTCACAAGTTACACATGTAGGTACCTAGTAACTATATTATCGATCCACATAACCACACGTAAACAAAAAATATTAATCAAAAAATAATAAACACATTCACGTTCATACTTAATTATTTTACCATATTTTATATGAATTCACAAGATTTTTTCATATTTAAATTGATTTATATTTATGATAACCCTACCTTAAATTTCTCTTTATGTTATGTTGTTTTTTTATGTAAAATTTGTACAATTTAAAACTAAATTTGGTAGTCCAAGGTGTATCAATTCGCTATTATTATAAGTTTTTTTCATTATCTACAATGATTTTTTTTTTATAGGATAAGGGTGACAAACGAGCACACAGTCCACCTGATGGTAAGTGGTTACTGCGGCCCATAAACATCTACATCTATCTTCTATTACAAATCAAAATGTAGATGCGTTGTCACCCGTGAGGACTAAGATGGAATGCCTCATTTCCAGTAAAAAGGGCCTCCGGCTACCTGCACTCACCAAGCGAAACGCAGAGGTAAATCTCTACTTCACGCTGGTTTTCTGTGAGGTCGTGGTACCACCCCGGTTCGAGCCGAAAATCAAAAATTATATTATTATATACTTAAAAAACTTTTCTTTTCTAATGTTAATAACATTTTATTAACATACAACATATTATATTTTCTAATACAGACCTTACATATATGTGTAATAGCCTATGTTTTTTTTTACAAATTTGTGTTTCAAATAAGATGAACATGTTCCTTAAAGTCATGAAATTAAAAAAAAAGTAATATGTAATACGTTTCCGACTATTAATGAAAAAAATAACACATATTACTTGATAATGTAAAAGTATTATAACAATGCAATGTTACACTACGTAAATGAAAAAGTGTTTAACACTATTAGAAATTTTAGATATTTTTAAGTATATTTATAATAAAACATTTTGTAAGTTATGTTGAAATTAGGTATCATCATACTATGTAATCGCAAACTTTCCCATAAACATACTTTGGAATTGAAAACAAAAGTGTCACAAATCGCTGACGTGGCTGGAATTGCAATTTGTATTTTGATCTGGTAGTTTGTTATGATAATGAAAATGATGACATTGCCTAACATAGACTTATTTGTTATGTGTATCTTAAAATGAAATGTAATATTGTCGGTTTTATATTTATTGTACCTTCAAATCATATGTTTTTATCTTTATAAGGCATTATTTTTTGAAAAAAAAAGTAAAGTATTAATATCTGAATAATTTGTGTGGATCATGAAAGAAATGTTTCATTAAATATAAAGGTATAAAATAAATAAATGAAATATACAACTATAAAATTATAAGTGAATAAATATATAAAGGAAGGGTACTATTTAATGTGAATATCTACATAAATGACTAAATAAGTAACTGAATAACTCAGTATCAAAGTGTGTTACACACACAAGAAGTGTCGAATAAAATAATATACGTTCGCGAATGTACACCTGATTTTGTCTAACATAATACATTAACAATGCAACAATGCATTAAGACTTAAACATACATAACGTGACTACGGAATTATTATGTACATAGGGGGTTTGGCCAGCCACCCTACCCAAGCCAAGACAAATATTATATATACATAATTATAAGACACAACTTTATTTAACATTATCTTTTTACTATATAAAAACAATGTTATTTTTTATATATTTTTTTGTCGGTATTTTTCATATAATACTTCCGTTCACCGCGAAACTAAGTATACTTCATTTGAGTTAGTTTATGGCAAAAAATGTAATTTACCCAGTAATTTAACTTAAACCGTAGAACCCCTATATAATTACGAAGATTATCCGTTAGAGTTAAAATATTGCCTACAAACCTCCCAAAAGTAAGCAAGAGAAAATTTAATCAATAGTAAATTTGTTAGGAAATCCAAGTATGATTGTAAAATGAACGCTAAACTTATAAAATTAATGATTTGATATTAGTTAAAGAAGAAACTGGTAACAAACTCAGCGCCATTTATGCAGGTCCATATTTAGTAATTAGAGATTGTTCACCGAATGTTAAAATACTAGGAGATGGCAAAAATTACATTATTATTTTTCTCATTTATTGTGAACACATTAAGTCACTTATAAAAATTGAATGTTACCACCGTTAACAGTTTGTGCATGTGGTGTTTACCTAAATTAATTGTGCATTTGGCTGTAAAACACTTGTTATTGTTAAATACTCATTGCTGTATTATTATTACAATTACTGGTAAACCTAATAAATAAATAAAAACCGAACTAAATTGTATTATCCTTCAAATAAATGTAATAAATAAACATATATAATATTGTAATAATATTAAAGTTTTAAGTTTAATAATCTAAAGTCAAAAGACATAGTGTACTTAATCGATTTTAATTGTAATAAATTAGTATATTAAGCTTTATTAATTAATAATACCTTACCTTAATATTCATTACTAAGTACTATAATACCAATTGTAATTATATTAATCTAAATATTATTTTAACTATTTCTTTATACCCATGTTTACATTTTACAAATTAGAATACTTAGGAATATAATTATTGTGTAATTTTAGATGTTAGTATTATATAAAAAAAAAGAAATGCACGTATTCATTTCTTTTTTTATCTTTGGGAAGGAAGGTGTAGTACCTACCTAGTATCTATACGTATGTCTGGGTATAATCTAATATATAAACTTAACAATACGTAATTACAGACAGTCTTTTTCAACAGTGGTAGAGCTAAGCTGTCGCACGGATGGGCCAGCTCGAACCGGGGTGGTACCACGACCTCACAGAATACCAGCGTGAAGTAGAGGTTTACCTCTGCGTTGCGCTTGGTGAGTGCAGGTGGCCGGAGGCCCAATTCCCCCCCCCCCATCAACATGGTAGTGGAATTAAATAAAAGACTACCCCAGCCCTGGAGAATCCCTCGCTGAGCATCCACGACCAAACTACTCCACTCCTGGGCGTGGGTGCTCAGGCTGCCCCGCGTATTCTGGGGGGGGGGGGCGAAATTCCGCTCAAGACGAAACCTGCTCGGGGCAAGCGGAGCAAGAAGACAAAGGCAACCCCTGCCACGCTTACCGTGGATTTCTGCAATATCAGGGGACTTCATTCAAACCTTAACGCCGTCCACTATCATCTGGAGATAGCTAAGCCGGCCTTGCTCTTTCTTACCGAGACACAGGTGTCCTCTCCGGCTGATACTTCGTATCTCTCCTACCCGGGGTACAAATTAGAACACTCGTTTGTGCCCCGGGCTGGAGTTTGCGTGTATGTCAGAGAGGATATCTGTTTTCGACGCCTCGGCAGCCTTGAAGGTACGGACCTGTCCATCTTATGGCTGCGCGTAGACAGCGACGACCATCCCCGCGTCTACGGGTGCCTCTATAGGTCCCATAGCGGTAATGCTGACACAGACCGACTCATAGACCACGTCCAAATGGCTGCAGACTCCGTGCTACAACAGGTCCCATCCGCAGAGATCGTGATACTCGGTGATTTCAACGCCCACCACGCTGAATGGCTTGGTTCTCGTTTAACCGATCATGCGGGTAGATCTGTCTATGACTTTGCTTTGGCATATGGTCTAACACAACTGGTTACTTCGCCTACGCGGATCCCAGATGTGGAAGACCATGTACCTTCCCTGTTGGACCTTCTGCTGACCTCTCATCCGGACGGATATCAGGTCTCCGTCGATGCCCCTCTGGGCTCTTCAGACCATTGTCTGATCCGGAGTACGGTGCCACTCACGCTCCAATCGCAGTTGCGATCTACAGCTTGCCGCCGTGTTTGGCACTATAGATCAGCTGATTGGGACGGGATGCGGTCTTTTTTTGCATATTACCCTTGGGGGCGGGTTTGCTTCTCGCCGGAAGATCCCAGCGTTGTTGCCGATTCTGTTGCTGATGTGGTACTTCAGGGTATGAAACTTTTTATTCCATCCTCTGTGGTGCCCATCGGAGGCAGATCCCAGCCATGGTTTGGTCGCTCCTGTAAAATAGCATCACGCTATAAGCAGGAGTGCTACCAGGCCTGGGCTGACGCATCAACGTCTCGGGATGTAAACACCAGCGCATTAAAAAAGAAGTATAATTCCGCCTCCAGGTCCTTCAAAAGCGTCATTGCCAAGGCAAGGTCTGAGCACATCGGCAGAATTGGCGAGAAGCTAGTTCGCCTTCCTTCGGGAACCCGTGCATTCTGGTCTCTCGCCAAGGCTGTTTAAGGGAACTTCTGTCAGCCATCTCTTCCATCTCTGCACAGAGAGGACGACTCACTGGCCCATGCCGCAAAGGAGAAAGCCGATCTGTTGAGCTCTCTTTTTGCGTACAACTCGACTCTAGATGACGGGGGGAACACACCGCCGACCATCCCGCGATGTGAGTGCTCCATGCCGGATGTGCGATTTACACAGCGCTCGGTCCGCAAAGCACTCTTCTCCCTGGACGTCAACAAGTCGAGTGGGCCCGATGGAGTCCCTCCCATTGTGCTGAAGACGTGTGCTCCGGAGTTGGCACTGGTTTTAACGCGTCTTTTCCGGTACTCCTACTCCCAAGGCGTAGTCCCGAACTCATGGAAGACAGCTTTGGTGCACCCGATCCCTAAAAAAGGCGACCGCTCAGACCCGTCCAACTACAGGCCTATCGCCATCACATCCTTGTTCTCCAAAATAATGGAAGCCATTATAAACTGCCAGCTCATGAGGTAACTTGAGGATCACCAGCTGATTAGTGACCGCCAGTACGGTTTTCGTCGGGGTCGATCAGCTGGTGATCTTCTAGTCTACTTAACTCATAGATGGGCGGAGGCAGTAGAGTCCAAGGGGGAGGCATTAGCCGTTAGTTTGGACGTAGCGAAGGCCTTTGATCGGGTCTGGCACAAAGCGCTTCTTTCGAAGCTTCCTTCCTATGGGCTTCCCGAGAAATTGTGGAAATGGATCACCAGTTTCCTTGCTGATCGGAGCATCAAGGTCGTAGTAGACGGTGAATGCTCTGATTTCAAGCCTATCAACGCTGGTGTTCCACAAGGCTGCGTGCTATCACCAACGCTGTTTCTCCTGCATATCAATGATATGTTGTTAACTGACAGCATTCATTGCTATGCGGACGACAGCACTAGTGATACCTTATATACCGGCCGTGCCAATATTTCTCGGGAAAACGTCGCCGAGTACCGGGACAAACTTGTGTCTGAAGTCGAGTCTTTGCTTAACAAAGTCTCGGATTGGGGCCGACTAAATCTAGTCCAGTTCAATCCCCAGGAGACACAAGTTTGCGCGTTTACCGCTAAAAAGAACCCCTTTGTCGTATCTCCTCAGTTTCAAGGCACTCCCCTTACTGCCTCAGCCAGTATCGGAATCCTTGGCGTCGACATATCGAATAGTGTGCAGTTTCGTGGTCACTTGGAAGGGAAGGCCAAATTGGCCTCTAAAAAGCTTGGCGTGCTCAGCAGAGCGAGACAGTATTTCATGCCGGCACATCGCTTGCAACTTTACAAAGCGCAAGTTCGGCCCCACATGGAATACTGTTCTCATCTCTGGGCCGGGGCACCCCAGTGCCAGCTCCTTCCACTTGACCGCATCCAGCGCAGAGCGGTTCGAATCGTCGACGACCGAGTTATTTCTGATCGGCTCGATACACTGGCACTGCGTAGAGATGTTGCATCTCTTTGCGTATTTTATCGCATTTATCACGGGGAGTGCTCTGAGGAATTGTTCGGACTAATTCCAGCCGCTCAATTTCACCATCGCACATCGCGACAAAACTCGCGTTACCATCCATACCATCTGGATGATTGGCGGTCCACGACTGTGCGATTTAGAAGAAGTTTTCTCCCTCGCACGACTTCCTTGTGGAATCAATTACCACCAGCGAATTTTCCGGACCGATACGACTTAGGAATCTTCAAGAAAAGAGCTTACACCTTTCTAAAAGGTCGGCAACGCATCTGCAATTCCCCTGGTGTTGCGGTTGTTCATGGGCGGCGGTAGTCACTTACCACCAGGTGAGCCGCATGCTCGTTTGCCCCCTATTCTATAAAAAAAAAAAGTCTTACGTTAACACTCAAGTGTTTCATTTCCCTCGTCCTTACACGGCAGTTGTTTAGAAAACAGTTGCAGTTTCAGGGTCATTAAGAGATATTTTTTTAAGTACTTGAGAGTATTTTATTTTATTTTATGTTATTTAATAATAAACATTTTTAATTTCATGTTTTATTTGAATAGTTTATCTCCTTCCGAATATTATTTTGTTTTAATGCAAAACATAATACCCAATAAAGGAATAATCACTTGAAGCACTCTTAAGCCTCGTGATTCGAGATACTTTTTTAAGTACTTGAGAGTATTTTATTTTATTTTATGTTATTTAATAATAAGATTTTTAGAACAAGTCTTGAGTATTTTTATTCGGTTTATTATATTTTCCCCACTGTATTTTTGATGAATTTATATAGATGCACGTAATAAGATCTATTGTTTAACATATCACTCAGGCGGCGGGAGGGATCTTGCACTGTCACTTGATTTTGCACTATGTCACTAATTTCACCATAGAGATATATACCTATGGAGAGGGCATATTCCACTATAGAAATAATAGTTATACAAATATCTATAATATCGACACACACTTGTCAAAAATAGTTTAGTCTCTTTTTAACAAAGCAGTAGCTGCAATAGAAAAGAGAGACATCTACAGTTTGTAATATGCTTATTTTGCTAATACTTTCGTGTGACGTCATTAGCTCATCCATGCGCGACTGCGCTGCCATGTTAAGCGCCAAGTTTTGAGGTAGATCTGCTGTCAAACTGTCAAAAAAGCAGTGAAATAGTGTCGTACACTCTTATCTATGGTGTCGATAGAAATTATTTTAATAAATTAATTTTGTTCAGAAATGAATATATAATAATAATAATAGTTTATAAATCCCGGATATCATATTTCATCCACCATTTCATGATCATGCCAGATTTTCGAATTTTTAAATGAACAAAATTAATGTTCTTGCAAAAATAATAATATTTTTCATTTAAAATCTAAATAAAAAAATTAAATATGATATCCGGCTGGACCGAACATGCTTATATAATTTACCATTTGTGATCAATTACGTGCAGAACGTTCCTATAAACCAATTAATAAATAATAAGTATTGATTTTAAAAACAGTTTATTTAATTTTTACTCAACTAATAATTATTATTTTATATTAAAAATACTATAAATGGGATTACAATATGGAATCAAGGATCTCCATCCCTTCTTCATGAATTTGTTTACTGTACAATATTATTGTACAGTAAACAAAGGTATTTGGTATACAAGCAAAAATATTTATTTTCCCACTACTCGGTCAATATTCATTTTTATTGTGTACGTTATAACTTTTTAACTTTGTTCACATTGATATAAAACAAAACGTTTGTGTGTGTACTTATGTATGCATGTAAGAAGTTATACTTCTTTAGCATAACAAAACAAAAATAACTAAAATAAAACAGGTTTTATACATGTTTTATGTATGTATATTTGAATAACTACCTGGAATATAGTTATCAGTTCTCACGAAAACTTAAAAATTGACAGACAATAACCAATTGAAGTTGAAAAAAATTCACTCTCATCATTTTTCTCAAACGCGCCAAAAGAAGTATAACTTCAAAACTTGGGTA
Organism: Parnassius glacialis; assembly: GCA_033319125.1. Classification (NCBI taxonomy): domain Eukaryota; kingdom Metazoa; phylum Arthropoda; class Insecta; order Lepidoptera; family Papilionidae; genus Parnassius; species Parnassius glacialis. Next base: position 41,313,069 of record JAVANC010000004.1, read on the forward strand.
ACCACTTAGCACGCTCAGAACATTGTTTAAAACAAGTTGAAAGTTAGCTGCTTGCATACTTAACTCATTATTGGACTGTGTACCTAACACAAAAAATCTGTAGCAGAGTGTGCATTGCGTAAGTGTACATATGCGGTGAAGCCTCGTGAAGCAGCTCAAGCGAAATTTAAGGGATAGCACTCCAAAACTAATTTAACAACCCAACAATATTCATTGTTTCATGTGATTGAAAAATTCGTTTGCTCGACAACAAAAACCACGCAATGGATGTTCTTAAACTGTCAAATTGATATGGTTTGCCATTTTGGGTGTGTTACGCAATTAGGCTATGGATTTCATTTCTATAATTATATGAAATAAGAACAAACTCATATTAGTAAAAATATCTATATCAGCTGCCCATATTGCTGAGTTACAACCCTATAAAAGGCGGCCATTTTGTTTCATGTTTAGGTAGTCACGCTAATTCTGTAGGTATGCTCAGTCCATATACTTCTAAGTCAGTGAATTTCACTGACAAGAATCAATCTGTCAAATGAAAAGCACTCACATGTAAATATGAAATGTTCGATATCGCCAACAGAATTATTGCAGAAGATGCAGTAGCTGCTGTCCAATATGCCCAACGGATCCAGGTGGACCGGGACGGTGGAGTGACCAAAACGTAATCTGTTTATAGTGATAATAAAGTCCTGACTGGCCATTTTCAGTTTGTTATACCATGGTGCTACAGGTAGTTTTTCTTTAACAGTTCCATACCATTTACCCTTCTGTTCTTGATTGTGTTTCCAAAATTCGACCCATAGGTTATTGACCTGGTTGTCAATAGATTGATAACAGTCGGTCAAAGGTACTTTTACTATGGAGCTAACATCCAACATGTTGGTTTCATCACGTGCAATTTTATCAACTATCTCATTTCCTGTTATGCCCCTATGTGATGGTATTCACATGAAAGAGACCTGTATACCCTTTTGTGCATAACTAAATAACAATTTTTTTATATTATACAAAATATAGTTTTTTAAAGTCAATTCTAATATTGGTTAAACTTTGGACCATACTTAAACTGTCTGTTAAAATTAAAAAATTATTAAAGCTATTTATATGTGCAATCCTCTTCAGGGCATCGAGGGCTGCATATACCTGTGCAGTGAAAACACTGCATTTAGGGTCCAGAAGAAAACTTTGAGCAAACTTGGATTGGGGATCATAAACAGCACTGCGCACAATATAGCTCACTTTTGCTACCATCTCTATACAAAGCATAGTAGTTATTTTCGGAAAGAAAACTTAATAATTCACAATTATTAAAAAAATTTTTGAAACAATATTGGTCTCAAATATAATACAGGAATGTGGGTATGTGTAGCATGTCCATTTTGATTATTTAATTACATTTTTAAAATCTTCATTCATTTGCTGTAGAATGAGAGGCAGAACAGGGAAATAACCTCGTAAAAGCTCACCTCCCGAAGTCTGCTGGCCCGAGCATTGTACAGGAAAAGGTACTATTTTTTTGAGAACATTATCATTACCAGATACCAGCTCTAGTAAATATCTCTCTATTAGCAGAAGTCTCCTAAGACACAGTGGCATTATTTTGGTTTCAACTTCCATAGCTCGTATGGGAGTTGAACACATAGCCCCAGAAATAATTCGCATAGCTTTGTTTTGAATTATGTCTAGTTTTTTTACACAGCTACTATTTGAGTAGCCTAAACAATTGTAGTGGAAATGGCTTCTGATTATAGATTTATGTAGCATACTTAAAACTTTGGGGTCTGCACCCCAAGTCACACCAGCTAAACATCTTATAATATTTAAGCCCTTAAGAGAGTTAGTTATAATGTGATAGATGTGCAAATCAAAACAAAGTTTGTTATCAATGACAACACCCAGGAATTTATGGTTAGATACAACTGAAATTGGATGATTATTGTAGAGTATGCCATTAGAGGGAAAATCTTTACTAAAAATCATGGCCTTGCTTTTGTTGGGTTTAATCTGTAGAGCCAACTTGTCATTATAATTTGTCTAATTTGTCATTACAATTGATCTAAAGCATTATTTATACTCGTTACAGCTCTATCTGCATTATGGTCTGTACAATATATTACAAGATCATCTGCAAATTGTAAAATATTTACACCTTCTATATTTCCAAAATTAAGAATTTGACTAGTATATATATTGTACAACAATGGAGATAATGTAGTCCCCTGCATTGTACCTTTGGACACCCTTTTAGGACCATGGAGACTATTATTATGCCTTATATACAAAGATCTATCTGTTAAAAAATTAAATAACCAATGGCAAAGTATGCCTGGTATACCAGTGTCAGAAAAAACTTGAACCAAAATGTCAGGATCTACATTATCAAACGCACCTTCAACATCCAGAAAACACAAACACTGGACTTATTACTATTATTATTGGCATATTTTAGAACTAACAAGAGAGAGATGAAGTAGTCAGCACAACTTCGTCTTCTCCGGACGCCATATTGAACATGTGGAATGATGTTGTTCGGCTCTACATAACACCCAAGACGCATCTTCATTATGTTTTCATTAAGCTTTCCAACACAAGATGACAAAGATATGGGACGATATTAATTAGGATCTTCAGGTGGCTTGTCGAGCTTAAGTAGAGGGATTACACACTGTATATTCCAAGATTCAGGAATTTTTTTAAGTGCCAAAGAGCATTAAGATTAGCTAATAGTTTCTTTTGAACGGGCTGATTTAGGTTTTTGATCAAAATATATGGTCAATCGTCTAAACCAGGGGTTGTGTTTCGTCTGGATTGTAAACTTGTACAAAACTCACTCAAAGTTAAGGGTTCTATGAGGAAACTGGATTTCTGACGACTATCATTAGTTTGAAAATAACTTTCTAGATTATCAATAACCCTACATCCATTTTGAGATAATTTGTCTAAAAGAGGGACAACAAATTCGTCTTTATATGTTCTATTATTGTATTTTATTCGTTTAAATAACTTGATGTATTTCCAAATAATGCTAACAGGTGTAGTTCTGTTAAAAGTATTACAGATGTTCGCCCAACCATTGCGTTTATATTCTGAAATAGTCTTTTTCTTAACAGCATTAAGTCTTTTGTAATTAATGTAATTATCAATGGTTGGATCTCTTCTGTACAGTTTTAAAGCTTCATAAGTTTTAATAACACTCTGTTCACATGTATCACTCCACCAAGGTGCTGGAGGTTTGCAACGATAGTTATTTGCTTTGACAAACTTTGGCACAGTATCCCTCCTAAGTGTATCAAGCCTTTAAGTAAATTCGTCATATGACTGTAATGGATTCTCATTATTGACTTTGACTATGCATACCCATCTGCTTATTCCTGAATATGCAGTTAGTACAGTATAATAAAAATGTCGTGGAAGATGGTACAATTTTGAAGACAAATTGTTGGCTTTTTCAATATGTAGGTCTTAAAAGATATAGATTCATTAAGAAATTCTTTACTTTGCCCTCAAGACAGACATTAAAAATGTCCTTAAATAAATACTAACAATACTAGGTATAAACCCAATTATATTTAAACAAATGAAAAATCAAATCTCTAGCATGGCTGCTTGTGTTTCTTAATGTTTGATGAGAATGAGATGCTTGTGTTCCCCTCACTACATTACAAAGCAACTGTCGTAGGTTTTGAAGATTGGGGATGTTAAGAGTGGAAATATGACCAGGACCATGTTTTACTTTAATGATAAAGGAGATAAAGCACATAATAAGCTACCAATTTATTATGGAGTATGGACTTTGCAAATATGCTACTCTGGCAGTAGTTAAAAAAATACATTTAGGCAGATAGCAAATTAGCAGAAACTAAAAACAAGAATGTTTTTATTTAATAAGTTACAAAATGTCGAAAACTAATGTAGGTATGTAAATAATGTAATAATTGTAAAAATGACCTTTGTCAGGCAATCCCACCCTAAGCAAATTAATACATAAATTTTGTATTTTTTTAAATGCCTTGAAGATAAAAAAAATTATAAAAACAACATTAAAAATGATTCTCAAAAAATGGGTTATTTTAAGTCTAATATAATATATAATTAAATTTGAATTTTAACATGCGATAAACATAAAGAAAGAACGCTTTTGATCAATTTGTTGATCAAAATATTTGCACATAGTTGTGGTGCTCAGAACCTGAAAGAAAAATGGACGAAGCGCTCTACGCACATTTCAAGTGCCGCTGAAACTAAGCGAAAACCATGTTCAAATTATTTTGTGAACATGAAGTACACATCTTATGCATCATCAAACACCTTATTGTAGGTTTGGTTTCAGTGCAAATGATTTTGATATGGTTTCAAATGCACATAAGTGCATCCAGCAGTGGAGTTTTACGGGCTTTTAAAGAAAGAAAGAACAACATTGTCGTGTCAAGAAGTTAAGCATCGTTTTGGTGTCACGTGAAATGTCATTCTTTCTTTTTTGGCCGAGAGCTTGTGCAATGATTTTAATAAAATAATAAAAAGCAGACATATTAAAATCAATAATGGTAGATTAAAACTTCAGGCCTTAAAATATTTTAAGCTTAGTGATTTTAAGCGAGTGAAGAGGCACTAAAACTTAACTTGTGTGCGTTTGCAAGATTACAATAATTTTAACTATGAGAAAATAATACTGAATTTGTTTTTATTATTTTTTTCTATTCTGTTATGTTCCCGTGTAGTGGCGGGTAAGAATACCCCATATCTTCCCATGGGTGTCGTCAGAGGCGACAGAGGAAATCTTAGGCAGAAGATGGGCAGCAGTATCTTTCTGATAACAACAAAATAACAATAAAAAACTGCGGTTGCGAAGCCGCTCGAGAATTGCGTACTTTATACTCAGAATCACCAAACGGTATTCGCTGAAGGTCATACAGGTTTACGCATCAACCTCGGTACATCCCTATGAGGAGGTGAAGGAAATGTATGAATATATCTCTAAACTCCTCCAAAACTTACTATACGGTGTTAATGGGAGACTTCAATGCAAAACTAGGAACAAGAGACAACGGTGAGCTGAAGGTAGGGAAATTTGGAATAGAGCAACGGAACTCAAGGGGCTAGTAGCTGGCTGATTTCATGGAGAAAGAGGGACTCTTTATGATGTACTCTTTCTTTTATACAAGCGGTCCCACAGGAAGTGGACCTGGTTGAGTCCCGACGGTTCGACAGAGATGAGTTCCACTTCATTATGACGACCAGAGGACAACTGATCAGGATGTCTCAGTGATCGCGAGGGTGAAAACTAGTAGCGATCATCGAATGGTTGGAGGCACACTGAACCTAAACGTTAAGTTGGAGAGGTCTCGTCCAATGAAGTCAACGCTCCGTCCTCCTCGTACTCTAGTCCAAAACCCCAAAACCTTTTAGCTCGAGTTACAAAACCGTTTTCAATGCCTAGAAGACTGCAATGAAGTGGACGATATGAATGGTAAGCTTGTGGAAACTGTCCATGCGGTTGGTATCTGCAAGACCCGGTGTAAGAACACAGTAACTCTCCGATCACACTCTCAATCTCATGGCTGCAGGAAATGAAGCTGTAATCTTAAGCATATTTGACAACATACATACAACTCTCCAAACGCATGCGGCGAGACTTACGCAACCCAAAGTCTTTGCCAGAGATCTGTCTGCCAGAAAGAGCCAACTGTCGAAGCTGAAGACCGAGTGTGGCAGCATCGTTTCCGGGACACCTGATATTTTGAGTGAGATTGAAAGGTTCTATGGACATCTGTACACGTCATCGTTGGAGCCACACCCAAGTGTGAGTAACGATCTAAGAGCAAGTCTAATCCGATACTATTCCACCCCACATGCTCTTCACCTTGTGCGTTGTTAGCCAGGTCGAGATATTTTTAGCCTTCTTACTTGTTTCGGTTTTCACAAGATTCTCCTCATATCAAATGATCAAATTTTAATGTTGTACTTGTTAAGGGGCGTATTACAAAAAATCGCGAAATTACAAGGTTTCCTCGTTGAAATTTTATGTTTATCGTTCATTGCTTGAAATAACAATTACTTGGTAAAAATAGTTCGTTTTCTCTCCTCAAATAAGCTCGGAATGGATTTTAGATAACTTATTTATTTAATCAGTAATAATCATTCTCCCAAAGCATGTTTAGGCAAAAACTCTCGAAGACATGATTTGGGAGCTCTAATTTGTATATTCTATTGAATATCGACCATCAAAAAAAATATTTTTATCTCCCAAATATCCTACATTTTAATAATAATGGAATACATTTTCGTTATATGCTTTTCACGCTAGGAAAAAAAAATCGATATTATTCAAAAAACGACCAAAAAAGCTTCGATACAAGCCCCTATATTTCCGAAGTTCTACATCATTTAGAAGTAAAATTTATACCAAAATAATTATCAACATTTGCTTACACTATGCTATTATTTTTACTTTTTAAATCGTTACTATTATATTTTAATTAATTAAATAAAAGTACTATATATTTCACTGTGCCGGCCATCTGCGATCATAAACGCGCGAGCGCTTGCCGAGGGTGGACCTGCGTCAGTTTATTTCGGGCGCTGCATCGTTTCGATACTACCGTAGTGTGCGTCGATTGCTATCGTAGTGTGCGTCGATTACCTGCATACTAGAAAATCGTCAACTACGACCGCAATTTTTGATCGATCGGTTTAAAACTATTTTATATACTTATAATTTAGATTACGTCTCTTCAAAAATGTGGTCTATTCATCGACTTAGATCATTGTTATTTGAGGGCTTCACCTAATGGTTTATACAGCAACGGTCTTATTGAAGTTAAATGTCCTATTTCAGCTTTCGGAATATATTTTGATACGGCCTTTCGACAAAAAAAAAGTTAAAGGTTATAAATTCAGTGATTCAAGTGTAACATTAAATCAAAATAATGACTGGTTTTACCAAATCGAAGTCCAGCTTAAGCAAATAAAAATGTCTGAATACTTGCCATAATATGTATTGGCCCAGATTAATGCATTAAAAGTACTAAAATTTACAAATACGACCAATTTTAGATTTTCAATATGTTACCCAAGTTACAAGCTTTATATGAAAAGTGTGTACTGCCTGAAATTATCGAATCGAGAAAAGTACGGTCAATGCCGTCGCAGCAAATATTTTTCTTATAAAAAATATAGTAATTGACTGTAAGTACCGATTAAAAAATATTAGTTACATTTGGTTGTTATATTTATTAAAACAGGTTGCAACCGTTTATTCATTTATACCACTATTCTACCGGTAGTAGACATAATCGATTATTAACATTCGATTACAGCGTAACAATTAAAATATTTATGTGTACTTATTTTGACACTAAATTTCATAAATAATGAATAATATATCAAAATGGTATATAATAATAAATAATAAATTATATAATTATATAATAATAAATTAATAAGATAACATTAAAATGACACACCAAAAAATATTCCATCCACTGAAGTCCATCCTAAGAAAACTTTGTATTATGGAAGATCAAGATCGTTTAGTCGCCATACTCACAGTATTATAGTGCGAGCGAGTGAATAGATATGAAAGAAAGTATCGGTCGCGTAACTTGCCGCCCGCTCGATGCGTAAAATACCTAAATTTGCGAAACGCCGAAATGTAAGAGGGCTCTTAACATTATAGTAAGTTTCAGGCACTGTATCTTTAATTTATCACACGGTGTAAATAACAGCCTAGATTTAAGACGTTATTAATGTTGAATGCCTTTTAATACGCTCTATGTAGTTATTTAAGTTTTAGTCACGTAAGTTTACAATTGTACGTAAGCTTATTAGTAATTGTTAATAAAAATTTGTTATATGTCTTTATAGTGATTGTCACATATGTATTAGTAATGTTTATTGCCCTATAAAGATTTGTTGTATGTTTTATAGTGTGTCACATACTTATTAGTAATTGTTTATAAAGATTTGTTTTATGTCTTTATAGTGATTGTCACATATGTATTAGTAATTGTTTATTGCCCTATAAAGATTTGTTGTATGTTTTATAGTGTGTCACATACTTATTAGTAATTGTTTATAAATATTTGTTTTATGTCTTTATAGTGATTGTCACATATGTATTAGTAATTGTTTATTGCCCTATAAAGATTTGTTGTATGTTTTATAGTGTGTCACATACTTATTAGTAATTGTTTATAAAGATTTGTTGTATGTCTTTATAGTGATTGTAACATATGTATTAGTAATTGTTTATTCCCCTATAAAGATTTTTTGTACGTTTTATAGTGTGTCACATACTTATTAGTAATTGTTTGCAGAGAATTGTTGTATGAAAATGTATAATTGTGAAATAAATTATGAGTCACACTTCACACGCCCCCGCAGACTTCCCTCCTGAACGCTCATTGGTCGAATGGAACATGTGTGCCTCACATGCGCTTGCACGAATTGTGCAACTAACCGAACGAAATAAAAGACATGCTGTGAGTGACCCCTGATCATTACCAGCTCATTACTCGTTACTCGCTCATCGTTCGCTCTGCATCCAGCTCAGCTCAACAGACATCTCTACACTGCCTCAACAAGCTACACTCTACAAAGCCGCTCTTGTTTTCATATAAACAATAGTTTTATTTAACTTCATATATCACCTATGGTCAAGAAGAAGTCTACGTTTGAACGATACGGAGCCCTGCATAAAGCTCCCACTTCGTTTAATGGTCAAACGAGTTGCGGATCCCATTTCGTTTACACGGCAAATATTTAACTTATTAGTGTAGTAATAGAATATAGTTGGATTGATTATGAATCTATACAAATAAATAAAATTGAAGTGTCTGTTTGTAATGTCAAAATAACAACTTTTAACTAAATGCATTTGAAAATATATATATGGTACTTACTAGCTGTTTCCCGCGACTTCGCCTGCCTGTAATTTATTACGATTGGATTTCGTGGGTTTTAAGTGTTTCACGCAGAACCCTTATTGTTTTTCTTAAATAAGAGTAGATTAAGTTACTCCTTATAACATCAGCTACCTACCAGTAAAGGTACCGTCAAAACCGGTCCAGTAGTTTCGGAGATAAGCCGGAACAAACAGACAGACAGACAGACAAAAATTTAAAAAAGTGTGTTTTTGTAATAAGTACCGCATATAATTTCATATGCATTTAATAAAAATATATTATTCTAACATTACAAACAAACACATCAACTTTATTATTTGTATAGATAACAAAAACACAATTTTTTAAAAAGCCAATACCCATAAAATCCAATCGTTATAAATTCCACTCGGGTGAAGTCGCGGGGAACACCAAGTTTATTATAATATACCTTTTATATGATTACCACATTAACTTGTGATATTAACTTGCCAAGAAAGTATATCCTGTATATTATGGTCCGAGAGTGCATTTTTCATGAAGTGTTTGATGCATCATGAAACTTTGTTTAAAGGTATTAGTCGACTCAATAAGCTGGTATATGACTCCCTGCCTGGCCTACCTGGGTACACCTGGTACTGCGCATACAGGTAAGTCGCAAAAAAATTTGCCCAAAAAAAAGTGTTTGATTCAAATAATAATAATGACTATCAGTCACCTAAGTTGATAGAGAATTAAGAAAAAAAAATGGCAGACACTTCTTTAGGGGTTTACATAGGGGCAGACTACCCCAAAGTTGTATTTTCAAAAATTCCAAAAAAGTGTTTGATTCAGTCTGCCATTTTTACAGCGTGTTTATTATATGTGTAATATTAATGTGGGTTTTTCAAATCACCAATCAATCAATTTCTAATATTTCAGCATGCACCTATAATAGCAGTGAAAGTATGTGAGTAACACATAAAATTATATCTTTATCAGGCTTGTTTTATCCACAGCTGCCTTTTTAAGTGTTAATAATAATAATAATAATGTCCTCCAGACCGAAATTCGGTCACGGCGGCCAGTCTCAACTGAGACTAGCCATCGGCGCAGGACAGGATTACAGTGCCCAAGTGTATTCGCAAGAACCGGTGCACTTTCTATTCTCTCACTCATAGTTCGATGGGACGGTAATTAGACACGACCGGAGTGAGATCAGGGGCAGGATCAACGGGGGTATTACTGGGGTGAAACATCATCAACTTGTAACTCCGGGCTGATACTGAGAATTTCTGGACAAAAACCCAATAAATGATTTTGGCCCGACCCGGGATTCGAACCCGGGACTTTATGATCAGCAGTCGCGCTTACGAGCACTAGACCAACGATGCAATTAAGTAATACTATAATGTTAAGGAATACATGAATGTAATTAATTGGTCGGCTCGACCGGGGAAGGACCACGCTCTTACAACACCAGCGTAAAATAGCAGCTTAATGCTGCTGTTTTGTATGGTGAGTGTAAAGAACCGAAGATCCTTTTTACTGTAGGCGAGTGTAGAGAACCGAAGACCCTTTTTACTGGATATGGGGCATTCCATCTTTGTCCTTAGGCGTGACAACGCATATTTATATTGTTCAAAATAGCGAGTGTATAGAACCGAAGACCCTTTTTACTGGATACGGGGCATTCCATCTTTGTCCTTAGGGGTGACAACGCATATACATTTTGTTCAAAATGGCGAGTGTAGAGAACCGAAGACCCTTTTTACTGGATACGGGGCATTCCATCTTTGTCCTTAGGGGTGGCAGCGTATATAAATTTTGTTCAAAATGGCGAGTGTAGAGAATGTAACGTAAGAACACAACGAACGCAGAACGCGAACGCGGAACTCTTGAACGCGTGAACACCTTCTGTCTGATTAACAAACATAAAAAAAACAAAGACACAAACATAGCCACAATCCTGGTATTGTTCTTAAAAATATATAAGTTAGTGCAGTTTTGGAGGAGGAAACGGGGGAATACGCAATGATGATGATGATTCAGTCATTTTATCATAGATACAATCAGTCCCAGCTGCAATTGTTATCTCAATTCTGTTCGGTCGTTCGGGCACAGCACGAACCAAGTCCAAGTCCAAAATCTATTTTACAAATTAGAAAATCTTATAAAAATCGATAAGATCTTGCTGGCATTTCCCATAGTCGCTTGTTCCAACATCCACCTAGTGATGGATTTTCTTTCACCGTCATCATCATCATCATCATTACAGCCCTTCACAAGTCCACTGCTGAACATAGGTCTCCCCCAAGGAATGCCACAAAGCACGGTCCGGAGCCACCTGCAACCATCGACTTCCTGCATGTCTTACCAGGTCGTCACTCCATCTAGTGGAGGGTCGCCCTACAATTCGCCTACCGGTACGAGGCTGCCACTCGAGAACCTTTCTTCCTCATCGGTTGTCGGTTCTTCGAGCTATATGGCCGGCTCACTGCCACTTCAGCTTACTAATCCGTTGGGCTATGTCGGTTACTCTGGTTCTACTGCAGATATCTTCATTTCTAAGTTTATCACGCAGAGAAACCCCGAGCATAGCCCTCTCCATAGCTCGCTGAGCGACCTTGAGCTTGCTCATACGGCCAGCAGTGAACAACCACGTCTCAGATCCGTAAGTCATCAATGGCAACACGCACTGGTTGTACAATTTCGTTTTTAAGTTCCTCATACCTCAATATGTCTAACGAGAAGATGTGTCGTAGTTTCCCGAACGCTGCCCAGCTGAGTTGAATCCGTCGATTGACCTCTCGGTCGAAGTTGGACTTACCTAGTCGGACTATTTGTCCCAGGTAAACATACTCGTCAACAACTTCGAGCTTAGTGTTCACAACAAGTACCGGCATAGGTTTGACATGGATGTTAAACATGATTTTTGTTTTGTCCATGTTGATCTTAAGAACAATTTGTTGGGAGACACTCTTGAGGTCATTGAGCATAGTGCTTAGGTCCTCCAGCGATTCTGCCATAAGGACTATATCGTCGGCAAATCGAAGGTGAGTGATGTACTCGCCATTGATGTTAATACCGCATCCTTTCCAGTCCAGTAGCTTGAAAATGTCTTCCAATGCAGCGGTGAAGTTTCAGGGATATAGCGTCACCTTGTCTTACCTCTTTGCAGTTGGATAGGTTTCGTACTCTGATTCTGTACTCGGATAGCCATTGTAGCTCTACTGTACAAACACTTCAGCACTTCGATGTACCAACAGTCAACTTGATAATGACTCTCGAAAACAAGACGTAGACGCGGCTCAGAAGGGAAATCGGTCTGTAGTTCTTCAAGAGAGCGTTGTCGCTTTTCTTGAAGAACAAGGCCACCGCACTTCTGCTCCACGCCTCCGGAGTAGTGCCACCATGGAGGATGGAATTAAAGAGCTTCTGAAGGACTTCAAGTACCGGTTTTCCACCCGCTTTCAGAAGCTCCGCTGTAATTCCACCCTCGCCCGGGACTTGCCATTTTTATGGTGCTGGAGAGCCATTCTAATCTCGCCGAGACTGACGTCTGGGATATCTTCGGGATAGTGTCTGATGAGACTCGCTCTTGGATCGTTACTCACATTTGAATGTGGCTCTAACGATGATGTGTACAGCTGCCCATAGAATCTCTCAATCTCACTCAAAATCTCAGGTGTCCCGGACCCGATGCTGTCAGACTCGGTCTTCAGCTTTGACAGTTGGCTCTTTCTGGCAGATAGATCTCTGGCAAAGATTTCGGAGCATTGGTTCCGCTCGATCGCTTCTTCAAAACAAACTGTATCGAAGTTGCGCAAGTCCCGCCGCATGCATTTGGAGATCTGTCTGTTCAGTTGCCTGTATGCTGTCAAATCTGTTGAAGAATGTGGCTTCATCTCCCGTCTAACAGCCATGAGATTAATAGTGTGATCGGAGAGTTTTTATGTTCTTCTGCGGCGGGTCTTGCAGAGCTCCGACCGCATGGACTGTTTCTACGAGCTTGTCATTCATATCGTCCACTTCATTGCAGTCTTCTAGGCACTGAAAACGGTTTTTTAACTCGAGCTGAAAGGTTTCAGGACTTTGGATTAGAGCACGATGGGGACAGAGCGTTGACTTCATTAGACGAGACCTCTTCAACTCAACGTTTAGGTTCAGTGTGCCTCTAACCATTCGGTGATTGCTACCAGTTTTCACCCTCGCAATCACGGAGACATCACTGAACAGTTGTCGTCTGGTCGTCATAATGAAGTCAATCTCATTTTTCTTCGAACCGTCGGGGCTCGACCAGGTCCACTTTCTGAAGGGCCGCTTCTGGAAGAAAAAGTTAATCATAAAGATTCCCTCTTTCTCCATGAAGTCGGCCAGCTGCTGACCCCTTGGGTTCCGATGCCTTATTCCAAATTTCCCTACTTTTAGCTCACCGTTCTCTCTTGTGCCTAGTTTTGCATTAAACTCTCCCATTAACACCGTATAGTGGGTTTTGGCAGAATACATGGCTATGTCCTCATACATTTCCTCCATCTCCTCATCGGGATGTGCCGAGGTTGGTGCATAAACCTGGATGACCTTCAGCGAATACCGTTTGGTGATTCTGAGTATAAGGTACGCAACTCTCGTCGACACACTCTCAATCTTTACAACGTTGTTAACGAGAGACTTGTGGACAATAAATACGACACTTCCTTGGGACAGATGGTGGCCCTCCCGGTGACAGAGCAAGTTTCCGGATTTGAGGACTACCGTGTCCTCCCCCTCTCTTCGGACCTCCGATAATCCTATAATATGCCAGTGTAACTTGTCTATCTCTTCTTCCATCTTCTCGTCAGTCCTCAGGGTACGTGCGTTGTATGTTGCCAGGTCGAGTCGTCTTAGGTGGCAACCGAACCTCCACCGGAGATTCTTAGCACCCCCTGCCCCGCCGTTACCATGGTCGCCACCGTACCCAGGAATAGCGGGGCCGCCGGGGATTGGGGGCCGTCTTTTTGTAACTTTTGTCATGGGGGGTATTTGCCATAGTTGCCACGCTTGGCGAGCGGGTTGGCAACCGCAGCTTTTTTATTGTAATTTTGCTGTTATCAGGAAGATGCTGCTGCCCATCTCCTGCCTGTTTCCCTTTGTCACCTTTTACGACACCCACGGGAAGATATGGGGTAGTGGATATTCTTAACCGCCACTACACGGCAGAGGAAGATAACTCAACTAAAGTTTGGAACTTTCCCAAATCTTTAGGGGTTGGAAAAGCAAAGCGTAATGTAGAATCTCTTAATTTGAATTTAAATAAGCTTAATGCTCATTTACTCTCTAGCGCCACTATCTGTTCTGGGATTAGACGACATGTTGTGTATAAAGCATGGCCAGTGCTGTCGCCTGCATATTATTGATAGTTTGCGACATATTATTGATATGCAGAAGGAACAGGTTAGGCAATAGCATGCAGCCTTGTGGGACATCAGCATTGGTAGGTTTGGAGTAGGAGCATGCACCACCGACTACGACCTTAAAACTAACCACACTAGAGAAAAATGGTAACTTAATTGCACAATTTCTTGGGAAGTCCGTAAAAGGGAAGCTACGAAAGAAGCGCCTTGCACCAAATCCGATTGAAGGACTTTATTATGTCAAAAATGACCGCCAGGGCCTCCCCCTTGGTCTCAACTGCCTCTACCCATCGTGAACCAGGTAGACAAGAAGTTCACCAGCTGAGCGGCATCGACGGAAATCGTATTAGTGGTTACTAATCAGCTAATGCTCCTCAAGGTACCTCAAGCACCCCGCAGTAAATAATTAATTCCATTATTTTGGAGAACAAAGAGTTGATGCTGAAAGGCCTGTAGTTAGATGGATCTGAGCAGTCACCTTTTGTAGGGATTGGGTGCACTAACGCTATATTAAAGACCTAGAGCTTGGACCTATGCCTAAGGAGTACGCGTACCAGAAAAGATGCATAAGAACTCTGAAGCACACAGTACACACACACACACACACACACACACACACACACACACACACACACACAGACAAAGGACGCACAGAGTACACGCCTATTGGCGGGTTTTAGCCCACAACTTAGGGCTGTCCAGAGGTTGTTGTGCTTTATGTACTGAGCACTTTGTAAACTGAACATCCAACATAGAGCTGTCAAACATCAGGATGGTCGGCGGTGTAATCTCCCTGTCACCGAGAGTCGAGCTGAACGCTGAGAACCAAAAATGTGGGCTTTTTCCTTTTTGGTGTGGGTCAATAAGTAATCCGCACAGACGAAAAACGGCCTTGGCGAGGGACCAGAATACACGAGTTAAGAAATTAGCTTAAACTTTATTCCAGGTCAGCGTAAGAATCTCACTGTTTCTTACACTTGTCGCGGGTGGTGAAACTAACGATATACCAAATCGATATATTATCATTAATATCATTACAGCCCTTCACAAGTCCACTGCTAAAGAGATACCCCGAGGAATGTCACCAAACAGTTACCGAGTCTCTGGCATCCTTCGACTTCTTGCATGTCTTGGCAGGTCGTCACCCCATTCAACGTCACATTACAGCTTCTAAAAGATTGCAACGCCGGTTCTCGTTCCGTTTCAGGTGCGCCGCTATATTTCGCCTTTGATATAAAATCGGTAAGGCGACCTTAACTTAAAATTTTATTAAAAAATGATATATATGAATTGTTTATATAAGTTATTAAACAATGATTAAATTCTGTTAAAAGGAAAAATAACTTTTTATTTAAAGCGCATCAACGTTCTTACATATTATTACAATCTCAACCAATATGTACTGCTTCTGATTCTACTATAGTCTGTTAGTGCTTCAGTGGGTCCTACAGCTGCAACTACTGGACATTTGTCATAAAGATACTTGTAACAAACAGCCTTTACGTCGTTAGAAGAAATATTATCAATATCCATAATTGTCTCATAGAGTGGTAAAATACAAGGACGATACAAAATGGACCGACCTATTTTATGACTAGTTTCGACAACGCTTTCAGATTTTGAAAGTAAATTGGTCTTTAGCTGATTCTTGGCCCTCTCAATTTCTTCATCTGTTATCATGGTACACAGTCTCATCCATTCGTCTTGTACTACAAATACCATATCATCTAGAGTTAACCTTGGTCCTATAAAATATGCACCCCATAAGGCGGTATCCTTATAAGATATGTAGAATGACTTGTAAGCATCACATAGACTTTCTAAAGATGCCATTCGTGCAACACGTGTTCCATGACCTAGTCCCCCAAGTTGTGATTTATCCCAACCACCGACAACTGCACTAGCTAATTCCATTATAGCATAATCGTCATGACTGAAAGATGGCCCTTCAAACGCTATTGCAACGTGCGCCATAGGTTGTGAATCGTCTCTATATCGAATATCTGAACCAGTGTATCGAAATTTATTTAATTCATCAACTTTTACATGTACCAATTTGCTTAAATATTTGTTTGCTAAGTCTTGTATTTGATGGTGATTGATTCCGCCAATCGCTGTCAATACCATTTTTTCGGGTGTAAACCTTTCGTATATAAGTTTACAAAGTAATTTCGCATTAAAATTTGAAATATTGTTACTCGGTCCCATTACTGTCTGTTCTAAAGGTGTTCCTTGAAAAGCAGATAAGTGCAAATAATCGAACAAAACATTTTTAATATTTCTTTCATGTTCGAACATTTCTGAACACACTATTTGTTTTCCCGATTCAATAACTGAATAATTTAAAGCATTGTTAAAAATACATTCTAATAAAATATCAAATACAAGAGGGACATCTGACGACAAACATTCTACGAAATATGCAGTCATTTCACGTGTAGTGAAACATTGGAATTTTGCACCGGTAGTCGATATTAAGTTTTCGAGGACTGCTGTGTTTCTACTTTTTGTACTTTTAAATGCAACGTGTTCCATAAAATGCGTTATACCATTTTGGCTCTTAGATTCATAACGTGATCCTGCATCTATGTATAATCCTATACAAGTATTGCAGCTTTGCCTTTCTTCTGTAGCTACAGTCAGTCCATTTGCAAGCTGTGAACATTGTGTTTGAGGCAGATTTCTAAGTAAATTTATAAAAGTTGCCGAATGCTTAAAATGGAGCCTGTTTAATAAGATAGGCTTCCAGCAAATAAAACTACGTGTTAATAAAGTCCAGTTCTTTAACATTTTTTTCTGAGTTGTTTTGTCAAATACTCATAATTATAGACGTAAGTAAAAATGATGTTCGAAATTGTCACATTAAATGTGTCAATTTTTACTTTACACTTCAGCTTCACACACGCTATAGCTATAGCAAGGAGTTTGTAATTACTTTGTTTTAGCTGTAGTACCATATTTAACTTTTTAGATAGTATATACGTGGTAAAGCCATGCTGCAGCAATATTAATATTATGGTTGCAGCACGAATGAGTAGGCTTGACCGGGGAGGGACTACGCTCTCACAGAATACCAGCGTAAAATAGTAGCTTAACACTGCTGTGTTTCGTATGGTGAGTGTAGAGAACCCAAGACGCTTTTTACTGGAAAAGAGGCATTCGATCTTAGTCCTCACCGGTGACAACGCATCTGCATTTTGATTCGCAAACGAGGATAGATGTAGATGTAGATGGGCCACAGCAACCACTTACTTTATATAATTTTAAAATATAATTTTTTTTATACGCATGAATGGTATGAAATCATATCTTTTATCTTTGTTTTTAGTTCATGGAAAATTTGTTTCCCGTGCAACATTTTATGGAGGTCTATATGATTCTGATAAGTGGTTTTATATATCCTTTATTTATCATTTTAATACATTCATTTAGTATGCTTGTATCCATGTTTTTAGACAATTATGCATACTTACTTATTTTATAAAACAACGACTTCCAAAATTGTAAATCTTTGTAAACTCCGCGAGCGATAGAGAGAGCTAATTTCAGAATTTATCTAATAAAATCCGTAACGAGTTTATCCGCAGAAGAATAGGAGTAACTGACATAGCCCAGCGGATTAGTATGCTGAAGTGGCCATGGACCGGCTGTCCAGCTCCTAGGACCGACAACTGATGGAAAAGTAAGTGGCAGTCTCATACTGGAAAGCACGGTGATGATTAACTCCCCACTAGATGGAGTTGATGAAACATACAGGTAGTTGATGGATGCCAGGACCGTATTTCTCACTCTGCGTTGATTGTAAATAGCAATAGTACCACATTATCGTAACTAAATTGTGCAACTGTGTATGTGTCTATGTGGGTTTCATGTTCAAATATTTTGGTTTACTTTCTGTTTTGTTAACAGTCTTCTCGAAAGAAGCTGAATAGTCATTACAAAAAGTAATTTCTAAAACACAATGTTATCATACTCATCATCATCAGCTTTATCATTACAGCTCTTCACAAGTCCACTGCTGAACATAAGCACCCATCAAGGAATGCCACAAAGCACAGTTCTGTGCTACCTACATCCATCGACTTTGTGCACCGCTTTGATACCAGGTTTTGATACTCGAAAGTACTTATTTTAGATAACTTTGAAATGTTTACTATATTTACAATTGTTTATGGAGATAATTATTACATACCCGCGCCTATGTTATAAAAAGGTAATATGCTGTCTATGGGTGTAAGTATGACGTGTGACTTTAAAATTTTACATTTGTCAATCAATTTGCAATAAAAAAATACTGTATTACTGCAATTCATTCAGAATAAAAGTGCTGTGAACAGTTTTGTTTGGTATTTTAGCAACAGATCAATGTTTAATTCTTTTCGTCGCATATCATGTCAAATATTTTCAACATTTACATTTTCCAAACGTTGTTTGGTAACAAATTCAACTGTTCTTAAGAATGGTGTTAGAGTGGCAGTAGAAGAAACACACTCTCCTCTAGTATGCCTTTCATTGTTTATTGAAACTGGCCCAAGGTTTGAAACATCAGATAATAACGGCATAAGCAATTTTATTGAACACATGGCGTTTAAAGGATTCAATTCAATGAAAAAAGATGAACTGGGTAAATGTCTCAATAACATCGGTGCTCAACTTTCTGCAACCACTACTAAAGAAATTCAAATATTTTCAGGAAAGTGTACTTCTGAACATACAACACATTTGATTGATATTTTGTCTCAAATAATAACAAATTTAGAGTTCTCAGAGTGCGAAATTCAATTAACGAAAGAGAATATTTTTAAAGAACTGACAGATTACGAAAATTCACCTAAACTTGTAGTATTTGATTATTTGCACCAAGCAGCATATCAAGGAACACCTTTGGCGCAACGCGTTATTGGATCTACAAAAAATATAGAAAAATTTGATGGTTACGAAGCATGTTGTTTTATAAACAAACAGTATAAGCCCAAAAACATGGTTTTAGCTGTTTCAGGAGGCATAAGCCATGTGGAAATATTTAGTCATGCACAGAAAAGATTTGGTCATATTTGTTCTGATACAATTAATTATTCAAATTATAAGCTCTGTCGTTATACGGGTTCATCTATAGTGTATCGTGATGATTCAATGCCATTTGCTCATGTCGCAATAGCATTGGAGGTTCCTGGATATGGAAATCCTGATTACTGGTCCCTTTTGGTCGTAAACTGTATTTTGGGAAGTTGGGATAAAAGTCAGGGTGGAGGTGATTCTCATGGTGCTTATTTATCTCGAGCAGCTGCTACGGATGATCTCTGT
Organism: Parnassius glacialis; assembly: GCA_033319125.1. Taxonomy (NCBI): domain Eukaryota; kingdom Metazoa; phylum Arthropoda; class Insecta; order Lepidoptera; family Papilionidae; genus Parnassius; species Parnassius glacialis. The sequence goes on from JAVANC010000004.1 coordinate 41,332,630, forward strand.
AAGTCCTATAAGCCCTTTTATATTACTTACCGAGATACGGGTCTTTGGGGAGTATACTACGTAGCTCAGAGGCAAAATTTAGATGATTTCTTACATAATGTTCAACAACAGTGGATGCATTTTTGTGCAAGTATTACGGATCCTGAAGTGGAGAGAGGAGTTAATATTGCAAAACTTAAATTGGCAAAGGAAGTTGAAAATGGTATATATTCCAGCTATGATATTGGACTTCAAATATTATATACTAATAAGCGTCTTTCGTTGCTTGATAAACACAAAAATTTGAGTTATGTTACTGCAAAAACTATAAAAGAGGTCGGACACAAATATATTTATGACAGATGTCCAGTAGTGTCTGCAATTGGTCCAACTGAGTGTTTGCCAGATTATAATAGAGTAAGATCTGATATGTATTGGTTGAGATATTAAAATATTTAGAGAAGTTACTATTTTTCTTTTGAACCAGGTTCTATCATGATGCTCTCTAATGCTGAAAATTGTAATGGTAAATGATATTAGGTTTTTTCTATTACTAATACGGCACGCGTTGTCCTGTCTGTGTACACTAATTTTTATGGCTGTTCAGAATAGAGCAAGGGAGTTAAAATAAAGCTCCATAGAATTGTTACAAGCAAGTATATTTCTGATACAATTACAGTAGATACAATTCGGTTGCGTGCTCGGTGAGATATTTGTTTGAACTGGTTGACGAACGACCAACAAGTACGTACAAATATTTATATATTTGAATTGAAGCGGAAGTATAGACTATATAAAATTATTATAAAGTAATTATCTGTGTGATGTGGTATAATAGATTATATTAATAAGTTTTTTAAACATCAGTTTACACGATTCATTCGGTCTTAGCCCACATATTGCTCTAATGCATTTTTTTGTCCAACGAATGCTTAGATATTTTGTTCAGTGCTGTGTTTCACATAGCGCAGTAATGATTCTACGTAAGCATGATAGGACACGACAGCGGTTTTTATGTTTGTTATGTTTTGGATTTGTTTAAGAGCACACACAAATTTATTTATTTTGATAGAAACATCGTTTACATTTACATTGTATTGGGTGTGTGTGTGTGTGATTGTTACATTGTGGTTTCCAATTTTTTTGTATAGTATAGGGGGCAAACGAGCATGCGGCTCACCTGATGGTAAGTGACTACCGCCGCCCATGAACAACCGCAACACCAGGGGGAATTGCAGATGCGTTGCCGGCCTTTTAAAAAGGTGTAAGCTCTTTTCTTGAAGGTTCCTAAGTCGTATCGGTCCGGAAAATTTGCTGGTGGTAATTGATTCCACAAGGAAGTTGTGTGAGGGAGAAAACTTCTTCTAAATCGCACAGTGGTGGACCGCCAATTATCCAGATGGTATGGATGGTAACGCGAGTTGTGTCGCGATGTGCGATGGTGAAATTGAGCGGCCGGAATTAGTCTGAACAATTCCTCAGAGCACTCCCCGTGATAGATGCGATAAAATACGCAAAGAGATGCAACATCTCTACGCAGTGCCAGTGTATCGAGCCGATCAGAAAGAACTAGGTCGTCGACGATTCGAACCGCTCTGCGCTGGATGCGGTCAAGTGGAAGGAGCTGGCACTGGGGTGCCCCGGCCCAGAGATGAGAACAGTATTCCATGTGGGGCCGAACTTGCGCTTTGTAAAATTGCAAGCGATGTGCCGGCATGAAATACTGTCTCGATCTGCTGAGCACGCCAAGCTTTTTGGATGCCAATTTGGCATTCCCTTCCAAGTGACCACGAAATTGCACACTATTCGATATGTCGACGCTAAGGATTCCGATACTGGCTGAGGCAGCAAGGGGAGTGCCTTGAAACTGAGGAGATACGACAAAGGGTTTCTTTTTAGCGGTAAACGCGCAAACTTGTGTCTTCTGGGGATTGAACTGGACTAGATTTAGTCGGCCCCAATCCGAGATTTTGTTAAGCAAAGACTCTACTTCAGACACAAGTTTGTCCCGGTACTCGGCGACGTTTTCCTGAGAAATATTGGCACGCCCGGTATATAAGGCATCACCAGTGCTGGCGTCTGCATAGCAATGAATGCTACCAGTTTTCAACATATCATTGATATGCAGGAGAAACAGCGTTGGTGATAGCACGCAGCCTTGTGGAACACCAGCGTTGATAGGCTTGAAATCAGAGCACGCACCGTCTACTACGACCTTGATGCTCCGATCAGCAAGGAAACAGGTAATCCATTTGCACAATTTCTCGGGAAGCCCATTGGAAGAAAGCTTCGAAAGAAGCGCTTTGTGCCAGACCCGATCGAAGGCCTTCGCTATCTCCAAACTATCGGCCAATGCCTCCCCCTTGGAGTCTACTGTCTCCGCCCATCTATGAGTTAAGTAGACTATAAGATCACCAGCTGATCGACCCCGACGAAAACCGTACTGGCGGTCACTAATCAGCTGGTGATCCTCAAGGTACCTCATGAGCTGGCAGTTTATAATAGCTTCCATTATTTTGGAGAACAAGGATGTTTTGGCGATAGGCCTGTAGTTGGACGGGTCTGAGCGGTTGCCTTTTTTAGGAATCGGGTGGACTAAAGCTGTCTTCCATGAATTCGGGACTACGCCTTGGGAGTAGGAGTACCGGAAAAGACGTGTTAAAACCGGTACCAACTCCGGAACACTTGTCTTCAGCACAATGAGATAGACTCCATCGGGCCCACTCGACTTGCCGACGTCCAGGGAGAATAGTGCTTTGCGAACCGAGCGCTGTGTAAATCACACATCCGGCATGGAGCACTCACATCGCGGGATGGTCGGCGGTGTGTTCTCCCCGTCATCTAGAGTCGAGTTGGACGCAAAAAGAGAGCTCAACAGATCGGCTTTCTCCTTTGCGGCATGGGCCAGTGAGTCGTCCTCTCTGTGCAGAGATGGAAGAGATGGCTGACAGAAGTTCCCTTGGACAGCCTTGGCGAGAGACCAGAATGCACGGGTTCCCGAAGGAAGGCGAACTAGCTTCTCGCCAATTCTGCCGATGTGCTCAGACCTTACCTTGGCAATGACGCTTTTGAAGGACCTGGAGGCGGAATAATACTTCTTTTTAAGTGCGCTGGTGTTTACATCCCGAGACGTTGATGCGTCTGCCCAGGCCCGGTAGCACTCCTGCTTATAGCGTTATGCTATTTTACAGTAGCGACCAAACCATGGCTGGGATCTGCCTCCGATGGGCACCACAGAGGATGGAATAAAAAGTTCCATACCCTGAAGTGCCACATCAGCAACAGTATCGGCAACAACGCTGGGATCTTCCGGCGAGAAGCAAACCCGCCCCCAAGGGTAGGATGCAAAAAAAGACCGCATCTCGTCCCAATCGGCTGACCTATAGTGCCAAACACGGCGGCAATCTGCAGATCGCAACTGCGATTGGAGCGTGAGTGGCACCGTACTCCGGATCAGACAATAGTCCGAAGAGCCCAGAGGGGCATCGACGGAGACCTGATATCCGTCCGGATGAGAGGTCAGCAGAAGGTCCAACAGGGAAGGTACATGGTCTTCCACATCTGGGATCCGCGTAGGTGAAGTAACCAGCTGTGTTAGACCATATGCCAAAGCAAAGTCATAGACAGATCTAACCGCATGTTCGGTCAAACGAGAACCAAGCCATTCAGCGTGGTGGGCGTTGAAATCACCGAGTATCACGATCTCTGCGGATGGGACCTGTTGTAGCACGGAGTCTGCAGCCATTTGGACGTGGTCGATGAGTCGGTCTGTGTCGGCATTACCGCTTTGGGACCTATAGAGGTACCCGTAAACGCGGGGATGGTCGTCGCTGTCTACACGCAGCTATAGGATGGACAGGTCCGTACCTTCAAGACTGCCGAGGCGTCGAAAACAGATGTCCTCTCTGACGTATATGCAAACTCCAGCCCGGGGCACAAAGGAGTGTTCCAATTTGTACCCCGGGTAGGAGAGATATGAAGTATCAGTCGGAGAGGACACCTGAGTCTCGGTTAAAAAGAGCAAGGCCGGCGTCCCCGTCTCTAGATGGTAATGGACAGCGATAAGGTTGGAATGAAGTTGCAAAAATTCACGGATAGCGTGACAGGGGTCGTCTTGGTTGTATTGCTCCGCTTGCCCCGAGCAGCATTAGTCGCGAGCGGAATTTTGCCCCCCCAGAATACGCAGGGCAGCCTGAACACCCATGCTCAGGAGTGAAGTAGTTTGGTCGTGGATGCTCAGCGAGGGATTCTCCAGGGGTGCTGGTACCCTCCTGGGGTAGTCTTTTATTTAATTCCACTACCATGTTGATGGTAGGATGATGGGGGAGGGGGAGAACTGGGCCTCCGGCCACCTGCACTCACCAAGCGTAACGCAGAGGTAAACCTCTACTTCACGCTGGTATTCTGTGAGGTCATGGTACCACCCAGGTTCGAGCTGGCCCATCTGTGCGACAGCAAAAGCTACCGCTTGGCTCGACCACTGTTATAATCATCGTCCAATTTATATCATCGTCTATAATTAAACCTAAAAATTTCATACATCCAGCTGCTTTCATTTTTGGTATGTTATGTTTATGATTATACAGGTTGGCCCATAAGTCCCTTGAAATGTAAAAAATAATAAAAAAAAAACTAATGACATTATGAAAAAGGTTTTTATTTTGTCATAATCCTTATAAAATGGGAATTATTTTTTGAAAATTACATGATCTAAATGTAATCCGTTACGATCGCGGCACTCCTGTAAGCGACGTTTAAAATTATCCATCACTGCGCGGCAAGTAAGCTCTGTAATGTTTGCCATTTCTCTTTGGATATTTTCTTTCAGGACGTCAATTGTCCGCGGGTTGGTTTCGTACACTTTAGTCTTAAGATAACCCCATAAGAAAAAGTCCATTGGGGTGAGATCTGGACTACGTGGTGGCCAAGGAATATCTCCTCTTCGAGAGATCACTTTATTAGGGAAAAGTTGACGGACGACCGGCATAGCGACGTTAGAGGTATGGGCAGTTGCTCCATCTTGTTGAAACCAGGTCCGCGTATTGAAGCCTGGAAAATTCTGCAACTCTGGTGTAAAAAAGTCCTGGATCATAGTTACATACCGTTGTGAAGTAACAGTAAGCGCGCGGCCTCTGCCGCTCTCAAAAAAGTAAGGGCCTATAATGCCATGCGCTGACATAGCCGCCCAAACTGTCACTTTAGGGCTATGTAAGGGCTTTTGATGTTTGCGATTTGGATTTTCGCAACTCCAGTAGCAACAATTTTGCTTATTGACATGGTCGTTGATGTGAAAGTGAGCCTCATCAGAGAATAACACGTTTTTAAACGAAGTAAAGCGGTTCAACATTTCATTTGCGAAATTTAGTCTGTGGATAGTGTCAGTATCTTTTAATTCCTGTACTAACTGAATCTTGTACGGGTGAAGATGTAAATCTTTCTTTAAAATTCGCTGTAACGATGTTTTGGGTAAGTTTAATGCACTGGAACGCTTACGAGTAGACTGGGTAGGATTTTCACGAATTGAGTGTTTCACTACATCGATGTTTTCTTCCGTCCGTGATGTCCTTGGTCGACCTGACCGTTGTTTATCCAACGTCGAACCACTCTCTTCGAACTTAATAACCCAGTTCTTAATCGTTTGAACACTTGGAATGTCTTTAAAGTTGCGTAAATTCTGATATTCTCGAAATTTACGCCGCGCAATGGTAGCCGAATCATTGTTTCGATAAAACTCGCGCACACAAAATGCACGGTCCGCACCGGTGAAACGCTCCATGGTGACTGAATTCCCAGAAACCGTCGGTACTCCCCCCGCACCGCGCGCGCCACTCATGCGCGCCTTTTGTATTTTATTCGAAATTTACATTTCTAACGACTTATGGGCCACCTTGTATTATTATGTGGGGTATCTACATAGTTTTCTCATCTGGTTGGCCTCTTTAAATATATAAATGTAAATGAAAATGATAAACATACATCAATATCAATAAATACATAAAAGTACATAAATAAATAAAAATCCAACCAGATGGAAGCCTTCGGCAGGGCCGAGGGTTAGGAAGAAAGGGAAAGAAACCGGCGGACGATGCGTGCGGTATCGAGGTACACCGCCTTCTTCATCTGAGTCTGGAGTGGTCCGGCACGGAGTCCCAGTCGCCCCAGATGACCTGAGAGGCTGACTGGGATTAGCCCGTTCGCAGAAACGGCCTCAGAAATAATTTTGGTTGGCAGACCATATGTCGATCACCTCGTGAGCCAAGTCCAGATATTTTGTTTGCTTATCTGTTTCGGCTTTCACGAGGTTATCGTCATAAGGAATGGTAATGTCGACCAAAAATATCCTTGACTGTGCCCGGTCTATCAGCACAATATCGGGCTTATTCGTAAGAATAGTCCTGTCTGTGATGTTGGTTCGGTCCCAGTAGAACCTAGCGCGGTCATTTTCGAGTACGGCTTCCGGCAAGTACTTATAATTATAGTTTCCGAACCACGAGACCGTAAATCAGAGTGCCTGTGCAAGTATCAGAGTTAGAAAGCGCCGAATTACCTGAACAACCGCCGAACGAGATGACATGCCTAAGTGACTCACCAGAAACAAAGGTAAAGATGCCTTTGAGGTACGGTATTCTCTTACCATCAGGTGGACTGTGTGATCGTTTTTGACTTTATTACAAAAAAAATGTGGACATAATAATATAAATTAAAAAATTGGTTAGTCTAGTGGTCATTAACGTTATTGCTGATCATGAAGTCCCGGGGTTGAATCCAGAGTTAGGCCAAAAGTTGCTCCTGTGCATGATCTCTCTCTGGTCGTGTCGGGTTACCGTTCCATCGGACTATGAGAGTGAGGGAATAGAGACTTGGGCTGTGCTTGCGCATACACATGGGCACCATAATTGTAATGCTATCCTACGCAGATGGCTAGTCTCTCTTGACACTGGCCACCACCATCGGTCTGGAGAATATAATAAGAGTAGAAAAATAGGAAATGAAACTTTAATGGGTCCACCGTGGATTTAACGTTTCGATGACACGCACCCGCTACGCGCACGCCACGCGCGTCGACACCTGCGTCTAACTCTCTTTGAAATTTATTGCATATAATTTGAGTCTTATGACAATTCATTAAATCTGAAATTGTATAAAAAGCGCGTGTGCGGCTCGAGCGCGGGATCAGTGCGGAGCGGAAACGAGGCGGGCACGTGGCGTGTGCGAGACGGGCGCAGGGCATGCACGAGGCGGGCGCGTGGCGTGGGCGAGGCGTGTGCGTTTGAACGTTGATAAATGCAATTTCAGATTTATTGATTTGTCATAAGACTCAAATTATATGCAACAAAGCGAGTTAGACGCGGGTGCAAACGCGCGTGGCGTGCGCGTAGCGGGTGCGTGTCGTCGGAACGCGCCCTTAGTAAGTTAAAAAGGAGCTTACTCCTTTTTTGCCAACTTATAATAAAAAAATCCTTTAATAGTAATAAACCTTAAGAAAACTTTCAAAATGAAACTTGAAGCCAATAAGCCTTTAATTTAAACTCCACAATTTACGTACTTAAAGTACTTAAACCCTTATCAAATTGACAATGTGTGTTTCTAAATAACCAAAAGTTAATTTATTTGCAAGTATTTCTAATTAATAAAGTTAATACGGTAATAATTTTTCATGCATTATAAGTAGACAATATCGTTTTTTAAGGTTATTTATTTAGTGATAGTCTAGTGGCTGAAATTCGATCAAATTCATTTAATTTTTAGGTTTGTAAATTAAGCAAACTGTTTTTCACTATCAATTGTACATCTGTCTGTAATATCGAAATAACTGCCTTCTACTGAGGAGGATTTTACATGCCTTTAAGACATGAGTAACAATTTTTAAAATTTGTGTCTGTCTATTTGTCTGTCCGGGCTTAAGTTTATGGTCCGGGTTAATCTTTAAAATGACTGAAACGATTGCAATGACACCTCACCAACAGAGAGAGCAATGCCAGGAGTGATCTGGGCTATATTTTATCCAAAAAGGCTTTTTTTTGGATAAAATATATGTTTGTCTATTCGCTTAAGACATAAAAATAACTTTTTTTTAAATTTTGGTCTATCTGTCTGTCTGTCCGGGCTAATCTTCGGAATGACTGAACCGATTGTAATGCAACTTTAAGGCTTTATTTATTATTAAAACTTGGCGATTTAAATAAAAGTGGTCTTTGATTATCTTATGTCCATCGGCACGTTCAGTTGAACACCCACTATGTTCAACTGAACTGTATCCGTACACCTTACTTTAGTGTACCATTTAGTGTGACTTCGATATTCATGCAGTGCGAAGCGGCAAAAATAAGTAAAATTAGTTGTTGTTCAGGTCAATAAATAAAATATTTCTACATTTAAACGTCACGCCATCTACAATCATAGACTAAAACATGCAAATGTTTCATTACAAAACCGAATGAAGGTAAATTATGACGCGGTGTTTTTGAAAATGTTTTAACTAATTTAATTGTTTTTAACCAGTTTGTGAAAAAATAGTGATAGGCCAATACATAAATAAGACATAAGTGTTTCATATTATGTTAGTGAAATAATGGTTATAGTTTAGAGTTTACACATAAATATGTTTCATATTATGTTAATGGAATAATCGTTATAGTTTAGAGTTTAAAAACATCGAATATAGAAGAAAGAAAATATCTCATTGGTTTTATTCCCTATCAACCCAGCACACAATTGTGCCTGTAGGGCACATTTAATGGTCCTTCGCGAGCCGAATATTGTGGGGAATAATTACCTGAAGACTTCAAAATAGTGCTACAACGAGTTAAGAAGACTTTTCGAAAATCAGAAAAGCGTATTCAAGACTCAAGCTATTCGAAGAAAAAGTCAGCTGACTGCGTGGCCGTTACGCGCTCTGAGGGAAGGGGCAGCAAGCCGTCGTTGTCCCAGGCTACCATCTCGGCGACCAGTACCACCAGTGCGGAAGCCAGTACGGAATTGACAGCTACAGGGACGACCGTCACGGAGACTTCGGAGCATACAAACACCTCCGCGGCAACTGATTCATCCACCGTGACTTCCGCCACCGCAGCAACTACTTCGTCCACCGCCACCTCAGCCGCAACCGCCCTCCCTGCCGCGCACCCCGCCAGCGCCGTCGCTCCTTCCGTAACACCATCCACAGTGACGACGCTAACTGCGGGTGCGAAGGCCAAACAGCTGATGAAGCCGCCCGCTACTGTCACCAGAGCAACTCGCCGAGAACAGAAACTTCTCCAGTGAAGCGAACCATAAGAAGCATCGCCGGTCCATCGAAGCACACCGGACTACAGGAACGCCGCCCGCCCAGCAAGAAGGGAGGAGGAGGAGGAGGGGGATCTACACGCAGTAGAACGAAGCAGCTCAAGCTCGCAAAGGCGAAGGAAGAATTGCTACGCCTTCAAGTAGAATTAGCCGCAGCACGCCTTGCTGCCTTGGAAAGGGAAGACTCAGAAGAGGAGGAGGACGAAGAAGATAACGTCAATGAAAGAGTGGATACTGGTTGGAGAATCAAATGAATCGTCCGGTGTTAGCAATCACCAACGAACCTCACCATCCCATAGAAGAACCAACGACCGCCCACGCAGAAGAACCAAGGCAGGAAAAGCATGAAGAAACACATCAGTCACCGGCGGAAGGTCAAACTTACGTAGCCCTCCTGGCTGAGGCCATCACCCGGGTTATCAGCGCCGTCCACTACGAGACAGAAGCGACATTCAGCGCAGTTGAAATACGAATCAACTCAGAAGAAATTTGAAAGGGAAGGCCAAGGAAGCAGGTGAAGGCCTGCTTATGACCAACGCACACCCGGCTGAAGTAATGAAGACTTTAGAGTCAAGATTTGGAAGACCAGAGTCAATAGCCATGTTGGAGATGGAGATGGAGATGCTTAGAGGTCTGCCGCGCCTTACTGAGTAAGAGACATATGCATATTCGCTACCAAGGTCTCCAACGTAGTGGCGACACTGTAGACTTTGGGTTGTTTTAACTACATGTACAATCCTGAACTCGCGAAGACAATAGTAGACAAACTGACGCCAACTCTGCGTAATAGATACTACGACTTCTCAGCCATGCAGCCACGTGAAGACCCTTGCCTCATCAAGATAGAGAAGTTCTTCAAAAGGGAAGCAAAATTGTGTGGACCCTACGCGTTGCCCGAACAGATGACACCGCCTACTATAGCCTCACCACAAAGGAAGGCTCAAAGGATAAACAATGTGACTGAGAAGACACACATACCAAGGTGCGTCGTATGTGAAGATACGGGGTACACCAACGTCACAGAATGTGAACAATTCAAGAAGTTAGATGCAAACGCAAGATGGGACATGGCCAAGTCCAAGCACCTCTGCTTCAGGTGTCTTCGCTATAGGAACAAGACACACCACTGCCGACCTAAGTCATGTAATTAACAGTGGTAGAGCCACGCGGCAGCTTTTGCTGTCGCACGGATAGGCCGGCTCGAACCGGGGTGGTACTACAACCTCACAGAAAACCAGCGTGAAGTAGAGGTTTACCTCTGCGTTTCGCTTGGTGAGTGCAGCAGGTGGTGAAATAGACGTTACTAAAACGTCAATTTTGCAACGAATGCGGTACGTCCACATACTGACCCAATATTAACGTAATTAAAACGTCCATTTTACGACGAACATGGCCTGACCTTAAACTGTCGTCACCATAACGTCCGCTCTCGACTAATATATGACCGACCTAATAAGGACCAATGAACGACGTTGCTCATGCGTCGCTGACGTCAGTTTGCTACCTGGGAAGGAGAGTCCCCATCAAACTAAAGGGGCTCAACGATCATGAAGAGCAAATACAAGCACGCACAGTGAAGAACCTGCAAGTCTCATCTCAACGGGTTCCACAGGAACTAGTGGAAGAGTGTCAACACCTCTGTGATATCTAAGGACACCTCACATATGCAAACGCAAAGCCACAAGTGCTGATCGGTCAAAATAACTGGCATCTTCTGCAGACATCAGAAGTAAGAAGAGGAGACAAGAACCACTCAGTAGCATCTCTCACGCCACTAGGTTGGGTACTCCACGGAAGCCAGACACGAAGCTTCGGACAGCACATCGATTTCGTGTCACACATCGCAGAGGATCCAGACGAGAATCTAGAAGACCTCGTGAAGCGATACTTCAAGATGGACGCACTCTGCATAAAACCCAAGAGACCGAAGACTGATCCAGAAGAAGAAGTACTTCGTATCTTGGAAAGGACCACAACAAAGATAGAAGAAGGAAGATTCCAGACCGGTCTTCTCTGGCGCAAAGACGATGTCAAGCTACCAGACAACTACGAAAATTCGCTGAATCTTCAATATAGAAAAGAAGATCGATCGTGACCCCACATTAAAGAAGAAGTACGAGGAACAAATGGACGCTCTCATCGCAAAGGGGTACGCCGTACCTGCCCCAAAACAGAAGACAGCTGAAAAGACTTAGTACCTACCTCACTTTGCAGTAGTCAACCCAATGAAACCAGAAAAATTGCGGGTGGTACACGATGCCGCAGCCAAGACCAAAGGAGTGGCACTTAATAACATGCTACTCAAAGGGCCTGACCTACTACAATCACTACCAGGTGTCGTCATGCGCTTCCGGCAACACATGATCGCGGTTACGGCGGACATCAAGGAGATGTTCATGCAAGTCAAGTTGCGAGTACAAGACAGGGTTGCACTGCGTTACCTGTGGCGTGGGGATCGACGAGACAACCAACCTAAGGAAGAATACAGAATGATATCTTTAATCTTCGGAGCATCGAGTTCGTCTTCGACGGCATAAAGAAGCATTACGTCGACGACTACTTGGTCAGCTTCAGAACCCTCGAAAATGCCAAACGTATCACGAAGAGTGTACGAGCCGTGCACATGAAAGCCAGCTTCGAGTTGAAACAGTGGAAATCGAACTCAGCGTCACTCCTAGAGACACTTGGAGAAGACAACCAGACAGAAAACATGGAACTCTACAAAACAGAAGAAAATATGGAACGAGTTCTGGCTGTTGTCTGGAAGATCAACTCAGACGAACTCACCTTCAACCTCAACTTAGCCAGAATACCCTCAACACTCCTAGAAGAAATAGACAGCCTAAACAGCGGGAAGCCGATCAACAAAGACAGTCAAGAAAGAAAGCAAGTTGAACATACGCTCTCACACTTTTATTGTTTTTAACAATTAACCTTCAGAGTAAATTCTAAAACGAGTAACATTCTTTTATTTAAATAATTTTGAGAATGATTTCTAACATCAGAAGTGGAATAGTTTCTAAAATCAGAAGTGGGATTAAAGCCTTTTCCTGTAGCTTTACATTGAAATTTCTTACAATATAATATCGACTAATGTTTGTTAATGGTCAGAAAATATGACGATATGCGTATTTCGATAATGCAAAAATACATCAAAAAATGTCAGCGAATCGTCAGGTGGCAGTTTTCATCAGTAAGTTAATATTTATTGGAAAAGTTATTTTTTTTTGTTTCATTGTAAGTAATAAGTGGTGATAGTACGCCAAAACCTTGTGAACATACTATAACCATACCTAGATTCCATTTGTATCGTAAAGCATTTTGTTTTTCGATAACACTTACCCACTCAAGCGTCCAGCCCGTGCGATTATTATACCCTTGAACGACCAGATACGCGCGGCCCTGATTCGGCTGCCACTGCGCTCGCATGTAGTAACAAAAAACCTACATAGATACTTAACCATAATAGCTAGAATAAAGAAAAAAGCTACGAAAAATTGATAGAAGAATACACGTTAAACCCTTAGATTATTTACTCTCTAGATAACGCGTCACGCAATGAGCGATGCAACAAAAAAAGGCCAGTTTTTACAAGCGTGTGTGCGTGAGGCACCACACACGTTTAGCGGTTTCTATGGTGACAGAATAAATAAATATGACTTACACCAGCGTCATTTGTATCTGGGAGATATTAGCTAATGAATCTATCCCGATAAAATGGGGAAAAACTGTAAAATTGTCATATTAATAAATTCATAAATTATAATATTTTAATATGGTGCTTTCAATTGTGTGTTTAGTAATCAAATTAAAATCAATTACGCATTTACAAAATATGTTTTATTATTTAATGTATGGTATCGACTTATAAAAATACAATAGGTTGGCCGGCGGCTTCGCCCGCGTCATAGTTAAATAATTTATCCCGCTGGTACCCTTTACCGTAAAATTTCATCCCATAGCGTTTCTACAGTTTAATTGATAATTTTGGGAAGAGTTATTCCGTCTTGCATTGTTGTGCCAGCAAGAGTTGATATATGGGTGTCCCATTGAAGCTTTGCATCTAAGGTCAACAGCAGGAGCACAGTAGTCTCTTCTATTTTTAACCTATCTTTACCATTAAATGTTTGTAACTACTAACTTAATGGCCCTCTCTTTGGATTGGTTTTTAAATAATTTGCGTTTTGAGGATGCATCACTTTTTAAATTATCTAATTTAGCTATATGCTAATAGCGTATGGTCAAATATTTTTCGACGACCTAACTTATTAAGTTCACTTGGTGAAGAGAATCACACGTGGGTTCAGTTTCAACTAAAATACAAGTCTTTTTCACGAAATGTTCAGAGCATATCACTGTGGTTTTGGATGGTTTCCAGTACCCTTCTCCACGGCTTTTTCTTATTATGTCCACCCATCAACTTCTAATTATAGGATCAATAAGTATCCTAAAATCATGTCTTCAAATGGTCACATTAAATTTTGACAATTATTATACAATACTATTTAGTAATACAAATTAAAAAGAGAAAAAATAAAGAAAAAATATTTAAGGCTAAATAAAATACACCCGACTGCGCGGAAGCTTGCTAAACAAAAACAATCGGTCCATCCGTTTAGGCTGTAGGCTAAGCCAAACAATTTTTGAAATATACCCACATACACACACCATGATGTATTTACTCCTTCTGGTGTAGTCGGGTAAAAATGAACATACATCAGCTTTTAAGACAAATATACGGGGAAATTCTCAATCCAAATCTGGCAACACCAAAAAATGACGCGTTGATTTTGTAAATTAAATTATCAATTTATTAGTTTTGTTTTCCTAAATTACTATTAGTTTTGAGTTACTTAGCGATGGTAGGAGATTTTTTAAGTTGTTTGTAAATGTCCTTTATAATTTCTGCAGATTTTGATCGCACAACTTGTCATTTTCACCAAAATAATTTTCTCTAAATATGCGCCGTGCGTGCGTATCTCTTGGCGTTACAATTGACAGTGAGGAGCGGGGATTGCTTTAGAGGCTAACAGTTAGCTGATATTTTTTTCGACGCTTTTCAGCCGCCGTTACTCTATCTAGAGAGTAAATAATCTAAGGTTAAACCTATGTAGGTTTTAAGATCTAAAATAATAATCTAAGATATTAAAAATTGGTGTGAACATAGAATTTGGAGAAAAATAAACGTATAAATTTTGTTAATTTACATCACAACCAAGAAATATTGTATTTTTTACAAATAATGCAATGACACAAAAAACTAGACACATTTACCTGTCTTATGATGCATAGATGTTTATGTTTAATTAAGACTAAGTAGTTAAATAAATCGAAACAAACATCTACTCCTCGTAATTTTACCGCGAGGTCCCGAGCGCTTTCGACTCGCTTGCGAAGGCAAAATATAAGCAAGATGGCCGCCTATCTAAGGTCTCATACACACTTTGCAATTTAAGAAACTTTAAAAAAGGTAGTTATCAGTTTTTTTAGATGAGGTTTTGAATTAAACACCAATAATAAAATCAAGTTTATTGACATAATAAACATTTTTATTTTCACAAAACCATATTATTACCATCCACTTTTTAAACAAATTGTGCCAAGCGAAAACAATATACCTAAAAATGAATGATTTTTATTAAATATGAGAATTAAATTATTGTCAATACAGAACAAGGAAAATCTAGTGTGTTGAAATCGTAGAACACATTCTCCATATAACTTAAGTGAAGTTAAATAAAAAAGAGAATAAAAGTCGACAATCGTAAACAAAAATAACATTATTATAACACAAGAACAAAACCTATGAGATAAGAGCATGACAAAACACCAAGCGAAAAAAATCTCATAACCCAAACCAACCAAGACCCAGCCTGCAAAAAATATTGCAAACATATTTCGCTGTTTGTACCGAGCCTTTTTTAGAACCATTGTGGTTACGTCCATGGATACCAAACTATCCACAACAAAAGACCCGAGGAACACAATAACATTTTTAAGGAATCTTTAGTGAATACAGTTTAATTCTGTTTTTAAAGTGCATTATTATATTTATTACGAATTATCACTCGTTGCTTAAATATAATTATACTGAAAAACAAAGTAAACAAAATTGAAATTGGGCTGACGACTTCACAATGGCCATTTTTTTTAAACAGTTATAGTTTTTATTTAAAATATGATTCGATTTTACACTTAGAACTGTGATATGTATACGTAATTATAAAGCCCAAATCATCTAGTTTACTATGATGTATAATAATCTAAGAAATATTAAATAAAACTAAATGACTTACGACATTACAAAAACACAAAACACCGAGTGTAAAGGCGACTGAAGCACTGAAGTTAGATAATTATTTGTTCATTCGTCAAAGCTTGTTACACTGCCATCTCGTATTTAATACGTAAAATAGTTCGTCAGTTATCGATTCCATAAACAAAACTCACAAAAAGAACCACAGATGGCCCCTAGATGTCAGTTTTATAAAATTTAACGCTTTGGATACTATAGTATCCAGGACGTACAACGCTACTTTTATTTTGGATACCGTAGTATCCATGGACGTGTGAGTGGTTACTACACCCGAGCCAGTATTCAGATATAAATTAGGTTCAGTAGATTAGGGTCATATTGCATTATTTTACTGTTATTAAGGTCGACATATACGACAGCAACTACAATATATTAGTATTGTCAAATACATCTGCGGCTGTTGTTTTGAGTGTCAGACAGTGCAAATTTACGTAATATACTTTTTTAAAGTTAAATGTAATGTATTTGTTCATTTACGAATATTGTATTTGTTGTAAGACTTACCAGTCTTACCTAGTGTGGTCATATACAGCAACAGCGTTGTATTGCCAAGTAAATCTTCTGCGGCTGTTGTTGCGAGTGTCAGATAGTGCAAATTTACGTAATATACTTTTTTTAATGTTAAATGTAATGTGTTTGTTCATTTACGAATATTGTATTTGTTGTAAGACTTACCAGTCTTACCTAGTGTGGTCATATACAGCAACAGCGTTGCATTGCCAAGTAAATCTTCTGCGGCTGTTGTTGCGTGTGTCAGACAGTGCAAATTTACGTAATATACTTTTTTAATGTTAAATGTAATGTATTTGTTCATTTACGAATATTGTATTTGTTGTAAGACTTACCAGTCTCGCCTAGTGTAGTCATATACAGCAACAGAGTTGTATTGCTAAGTACATCTTCCGCGGCTGTTGTTGTGAGTGTCAGACAGTACAAATTTAGGTAATATACTTTTTTAATGTTAAATGTAATGTATTTGTTCATTTACGAATATTGTGTTTGTTGTAAGACTTACCAGTCTCGCCTAGTGTGGTCATATACAGCAACAGCGTTGTATTGCCAAGTACATCTTCCGCGGCTGTTGTTGTGAGTGTCAGACAGTATAAATTTAGGTAATATACTTTTTTAATGTTAAATGTAATGTATTTGTTCATTTACGAATATTGTATTTGTTGTAAGACTTACCAGTCTCGCCTAGTGTAGTCATATACAGCAACAGCGTTGTATTGCTAAGTACATCTTCCGCGGCTGTTGTTGTGAGTGTCAGACAGTACAAATTTAGGTAATATACTTTTTTAATGTTAAATGTAATGTATTTGTTCATTTACGAATATTGTATTTGTTGTAAGACTTACCAGTCTCGCCTAGTGTGGTCATATACAGCAACAGCGTTGTATTGCCAAGTACATCTTCCGCGGCTGTTGTTGTGAGTGTCAGACAGTATAAATTTAGGTAATATACTTTTTTAATGTTAAATGTAATATATTTGTTCATTTACGAATATTGTATTTGTTGTAAGACTTACCAGTCTCGCCTAGTGTGGTCATATACAGCAACAGCGTTGTATTGCCAAATACATCTTCCGCGGCTGTTGTTGTGAGTGTCAGACAGTATAAATTTAGGTAATATACTTTTTTAATGATAAATGTAATGTATTTGTTCATTTACGAATATTGTATTTGTTGTAAGATTTACCAATCTCGCCTAGTGTGGTCATATACAGCAACAGCGTTGCATTGCCAAGTACATCTTCCGCGGCTGTTGTTGTGAGTGTCAGACAGTACAAATTTAGGTAATATACTTTTTTAATGTTAAATGTAATGTATTTGTTCATTTACGAATATTGTATTTGTTGTAAGATTTACCAATCTCGCCTAGTGTGGTCATATACAGTAACTGCGTTGTATTGCCAAGTACATCTTCTGTGGTTATTGTTGTGAGTATCACAAACACAAAAAAAAACAGCGCAAACTTACGTATTATATTTTTTTAATATATATTATGTTATTCTTCATTAATAACGATTTCTTTTGTTGTAAGACTAACCAGTCTCGCTTAGTGTGATCATTGACAGTAACTGCGTGGTATTGCCAAATACATTTGCGGCTGTTGTTGTGAGTACCAGACAGTGCAATCTTATGTAATATACTTAATGTTCCTGTTCACTCTCAAAATTTCATTGAAACTAATTTATATAATTCATGAAATGAACACATGGCGATAATAGATTTATTTAAAAATTTCAACCGAAGAAAGGCTAAAAAGAGCGTTAAATATACACCAGCACTTAAGACATTTTTTCTAACGTTTAACTATTACTCTCTAAAGGCTTACCAATACGTTAAAAGTACATTTAATACATGTCTCCCACATCTAAGCACGTTGTCTAGGTTGTTTGGGTGCATTAATGGGAAACCGGGATACACGGAGAAATCATTCCAGGCCTCCTTAAAAGCCAAATCACAAGTCAGTGAACATTGCATAATATGTTCCTTGGTGTTGGATGAAATGGCCATTGGGGCACAAAAAATCTGGGATGGCAAAAAGTATATGGATTTGGTGGACATGGGAACTGGAGTAGATGAGCCAGCTCCTTTAGCTACCCAAGCGTTAGTTTTTCTTCTAGTTGGAGTAAATTATCAATTTAAAATCCCTTTAGGCTACTTTTCCATTTACATGATTAGACATGGTAGAGCCATATTGCAGCTATATTATGGTTGAGCACGAATGGGTCGGCTCGACCGGGGAAGGGCCACGCTCTCTCACAGAATACCAGCGTAAAATAGCAGCTTAACACTGCTGTGTTTCGTATGGTAAGTGTAGAGAACCGGAGACCCTTTTTACTGGAATCGAGGCATTCCATCTTAATCACAGTCACACTCACGGGTGACAACGCATCTGCATTTTGATCCGTAATTGAAGATTTATGTAGATGTCTATGGGCCACAGCAACCACTTACCATCATGTGGACTATGTGCTCGTTTGTCACCCTAATCCTATAAAAAAATAACAGTATATCAGGAGAACAAGAAGCAAACCTTATCAAACTGTGTCTTCTCAATTGTTTCGAAGTTAATGTAGATGTCGTTTCAATAACATTTGACGGGCATTCTACAAATTTTACAACCATTGATTTACCTGGATGCAAATTTGCGGGTCCAGCAGATGTCACAATGATATTTAAGCATCCTGCAAATGACTCCGAGGGTGCTTGTTTTATAGATCCCAGCCACATCGTTAAACTAGTAAGAAACCAATTTAAATCTAAAAAAAGAATTTGTGCACGAAAATAATATAACTGTGGCGTGAAATTACTTAGTACAGTTGAATGAAATACAAACCAAAGCAGGCATACATTAAGTTAATACGACATATTAATTTTCAAAACCAAATTATGAAGGTTAAACTTGCCACACAGTTACTTAGTAGGAGTGTGGCTACGGCCCTGAAGTTATGCAGAGATCTTAAGCTTCCTAACTTTGCCGATGCTGAAGCTACAGAGCAATTTGTACAAATTATGAATCACATGTTTGACGTATTGAATTCTAAATATATGAAATACATCAGGTTGCAATAACCGTTTAATTTAGAAAATAAATATTTAATTTTTACATTATTAGAGCAATTAAAAAAGGTATGTACTGAATCTCAAAGTCAAATCGGTTAACAAGAGCAAAAGTTATGAGGGACGGCCGTCTGATTTATCTAACTACCCGATATTACCAGTGCTTGATGCAAAATGTAAAAGAGGTTTTTGGGCATTGTAAGAATCATAGTAAGTTTGAAAATTATTTATCACAAATTGATAGAAAGTAAAAAGGTACTTCTTTACACTCCGGTCTACAAGATTAGCCAGGACCACTTCGAAATTAAGTTTTCTTCTATTAAGATGCAAAGTGAGTTTAACGACAACCCAAATGTGCGCCAGTTAAAAGGAGTGTATGTACTGCTTTGCCATCTTTAATTAAAATGCTTATCCACTAGAAGCTGTGTCCTGTTAGAAGATATTATAGTTTTAAATTGTACAAGGCATTTTCAATGCTTTTCCATAAATTGGAGTTTTTACGTGGTAGAGCCATGCTGCAGCTATATAAGTAGTATAGTTGTAGTACGAATGGGTCGGCTCGACCTGGGAAGAACCACGCTCTCACAGAATACCAAAGTAAAATAGCAGGTTAATGCTGCTGTGTTTCGTATGGTGAGTGTAAAGAACCGGAGACCCTTTTTAGTGGAAAAGTGGCATTCCATCTTAGTCCTCACGGGCGATGACGCATCTGCATTTTGATTCTTTATTGAGGATAGATGTGGATGTCTATGGGTCACAGCAACCACTTACCATCAGGTGGACTGTGTACTCGTTTGTCACCCTATCCTATAAAAAAAAGCTTGTGCTTAGTAAATATTTGCATCATAACTCAAAGCAAAAAATTGTGATTGTGAGAGATATTAACATAAATAATTTTTTTTTATAGAAGAGGGGGCAAACGAGCATGCGGTTCACCTGTTAGTAAGTGACTACCGCCACCCATGAACAACCGCAACACCGAGAAGCTAGTTCACCTTCCTTCGGGAACCCGTGCATTCTGGTCTCTCGCCAAAGCTGTCCAACGGATCTTCTGTCAGCCATCTCTTCCATCTCTGCACAGAGAGAACGACTCACTAGCCCATGCCGCAAAGGAGAAAGCCAATCTGTTGTGCTCTCTTTTTGCGTCCAACTCGACTCTAGATGACGGGGGAAACACACCGCCGACCATTCCGCGATGTGAGTGCTCCATGCCGGATGTGCGATTTACACAGCGCTCGGTTCGCAAAGCACTCTTCTCCCTGGACGTCGGCAATTCGAGTGGGCCCGATGGAGTCCCTCCCATTGTGCTGAAGACGTGTGCTCCGGAATTGGCACCGGTTTTAACGCGTCTTTTCCGGTACGCCTACTTCCTTTGGTCCACCCGATCCCTAAAAAAGGCAACCGCTCAGACCCGTTCAACTACAGGCCTATCGCCATCACCTCCTTGTTCTCCAAAATAATGGAAGCCATTATAAACTGCCAGCTCATGAGGTACCTTGAGGATCACCAGCTGATTAGTGACCGCCAGTCCGGTTTTCGTCGGGGTCGATCAGCTGGTGATCTTCTAGTCTACTTAACTCATAGATGGGCGGAGGCAGTAGAGTCCAAGAGGGAGGTATTGGCCGTTAGTTTGGACATAGCGAAGGCCTTCGATCGGGTCTGGCACAAAGCGCTTCTTTCGAAGCTTCCTTCCAATGGGCTTCCCGAGAAATTGTGCAAATGCTTGATGCTTGATGTGCTGATCGGAGCATCAAGGTCGTAGTAGACGGTGCGTGCTCTGATTTCAAGCCTATCAACGCTGGTGTTCCACAAGGCTGCGTGCTATCACCAACGCTGTTTCTCCTGCATATCAATGACATGTTGCTATTTGGTAGCATTCATTACTATGCAGACGACAGCACTGGTGATGCCTTATATACCGATTGTGCCAATATTTTTTGGGAAAACGTCACCGAGTACCGGGACAAACTTGTGTCTGAAGTCGAGTCTTTGCTTAACAAAGTCTCGGATTGCGGCCGACTAAATCTGGTCCAGTTCAATCCCCAGAAGACACAAGTTTGCGCGTTTACCGCTAAAAAGAACCCCTTTGTCGTATCTCCTCAGTTTCAAGGCACTCCCCTTGGGCCTCAGCCAGTATCGGAATCCTTAGCGTCGACATATCGAATAGTGTGCAATTTCGTGGTCACTTGGAAGGGAAGGCGAAATTGGCATCTAAAAAGCTTGGCGTGCTCAGCAGAGCGAGACAGTATTTCATGCCGGCACATCCCTTGCAACTTTACAAAGCGCAAGTTCGGCCCCACATGGAATACTGTTCTCATCTCTGGGCCGGGGCACACCAGTGCCAGCTCCTTCCACTTGACCGCATCCAGCGCAGAGCGGTTCGAATCGTCGACGACCGAGTTCTTTCTGATCGACTCGATACACTGGCACTGCGTAGAGATGTTGTATCTCTTTGCGTATTTTATCGCATCTATCACAGGGAGTGCTCTGAGGAATTGTTCGGACTAATTCCAGAAGTTTTCTTCCTTGCAAAACTTCCTTGTGGAATCAATTACCACCAGCGAATTTTCCGGACCGATACGACTTAGGAACCTTCAAGAAAAGAGCTTACACCTTTCTAAAAGGCCGGCAACGCATCTGCAATTACCCTGGTATTGCGGTCGTTCATGGGCGGCGGTAGTCACTGACCATCAGGTGAGCCGCATGCTCGTTTGCCCACTAATCTATAAAAAAAAACAAACATGGCGGCAAGCTGCAGATCGTAATTGCTATTGGAGCGTGAGTGGCACCGTACTCTGGATCAGACAATGGTCCGAAGAGCTCAGAGGGGCATCGACGGAGACCTGGTGTCCGTCCGGATGAGAGGTCCACAGAAGGTCCAACAGGGAAGGTACATGGCCTCCCACATCTGGGATCCGCGTAGGTGAAGTAATCAGTTGTGTTAGACCATATGCCAAGGCAAAGTCATAGACAGATCTATCTGCATGATCTGTTAAACGAGAACCAGGCTATTCAGCGCGGTGGGCGTTAAAAACACCGATTATCATGATCTCTGCGGATGGGACCTGTAGTAGCACGGCGTCTGCAGCCATTTGGACGTGGTCGATGAGTTCGTCTGTGTCGGCATTACTGCTATGGGACCTATAGAGGTATCCGTAGACGCAGGGATGGTCGTCGCTGTCTACGCGCAGCCATAGGATGGACTGATCCGTACCTTCAAGACTGCCGAGGCCAAAAATTCACGGACAGCGTGACAGGGGTCGCCTTGGTTGTATTGCTCCGCTTGCCCCGAGCAGCAGTAGTCGCAAGCGGAATTCCCCCCCCCCCCTCCAAAATACGCGGAGCAGCCTGAGTACCCACGCTCAGGAGTGGAGTAGTTTGGTCGTGGATGCTCAGCGAGGCATTCTCCAGGGTTGCTGGTACCCTCCTGGGGTAGTCTTTTATTTAATTCCACTACCATGTTGATCGGGGGGAGGGTTTGTGCCTCCGGCCACCTGCACACCACACCTGCACACTAAATTTCATGATTGGCTTTACCTTTTTTACAAACTCTGCTTCCATTATAAAAAAATGTTAGACTATCTACAATGTCTCATTTATAATGAATATTTAAGGGAATTAGGAATAACTGCGCAAAAAATAGAGTCCAAAGAAAAAATTACTTTAGAAGAAAAATTTCTCAAAACAAATACAAATATAAAGCCTACTCAAAATTACTTAAACATGCATTCTATGTTCTAAATAATAGATATGTGCTAAATAGCAAAAATACCTGTAGCTACTTACTAGATCATACAGAATGAAATATATACCAAACCGCAATATAATAATCACACTAATTTTATTGAATACGACAATGATGTTATTACGGTTCCTACACAAATCGCAAATACTTTTAATAATTTCTTCATTGAATTAACAAATAAATACATCCAAAATAATATATTAAATAATAATTCCAATCAAATCCTAAATAATTCTATTATAATAATTTGTTGAGTGCATGCCAATTGTAAATATTTGAAATCATTGTATTACACAATCAAATGAACATAATATAATTAATACGCCCGCATTATTGCTCATTATAATTATTCGATGTAAGTTTTAATAATCAAAGTTACCAAATACATTTATTGTTGTCAGTCCTGTCTATTCTATTCTATACCGTAATGGAATTGAAAAAAAAAAAACTGGTAACTGTAATCACCGGTTCTTAAAACAAGTGACCTTTTCTACGTCACTAGTTACTTTGTGAATGTCACGTAACGACTCACGTCCACTTTTTAATACTAATGAGGCATTCTATCTTAGTATTCAAGGGTGACAACGCATCTGATAGATGTGCGAAGATGTATACGGGCTCCTTTGCTATCATGTACATGTACATGTATTATCATTTACTTATATTATTATATTTTGATATTATTGATCAAAACGCGTAAATTAAATGAATACTATCACGTTTAGTTTTAATTTTTAATACGTTTCTCGCTCTTATAAAAGAGGTTCATATCCAGTTGTTTACGGTCTGAAGAGGATGGAGATATTACAACATACTTAACACTGAAATTGGTTATAAAAGAGTAAATCTAGTAGAATACAGTAGTAAAATAGTACAGTATATTTTGTAGTAAAATAGTACAGTATATTTATGTGATACGGATCTAATTCGGCTGGGCAGCGTTCGGGAAATTCAGGCACGTCTCCGAAATACCTTTATTAATAGTAATAAGTAAATAATAAGCGTATTGATTAATTGTCAGTACCGTCATTAAAGCATATAGTATCAGGGCAATAATAATAAATCCAAAGTAATGATATTCGTGAATATTTTAAACTTCAATAATTTTAACTCATATCAGCATAATATCATTCTACGAGTACGCTTAACCTTGCGTTGGTTAGGGCGCGTTCCGACGACACGCACCCGCTACATGCACGCCACGCGCGTCAGCACCCGCGTCTAACTCGCTTTGAAATTTGTTGCATATACTTAGAGTCTTATGACAAATCAATATATCTGTAATTGCATTTATCGACGTTCAACCGCACGCGCCTCGCCCACGCCACGCGGGCGCCGCGCGCCCGCACCGCGCCGGCCTCGCGCTGGCCCCGCGCTCGCCCCGCATACACATTGCACCCGCCCTGCTACTACGCCCTACGCCCGCGCTTTTTATACAATTTCAGATTTATTGATTTGTCATAAGACTCAAATTATATGCAACAAATTTCAAAGCGAGTTAGATGCGGATGCTGACGCACGTGGCGTGCGCGTAGCGGGTGCTTGTCGTCGGAGCGCGCCCTTATGATGTTGGCTTATGAGCGTAGTCAGTATATGTAGGTTTAGTAAAGGGCTTATGACAATTCATTAAATCTGAAATTGTATAAAAAGCGCGTGTGCGGCTCGAGCGCGGGATCAGTGCGGAGCGGAAACGAGGCAGGCACGTGGCGTGTGCGAGACGGGCGCAGGGCATGCACGAGGCGGGCGCGTGGCGTGGGCGAGGCGTGTGCGTTTGAACGTCGATAAATGCAATTTCAGATTTATTGATTTGTCATAAGACTCAAATTATATGCAACAAATTTCAAAGCGAGTTAGACGCGGATGCTGACGCACGTGGCGTGCGCGTAGCGGGTGCGTGTCGTCGGAGCGCGCCCTTATGGTGTTGGCTTATGAGCGTAGTCAGTATATGTAGATTTTGTAAAGGGCTTAAAAATACTTACCTGCTACTTTACAATTATGTGTAATATTTCATTTTAAAACTATCAACCTGCCCCAGGTTCACTTGCGGCGTTATTTAGATTTAAGATAATTGCCAACGGCCATTTCATTTATCAATTTTTCGAGTTCTTAGAATAGTTTTTTCAAGATTTTTGGATATAACCTATATCACTCCTGGCATTACAGTATTTATTCGTCAAGTTTTATTAGAATCGGCTCAGCCATTACGAAAATCGGTCAGGACAGATAGACAGATAGAGAAGATCAAAAATTCAAAAAATCAGTGACCAATATTTATCAAAATCGAATTTTCTAAACTCTGTGGTAGCGGTTGACAATAAATGTATAATATTGGAGGCTCCCATCCTCTATCCAATTTTATTTATATGTGTATATTATATAAAGATAGAGTATTAAAATTGATTGTAAACTTGTATTCATACAATTTTATAGCGTTGTTGTCTTTCATCAATAAACTTTTTAATAGTTTGGAAGCCTTTAAATTTGTAGATTTGATGAGCTCATTAAGTAGTATCGGATGCTTTTAAAACATTGGTCACTTATGGTAGAGAGAGCGTTGGAAGTTTTACGACTCTCGTGGTACTAAAGCAGCTTATGTTGGCTTTAAAAATAGACGTCGATGTGTATGTAATAAACGAGGTCATTTTCAATGCGATGTCCGCAAATAAGTAGCGTGGGAATGATGATAACGATCAGACAACGTTGTTTAACAACGTAAGCGATAAACTGGTTAGTTAAAATTCAACCTTAATTCACTTATAAATATTTGGATGAATATTATCCAATTTATTTGTTGATTTATTTGTTTTAGTAGCAGTTTACTTTCTCCTCCTTATCTTTAACTAAAAACTGTAGACAAAAAATATTTGTTACATCCTCAGGCTCACAGAAAAAGAAAGACAGCGCTGCATACCATTCAATTGACGCAAAAACTAAACTGAAACCATGTTCAACTTATTGCAAGAACACGCACTCGCGTACAGAATGAATATAAAATCATTTACAACCAACAACATGATTATAGGTGCGTTAAAAGTGTGCGTTCAGTAGTGACCTATTACACCAGGATAAGGGTTACAAACGAGCACACAGTCTACCTGATAGTAAATGGTTGCTGTGGCTCATACACATCTATATCTATCCTCGATTACGAATCAACGTGGTAGCCATGCTGCAGCTATATTAGTAGTATAGTGGTAGCAAGAATGGGTCGGCTCGACCGGGGAAGGACCACGCTCTCACAGAATACCAGCGTAAAATATCAGCTTGACACTGATGTGTTTCGTATGGTGAGTGTAGAGAACCGGAGACCCATTACTGGAAAAGAGGCATTCCATCTTTGTTCTCACGGGTGACGACGCATCTGCATTTTGATTCTTTGTTGAGGATAAATGTAGATGTCTATGGGCCGCAGCAACCACTTACCATCAGGTGGACTGTATGCTCATTTGTCACCCTATCCTATACAAAAAAAAAATCTGTGAGGACTAAGATGAAATGCCTCGTTTCCAGTAAAAAGGCTCTCCGGTTCTCTACACTCACCATACGAAACACAGCTACGCTGGTATTCTGTGAAAACGTGGTCCTTTCCCGGTCGAGCCGACCCATTCGTGCTACAACATACTACTAATATAGTTGTTGCATGGATCTACCACGTTAAAAATGTATCTTCCGTCTTTATATCTTCTTTGTGCAAGGTCTGGCATATTTTATATAAACATTTATCACCACGAAGGGCCACGTTCACACATAATATAAGAAAATAGATGCCACAGCATTAAATTGTCATCAAGTGGATTGTGTGCATATTTACAGCAATAAAGCAAAACTTACTATTTAAAAGTTTAGAAAAATTAACTCTTAACAAAATGAAAAAGGTGACTTTGAAGAACTAAAAAGAATAAAATAATTTAAAATTAAAAAAGTTGAACCAATTTCAAATAAAAAAAGAATCATCGAAATCGATTCACCAAGAAAAAGTTATGAGGTAACCACACACTTTTTCACATTCTGAAGTCGGGGCTTTCATTGTTACATTCTTTTCATTAAGTTATATCTTAGCACTGACTTCACCGGCTTTTACTTTTGTCAAAAGTTAGTTTTTTCCAAAGAGATTTAAAATATATATATATATATACTATAGAGCGGGCATTGGAGAAATTTCTATACAAAAACTTTAAGCTCGTGCGTGTGTGACGCCCTCTAGCTAAAAATAGCAAAACTACACTATCATTTATTAAGACAACATTTTAGCTATTCCCCAGTAGGTGACGCTTAACCTCTCAGAACTTGACATTTTTTGGACATACTTAGTCAGAACTATGGTCAAGCCTAAGAGTATAGTAGGTCAGGCGAAAGACAATTTTTTTTTAAAGATGGTAAATATAAATTAGAGTCATTACTATGTTCTTATCCAAAAATTAAAAAAATATTAACAATTAAAATATCGAATTATTTGTATGAAGGTCAAGTGAGCGCTAGAGTAACGACGATTGCAAGACGATTTGTCGATAAATGAAATGTTTCGAGAAATTATCAATTGCTGTATAGTGGCGGTGTATGAATATTCATATCATTACGTGGGTTTCGTAAGATGCGACTGATCCACTCATAATTTCCACGGTACACGTACCTTGTTACAAAGTGACAAGGTATGTGTACCGTGGAACAGAACGTGGCAACTATGACAAGTATACCCTCTATGACGAATATAGTGGAGGCCTATGTTCAGTGCGTTTTCCATGGCCCATGACCAGCAGTGGAAGGAAACTGTAAGGAGAGGGAGGGATTAATTTTATTATTTGAAACTATATGTTTGTGTGTAAAAAAAGTCATCAAACATCATCAAACAATTTATTAAACAAAAGTTGCGTTAACAAGTTCAATGGTTAGAACGGTAATAAATAACAAAACCAAACAATTCCACTGAAAAGAAAAAAAGAACATATTGTCATTTCTACAACTAAAGCAAATCTAACGAATCGTCAAATGTTAAAATCAAATAAATACTATGAAGAAAGAAACAAAGATATAGAAACACTCAATTTTCATAAAGAAAAGAAATATATAATGTTACTAGCTAGCCAGGCAGACGTTGTTCGGCCCTCTCCGATGACCCTGTGTCCTATAAAAGTTATTAAATTCGTAAGAAAAAATATTGAGGGTCACTTGTCGGGATAAAAACTATCATATCTCTCAAGTTGGACCAAACTGCACACAGTGTGCAAAATTTCATTGAAATCAGTTCAGTAGCTTAGGAGTTCATCGCGGACAAACAATGTGACACGTAATTTTTATATACAAAGATTATATTGATATATTCAGTAGGAGCCTCAAAAAAAAAATTAATCAAAGGTATATACTTTATTATGAAATCTTTGACCAACTCCATTTTTCTACTGACTTCAAACAGGAGAAGGTACTCAAGTCGACTCTATGTTTTTTTGTGTGTTACCTCATAACTTCCTTCTGGGTGAGCTGATTTCGATGATTCTTTTTTATTTGAAAGTTGGTGTTTCACATGTGGTTCCATATGAATTTGATCAAGGTCTGTCTAATATTGTTATTCTTAATAATTTATATTGAAGTTGGTTGAACAAAATTTTTAATTATTGTTGAAAACAACTTCGGTATAATGTTCATTATATATCGAAATTATAACATAAAACGTAATTTTAAGACTTTGTGGAATATGAATATTTGTGTTAATTACACAAGATTTATAGTGATCATTCACACCTTGTATTTAATTTTCAGTTAATTCTGTCTATTAAATATAGTGATACGTGAACGACACAGTATTTGAAATGGAAATTTTATAAAGTATATAAAATTGTTACGAAGCAAAATATAAGGAATTAACTTTTAAAGACAGTGTAATTACTTACCCTTTATATAAAACTAACAAAAATTTCTATTGTACCCACTTAATTTTTTATAAATTTGTAGTTGCCTCTCACTCTCACGCGGCGAAGGAATTAACACTAAAGTATGTGACGTAAACGCGACGCGTAGGTAACGACGGAAACTCGTCATTTAAAGTAAATTTTGTTAATTTAGAGAAGCGTAATTTAGTAACGAAACTAATTCTGATAAAATATTAGTTTTATAATTCATATAAATAACATTTAAAAAATAATTGTTCTGAGCACTCTTAACTATGGTTCTGACTAAACGTAATTATCATATATATATATACTCTTAGGTTCTGAGGGTCCTTTCTAAATATTAGCATACTATATGGAGCGTTCTACAAAGGTGACATTTGTACTTCAAAGATTTGAAAGATTAAAATATAAGATCATTTTAGGAATGTTACCCTTTCGATACCAAAGTATCGATAATGTTGTTGAAGGTTACTAAGCTTGAAACGCTTTAAAATATAATAATAAGGAGTAAAATGATTGTATAAATCTATTTATCATGACTTCCATCACACGAAAAAATCACTTTAACTTTTTATGGCTCTATTTTATACAGATCCTGCTTTTATATCTTTAAGTAATTATAGTGAAAAATAACCTGTTACCATGTAATAACAGTGAAAAATCACCTGTTACAGTGTAGGTAATAGATAATCTCTATTTTACTTATTCTACAATAACTCAGCTTCTAGATTGACATATCTTTTCAGCTATTAATTGTTTATATATACGCTTTCAAATGGTACTTTCACCTTGTTAACACTTGGGCCCAAGAATGTATGGAGACGTCTTCTTCTCCTTTTATATTATTTTGTCAATTTCATCAGCTGCACTACTTAAAAGACCCTACCCACATCAATAAAAATTGTTATATTAAGTTTTTACCTTATTTCCTACCTCAGGCTTAACCTACAACTTCTTGAATCTAATATATTTAACAGTACAATTTTTTTAATTTCACAAGCCTATAGCACTCTCCTATCACTGTAAACCAGGATCTATAATGATTTTGTCCTTGAATACCACCAGACAATGACGCCCAGTATGTAAAAGAGAAGACTTGCTGTATTGCTAAACATCAACACAGCAAGTATCCTCAGCATATTCATAAGCAACACAGAAAATCTCATCATCATGCCTAAAAAAAAATTAGCATAGTTGGTATATGCTACTCATTTTTGTTGATATGGGTACAGTATCTTTGACTGTTTTACCCCCTTAAATATTGTAAATGATTAAATCAGCATCCTGTATATTGTTTTTATCGATAACCCCAATCGATAAACGTCGTCAATCACT
Source organism: Parnassius glacialis (assembly GCA_033319125.1). NCBI lineage: Eukaryota > Metazoa > Arthropoda > Insecta > Lepidoptera > Papilionidae > Parnassius > Parnassius glacialis. The sequence continues at coordinate 41,362,741 of JAVANC010000004.1, forward strand.
AACTTTAAATAAATAGTGACGCTACAGGATAACAGAGGGCGCTTAGTACAATAAAAATAAATTTTCTAGAACTATCTACTAGAAATAATAAAATTTAAAGATTATTCGGTAAATATACGTTATACTTACGATAAAAAACAAAAAGCACGTTCATTTTTTGCTCCATATCGTGACTTACAATATCTTAATGCACAACCGGGCATATTTTCTATAAAAATATTTTTTAAAGATATGAAAAGAATGCGTCTTGACTTTATGACGATGTCACTAAGACTAACGGAGATATATCCTATAGGACATAAGTTACAGACGACAATTTTGATGCTGATGTCCGGTCTATTACTACTACTACTTAAATGTCTTTGGTTTTTTCCAACTGTAATTACTTATCACACTATATAAGTGGAGCGTGTATAATACATATTTAAACACTCACGCCTGTTACCCAGAATGGTAGGCAGAGACTACGGACTTCCATTTGACAAGATCCTGACACACCTCTGTCATAATAATATTGATATATCATATCCGTCGCTTTATTGTGAGAAATAAAATACTGAATCTACATATATTCTTATAATAACAAATTAAACTACTTACATCGTTATATAAATTTCCACGGGCCCATTTATCCCAATCACGATAAATGAAAACAAAATTAAACAAATATTGATGTCGATCCGCAAAGCTATAATCCGAAGCAGGTGTATTCGTAACGTTAATATTGCCATACGGTGCTATTATTCGTATAAATTTATATTATGATTGCGTGAAAGCCGTTGATATACATTAGAATATATGGGTATGTAATGTTTTCAGAAAATAAAAAACACACATTCGTTGTTGTTAAAGTACGCGTTATTTTTAAAAATATGTTTATTATACCCTTAATGTAATTGTTTCCTGTATTAGAAATCGAACAAAATATTTAAACCTGATTTGTTTTCCGAATTACTAGGTATGTATCGTCGCTATATTTCTATAGTTCGTTTGTAAATAGACGACGCTGTTTGTAGCAACGTCTATTTGCAAACTGTTTGCAACGTCTGTTTATTTTACACGATACAGAAGGCGGATTAATGTGTCGTAGTCTAATCGTAAAATTGGGTAAATCATGATGTGTCCGGGCACTTCATGATAAGCCACCAATTCATAATTGTGTAAGTGATGTCCGAAATACAGGTACTCAACCTAGTTCAGGCAGGTAGCTAATATTATAAACCTGACTTTTCTATTTTTCTTTTGTAAATTCTACATTATTAAGCTACACATCGTTTTAATTTTATTATAGCATGTTATTTTTGTTAGACTTATTGTTACTTTATTTAATTGTAATCATATTTGTTCCCGTATATAAACACGTGTAATTGGAAATGAAATAAATATTTATTATTATTATATTATATTATAATTTGACCATTGATTTATAACTATAATATATATTTATTTATTAAGATTCCAATAAGCGCTACTTGTATTCACATTAACGAAAGAACCTATCAAAGACACACACGCATGCACACCGAGTCACCGTTACATCAGCATGAATTGCTTTTTTTATTAAATTATTATGAAATGTCCAATAGGATCATGGTTTTTCTTATTCTACCAAACAATTAAATAGAACAGAATATAATCATTTTTATTCAATATAGGTGACGAGAATTCGAATTGAAATTCATTTAAGTTTTATCACTGGTTTGTATACATCTGTCCTGGGGAGAACCAGCAAGAATCCCAGTGAGACATTTTTTTAAACATTAATTTACAATACGATATTTTTATACAAATAAGAATGAAAACATTTAGAAACATTTTATTATCTATCATGTACTCTTTTGTGTTATCATAACCCTTTTTAAACAATGTTTGCTTAATGAAAGAGTTTAAACATGGTAGAGCTATGGTGCAGCTAAATTATAGTTGTAGCACGAATAGGTCGGCTCGATCGGAATAAGACCACACTCTCACAGAATACCAGCATAAAATATCAGCTTGAGGCTGCTGTGTTCCGTATGGTAAGTGTAGGGAACCGGAGACCCCTTTAACTGGAATCGAGTCATTCCATCATAGTCCTCAAGGGTAACAACTCATCTGCATTTTCATTTTTAATCGAGGATATATGAAAATATCTATGGGCCACAACATCCACATACCAAGTGAACTGTGTGCTTGTTTTTCACTCCTATTCTATATTTTCAAAAACATCTGAAAGAAACACTACGTTTTGGGTTCTACGATCGGACTGCGACATAGCAAACAGACGACGCCGTTTGTATGTCGATGTTTAATGCAATATAACCTACACTTTATTTTTTATTTTCTACTCTTAGGCCGCATTTCGACCTGCAAGAAAATTTCTCCTCTGTCAGATAGTAGTTTTCAGATGTAAACTACGCAGTAAGGTGCACTCACGACAGTTTGTTAAGCGTTTTTTGCGAGTAGTTGCGAGTGTAATAAATTGCAAGTCTTAATATGTTCACAACGACTCATGAAATATCTCGCTTCTTATTGGTCTAGTATCGTATATCTCGCAAAAAGTCAGACTCAATTTAAAATAGAAATTCGAAGTAATTAATTATTAATGAAAATCTCTGTATTTATAGAATGCATTAGCTATATCCCTTTTATCCCCGATATATTCGCGATAATTTCGCGTTCCATATTGATATTCATTTTCGCAGTTAAAGGAAAGTATGTGTTGGCAATATTATTACTACGTTTTATGTAGATCAAAAATTAAAATTTTATTTATTATTTTAAGTTACTACAACTCTCTTCAATCCTTTAATTGTAGGATAATATTTATCTTTTGCGTTTCCACCTGCAACTACACCAATTGCCACAGACTTCGCGATATCTATAGCACTCGTCGTCTCTATAGCTCTGCGATAAGTTGCAATTTTACGATAGGCGAGCTTCTCACAAGATATTTATTGCAGAAAAAATTGTCAGATTTTTAACGATATGTAAAAACAGAATTGCAATAAAATTATGATGGATTCATAATTATATAACGATACAAAATTATATTTGATTTGAAAGCAAAGCTTTATTATGTCGAAACCTGCATTTCTGAGAAGTTAAAAATATTTCGGTCATATGCGAAATCCGGCTTCACATAATATTTGCGCAGGGTGGCAATTTTTTCTCTACCTCAAAATCTCAGAAATAAAAAGATTCCTTCGCGCAATAGTTAGACGAATGTAAAAATTATACAATCTACCGATGACATATTTAAACCCTTTATTATTATGGATATTATATTGAAATATTTGTCTTTTAATCCATTATCTATACATATAATAAATCTGTGGAAGAGTCGTTTCTGTAATTCTAATATATTCTTGAAAAAACAAGTCCAGCGGACTAAGTAAAGAGTTCTGAAGCCAAATTAGTGGTTTTTATAATTTTTGTCTGTCTGTCTCTTTGTGTACTCCGGATTTACGTAAAAACTAATATACTGATTTACATGAAAATTTGTACGTCGGTAGTTAGTGACCCGGGGCAACTTATAGGCTACTTTTTATCCGATTATGGAACTTCAAAAAAGAAGGTTAAGTAATTTCCTTCCTTAAGATGTTAATTTTCAATATATCTTAGTTATAGCGGGATGACGGGTGTTTTTCTTATAAATACCATATTTATAAACAAAGTTTTTTAAACTTTTTAAAACTTTGGAAAAATAATTTGAAACTAATCCGATTTAGTTATCAAAACAGCGCCATCTATTACCAAATTGCAAAAGTAGTTTATTTTGCCTTCAGTGACTAATAAATTAAATAATATAAGTAACTTAAATTTGTATGTTTAAATAATAAGGTTTTAGAAATTATTTAAAAACTATAATGTTTAATATAGGTTATTAGATTTTTGTTATTTTATTTTAAAAGTGCAATAATTTCAATAGATAATAGTGACGTCTATCAAAAATATGAAAATTGATAAGGTTTTTATTTCAATTACTAATCTATATGTAAACTGATTAAAACTAATCTGTCTACAATTATTGCAAAATTTTCGTTATCATTATAGTTTTATTAATTGGAAGTAAAGAGTAGAAATGAGTTGGGACAGCCCCACTCGAATTCGAACTTTAGGCCTAGTCAGTTTGAATAGCCTATCATGTAGTGGATATCATGGGGGTTATGGTTGAATAGAAGCAAAAAGTAAAAGAGCTTATTACACTCCTAGGGGCCAAAATGGCCAAAAACCAAAAAGAAATAAATTTCTTATTTCGGCTACTCCGCCTCCTTCAGAGGTTCTTACACAGTCTTTATATCCCGCATCCCACTAGTTAAAGATATTTTTATATGGTAATGAATCTACATTATATGCAATAAATTAATTAGAAATGTAGAAAAATTAAATATTAAATTAAAACCTACAGGTTTACAAGTTACTTCAATTATTAAGTTACAAATTAAAAAGAGAAATTTTCTAACAAAATAAAATTGGCGGCAGACAGCGTTATAGTCGGCACGGCCTTTGGTTCGTTTGACAATGTGCGACGAAATTAAAACTTACTCACTAAACTATTCAGATATTTTTTCCCGCCAATTTTTATTTCGCGAAAATGGAACTAAACGAAATAAATATTATTGCATATTAGTTGCAAAATTTAATGGAACCCTAAATTTTTAAATTTTCAAAATGTCCACCACGTTCTTGAATGCACAAGTTACGTCGTCGCATAATGTTGTCCTGAAGCCTGCTCAACAAATTTCGTTCAGGATCCAAAAGCCAGGGCTTTTAATTTGTCAAAGGCGGTAACAATACGATTGCGCAGTTCATCTTCGGTTTCGGAGATCTTTGAGTACCTACACCTCATTTTTAATAAAGCCCCATAAAAAGAAGTCTACAGGAGTGAGATTAGGCGATCGAGCTGGCCACCTGCGAGGGCCATAGCGCTCTATCCATTGCTCGCCGAACATGGCGTTAAGTCGCTCTCTCGCGACGAGTACGGAGTGTGTAGGAGCTCCATCTAATTGGAACCATACCCTCTGGTAAGCTGCCATAGACAATCCTTCTAAATATTCTGTTATTGGGCCGTTAAGAATATAATAATATAAGCTAGCCCATTACCACTTCAGCTTACTAATCCGTTGAGCAATGTCGGTTATTCTGATTCTACTGCGGATATCCTCATTTCTATGTTCATTATGCACAGAAACCCCGAGCATAGCCCTCTACATAGCTCGCTGAGCGACCTTGAGCTTCCCTAAACTGCCAGCAGTGAAGAACCACGTCTCAGATCCATAAGTCATCACTGGCAACACGCACTGGTTGTACAATTTCGTTTTTAAGTTTTAAGGTTTATCTGACGAGACGATGTATCGCAATCTCCCGAACGCTGCCTAGCCGAGTTGAATCCGTCGATTGACCTCTCGTTCGAAGTTGGACTAATTGTGCCAGGTAAACATAATCTTCAAAAACTTTGAGCTTACTCCTTGCTCCCAACAACTACCGACATAGTTGTGACGTGTGTATTACAGATGATCTAACCTATCCGTTAGGAGGCAGTATTGAGGTCATTGAGCATAGTGCTGAGGTGCTCCAACGATTCTGCTATAAGGATTATATTGTGGGCAAATCGAAGGTGAGTAATATATTTCCAGGTGCCACCTACTGGGTCCAATTGAGAATCTAAACCGTCCTTGAATCAACTTAATCACATACACACAAAATTTCATCAAAATCAGTCCAGCCGCTTAGGAGGTATTCAGTAACAAACATGCATACGAACTGAAGAATTTTATATATAAAGATAAAAAACAAAAACGTCGAAAAATGATCACACAATTTTTATTAGAACATATTTATATATACTTTTAACACGTGATTTAGTAATAAACCAATTAAGTTTCCATGTTAATTCGAAGATATAGCTACTGTTCTTAGAAAGTGGAAGTGGAAGTGGAAGAAAGTGGTTCTTAGAAAAAGTTCAAAGGTTTTTGGAAGATTACATACACATTAGCGTAGCAAACGTTTATAGGTTGCCGGGTAAAAAATTTAACTCATTATACTCACTTATTTCACATGAAATATATTGAAACAATAACATTATAATGATATTGTCGTATTAATAACACGTCTCTGTTTACGCTATTGTATATACGTGTACGGTAGTCAATAAAAGGGCAACTTCGCGTTCATTTCTCGCGTCTTTATAATTCCATAATAGAATCGAAGTAGTAAGACGCCTGAAGCGAAACGAAAATGTTCTCAACTAAGATCAAGTTTAGAAAACTTTGGAGCAAAGATATTGCGGAATTTTTTTAAAGTAAAAATATAACCTAGTATAATTTTTTGAATAGAAAATATCGCGTTTCTTTTTTGGAGTACAGTAAATTAAATAGTCCAATTGATAAGCGATACTGTAGCATAATCAATTTTAAACAAAGAAGGCCGCTAATATATTGTCAGCTATAAGAACAAAGAATGAAAGATTGCTCTCTCCTATTCATACAACCGAATAGTGGATGCAGTGCGCAGACAGGCTCATAGACATAACCAAGGCCTGGAGCGTGGCCCGACCTAGGTAGGACCACGCTCTCGCAGAATACCAGCGTAAAATAGCAGCTTAATGATTCTGTGTTTCGTATTGTGAGTGTAGAGAACCGGAGATCATTTTTAACTGGAAATGAGGAATTCCATAGTCCTCAGGGGTGACAATGCATATGTATTCTAATTCTTAATTGGGGAGAAATGTAGATGTCTATAGGCCACAGATTCCACTTACCATCAGGAGGACTGTGTGCTAGTAATTAGTATTTTATGCTGGTATTCTGCGAGAGCTTGGTCATACCTCGGTGAAGCCGACCCATTCGTGCTACAACCATAATATAGCTGCAGCATGGCGCTACCACGTATAAAATACATGGACATACATATTTATCACTGTAACTAACATATTTATTTTATAACTAATACGATTTTAGTTATTTTTTTATTTTAATACCAAAATGCATAAATAATATAAAACCGCAACGCCACTTAAACAAAACGCAACATTTCAAATGTGTACCAACCAACGCAAAAGTCTAACGAGCAAGGTTATTGAAGAAAATCGCAATTTTATTCTTAATTTTTCTTCAAAACTACAGGTTTTAGAGTGCTGAAACTTTGTACATGTATATTAAGAAAGTAGATCTACCGAACAGTCATTTGAAAGTTTAACTTTGGGTAGTTAATCTAAAGTTAAGCCGAAGACTTTGGTTAATATAATTAATTTTTAATTGGCCAAATATCCGTAGTACAATTCTAAGTTGTAGAACTGAAAAGAATCCTTGCACTGCTGTGGCTAAATTATTTCAGCATCTAGTTCAGCACCATGAATTAGATGCTGAAATAATTTAGCTAATGAACTTTCCCATCCAATTTAACGATTTTCGATTTTACGTCAGAGTATCTCTCAGTGTCAGTATCCCTTACAATATTATACAGTTGAGTAGTCTCTGGTATTATATTGCCAAACGTTGCGACATAATTGATACAAAAAAACATTCCAGTAATAACTACTGGTCTGGATGTTTTAAATGTGACAAAATAAAGTTATATATTGACCGTATAAGTAAAAAAAAGTAAAAAAAGAATTGGCGAGAAACTTGTTCGCCTTCCATCGGAAAGCGTTGGACCAGAACGGTAGAGCGTTCTGGAAAACACCAAGGGTGCGCAAGGGAATTTCTGTAAACCATCATTACCACCTTTGCGCAGGGAGGATGACTCGCTGGCCCACACCGCAAAGGAGAAAGCCGATCTCTTAAGTTCTCTTTTTGCGTCTAACTTGACTCTCGATGACAGGAGGAATCTAGTGCCAACCATTCCGCAGTTTGAATGCTCCATGCATGCTCTTTGGTTCACACAATGCTCAGTATGTAAAACACTTCTCTTCCTGGACGTCCATAAGTCGAGTAGGCCTGATGGAATCTCCTCAAATGTGCTGAAGACCAGACTCACCGATGGGCGGAGTCAGACGAGACCAAGAAGGAGGCCCTCACAGTTATGGCCCGAGAGCTTATGACGCATTTTTCACGAAATGTTTGATGCATCATGAAACTTTGTTGAAAAGTATCAGTCCACTCAATAAACAGGTATACACCTAGTACTGCGCATACAGGTAAGTCCCAAAAAAATCGCCGAAAAATGTGTTTGATTCAAACAATAATAATGACTATCCGTCAGCTAAGTTGATAAAAAAGTAAGAAAAAATAGGCAGACACTTCGGAAGGGGTTGACTTAGGGGCAAACTACCTCAAAGTTGTATTTTCAAAAATTCCAAAAAAAGTGTTGGATTTAATCTGCCATTTTTACAGCGTGTTTATTATATATCGTAAAATATTCGGGGGTTAATAATTTAAAAATATTGAAATAAATCTTGCGTGGTCAGGAGACAATTCTTTAGAATTGAAAATAAATGGCAGACACTTCTGAAGGGGTTGTCATAGGTAAAAACTACACCAAAGTAGTATTTTCGAAAATTTCAAAAAAAGTGTTTGATTTAATTTACCATATTTATAGCGTGTCTATTATATATAGTAAAACATTCTCACAAAAGATCAGACAGTTTCTCCAGGGGTTATTAATTTAAAAATCTATACATATAATAAATCTGTAGAAAAGTAGTGTCTGTAATTCTAATATATTCTTGAAAAAACAAGTCCAGGAGACTAAATAAAAAGCGTTGAAGCCGAATTAGTGGTTTTTAGAATTATTATCTGTCTGTCTGTGTATTTCGGATTCACGCAAAAACTACTGGACCAATTTACATGAAATTTTATGTTTGTAATTAGTAACCCGGGGCAACTTATAGGTCACTTTGTATCCAATTACGGAGCTTAGAAAAGAAGGTTAAGGGTCTTTTCCTTCCTTTAGATGTTAACTTTTTACATATATCTTAGTTAGTAGTAGGATGTTTTTCAAATAAGTACCATATTTATAAATAAATTTTAAAATATAGTTATAACCTTGGTAAAATAATTTGAAACTACACCGATTTAGTTATCGAAACAGCGCCTTCTATCATCAAATGAAAAAGTAGTCTACTTCGCCTTATAAATTAAATAATATAAATAATTTACAGTTTATGTTTAAACTAGCTGTTCCTCGCGACTTCGCCCGCGTGTTATCTGGAGTTTAATTTTTTTTGCGCGGAATCCTAATTGTTTTTCTATACTTATAATAAATCTGTAGAGAGGTCAATTGTGTACATGAAATATATCTCCAAAATAACTATCAGGGGGTGATTAGTTATCGATACTGATGCCAAAAATGCAAACAGTAAAATTCTGTCTGTATGTTCGTTATAGAAACAAAAACTACTCGACGGATTTTAACAAAACTTGGTACAATCATGCTTCATACTCTTGGGCAGGTTATAATATACTTTTCATCACGCTACAATCAATAAGAGCAGAGCAGTGAAGGTAAATGTTGGGGAAACGGGAGAAATTACTCCATTTTTTAAGCTTCCGTCGCGTGTGCAGTCTTAATGGTTAAAGCTACACAGAAATCATGTATAATGAAAATGTTCTCCTTAAAATTATATAAAAAATATCCCACAACAGCTTATGTCTATCTTTTATTATTAGTTCATTCAGAAAAAAAAAGATCTTCATACAATATTTGTCTGTTGATGCGGATAGACGTTCAGTGTTCGAACTTATTGACAGACAATAATTGATTTTAACAAACCGTGCTTATCAGCGCGACTTTTAGTCAACTCTTACATTTAATAATTTATTTTTAGATTTCTTTGGTTGTTATTTTATAAAAAAGGTATTAGTTATTTTGGTAGTGTTTAAATATTTCTTAATATTAGCTTAATTATAAATTAAACTTTTTTTTAATTTAGCTGTAGTTTTAAATAGGTACCTAGGTATCAAATAGGTTATTTCATTCTATTAGACGTTGTTTAGGTACCTACTTATATATTTTTAAGAATTTAATTTTGGATTTAAGGATTTATTTAGGATCCGTTTTATTATTTAAGTAGGCATTTAGATTTTTTTAAGTGTATGGTAGCTATACACAGTCAGGTCATAAGTATTGTCACACAGTAAAAACTTTTCTTTTAGAATGCTGGCCACAAAAAAGTTTATTGAATTCGAATTTCGAATTATTCATGAAAATAAAACTGTATACTTTTTAGAATTTTACTCATTTTTAAATATGGAGTGGACGCTTAAAGAAGACCGTGTTGCAGTTATTGCGTTGCATCGTTGCGGTTATGCGCCAATTCAAATTAGTGACATACTGAAAAATTTGAATATAACCAAAAGATTCGTTTATCGTACCATCAAACGATACAATGAAGACTCTAGTGTAGATGACAGGTCAAGAAGTGGTCGCCCTCGGTCTGTTAGGACTGATAAAAGCTGTGAAGGCGCGAATTCAAAGAAATCCCAAACGTAAGCAGAAACTGTTGGCCCTTCAGATGGGGTTAAGCAGAACCACGGTGAAAAGGGTGTTAAATGAAGACTTAGGGCTTCGGGCATATCGAAGAAAAACAGGACATCGTTTGAATGCTCGTCTAATGGACCTGAGACTGAAGAAATGCCGCGCTTTGTTGAAGCGGTACGCGGAAAAAAGATATCGGGAAATTCTTTTTTCGGATGAAAAGATTTTTACCGTAGAAGAGAGCTACAACAAACAAAATGATAAGGTGTACGCACACAGTAGTGAAGAAGCGAGCAACCGTATTCCGTGTGTCCAACGAGGTCATTTTCCATCCTCGCTCATGGTATGGTTAGGAGTTTCTTATTGGGGCTTAACAGAGGTACATTTTTGTGAGAAAGGTGTAAAAACGAATGCAGTTGTGTATCAAAATACAGTCCTAACGAACCTTGTGGAACCTGTTTCTCATACCATGTTCAATAACAGGCACTGGGTATTCCAACAAGATTCGGCGCCAGCTCATAGAGCGAAGAGCACACAAGACTGGCTGGCGGAGCGTGAAATCGACTTCATCCGGCACGAAGACTGGCCCTCCTCCAGTCGAGATTTGAATCTGTTAGATTACAAGATATGGCAACACTTGGAGGAAAAGGCGTGCTCAAAGCCTCATCCCAATTTGGAGTCACTCAAGACATCCTTGATTAAGGCAGCCGCCGATATTGACATGTACCTCGTTCGTGCTGCGATAGACTACTGGCCGCGCAGATTGGAGGCCTGTATTCAAAATCACGGAGGTCATTTTGAATAAACTTTAGTGTCATAAGAATCTATGTTTTGTTAAGTTTATTTTGGTATATAAATGGTTACATAGTGAATAAACTTGTTGCAATTATTTTATATTAAACATGTGACAGAATTTATGACCTGACTAGGTAGTTAGGACATCTAACGTAGATTATTTTGTTAGGTAACTGAATGCCGTGGATTAAAAATAAAATACACAATGCCACCTAAAAACGATTATCTTTATCTGAAATTCGAGAGAAGCGAAGAGAATGAGAAATGTGCGTTCTCAAGAATCGGCAGAGGAAAGAGCACATCGGTTAAACTCTATGAGAGTTAGTGCCTCAACTACTCGACCCAATGAAAGCTCTCCAGAAAGAGAGATGCGATTAGCAGCTGACAGAGCGAGACGAGCTACATCACGGGCATCTCAAAGTTCTTCTCAACGAGAGCTAAGGCTTACCATTGACCGAGAACAACATGTGTTATCCCGAGAAGCTGAAACTGCTTCACAACGAGAATTACGTCTCACAGCTGACCGCGAACGGCATACATTATCTCGCGAGTCCGAAAACTACACTGAGAGGGAATTACGTCCACAGTTGATCGCGAATGGCATGTACTATTCCGTGAGTCCGAAACCTTCACTGAGAGGAAATTACGTCTCACAGCTGATCGCAATCGGCATGTACTATACCGTGAGTCTGAAACATACACTGAGAGGGAATTACGTCTCACAGCTGACCGCGAACGGCATACATTATCTCGCGAGTCCGAAACCTACACTGAGAGGGAATTACGTCTCACAGCTGATCGCGAACGTCATATTTTATCTCGAGAATCTGAAACTTTTACTCAATATGAAGACCGTTTGACAAATGACAGGGTGCACCATAATATTATTCGATCTCTTGAAGATGAACATGAGCATGAACAACGACTAGAGTCGGAACGCGAATATTACAATTCTTTGAGACAAGAACGATTAATAAGTTTGTCTAATGAAAGATTAAGAATTGAAAATATTCGGTCTCTTGAAACGGACGAACAGCGAGAGGCCCGTCTTACTGCTGACAGATTTTGACATAGTCTTAATGACTTAGATGTACACATAGAAGATCAATCTACAAATTCGGTGGCGTGGTCCGACAAATATAAAAGTGGGTTTGCTTATAATCTCACAATTGATTACAGATCAAACAAACATTCAAAAATTACAAAAATTCTGTAATAGGCGATATGAACGTAGTATGTTCTTTTTGTAATGCTTCAAAGTGGAGTAAGGAGTCGGCTGGTTTCTGTTGTTCTGGAGGTAAAATAAATTTGCCTTCGTTCGAAGATCCACCGGAACCTTTGAAGTCACTACTTTTAGGGGAACATGTGCAATCTAAACAGTTCTTAGACAATATTCGCACTTATAATAGTGTGTTTCAAATGACATCGTTTGGTGCTCAACAAATGTCAGAAGGTCCTTTCATGCCTACTTTTAAGATACAAGGTCAGGTTTACCATTTGATAGGATCCCTTTTGCCTGAAGACCTAAGTTTCTTCAAATATATTTTGTATCCGACTACAACGAACAGTCGAATATAAGAAATCAATATTTCCCGAATTTAAATACTGAACTTATTTCAGAATTTCAGAACATGTTGTATCAGGTTAATTCGCATGTATGCAGTTTTAAATCGGCATTAGAAGCTCTACCTGAAGATGGTGATAACAATAATAAAATTGTTATAAATGCCGATAGGCGTCCAACTAAGGAACACCCTGGGCGTTATAACGTTCCATCCACGAATGAAGTTGCTATAGTATTGGTCGACCAGGAATGTGGTAGGCGTGATATCGTTATCCGTTCCAGAGATAATCGTTTGCAACGTATTTACGAAACCCACAGGGCTTACGACAGTTTGCAATATCCTTTGATATACTCTCGAGGGGAAGATGGTTATAATTTCGGTTTATACCAAACTGATCCGCGTACAGGCGCACCTAATTATAATAAAAAGATGTCATGCCTTCAATTTTATTGTTACCACTTGCAAGTGAGACGGAATAGATTTGTATACTTTCAACGTTTTCGTGGCTTATTCAATCAGTTTATTGTTGACATGTACGCAAAAATTGAAACCGCTTTCATTGCGCGCTGAAGAATACGTGCACCTTCGCGACGCCATGCAGCAAGATAATGATACGGTGAATATGGGCCGTTTATTTATTATACCCTCTTCTTTTACTGGTGGTCCACGCTACATGCACGAACGTACTCAAGATGCTTTTTGTTACGTAAGAAAATATGGTCGTCCCGACTTATTTATTACTGTAACTACCAATCCCAAGTGGGATGAAATCACTCGGGAGCTTATTGAGGGTCAAGCACTGCATGACCGCCATGATATTATCGCAAGAGTTTTTCATTTAAAATTAAAATCAATGATAGATCTATTTACCAAAGATAACATTTTTGGAGATGTATTGTGTTATATGTATAGTGTTGAGTGGCAAAAGCGCGGCTTACCTCACGCACATATCCTGCTTTAGTTAAAAGATAAGGTTCGACCTAATGATGTAAATAGTTCAATCAGTGCTGAAATTCCAGATGCGATTGCAGATCCCGTGTTATACGACATTGTTAAAACTAATATGATACATGGTCCATGTGGTGCATTTAACGGGAATGCTCACAGTACACACCTACACAGTCCCAGTACACACAGTACCACACGGGTACACTCCTAGTTTTCTTGCGCGATTTACACTTATTTTATACAATTCACGGCAATGATTTTAGCGTATGATAATTAAATAGATATGCGAGTAGCGAGCGTGACACAATATGCTTTCGCGTGCGGGCGTATTTTTTTACTTAGACTTTTTTCTTCTACCCGATTGTCGGTTGCAAGAAGGAATGAATGGAATGAATAAATGGTATTATAGAGGAAATCTGATTCGTCAATAAGATTGACCAAAAATGCGGAATATTTTAATTTGAGAAGTGGTGGTAACATTTTTCCCGCCCTTAAAGGGTCACCTTTAAAAGGATAACAATAATATGATGCGATAAATACAATTAATACTAACTAAAACTAAGCGAATATAAATATGTATATATTATAATACATAGATGTAAAGAAGATGTGAGCGATCTAGAGTTTATTATTGCGTAGGCAACGGACACAAGCGCACCACTGGTCGCATGATCGCCTTGCCGTTTTTACTGTAGCGACACGAACTATACCGTCCTTAGACGGGTGAACCTTTATGATCACTCCCAAAGGCCAGGAGAAGGTCGGTGAGTTATCATTTATAATTATGACAACTGTGCCCACCTTTACGGAGACCGAGGATTGAGTCCATTTCTGCCGCGCCTGCAGTTGAAGCAGATATTCAGTTCTACAACGACGCCAAAAGGACTGAACTAATTTATCTAAGAGTGCATGTCGTTGAAGTAAATTAATTGGCGAAGTTTCCACATCAGATGCAGGTAGAGTGCGTAATGGTAACGTATTCAAAAAATGTGCGGGTGTTAAAGCCATCGGTTCAGCTGGATCGGAGCTAAGCACAGTGAGAGGACGAGAGTTTAGTAAACATTCTATTTGAGCGAGGATTGTGATTAACTCCTCATGCGCAAGGATCTGCTGTCCAATAACCTTAAAAAGATGGTTCTTTACACATTTTACCATACTCTCCCAACAACCACCGAAATGTGGGGCGGCAGGCGCTTTGAACTTGAATTAAATGCGACTTTCGGCCAATTCTTCTTAAAAACGTGGGCGGTATTCCTTTGTGATAAAATTATATAAATCTCGTAGATAAGATCGTGTGCCTACAAAATTTGTTCCACGATCAGAGTAGAGACATTTCACGGGACCCCGTCGCGATAGAAAGCGCTTTAAAGCTGCGATAAAACTCACAGTGGAAAGATCCGTGGCTACTTCGATGTGGAGTGCGCGCGTAGTAAGACAAGTAAATATACATAGGTAAGCCTTGCGAGTTTTAACACTTCGCGCTCGTATGGGCGTATACGATATAGGGCCGCAATAATCACATCCAGTATGAGCGAAAGCTTTCTCCGCTTGCGTGACTCTATGTCCCGGCAGAGCAGCCATTAAAGGAAATTGCGGGCGCGGTTTTAATTTAAAGCAAATGTTACACCTATTAATTCTAGACCGTATAATTCGTCTAGCGGACAAGATCCAAAATCGTTGTCTTACCAAAGACATGAGCAGCTCTGGGCCGGCATGTAAATACCTTTTATGATAGTAGTCGATCAACGACTCCACAAGAGCGTTGTGACGCGGTAAAATAATCGGATATTTGTATTCTGAACTTTCAGCGGAGTTGGTAAGGCGGCCACCAACGTGGATGAGGCCATCACATAAAAATGGCTTAAGCTTCATTAGCGAGGGCGAGCAATTACTACCGGCTCCTAGCTGTCGAATGTTGAATGCAAAATGTCTTTTTTGAATATCGCCTATTATCATATGCTCTGCGACGCTTATATCGAACGCGGTAACTGCTATCGAACCGGAACGGGGTAAATAATAAAAGTATTTATAAATCTGTAGACATAAACAAGGATACGTGTGAGTTTACTCCATGAGGAGATGCGATTATTAAGATCTTGAACTAAAGACATTTCTGGATCTGACGTAGTAATGGGTTGTGCGGTTATTTTCTCTTCCGGTACGTTGTCTAGCGCTATACTATTATGGTCTGTATTGGTGATAGGCCACAGCGGGAGGTCTTGCGCGAGCCAGGGCGGACCTTGTGATCATAATGGATGAGATATTAGCTTTTCGGGTGTAAGACCTCTCGGTAAACAATCAGCTGGATTATCTATTCCCGCGACGTGATGAAAGTTAGCGGCTGGTAAATTGTCAATAATCTTGACGACTCGGTTAGCGACAAAAGTTTGCCATCGGTGCGGGGAACAGTTTATCCAACAAAGTGTGACCATTGAGTCTGTGAACGAGTACATCTCACTTATATGGTAGCGTGAATCGTAGGTATCGTGCACGCGTCTAATCAGTCTTGCCAATAATTCGGCAACACAGAACTCGAGACGTGCGATAGACAAAGGCTTCATTGGTGAGACCTTTGATTTGGCGCAGACAAGTCGCGCCGTAGCTTGGCTTGCGTGAGTAATATGGGAGTATACCACTGCTCCATAAGCACGCTCACTAGCATCGGAAAAGCTGACCAGTTGTACAACGCAATGTTCGAAGACCCCCAAATGCCGCGGTATTTTGACGTTATTGAGTAGCGGTAACTCTATACAAAACCTTTTCCAGGTTTCAACTATATGCTGGGGCGGACAATCATCCCAATCAAGTTTCAACTGCCATAAATCCTTTATGAGAAGTTTAGCGAAGAGAACAACAGGCGCTACGAAGCCCATTATGTCCCAAATTCTAGCTTCAGTGGCTAAAATTATTCGTTTTGAACACCTTTCGTCAGGCGTGGTTACTTTAAATTCAAAACAATCGCGAGATTTATCCCAACTCAAGCCCAAAATTTTAAATTGAGCGGTTCTATCAAATTCATTAGGTTCAGACATCTTATATGACGAAGGCAGAGCGCTTAAGACCGAGTCGGAATTACATGTCCATTTTACTAAATCGAACTGCGCACGTTTAAATAACTCAATCAGCTCATTAGCAGCTGATGCAGCTTCTTCCTCCAATATAACACTAAAAAAGATATCGTCCATATAGATATAGCGAGAAGCAATTATCTTTACTAGCCGAAATTAATCTCCATCATCCGTAATGAGTTGCTTAATGACACGGAGCGCGTGGTACGGGCTGGACCTAAGTCCAAAACAAACCCTATTAAATTCATATTCGGTAAGTTCTTCTTGCGGGTGAAAACGATATAAAATGCGTTGAAAGCGACGATCGCGCCTATTCATTATAATTTGAAGGAACATCTGTTTACAATCAGCGGAAAGCGCGGTAGCGAAAAGACGAAAATTTAAAATAATTGCAAACAGATCACCTTGTAAATTAGGACCACTATGGAGAATATCGTTCAGTGAGCGGCCTGAACTCGATTTATGACTCGTGTCGAGAACCATGTGAAGTTTAGTAGTGGTCTTATCTGTACGCAAAACACCGTGGTGTGGTATGAAGTCAACGGGATAGCAGTTATCACTGTCAACAAGCGACGCGGGTGACAGATAGCCCTTTTCTAAATATTCGTGGATAACTGAGTCATACACGGCCTTAAACTCAGGAGCGGCTTCAAACTTCCTCTCCAACACCAGAAAACGTTTCCGAGCGGTTTCATAAGTATCACCAAGCGAAAATATATCATCCCGGAAAGGCAACGAGACTATGTATCTGCCCGTTTCTTTGTCACGTTCAGTGGTTTCGCGAAAGAAATGCTCACACTCTATCTCAGCCGGGGACTGAGTGGGCGGAGTTCTCAAAGGAGATTCATCTATTTGACAAAACCGTTTTAGCAACGTATCTAGCGGGTCTTCATCTGCGCGTGCGGATTATGTACTACAACACGTCAAGGTTACATTTTCGCGAGCGGGAAGAGCGGGCACATTGCCCATAATGAAGTAACCAAGCGTGGTTTGTATAGCGGGCGGTACAACAGAGTTATCCCTTACTATACCAGGCAATAAAAGTTGTGAGAATAAAGAAGCACCGATCAAAACATCGATCTGTGATGGCTCAAAGAATTTTTCATCGGCCAACGGCAAACCTTGTAAGAACGGCATAGCGGATGCGTCGACAGGCATAGACGGTAAGTCATTTCTTATTCTATCGACGACGAGCGACGAAATATTATACCTTATGTTAGGGTTAAAACGACAAGTGAACTGGAATGAACCCTTTACCTTTATGTTGTCTTTATTTACTGATAAACCTAATCTATCACAACATTTCGACGTTATAAAATTGCTCTGCGATGCACTATCTAACAAGCAACGCACACTATGACTCGTGTTACATGCGTCGGGTACCATAACCGCTGCAGTGGATAGCAGAACTGTAGTGTATACATTGCGTGTAAATAAATCTTCGGATACGCAAGATTGCGTTGATAGCGGCGCGGTAATGGACGTTGTACACAACGAAACGCTCTTGCTACGCGCATCGGGCGACGACGCGGGAGCAGCTGTTGTCGGTACGGTCGCGCGCGTTGATCCCGATGACTCGGCCGCGGTGGTCACAACGCGAGCGTTAGCAGGTTTGAAAGCGTCAAAGTGCAGAAAACTATGATGTTTACCTTTGCAAATTTTACATTTAGAGTTAGAGTTACAAGTCCCTGCCTTATGTATAACACTCAAACAATTTACACAAGCGTGTCGTTCCTTAACATATTTATAACGGTCGTTTGATGTCATTTTACAAAATGCCGGACACTTGTATAAATGATCATGTACAATATCCTTGCACAAACATTTGTATGTATCGGCCATAGCGACATAAGATTGCGGTTGTGGAGCTTTTGCGGTGGGTCGGTGATTCGGGTTCGAATTCGAGGTCAAACTTGAATGATAAGAGCGTTGTAATATATTAACTTGTTCCTTTACGTAGTCGGTTTAACTTTTAAAATTAGGAATTTTATCCTTTCGAAAATGAATTTTCGAAAGAACGAACTGTTTCGGGATCTAACTTTCTTAAGGCGGTATGTAATATAATAAAATCAGTTAAGTCAGGTATTTGTAAGTTTTTTAATGCGCTAACTGCGGTTACGAACGTATATAAAAATAATTTAAAGTTTCGAGCAGAAGAGTTAGAAATTGGTTTGAAGTCGAAAATTTGATTGATATAGGTCGATGCTAGCATGCGTTTATCATCGTACTTCTCTATAAGCGCGTTCAAAATAAGTTCATAATTCTCAGCACAAGGAGTAATACCGGCGAACACAGAATGCGTTTTGATTGTTAATTTACCTGGTAGGTAATATCATTTATCTAACTTACCTTACTTACTTGCATAAAATAATGACCATGAGCGAATATCATCATCAAACGACGCTAGCTCTATAGGCGGTAAAGACGGTCGCGATATTGTGGCCGATTTCGGACGTTCATTTGTTATTCGACTTGTAAGACGAGACATTACACGTTTTATATGACAGTATAGTTCCTCAAACGCGACCCATGACTAATATTCCACCTTTGCTTCTGGGTAGACTTGCATATTATATAAATTGTACTCGGTTAATACCCTTTCGAAATCACTTCGTAATGCATCAATCGAAATCGCGCCAGAAAGGAACTCTTCCCTGTCCACCTCACATCTACTTGTTGGGAGCGATCATAAATCGTTTGTAAGCGGTTAAATAAGGAGTCGCGCCTAGCTATAGCTATATTCAATAACATCATTAATTTGGGGTCTGGCGTTTCGGTCCTAGGTTCATTCGTTTTTGACGTGCTAGTTTTTGACATTTTTATAATAAATATATATTATATATATATATAGGAAATATTAAGGTTATAAGTAAAGCTTTAAATTTAACTAGCGAGCGATGAACAAATGCACAATTTATTAAAGCGTCGTAAACGCTAATCTATCGCGGAAATATCAGGTAGATTTATTAAACTGATCTAAATTTCTTCGTGAGCTAGCGGGTATGTAGACATTGTATTATGTATTGCGGTAAGTATATGGTAAGTTATATAGTAGCGATGAATATACGGCTTTAAATTAATGAAATAAATATATAATGTGTATATATATGCGTGAAATTAAGTAAAATATTATATTTAAATGTTTCTAAGTATATACATGGTTTTAATTATGCCTATATACTGCATAGAAATATTCCAACGAAGTGGCAAAAAATCGTTATCGAATTGAAAAGGTTTTAATCCGGGCGAAGTAACCAAAATGGTGACACGTGGTTCAAAATTGGAATAAAGTGGACTGTAATAGGTAGTTGGAATTGGATTTCGTTGAAATTTGCAACCGACACATAAAACTGAAGGTTATGGAGAACGCCGTCAGCTTCTATTCTTACTTGAGGTTGACACTCGCGTGGTACACTCCTAGTTTTCTTGCGCGATTTACACTTATTTTATACAATTCACGGCCGTGATTTTAGCGTATGATAATTAAATAAATATGCGAGTAGCGAGCGTGACACAATATGCTTCCGCGTGCGGGCGTGTTTTTTTACTTAAACTTTTTTCTTCTACCCGATTGTCGGTCGCAAGAAGGAATGAATGGAATGAATGAATGGTATTATAGAGGAAATTTGATTCGTCAATAAGATTGACCAAAAATGCGGAATATTTTAATTTGAGAAGTGGCTGTAACAGGCAGTGACCAAGCTACATTTGCGTTGAGAAATGAACATGATGAAGGTTCTAGATTTCAGTCAGGCAGATATATCAGCTCTTCAGAAGCTGTGTGGCGGATCTTAAGTTTCAACATTCACGAAAGAATGTTCACACCTGTGACTCATCTGGATGTTCAATTTTGAAGGCGGTCAACGTATATATTTCAACGCCGAAAATGTTACAGAACGATTAGAGAACCCTAGACAAACAACTTTGTTCCGTACTGGAACAGATTATTAATATATTATGTTTTTGGTTTATTTTTTTTTTCGTATATAATAAATAGTACAAAGCAACATAATTTTGAAGATATTATTTTTTCTATATTTCTATTAAATTCATTGGGTTAGCGATCAACTGTTTTCATTCTGAATGCAGCCATAATCTTGCGGGTTATGGCTCTCTGTGCGACACAAGCGCCACATGGATTGGCGGCAATTGTCAACAGTCTAATTAAAACCACCGACGCGCGCGCATACAAATATTTTTCGTGTTACCCAAGCTCATCTCTCAAGATCTCTTTCACCTGGAAGTGTTGTGCTTGGAACCTATGGACTCTTGTGCGATACACTCTGCTGAACTTTGATACTACTATCATTACAACGACTGCCCCGAGCTCCTTTAGCCAGCACCTGGATTCGTGGTTGCAGGGAGATTGTAGCGGTAAGTCGCTAAGCCCAGTAGAATATCGTACAAACTTTATTAGCATTCTTTCGACTTTGCCAAACTGATGATTTTGCAAAATCTCTTTTGTATGAGGAAGTTCCATCGTATTATACCTACGATAAGCAACGAGGTGTCTTTAATCGTAGACTTCGTGGCAGCCTGTAGATGGCGAGTCAGGTATTTTCAAAGAACATGTTCTTGGTAGAGTGTATACCGTTCAACCTAACAACGCTGAGTGTTTCTATTTGCGATTATTATTACATACAGTGCGAGGACCAACATCATTTATAGATTTGAGAAAAGTAGACGATGTTGTTTATCCAACTTATCATGCAGCTTGCCAAGCGCGTCGTTTGCTTAAAAATGATCAGCATTGGGATGACGCTTTAGCAGAATCCTGTGTTAGTGATAATCCACGACGGTTACGCCATTTATTTGTAACATTACTCACTTTTTGTAATTTGTCAGATGCTGTACAATTATGGGAAAATATAAAGAAAAATTTGCAGAAGACTTTCTTCGGAATATATCTCACAATGATGAAGGCGCAACTAATAATAATTTCCATGATCTTGCCATAAATCTGTGCTTATTAGCTCTTCAGGAAGACTTAACAGCAGTAGGCGGTAAATTACTCTGTGAATATGGTTTACCAACACCAACCTCAGTCGGAGAGGTTACCAATAGGGAATATTCTGCAGAGATTGGTTACAACTCAATGGAACTGCTGGCGACATTAGAAAACGACGTCCCAATGATGACTGCAGAACAACGTTCAGTCTATGATCGCGTGTGCGAGAGTATTCAGAATAATTTGGGAACAATATGGTTTTTAGATGCACCTGAAGGAACTGGGAAAACCTTTTTGACTAAATTAATATTAGTTTATCTTTGAAATCAGCGTAAAATTGCTCTTGCCGTGGCTTCATTAGGTAAAGCTGCAATATTGCTAACAGGAGGTAAAACTGCTCACACTATGTTTAAAATACCAATTGATTTAGATCGCACGGAAAGTCCAACCTGTAGTATTTCAAGAAATAGCAACAAAGCTAAGGCATTACGTGAGTGCAATTTAACCATATGAGATGAATGTACGATGGCCAACCGAAAAGGAGTAGAAGCAGTAGACAGAACTTTAAGGGATATAAGACAAAATGATCGACCAATGGGCGGTATCACGGTTTTATTTTGTGGTGATTTCCGACAAACCTTACCGGTAATACCACGGGGAACCTGATGAGGTTAGGGCTTGCCTAAAAAGCTCTTATTTGTGGCGTGATATACAATCGGTACATTTGACTATAAACCAGAGAACTGGAGATAGCCCGGATGATCGTCAATTTTCTGATAAATTATTGAAGATTGGGGAAGGTACCTATCCACAACTACACCAAGGAAAACTTATTCTGGCGCCTGAGTTATGTTGTATAGTGCAATTCCAACTACATCTTATATCGTCGGTTTACGGTGATGTAACAATTATATTAAATAGGGACAATTTTTGGCTATGCGAAAGATCCATTTTAACTCGCAATGACCAGGCATATGAGATTAATAACAAAATACTGTCGAATATATAGGGGGAAAGCAAAGTTTATGGTTCAATAAATAGAATGGTCGATGAACAAGAAGCCACTAATTACCCGATAGAATTTTCAAATTCTTTAAACATGCCCGGACTTCCTTCTCATGAAATTTGTTTAAAAATTGGCATTCTGATTATTCTGCTCCGAAATTTAAGACCACCACAACTTTGTAATGGCACTCGGCTAAAAGTAACCCAGTTGCAACAAAATATAATCGAGGCTCAAATTTTAACAGGTTGCGGTGCAGGAGAAACCGTCTTTATTCCCAGAATTCCCATAATACCAAATAATTTTCCATTCCAATTTAAAAGAACGCAATTACCAGTATCATTGTGTTATGCAATGACAATTAATAAGGCTCAAGGGCAGACTTTTCGTGTTGCTGGAGTAGATCTCGGTGTCAGTTGTTTCTCGCATGGTCAGTTGTACGTCGCTCTTTCCCGGGTTAGTAGTTCTAGAAATCTTTATGTTCACGTGCCGGACGGGTCAACTTTCAACATAGTTTACCCGGAAGCTTTGCGCTGAAGTATTTTTGTTCAATAAGTACTTAAGCCTCATGTGAACGTGATCTAAACAATATTACCAATATATTAACTTAATAACACACAAGGAGTTACACTCCATCCAAAGCCCAGCGACACTATAACATATTTAGGAATGACGTCTTAGCAAAATTTGTTTAGTCTGATCGGCATTTCCTGTTGACTTACAAAAATGAAAGATTTAGAACGTCTCGAATCGTCTCGCAAATCACGTTGTTTTCCCGTCCCCGGGCTCTTAGAATTCAACATCAGACGTTTCAGATCTTCGATTTTGACGACCCTGTTGTCGCTGGCATAAGCAACAGGATCCGCGTACGAAGTCGCGGACAGAAGCTAGTCTTAAGTAAAAGTAGCTCAAATTACTCCTTATGACATCAGTTATCTGCCAGTGAAAGTCCCGTCAAAATCGGGCCAGCCGTTTCAGAGATTAGCTGGAACAAACAGACAGACAGAGAGACAATAATTTTAAAAATCATGTTTTTGTTATAAGTACTGTATATACTTTCATATGCATATAGTAAAAAGCTGTTAATTCGACATTACAAACAGACACATCACTTTTATTTATTTATGTAGATAGGGTCCTTAGAATATGGTAGCACTCAGCTATCTTCCCTATTAAAACTAGGATGTTTTTAATTTCAATAGCCTCGCAAATCATCATTGGTAGGAGTCGGTGTTCTATTGCAAGGATTTGTTGTCTATCAGATCCGATATAATAGCTGAGACGATACGAAACATGTTGACATATTTACTTTGAACTTTCATTCAAAGATGCGTAAGAAAAACCCCAAGTAAAAAAAGTTAAAATTAAACGTGATAAAATCCGTAACATTAGTTTTATTTCATGTGTGGAATCATAATCATAGAACTGCATTTATTAAATTTTTATGTCTACTCGAACGTTAAAAAAATCTACATGTATTTTATGGTGCAAATCAATATTAAATAGGACCAATGATATGAATAAAATATCTCAAATAAACATTATACTGTAAATTGATAGAACACCATGAAATCCATCATTATTTGGTTAAAACTAAATTAACTTTAATTATGAATGTAAATAACAAGAATAACTTTTGTTTCCAAAGCAATTTACCTTTCTTTAGGATACATCGGAAGACATGCCCGATATAGAAAATAATAGGTGTTTCTAGACATATATTTTCCCGTGTTTCTGTAGCATATTATCTATGCTAAATAGCAATCATCTACGAAATATCTTTCACAAACATATTTTTTCAGACAAAAACACCAAGGTGACTCTAAAAGTGATCGAATTTTTCTAAATTTGCCACGGAATAGCATTTAATGATGTTCTTAAATTCATACACACGCGTGCGAAGCTGCAGGTAAAAAGCTAGTATTTAAATAAATCTAACCTACTCGCTGGTTACATGATTTACCACCAAGTAATTTCAGCACATTACTTGATGAGGAAAGCTTGCGCGTTGCCGTAGGAATCCGATTAGGAGCGACGATTTGTCAACCCTATCAGTGCCCCTGTGTGTAGTGCAGTGTCGACAAGTTTGGGCTCCACGGACTTTCATGTAAGAATAGTGCTGCTAGGTTTTCATATGACAGTTCTTTGAACGATGTCAACCGCAGGGCTCTTGTCTCTATAAATATTCCCTCGGTTTTAAAGCCTTGTGGAATATTTAGAGACGATGTCAAGAGGCTCGACGGTATTACTTTGGTCTTTTGGTAGAGAGGTAAAGCCCTAGTTTGGGATTCTACTTGCGTAGACAATTTAGCGGCTTCTCATCTCAGGGGTACCTCGTTTAGAGCCGGAGCGGCATCAGAGCCGCTGAACTGAGTATGTGGTGCAAATATGAGTCTCTGAGAGATGACTACCTACATTGTTATGCCATTTGCTTTAAAGAATATCGGTCCGTGGTGCCCACGTGCAGCGAAGTTCCTAAATAAACTCTATCCGCGACTGGTCGTCACTGCTGGTGATAAGAGGTCTGGTTCTTTTCTCGCTCAAAGGCTAAGTATAGCCATTCAGCAAGGAAACGCAGCCAGCGTTCTTGGCACGATTTTATTACAGGGAGTAGGACTGTATGATAATTAAGTTATAGTATATATTAAAGAAAAAATAAAAAAATAAATCTTGCGTCGGCAGGAATTGGTTTCTTGGTTTCCAAACACAAGCATTACTTGCTTAAATGAAGACCCCAATCAACTATCTAATTAATTTAAGTTTTGTGAAGAAAAATAATTTTTTTTTGCGCCCGAAGCAATTTGGAAAAGTTCTACCCCGTTGGGAGGCGGAAAATGCATTATGCATACCACGATAGCCGGTCTATCGTGGTTATGGGGGACTCACTGCCTACAAGGGGAACCTAAGTGATACCCCCTAAAAACCGCCTTTGGGGACTGGCAACCAGCTGTTTAAAGCTTCTTATGCCGTATCTAAAGCGACCCTCTTTTGGGAAAAGAGGGCGCAGGCGGCTACAAGCTGCTTAGGGAGTGCCTACGAAGGCAAATTAATTTTGAATAATTTAATTTAATTAGAATTGGCCTGAGCCGCCAGGAGGCAGTTCAGGTCGTTTGACAATTTATTGGGCGGGTCCGAGAGGGTGTTTCTCAGCCTGCGGACGCTATAGCGGGAGGGGCGAGTGGGGCTGCATAAATAGCTGCCTCACGAATTAGTGTGTTATTATGCGACTCTGAGACTTTGAAGAAGTTTTCAGAGAGTTTTTTAATAAATTGTTGAATTGTTGGGATTTCTAAGTCCCGATGAAGGTCGGCATTACGGACGTACCAAGGTGCGTTCGCAGCTCGACGACAGAAGAGGTTCTGAACTACTTGGAGTTCGTTAATGATTTTAGGGTCAGCGTGTGCAAATATAGGGGCCGCGTAAGACATTACCGGTTGTATACAAACCTTATAAAAGGTTCACTTATTTCTTAAAGACATTTTACTATGTCGGCCTAACATACTGTTAAGCCTATCTAGATTAAAACGAGCTAGACGTGTTACTCTTTTGACATGAGGCTCGAAAGTGAGCTTATAGTCAAGGGTGACACCTAAATATTTAGCTGACGTATGCCAGGGGACAGGGGTCCTTAACATACGTATTGGTGGAATATTTTTATGATTCTTGTTACGGCGTCGTTTAAAATCGAATTGAACTGCGGTGCTCTTCTCCGGGTTCACATCGATGCGCCATTTTCGGAACCAATCTCGTAGGTCATCGACTGACTTTTGGATCTTGTTCCTTGCGGAAGATAACATATGAATTTTGCAGTAAAGAGCAGTGTCATCTGCGAAGAGTAAGAGCTGTACACCATTCGACGGGATTGGAATGTCGTTGGTGTACAAGATGTACAGGAGGGGAGCTAGTACTGATCCCTGAGGAACACCAGCTTTAATGGGGCGCTGAGAGGATAACGTGCATTCATGTCTAAAACGAAAGGTACGATGTTGTAAGTAAGAGGCCACGAGATGTACTAGACGATCGGAGAGTCCTATTCGATATAATTTGAATATAAGGCCTTCGTGCCAGACTCGGTCGAAGGCTTTGGCAATGTAGAAAAAGACCGCGATTGTCTTTTGTCGACGTGGATAAAAACCGCTGAGGATATATTCCACAATGCGGTGAACTTGTTGGGGACAGGAGTGTTTCGCTCGGAAACCGAATTGATGGGGAATGATAAGAGGGTCGCCGTCTGTGGGAAAAAGATGGCGCCTCATGCGATTTTGGATGACTCTTTCAAAGAGCTTGCCCATGGCCTTGAGGAGGCTAATGGGACGATGACTAGAGGGGAGGTTAAGAGGCTTGCCTGGCTTGAGAATCCCAATGACAGTTGCCTCTTTCCAAGTAGTGGGAAAGTAACTAAGATTGAAGCAGGCGTTAAAGATAATAGATAAGAGGGTTAACACCTGCTCTGGAAAGTATTTAAGGGCTTGGTTGGATATGCCATCCGCGCCCGGAGCCTTTTTGGGCTTAAGTCCTTAGATGAGGGATGAGATCTCATCATTGGACACAGTGATAGGGTCAGAGGTTGTGGGGGGTGAGTTCCAGCGGCGGACCTCATCCTCCACTTCCTGAATATGTGAGGGGTCGACAGGTTGAGAGCTAGGAGAGCATTGTGCGACAATGCTGTCTGCAAAGCACTCAGCCTTTTCGTCGTCCTCGAAGGCAACAGTACCGTCGGGGCGGGAGAGAGGGGGAGTGTGAGTTATAGCGTCTATACGGAGGGCTCTAGCCATCTGATAGTAGGTTGTATGAGAGGGAGTTATATTCTCCATGAGTTCACTCCTTTGGAGGTCTCGAAATTCGGAAAGGCATAAACGGAGTTTTCGTTGAAGACGATTAGCCGTATGCCTATATTCGGGGGTGGGATATTTTACTGCTCTCCGGAAAGCAGCTTTTTTAGCTTTTAATAGGTTGCTAATATGTAGGGGAAGCCCACTATTATTAGCAACCGGGACGACCCTTTTATTCTCCTTAAGGGAGGATTTAATTAGGGTTGAAAGTGAATCGACAGCGGTGTCGATTTTTTCGGGACTGTCTAAGTCTAAGTCCGACGATAGGTAGTTAGGGGAGTCCTGTGAGTCCATAGCTTTTGCTAGGGACTCCTTCAAACCCTTCCAGTTAGTGAAGGTTTTCGTGGTTATAATAGGGGGTGGCTGATGGCGAAGAATAAGGGAGACTGGTCTGTGATCGGATCCTATATCGTCTAGTGTCTCAATTGACCTGAGGTTGAGTGAAACTCCTTTGAGTAACGCAAAATCTAGTACATCGGGGTTATAATCGGTGGCATCGGGATAGTGAATTGCACCGACAGGACTGTGAACGGTAAGGTCAAGAGACTGCGTGAAATCAAGCAGTATCCTGCCACTACGGGTGATAGTACGGCATGTCCATTCAGTATGCTTAGAGTTAAAATCTCCAAACATAATTATTGAATTGCCTAGAGATAAGATGGTCTCAAAATCATTTTTGAGGGGGAGGATTCCAGTGGGAATGTAACAGGAGGCTATGACTAAAGACTGATGTCCCGTCATAGCTAACCTGCATATCGTTACTTCCATATTGGTAAGCTGCGGAGTATCAATATTAGAGCAATGTAGTGTTTTCTTGTAATAAATGGCCGTGCCGCCGCCTCGGCGGTCGGGCCTGTCATTACGAAGAAGAGAATAATTATTAATTGAAAGGCCTATAGTGTCCTTAGATTTTAAGAATGTTTACTGTAAGAGGAAGATATCGGCTTCGCGATCTCGAAGGAAGAGCTTGAGCTCTGGGAGGTTATTTCGCAATCCGCGAATGTTAAATGAAATAAGCGATAACCCTTTAGGCTTGACACGATCGTGACTTTTAGGCAGAGCAGAAGGCTCTGTCATTGTAAGCTAAGTTAATTAAGTTAACTTAACTTACAACGAACGCAATAGATTATTGTGCTCTACGAGAGTCAAAAGACGGTTCTGAGGGGACCGAGCAGCGCGCAATTTGCTCGCTAATACCGAAATTTCATTGACGTCGATGTTCCTTATCGCGGCGTAAACCGTGTTAAGGTCATCGGCTATTGATGGCTGTTTCTGCTGCGGAGCAGAGGTTGCCTGCGGTGAATCAACCTTTTTGGGGCCCCAGGGAAAAACTGGAGCCTGCGTAGGCTTTGAAAAGCCCGGATGTGGACTAAGAGGTGCCTGCGGCGGTCTCGGGGGACCTGAGGTCTGAGGGGGTCGTGCGAAGCCCTGAGACGGCTGAGATACGCCCTGACGGGGCTTCCTAATGTATAGCGCCGGGAATGAACGGTCGTTTACCGGCGGCGGGACCTGCCTATTTATGCGAGGACGAGGGGCGCACGGGCATCCTCTTTAGCTTGCCGGGTGGCCTGTCTGTTGACACAGGACGCACGCGGGCGGGGATACGGCATCTTTAGGCCGGGGACACTCTTTGGTGTTATGTGGGTCTAGGAACTTAACGCACCTGGGTGGGGCGGAGCAATTGGCCGCCGCGTGACCATACAGTTGGCAGCGGTGGCACTGGGCCGGGAAACCGCGCCTATGCGGTGAGTCAACCTTAACTCCAGATAAGCCGCACACCGTGCGTACTTGCCGGAAGATGGTTTTCGCCTCCAGAACGTTAGCTAAGATAACTAAGACTATCGAGTATCTCAACCCGGTTCTGCTGTGCATTTTGTGCACAGCCTCAACGGGGAAACCTTGTGACTTAAGGTCATCAAGGATCTCCTCGTTGAAGAGTTCAAACGGGACGCCTCGGATGACGGCCCCGACTTTACGCTCTTCCGGAAGAGCGTATGTGTGGTACGATACACGTTCATTTGTAAAAAGCCTAGTGAGGCGGCGAAAATCGTCTATCGAATTCGGTATTATTTTTATTGCTACGCCCATGTTGGTAGCAAGATCGTATTTAATACCCGAGTCGTAGCAGATCTTGCTAAGTTGGGTAAATTTTGCCTTGTCTCTCAAAAAGACAGGGGGCGGGACTTGTTTTTTCGCGAGTTGCGGAGCGCAACGCGTGGCCGGTTTCGTTGGCGCACCGATGTCTAACGACATAAGGGGGACGGGGCAGCGACGGTGGATGCGGAGGAAGACGCGGCAGCTAGGGCTGCGGGGGCTGTGGCAGCGGCAGGGGCTGCGGGGGTAGGGGGGGGGCACGGGCCGCTGCGGCGGGGGGCAAACGGTTTATCGCAGCGCGCTTCGCTGCGCGCTTTGACGACACCGTGGTGAATGATGATTCGTTCGAAGAAGCACCGGTGTCATCGGAGTCAGAGGACTCCGATGTCCTGGTGCTGGACTCTGCGGCGGACCTCTTCCGGGAGGCAGATACTGATAACGTTGACGCGGAGTCGGAGTGAGAGCACTCCATTTCTACTTCCAACGTGGCGAATGAGATCCGGGACTCTAGATGTGCAGCTAATACGGCCGGCGGTTGGTTTGCCTGACGGGCGGGAGAAGCCAGAAGGGCTAGGGCGGCGGCAAGCGTCTGCGGGTCGTCCATCCTGTTGATGGCCTCCAAAAGGGACGATTTTAAGTCCTGAGTGGACATTTTAAGGGATTTCGAATTAACACTATACGTAAGGGCGTGGGGGTCACCGTACTCAAAAGTACGGGACGTTCAATATTCTGAAACAGTCCCCTGTTCTTAAAAAAACAGGGTCTTGCTCTGAAGAGCAAGTAACGTATTCCAAGAAACACAGATACACGATTTATATAATACACAAATAATTATAATAAACTTATAAATTAACTAGTATCTACTATATATATAAAGAAGCGGTCAGTCAGACCTCTCCGACCGAGGGCGGGGGGTAAAGACTGAGAGTTAGCGAGTAGTCACTTACCGAGCTTCAGCGCTATATAGCGCTAACACTGAGGAGCGCGGGCGCGGAACGGGCACTAACGTAGGGACGTTAACGCGTGCGGGCTACCTGGACACGACCGCTCGAGAGCCATGCCACAGGTGAGATGAAAAATAAATTATTTTATTTTATTTTTATTTACAGTAGACAAATTTGCTATTGGTCGTAATGAGTTCGACAGCGAGCGACGATTGCCGATATTCTGATAGTGCTTATTTCATTTTCATTTTACTTTTAGACTTTTAATTCCGAATATGGTGACTTGGTCAATGGGATGTCCCGCCATAAGTCTGGTGTCAAGTAGGCATAGGTCTTAGCTATTGCAGCATAGGTTGCTTTAGCAAAATTGCCCAATGTACCAGTTGATCCACGAGCAGAAGTGTAACAATCTTGAACACCAGCCATCTGGAGTAGCTTTTTAGGAACCGGAGCTGATACAATGCCAGTACCACGGGGTGCAGGTATCAGTCTTACAGTTACTGATCCACACTTTCCAGTGACCTTGCACGGCACAGTGTGAGGTTTTCCAATTTTATTACCCCAGTATCCTCTACGGACAGGAAGAACTGATAATTTAGCAAGTATAATCGCGCCTCGGATGGCAGTGGCTACTTCCTTGCTGCATTTAACTCCAAGCCCAATATGTCCATTATTGTCTCCAATGGCTACAAACGCCTTAAAGCGAGTGCGTTGTCCGGCACGTGTTTGTTTCTGCACAGGCATAATCTTAAGAACTTCATCGTTCAATGAAGCGCCAAGGAAGAAATCAATTATTTCAAATTCTTTGATGGGCAAAGAGAAAAGATAAATGCTCTCAAGCTTGTCAATTTTTCCTTCTCGCACCAAGCGTCCTAGTTTAGTGACTGGCACCCATTCTTTCTGGTCTTCTTTGCCGCGACCACGACCGCGTCCACGACCACGTCCACGGCCACGCGGGCCTCCACGACCCCTATCGCCACCACGAGAACCAAAGCCTCCGCGAAAACCGCCACGTCCACCGGCTGGAGCTGCGTCCGCCATTTTTGAACTGTGCACACAGTGGGACGTTCAATTATTTATATTATATTATTCGCGCTCTCATTGGCTGTGGATCACGTGATCGTTTCTAGTGTATTTTGTAAGGTGAAAAATGTTGGTAGTGTTATCACATTATCAGAAAGTACATTACAAAGGTGCGAAACATTGTTAAAAAATCGACAAGATCATAAGTTAAATATAGTGATATCGTTTTACCAGTGAATTTATCTCCAACCCAAGGTTATTAATGTCAATGATAGATATAGATATTTTTTTCAATTTAACCAATGAGGTAATTAAAAAAAAATCTTAATTCTATCCCATTCTACATTTACTTTTATGTTACCGTTAGCTGTATTTATTGTTGTGCGTTTAAGTAAACTTCATTTTATGTACTTCTTGAAAAGAGAATGAAGAGCTAGATTCTCTATAGAACTTTGCCCCACCCAAAAGTGTGGTGTACACGAATGTCGTATTCAACATTTTTTTCTACTTTATTACTTCATCCAAATTATATAATTTGAAGTCTCTAGAACTTGCGATTTTCTTTTAAACTGGACTTTAGTAACTGCATTTACCACATTTTTTAGAACAGCATTCATAGCAGTTCATTGTAATTTCAGAACATAAATTGTCAGGCGCTAATGATATATATAAATAAGAATTTGAGAATTTAAGGAGCATAATAATATAATGATCAGTAATATTGGAAAAAGAGTTCTCTTGTATAGGATCTAAAAGCAGGAAAAAGTGTAACGGCAAAGAAAGCGGGAATCAGTACAAGCAAAAATGTGATATAATCATAATCAATATATTTCACAAGCACAAATTAGTAAATGTGTGAAAATATTCGATATTAAGCGTTACCGGCCTTTTAGAAAGGCCGGCAATGCATCTGCGATTCCCCTGTTGCGGTTGTTCATGGGCGGCGGTAGTCACTTACCATCAAGTGAGGTTACCATCTTCTATAAAAAAAAATAACATACATTCTTACGATATTGACACAATGACATACTTTTTTTTTTTTTACTTATTATAAGCCAGTGCTTGACCACAATCCCACCTGGTGGTAAGTGGTGATGCAGCCTTAGATGGTAAATTGCACTGTCTTATCGTAACAAAAGTCTATTCACTCTTGCCTTGAAGACGCCTAGATTGTATTCGGACGGAAAGATAGACGCTGGCAAATTATTCCACTCGTTTGCTGTACGCATTACAAAAGACGAAGCAAACCGTTTGGTTCTAATGCGTGGAATATCGACAACAAAGGGATGAAGACCCGCCGACCGTCTGGTTGTCCGATGGTGGAAAGGAGAGGGAGGAATTAAGGCGTGTAATTCCTGCGCACACTCACCGAAATGCATCCTATAGAATACCGAGAGACTGGCTACTCTGCGCCTGTGCTCAAGGCTGACAAGATTGGTTTCAACCAAATCAAGGTCACCAATGAGCCTCTTAGCACGTCTCTCCACTGAGTCCAATGCTGCCAGGTGGCATTTTGCAGCACCAGCCCATATGTGACAGCAGTACTCCATGCACGACCGGACTTGGGCTTTATATAAGGTAAGAAGCTGCCCCGGCGTGAAGTACCGCCGCACCCTTGCAAGGACACCAAGTTTCCTTGCGGCTGCTTTGGCTCTGGACTCAATGAACCGCCCAAAGTTTAGGTTCGGAGAAAATTCAATCCCTAACAACTGAAGGCGGTCAGTGTACTCCAAGGATACATTCCGGAAAGTAGGAGCCAAGGTGAGCGGGCTCTTTTTAGCGGTAAAAAGACACGCTTGTGTTTTGGAGGCGTTAAATCTCACGAGATTGGCATCGCCCCATTCGGAGACTGCCTGTAGTGTGAGACTCACACGCTCAACCATAGCCTCTCTTTCTGACTGGATTTGATCCCGACTGGCCCGGGCGCTTGGTTGGTATCTTTCCACAACTGTGCTGTCGTCTGCATACCCATAGACACCGGGAATGAGCAGATCATTTATATGCAGCAGGAAGAGAGTTGCGGAGAGAACGGACCCCTGAGGAACACCGGCGTTAGTCGCCACAGTATTGGATGAGCAGCCATCAACGACGACCCGGAGAGACCGTTCACTCAGAAAGTCCTTCACCCAGACAATTAGGCCAGGGGATAAGCCGTACGCTGAAAGCTTGCCTAATAGACTAGCGTGCCAAACCCTGTCAAAAGCCTTCGAAACATCTAGGGAAACAGCAAGTGCTTCACCACTGTTCTCGAGGGCTTCGCCCCATATGTGAGTGGCATACGCTAGAAGATCCCCAGTTGATCGATTTCGGCGAAACCCGTACTGGCGATCACTGAGGAGATCATTTTGCTCTAGGTATGCCATAAGGTGGGCGTTCAATATACGCTCCATAATCTTGCAGAGTATGGAGGTAATTGAAATTGGCCGATAGTTGGCAGGGTCCGTACGGCTACCTTTTTTAGGCACAGGCTGCACATTGGCCAGCTTCCAAGATTTAGGCACTATTCCAGTCCTGAATGAGAGGCGAAACAAGCGTGTCAACACAGGAGACATTCAGGTGCACAGACCTTTAGAACTATAGCTGGTATACCATCAGGTCCACTAGCTTTATTCACATCTAGACTTCGCAAGGTTTTAAGAACCTCCTTGTTGGTGATACGGACCTCAGTCATAGAGGTATCGCAGTGAGGTAATTGTGATGGTACGCTGTTGCTACTGTCCAGACGCGAATTGCAAGCAAAAAGAGAAGCAAGTCCGCTTTCTCCTTAGCCGCATGCGCCAGTGAGCCATCTGGTTTTACCAGCGGAGGCAGTGTAGACCGACAAAAGTTTGTCTCGACCGCTTTGGCGAGAGACCAAAAAGCTCTACTGCCAGATGGTTTGACAGAGAGCTTTGTGCCGATGCGTTTAATGCGGTCGAAACTGGCTTGGCGTAATGCCTTTTTGCACGACTTGGCGGCTTGGTTAAAGGCTCTCTTCTTAAGGCTAACATCCGGAGCTTTACGGTCTCGAGCATCGACCCAGGATAAGTACGCCATATGCTTGTGCTTTTCAGCACGAGCGCACTTGGCGTTAAGCCAAGGGCGAGCTTTACCACCAATGGGCACGTCAGCAAAGGGGATGAAATACTCCATCGCTTGACGTATCACATTGGTTATGGCATCCGCGCAGCTCGATGGGTCTCTAGAGGAGAAGCAGACCTGCCGCCAAGGATAAGATGCAAAGAAATGCCGCATCTCATCCCAATCTGCTGACTTGTATCGCCACATTCGTCGCATCCCGTGGAAATCGTAGTTAGGTGGGGAATATAACGATACAGATTTCACCAGACAGTGGTCCGAAGTTCCCAAGGGTGAGGTAACCTGAACATCGTACCTGTCTGGATCGGTCGTCAGCAGAAGGTCGAGGCAGTTAGCTGTGTGCCCATCCACATCAGGTACCCTAGTCGCTTGTTGCACCAGCTGGGAGAGCCCCAGCGACAAGGCAAAATTCCACGCCTCTCTCCCAGCGTGGTCGGTCTTCTGGTATGGGAACAGCCAGTCCTGATGACAGACATTAAAGTCCCCCAGAAAAACCAACTGTGCATTAGGGTACCGATTTAGAGCCACATCAGAGGCTTCACTGAGGTGTTCAAACAGCCTAGTTGTCTCCTGGTCGCCGCTGTGCGATCGATAGACACAAGAATAAATAATTTTATCCATTCCAGTGTCTATCAATACCCAGATCGTAGAGAAAGTGGGGTCTTCAAGGTGACGGAGACGCTTACAGCAGATGTCGTTGCGGACGTAAACACAGACTCCGGCGCGCTGATGGAAATTATGCTCCAATGTGTACCCAGGGTAGCCAAGGTACGCCGCATCTAGAGGACATCTGATCTGCGTCTCAGTCAAGAAGAGTAAGTGCGGCTTGTCAGTCTCAAGGTGGTAATGGACTGCATTGAGATTACAGTGCAGGCCTCGGATGTTTGTGAGGTGCACTTTAATGGAGAGGGAGTGCAACCGCTGTACAAACTTACTCTTCTTTTTCCTTTTTTTCATATATGGTGGGAGTGAATAGGTTGAGAGAATGGCAGTTGGACGAGGCGTCACACATATAACCTAGGGACGCAAACAGAGTCATAGCATCGATGGAACCTAGCATGGAGATCGCGGGGACGCCCG
Source organism: Parnassius glacialis (assembly GCA_033319125.1). Classification (NCBI taxonomy): domain Eukaryota; kingdom Metazoa; phylum Arthropoda; class Insecta; order Lepidoptera; family Papilionidae; genus Parnassius; species Parnassius glacialis. The sequence continues at coordinate 41,398,517 of JAVANC010000004.1, forward strand.
AACCCCCCTGGAAATCGCCACCAGGCCCTCTCCTCCGGTCGCCAACCGGCATCGTGGAGCCATCCCAGGATTTTTCGTAAGATGGCGGGGCAGCCTTTCATGAGTGGCTGGCTCATTAATTGGGCCCCCAACTATCTACGGTCGGCCAGCGGTGCAGCCGTGCTTCGAATCCCGCTAACCTCCATAACCAGGCACCTGACACTAAGAAACAGCCGCGTCGCAACCGGTCCGTATGCGTAACGCAACTGTCCAGACCCATTCTCCCTAAGATATGGGTTTCACCTAACATCATACCGGAACACGATTTGCATCATTTGGCGGTATGTCTTTGCCAGGTGGGTGGTAACTAACCCTCGGCCGGGCCTCTCACTAGTAGAGGACCAACCTACCACCAGTATGTAGTACTGCTCGTTTGGCACTACCCAGGGGATACGTGTAGGGAATCAGGGTTCAAGTAATTCCTACGGACGCGAGCAGCTTCATCCCCCAAAATGTGTGTATCATTTTACAAAATGCACGAAAATCAATGATTATTATTCAGTAATTATCTAACGCAATTCATGATTATTATCAACTTATAATAATAATTGGAAATAAAAATTGATAATTAACATTTTATTTGACATTAACTAATTTATTATGTACTAATTAATTTTAATGGAAATATGTATTACTTGATACTTTATGCGTACGTATTATATTCATTCGTTCAAAGAAACGCAGATGTTATTAGAAAAGACTGGAAATGTAAATTAATGAATTGTAAATATTAATCGTTGAATTCCTTTTTAGGGTTCCGTACCGCCAAAGGAAAAAACGGAACCCTTATAGGATCACTTTGTTTTCCGTCTGTCTGTCTATCTGTATGTCTGTCTGTCTGTCTGTCTGTCTGTCAAGACCCTTTTTCTTAGGAACGCGTGGAGGTATCAAGCTGAAATTCATATCAAATACTCAAGTCTACTGTCCCTTAGAGATGTGAAAAAATCAAAATCAAAAGATACAGCCGTTTATGCCGTAAATTTTTTACATTCGCAAGGGAATCAAAACCTACAGGGTACTTCCCGTGAACTCAGAATCTTGAAATTTGATACGAAGCAACGTTTTATAGCACAGATAAAGGAAAAATTGCGAAAAACATAAATTTTTGTTACATCATATAGTAAAAATATTTTTAACAATTTTAAACGTATATACCTATAGATTTGTTCGGAATCCTCAGTACACGAGTCCGACTCGTACTTTGCCGGATTTTTAAATAATATTTTACCGCAAGTTGTACAAAATAACGATTTATCACAAAAACCTTCAAAATTCATAAGATTATTTTTCATATTTTTACCTTTTTAAATTATAAACCCCCGAATATTTTACTATTTATATTATATAGAGACTTCCGAAGTGTCTGCCTGTTTTTTCTTACTTCTTTATCAACTTAGCTGATGGATAGTCATTATTATTATATGAATCAAACAATTTTTTTGACGATTTTTTTGCGGCTTACCTGTATGTGCAGTATCAGGTGTACCCAGGTAGGCCAGACAAACATTCATATACCTGCTTATTGGGTGAATTGATACTTTTCAACAAAGTTTCACGATGCATCAAACACTTCATGAAAAATGCATCATGAGCTCTCGGATCATTATTGCCATTCACTTTTCGGTCATTTTTTACACCTTTCACACCTAAGCGTTTCTATATCAACCGCCGGTCAAACTAAAGAGTCCCCATTTCATTTTACCTCAGGTATAGGGCTTTAACTGAAAATAACGTGAAGATTATTGAAATACCGTAAGTCTGCCACTCACTGGCTCTTAAACCATTACGAATTCTGCCGTTTAGGTATTCTATTTGGTAAATCCATGAAAGATGTTGGTCAAAAATGATTCCAAGATATTTTGTGTAATGTACTCGCTCAAGTTTTTATAATTACAATTGAAAGATTCGCATCACCACATTAATGAATTTTTAGTGGAGTTTTATTAGAGGCCTGTGTTTTGTTATCTATAGTGAAGCACATATAGTTAGTTTTATTAACATTTAGTGTTAGTAGATTATGTTTAAGCCACCTAGAAACCTTAGAAAGATCCTTTTCAGCCTTCTCATAATAACTTATAAAACTTTATGACTAGACTACTACTTTGGTACCATTGACGTCCAAATCTACCACCGCGCGCGTTCATTGGTCAGATGAAGTAACGCGCACTTCCTCGGCTTCCTGGGACACAATTCCGTCCCTTTTCACGAAAACACTCCCGCAAAAAGCGAAAGAAAAGATCTAACACATCTAAAATAAAGCAATTACAAGCTTATACATAGCTAAGGCCTTCGATGAGGTTTGGCACAAAGCGTTTCTTTCGAAGATTCCCTTTTATAGGCTTCCCGAGAAATTATACAATTGGGTCACTAGTTTTCTTACAAATCGGAGTTTTAAGGTCTTAGTCAACGGCGTATGCTCCGACCCTGGTAGAATACCAGCATTTACAGGCTGCTATCTATCGCGTACCCTCATCCTTCTGCATATTGTGACGGTGCATTATTATTAATAATTAAATTCTATATAGAGGCGTCTAAAATATCTTAAAAGTAATATTTTGAACAAATAAAATGCATTAAAAAAACATAACGTTAAATTATATTAATTTCGAACATTAAGTATTACAGATTAGAAAAGAGCAGAATTATAATATATAAAATATTCAATATCAATTACATTTAATTCTTATAGAAAGTAACTTTTTTTACATTAACCGCTGGTTCGGAAAAAAACATCTGTCTTGGGAAGAACCAGCAAGAAACCTAGCAAGACTTTTTTTAAAAGCATAATTTACAATAAAATATTATACACAATTTTTTTTAATACATTTAGTAGCGGTCACCTCATTCACAGGGGTTATTATCAATCATGTACTCTTTAGTAACATAATAACCCTTACTAAACAATTTTTGCTTAACAAATATTTTAAACCTTTTGATAGATAAGGTCTGCATATTTTCTGGGACTTTGTTACTGACTCTTTGGAGGCGAGTAACTGGTATAACTGACCTGTGCTTGTTCCTAGTATTTACAGAATGTACATCACTATTTTTATTACAACTATTTTCGTTTTTGTCTAGCTACATTAAATTTGATTAAAGTTAAAGTTATAGTAAAGTAAAGGCTTAATATTGTCTTTGCAAACTCATTAAATTTACTAAATTTTGCTTAAAATATTCAAAAGGTATGAAATAATAGAAATACAAATCGATTATCTCTATATATAAAAATCTGTTGCTGTCCGTTAGTCCCGCTAAAATTCGAAAACGGCTCGACTGATTTTGATGAATTTTTTTTGTGTGTGTTTTTTATATAGAAGAGGGGGCAAACGAGCATATGGCTCACCTGATGGTAAGTGATTACCGCCGCCCATGAACAACCGCAATATCAGAGGAACCAGGGGAATCGCAGATGCGTTGCCGGTTTTAAAAAAGGAGTAGACTCTTTTCTTGAAGGTCCCTAAGTTGTATCGGTTACGCGCACGCTGGTGTTTACATCCCGAGCCGCCGAAGTTCCAACCCAGGCCTGATAACACTCCTGCTTACTATGTAATGTAGTCTTACAGGAGCGCCAAACCTAGGCTGAGATCTGCCTCCGATGGGTACCACATATGATGGAATAAATAGTTCCATTCCCTGTAGCACCACATTAGCGACAGAGTCAGTAACAGCGTGGGGATCATCCGGCGAGAAGCAAACCCGCCCCCATGGGTAGGATGCAAAGAAAGACTGCATTCCGTCCCAATCCGCTGACCTGTAATGCCAAACACGGCGGCAACCTGCAGAACGCAACCGCGAGGGGAGCGTGAGTGGCACCACACTTCGGATCAGATAATGGTCCGAAGAGCCGAGAGGCGCATTTACGGAAACCTGATATCCGCCCGGATGAGAGGTCAGTAGAAGGTCCAACAGGGACCTACTACTACCATCTCGAAACGGCGAAGCCGGCTTTGCTCTCTCTGACCGAGACGCAGGTGTTCTACTCGGCTGATACTTCGTATCTCTCCTATGCGGGGTACAAATTGGAACACTCCTTGGTACCTCGGGCTGGAGTTTGCATATATGTCAGAGAGGACATTTGTTCTCGACGCCTCGGCAGTCTTGAAGGTACGGACCTGTCCATCCTTTGGCTACGCGTAGACAGCAACAACCATCCGCGCGTCTATGAGTGCCTCTATAGGTCTCATAGCGGTAATGCCGACACAGACTGACTCATCAACCACGTCCAAATGGCTACAGATTCTTTGCTACAACAGGTCCCATCCGCAGAGATCGTGATCCTTGTCGATTTCAACGTCCACCACGCCGAATGGCTCTGTTCACGTTCAACCGACCATGCGGGGAGATCTGTTTATGACTTTGCCTTGGCATATGGTCTGACACAACTGGTTACTTCGCCTACCCGGATTCCAGATGTGCAGGATCATACATCCAAAAAATATCTTTTTTTTTAATTTTTGATATATGATTGGCTTAAAAATGCAAGTCAAAATTGTTAAATTACTCAAACAAAGGCGTACATTTAATAGATAATAATTAATGAAAGTTTACCATAATCGGAATTGGATCAATTTATTATTAGTTATTATTTCTTTAAAGATTAGTAAATTAACTAAAAAATTCCCCTAAATTCACTTTTCAAGCATGTATTAATAAAAAAAATGTAACGTATTAATTGTTAAGAAAAATCTGTAACTGAAAGAAAAGCAGATGAAGCATAAAATATTTGTAAAACATACAAATTAGATCGTCTTGTCTTGTGAACTATATCACATCGGATACTAAAAACCTGTATGTTACCCAGAGTCAATAACTCCTCCAAACCGAATATACCGAATAACCGACTTGTCTTTTTTCTTTTTAGAAAACACAATTAGAGACGCAAATTTTCTACAGATTTATTAAATACTAAACACCCACCCCGGCTTAGTATGTATAGGATCTATAAATGTGACATTATTTAGATATAAGATAATTAAAGATCACTATTTGTCGTCAAGTATTTCGGATAAGAGATAGCCTGGATCACTTCTGGCATTGCTTTCTATCTGTTCGTGAAGTTTCATCACAATCGGTTCTGCCATTCTGCCAATTAGGCCGGACAGAGACAAGGACAGAGAATAATTTTAAGGTGCTTATTTATCTCATAATAATATTCAAATAACCCCTGAGCCTGTAGAAGCCAGTTATTTCCAAATAACAAACACTTCAATTTCATTTATATATACTTATAGATAAAGAATATAAGTGTTTTAATATTGTAAAACTAATTTTGTATTTTTTGAACGTATTTTAAAGAGAATGATGAAAAACTACATTTTAATTTGCCTTATTTCGCTACTAAAACAACAGCTCTTTTCTCATTATCACCGAAGTAAGGGAAACAGCAGGGAAACGCAACAAAAGTTAGTACGACCCGAGTGTTGACATGTAATTAGTACTACGAAAAATATATTGTAGTTGCATTCATGCATAATGATAGTAACAATGTTTTTTTTCAAAAATGTTGCGTAATTAATATAATTTAAAATTAAAAAATTTATGCAACCGACTTCAATATATAGTATTAAGAATAACTCAAAAACAATTGATTAGACCTAAATCAAATTTATATGGGACTACATGAGGAGCACCAGCTATCAAATACAAAACAATCATCCAAATCGGACACATAAAAAAAAAACAGTCGAATTGAGTACCTCCTCCTTTTTGAAGTCGGTAGAAAAATCTTTTAAAGAAAACACTGTAACAATCATAGTGTAAAGTTTTTGTATGTACATAAAACGATTTAAAAAAAAAGTTAATTTGCGTATTGTGGATGAAAGACCTTTAAAAATCAGAGTCCTCTAGCTTTTTAGAGTGTTATGGAACTCGTACTAAAATTAAAAAAAAAACATGCATGAGTGTCGTGGAACACTCGGTTGGAATGAAGTTTCCTGGAAATTTTATGCTTACCACTTCTTGTAAGCATAAAATGATTGTGTTAGAAGTGGTTCACGACAGTAGTCGAATAGCTAATTCAAACCCACGACTATTCGAGTTCGCGGTCCGCGCCCTGTCTTATCGTTGATGCTTCTAATATATTAATATTGATAAACGTATTATATCATTGATTAACAAAAACAAATAAATGAATAACTAGCGTCTATTAAAATGAAACGTCATTTAAAATAAAATAATATTTCTTTCATGGCAAGATAAGAAAAAGTGCGACGGAGATGGATATTATTCCATTTCGCTCGCACTATAGAAAGGGGGCCGTGACGGAAAAATCTTATACTTTTTCTCGCCAAATCCGCCAAATTCGTACCGTCCGATAAAGAACTTCGTTCCTAAACTTCGTTCCAACAAGCAACTCGCCTCGACTTGGCCTGTTAGGTTTAAGTTAAAGGTCTCGTGTAGTGGCAGGTAAGAACACTCACAACCCCATATCTTCCCGTGGGCATCGTAAAAGAAGAAACTGAGGCAGCAGCATCTTTCTGATAACAGTAAAAAGCAATAAAAAACTGCAGTTGCCAACCCGCTCGACGAGCGTGGCAACTATGGCAATATACCCCCATTAGCAATGACATTAATAAACGGGCCCCAGTGACCATAGCTATTCCTAGCTATGGTGGCGACCATGGTAACGGCGGGGCAGGAGGTGCTAAGAATCTCCGGTGGAGGTTTGGTTGCCACCTACGACAAGTCGACCTGGCAACTTATAACGCACGTACCCTGAAGACTGACGAGAAGAACTGGAGCAGGAAGAAGAGGCAGACAAGTTGCGCTGGAATATTATAGGATTATCCGAAGTCCGAAGAGAGGGGGAGCGCACGGTAATCCTCGAATCTGGAAACATGTTCTATAACCGGGACTGCGACCATTTGTCCCAAGGAGGTGTCAGATTTATCGTCCACAAGTCTCTTGTTAACAATGTTGTAAAGATTGGAAGTGTGTCGATGAGGGTTGCGTACCTTATACTTAGAATCACAAAACGGTATTCGCTGAGGATCATATATGTTTACGCACCAACCTCGGCACATCTCGATGAGGAGGTGGAGAAAATGTATGAGGAGAGAGCTAGAGCTATGCATTCCTCCAAAACCCACTATACGGTGTTAATGGGAGATTTCAACGCAAAACTAGGCAGAAGAGAGAACGGTGAGCTGAAAGTAGGGAAATTCGGAATAGGGCAACGGAACCCAAAGGGCCAGCAGCTGACTTCATGGAGAAAGAGGAACTCTTTATGATGAACTCTTTCTTCCAGAAGCGGCCCCACATGAAGTGGACCTGGTTGAGTCCCAACGATTCGACAAAAAATGAGATTGACTTCATTATGACGACCAGACGACAACTGTTCAGTGATGTCTCAGTAATCGCGATCACCGAATGGTTAGAGGCACACTTAACCTAAAGGTTAAGTTCGAGAGGTGAAGTCTAATGAAGTCAACGCACCGTCCCCCTCGTGCTCTAATACAAATTCCCGAAACCATTCAGCTCGAGTTACAAAATCGTTTTCAGTGCCTAATCATTGCAATGTAGTGGACGATATAAATGACAAGCTCGTGGAAACTGTCCATGCGGTCGGAGCTAAGTTTTGCAAGACCCGCCGCAGGAGAACACAAAAACTCTCCGATCACACTCTTAATTTCATGGCTGTTTTACGGGATATGAAGCAGCAGTCTTCAGTAGATTTAACAGCACACAGGCTACTGAGCAGACAGATTTCCAAACGCATGCGGCAGGTGTTACGCAACTTAAATACTGCTTGTATTGAAAAAGCGATCGAGCAGAACCAGGGCTCCAAAGGCTTTGAGATCTGTCTGCCAGAAAGTGCCATCTGTCGAACCTGAAGACCGAATGTGGCAGCATCGTTTCCGAGCAGCATCGTGTCAGACACCTGACATTTTGTGTGAAATTGAAAAGTTCTATGGGCAGCTGTACACGTCATCGTTGGAGCCATACGCTAGTGTGAGTAACGATCCAAGAGCAAGACTTATCCGACACTATTCGAATGCCGGATGTTAGTCTGAGCGAGATTAGAATAGCTCTGCAACACCTTAAAAATGGCAAGGCCCCAGGCGAGGATAGGATTACAGCGGAGCTTCTGAAAGCGGGTGGAAAACCGGTACACAAAGTCCTTCAAAAGCTCTGTAATTCCGTCCTCCATTGTGGCACTACACCGGAGGCGTGGAGCAGAAGTGCGTTGGTCTTGTTCTTCAAGAAAGGTGACAACGCTCTCTTGAAGAACTACAGACCGATTTCCCTTCTGAGCCGCGTCTACGTGCTGTTTTTGAGAGTCATTACAAATCCTCTCGCACGCAGATTCGACGACTTCCAGCCTCTCAAAAAAGCCGGTTTCCGAAAAGCTTTAACACCATAGCACCTTTTATTCCGTCGAAATTTGGGCGGTGCTGTGCCAAGTGCTGAAGTGTTTGTACAGTAGGGCTACGATGGCTACCCGAGTACAGAACCAGAGTACGAAACCTATCCAACTGCAGAGAGGTGTAAGACAGGGTGACGTAATATCCCCGAAACTCTTCACCGCACCATTGGAAGATGTTTTCAAGCTACTGAACTGGAAAGGATATGGTATCAACATCAATGGCGAGTACATCACTCACCTTCGATATGTCGATGATATAGTACTTGGGGCAGAATCGCTGGAGGACCTATGCACTATATTCAATGAGCTCAATAGTGTTTCCCAACGGATAGGTCTTAAGATGAACATAGACAAAACAAAAATCATGTTTAACGTCCATGTTACACCTATGCCGGTAGTTGTTGGGAGCACTAAGCTCGAAGTTGTTGATGAATATGTTTACCTGGAACAAATAGTCCGACTAGATAAGTCCAACTTCGACCGAGAGTTCAATCGACGGATTCATCTCGGCTGGGCAGAGTTCGGGAAATTACGACATATCATCTCTTTAATCATACCTCAGAACCTCAAAGCTAGATTATTCAACCAGTGCGTGTTGCGAGTGATGACGTACGGATCTGAGACGTGGTCCTTTACTGCTGGCTATATGAGAAAGTTCAAAGTTGGTCAGCGAGCTATGGAACGGGCAACGCTCGGCGTTTCTCTGCGTGATAAGTTAAAAACGAGGATATCCGCAGTAGAACCAGAGTCACCGACATAGCCCAAATAATTAGTATGCTGAAGTGGCAATGGGCCGGCTATATAGCTTGAAGAACCAGCAACCGATGGGGAAGAAGGGTTCTCGAGTGGCAGCCTCGTACCGGCAGGCGCAGTGTAGGGCTTCCTCCCACTAGATGGAGTGACGACCTGGTAAGACATGCAGGAGGTCGATGGATGCAGGTAGCTTAGGACCGTTATTTGTGGCATTCCTTGGGGGAGGCCTATTTTCAGCAGTGGACTTGTGAAGGGCTGTAATAATGAAGATAAAAATCCTTTATTTTATCAATTATTTTTCAAAAAATATCTTTAAGATTTTTGGATAAATATAGCTTAGACTACTTACTCTTGTTAGAGGCGGTTGAATAAACATAACCAACATCATTTTAAACTGTTTTATTTATTCTGTTCAACTCCCTAACAAATATTTTAAGCGGAATACCTGGGATACCAATATGTAGGTAAAATATAGTAAAATTAGGTAGGTACCAGCACAAGGCTTTTGTTTCCGTCACAACGAATCATGTGAAGCTGTGGAATGCAACTAGTTTTGTAAAGTAGTAATTGTTTCGTATCATCGTATAGATAAATAAAATATCATGAGGAATACTGATAAAATATAATGTTACTAGCTGGCCAGGCAGACGTTGTTCTGCCCTTAGCGGCGAACCTTTGTACTATAAAAATTCTTAAATTCACAATAAAAAATTTTGAGGGTCATTTATCGGGATAAAAACTATCCCATCTCTCATGTTGGACCAAACTGCACACAGTCTGCAAATTTTTTTTGAAATCGGTTCTATCTGTTAAATACTTACAGCAACACGTGGTGGTTATACTACTAAATTGTAGCTTATATTAAACGTTCGTATTTTTAACATAGCGCCATCTATTAAATATTTACTCAATCCAGTCAACAGATATCGTCATCTGACAGAATCGTTTGGAGCTAACAGATAATTGTGACTGTCAAATAATAGACAAATAATTTTCAATAAAATAATATTGTATTGCGACTCTAAATTGAGATGTAAGCTATCTTATTTTAAGTTGGACCAAACTGCACATTGACCAAAAATTTCATTGAAATCAGTTTAGTAGTTTAGGAGTCCATCGCGGACAAACAACGTGACACGTACTTTTTATATATAAAGATGATATTATTATTTAAAGACATGTTTTTGTCACAACCCTTGCATATTTTTAGCGACTTGACGTTGACAGCATTGTAGGTATTTTGCGGTATAACGAAGGACCCACTATTAGTATTTAATACACATACTCGAATGATATCGTATTGCATTGTACTAATTCATATCTCGTTTTCTTGTCTGTTTCATCACATTTCCTCTTTATGCCCGTTAATTTTTTGTCAAATACTCTCTGTAACTTATTGAACTCCCTTTGTTTTCTATTTGTTACCTCGTCACTATTCGAAAAATCAGTTTGAGGTATACTATCGTTGTCTCGGTATGCTCAAGTAATTCCATATCCCCTTTTAACTGGCCAGTGATTTTGAACAAAGTAAAAGTGGTAAGTACATAGTAAATTTATCACTATGTACTTACTACTTTCACTGTGAAATTGATAAATTACTTTTTCAGTATAATTTATCACTAGGTTCCTACCACTTTTACTGTGTTTTGACTCCTAAAATTATTTTTATCATGTTGTATACATCACATCGCTTACATCGCTAACACAGTTGGTGGGCGGTTTAGGACGGAACAAAAATCCTTTATGTGTATTTTCACACAAGAATTATTCTTAACGGTTAAAATATATATGCTGTTTGTTAGAATCTTTTCTAGTTCGAAGATTACAAAAAATAACTTTCCTAACAAATAACGAACGAAATGGAGATTATGTAAAGTGTAAAACATACAAAATGATAAAATGCACATTTGGAATTGAGCATGTGCAGCGAAGATATAAGACACTTACTTTCACTTCGTCAACCCTTGTCGTTTTTGTAATTACACTTTCTAAAGAAATGAAGAAACGCTTAGAGTCTATCTAAAACGAAGAGCTCTATTCTTGTGAGATGAAAATTATGAAAGCCTTATGCATCGAGGTAGACGTTGCTATATGTGTAAATAGGATGAGCAAGAAGTCTTAAAGTAGAGAGGACAAAATTAACCTTGAAACTATAATTATGTATAAACGTAATAGTAATTAAAACACATGTCAAGTGCTCGGAGAGACATGTCAAGAGCTTGCCGTATCTTTAACCTTAGTTTAAACACTGTGGACACAAGTACAATTGATGTTTGCAATTTAAAATGCTGATTTATAATTTGCTCGGAGGTGTAGGTATACTTATGTCGTGAAAAAATTTACATGTCTAAAAAGCAGTTCGCCAATAAGCACTGGAGCAGCGCAGCGGACTAACCACGCAGACCTGTTCCCAGCAGTGGGACACACATAGAATGTAACTTTGCTATAACTTTAAACATAATATCATGGGGCATCATTGCTGAGCAGCATCAAACCTTTTCCTATTACTCGTGTCTGACATAAAAAAAACCTTAATTTTATAAAAGTATTATTTAATTCGAAATGTGGTGGCAACGTAATAAAATCCACTACCCCATATTAATGATCATCAGTATACTTTGTGCAACATTTAATAGCCTATGTTTTATGATTTATTTTATATGATATATTTTTTTATATATTAATATTATTATTTATAATTTTATGTAAAAAAACGATTAAAGGGTACAATTTCTTTTTGTATGGAGAATGGGACCACCACAAATTTTAGGGAATCTTAATGAAATGTTTGTCGATTTATTCCTTATATACAAAATTAATATTAGTTTTATCGCATCCAACGGGAATTCTGAGAAATTAAAAATTAAAATATGAATATCACAATACCTTAAAATAAACTAAAGAAATTTTCTAGTAGTTTTCACCGATATTATAATACGAGGGTGGATTGAAAAGTACTCGGCCTAACACAGATCCATTCAATTCTACAAATCAAATCTACCCACATTATTTAGTTCAGTTCAGACTAGTTCATTGTGTGAAGTTCGAAACGTGTGCGATAATTAGTTGTGATTTTATAAATTTATTAACAAAGTAATCGGACATAATTTTCGCGAATGGAGCAAATCGAGCAGCGTGCCGTCATTAAGTACCTCCATAAGAAGGGGCTATCATCAAAAGCCATCCATGATGACATGGTCAGTACATTAAGCGATTGTGCTCTGTCATATTCATCCGTCAAAAAATGGATAGCAGAATTTAAGCGTGGTAGAGAGAGTGTGAAAGATGAACCCCGCTCTGGAAGGCCTTCGACGTGAACTACTGACGAAAATATTAAAAAAGTACTTGATTTAATGATGGGAGACCGCAGATTAAAAATTAGAGAGATAGCCGAGATTATAGGCATCTCTTATGAATGAACTCAAAACATCATTGTCAACGAGTTGGGTTTCCACAAGGTGTCTGCGAGGTGGGTTCCGCGACTGCTTTCAGTTGAACAAAAAAGGACGCGATTGACTATTTCACGCGACTGTTTGGAGTTATTTGAAGCCGATGCAGATGATTTTTTGAATCGTTTTGTTACTATAGACGAAACATGGGTTCATTACTGTACACCGGAAACAAAACAACAATCAAAACAGCGGAGAAGACCTGGTTCACCACCCCCTAAAAAGGCTAAGTCGATTTTGTCGGCAAATAAGGTGATGGCTTCAGTATTCTGGGACTCGAAAGGTGTGATTATGATTGATTATCTTGAAAGGGGTCAGAATATAAAGTCTGATTACTACTGCACCTTACTACGTCGTTTACGAGAGGAAATAAAAGAAAAACGTCGAGGAATGCTCAGAAGAAAAGTCCTGTTTCATCAAGATAACGCCCGTGTTCACACGTCAGTACAGTCAATGGCTGAAATTCACAACTGTGGCTTTGAACTGTTACCGCATCCGCCGTATTCACCTGATCTGGCACAATCAGACTTCTTTCTGTTCCCTAACCTAAAAAAGCTTTTGGGAGGTCAAAGATTTTCGACAAACGACGAGGTCAAAGCAGCTGTAGACGCATATTTTGACTCTAAGGAAGAATCATTTTTTTTCAACGGTCTAAATGCTTGGAAGGGGAGGTGGCAAAAGTGTATTGAACTTGATGGTGATTATGTAGAAAAATAAAAATATAACTGATTTAGTATGTGTTTATTTTCTTGGTTAGGCCGAGTACTTTTCAATCCACCCTCGTATATTAGAATAGTGTATATACAATAGAATAACTTAATAATTAACAGTATTAAACAAAGTTGTTCAAATTAAAAAAAATTTTTCATTTCATTCAAATTCAAATCTCGTTTCTTCCGAATTGGCACATCTCTACTACAATTTTTTTTTAATATTATATTGTCATAACCAATGACCTGAACACAATATGAAAACAATTCTTTTTTTTAGATTTCTTGATTCCGTTTAGATTTTCGTATAATTATTATGCTATTTACAATAATAAATTGGTATCTTTTTTTGTGTATAATATCATTGAGGGTCGTTAAAATTTCTAGTGGTCCCAAAAACGATTGACTCCTTTCGTATACAGTTTCCCAGAAAATGTCCCGCTTTGTTATGAATTCTGGTTTCCCTATAAAGAACCGAGTGTATGCAAATTTTATATTCTGAGAATCCCCGGCCACATTTCCTTCATAATGGCTCCTGAAATTAAAAACCTTCCGTATTAATTTTAATTTTAATACGACGATTTCATAAAATTAAAAGAGAAAGAGAAATGGAAAAAAATAATAGAAAACTAAAGGCCATTATAAACTAGGATATGATATGTTGTCGGATGTGCATTAGTGGACTGCGACAGATAGGATGTCCTCTTCCCCTGTACGCTGAAGCTGAGGTGGAGTCGTGGGGGAGAAGAGTGTTGGCGATGCACCACTTGCCTATCATCCGAGGCTCTGGCGTAACGGTGTCGTGAAAGGAGAGGAGTGTCGGTATTGCAATGAATCGATCACGTCCGCACCCAAAGCGAGGTTGGCAGCGGAGCCATGGATCAGATTTGTAGCTAGGCCAAGTACTTGTTGCGCTTGCTCTTGTTTTTTCACGAAGTTGTCAAGAAGATCCGTTGCGCAGGTGAATAAGATTGTCGTCTTGTTTAAAATACGCATACATTAATAACATAGAATCAGGCGTTACTTTGCGGAAATCCATTATAATGCGGTTGATATAAACTATGACTTAGCGGCCAGCCTCCGCAGAGTCTACTTCACCTGAGGATGCCTTGTGTAGAGACGAAACACTTGTCGTATTTTCGAGAGTGGTGTGTCGTGCTTAGTATGATAATGCTCGGATTGACGGCGACGGTTATAGTGCGCGCGATTGAGGGAGGGTGGGAGGTCCCCTTAAAACTGGGCAGATCACATCATTTTCTTTCTTTACGTGGAATTAAGCAAATTAGTTTATAACAACCACGCGCACATTAGCTGAAAAGGAATATAGAGAAAAAATATACTTACCGAGAAAAGGCCATTAAGGACAGGCTGGCGTTGGTGAGGTCACAGATGTGTGCGAAAACGTTCTCGTAGCCCTACTGATTTCCGGTGAAATAAGAAAATCATAAACTACTATTCGGTACAAGTGCTACATAACCCGTCCCCATACCATGAAAAATGAATGCCGACGTATATCCTTCAACTAACACTGGATAACCAGTTAGAATCGTCACTTGTATGTAAATATTTAACCATAATTTGTTTTATTATTTAAGACGAGTATCTTATGGATAATTATTAATTAACGAAAGGAGCTAATTGTTGCATTTGAAATGATAAACTGAAACAATGTAAATGTGGATATTACCATCATCATTGTAGTCTATCAAAGTACACTGTTGAACATAGACCTCCCCATAGATTGCCTCATCAGGAGGATATAGAGTAGGTATCATCATTCATTATAATCATTACAGTCCTTCACAAGTCCACTGCTGAACATAGGCCACCCCCAAGAAATGCCGCAAAGCACGGTCCCCAGCCATCTGTATCCATTGACTTCCTGCATGTCTTACCAGGTCGTCACTCCAACTAGCGGGGGACGCCCTACACTTCGCCTGCCGGTACGAGGCTGCCACTCGAGAACCTTTCTTCCCCATCGGTTGTCTTCATATTAATTAATAGATTTCAACTATACCTATTAGTGTAAATAAACACAACAACGAAATCGAGTACAATTACAAACCGGATACTGATCGGCCATAATTATAAATAATTAATATATGTATAAAAAATCACTAATAATCCAGCTTGAAGTTTAATCATGAAGCAAAAACAGTTCAGCCGCCAAACGTTGTCAATTCAGAAAATGTTTAATAAGTCAAATAACTTATTTAGCTAAAACCGACGAAATACTAATGTTCAGTTTAGCAAAATCTGGGTAAGCAGCAATGCAAACCACCATTCACGACCAAGTTTACCTCAGTAGGCGTTGTCGGCATGTGTACCAATGAACAGAAAGGCACTCGTTTGTACTCGTATTAGTTCCTATTCATAATAGAAAAGAGTGATAAATTTGCGATATACTAACTGGCGATGAATCATGGCTATAAAACTATGATTACGAAACAAAAGACAGTCAACTGTCTGGTGCTTTGAAGATGAATTACCTGCAACAAAATGTCACTGCACACAGAAATAAATGGTTGTCTCAAAACCTTGTCTATCCTTAAAATGTTATTAGACAGTTAATAATAGTGGTGCTAGAGGACCAAAGTACTGTTATCTCTGACTAGTTTGTATCCCAGGAGTATGATCAGGTTTTTGTAACAAACGTCCAAAGTCAAGAATACGGCATCATCTCTGGAAACAGAACAGCACAGCGTCTCTTAGAACATTCAACTGTTTTAAGTAGGATGAGCATAAAAACGTGCTTCACTGCTGGCCGTATGAGGAAGCTCAAGGTCGTTCAGCGAGCTATGGAGAGGGCTATGCTCGGAGTTTCTCTGCGTGATACACTTAGGAATAAGGATATCCGCAGTAGAACCAGAGTAACCGACATAGCCCAACGGATTAGTAAGCTGAAGTGGCAGTAGGCCGGCCATATAGCTCGAAGAACCGACAACCGATGGGGAAGAAAGGTTCTCGAGTGGCAGCCTCGTACCGGTAGGCGAAGTGTAGGGCGTCCCCCCACGGATGGAGTGACGACCTGGTAAGTCATGCAGGAAGTCAATGGATGCAGGTGGCTCAGGACCGTGCTTTGTGGCATTCTTTGGGGGAGGCCTATGTAACAAACGGACAAAGTCAAGAATACGGCACCATCTCTGGAAACAGAACAGCACAGCGTCTCTTAGAACATTCAACTGTTTTAAGTAGGATGAGCATAAAAACGTGCTTCACTGCTGGCTGTATGAGGAAGCTCAAGGTCGTTCAGCGAGCTATGGAGAGGGCTATGCTCGGAGTTTCTCTGCGTGATAAACTTAGGAATAAGGATATCCGCAGTAGAACCAGAGTAACCGACATAGCCAACGGATTAGTAAGCTGAAGTGGCAGTAGGCCGGCCATATAGCTCGAAGAACCGACAACCGATGGGGAAGAAAGGTTCTCGAGTGGCAGCCTCGTACCGGTAGGCGACGTGTAGGGCGTCCCCCCACGAGATGGAGTGACGACCTGGTAAGACATGCAGGAAGTCAATGGATCCAGGTGGCTCAGGACCGTGCTTTGTGGCATTCTTTGGGGGAGGCCTATGTTCAGCAGTGGACTTGTGAAGGGCTGTAATGATGAGCATAAAAATACGGTAGGTATATCCTAATATGAATCATATAGCTCATAATAAGATGTTAATAATGTTGTTGTTTTTATATTTTACTAAGCTAACACCAACTAGCGTAAAATGTGGAATTTGAAGATTGAAACCTCATTAATTCTACAACGTCTGTTCAAACTAGTGGCTTTTGGTTTGGAGCTAATATGGGAACTTATTTCTTTAAAACAAGTCGCATTTATTCGTTTTGATCTTCTTAAAGTTTCATCTTATCAAAATTTTTCGTTTAAATACCTGGGCGACTATTTCTTGTGAAATATTATCTAAATACAAAATGTCATCTGAACCGTCAGAGCAAAGGTCAGAGCCGTGTATGTTACGTCAAAGTTCAGCTCCAAAATTATAACTTCCCAAAGATGAATTTAATGCATTGCAAAACTTACGCAATACAGACCAGATTTCACGATTTTCCGCGCAAATAAAGGTAATGCCACGGTTATTAACATTGGATTACAATTTTAAAATACTACAACTTTTATCGAATGAAAATACGTACAAAACAGACCCTACAACTAATACGCTAAAAACAACTAGCGATCTTATTAAGAAATACTCCGAGAAATTGAATCCAGATGTTAATTCGATAACCTGCGTGTGCCAAACTACCGAAGTTGTAGGGGTTACCAAAAATACACAAACCGAATGCTCCATTACATCCAACAGTGAGTCAGGTCGATTCACCAACTTCCGATTGGCTCAACACTTAAAAAAATACTATCACCACTCAGAGGACACACAAGAGCACACACTAAGGATTCATACGATTTCGGCAGTGAGATAAAATACCTATGTCTTACTGACAATGAAACCAAGGTCAGTTTTGATGTTCAGTCTCTATTTACATGCCTACCTGTTGAAGACTGCATCTCAATTGTAACTAGAAAACTAGAGGAAAACAACATGCCAGCAGAATATGCAGTATTACTCAAACATTGCCTATCTATTGGCTATCTATTGTGGAAGGAAAAGTTTTACAAGCAAGTAGATGGTGTTGCGATGGGCTCACTGTTATCTCCTACTATCGCCGATATATTCAAGTAGGAGGACTTTGAGGAGAAAGTCCTGCATACTGCACCTTTAACTCCAAGGTTCTACAAGTGGTACATAGACTATACTTTCACAATTTTACCATTAGAGAAAGTAATTGCATTTTTAGAACCTCTTAATTCTATAAACTCTAAAATTCAATTTACTATGGAGTGAGAGGCAAATAATTCTTTAGCTTTCCTCGATGTGTTAGTCATCCGAAATCCTGTCAACACCATAGGTCACGCTGTGTACAAAAAGACCCATATAAACTGATATTTAAACGGAGAATCATACTTTACAGTTAGCTACCGACAGCAAACATCTGGCCGCCGAGCTTCAGCAAGTCAAATAGGTTCTGCAAGACAACAAGCTTCGGGTCCCTCACCTACGTCACAGTGACCGAGTGAAGCCGGCCACGGTCGTGCGTGTGCCTGCTGTATTACCATATGTCAGAGGTGTCACAGACAAGATTGGCTACATCTTGAAGCAAGGTTCTGTTAAAACATTCTTCAAGGCGTCGAAGAAGATTAGTCAGTTCTTACCATTCCTCATGTGCAATATCCCTCTACAAGATGCAGGATTGTACAAGCTTGATTGTGAATGTGGACTCTCATCATATATAGGGCAAACAAAACGATCCATCAAAACCCACGTAAAAGAACACATAGCTGACGTGAAACACCCACGTTCTGGGAAATCTGCAGTTTGTGATCATATCCTAGACGGCCCCCGCCATTACATTAAATTTGATAAACCACAAATTCTCGCGAAAGAACATCCATTCCTGCCAAGGATGGAGGAGGTATGCGAGAGGGAGGCTTGGTACTAACACCTGCTTGGGATCCAGTTATTAATAAAATTAAAACTAAACCTAAGCATACCACTGCAAGACTTAAAGACACGCCGAAGGTACCTACTCCGGGTTAACTTTGCCATCACGTCAATCACCTCAGTCCCCCGTGACCATGGGTGCTGTAAAGCACCCGAAACGTCGGCAATTTAATAAAAATAAGTAAATTAAACGAGATAGAATCCATAAAAGTAATTTTATTAAATGTGTAGTGTTCGCGTAAATATAAGAAATCATTATAATTACTTATTATTTATGCAAGGATTGCTCTCTTGAAGTATCGCATTATTAATCTCTCACTAACTTTGAAGTACTACAGATAAAATAATAGACAGATATCGATGTGAAAAGAATATCTTAGCTAAATATAAGGAAAATCTTAATTTATATCATCTTATCAAACTGTTGTTATTCTTTTTTCTATATATTTATTTAGTGTCTTGGATTGGTCTTAAATAGGGTATTCTTTGAGTTTAAATCTGGCACATTTGTCACAACCGAGGTGCTGGCCGCCAGTTTGAATAACTTGTTAGATAAAAAGCTAAACTTGTATATTATTAATTTATTATTAGGTTAATCATAAAAATATCTATCTAATACATATTTTTATGATGCCAACGCCAGATCATTTTACCGGAAAAGAGGCATTCCATCTTAGTCCTCACAGGTGACGACGCATCTGCATATTGATTCTTTATTGAGGATAAATGTAGATGTCTATGGACCGCAGCAACCACTTACCATCAGGTGGACTGTGTGCTCGTTTGTCCCCTATCCTATAAAAAAGTCTTTAATAAAAGTGATAAATATTAATCAAAAATAGTAATTTCAGTTTTATCATTGATTTACCATTAGTTTTATCGTTATTATTAGAGCATGTCTAAGTCCCCAATAGATTGAGTCATAGGGGGATATTTTTCATGGTTGCCACTTTTGGCTGGTGGGGTTACAACCGCAATTTTATTTATTTTCAGTTGTTATTAGAAAGACGCTGTTGCCCATCTCCTGTTTTATTTCCCCTGTATCTTATTACGACGTTCACGGGATGATATGTGGTAGTAGATATTCTCACAGTGCCACTACATGGTCAATAGTATTGTAAAATTAATAATATTACTAAACCTGGTCAGATTCAAAATTAGAATGTTATTGAAAAATACTCAGTAAAAGGATTTAGTCTTCGTCTTCCAGATAATATGCCAACTTTCATAATACTAACATGCAAGAAAAAAGATTTGTTATTCCGATAAATCTCGGAAAAGCTGGCTAAAAGAAGAAAAAATAACGAAGCGAATCTGGGCATACAAAGTGAAACAGTTAATTTCAAAGGGAATGTTTGAGTTTGCATTTCAGTTGTTCATGTAAGCATAAAGAGGATGCATTCTGATTATTCCGTTATAGGAAAAACTAAAATGAAAGCTTGAAATAGTTCTCAAGCTTTTTAAAATTCCCATATATATATTATTGATTGCTATGTAGATCAAACTAAATCTACCTTTTAATCCTGTGTGTAACATAACATAAATTTTTAAGGTTTGTATTTTCAGCAAGTCGTATTTTACTTTCACGTGTTCGTAGCCGTCGAACAAACAAGTAACTATAAAAATAAAATAAAAGTTTATTTCTTTAACGAGGTTTGTTTTAAATCTAGAACATAGGTAGACTCATTCTTTTGTTACTTCATTCACTTTAACTATGAAACCAGTCAATCACTTCAGGAGGTATGTTAAGAGTAGCTAAGATAGCTAACAGGAGATCGAAATCTACAGATTTAAATGCATTGCTAAGGTCAATGAAGGTTAACACTGTTACTAGTTGTTTATCCATACCACGACGAATATCATCGGTAATCTTGACTAAGGCAGTAGTCGTACTATGACTGGCACGGAATACCACCTTTGAGCGTATACATCATTGACTTTATTTTTGATCTTGATAAATATAAAAAAAAAACATGATCATTGCTTTTGATCTTTGGGCGGTAGTCAGAGAAGCCGAGAATAATACGACATTATGTTTTGTAAACTACTACTACAATATTCTACGAGCATTCCCAGCGAACAGTGTAGCGCCACCGGGATGGATCATCTGACGTCACGTTATGTGTAACAAATCAACAGTGGTAGAGCCACGCGGCAGCTTTTGCTGTCGCACGGATGGGCCGGCTCGAACCGGGATGGTACCACGACCTCACAGAAAACCAGCGTGAAGTAGAGGTTTACCTCTGCGTTTCGCTTGGTGAGTGCAGGTGGCCGGAGGCCCTTTTTACTGGAAATGAGGCATTCCATCTTAGTCCTCACGGGTGACAACGCATCTGCATTTTGATTTGTAATACAGGATAGATGTAGATGTCTATGGGCCGCAGCAACCACTTACCATCAGGTGGACTGTGTGCTCGTTTGTCACCCTTATCCTATAAAAAAAATCAGTGCCGCCTACACAGTAAAAGTAAATTGTCCTTAAATGAAGTAGAAGTATATTCCTAAACGTGAAAGTGGCTTAATAATTGAGTGTCTTTCCACTAATTGAAACTGAATTCTACTGAACCAACTAGAAAAAAACACCCGCCACTAAAACCAATATTCGTCCACTAAAATGGGGGCGGGGAGAGGTTGAAAACCAGTTTTAGTGTCTGAAACCGCGGGGCACAGCTAGTGCAATTATAAATGAAAAATGCCTCAACGGAACAGTAAAAAATTTTAGTGACCTACTTTAAAAAATAAATAAAAAATGTATATATAATAAAACTCAAGGCAAATTTTTTCATTTACATGAGTTTGAAATAGTAACCTTATTTCAGAGCTAATTTATAACTAAGTACCTACTAATATATTTTTAATTTCAAAATTCTAAGAACACCTGTTCTTTACGACTCGCGGTCTTTGTTCTTATACATGTAGAAAATTGTACCCCTTTTTAAGCATAATGCGCGCACGGATGGGTGTGAGATTTGGCATAGTTAAAGTTTGCATGGTAAAAGAGCGCAAAAAGCTAAAATTTGTATACACATGTGTTACAAACTGATCAAATAAAATTACATAAAACATACCATTGTTTACGTTCATACTGCCAACGTCACAGATTAAGTCTTGTATTATTATACATATTATGTATGTTATCACTCTAAGGACAGTGTCATTATGTATTTAATATAAATAACTACTGACATATATATAGTAACTAACTTACGTTAGAATAGATTGCAAATGCAATAGAGAAAAAGCATAGTTTATGCGTATGTTAGGGGGAGATTTATGTTGTAACCGCTCCAACCCCTCCACCCTCCGAAAGCCATTATTTTCTTACTAACCTAATATTAAATTAACAATATATAAAATTATAGCCTTTTATCTAAACGTCGGACAAAATGGCGGCCAGCTCTTATGTCTGATTCACACGTAATAACTAGTCAAGTAGTTAATTAAATTTAAAGTTAAATTAAGGCGACTTAATTTTGAGTAAGTGTTTATATGTCATTAACTATTTATATTTAAATAAAACTAGTTTTACGAATTTTATCGCGTATATTAACTTATTTTATATTCCCGATGTATCGAGTACTTTACAGCACCCATGGTCACGGGCGACAAAGTACTCTGTGCGGGGGACTGAGGTGAATGACGTCCAATGTCATAGTTGGTCATAGTTAACCACGGCTACCTCCAGATTAAAAATAATTAATTTTTGTTCCGATCTACGCAGTATGAACTTACAGTATCCTGAAGTCTTGAAGTTGTATGCTTGGGTTGGGATTTAATTTTCTTAATTATAGGATCCCAAGCAGATAGTAGCATCCAGCCATCTTCTCTATTGAAATTAGGATGTTTTTTGATTTCAATAGCCCCGCTAATCATCCTTGGAAGGAATCGGTGTTCTGTAGCGAGGATTTGTGGTCTATCAAATCTAATGTAGTGACGGGGGCGATCCTGTTCGTGTTCACAGACGGCAGACTTCTCGGAGCGTCGATTCTTTACATCAGTTATGTTTATGTCATTAATATTTGTTAAGCTGTTTAACATAAATTCAGTGATTTAATTGGTAGTGAGATTTTGAAAGAAATATACTATGAAATATTGAGGAAAGCGAAAATACCTAAAATCCTGGGGATGAGAACATGAATATATATTATATGGCACAAGTGTAATTTTGTTTCATGAACTAGCTGAAGATGAAAATTAGTATTTCTCAGCACTAAGGATTTCAGAAAAATTCTATAGTTATTTGTTGTCTAAATTTGAACATGACTTTCATAAGATATTTATTCACAAAGGATTTTATATGATTAGATGTACTGTAAGGCCATATGTATTAGAACCAAAATTAAAATTATCAATTGTGTAATATTTCCACCAGAAGGAAGTAAGCGTAGAACATTTTTTTTTTAAATTAAACTATATGCTAATTAATTACTCCTTAAATGCTCCAGCAGAATCCGGAATTCCTCTACGTGTATTGCTATTAGTTATTTTATAATTAATTTAAAAAGAATTAAGTATCGAAAATGTAATTTTGCTAAAAGAACATAAATACATACCTAAACCCTCATGCCTGTTACGCAGAGGGGTAGGCACAAACTATGGACTTCCATTTAGCGCGATCCTGACACACCTCTCTCGCTTCCTACACATCCATATACCTACGCATACACGCTCGTCGGTTAAAGGTACTCTTGATTTGGCCCATTTTCAATATATCGCCAATTTGATCGATAAACTTTCGCCTAGGGCATCCCTTCCCGACTCTGCCGTTCACCTCTGCAACATAAATTTGCTTTGTCACTCTTTCCTCATTCATTCTTTCTACATGACCAAACCATAAAATATCTACTTTTTAAAATTAAACTGTATGCCAATTAATTTCTCCTTAAATGCTCCAGCAGAATCCGAAATTGGTCCATTTATATTGCTATTAGTAAATTTATAATTAATTAAAAAAAATTAAGTGTCGAAAATTTAATTTTGCTGTGAAACATAAAATATCTACTTTTTAAAATTAAACTGTAGTACAATTATTTGGTCCTTAAATGCTCCAGTAGAAACCGAAATTGTCACACCTCTATTGCTATTAGTAAATTTATAATTAATTAAAAAAAATTAAGTGTCGAAAATTTAATTTTGCTTTAAAACATAAAATATCTACTTTTTAAAATTAAACTGTAGTACAATTATTTGGCCCTTAAATGCTCCAATAGAAACCGAAATTGTCACACCTCTATTGCTATTAGTTAATTTATAATTAATAAAAAAAATTAAGTATCGAAAATTTAATTTTGCTGTAAAACATAAAATATCTACTTTTTAAAATTAAACTGTAGTACAGTTATTTGGTTCTTAAATGCTCCAGTAGAAACCGAAATTGTCACACCTCTATTGCTATTAGTTAATTTATAATTAATTAAAAAAAATTAAGTATCGAAAATTTAATTTTGCTGTAAAACATAAAAAATCTACTTTTTAAAATTAAACTGTAGTACAATTAATTGATCCTTAAATGTTCCAGTAGAATCCGTAATTGCTCCACCTCTATGGCTATTAGTTAATTTATAATTAATTTAAAAAGAAATAAGTATCGAAAATTTAATTTTGCTATAAATCATAAATACAGACCTAAACAATCACGCCTGTCACGCAGAGGGGTAGGCAGAGACTATGGAGTTCCATTTAGCACGATTCTGACACACTTCTCTCGCTTCCTCCACATCCATATACCTACGCATACACGCTCGTCGGTTAAAGGTACTCTTGATTTGGCCCATTTTCAATATATCGCCAATTTGGTCGATAAACTTTCACCTAGGGCGTCCCTTCCCGACTCTGCCGTTCACCTCTGCAACATAAATTTGCTTTGTCACTCTTTCCTCATTCATTCTTTCTACATGACCAAATCATAAAATATCTACTTTTTAAAAATAAACTGTATGCCAATTAAACAACATAACATTTAATAGTGTATACCCTAATGTGTCAAATGTTTAGCCACGCTCACCAACTTCTCAAAAAATATAAAAAAATGTATTCTACTTGTCTACTTGTACAATAAATTTTAACTGCACCATATTACTTAAAACATTGTTTACATGATGTAGAAGTTTTCATACGTGGTACCACATTAGATGAGCTATATTATGGTTGTCGGACCGACTGGGGTGGGACCACGAATCAAATTCAAAGAGGAGATGTCATAGCATCTATGCACTGTGATTCTAACTGGGTCCTGACGTCATCACAGTGGGCGTGGCTTTACTTAGTATACTGTCAGAGTTCGTCCTGTGCGCTTGGGTGTCAAAAATTTCAAATCGGTTTATTTTCGTGGTATTAAGAAGAAAAGGATGGAGTGTTGTGTTTCATCGTGTAAAAACTACTCAAATAGACGCTCTGATGCTATGGACGGCATCACATTTCATTTGTAAGTAATCTTATATCTAATTTATTAAAAAGGTTGTAGAAAAATCTCAGCGTCGGCTTTCAAATTTAATTAAGTATATTCGACACTAGATTGTGACACTTTGTGTCATGGGAACTAAAAATATAAACGTACGTAGAGCTCAGTATTGGTAAAATAATCATACGAAGGTGTTGAAATTTGTTTTGCATTTAGTCCTAAAGAATTTTTAATCGCCAATATATTTTTTTTTATAATCATTTTGTGAACAGACCGCCATATATCGTCAAGGTAGCTAAACTACATTGCAACATCGATATGGAACGATTCGAGTAGTTTTACTATTTATCGGTAGACGTAATAGTAAAGTGGGCGGGGCTTAATATCCCCTCACCCCGTAAATTGTCACGTGTTGTTACATAGTGAAATCTACTTACAACACTTCTTTGTATTTGCTCTGTGGGTAGGACCACGCTCTACAGAATATCAGCACAAAATAGCAGCTTAATGCTGTTGTGTTTCGTATGGCGTTTGTAGGGGCCCGGAACCCCCTTTCTACTGGAAAGGAGGCATTCCATCTTAGTCCTCAAGGGTAACAACGCATATGCATTATAATCTTTAATCGAAGATAAATTTAGTCGTCTATGGGCCCCAGCATCTACTTACCATGAGGTGAGCTGCGTGCTCGTGAGGGTGATAGCTGACTGTATAAAAATACTTAAAATTAAATTAAAAAATAATTTTAGTGAATTACTTTATAAATTAACACGTGTAAATCAACCATTAGTCTATTTATTTTCAAATGTCATTTAAAAAATAAAAATCAACCACGACCTACATTGTTACATGATACTAAAAAGCTCACGCATAAATTCATAAAATATTCAAATTTGAAATTCATTCTATACCCCAATGACGTATATTAACTTTGAAAGCGATTAATACCTCAGTAGAGCGAGCTTTCAATTTAAGGTAATGTCCGGCGAATGACTGCATTAATATCCGTTATAACAAACACTTGATCAAAATTAATAATAGAACTATTATATATATTCGTAGCTATTAAATACCATTTCTTTACATAACATTAAAACATAAAAAGGATACTACCTACCCTATTGTGGGATGCTACTTTAGCAGACGATCATCTCAGGGTTACCTCGTCTAGAGCCGGGGCAGCATCAAAGGCAGCTGAACTAAGAAGTAGCGCAAATATGAGTCTCTGAGATCTGGGAGTCATCTGAGATGACTACATATTTGTGCGATTTTCTGTAGAGATTATCGGTTTGCGTGGTTCATGTGTGTTGAAGTTCCTAAACGAACTGTATTCGCGACTGAGCGTCGCTATTGGCGATAAAACGGCGTCTTTTTTTCGCTCAAAGGCTACTTAGAGTTATTCAGTGAGGAGACGCGGTCGCATTCTTGGCACTATACAGCGGGGAGCATGTCTGTATGATAGATTAAGGTTTCCGTTATAGTTTTTAGATTTTTGTAATAAATCTCTATATATAAAATCAATTGCTGTTCGTTACTCTCACTAAAACTCAAAAACTACTCTACCGTTTTTAATGAAATTTTTGTGCAGGTTTGAATAGATCCCTAGCTAGTTTAGACTCCGTGCGACACCGGAGCTGATCGCTAGTATTTAATATAAGATACAAATACTGCTGTATTTACGCTTGTTTAAAACATGATTTTTTGCGTAGTAAAATAGAACTATTAACAAACTTCCGTGTTGTTTCCTATATTCAGATGCTTCTAAAAACGTGTATATATAATATTTATAATTATATTTCATTTATTTTAATCAACAATTCTACGGTTAATTTTTTTTCATAATTCTAAGTTAAAATATTTCAACCTGAAACGTGTTATATAAATTTTCAACTTCCATGCAAATCACAAATGTAATTAGACTCCTCAGTCTATTGAGGAAAATTTTAAATCAAAATGCAAAGTGGTTTTCTTACGAAAGATATAATATGACAGAAATTTATTTTCATAAATGGTAACTACCTTAGCTTTTAAATAAAGTTTCGTTAAAAATATTTGCAATATTTAGAGACGAGTTATTTTTCATTACTTTATACAATTGTTAATATGATTTAGATAAATAAACGCCCAATCTATTATTAGAAGGAATCTTCGTTCCTCGTCACATACTTGGTTGCAGGAGCCCATGGACTGCTGTAGCCAGTTACAAACAACTGTACCTCTAAGTTATTTGTCACTTCAATTTTATAAAAAGGAATGTTACGTAATGTGAGAGCGTGGTCGTGGCTCAGTTGCGACAAACCCATTCATATAGCAGTCTCAAAAGTTGCAGCGTTGCTCTACCACATTTGACATTATCTATAAGGAATATTACAAACATTATCTATAAGGCATACGTAGTTCGGATTTCAACATAAACCATCTTCTATATCATATCTATTCGTCAGACGGAAAAACTCCAAAGAATAAATACCGAGTAAAATATGTGTAAAAGTCAAAATTAAAAAAAATTAAAACTACTCATATTATATACATCATAAATATGGTAAAAACACACTTACAGCAAATAAAGATCTACTCGAACGGGATATGACCACGCTCACGAATAATACCAGCGTGAAATAGCAGCATAATACTGTGCGCTTCGTTGGGTGAGAAACGAGAATTGAAACTCCTTTTTACTGGTACCCAGGCATTCTATCTTAGTCCAAGAGGCAAAATAATATATTAGTAGGTGCGAATTGGGGCTTCTGCGTCACTTACTCTCGCATTCGCTCGAGCTACATGTCGCTGAAGACCCCAATTCTCTCCAAAGAGGTACAACATTTTTAGTTTAACCAAATTTACGTCTACATACTCACAGTTCTATCTTGCGGGAACAAGTGTACTTCCACTTTCAGTTGAGTTATTGAGCATTATATTCAGAGCGTTCGCGAGATACTGATGGTATTGCCGCATCTATATGATTAATTTCTAATAATACAACTTGTTTAGCCTAATTTCATTGTGGTTAGTGCTAATAAACGTTTTCAAGCTATTGCATAGCTTTTATCGAGGGCTTTCAGCGCGGCGACCGAATCAAGAAATTCAATAACGAAAAAAACCTAAGACCCGAAATCCTAACATTGTAAATCCATTACAATAAAGATATTAATTAATTTGCAACCATCCGCTAACTAAACACAATGATGTGTCTTACCTGGATTGAAGAGCGCCCTCCACCCTCCCTCAATTGTTTCATTATTGTTTTATTCTCATAGCGAGTGCACGTTGATTACAACGCTCGTCAAATATCATCTATATTGGTGAGTTTAATTATTTTTTTACTATTTAAAAAATCAGCCGCCATTACCTTTTTTTGAATTTATACTTGTTTTTGTTAATTGCAGATCATGGACAACACTGAGGAACACAATGATTGTAATCCTATCACTTATCCGTATTACTGCACTGCAATGCACAGGATGTGGATAAATTTACACTAAATTATTACAACCGAAAGGAGAAGGTTCACGATTTACCACCAAATAGAATAGCTATTAATGAAGAGCGGCAATCGAAATCAAAGAAATGTTACCGTTCTCCGTTCTCATACATCATCATCATCATCATACATTATCCGCCGATATAAAGATAAACAAGGTCATCGTCTGATTAAAATCAGCATTTGCGAACTTAACGAGCAAGAAGAAAATGTCATCTACGATCTTAGTGCTAATATAAGTGTTCAATATGTTGTGGATTCAATGTATGATGAAGTGTTAGATGCTACAAATTATGTGAGAACTAGTAATTTAATTAATGTAGCTTGTAAAATATAATAAAAGTTATACATTGAACTTTATTGTTGTTTAATTATGTATCATTATTATTCAATTGTGTAGAGGAAAAAAGAAAAAGACATTTATTGTTACAACGAATGTATTTATTAAAACGCAAATATGAGTAATATAATGTATTTTTCAATATTAAGATTTTTAGTAATAGATTTTTTAATATCCTTAGCTTTTCTTATTGAGGTTGTTTTTCGCTCTTAATCCAACAAATTCAGTTATTATATCACCATCCTTTTCGTCTTTGAAAAACCCTGGAATTTTACAATTTACTTTGGGCATATCATACTGATTGATTTTGAAATTACTTGTATCAAAATATTTTATATTTTTTTTCATGTCTTCATAAAAATCATTTGTGTTTATTAGATACAACAGACTATCAGTATCAGTATAACAAAGTTGCAGTGAATTTTTATACATGCATTTCATTATAGAGTAATGAAAATGATATAAATGACTCGCTAGCTAAATACAGAATTGAAAACCCAATGTAAATTGGGCGATCAAGGATAACTTTTGTTAGTTCTAACTGGATTGCTACTAACGAATCTGAAATTATTGACAAAATTTTAAAATTAGCAGCACTTACATATTTTTCAGCTCCACGTAGTTTATTAGTCTTATAAGATGTATCTTTCCATACATTAACCAATTTTACATCGACTTGTTTTCGTCTATTCTCTATTGTCTTTCCAAAAATAGAATTGATTTGTTTTTCAAAAAATCTCTTTCAAAGTCTGATGTAGCGTTTTGTCTAAGTGTCGTATTTAATAAAATATATGGTGCTGAAAATGCATTTTCACTAAATAACAATATCCTATAAACTTTGAGCAAAATTAGTCCATGACGTAAACATTCTTTTAAATGCTCATAATGAATAACATATTTACATTTATCATACAAACTAGCTATTAATTTTTTATGTTTGCTTCCTGGCGGAGCAAACTTTTCTGCTGCAAATGGTAAATCTGAATGATCATCATGTATTTCAATTGGATAGTGCAAGTCTACTTCAAGAATATACCCAATATCACTATCATCAGGAACATTCATTACATCAAATTAATTAATTTCTTTTTCACTTAGAAATTTAAAGTTCCCCGTTGGTAACTTTTGCACCATAGCAAAACTATATAAATTTACACAATCAAGATAAATTAAAAAATTGTTTTTATCCTTGCTGTCATAATAGGACATGTATTTATTGTTTGCTTTTGCATATCTTAGAGAACATTGAGCAAGACCACCGCGAATTCCTTTCTCTAAAAATTGGTTCATTTCAATATTTGAAAGTAAATCTAATTGTATGTTCGTATGAAACAACATAGCATCCCAACTTGATGATGGGGATGAGACATAGTAACATGGGTCAAGACTATAATGTTTTAAACTCATAGCTCGGAATTTTTCAAAAATATCACACAACAGTAAAACATCTCATTTTAAATATAAATCGGTGTATTCACCTAAGTTACGGATTTTAAAATCATTCCATACCTTCAATGCATGACTGTAATCTTCATCTGAAACAGATTGAAATGTAAGGTGATTGAAAAATTTCGATTGTTCTGGTAATTGATTTTCTTCATACCGATCCCATAATCTATATAGTCATAACAGTAGATACCTTTCTTTCGAACTAAATTAAATAAATGTTTATCTTCAAAAAACTTGCATAAATTTTGAAAGTCTTTCGCTTCCATCGGTTTCACTAAATTATCTAAGCTCGAGCTCAAAAAGTTGAAAGAGTTAATAAATTTCAACTGAGCTGAGTTCTTATTATTATTATTATTTTCTATTGGAATAAACTTAGTAAATGAAATAAAGTTTTCTTTATTTCGGGGTATTAGATTTATACGACCGCAAATGGCGGAAAGTTCCTTTATAAATAAATGACAATCATAACCAGAAAGGTTGTGAAATATTATAGGTATGAATGAGCATGTCTTAGCTTTTAAATTACATTCGTTATGAGCAGATCCTCTGTATTTTCCAGTAAAGTGATCATGATTTGCAACTATGATATCTGTATTACTAAATATTTTTTGACACAAATGACATTCCTTTACATTATACAAATAGTCTCGCCCCGTTTCACCGATTACCAGAGGCGTATTATTTGAAAGTAATTTATGTAACCGTTTAACATCTTTACTAATTGATTCAATAAATTTTTTAGCACATTCTCACCTTCGATAGGAAACTAATTTATTGAGTTCGGGCTTAGAATCACAAAAAATATAATATGCAAAACAATACAACATATCAACTCACACTTTTTGCAGCAACCTGTATACAGCTTCTGCTAAATAATCG
Source organism: Parnassius glacialis (assembly GCA_033319125.1). Classification (NCBI taxonomy): domain Eukaryota; kingdom Metazoa; phylum Arthropoda; class Insecta; order Lepidoptera; family Papilionidae; genus Parnassius; species Parnassius glacialis. The sequence continues at coordinate 41,429,882 of JAVANC010000004.1, forward strand.
GAGCGCTCTCTAAGACCGATCTAATTGTCTCGCCCACACTCGTGGGCTTATCGAAACCGGTTCTCAGGTAATACGGCCCGGTCAGCGCGGTGATTTGCAATTAACGTTGGGTCGTAATTCATGAGTTAAAACATGTATACAATTACCTACCAATTACTAGATATACCAATTACAAGTACTTATTTAATATTATTGTCAATGTTTGTAAGCAGCCATAGATTAGATGATTGTATTATTTATTACCTTGTATTATATGTGAGACTGTAACTTGCGGACAAACCTCACGGTTTTTGCAAGTTAAATAGATGTAAGCCTTTTACCTATCAAAATGTTATAAATAAATGAAATAAAAAAAAACTAAATCTTAACGGATTATATTTTACAATATTTAATTCTAAGTGTCTTATGGACTCAATAGTCCAACGTGATTCGCAAAGCTCGAATTCTGAACACTTGTTTGTTATTTTTTCTGCAAAACTATTGTAAACAGACGATAGATCAGTGTTTTGGTGTATAATTTCATATTTAGTATTAAAAGATTTAATAGATGATTCATGAAAACGTCTAAAACGTCTCCGAGTACTGGAACAAACTTGTGTCTGAAGTCGAGTCTTTGCTGGACAATGTCTCGGACTGGGGGCGACTAAATCTAGTCCAGTTTAATCCTCAGAAGACACAAGTTTGCGTGTTTACCGCTAAAAAGAACCCCTTTGTCGTATCTCCTCAGTTTCAAGGCACTCCCCTGGTTGCCTCAGTCAATATCGGAATCCGAGCCCTTTCCGATCGGCTCGATTCATTGGCACTGCGAAGAGATGTTGCATCCCTTTGCATTTTCTTTCGCATCTACCATGAGGAGTGCTCTGAGGAATTGTTCGGATTAATCCCAGCCGCCAAATTTCACGAACGCACATCGCGGCAGAACTCCCGATACCATCCACACCATCTGGATGATTGGCGGTCCACCACTGTGTGATTTAGAATATGTTTTCTTCCTCGCACGACTTCCTTGTGGAATCGGTTACCATCAGCGATTTTTCCGGACCGATACGACTTAGGGGCCTTCAAGAAAAGAGCCTACTCCTTTTTAAAAGGCCGGCAACGCATCTGCAGTTCCCTCCCTGGTGTTGCAGTTGTTCATGGGCGGCGGTAGTCACTTACCATCAGGTGAGCCGCAAGCTCGTTTGCCCCCTCTCCTATAAAAAAAATATTCTTGGGTAAAATATATGTAACAAACAGTTCAAAATTAATTTTTAATGCTGTATGTTTCTTCAACATTTGTTTAATTATTTGAAGAGATGTATGTGAAATATAAGATAAGAAAATTTCAGATGAAATAGTTAATTTTTCAGGATTTATTCTGTAAGTGACAATTCTGTTCTTGAAAGCACATTTTTATACATTATTATATTTACATTATCAAACTCGGTTTGCAGTAAGTAGTTAGACTTGTGAATATAGAACTTTTGATGAGCGGAATAATGTTTCACATGCACACCGCAGAGCTTACAGAAAAACATTTTTTTTAATTATTATTATTATTATATGAATACAGATCAGTTTATTATAATAAAATATGGTTTTATTTGGTTGTTAGATTTTGAATTTTAGTTTTACAGCTTTATTTTGATTTTATATTTATGTTATTAAAAGAAAGAGTCCCTTAGAGACTAATTTTAAGGAAATAAACATATTAACTAAGCATCGAAATATATTTATGAAAATGTAATGTATGTACATAAAAACATAAATAGCTTTCATAAAAAAAAAATTTGTTCATTTTTAAATTCTAGGAACAAACATAAGCTAGAAATACCAGTTTTTAGGCTTTATAGAATTAGTAATTAATTTATGGGTATGCAATATATACGCTTTTACAACAAACGCCTGGGTGTTATTCCAGACTATATTCTATCTAGAGATATTACGAATAGTATAAAATTCAGTTTAAGATTGAAAATTGTTAGTTTTTTTTCTTCAAAAAGCATTAATTTTAAACAAAGATATCTTTCTCTTCTGTATATTTATAATGGATCTAAATTTAATAAGTACATTGACAGCTATATGCTGACTCATTTCCATATTATTGTGAAATATACACGTTTACCTGTAAAACACTGTCATATCCTATTACAGCTATCCTATTAGGCTGGCGCCAATAGTGTTTTCGGCTGACGACGCAACGTTGATTTGACATCGCATGCAAACATTTATGTTAAGTGTTTTTTTACATATGAGTATTTTATGTTAATAAGCAAAAATATTCCTTATAAATAATATTAATACGGATCAATGCTAAAGTTACCAAATGAAATATTTCTTCATTTTATAATATGTCAAACTAAAACACTTCCAAGTGCGGATAGCGCTATAATGTAGGGTATAAAATATAATGTTGGGAGGTGTTTAACCATTAGTTGTATCGTGTTTTCCACAGTCTACTAGACCTGGAAGTGTTCAGAATGATCATCAAGACAGCAAGTATGTACGTAATACTTAGTCTCCTCACTCATTAAACACAATAGAATAATAATTTAAGTTAAAATCATCCGTATGCCTATCTTTTGCAAACAAATATGACTTCAATGTCAGTCGCAATATCCCATAGTAAGATTTCATAAGACATTACGCTATGAAAGTAACCACATGCTTATCTTATTAATTACGTTTGTACGTGGTAGAACTTTAGGGTCGGCTCGACCGGGGAAGGACCACGCTCTTACAGAATACCAGCGTAAAATAGCAGCTTAATGCTGCTGTGTTTCGTATGGTGAGTGTAGAGAACCGGAGGCCGATTTTACTGGAAAAGAGGCATTCCATCTTAGTCCTCACGGGTGACAACTCATCTGTGTTTTGATTCGCTACGAAGATAGATGTAGATGTCTATGGGCCACAGCAACCACTTACCATCAGGTAGACTGTGTGCTCGTTTGTCACCCTTATTCTATAAAAAAACAAATTAATGACATAAACATAAAAGTGTATGTTAGATGTTTTTTTTTTTTTATGTTTCTTACTCAATCATAATAGATTGCCTGAACCGCTAAGGCTCGCTAGTTACACATAGAAAAAAAGAAGGAAAAAAAAGGTCTCCAACAGTACAGTAGAACGCCGATTAGCCGAATTAATTGGGACCGGGGTCGATTCGGATAATCGGACATAGACTGGTATTGAAAAGGAACGAGGGAAGGGCGTGGTCACGGCTCGTTCAACAGCGGATTCCGTAACCTCCTATGATACCTACGTTGGGTTTGGGAACAACGTATGTGAACCCCGCAACGGAGTAACACACAAGGGTATCGGCCGCTTCCTTTTCTTCAAATAGGTTCAGGCGGGGATTACGGGTCTTCCGAGGTCGTCCCGGTCTCAGCGCCTTAATTCTTCAATATGTGCCGCGTTAGCGACACCAGATGGACTGTATTTATATTTAAAGGTGAAGGATCCCTTGGGAATAAAATAGTAATTATCTTCAAACCGCTCCGTGAGAGAGTAATTACTTTCCCTATCACTTCCCTATATACTTTTCTTTCTTGATTAGATAATATACTGGTAGCTGGTCCCGAACGATTTGTATGGTGGTTCTTCTCCTTTTTATGGAGGTTTACATGTGTCGAGGAGACCCTCTTTACATGGGCAGCATCTCAGGAGGACACGACCTCCCGGTACTGGGTGCTGCGTTGGCAGCTTGTGGGTTGGTGTGGTGCGCACTTAGCGCCATAAAATCAGGTGTCGGGTTGCTCACTCATCCCCGGCGTCCCCGTCGCCGGGTGGTGAGCGTAGGAGTTCACGTGGGAGCGGCCACCCGTCAGGTGGGCGGGCGTGTAGTGGAGCAAAATTTTGCAGGTGGAGATGTGGCCCGTTATCTGCGCGGTCGAACAACCGTCTCGCAGTACGGGCCACGAATTCGGAGATGGATTCGACCTTGAGGTCGCGTGCAATGATATCGTTCTTGACTTAGCTACCGGCTCCCACGATCACCCGAAGCGAAAGATTTTGCTGGGCCTGCAACCTCCTGCGCTGAGTGGCCGAAGTCAACGCGTACCAGGCTGGTGCTGCGTAGGTCAGCCGCGAGCGGATGTAGGTTTTGTAGATGTATAGGGTAGAGTTTCGCTCGCGCGACTATGGCCTGCCTCACTACGTGGTTGACCATCGGGGTCATGCGCAGCGAGCGATCTATCTGGCATCCTAGATATGTCATGGTACTACTCCAACCCACATCCTGCCCGCGGAGTTGCAGAGTTGGAGGTGTTCTGGCCAGCCTAGTCATGAAGGCGACGGTCTTCCCGACATTGACCGCCAGCCTCCATTTGTCCAGCCACTCAGGCAAGAGGTCGAGTACCCGCTGCAACTTCCTGGCAGCTATGTCCACCCGACGTGATGACGCGAAGTACGCAATGTCGTCGGCGTATAGTGCTAGCACAACGTCATCTTCCCACTCCTCCAGATGGCCTTGGAGGGTGGGGATGTCGTTAGTGTAAACCGCGTACAGGTGCGGTGATAGGCAGCTGCCCTATGGCACTCCGGCTAAAATCGGTCGTGCCGCCGAGACAGCCCCTTCCAAGGAGACATGGAAGCTCCGCCCCTCCAGGAAGGACGCTATTAGCCGCACAAGCATGGGCGGCAAAGAGGTATTCTGAATAAGCTTATAGACTAGCCCTGCGTGCCACACCCTGTCGAAGGCCTTCTCCATGTCGAGAAGGACCCCCACACAGGTGCGGCCGAAGTTATTAGGCTTTTTATTATTAAAGCTGAAACATTTTACAAGTCAATTAATTGCTGAAATTTACAAACATTTAAATTTCAACTTATTCAAACTTTGATTCTACAGATTAGCGCGCTGCTGTTATCTGCAGCTAAATTAACAACTAACTTTCACCCTACACCTCATTGTCAGTAAAGCAGGTGGCAATTTTAGCATATTCCACTGCCGTTCGTCAACACAAGATGAGCAACCAATCCCTGCACGACCCCCATTGACGGCAACGTAGCTTCCAATAAGATCTCTTATCAGATATCAAAGTTGTTATCAGTTAACATGTTCTTATCAGATAACACAAAGAAAATATTTTATGAACCAAACATTGAAAGTAGACATTTTATTTTTCATACAAAACGTATTCAACTTATATAAGATAATAACTTATGCAATATTTTCACTTATACACAAAGTGATCATTTCGACCGGGGAACAAATCCTGGTCTCTAACTTTATTTTAATATTTTTTTAAATTAACAATGTTATTGGAAAGGTAATTTCAACCTGGGAACTGAACCCGGAAACATAATTTATATCTTAAAAATTCTCTTTATGAATTTATTAAGAAAATATTACTAAGAAAACGACGAACTAGTCCGGCCTGGGAATCGAACCCAAGACCTTCAAATTATTAATTCGATATTTCTTTAAGATTCAACTAAGCGTTTTCTTATAAGAATACTATGACTTGACATTTTGCTTTTAGAAGCTATTCGTAATCGGTTAACTAATAAATTGAAATGTTTTTTAGACGCTTTGCCAACAGGTATGTAATAAAGAAAAACGAACTGTCACACATAGAATAAACTTTATTAAGTTTAACAAACACAGTTCTACAATACGTAAGTATTGCACTAGAGAGAGAGAGAGAGAGAGAGAGAGAGAGAGAGAGAGAGAGAGAGAGAGAGAAGAAGAAGAAGAAACCTGCCTTGGCTCTAGCTATCAACCATAACAATTGAAATATATCTAGACTCCAGCGAGTTCCAACTTGTTACAACTTGTACAACAAAACAAAACAAAAATTACATTACTTACTTACAGTACTTGGTTTTAATTTTTTATATAAGGCTTAGGACCGATTCGAATAATTGGCGATTCGATTAATCAGCGTTCCGATAATCAACGTTCTACTTTATATACGAATTTTTTCATGTGCATGCACCCTAATTAACCGCTAGATCATTTGCGATCACCCACCATTGGTTAAATAAATTGATTTAATATAGAAACTTGCAAGCATGTAGGTACTAATCTGGTTAGACTAAAAAAATTTGGACCTGTACTTGAGAGAATCATGGTCTTCAGTGGGCACATAGCTTGAGCGAAGCAAGAGTGAGTGAATGCTTTTACATGATAATGGCTATATCATGTATATATATTATATTAGTAGCTATATTAGAAGTATAGTTGTAGCACAAATGGCTCGGCTCGACCGGGGAAGGACCATGCTCTCACAGAATATCATTGTAATTTAGCAGCTTAACGCTGCTGTGTTTCGTATGATGAGTGTAGAGAACCGGAGACCCTTTTACTGGAAAAGAGGCATTCCATCTTAATCCTCAAGGGTGACAACGCATCTGCATTTTGATTTGCAAACGAGGAGAGATGTAGATGTCTATGGGCCACAGCAACCACTTGCCATCAGGTGGACTGTGTGCTAGTTTGTCACCCTATCCTATAAAAAAATGCTTTTGAACGAAACTTGATGATTAAGTTAATCTTCAGCAACTTTTTCAAGTTTTTAAATTATTAACACGATAGGTTTTAATGAACTAACGTTATTTCAACGTTAGTTCATTAAAACCTATCAGCCAATACGAACATGTTAACAAAACTATTATGAAATATCTCAAACAAAACGAATCACTTAAATTCGAATGTATCTGTCCTGCACCAAAAAATAACGTTAGACGTCATGGGAGCTTATTGCTAAATACGATACGTAGTATTGTATGCGGTCCAGATGTAAGAGTCTTTTTAAATTCATCATATTATCCTTATGAGGGGCTGAATGTCAATTTTTCAGAAGATAAGTTTACTTTATTATACGATCAGTATGCGAGATTTCCACAGTCGTATTATGGACGCCGGTCAGAGCCGTTGATGGGTTTAAAGGAGTTCAGAGACGTGGTTCCATTATTTGTAATTGATTGTTCAAGACAACACGAAACTTTAAAAGGTTCGATCGATGTGAGAGTTGAAATCGAAACAGACCAAGAAACACCAGATCAGACAACCGCTTATTGCTTGATATTCAACGACTGTATGTTCGAATACAAGCCACTGAGTAATATCGTTAAGAAAATATCATGAATAGCAATACAATAATTGTCCATCTTCAAGGCTTCAAGAATAGCAAAAATAAATTTATAGTAAAGGAGTTTGCTGTATCGTATTTGCAGATGACATATCAATAATTGTGACATCAGATAAAAATAAATATAATTCAATACATGACCATGAAAATGAAATTAATAATACTATTGACAACATTATTAAATGGCTAGAGGAAAATAATCTAAAATTAAATTTAAAGAAATCAAATTTCATACATTTTAATAAACCCAAACATGATAAACACAATTTTAACCTCAATATCGAAAAGATTAAAGAAATTACACATACCAAATTTTTAGGTGTAACGATAGACCAGGACCTAAACTGGAAATTACATATTGAGTCCCTATGCAAGCGTATCAACAGCATTGTTTATGCTCTTTATAAAACAAGAAGCGTAACTAACTTGCAAACAGCTATTACCACTTATCACGCGTATGTAGCCTCCATTCTACGTTATGGGGTGATGATATGGGGTAATAGTACTGAGAGATAAAGGGCATTTGTAGCGCAAAAAAAATGCATCAGAGCCATATGTGGGATTCCACCGGGCGAGTCCTGTAGAGCATCTTTTTGGAACCTGGGCTTACTCCCGTTGCCAGCACTGTACATTTTTGAAATAAGTTGCTTTGTCAAAAGTCATACTGAGATCTTCCAGAAAGCCAGAGATATAAACTCTAGATTAAAAAGAAATCCCGATAGATTAGTGTTAAGCGTCATTCCGAGATCTGCTAAATTCAGAAAAAGTTGTGTAGCAATGTGTGTTAAAATATATAATAAGATTCCCAATGATATTAAAAAACTCAAAATGAATTTATTTAAATCGAGACTATATAAGTGGCTTATTGAACTAAAAGTGTACGATATTAAAGAATTTATTGACCTTAGGCTTTAGTAATTATTGATTTGTTAATATTAATTTTATGAATGTATTTGACCCTTTTTTAAAATAAATGTAACTTGAAATGTATTTAACATAAACTTAAATTTGCATGCTAATTATAAGCAAAACATGTGTACTTATTTTACTGTACCACCTACAAATACCATGTTTTAAGCAAATAAAGAAATTATTATTATTATTATTTTATTATCACATATATTGTCACAAAATTATAATATTATAAATATAAATACAATCTATATAAATAATATTATTATTTCGGCTATTATCCACCGCGGCGAGGAATCCTAAGCCATCGGTGAAGTTAGGCATCCAAAGATAGGAACCTTCTTACTATAGGCGCCGTATTTAATAAGGCCGATTTTTGTTTTAATCCCTTCAGCCATTTGCCCAAACCTAACTTGGACAGATAATCGTCCATATTTTTACCAATAATCCCATTAACTGATACAACTATTGGTACAATAATAGTAGAATCAACGTCCCACATAGCGACAATCTCATGAGCCAAGTCGATATATTTTATTTTTTTATCATTCTCTGCTTTCACGAGATTCTCGTCATAAGGGACACTGATATCCACTATTATTGCCTTGCGTGTAGTTCGGTCTATCACCACAATGTCAGGTTTATTTGCCACTATAAACCTGTCTGTGATAATTGACCGATCCCCAGTACAGGCGTGACACTTCTATTTTCAAGGACTGGCTTTGGTTCATACTTATAATATGGAACGTCTTGTTGAGTAAATCAAATTTAATGGCAAGCAGCTGGTGTATTATTCTAGCTACTTGGTTATGTCTGTGCAAATACTCGCCATTTGATAGTTGTGAACAACCGGAAATAACATGTCTGAGGGACTCTCCAGGGTGGTGACATGCGCGACATATGTCAACTGTGCCGTCCCTCAAAATGTACTTCCGGTAGTTGTTCGTTTTAATTACTTCATCTTGTATTGCACAGATAAAACCTTCAGTTTCTGCAAAAAGGTCACCAAATTGTAACCAGTGTACTGATGTAACCATGTCTACATAAGGATTAGTCAATGTTTTAAAAAATCGACCATGCAGTTGTTTGTCATTCCAAACCTTTTTGCGTTCATCTATAGTCATAGTATGAGGCCTCTGCCAGTCCTTTGCCGACATATTAAGCGGGGTTAATGATTTGTCATTAATCACTACGTCACTATGAATGCGTGATGTGTCTTTTTTTTAATAAAATATTCTCTGAGGTTGTATATTTCATGGTTGTGTAGGTTTTTAATGTTTAATAAGCCCCGTCCACCATCTTTTCTTGGAAGATACAACCTCATGACATATGATCGCGGGTGGTGCATTCTGTGCGTAGTCATTAATGTACGGACTCGTCTATCTAAGTATTCCAATTCCGTTTGAGACCATCTTGTAACACCAAAAGTATATAAAAGGCTAGGTATTACCCAGGAGTTATATGCTCTAATTTTGTTTTCGCCGGATAAAAGACTTTTGATAACTTTTTTTAATCTTGACATAAATTTTACTTTTGAATTTTCTTTAATATTTTTGTCATTAATTCCTAGTGCTTCTGCCATGCCCAAGTATTTATAGGTTTCTATTTCAGAAAGAGAACTGAAATGTAAGTCATTTGTAATTGCAAAATTATTACAATCTTTAATTTTGCCCCTATTTACGTTGATGACAGCACATTTATCTATTCCAAATTCCATTCTAATATCATTGTTGAAACTATGTGTTAATTTCAACAATAATAGTAGATCACTCTCTTTTGATGTGAATAGCTTGAGATCATCCATGTAAAGTAGATGTGAGATGGGTGAGTTTTCTTTTCGAAACCGAAACCCTAATCCGGATTCCTCAATAGTAGTGCTTAAGGGATTCAGGGCTAAACAAAACCAAGTTGGGCTCAAGCTATCACCTTGGAATATACCCCGCTTAATATTTATAGAGTCTATCGAACTGCTTTGCCACTCACCTGGTAGATTTAGGACAGTGTTCCACTGACCCATTAATTTACTTAAAAACTTACAAATTTTGTCATCTATTTTATATATTTCTAAAACTCTCTTTAGCCATGAATGTGGGACAGAGTCATATGCCTTTTTGTAATCCACCCAAGCAGCGGACATATTTTTGCGATTACGAAAGACTTGTCGCCAAATAGCTGTGTCAATGAGAAGAAGTTCTTTACAACCACGTGACCCTTTCCGACATCCGTTCTGTGCAGTTGAAAGAATGTTATTATTTTCCAAGTGTTTATAGATCTTGTTATTTAAAATTGCAGTTATTAATTTGTATATAGTTGAAAGGCATGTTATAGGTCGGTAATTTTTAGGTTCCGTGGTGTTTCCATTTTTATATAGTAAGTGGGTAATACCAGTTGTAAGAAGTCTCGGGAGCTCACAGCACTCTATGGCTTCTTGAATCTGTGCAGCCAAACGTACGTGGCTACTTGTTATCCATTTCAGCCAAAAGTTGTGTATACCATCTGGGCCAGGTGATTTCCAATTATGTAATCTACGAGTAATTGAGTATACGTCTTCAGCAGTAATTGAGATAGAACTCATGTTAGGCAAATTAGAAAACTTACGTTCGATTGCACGAATCCATTCGCCTTCATTATGAGAAACTTCGTTAGACCATATACTTTTTCAAAAATTTAGACATTCAATTAAGCTTGGGCTGCCATGAGTACAACTATTAGTTGTAGTGTTCTCCCAAGACCGATACACCCACTTTTGGTTACTTTCGAATGTGCGATTCTGGAAGTACCGTTTAGATCTTTCTGAATATCGTTTAATACGGTTGGCCCATGCTTTTAACTTTTGTTTTTGCGTATCAATGTATTCAGTAATTTTATCCGGAAAATGGGGATCTAATTGGCTAATATCATTTTCAATAGCGATTTGATTTACTAAAGTAATTATTTTTTTACGCCTGTTACCTGTTTGGTAGCTTATTAATTTTCCTATAATTTTGCGAGTGTTGTCAATTAGTTTTTGAATTCTTTGTTTCCATTTAGGTTCTGTATTATTTTTCTTAAAATTTTGTACTGAAATGACAGGAATTTTCATTATCATACATACAGCATGGGCACAACAGTATAGAAGAGACATAGTTTCCAAAATAGAATTACTTTGTTCAAAATAATCTTTACATAGAATATTCATTGATGTTACTGTAAATATAGTTTTTTTGTTGTTAGGAAGTTTAGGTAGTTTCGGTCTATTTTCTATAGGTGTATTTTTATATTCCAGAAGGGAACATTCGAAAGTCCTTCTCATATATTCGCTGTCCTGGGAACTCACATCTATATCAAAACAAATTTTGCTCTACTTTTTCGTTGTTTAAGTTAGTAATATTTATATTATGGTTACTGTTATTAATATTTAAGTCATCAGTCTCACCTGGAAGTGTTCGTTGGGGATCAGGAATTGAATTGATAGTAGATGTTGAGTACTCACTACAAAGTTGTTCAAGTAATCTGTCGTCCAAAATCTTACGACTTAGAATGACACGTACTTGATCTGAAAGCCTTTGGGCAGTTAAGTTTGTTAGGTTGGGCTGTAGCTGTTGGAATTCAGACAGCATTTTAGGGCGATAAGATGTAAGATTGGTTCCTCCTTTGGTAGTCTTATAGTACGCGTGCATAACACTTATATTTAATTCTTTAGTCCAGCGCATGCGTCGTCGCACTACACCATCAGTAGCGGGGTCCTCTTGTAGGATGGTAATTCCTGCAGGTCCCAAGCCAGCCGGTGGCGCTCTTCGTCCCCTCAAAGATGGTACGGAGGTTCTTCTTGTGCCTCTAGGATTACATTCCATGGATGTGTAGTCCTCTGTAGGCGATGTTACGTGTGCGATTGTGGTATTGGAGGTATTTATTCGTATTTGTAGTCTCGGTAAATAATCTAAGTTCGATGCATAATGTAACGTTAAATTAAATATTTTATAAATCTGTTTGTAAATTTTTTCAGATGACAGTTGTCAATTTGAAAGAAATACATTTTTCTTGAAATTAGTTTCTTTTCCACAAATTTTTAAAGTTTTATTTATATTGATATTGTAAAATCTATTTGCGCTGAAAATTTGTTATTTTGGAACTTGAAACATATAAAACAAAATAAATTTTTAAGATTTTGTTTTTTTGTTTTTTTAAGATTTTTATTATTATTATTTTGGGGTATCTATAAAGTTTTCTCATCTGGTTAGGCAATATAAATATATAATTATAAATAAACATGGTAAACGTACATAAATATCAATAAAATAAAATAAATACATAAAAATACATAAATATATAAAAACCCAACCAGATGGAAGCCCTCGGCAAAGGAGACCAGACGGCCGAGGGTTAGGGGGAAAGAGAAAGAAATCGGCGGACGATGCGGGCGGTATCGAGGAGCACCGCCTTCTGCATTTGAGCTTGGAGCGGTCCGGCACGGAGTCCCAGTCGCGTCAGATGACCCGAGAGGCTGACTGGAATTAACCCATTCGCAGAGACGACTACAGGTATAATTTCGGCCGGCAATCCACCCCACATGTCGGTCACCTCGTGAGCCAGGTCCAGATATTTAGTCAGTTTATCTGTTTCGGCTTTCACGAGGTTCTCGTCATAAGGAATGGTAATGTCGACCAAAAATATCCTTGACTGTGCCCGGTCCATCAGCACAATATCAGGCTTATTCGCAAGAATAGTCCTGTCTGTGATGATGGCCCGGTCCCAGTAGAGTCTGGCGCGGTCATTTTCGAGCACGGCTTCCGGCAAGTACTTATAATACGGTAGTTTCCGATCCACGAGACCGTATTTCAGAGCAAGCTCTTGGTGTAGAATCCTGGCTACTAAATTGTGCCAGTGCAAATACTCAGAGTTAGAAAGCGCCGAACAACCGGAGATGACATGCCTAAGTGACTCACCGGGATGGCGACATGCTCGACAGACGTCAACGGTGCCATCCTTTAGGATGTATCTCCGATAATTGTTGGTCTTAATAACCTGATCCTGTATCGCACAGACAAAACCCTCGGTTTCCCCAAAGAGGTCACCGAAACGTAGCCAGTGGAGGGAGGCGACTGTGTCTACAAAAGGCTCATGTAGAGCCTTGTAGAACCTCCCGTGGAGCTCCTTCTCCTTCCATACGGTCTCTCGGTCGGAAATGCCCTGTACTGCCGGGTCTTGCCATTGCTCGTTGGCTAAGGATAGAGGGGTAAGGTATAGTATGGATCATCCGCTCTCGTCAGAAAGTAATTACGGAGGCTGCACACTTCGCGATTATGCATGGTGAGCGCGCTTAAAAAGCCGCGCCCACCGTGTTTCCGCGGCAAGTACAGCCTCATTACTGACGATCTCGGATGATGCATCCTGTGGGACGTCATTATAGTGCGGACTTTTCTGTCCAGAGCGTTCAGTTCGGTCTGAGTCCACCTGAGTATGCCAAAGGTATACATGAGAACATGCATGACCCAACCGTTATATGCGTGCGTCTTATTCACACCGGACAAAAGGCTGTTAAGCACTTTGGTCAAGCGTGCATAAAACACATCGCAAACTGACTGTTTCATACCCGCCTCATCTACACCGATGTTCTGTGACATACCCAGGTATCGGTATGTTTCAGCCTCGGAAAGGGTCCTTATGTTGATGGGCATAGATAAGTCTATGCCCTCAGAGTTAGCAACCCTTCCCCTTTCAACATGGAGGACCGCACACTTATCCGTCCCCAGCTCCATTCTAATAGAATTACTAAAATCACAAGTGATGTTTAGCAATTCCATAAGATGAGAGCGACTGGAGGCGAATAACTTGAGATCATCCATATAGAAAAGGTGGGTCACTTTTGTACCTCCTTTCCGAAGCTGAAATACCCTTCCGGAGCCCTCCAGTAAGGTACTGAGAGGGTTCAGAGAGAGGCAGAACCAGATTGGACTCAAACAATCGCCCTGGAAGATACCCCTTCTTATCCTTATGTGCTTCTCCGCAGCCGTCATCCGCTCGCTTAGATGACAAAGGATCGTACTCCATTGCCCCATACACTGCCCGAGGAAGTCTCGAACTGTACATTATTATTATTATATAATAATGTACAGTATGATATTTGTGATGTAAATAATACCTATCATAGATATAAGTTGCTTAGGAGCTCCCAATTTAAATACTATTTGTGAACTTTATTGTAAATATACTTTAATGTATAACTGTTTTACTCATAAAAAATATGTGCTTTTAAAAATGTTTTATGGATTAAGAAATGGTGTTTTGAAAACAAAATGATTTTTGATTTCTAATAAAATATATGTAAATAAACACTTCATCTTTTAATTTAAACTACCTTTGTGTTCGAGAAGAAGAAAAAAAATAGTTTCAGATCGTTAACGATTAGTACTTATTATTAAAGTAACTGTTTTATGTACCACTTTGCATTTTTAACAATGAAATAGATTAGCCTTCATATTTTCTTGTTATATTATGAACCATTTGAATTTGAGATTCCGAATGAAACGGTATTAGAAATGAAACAAAGATAAAAAAGAAGGGATCAAGAATTAGACTAAAAATTTAGACCTCTAATGGAGAGAATTGGGGCCTTCAGCGGCATGTAGCTCGAGTGAAGCGAGAGCAAGTGACGCAGAAGCCCCAATTCACACCTACTTTTGTTGGCATCCCATCATATTATTATGCCCCTTCATTCTTAACCGATAGATTTATGGGCCACAGCATGCACTTACAATCAGGTGGGCATAGAAATACGTACGTGGACATAGAAGTACGTGAATACGTAAAGTGTGTTCCTTCGTCATCCTTACCTCTATAAAAATTACATTATAAAACGATACACACTATATAAAATATTACACAAAATACAAATTCATAATAAAGGGTAAGCCATGGAATTGGAACTATAGGTTATTTGGAGGTTGGAATATTTGATGACATTTCCAATGTGACAGAAAGCTAGTTTTATGTTTGACATATAATATGAAATGGGCCGCTTTTCGCTTGTACAAAGTCGGGAAATATTAAAAAATTATTTCCAAAGTGGTGAGTCAAACTGTACGAAATTTACAAAAAAAATTGACAAAAAGGATGTGCCAAAATTGTGCACATGAGTAAAGCAATTGTACCGTACACAGGAAAAGCTTCATACAACCGCGCTATGATAGATACACCACAAACTTCAGACGCGTGTGTGCGTGAGCACTGGTGGCACGTCATGTACAGAGAGAAACTGCTTTAAACCGGCTCGGTCAGTGCAGTGCAGGATTGTGTAAAAAATAACAAGTGTCAATTTTGTTTTAAAAAGAATAATTCGTATCAAATGAAATATAAAAAGTGTAAATATGGTTTACCTAGATTTAAGTCTTATCAAGGTTGCCGCAAGACATACATACCGGATGTTTGTGAAACGCTCCCGAAAACGAAGACAGACGATAGTACTAACTATACCTTTGATGATAAGTGAGAAATAAAATCGACCCTGAGGAAAAAAATCATCTTTTCGCAACGTTTTATTGACTTTATTCACGCCCCATCATGTTGGTACAGCTAAATAAAACGATAATTGCATTAAGAAAATCATAAAATAGGATTTTGAAAATCGATAGCCAGGGCCAAGTCAGAATCTTTTTTCAAGAAATTAAATACTTATCTTAATATTTTGTTAGGTTACTTATGAATATCAAATGACTCCCTTTTTTAAATTATGTTCATTGCACCACATTTAATTTTTGGATTTCTTTCGGCTACATTCGTGTATCATTTAATGCTTTTCATTTCTTTAATTTTCAATTTTAAAGAAAAATAATGTTAGTTAATAATAAACCTTATACATCTAATTGAAAATTGATTCATTTCTGAAAATAAAATTGAGAGGAATTTGTGGGGAATCTGTTGAAGTTTTGTCCTTAAATTGGGGAATTTGACATGAATTTTCGGGGAATTTGACAAATTGGTGTTAGCAACGCTGTCATGTTGCACCGAAATTTAGTTTACCGGCGACATAATAATTAGAGGCGGCAGTCACTATAAAACTTGCAAGTAATTTTTATTCATTTTGACGTACCTCTTTTGAAATTCAAAGTATTACTCGGATTAAATATGGAAAGTCAATTAAAATAAAATTATTATTTTTTTATATTAATTATGATAGATTAATTAACTGTCGATCATAATTGCAATTTATTATAACTATTAAATTATTCAGTACCATTTCATTTCTATTTCCTTGTATAAAATCAAACATAACGATGAAATAGTGTTTATAATTGTGTAAGTGAGTACTGAGTATCCAATTAGGTACGTTTATTAATTTCAATATAATTTTTGTAGTAAAGAACTGCTTGTTGCGTCAGGGTACAATTGATTGTGTAATTGTATTAAAAATGACAACCAAAACTTCTAAATTCTATATGAAGACTAGTCGTAGGGATAACTAAACTTATAAATAAAATAAACGTTTGCAATGCCGTAAGGGTTTTATGGTCTGTGGTAGTATAGCTCAGTGTTTCTAAGACGAATGCCTTGGCACATTTGTTTTGGCGAGATTGATTATTAATTTTATTTTTGAGACAGTTCCGTATTGACTATCATGTGGGCGTGAGCTACAGTTCAATCGTTTTGTTTATTACATTCTTGTTGTTACGTTTTGTTTTTCTTGTTTTGTTTTAATAATGCCTAACGCGTCCATACGTTTATAGTGCTCGTGAATACGGCAACATGTTAAAATGACTTAGAGAATCTCATAATTAGGATTTAGATCGGTAAGCTGTTTCATACCTAATTTTTTTAAATAACTTAGTACTGAACTTATCTGAATAGATACATAACTGAATACATCAAAATAATAAAAATACCTACACGATGGATAAGAAAGCATAATTCTTACCTTGTTAACATTTCATTTAGGTAATTTTTTTTATATTAGCGGGGAATCGAACCAGGTATTTGGTTTATTTAACCTGTCAATAAAGTGTCTAGGTGGAGACGAGCACAGTGGAAAAATAGTAGGTTAAGAAGATAAGTCAGGTATTTAGACAAGTGTTGTAAATTATTAGGTATTGTGGTACCATCACTAGCTGCGGGCCGCGCGAATTCGGCATCCGGGCGTACAATGAGCTAGTCAGTTGATTGTAATTCCACTGCTGGTTTTATGTTTCAGTATTTTCATGATTTTTTAATGAAATAATCGTTTTATTTAGTTATACTAACATGATGGAGCGTGAATAAAGCTAATAAAATGTTGTCAAAAGATGATTCCTTTCCTCAGGATCGACTTTATTTCTCACCTATCATCAAAGGTATAGTTAGTACTATCGCCTGTCTTAGTTTTCGGGAGCGTTTCACAAACACCCGGTATATATTAAATTAATAGTGTAAGTTGTGGTTACCTGTAAGAAGATGAACACATAGCATGTAGTCACATTGTTAAGTTATATTTTTTGTTAGTATTGTGTATCGTCTGTTGGTGATCCAAATAAAGAGAAAAAAAAAATTAATAATTTGATTTATTTCTTAAATTCAAGTACACTGCGATCTCCTAATAAATATAAAAGAGTTATCGAATTGAGTTTTAGAAGAAATACTAACATTGTTCTAACTAAAATCAATAAGAAGTAGAGACAGAAAGACGTTACAAATAGCATGAATTTCGTTCACGGATTTCAAGTGTTTATAAAATCTTTAATACAACTTCGTGAAGAATTAAAAACAGAAGAAATTATATTAATTTATATTTACGAGACGTTTTTATAAAGATTATCTCGAAAATTTCTTTGGAAAAGTCAGACAGGTAGGTAGGTGGTAACGGCCAGGAACCAACATATTGTTTAGTTAGTATTGCCTTCAATAAGATGTTTATAACCAATATCTTAGGTAAACCCAAAACACTAATTGTGGATACGATGAAACCAGCCGATTGTATGTTAATACACCATTAACGCAACCTGACAATGTTCCTGCCCCTTTGTTAACAGTAGGAACAATTGATTATCTATTTGATTTACCAGAAAAAAATGGTTTAGTCTATGTGCCAGGATATTTGTATAGAAAAATGTTGTCTCGAATACCAAAATGTGAGAAAATATAATTGTACGTTAGTAGATCTGAATAACCTATAAAAATGGGAAAAGATTCTCTTTCCAGCCATTACAAGTATTTTAATAAAGATAGTGTTCATTGGGTTTTTAATAATACTTCCTGCCAATTTTATCGAGTTTGTTGAACTGCTTGAGCGAAAATTTCGCGAATATTTTGACGTCGAAAGAATTGGTACTGAAATATTAAAACGTGTGCAAGATTTTATGTTTGTTACGAAATGCGAGTACTTTCCAATATATTATTTAAAAAAAAAACTTTACATTAAATAATGATTTATTTACGCAAACACTACACATTTAAATAAAGCTAATTTTACGGATTTTATCGGGTATATTAACTTATTTTAAATTCAGCGTTCAAGATTCGCGTTAAAGAACACATAACTGATGTGAAGAATCGACGCTGCGGGAATTCTGCAGTCTGTGAACACGTACAGGATTGCCCCCGTCATTACATTAGATTTGATAGACCACAAACCCTCGCTAAAGAACACCGTATCCTTCCAAGTATGATTCGCGTGGCTATTGAAATCAGAAAACATCCTAATTTCAACAGAGAAGATGGCTGGGTGCTACCATCTGCACGGGGTCCCATAAGTAATAAAATTAAATCCCAACCCAAGCAAGTTGTATAACTGCAAGACCTCAAGATACTGAAGTTCATACTGCGTAGATTGGAACAAATATTAATAATTTTTAATCTGGAGGTAGCCGTGGTTAGCTATGACATTGGGGCGTCATACACCTCAGTCCCTCCGTGACCGTGGGTGCTGTAAAGTGCTCGAAACTACTCGAGAAGAATTTTGCATAAAGATCTCGATATGAATACGTACAAAGTTCAATTAACGCAAGAGCTGAAGGCGCATAACCATCCGATGCGTTTTCGGTTTACTCTATGGGCCGAAGACCGCTTGATCGAAGATGAGTATTTTTACCGAAAAATCATCTTTTCAGTAGAAACTCATTTCCACTTCGGAGGATACGCCAATAAGCAAAATTGTTGTATCTGGGGCTCAAAAAATCCACACGTAATCATGAAGAAACCAATACATCCACAACGAGTGACTGTCTGGTGCGGATTTGGTGTGGCAGCATTATTGGGCCATTTTCTTCGAAAATGAGCAAGAATACGCCGTTAGAGTGAATGGCGATCGCTACCGCGCAATGCTAAGCGATTTTTTGTTTCCCAATATTGAAGAGGATGACATAGATATTTGGTTTCAATAGGACGATGCAACGTGCTACACAGCCAACGTATTAATTGAACTTTTGCGCACTGTTTTCGAAAATCGCATAATCAGCCGAAATGCTGGCCACCTCGAAGCTGCGATTTGACTCCCTTGGAATGTTTTTGTGCGGAGCTGTTAAGGACAAGTGTTACGCTAACCACCCAAAGACGATTGACGACTTGAAACAAACAATCGAAAATGTGCTGAAAAATTGGACTGATAGAATGGTGTATTGTAAGGCCAGCCGTGGTAATCATTCAAATGATGTTGTCTTCCATTCCTAAATCATCATCATCATCATCATTACAGCCCTTCACAAGTCCACTGCTGAACATAGGCCTCCCCCAAAGAATGCCACAAAGCATTCCATTCCTAAATGGAAAGGTTTAATCTTTCTAATAAACTCATAACTTTGAAAACAAAACATGCGAGAGTGTCGTGGAATACTTGGTTGGAACGAAGTTCCTTTCGTAGTTTATTAGTATTGATAAACGTATTATATTATTGATTAATAAATATAAATAAATGAAATACTAGCATCTATTAAATGAAGCGTCATTTAAATAATATTTCTATAATAGCAAGATAAGAAAAAGTGCGAAGGATAATATCCATTATTCCATCTCGCTCTCATCCGTGAAATTCGTACCGTGATTTCGTTCCAAATTTTCATTAGTTTTTTTTATAGCCGAGTAAAATTCCAAATTTTAATTAGTCCACCTCTTATTATCTAGAAACAATTAACACGCAATAAGTGACGTGAAATATATCATTCATTGAAAATAACATGTAATATCCTCCGTGTTATTGTAAAAACCGACGTTTAGAAATGAAAGGTTTATTCGCTAATTAAACTTGTTCGCATTGTAACTCTGAAATGAAAACTAATCTGAAACCCATTATTTGTTTGATTAGCAGTTTTGAACATTGCGGATATTGAATTTAAATTATAAATTGTTCTAGTGAAGGTACTAAAACTAATATTGAAAAAATATTAATAATAATAAAAAAACTACAGTGTAATTCAAGATCACTAAACTTAATCGTGCATTTAAAATTGTGGCATCTAACCCTATATAATATTACATATAGATGTTATGTATGATTTATCAGAATATTCCTTTAAATTGTTTCATGTTTGTCTGGTACTTAAAATCCCATGTTTAGTGGGACTTATAACAAAAAAGAATGGGACAACTGTGTTACTTGCCTAGTATGTCGTAAAAGGTGGCTGATATAATATTTGGGTTTGTAATTTTGCAGTTGATTACAGGCGTTACACTATGTGCGAATGTTATAATGTATACATTATTATATACACACATTAAAGTTTGCTGTTTTCCTATGAAACAGTAAGAGCCGAGCAAGAACATTTATTATGACTATGTCATAGTCTTATTACCTAAAATTAATTACGAATACAAGCAATTTAAAACAGTACACCCATAGCGGTTGTTAAAATACGCGTACTGCTCTCTGTCGAACATTTTCTCCGTCGTAACAGGGAAGAAAACCTTTTTAAAATATATTTAAGTAAAAACAATATCTTTACTTGTTTATTATTTTCTTTCTTTCTTCTTTCTGATCTTGATATCGTACAAACTAACTTCGACTTGAAGGTCAATAGATAGATACAGCTCGACTGGCCAGCGTTAGGGAGATTGTGGCGCATTTGCTCGTCACGTATACCTTAAAACTTGTAAATAAGGGTGTACAACCAGTACATTATGCCATCGATGATATATGGATCTGAGATGTGGGCTTTCTCTATATGAGATGTTTGGTTTCAATATTTTTATTCCCTTAAAAATATCCTATTAAAATTAACCTACATACCTACATACTTTGTTCTGCTGGGAACTGGTTTCCTCTTATTTATAAAAGTGAAACAATGTTATCGAATAAGGCACAAGGAACGCAATTTTTTGAAATATTACACATTAAAACTCTCATTGCAAAGCCTTCTATCTGTAGGCGTTGTGGAGTAAAGATCATTAGATGTTTGTTTGAATCTTGGCACGAGCTCAAATGTTTCAGGCGACTTTTGTACTTAATCTTACATTAGATTTGCGCCAACTCTTAATCTATGAGAAATAACTAGTTACATCACAAATTGGTTCGTTCGCAAAGAAACCAGATAGGTAATAAAATAAACAAGGATATTTATAACCTTATTGCTTAAATTTAAATAAAATGTAGAATGAAATGGAAATTAAAGACCTAAACTCTTGGTATTTATGCCCCCCATGAGGTAATCTATGACCTAGAGCTATGATTAGCAGTGGACTTTAATTGTATACCTTAAGAAAGAAAATGTAGGCTCTAACAGTAATAAAAAACAGTAACTTCAATTTTATAATGTTATAAATTTTATCTATAACATTTCTGTGCTGTTTGTATCGCATTTCCCATCTTTCATAATCAATCTCGTGAAATCCATTCGCTTTTACTTTAATAAGAAACAATTGAAATAGTTTACAATAGTGTCAGTTTTCTCATTCGGGGGTAGATAAATATTTCTAACTTAATTTTCTAAACATTAAAATACTACAGTGGTGCTGGAATTAGTGGTGACGGGGACAGTGCACGCAATTGAGGGAGGGCGGGAGGTGCTCTTCATACTAGGTAAGACACATCATTTTATTTTATAACGCGGATATTTGCGAAGTAATTTTTTTTAAAAGCTTTTACTACAGTGTTTGTTTTAATTTAGATTTATAGCCGACTTCAAAAAAGGAGAACGTTTTCAACTCAAGTGTATGTTTTTTGTATGATCTTTGCCCTTCACAAGTCCACTGCTAATAATAGGTTTTTCACAAGAAATGGCACAAATCACGGTCCTGAGCCAACTGCATCCATCGACTTCCTGCATGTCTTACCAGGTCGTCTCACTCCATATAGTGGGAGCCACCATACACTTCGCCTATCGATACGAGACTACCACTCCCCTTCGGTTGCCGGTTCTTCGAGTTGAACATTCACAGCGTCTTCAAAATTTTGTGTAGCCACTTAATTCAGGGCGCACTTAATATACGAATAAGATATTATTTATTTCTAGCTGACCCGACAAACTCTTTTCTGTTGTATTATTGAGCTAGTTAGAAGTAAAGACTAGAAATGAGCTGGGGGGGTGACTCGAATTTTAGATTTAGTCAATTTGAATAGCCTATCATGTTAAGAGTCATGGTTGAATAAGGGCAAAAAGTTCTCATTATAATTCTAGGTTGTCAAAATGGACAAAAACCAAAAAATTGGTAGGTGGCTCTAACTTTAGGCATAGTCAGTTTGAATACCCTATCATGTAGCGGATGTCATGGGGGCCATGGTTGAATAGGGGTAAAAAGTTCTCATTATAGGAGTGCAATGAGAACTTAACCTTGTAGGGTGTCAAAATGGCCATAAACCAAAAATTTTTAAATGTTTTTTCGTTTTTAATGACTTTTCGGCTATAACTCCGCCTCCTTCGGAGGTTCTTACACAGTCTTTACTTCCCGCATCACACTTGATTTACGGAGAGCTCAAGCTATCACATGAAAAATAAGTCATATTTCGGAATGATAATAATAATCACAAATTTTAAGATAGACGAAAGGTCTTACCTTTGGAATAGTGAAAATCGCTTTTACAATCTGCCTCTCCTACTCTCGTATCCATCCCCGTATCCTGATTCAATAAATCATTTTCTGTTACAGCTGTACGCTTGTGGAACTCCTTGGTTTCACAAATTCGCCGTGCTTTATCCCTTTCTCCTTATAAACTTAAGCAAAGCAATATTTCCCGTCCTTTCTTTTCTATCCTTCATACCTCAACTGTCATGATCAAGTTTTTTTATTTTATAGAATAAAGGTGAAAAACGAGCATACAGTCCAGTAATTTTATACTGTCGTCTACAATTATCTTTTTTTTTTAGAAGAGGGGGCAAACGAGCATGCGTCTCACCTGATGTTAATGCATCAATCGTCGAAGAAGAATCAATATGCAGATACTTGTCACCCCTGAGTACTACGATGGAATGCCTTGTTTCCAGCAAAACCTGTTTCTGGTTCTGTACACACACCATAAGAAACATTGAGCGATATAAAGCTGCTATTTTACGCTCGTATTCTGTGAGAACGTGGTTCAATTTCATTTCACACGTTCGTGCTACAACTATAGCCTATAGCTGTGGCATGGCTCTACCAAGTGTCTACCACGGGCAAGGTCGGTTTTTGGATCTACTATTAATACTCCAAAAGATATGGAACATCACACATACATGTAGAAGAAATGCCTACATAAAAAATTCAGATTTTTTTATTTATTTTTTACCTTAATTGTACAATTTAGCTAAAACAACCCCCGAACATAAAATGTAATTAAGGTTATACTTAGTTGTGTTTTCAAATGTATTGCAAAAGATGAATAGATATTAAGCGCGAAGACTGCCCGGCCGAAAAACAAGGCTTCGATTGCTTTCTTTGTGTAGAAATATATCGACGTAATGAAGAGGCGTCGCCCACCAAATTCAAATGTTATTTAATTTACTACGTAACGCCAATTACCTGCAGTTGGCACAACATTAAATTTTTTTTTTAAATTTTATATTAAAATTAATATATAATAGAGAGATAGAAGCAGAACAATCAGATTGCCATGCAAGCTCAAGCTTGAATGAACGTAATTTTTAAAAGGAGTGACAAATTTAATAATTTTTTTTCTGGTACTAGATAGCGACAGCCACGTCATAAAGTTGATTTATTCGAGTGAAAATCGTTATAAAGTGCAAAATTTAGAGCAAGACAATATCAATCTAAATGAATGTGTTATTTACACCATTTTTACTAAAACAACTTTAATAAGTGTTCATTACCTAATGGTAATGAACACTTTTGACACAATGCAATATTTGTGATGCCATATCGTGAAAAATGAGTGCACTAACTACGACAAAGTACGGCGCTTGCCGGACCGAAACTAGTGGCGACACCACAGATAATGTCACAACGGATCGTAGAATATAATAGAATAGAATAGAATCTTTTTTATCGATATAGTTTATAAGAATACTTATTGAAAGTCATTTAAGTTTTACCACTGGTCCGGAAACATTTTTTTCTTGGGAAGAACCAGCAAGAAACCCGGGGGGACTTTTTTAAATAAAGTTAATTTACAATATAATATTTTATACAATTAGTACAAAAACATTTAGAAACTACATGGTAGCGGTCACTTCATTCTCAGGAGTAATTATTCATCATGTACTCTTTAGTAGTACCCTTATTAAGCAATTTTTGTGGTAAAAATTTTAAACTTTTTGATAGATAGGTCCTGCATATTGTAGCGTTCGTTGGCTGTGTTTTTGATATTTATTGATAGATGTAGATTATATGATAAGTTGTTCTTATATAATTTAAAAAAAATTCTCCACTCGTAAAATTGGAAGAGCAGGGAAAAGTTTTTGTTTAGGCGAAATTCTATTTGTTACTTTTAGCTTGTAATATTCAAGGGTCAAATAATTGAACTTTTGATAAAAGTGAAATCCAATATCAAAGAACAAAAAGAATAAAATATTTCCCGCTTAAAACATAACTTTTGAAGTCAGAGACCTCAACTCTTCGATATACTATGTTTCAACACCGACTTAAGATCGGTTATACATTTACTAATAATACTCCAACGGATATGGAATATTACACAATACATGTAGGAAATCAATAAAAAAATAATCATTAAATGGAGATACCAGACAAAATAATTTACTATAGAAATTATATTTCCTTGGCTATAAGACAGTCGTACAAAATGAAATTAAAACCTGTTCCTTGTATAACGGCGGAAAAATTTAAATGTATGTACTACTACTGTAATAAAAAGTAGTAACAGCAGCTATACCAGCACGTATGAAAGTTAGTAAAATGGATGCCTCTTTCCATAACAAGAAGCGTGTACCCAGGTGGTGGATAGGGGAATGCTTTCCGAGGCCATATAACGACCACGCATTAAAGGATCGATCGATGAACAGGAAGCGAAAGCTATGAATAAACGAGTGAAGAAGGAATTGGGTCACATATGCAATTTACCAAAAAAAGTACACAACAATATTTTTGGTTTATTTTTGTGTTTCAATAACAGTCATATAATAAAATTATTTATTTGATCTTAAAAATTTAAACTATTCAATTGACATTTCAAGGCAATTTCAAGGTTTATCTAAGGCAAGGCATAAGGATTATAATTGAGCATATCGCAAAAATACTTCAGATGGTAAGTGTATCTACATATATTGTAGCTTGTCGACACCATTAAACATATTTCTCAATTGAGAATCAAAAAGAAAATGTGTTTTTACTCCTGACGACTAAAATTGCACGCCCTATTACCGGTTGAAAAGGTCTTTGGAATAATTTTTAGAACTTCGGTCATAACGCATGTTATGTCAAATGGTCCTAGAAATTTTTGCCCATATGAGGTCAGAGCGGATACTCTCTCGTTGGTAATCCTGATGCCCATCACTATTGTCGTTGATGAATATTTTGAAGTAGAATGTGTTTTCAAGAGGACAAAATCTATTAGTTGAAACTAAAAAATTAAAATCTCATTGCGATCGGTGTAAAGACGGATTTTGCAGTTGGAAAAAAAGACGAAAACAAACAAAACTTTAAACAAAACGAATCACGTAGTCGCATAAAATGTCATTAAGCGTTTCGCGCACTCAATAACAAGCACGCCGAAAAAAAACAACACATCTTTGATGTCAAAGTGAGCTCGTTGGTTATTTAACTAAATCCGTACATGTATGCAAATATAAAACGTAAAAATGCTTGCTCGTTATCTCAAATGATATCGTAGTGAGTCTTGTTAACAAAATAAGGCACGAATCTTACATTTCAGATGCTGCGTAGGTTATCCTATTTTATTAAATTTAATAAAATATATTGCTAGCGACTGTAAGGGGAATGTGAAATAAATAAGATTTTTATGTATATTTTTGCTTAGCCACATTTTGTATTTAATGATTGTTATGAACAAGGAAGTTTTCTTTATTTAGTGACTTTATTATGCGATCCTCGGCGCAGTTCCCACCAAGCAAGCAAGTAGAAATCGTTAATTTTTTTTATAGGTTAGGGGTGACAAACGAGCACAAATTCCACCTAATGGTAAGTGGTTTCTGTGGCCCATAGATGCGTTGCCACCCGTGAGGACTAAGATGCAATGCCTCCTTTCCAGTAAAGAGGGTCTCCGGTTCTCTACACTCACCATACGAAACACAGCAGCGTTAAGCTGCTGTTTTACGATGGTATTCTGTGAGAGCGTGGTCTTTCCCCGGTCGAGCCGAGACATTCGTGCTACAACTATACTACTAATATAGTTGCAGCATGGCTCTATCACGTGTAAAATTCTTGTTTTTTAAATTTAATTATAAATATACATATAGCATTTTATGAGCTATACACTTATGATTTCTATGCTTATAAGCTCTCCTCTTATGACTAATAGATTTATCAGCAGCTATTATTAAGTAAAACATCTAAAAAAAGGAAACGAAAAGAAATCATAACTCAACTCTTTGGTATTTCCTTAGTATAGTTAGTATTAATAAGTAGCCCATAATGAATAGAGCAAGCTATTCTAAAGAGCAAAACTTCAAGATACTGTAAGCTCGTTCTACGTAGATCTGACCAAAACATAATATTAAAAAGCTGATGGTCAGTGACCGTGATGTCAGTGGCCTGGTGGTAGCCTGGACTAACTATGTCATCGCTTCGTCAAACACCTCCTTCCCCGCCGTGACATAACCACACACCAACGTCGGTAAAATATATTTTATTAAAAGTCAAGTATTGATGTAAATATAAGAAATCATTGAGTAGCCTTTATGTTATTCAGGATCTTTGACTACATAATATTAACTAAATTTTATGGAAATCACCCCAACTAGTATTTTGTGAAAAGGTACACTGAAGGACAGATAAAATTATTAAAATCATTATGATAATATCAAGATAATATTAAAAATTACAGAAACTAATTAACCAATCATGAAAATACCAATATCTTTATTTATGTACAAACAACAAATACTGCCTACCGGTTACATGACACGATTCATTATACAAACTGAATGATTTTTATCATGTGTCAGTAACACAGCATCATTTTAATCATAAATATAACCTATAGAACAATAATTTTGGGATTTACTATGCTTTGCATGCAAACATGAGTTTGTGTGCCTTTGTAAGCCTAGTTTATATTGTGAATTCGTTGGAAACAAAAATCATGATATGTGAAGTACCTCGGTATAGAATAACGATTGAACAATAGATGAATCTGATATTACCATTTATGCTAACAAACTATTACTAGACTGATTACTTCCAGCCTCATTTCGACACAAAACATTGATCGTAACAACGGTTTTTCTTTTACGCTTTTCAGTGGCGTATGCAAACATATGGGCGTATTCTGAGGTCAGTTTGTATTTAGCTTCTGTAGCCCGTAGACACATATATATCCGCTGTGTTCGAGCACTGCTGTTTGGCGGTTGAAATAGATTAGAGATGGCCCATTAGGCGTAAACGAAGTTCTAACACCTGGTAAAATTATTGTTGTTGTTACGATTCACCAAGTAAGGCAGGCAAAGGTCTTAGACCTTACAGCCTGGTGTGATTCAACATTTATAAATACTGCTGGCAAACAGATTTTATTTCATACCATGATAAATTTCCATTTTTACTGTATCCCTATTAATATTGATTTTAAGAAATGATTTGGTTACACAGACACAAACAAATTAAAATTGTGACTTTTGTCTTCGTTGGGAAATATTACTAAGTTGTGGAATAATTTGTTGAATGTTGATGTTTTGTTATATTCTGTTTCTGGTATCTACTTTTCTAATAGTGTATTTTAATGTTTTATTAATTTTAAGGTAAATTTTTAAAACAATGATTGTTATCTTTATCAGTCAACTGATGGGACAGTGCAGTGATAGTAGCATAGTCGATTTATTGGTTTTGACGAATAGCGTAGTGGTTATTTTATACTTATATGTTGATTTATCTCTTACTATATTTGTTATTTTATTATTTATATATTTATCCAATATACATATTATAAGTTATATTATATTATAAGTTGAAAAAATTTTGATGATGAATCTTTTTATTCCATTGATAGCTCAGACTCCTCATACGCCGCTGGTAATGATCTAACAGATAATTTACTTCCCTTACGCGATCAGTTAAATAGTATTTTTCTGCCTCATAATAAATCATTTAACGTTTATCATATTAATACCCAAAGCATTCCAAGTCACTTTTCTTACTTTGAGGAAGCATTCTCACTAGACTGTGCCGATGCTATCTTAATATCTGAGAGTTGACGTTTGTACCCATTACCCAATTTCATCCTTAAACGTAATGATCGGACTGAGAAGAGGGGAGGTAGGGTCGCTATATACCTCCGATCAAATATTCCCCATAAAGTTGTTCTACCATTTTATGACCATTTCCCCTATTCTGCCACTGCTGAGTTTTTATTTCTAGAAATCAATATTATGGCTGCTAGGGCAATTTTAGGTGTTGTGTATTATCCTCCTTCCGTGGATTACTTTAGCTCACTTAAGACGGCTCTTGATACCATTGGATCTGAGTACATACACTGCATGATAATGGGTGATTTCAATACTGATCTATTAAATATACTTCTCACTCCCAGAAACTTCGAGCAATCATTGAATCGGTCGATCTCTGCGTTCTCCTACTGGTGGCAACTTCTAGAAATACTGACACTGATGAATCAATGATTGATCTCATCATTACTTCTTCTTCTGATCGTGTGATTCAGTTTAGCCAGCTCTCTGTTCCTTATTTCTCACGACACGACTTGATTTACTTTTCGTATAAACTCACACCTCCAAACCAGAAACCTATTGTTTTTGGCCCCTTGATGGCAACTTCTAACATAAATATCCTTTCTTAATAATACCATCCTGAATCTATATAATATTCATGCTCCTGTACATTATGTAAAAGTTAAGCGCCCTCCTGCTCCCTGGATTACTAAAGAGGTACACATACTTTCTTTGGCTTGGCTTTCCAGAAATTTAAAAAGGATCGCTCTGAACAAAATTGGTGTAACTTTAAATTGCTAAGAAACAGATGCAATTAGGTGGTATGAAATGCTAAACGCCGCTACATTCATGACAAAATAATTAATTCTTCGCCCACTGATGTGTGGAAACTCCTTGGGTCTATTGGAATTAATAAATCATATTTCCCGGAATATGGCTTCTCTCTTAATTTGGATGACATTAATCGTCACTTGGTTTCTATTACTTCATTGGACCCTCAAGTCCGTTCTCAAACTACTGCTTTTATAGAATCAATTCAGCTTCTCCCGATCCTTGACTTTTGTTTCTCCTCTGTTACTCATAATGAAAAAAAGCTATGTTTGCCATTAAATCCAAGCCTGTGGGTTTTGATGCAATTAGTAAGCAAATGATATCAATGGTACTTGAGTGCCTATTCCCAGCTATAACACTTGGGCTTAGACTTGGGTCATTACCCTTCTGCATGGAAAAAAGGCTTCTGTACAACCCCTTCCCAAAATACCTAATCCTGTACTCCCTAACCATTCTCGGTAGAATAATTGCGTACAAATGAATAGGCATTCTTTTTGTATAAAGCGCAGTCAGTCTGTGCATGCGTGCGGTGCTTGAGATTAGAGAGACGAGACGCGTACTACTACGTACTACGGTACTAGCCCTTGGCCAGGGCAGTCGGCGACGTCCCGTTCCACGCCCGTGTGCCTCACAACATCCAGACACCCACATATAGCAGCAAGCAATTTTACGCGCACACATGCTTAAGTGTCGTTTCTTTTCGCGTAGTGTATATTTTCTTGCTTAAGTACTGTTCGATTGTCTAGCGTCCACACCACGATGCAAATACAAAGAGGAGATGTCATAAGCAACTGTGAACAGTGATTCTAACTAGGCCCCAACGTCATCACGGTGGCGTGGCTTTACTTACTATACTGTCAGCGTTCGTCCTGTGCGCTTATGTGTCGAAAATCGCAAATCGATTTATTTTCGTAGTGTTAAGAAGAAAAGGATGAAGTGTTGTGTTTCATCGTGTAAAAACTACTCAGATAGAGGCTCTGATGCTATGGATGGCATCACATTTCCTTTGTAAGTAATTTTATACCTAATTCGTTAAAAAGGTTCTAGAAAAATCTCAGCGTCGATTTTCAAATGTAATTAATTCGACACTTACTTATTATTTTTAGGGAACTAAAAATATAAAGGTACGTAGAGCTCAGTATTGGTAAAATAATCACACAGAGGTGTTGCAATTTGTTTTGCATTCAGTCCTAAAGAATGTTTAATCGCCTATATATTATTTTTATAGTTTTTATAATCATTTTATGAACAGGCCGCCATCTATCATCAATGTAGCTAAACTATATTGCAACATTGATATGGAACGATGCGAATAGTTTTAATAGTTATCGGTAGATGGGAAAATAGTAAAGTGAGCGGGGCTTAACATCCCCTCACCCCGCAATTTGTCACGCTTTTTTACATAGTGAAATCTAATTACAACACCTCCTCTTTGTATTTGCTCCATGGTCCATACTTTGTGGTTAAAAGTCTACGTATTAAGCGTATTCAGAAGTGGTTTCTGTGGCATTTGGCACGGTTAATTAGTAAAGCAAAGAGACATTTCTCATATGTGGTGGATAGGCTAAATTTTTTCAATATCCTATCCTTGAATAAATATGGAGAGCTAACAAACTTGTTGGTTTTATACAAAATTCTCGACAATAGAACTAGTTTGCCACAATTGCTGAACGCGTTTGAACTTAACGCTCCTTCAAGATATCCGTGTCATCCGATAGCATACTGAGACCATCAACGCGCAAAACCGTTCCTGGCTCTAACTCTTTATCACCCAGACTGTGTAAGCTGCTAAATATCTAACAACACATAGTTGATGTAAATTTTGTTTCTGTTTACAGTTTCCGTAAAAATATGGTCAACAGTATCGTTAGTACTTAATTTGGTGCAAACAGTTTGTGTTTTCTATTACCATACGAATAAACTACGTTAATTTCTTTTAAAATTGAAAACTGCAGTTGATAAAAATCAAAACCTACTAAATTATCGATATAGTGCATGTTTACTAGTAAGTAATCACTACACTTAGTTTTCTGTTATTTAAGATTGTCATTGTGTAAGTTGACTGTTAGTAAGCCATATGAATAAAATAAACAAAAAGGTTTTGTAAACTTCACATGTTATAATATGGGTGCTCATTAAACTGACT
Organism: Parnassius glacialis; assembly: GCA_033319125.1. NCBI lineage: Eukaryota > Metazoa > Arthropoda > Insecta > Lepidoptera > Papilionidae > Parnassius > Parnassius glacialis. The sequence continues at coordinate 41,461,504 of JAVANC010000004.1, forward strand.
TCTATTTAATAGCATTATTCTCCCCTAAAAATCTACATTGTCCTCTAAATTACCAAGTCAGTCAATATTAATGTTCGTCTGAAAAATACTATCTCTAGCCATTATATATTTTCGATATAAGTTACTGTAAATATAACTCAGCGTGGTAGTTATCTTTTAGCATCTATGTTTGTAAAATATGTTCAAAATATGTTCAAACCTAACCAAATCTAACCTAAAATGTTGTTGAGTTGTAAAATCCGTAACTGAGTTAATAAAGTGTGTGTGGTGGTGATGGGTGCGACAGTTAAAATTAGAAATTAGGTATTACAAATCAATATAATTGTTGTTCTTTATTTGAAGCTTTCTTTGGAATATTCTGGTGGCATTTAAAAAAAACAATTTAGCTTATTAGCAGCTTTTTCGTTTTTCCGTTGCGTAAATGTAAAATCAGAGGTTGAATTCCGTATCCAAAAAAATTTTTGCGGTTTGACTTATAATTATAATATAAGTATGGATGTTACCTTGTATAAAATACGTTAAAATAACGTTTAAATTGATGTTAATACTGTAGATGGTCTACTTATCTGAAAGGATCCAATCAATATAGGGCCCGCGTAAGTCATGACTGGTCGTATATAGACCTTATAAAGGGTTCGTTTGTTTCGCATGGACATTTTACTGTGTCGGCCTAGCACATTGTTGAGCCTACTCAGATAAAAACATGCGTTACGGGTTACTCTTTTGATATGGGACCCGAAGGTGAGCCTCGTGTCAAGGGTGACACCTAAATAATTGGCAGTTGTATGCCACGGGACAGGGGTACCCTAGCATACGGATTGGTGGAATGTTATTGAGGCGGCGTCGTTTATGATCGAAGTGAACGGCGGAGCTCTTCTCATGGTTTACATCGATGCGCCATTTTTGGAACCAAGCTCCTAAGTCATCAACTGACTTTTGGATCTTATTCCGTATGAAAGGTAGTGAGATACCTTTACAGAAGAGGGCGGTGTCGTCAGCAAAGAGGGAGAGCTGAACACCTTTCGACGGGATGGGAATGTCGTTAGTGAACAGGATATATAGGAAAGGGGCAAGCACTGAGCCCTGAGGGACACCGGCTTTGATTGGGCGCTGAGAGGAGGAGGCTTCGTGTTTAAAGTGAAAGGTACGATCCTTCAAACAGGAGGCCACGAGACGAACAAGACGATCAGCGAGGCCTATTCTGTAGAGTTTGTAGATAAGGCCTTCGTGCCAGACTCTATCAAATGGTTTTTCAATGTCGAAAAAGGCCGCGATGGTCTTATGATGACGAGGATAGAAAACCGATATGATTAGAGTCGTCTAGAAATTGGTTGCTCATTTAGTGCAAACTATGAACGAAAGCTAAACTCGCAAAATAGGTTAATTCTGTGTTAAAATTATTTAGATTTGCACTAAATATAGTGAAATAATGACAGCTTTGTCTAAGAAATTTAAAAGTGTTTTAAAGGTGAAAATATGTGTGAAATGTGAATTAAACTATTGTTTTAGCTAAGTTAATTGTATTTTCAAATATAGAACATTGTTTCAACCTTATATGTTAGATATTTAAGAATTCTAACTTAGTACATATTATGTTGTAAAATAGACATATTTTGTTAAATAAATAAAAGGTTTTTTATGTGATTAAATATAATGTATGTTATAATATTAAGGTTATTTTGTGCTATCATTATAAATAAATTGTATAACTGTATGTTTTGTACAAATAAATATATTGAAAAAACTGTAAGAGTGCAATGATTCAAAATCGATGTAAATGTATTGTAAAACCGCGCACGGGGCGCGGCTCTCTTCCGAGTATAGCTTTGAGGTACCTTATTAAACTGGTTTTAATGTAATTCGTTCGGGACAAGCTACCAGTAATATTTGTAATCAAGAAAAAAACGCATAGGGAAGTGATAGGAATAGGGAAAGTAATCAGTTGCACTCTTATGGAGAAATTTCGCAGATAAATTCTGTTTCATTCCTAAAGGATCTTCCACCACCTATCGATACAGTCCACCTAAAAGTATAAAGCGACAGCTAACCCCAAAATCAATAACGAACTCCAAATAGTTCAAAACCACTTCTGTCGTCGAGCTACGAACGCACCCTGGTACGTCCGTAACGCCGACCTCCATCGAGACTTAGAGCTCCACACAATCAAACAATTTCTAAAAACACTCTCTGAGAACTTCTTCATAGCCTCAGAGTCTCTGTCTAATCATTTCTTTCGTGAGTCAGCTACTTATGCAGCCCATTCCCCTCTCGCTATCGAGTCCAAAGACCGAGAAACTCTCTCTCGGACTCGCCAAACAAACTTTCGGCTGACCTGAACTGACTCCTGGCGGCTCAGGCCGACTCTTCTTAATTTGCCTTCTTAACCTGCCTGTGCCTCCTTTTCCCTAAAGAGAATCGCTTCCGATTCGGCAGAAAAGCCTCATAAGCCAATGCAAGTCTCACAGGTGGTATTTTGTGGGTAGGCACTGAGGTTTAATTAGGTTAGTCGCAGTGAGTCCCACATAACCACGACAGCCGGCTGTCATGGTATGCTTAGAGCATTCACTACCTCTCTTCCTCGCTTTCCGGAGGGTAGCCCTTTTTAATTGCTTCTGCGCGCAAAAAAGGAGGCCAGTGAATTCTTTGGCCAGATTACACCTAAGGTTATGAAACACCAAGGTTCACATACATTATCTTTATCAGTCATAATTTTTCTTTTCTGATAACACAAAACATAATTATTTTTATGTATTAAACATTAAATAAGCATTTATTTAATACAAAACTTGCATTCGCATTACACAGGTAATTACTATGTAATACATGACTCTCAATTATCCTAAAAAAGACAATTTTAAAAAGTGATCTTTCCGACCGGGGAACGAACCCGGGACCTTTGGATATTAACTGAAAATACTTTAAAATTTTACTAAGCGCTTACTACATAGAATAACTATCCCTTGATGATTAACCTTTAGAAACTGTTTGTAAGTGGTAAACTACTAAATTGAAATATATATTGGTGCGGGGACATGAGAGTCGTACGGTGGCGCGGGAGAGATATAATTGTTGGCTAAATATTCGGATGTGACTTCGTCATATGCCACACAATATACCTTAGTTTAGGTGAGGCTTGAAGTATTCTTTCTAAGCACATGAATTGTTTAATAATAATTTAAATTTGACATATAATTGTAATGATAATAATCATAAATTTCATGTTATTGACATAAATAATTTAATAAAAAAGTTTTGGACAAAGATAGGTATTACCTATCCAAATATAATTTAAGACTGATAGCAAATGTGCTATCTTATTATTTACTTTTTAACTCAGCCAAGTTTTTGGCTACCAAGACTGCTTTATTGAGCATAATCATTTGACATTTAATTTGGAATCAGTTCCAACTAATTTAAATTAGTGAATGAGACAATAGAGGCAATCTCTAGCAATAATAAGAGTTTAATTAATTTTGAATACAGCCCACAAATAAGTAATAAAAATTGTTTACACCTGGTGCATCAAAATATACAAGGCATGTTGGGCAAAGAATTGGAAGTTGAATTGTTTTTAAATAGTAACAATATACACATCCTTTGTATTACTGAACATTGGCTAAAAGATTATAATTTCATGTTTAATTTCAGAAATCAACAGGTGGTCAGTTCCTTCAATAGAGAAAAAAGTTTACGTGGTGGCTCCTTAATATTAGCAGATAAGTCATTATTATATAAAGAACGTAAGGATATTGTGAGCCTCTCTGTTGAACGAACTGTAGAAATGGCTTGTGTCGAGCTCGAGCACCTCATTGTTGTAGGTGTTTACAGACCCCCATGTGCTACTTATGACCATTTTGAAAGGATTGTGGAAGAAGTTTTACTCAAACTTAGTAAACAGAACAAGTCTGTTGTAATATGTGGAGACTTTAATATCATTCTCCTTGAAACTTCTTCCATTAGTATTAAGTTTAGCTCATTGTTTAAATCGTTTAATCTTGTAAATTTATTCTTAGAACCAACACGTATTGCTGGACCGAGTGCGACCTGTATAGATAACATTTTTACAGATATTAAGCCCATGCATAAATCAATTATTCAAAATTTAAGTTCAGATCACTGTGGACAGTTGGTATCACTACCTTACATACACAAAAAACAGAAAAATAAGAAAGTTGTGATTGTTCCAATAAATGAACATCGCTTGGAGAGGTTTAGAAGTAATATAATAAAAAGACTTCCATCACTTTCGTTTAAAAATAGTGCTAATTATATGTATGCTACATTATTTAAAATTATAAGTTGTGAATTTATTAGAATATTAACTTCTAAAACTTTCTCTTTTAACAGTCGCAAATCATTTAATGAATGGGCGACAGTAGGAATTTATAAAAGTAGGCGAAGGTTATACGAGCTTTATGATGAAAGATCATATAATAGTAGTGTTATATTTAGAGATTATGTAAAAACATATTCTAAAATATTTAAAAAAGTGTGCTCCACTGCTAAGGCTTTACATTTAAGCAACAAAATTAAAACTGCATCCGACAAAATTAAAATGACCTGGAGAATAATAAATAGTGAAACGGGCAAGGTCAAACCGCGCAACTCGGATTTTCAATTGAATATTAACAATAATTTAACGCGATCTGATCAAGAAGTTGCTATGGCTTTTGAGAAACATTTTACTGATGTTCCTTTTTTGACAACAAAATCATTAAATTCTTCTCCTACTGTCGCCGAATCATTGCTCAAACAAAATGTAAAGGCTTGTTCTAATACTTTTAAATTCCATAGAGTACTGCTAAAAGATATCGTTAAATATTTTAAAGCTATTGATGTTAAGAAAACGGCTGATTTATGGGGGATTTCCGTTAAAGTTATTTTAACTATAATAGACATATTAGCACCTTATCTAGCCGCTATATTTAATATAACCGTCGAATCTGGTGTGTTTCCTGATTTAATGAAACATAGTAAAGTCATACTTATATTTAAATCTGGTAGTACAATAGACCCCGCCAATTTTAGACCAATTTCTGTACTACCAACATTAAGTAAAATTTTTGAAAAAATTATTTTAGATCAGATGTTAAGTTTCTTTAATATTAATAAATTGCTACATAAAAATCAATTCGGTTTTACAAGGGGTCGCTCGACAACTGACGCTGGAGTTGAGCTTATTAAACATATTTTTTGTGCATGGGAGAATTCAGAGAATGCTTTGGGTACATTTTGTGACCTTTCCAAGGCCTTCGACTGTGTTCATCATGAGACATTAATCAGGAAGCTACAGTATATTTACACTATATTTATTAATTATATTTACACTATGGTGTCAAGAACACAGCGCTTAAACTTATTATTTCATATTTAAGTAATAGAAAGCAGAAGGTTATTATCAATGATAAAAGTTCTTCTGGGTCACCTGTACTAATGGGTGTTCCTCAGGGCTCGATTCTCGGCCCATTCCTGTTTCTGGTGTATATTAATGACTTTCCTCACCGTGTAGGGGATAGTCATGATATAGTATTATTTGCTGATGATACTTCCTTGATTTTTAAACTTAAACGTCAATCATTTAAATGTGACGAAGTGAATAATGCTATATCAAATTAGTGCATTGGTTTAACGTTAATAATCTGCATTTGAACGGAAATAAAACTAATTGTGTTAAATTTACAACAACGAATGTTAAAAATCTGAATACCAATGTGTTTTTAAATGGGGAGGAATTGAGCCCTGTTGTATCCACTGTTTTTTTTGGCATCACTCTTGACGCAAAGCTTCAGTGGGGCCCCCATATATCCAAATTAGCAAGCAGACTAAGTTCTGCAGCCTATGCTGTAAAAAAGATTAGAGGTCTCACTAGTGTCGAGACAGCTAGATTAGTTTATTTTAGTTATTTCCATAGCATAATGTCTTATGGGATTTTGCTATGGGGAAATGCGGCTGATTCAGAAACTATTTTTGTACAGAAGAGGGCCATTAGAGCTATTTACAATCTAAAACCGAGAGAGTCTCTTAGAGATAAATTTAAAGAAATTAATATATTAACTTTGGCCTCTCAGTATATTTACGAAAATTTAATGTATGTTCACAAAAACAAAGATAGTTTTAGTAAAAAAAGTGATGTACATTCTGTAAACACTAGGAACAAACACAAGCTAGTGATGCCAGTTTCTCGACTCCACAGAGTCAGTAATTCATTCTTGGGGCAATGTATACGCTATTACAACAAGGTCCCGGAAAGTGTACAGGTTCTCTCTATTACCAAGTTTAAATGTTTTATTAAGCTGAAACTGTATAAAAAGGGTTATTATAGTATAAATGAATACATGGTTGATAATAACCCCTGGGAATGAGGTGGTCGCTTCCAAGCAGTTTCTAAAATAAATTTTGTAAATAGTTCGTAATCATTTATATTGTAAAATTTATTTTTAAAAAAATGTCCCGCTGGGTTTCTTGCTGGTTCTTACCAGGACAGAGGGTATTTTTTCGAACTAGTGGTAAAGTGGTAAAGTAAAAAATGACTTTCAATAAGAATTACACATGTAATGTATATTGAATAAAAATTATTCTATTCTATGTCGTCGAGCAGTGTTGTAAGTATCTCCGAGAGAGTAAACGTCATATTTAAATGGTAGGCGACCAATGTATCTACCACTATCAGGATCGCGAGATGTCGTCGACTTATAAAACTCTTCACATTCAATGTCTGAAGGACAGTGAATGGACGATGCGGAGTGAGGCTGTTCAAGCTCCCAAAATCGTTGCACTAATTAATCAATGGCGGGAGACTCTAGGATTGTACAACACGTTAATGACTGATTAGTTTCAAGTGTCGGAATTGAACCCATAATAACGTAACCAAACATCGTGTTCAAAGCTGAGGGCCCAGACAAGTCGTTAGAGGCGTGAATTACGTCAGGACACAATAAGTGCGGGAAAAGGGATGCGCCTATCAATACGTCAATTTTATTATGTACACCGTACCATTCATCAGCGAGCCTTATATCATTAAATTGTGCTAAGACTGATTTGTTTACCACAGCGGTAGGCGTACGATCGGTGGTTTCATCAAAAACGAGCGGTGAAACATTTAAGTTATATAAGAGTCGAAACGTGAGAAAATTTGAATATTGATAGATTTTGATTTAACGATTTTTTCTACTCCACCGAATCCCTTTGCTGGACGTGTTGGACGCCTAAACATTGACAGCATTCCTTAGTTATAAAATGGCTTTGAGACACGGAGTCTAATAATATGCGAATTAATTGTTTCTCTCCCTTAGCTTCGCAGGCAAAGATTTGTGCGATTGATAATAAAGTTTTCTGCGAACCACTTGCGCGCGGGGTGTGGTTAATGTTGGGAAACATTTGTGAACGACGTACACAAAGCGACATTCGAACGCGCACCCGAGGTGAGAGGTGGCGAGTATGCGGGCGCTGTGGGCGCGGGAGCTGCAGACTTAAGCACAGCTTGCTGAGGCTGAGGTTGAAGCAGCGCAGAGGAAGAATTATCGCTTATGCTGGAAGTGCAATAATGTATGATGCTTAAATTTACAAACTCGGCAACTAAAGTTTGAAGAGCAATTAGATACTCGATGGCTTAAGCTCAGACAATTCATACATGCATTTTTACTCTTCACGTATTAAAACCGTTCGAACGGTGTTATTTAATTAAAGTCTGCACACTTAAACAAGTGCTGGTGCACAATATTATCACAGAGGTAATTCTTTGAACGACTAGTCGCCGTATTTACGCATGCCTGATACTTCGGCGACGAAATATTGTTACAGCGACGATTATTATCATTACCTCGTCGACTGTTTGATGGACTACTAGAGTTTGTGCTAAAATCGGTGCGTTGCAGAACTATAGAGCGGGTTTTAATAAAATTTACTAAATCATCAAAGGTAGGTATTATCGAGTTATGATTGTATTCGAAAGATCGAATGGTATCCTAGTCGAGCTTCTTAAGCGTGATATGCAGAACAATTAGGTCCGCGAGATTATCCAACTTTAAGTTTTTTAAAGCGCACACTGCAATTATAAATTTATCAGTAAATAATTTAAAGTTATTTGCTGTGGATGATTGCAATCGCTTAAATTCGAACATCTGATTTATATATGCGGAGGCTAGCATATGGTTGTCTTCGTATTTATCCGTGACTGCTTGCAATAAAGTTTTATAATTTTCAGCGCATGTAGTTATACCTGATCACACAGACAGAGCCTTGTCCGTCAATTTACCTAGCAGATAGTATAACTTTTCAGCATCAGTGAGTAATAGGTTGTCATGGACGGTTGATTTTAAGCTGACATAAAATAAAGCCCATGAGTGAATGTCACCCGAAAACGTCATAAGTTCGATAGGCGGAAGTGTAAGCCTAGCCTTAGATGGGACACTAGTATTTTGTAAAGTAGTAGACGGCGAATATTGTAAATAAATCCGATTTATTCTACCGTAAAGAGACTCAAACGTAATAAGGCTGTTATAGCCAGGCTTAGCGATAGGATTGATTTTTAATAAATACGACCTGTAGTTATCTACGGTCTGTTTAAATTCAATAATATTAGAACTCTCGTCGAGAAAACGTTCCATCTTTTATGTATTCGCATGGATGTTCGAAGACATATCATATAATTTTTACACTATTCCAAATATAGCATCGCGCGTCCCCGCGTTTGGCAAGTGCGCGTACGGAGTTCTCGCCACCCATAAAGTAAATTTGTAAAAATTTATGGGATTCGTTTGGCATTGGCAGCAATGAACCCACTTTGTGATAAACTTGGCCTTTGATTTTGAACGTGGAACTAAATTGTTGACCGTTTGCAGCAATATTTTCAACTATTTTTGTTGCTCCAAACGATGTCATTTGGAAACATGAATTGAATGTGCGAATTGAGTTAAGGAACAGCCCGTGCCGTGCAATGGTTCAGGTGATGTTTTAATTTCCGTTAGTTGCACTATTCCTGGTGAGCAACATATCCCGACTGGCTCATTTTTTAATTTAAGCGCATGACTCCAAATTCCATTCTTGGTCCAAATTACCAATGGCCACTTTGGAATGAGCATAATATTCAACATCAGGCTCATACTGGGATTCTAGTTGAAGGAATGAATCTGATGTAAATGCTCGATGTATTTGTTGGCGTTGTTGGTCAATTGCTATACATCTGTTGACAACGACTCTGCGCGTTTCTCTTCCTTGTAATCATCTTTGTTCATTTCGTTTATCTCGTGCCTCTTGCGATTGTGATTCACGTAACTGTGCCATGCTCACACGCACGTCTGCATTGTTTTGTTGGTTCGTCTGATCTTTATGCTCTTCTATCTTGTATGACTCTAGATTCGATGAGATAGACTCTACGTTCGGTTCAGCCGTTTCGGAGGAGTTTGGTAACAAACACCGCAACACGAGAATTTTATATATTAGATAAGGAAAGTAATTTAATAGTATAGTCTACAATTGTAATAAGAAGTTAATGAGCTAATGTCATACAACAAAAAGGATTAAAATATAGACACAAAAATCTATAATTATAGTTTTATAATAAGTATATATTGATGTCATTTATAAGGGCCAATTTTACTACCCTAATAAGGGCGGAAGGTCAATCCAGCGACATCCACACAAAATTGATGCGCCAGTAACCTGGGTTTCTTCGATAAGGATTTGTGGACTGTATTGGTAGATACAACAAGCAGAGCAAGGAAAGTGGATGATAGTGGAATGTACACACTTAATTTGTGAGGGACTGCCTCGCCTCCCCCCGGAGTATCAGCTAACACAGCAGGTCCGCCACTTGGATCCGTGCACGCATTCTAAGATCAGTTCTAGGATATCACACACTCCTTAACTCTCGACTTATTGTAATCGTGGATAGTGCGTCACATTCGCGAAATTACTAGGACTCAATGTCCGGCGATAATTGATATTAAAGAGGAGATCGAAGGACGCACGTACGACGGACGTGCGGTCGCGGTTATTAATCGATTATAACTAATTGCCGCTGCGTGTCGCTTTCGTCAGGATTAGGGAAGGGAGGGGTTAAAGTTATGTAACAAGTATTCTATTAGATTTATAAATTAAATTGTTAACTGGCGTCACCACTATCCATTAATTAATAAATGTATGGGCAAGTGTAATGAAGAAAATAAAAGTAACTTTGAGAAAAGTGACCAAAATTATTGTGAAAGTATAAGCTATCGTGAACGTAAAGTTGAAAATTCTAAAACATTAGAGATAATGGGATGGAAACCCAACCCAAAATTAGGTCATCAGAAAAAAGGAAAAGAATGGAAAATAGTGGAGAAGATTACAGTGAAAAGGGTTTTACAACAACTTCAAGCAGAAAAACATAATATTGTATAAGGAGTGATTCAACAAAAAGTGCTGACAATAATTATCGCATTGAAACAACGCCATTAGAAATTCAGCGCACTGAAGAATATGAATTTTGTATTACATCTTTACAGTAACATCCTAAACAAATAGGTATGGCCAAACTACTTAGATCAGAAGGTATTCTTGAGATTATGAAAATCCGGTATCAAAGGCCTTATAAAGTTTTGATTCAATTCCAGAAGGTAGAAGAAGCTTATTAGTTAATAAACTGTAAAAAGATGTCCGATTTGGGTTACCATTGCCGTATTGTAAATGAGACACACTTAGCTTTTGGAATGGTGAAAGGAATTGACATAGGAATTGAAGAGCAAGAAATTCTAGTAAATCAGTCCTCATCATGTGAAATTTCGTCAGTAAAATGACTGAAACGCTTAGATATAAATGGTAAGTGAATAGATAGTGAGACATTTCGGTTGACATTCAAAAATGAACAGCCGCCGTCATATGTGTATGGATATAGATGTAGGTTCAATACAACTGGGAACTGATAGGTCGAAACCTATCAGTTCCCAGTTACGCAATGTTCTGAATGTTGGAGTTTTGTAAATTGCGTAAAGTTTTGCCCGAATAAAAAGATTTTATGTCCTAAGTGTGGAGGAAAACATACAATATTTGAAACTATTGAATACAAATGCGTAAACTGTAAAGGCGACATATTTCACTTGATAAAGGATGCCCAATGTTTATTAAGGAAAAGAGTATTCGTAACATCATGAGTCAAGAAAATTTTAACTACAAAAAGCACGGGCGAACTGTGGCAAGCCCAACATCTATGAACAAAGTACAAAATGCTGTAAGTGCTGACAGCACAAAATCGTATAGAGATATACTTCTAGCAAATAACTACAGAAATCAAAACTCTTCAGATATAAAGAACAAGCAACTTAAAGCAAAATAAACAAAAACAAAAAAAAATAACAAAAAATTAAAAAAAAAGATTTCAATAGGTTTAGTAACACATATTCCACTATCTTCTCAAAAATATACCTACTGTCGCCTGCTTCATTGACATAGAGAACGCTTATAATAATTTCCCAATTAATATATTATTTAGTGTTCTTGACAGATTTCAAATTGGTTCAAAATTGTGTAAATATATTTGGTCATGTTTAAGTGAATGACATCTTATTATAGAAAGGGAATCACCTAAAGATGGATTGAAAAGATGGCCCAATAAGGGTTTAGCGCAGGGTGACCCTTTCTCTCCTTTGCTATTTAATATTATTACACATCATATGTGTAGTCAAACACAAAATGTGTCTATCGCTGAATATGCAGACGATATTGAAATCTATTCGAGTTAAAAAAATCTTATGGATTGTGAGTACAGCATTCAGAATGCTTTGATCTTTATAGTCACTTCACTTAATAAAATAGGTTTAGATTTTTCTAACGACAAGATTAAGCTTACGATTTTTGGTAGAGGTTTAAGACGTCAGGAAATTAAATAAGAACTATACGGCAAAAGAATAGTTGGGACAGATAATATACAATATTTGGGTATTTGGCATTAAGTTAGCTAGAAAATAACAAAATTTGTAAATATATTGAAGGTTTTAACAGGGCATGGTATGGGCATCCATCCGCAGCATTTTATGTAGGTTATATCTATGGCTTATAAGAAGCCGAATTGATTTCGGCTGCTTTTTATATGACACGAGTGCTAATAGACACATTTTTAAATGAGATAAAATCCAAAATCAAACACTACGAAGTTAATAATAGTAATTTGTATGCTTGGGATCCACTAGATATTTCGGCATGGTATTGTGATATGGGGGTTCTCTTTAAATACTCGGGTATCAAGTATTAATATTAAAACCGCAGTTAAGGAAGTCTTAAACTGTATCAAAAGTGATAAAAGATGTTAGGAGATAAATTATTTAAAGCCGAATGCAATCAATGAATAGAATTTTATATAAAACGTGCAGCAACAACGGTGACTTTAATTTAACACATACACGTTTCCACATTTTCGTTTAATGAAGAAATTATATTTTTTGTGAACTTTTCCGCGAAAAAAACGCTTACATATTTTTTTATTTATAAATTTTTGTGTAATTATGGTAGTAATTATGTTATAGTACTGGGATAAAGACGCTTTGTTTTGTTTCGTTTTTTAATCTAGTAGGTACGTTTATATCTCTTGCGTTACGGACGCTGTTATTTATGTTATTAGTGCTTGTATTAACTTGTAATCGTAATGGCAAGTATACATCCGAAATCACAGCAGCTGAATATGCGGACATGATCCTAATTTACGGAGAATGTCATCAAAATGCTGCCCTTGCGATAAGGACATTTCACGAGAGATATGACGATTCAAGACAATGCCCCACTCATCCTCACAGTTTTGTAGGAGCTCTTCAGCGCATCCGCGAAAACCGACCAGTGGATCCTAGATCTAAACGCCCTGATCGAGCGCCTACACGTCAAAACCCAATCCAGTTAACTGAAAATGTGATACAATATTCGGAGGCTAGTTTTGAAAAAACAAAAAGTTTTGAAAAAAAAACTAGCCTCCGGCAAAGCGCTAGGAATTTACAAGTCCATCACAGAACCGTCCATAGGGTATTAAAACGCGAAAAGTGGTACCCATTCAAGTTTAGATAAGTACATACTCTGCTATCGCGTAAAAATTAATAAGAGTGAATTATTGTCAGTGGTTACTGAGTAAAATTGAAGAGGACAGTGATTTTCTTTCCCAAATTTGTTGTACTGATGAAAGCACGTTCACCAGAAACGGCATGTGGAAACGGCACCATCTGCACCATTAGCACCCTAAAACCCAAAAATTAAAAACTACAGCACTGAAGCATATACAATACACATACTAGAAATTAAAAAACTTATGATGTAATAGCATCTTTTTGATGATGATGACACTGTGTGATCATTTGCGTAACAAATAAGTTCACCTTAATCTTAACTAGTGATATCTGGTGAGCGTAAAATTATTAGTCGTCATTGCCGAGTAATCCTCTCAAAAATGAATGTAAGCAATATATTCACATTTTTTAATTATTGCATTCCTTCGTTAAACATACTTAGGAATTTATCAAAAACTGTTAGTATCACTGAAACGTTTATATGACTCTATGCACCTAAGGCACTATATCTTAGAAAACTGTAGTATGTAGTATGTACATAATACATCCTGCGAAGTATTCAAGACACGAAAAGCTCCAAGTAAACGCTGGTTTAAAAGATTAATTCGTGAACACCTTTAGAAAATTAACATCGTTACATGATAAGAATGATTTCATGTTTTGTTATATGTATAATATAGTAAGTATGTATATATAGGTATATATATATATATATATATATATATATATATATATATATCTTTATATATAAAAAGTACGTGTCACGTTGTTTGTCCGCGATGGACTCCTAAACTACTGAACTGATTTCAATGAAATTTTGCACACTATGTGCATTTTGGTCCAACTTGAGAGATAGGATAGTTTTTATCCCGATAAATGATCCTCAAAATTTTTTATTGCGAATTTAAGGATTTTTATAGGAAGGGTCGTTGGAAAGGGCAGAACAACGTCTGCCTAGCGAGCTAGTATATATATAAAAAGTACGTGTCACGTTGTTTGTCCGCGATGGGCTCCTAAACTACTGAACTGATTTCAATGAAATTTTTGGTCAGTGTGCAGTTTGGTCCAACTTAAAAGATAGGATAGCTTACATCTCAATTTATAGTCGCAATACAATATTATTTTATTGAAAATTATTTGTCTATTATTTGACAGCCACAATTATATGTTAGCTCCAAACGATTCTCTCGGATGACGATATCTGTTGATTGGATTGAGTAAATATTTAATAGATGGCGCTATGTTAAAAATGCAAACGTTTAATATAAGCTACAATTTAGTAGTATAACCACCACGTGTTGCTGTAAGTATTCAACAAATAGAACCGATTTCAAAAAAAATTTGCAGACTGTGTGCAGTTTGGTCCAACTTGAGAGATAGGATAGTTTTTATCCCGACCCTCAATTTTTTTATTGCTAATTTCAGGAGTTCTTTTGGGAAAGCAAATGGTCGTTCGCAAAGGGCAGAACAACATACGTATATATATATATATATATATATATATATATATATATATATATATATATATATATATATATATATATATATACTACCTGGCCAGGCAGACATTGTTCTGTCCTTTTCGACGACCCTTCCTATGAAAAAGGTCACTTATCGGGATAAACAGTATCCTATCTCTCAAGTTGAACCAAACTGCACACAGTGTGCAAAATTTTATTGAAATCAGTTCAATAGTTTAAGAGTTCATCGCGGACGAACAACGTGACACGTAAATTTTATATATAAAGACACACACACACACACATATATATATATATATATATATATATATATATATATATATATATATATATATATATATATATAAATAAAATTATATATATATATATATATATATATATATATATATATATATAAATAAAATTATATATATATATATATATAATTTTTTTGAGATCAAGTAAGTATAAACCCGCCACAACAGCTCCCCACGCTACGGGTCGACTGGCAGAGAACGCCGATAGGCATTAAGTCCGCCCATTGTTACCTTAGTTGTAAGGTGTTGCAATAAAGAATAAATAAATACATAAATATTCACGAACATATGACTTCCTGCGAAGTATTGGAAAAAGAGGGGTTAAATAATAAGCGTGGGCATACAAATAAAAATGTCAAGATCCAGTAGGATCCTTAAAAAAGTACACATTACTACTAGAGTTCCAAAAACGAGAAATTTCTACATCCGATACTTTTGTTTGTGATATATAAAGTTAAATTTGCAGCCTTTATACGTCCCAGTGCTGGGCACAGGCCTACTCTCATTTCTGAGAGGGTTACGTTTGATCATGTAGGTATATATATTTTTTTAATTCTACTTCATTATACTTCAATATAAATTTTCCACCCTTTGGGATTTCTTTAAAATAGGAGAGCTCCCCTGACATTCAGTCAGTACCGAGACTTCGATGAACATACGTAAAAACATGTTTAACAGTTTAACAGTAGCGACACGCGGCTACTTTTGCTGTCGCACGGATGGGCCGGCTCGAACCGGGGTGGTACCGCGACCTCACAGAATACCAGCGTGAAGTAGAGGTTTACCTCTGAGTTGCGCTTGGTGAGTGCAGGTGGTCAGAGGCACAATTCCCCTCCCCCCCACTTACCGTCAGGTGAGCCGCATGCTCGTTTGCGGCCCCTCTACTATAAAAAAAATATAAGCGTCCAATATAGAACCTGTTTTAAAAAGTGGTTTAATACACATTTACCAAATATTTATCTTTTGTTTGCATGAAAAATTATTTTCGATGACAATGGGTCAAAACTTTTTTATAGTCCTTTTGTATAATTTTATTTACCTTCTAAGTTTGTTACCACACCAATCGATCGATCGTCGATCGATGCCATTGATCGACGTCGATCGATATCGATAGATTGGTGTGGTACCTTTAGCTGATCGATAAAATTTTGTTCAATTATTACGGAAATTAATCGATATGGTTGTAGCCTCGTCATCAGTATCTTTCAAAATATATTGGAATAATCAAGGAGCTAGATCAACGTCAACTAATCCATTCTACCATCGATCGATAGCATCGATAACACCCTTAGAGTTCGTTTGGTGGCATTGGTGTGAGAAGTCTTTCTAGCGTTGCATTGCCTGCTTTCCTTGCTTCCGTGCATAGTGTCAGTGATTTATATAACATAATTTTAAATAATAAAGTACACCTATGCTTTGCTACGGCAGGGAAGACATGGCAAACGCTCTGTCCCGGTGAAAATGTTCCACTGGAAGTTAACCAATAAAAAAAGTGGGATATTCCGTTGGTACGGGGCGTGCACAAATATTTGTTTCATAATTTCCATAGTGACCAAGATAAGGCACGCCTTCTAGCTGTTTCGACTAAGGAATCTAGTCACTGGTTACACGCTTTATCATCAAGTAATCTCGGCACATTACTTGATGGGGAAAGCTTGCGTATTGCCGTAGGAATCCGACTAGGAGTGGCGCTTTGTCACCCCATGAGTGCCCCTGTGGTAGTAGCGTCGACAAGTTTGGGCTCCACGGACTTTCATGTAAGAAAAGCGATGGTAGGTTTTCACGACACAGTTCATTGAACGATGTCATCCGAAGGGCTCTTGTCTCTATAAATGTTCCCTCGGTTTTAGAGCCTTGTGGAATATTTAGAGACGATGGCAGGAGACCCGACGGTATGCTATTGGTCCCTTGGGAGAGAGGTAAATCCCTAGTGTAGGATGCTACTTGCGTAGATACTCTGGCGGCCTCTCATCTCAGGGGTATCTCGTTTAGAGCCGGCGCGTCATCTCTAGAGTCTCTGAGAGATGACTACATATTTGTGCCATTTGCTGTAGAGACTATCAGTCCGTGGGGTCCACGTGCGGTGAAGTTCTTAAAGGAACTCCATCCGCGGCTGGTCGTTGCTGCTGGTGATAAGAGGGCTGGTTCTTTTCTCGCTTTCTTCTTGGCACGATACCGCGGGGAGTAGGACTATATGATAATTAAGTTTTTAGTTTTAGTTCTTTTTTATCATTATAGTTTTTAATATTGTATAAAATATAAATTGCAACTAGACAATATATTTATCAAGAGGTATTGCAAGATATGACTTGAAACTGGGTCGGACTAACAATCAACGTAGGGGTCAGCGCAGTGACCCAATATCTTAAACACTTCCTACTTTCCAGCGATAGGGGTTAGTGAAATGAGATAACGCTTAGTTTATGCAGAAACAAATTATAAAGTATAACCTTGCAACTGTCAAAAATTTGCTGTTAAGACAACACTAACTTTATAAAATACCTATGTTATAACAACTGTCCCAAATTTAACGTCTTAAAATTCCACGGCACCAGGGAGTGGACAAATTGATGACTACCCAGAGAAACAAGAAGAAAAATATGACGCTTTTTTAATTTATAATAAAATAAAATTAAAATTCACACGCTATATAACTTTTTAGGTAATATAACTACAAATTTGTAAATACTACTGTTAATTTTTTGTATTAGCAACCTAAGGAGCATAGCTGTACATTCCAAATAAAAGGAAAATAACTGAAGTTATAAAAAAATAATAATTAAGTTCTTTGCAATTTTATTACTGTTAATAAAATTTTACTTTTTAAGGAATAAAAAAATATCAACACCACTATGGCTGTGGCAAGTTATTATTAAACTAAGAACAACTAATAAAAATTCTAAAAACATCTCTAGTGACACTAAGCAGAAAAATATATTTATAAAATTAATATATTTAAAAAATAAAAATAGGTAAATAATAATGGTTCTTAATTATGTTGAAACACTAAACATCTAAACATAATTGACAAGTGAAGCTGGCTGCCTGGATCGCTCGCTAAGACGAGACTAGGCCGAAAAGCATATAATATCTTATTTACTTTTAGTATTTGTACTGATTTTAAAGATAACATGTGTGGAGTGGGCTAAGCCCACGCTGGCCTTTTTATACTTGTATTTGATAATTTATTTGTTATCAGGACGGAAACAAAGTGATTCAAAACACACCTTTGCAAGGTCATCATCATCTTCAATACAGTATATCACAAGTCCATTGCTGAACATGGGCTTCCACTATAGATTGCATCCATTGCCTCCCCGGAAATTCAATCAGGTATCATTTCTTTTATTGGAATTCGCCTAATAATGCACGTGCCAGTATAAGGCTGCCTCTCAAGAACCTCTCTTTCCCACATGGTATCAGTTCTTTGAGCTATATTGACCGGCTAATAACCGCAATGGGCTTGGCTATGTAAGTAACGTTCTTCTGCGAATATTCTCTTTAAAAATCCTATTTAAAACTTAGGCCAATTGGAAATAGTTATGATAAAGTGATCTAACCCCCAAGGACTTTCTTAGCGTTGTAGAGCCACGCTGCTGTAATGTTAAAGGGTATTCGAAGTGAAAACCACGAATGCGTAATGATAACTAATTTGTTATAAATAAATGAGCCAGTTATTATTTTTTATTTTATTTATTTATTTATTTCAGGCAGAGCCCTTATGAGTTTTTAACAAATTAAAATTATAGCTAGAGTTATTAAAAATAAATTTAAAAAAACTATAAAAACAACAGAAAAGCTCAAACAATTGTGAGATAGATCCACACAACAACATAAACACTGTTATGCTGCTATGTCCCACCGATCAACGAATACCTCCAGGATACCGACCGCATGGACAGTTTCCACGAGTTTGTCATTCATAACGTCCACTATATTGCAATCTTTTGGCACTGAAAACGGTTTCGTAGCTCGAGCTGAAAGTTTTCGGGAATTTGGATTAGAGCACGAGGGGGACGGAGCGTTGAATTCATCAGACGTGACCTCTCCAACTTAACGTTTAGGTTCAGTGTGCCTCTCACCATTCGGTGATTGCTGCCGGTTTTCACCCTCGCGATCACTGAGACACCACTGGACAGTTGTCGTCTGGTCGTCATAATGAAGTCAATCTTATTTTTTTCGAGCCTTTGGGGCTCGTCCTGGTCCACTTTCCGTTGGGCCACTTTTTTAAGAATGAGTTCATCATGAAGAGCCCCTTTTTCTTCATAAAGTCGTCCAGTTGCTGGCCCCTTGGGTCCCGTTGCCATATTCCAAATTTTCCCACTTTCAGCTCACCGTTCTCTCCTGTGCCTAGTTTTGCGATAAAGTCTCCCATTAACACCGTATAGTGGATTTTGGAGGAATGCATGGCTCTAGATATATCCTCATACATTTCCTCCACCTACTCATCGGGGTGTGCCGAGGCTGGGGCGTAAACCTGTATGACCTTCAGCGAATACCGTTTTGTGATTCTGAGTATAAGGTACGCAACCCTCGTCGACACACTCCCAATCTTTAAAACGTTGTTAACGAGAGACTTGTTGACGATAAATCCGATATCTCGTTGGGACAGATGGTCGCACTCCCGTTGATAGAATAACTTGCCGGATTTGAGGATTACCGTGTCCTCCCCCTCTCTTCGGACCTCGGATAATCCTATGATTTTCCAGCGCAACTTGTCTATCTCTTCTTCCAGCTCCAGGATCTACTCGTCAGTCATTAGGGTGCATGCGTTATAAGTCGTCAGGTCGAGTCGTCGTAGGTGGCATCCGAACCTCAACCGGGGATTCTGAGCACCCCCTGCCCCGCCGTTACCATGGTCGCCACCGTAGCCAGGAAAAGCGGGGCCGCCGGGGACTGGGGGCCGTATCTTCGTTACTATCAAGGGGGGTATATTGCCATAGTTGCCACGCTTGGCGAGCGGGTTGGCAACCGCAGTTTTTTTATTGTTTTACTGTTATCATAAAGATGCTGCTGCCTATCGTCTGCCTCAATTTTCCTCTTTCGCCTCTTACGACACCCACGGGAAGATTTGGGTTAGTGAGTATTCTTACACTCCACTACACTGGGCGGGTAAGAATACGGTAATTTCAGTATCATGCTATCGGATAATTATGTCTGTTTTCTCTGTTGTTTTTAGGTATCATTTTATTTTCTGTATTTTGATTTTTATTTGAAGGTAGAATGTAGATGGTCAGCATCCACTTACTGTTAGGTGGATTGTGTGGTCGTTTATTACCCTTTTTCTATTAAAAAGCAAGAGATGCTATAGAAATATTATAATATAAATTAGCCATGCCGAGAATATTTTTAAAATTCTATATTTGTTAGCTCGCTATCGATCGATCTGTTAAAACAACATCGTTTTTCACAAAACTCGAATTTAACTGCAGTGAACTGTTTAACTGGTAAATATAAATATGCTCCTGTCTAGGTCTCGATTTCGATACATTTGTATTGCTTTAGATTAATTTGATAAATATTTGTATTGTATAGAATCCACATTAAATTTAATTGTCGCTATCATATATTATAATCGTGTTTTTTATGTAGTAATACAAAAAGATGATTAAGCAGCAAAACAACCTACGTTTGTAAATTATAACACAAGCTGAGTATATTTTTCTTAAACATAATATAGTTGAAGGTAATCCCTTGCTTACAAAGAATGCCGTCAGGCATTTAATCCGTTCTTTGTGAACCCTTAATTAGAATACTTATGAAAAAGAAAACCCTAAAGGGGTTGAAGTATTAAGAAAATTATAAATTAATGAGTAATCCGTTTATAATTTTTAGAACAAAGGTCGTGGCATTCATTTCGTGTTAATTATAGTATCTCTTTATAACAATGACCATTTTTACTACGATTAAATAAAATTATAAAAGTTGAGTAATAATATGTCCCACATCTGGGCACAGGTGACCTTATTCTTGAGAGGGTATGGTAGAATCTGACGCTTTGTTCAATATGTGTTAGCAGAATTCACTTTTTCTCATTATTATCGATTTTTTTGCAATTTCACGACCGAAAGACGATAATTCAGTATTTCAAAATCGCATTAACAATTTTAGTAGTGATGGCAGGGACTGAATTCGATTTGTATGCGTACTGTTTATTTGAAACAAAAGTTTAATTTTGCTGAATTCAAATCTTATTATAAGGCCGACAATTCTCAATGTATCAGTGACGCTCCTGGCGTTACAAAAAGTTTAATTCAAATTATTAGTATTTATAAGAAACTATAATATATAAATTATAGTGTATAATATAATATATTATACTGTATAATATAATATATTATAACGTATAATATAATATATTATAGTGACCAGTACTAGCTTCACCCAAGTTGCATATTTCTTTTAGGTATCAAAATAATATGCAAATTTTGCCTAATAATATATTACTCAAAACTGAAGAATTTCCTTGTAAACTACCTCGGTAACTTTTTTTTCTTTAGACCACATGAGTAGATTTAGTTTAGCAGTCACATGTAAGCATACAGTTCATCTGATGTGAGTGAGTGGATGCTGTGGCCCATCTGCATCAATTCTTAATTAGAAAGCAAAGTATAGATGCGTTGTCACCCCTGACGACTAAGATAGAATGCTTCATTACAGTAAATTCTCTACACCCACCATAAGAAACGTATTATGCTGCTATTTTATGCTGGTAATCTGTAAGAGTGTGGCCCTTCCTCGGTCGCGCTGACCCATTCGTGCTGCAACTGTATAGCTGCAGCTTGGCTTTACCACGTTAAATCTTTACGAGTCCATGTCAAAAACACTCACACTCAAATCGATTCCTGCAATATTGAATCTTTCACCCAGTGCGTTACTTTATAGTAATGGAAACAGACAGTTTTACTGCGAAGAGTACCGTTTTGCATAATTTAGGCAGATTAAGATTCCAGAAGAAAATTAAAGAACAGCAACTATTAAACGTATTTTATGCGAGAGGACTTTGGAGCGTTGCAGGTAATAGAGAAATATCATTCGTTAATGAACATTTGGCAGCCGGATTCCACGTATGAAACAATACTATATTGTTACAACATATACACATACTGTTACAACTTTTTTAAATTATGTTACGGTTTTTGCGAAAGCATCTTGAAATAATATAGAAATATCAAAATTTGTATGGATTAGTAATAACGTCGTTGTTTTCACCAACGTTTTGTAAATGAACGGTGAGATGAATGATTGTAGGTGCCCGTTCAGGCACGCATCCTGGATACTGCTTCCGAGCTACAGATCCGGTTTTGATGTGAAGTGTCATCGCCAAGTAAAATAGTTTAAAACACGTTTTTTATACAATATGGGTGACAAACGAACGTACAGTCCGCCTGATGGTAAGGAGATTCTGTGGTCCAAAGCAATCTACATCTATCCTCGATAAAGAATTAAAACACAGAGGATGCGTTGTCACCCTGAGGACTAAGATGAAATGCCTCGTTTCCAGTAAAAAGGTTCTCCCGTTCTCTATACTCACCAAACAAAACAAAGCAACATTTACGCTGTTATAATGGAGTGCGTTGTGCTTCAGCCACGCACCACGCGTTGAGCCGATTCACTCGTGCTGCAACCATAATTTTGCTGCAGCATAGCTATACCACGTGATTACTACGTTGAAGGTGTGTTCGCGATAAATATATGGAGCGGCTCGCGCCATGTCAATAATCACCCTCTATGAGATGTTTGTGCTACCGCTGCAATCATTACTTGCAAGTTATTTTTCAATTTGTGTGTCGTCTGAGATATTCATTTGAATTACATGGTGTAATTCAAATGAATATCTCAGACCCCGTGTAGTGGTGGGTAAAAATACTCACCACCCAATATCATTCCGTGGCTTTCGTAAGAGGCGACAGAGGGAAACTGGGGCAGAAGATGGGCAGCAGCATCTTTCTGATAACAGCAAAACAATAATAGAAAAACTGCGGTTGACAACCCGCTCGCCAAGTGTGGTAACTATGCAAATTTACCCCCCCCCCCCCCCTGCATCATGGCTATACAACATCATTACTACGTTAAAGGTGTGTATTATTGAGTCACCTGCCTCAGGAATGTACTTTGTGGCATTCCTTGGCGCAGTATTATTTTCAGCAGTGGACATTTAAAGGGTTGTTGTGATGGTAATGACGATGATGGTGATTAAGAGATAAGTAGTTTTTATATTATTGAATACCAGCATAAAATAGCAGCTTAACACTGCTGTGTTTCACTTGGTGAGTGTAGAACTGGAGACCCCTTTTAATGGAATAGAGGCATTCCATCTGAGTCCTCATGGGTGACAACACATCGGCATTTTGATTCTTTATTGAGGATTGGTCACAGCAACCAGTCACTGAAATCACACAACCACAGGTGAAGTGTGGGCCAGTTTGTCACCCAATCTTATAATAAAGTATTTCGATTGATCAATTTCATATTACGACAATAAAATATAAATAGTTTAAAAAAACATCTATGACTTATCACACACTACTTCATATCCTGTTGTGCCCTATTTTTTCCAGAGGGTAAAGAGTAAGCCTGCTAACATGCGTATTTTCATTTCTTTTATTCCAAGTGATTTTCTTTTGATTTCGTTTTTTTCTTTATAGGATAGGGTGAAAAACGAACACACAGTCCACCTGATGGTAAGTGGTTACTGTGGCTCATAGACATCTACATTTATCTTCAATAAAGAATCAAAATGCAGATACGTCGTCACCCGTGAGGACCTTTCCGGTAAAATGGGGTCTCCGGTTCTCTACACTCACCATACGAAACACAGCAGCGTTAAGCTGCTATTTTACGCTGGTATTCTGTGAGAGCGTGGTCCTTCCCCGGTCGAGCCGACCCATTTATGCTACAACTATACTACCAATATAGCTGCAGTATAGCTCTACCATGTATAAATTATTTTTTCGTATATATTCTATATATCGTATAAAAAAGATTTCGTTTAAAAACGCAATAATGAAAATTGACTTGCAAATTAATAAAAGACCTTTAATTAATTTAAAACATTTACTTAATTTAAAACGTTTAGCATTTAATATAGAATTATCAATTCAGTGTGGTTTAGAGATATCAACATTACATAATAAATAATCACATTTAACAAAAAGTAAAAGCCGACTTCAAACATCAAAAAGCTGTGTTTTTCCCACCCTTATGGGTAGATTTTTTCCCCTTAGTTTATATGGGACCACACTCGAAATATAACCTAATTAATAAAAAAATAATCTACAAAATCGGGTTTCAATTAGTGAAGATATCGCTTAACATACGTACAAAAAAAAAATGCAATCGAATTGTGAAGCTCCTTCTTTTTTTATAACATAAACACTCACGTCTGACAGACCTCTCTCGCTTCCTCCACATCCATATACCTACGCATACACGCTCGTCGGTTAAAGGTACTCTTGATTTGGCCCATTTTCAATATATCGCCAATTTGATCGATAAACTTTCGCCTAGGGCGACCCTTCCCGACTCTGCCGTTCACATCTGCAACATAAATTTTCTTTGTCACTCTTTCCTCATTCATTCTTTCTACATGGTGGGGGATGAGTCGCTCGCGTCGGTAGGCTTCGACCACCTAATCTTAGGCCCACCCTACACGTGTCCCCCGGGTGGTGCTAAACAAGCGACAAAGCCGAAAGAACTGACTCGGCTCCTCGCCGTGTGGTAGCGGCGGAAAAAAAAATACCACACCCTACTTTCGCACCATGAGGCACAAAAAAAAATCTTTTTTTAAGTTTGCTAAAAACGATTTCGGTCTAATTATACGAAACTACAGCCTATATACGTTTCACGGCTGGGCACAGGCCTCTCCTCATCTCTGAGAGGATTTTAGCGAACTTCACATGTCTTCGAAATTTTGTTTCTTATTTCTCAGACATACAGGTTTCCTCACGTTGGTTTTCTTCACCGCCGAGCACATGGTAAATCAGCACTTAAAATTTCAATTACCTATTTCATTCGTGCCGGCAGGGATCCAAACCGGATTGCTCGCGTACTGTGAAATTTACAGCGAGCGCTAACCATTTAAGCTACCACGGCTAATTGTTTCTTAAATTTACATGAATATTATTATACTAAACATCGAATAAAACTAATTTTACCAATTTCATCTTTAAATTTAGCATACAAAATGTGACGTAGGCGGGTCCCACGTCTACCTAGTAAAACTTAATACATGGAATTGTAATCATTTAATAGTTTTCAAAATAGTGTATCTATTTTAAAAGCTATTATATATTTCTTTAGAGAGAGAGAAAAAAAGATTTAAACTATTATGTTTAATAGTTTTATAGACTACTGCCTATCTTCTTCAGCGCATATTAGCAATTTAACCTGCCGTATTAGAAAATTAATACCAATTTTCAGAAAACTGAGGAATTCTGCTGATCTTGAAACCTTGCTATGTATTTATTATGCCCTTGCTCAGAGTTTACTACAATATTGCATTTTAACATGGGGTGGTATTGGAAAGACAACTCTACTCCCCTTAGAACGTGCACAGAGAGCAATATAAAAGGTTATGCTGGGTAAATCACAAAGATATAGCACTGAACTTATTTATAAGGAATGTTCTGTACTTACTGTAAGACAACTATTTGTCATGTCTGTTACACTACGTAAGCACAAAAATACAGAGTTTGAACCTAATTTAAAACATAAAAAAAATAGAATTTGTAAAATGACTTTTCATTGAACTGCTCTAGCCCGGCGACAATATTATGTCATTAGCAGTCATTTATACCGGTTGGCCCAAAATTAACGAAGGGGTTTGAATTCGTTATAACTTTTTATTTAAGACATAGTTATTAATTTTTTTTAATACAGTATATAAATGGGGAATATTTTTAGTTTAGTTATGAAAAATAATATCTCGCAAGTGGTGGCCGTTTTCTGCTACGCATATTCTTGCTCTTTCCAACACATTTTCCATACCTTTCGCAAAACTTCAGGTGTTATGTTGTTTATTTCGTCGCGTATATTGCTTATTAATTGTTGGATGGTTTTAGGCTTATTAATATAGATTTTTCCTTTCAAATAATCCCAAAGAAAACAGTCTGGAGCGGTTAAATCCAGTGAACGCGGAGGCCAATTAAAATCACTTGTACGCGAAATAATTCGTTCACCAAAGATGTCCCGTAACAAAGCCATTGTGACCCTTGCAGTGTGCGCTGTGGCTCTACCTTGTTGGAACCATACTTGTGGATGGTTTTCCACGGCTGGCCTTAAAAAAAATTCCAACATTGTCCGATATCTGACACCATTGACGGAAACGGCGACCCCGTGTTCATTTTCAAAAAAATAAGGACCAATTATCATTTGCGATGAAACACTGTACATTTAGGTGGGTGTAATTCTCGCTGTTGAACTACTCTCGGATTTTCCGTAGCCCATATCCTGCAGTTTTGCTTATTAACGAACCCACTTAATTAGAAATGGGCTTCGTCGCTCATAATTAAATTATGAATAACATTATAATTTTTTTCTGCTTTTTGCCGGAAAAAAATTGCATAATCAAGTCGTTGCTGGTAATCTGTCGGTTTCAATTCTTGAACAAGCTGAATCTTGCATGGAAACATTCCTATTGTATGCAAAATTCTCTGCAGCGACGCTCGTGAGAGGCCGTCGTTGTGTTTGTTGTGTAAGTTATGTCGAACGTCTCCTGGTTGATGTTTCTCCATCTTCCCGAATACTCCTCTGTAGCAGTTCAATATTTTCATCCGTGTGCACCGTTCGTCATCTGCCAGCACCAGGACGATTCCTTACTGCCCCTTGTTGTCGAAAATTTGCAACCAGACGGTTTATTGTTGACTCTGAGGCGACAACGACGATATGCACGCTGAGTCAAAACAATGGATCGTTGATTTGAAAAATAAAGCTCAACAATTTGGGCACGTTGTTCAATTGAGTACTGCTCCATTTTAAATTCCCCAAGTCTTCTTTACAAAATACTGAAAAGAAAAGAAAAAAAAATATAATAAAAAAGTTATAAGCAATTCAAACCCCTTCGTTAATTTTGGGCCAACGAATATTATGTAGCAAATAAAATAAGCTATATTTACCCTATGTCCCTTTATAAATGCAAGGACAAAATTCTATATTGGTTGCGAAATCCTAATTCCATGGAAACAGAGAGGCTAATGAATTTTTAAATACTAACGCGCACGCACACACACACACACATACACACGCACACACCAACGCACGCACGCACGCACGTATTCACTCTCGCACGCACGCACGTACGCACGCACGAACGTACGCACGAACGCACGCACGCACGAACGCACACAGTCACGCACGCACGCACGCACGCACTTACGCGAGCACTAATGCACGCACGCACGCACGCACTCACGTACGCACGCACGCACGCACGTATGCTAGCACGAACGCACGCACTCGCGCACGCACGCACGCACGCACGAACGCACGCACGCCCGCACGTACTTACGCTCGCTCTCACGCACGCACGCACGCACGCATGCACGCACGCACTCCCGCTAACACTCACGTATGCACGCATGCATGCATGCACTCACACACGCACGCACGCACGCATGCACAAACGAACGTAGTCACGCACGCACGCACGCCAGCACGCATGCACTAACGCACGGACGCACGCACGCACGCACGTTCGTAAGCACGCACGTACGCACGCACGCTCGTAAGCACGCACGCACGCACGCACGACCTCACGCACGCCCGCTCAAACGCACGCACGCACTCACGCACGCACGTACACACGCACAAACGCACGGACGCACGCACGCACCCACGCACTCACGCCACTCTCACGCACGCACGCACGCTTGCAAGCACGCACGCATTCTCGCTCGCACGCACGTACGCACGCACCGCACGCACGCACGCACGCACGCACGCACGCACACACACACACACACACACACACACACACACACAGAGGCTTGTGTTAATAAGATTAAAAAAAGTCTCTTTATTTTCCATGTTTATTTTAAGAAGATATTTGTGTATTGTATAGCGAAATGAAATGATTTTTGTACTACTCTGGGTAGAAGACGGTGACGGCTGTAACACAATTTATACTAGTATGGCTGTCAACGCTTACTTCTTTGAAATGTTATTTTGTAATTTATAATAGATATAATACATAAGTGTAATTTGTCAAACTGAGAGTCTAATATATATATAATATATATTTGATTTGTAAAAACACAATAATTAAAGAAGTAACTTCACAGGTATTTCTACGGTATATAGTTGCCAAATACTGTAACTAGAAACTTCATAGGTATTGAAATGTTTTAAGCTTGACTGATTTGCCTGTATGTGTGTAAGTTGCTGAATAAAATTCATGTCTATGTCTATAAAAAGTGTTTGAAGCCTGAATCGGAATTCGGTGTTACAAAACTTTTTTCTTTATGTCTCGTATTATCTACACATGAAGAGATCAAGGTATTGCAGTGGACTTTTGCGGGCCATGTATATAGTGACCATGTATTGACGGTGTAAGAATATCCACAACATCATATGATCCCGTATGTGTCGTAAGAGAACACACAGGATAGGAAGAACAGCAAATAACTAAAAATACGGAAATTGTAGTTGCCACGCTGCCTGATAAGTTTGACAACTATGTCAAAATTCCTCCTATAAGGCAATCTATGGAGGAGGTCCATATTCAGCAATGGACTTTAGATAAGCTGTAACGGAGGTAACGGTTGCAGACTAAGCTAGGCATGTGCGTGGGTGCACCTTTTTTCCGAAATTAAATCTCTATTAGTTTTATCTTGTTATACCTAATAAATTCGCATAATAATGTATTCCAACATGTTGGTGAAGTTGATTCTTAAAGCAAGTCATGTTTCTTTAAAAATACATTTTTAAAATAAAACTGCACAACATGCAAAGAGCCATTACTATGTTTTAGACAACAAGAAATTCAAACGAAGCTTGTGCATTTTGCATGTTGCTTATAATATCCTGTACATACGAATTCAGAAATATAAGCTCATTTCTTTCAATCTCGCGTAATGAAACGCAGCTCGAAATTCGAAACGGGGTTTCGCCCCTAACAAAAATATCACGGTTGTTATTTTTTAAACATCCTCAAACAATTTTTGCACTACTTTTAAAAAAAATAAAGAAAGCTTTCCTTCATCATTACAGCCTTTCACAAGTCCACTGCTGAACATAGGCCTCATCCAAGGAATGCCACAAAGCACGGTCCTGAGCCACCTGCATCCATCGACTTCCTGCATGTCTTACCAAGTCGTCACTCCATCTCGTGAGGGGTCGCCCTACACTTCGCCTACCGGTACGAGGTTGCCCCTCAAGAACCTTTCTTCTTCTTTTTTAACTATTCTTAACATCTCCTGCCTGCCGTTACCATGGTCACCACCGTAGCCAGAAATAGCGAGGTTACCGGGGATGTTTATTTGTGTCGTTGCTCATGCGAGGTATATTGCCATAGTTACGACGCTTGGAGAGCAGGCTGGCAACCGCATTTTTTATTACTTTTTGCTGTTATTAGAAAGATGCTGCTGCCCATCTTCTGTCTCAGTTTCTATCTGTCGCCTCTTACGACACCCTCAGGAAGATATGGGGTAGCGGGTATTTATACCGTCACTACAGCAGGCTGGTTATCTACGTCTTTTACATGTTTGAGGCTGTCCTGTCGTCACCAGCATTACAGTATTTAATATAATATAACGTCAATGGCGTGGTATTCAGCGAGTCAAATAGGAAATATTTGACTCGCTGAATACCACGTATAATATTTTTTCATAAAAAATTAAATAATATTATACGTTTTAACTAAATAAAAACAATAACTAAATACCTTTACAAGGGAATCCATAATAATCTCTTTGCATAGGTTGCTTATTCGACCTTTGCTTTAAATGATGGCAAGCTTTCGGCTTCGACGACATCTCACGCAAATTATTATCAACCTTAAAGGTTATCATGATTAAGTTGAGCAAATATAAGCGAATAACACAAACGTAGCACATAGTTATATGCTTAGGTTAGGCAACGAGAAATATAACTATACAAACAAATCTATCGATACTGATTCAAGTACACTGTTATTTCAGGAACCGATGATATAAATCATCATGAGAGTGTTCTTTTTTTTTCTGTTCCCTTTAAAAACGTTAAAACTATAAAAACGTCAAAACTACATTATAGCTTTTAAAGTGAAAATTATTTAGTATCATTGTGATTTGAAAACGTGATGAAACGAAAAAGCGACACTAAAAAGAGACAAAAATATAAATCTATATGATTAAGCCTGCGAGAGAATGAGATAGAATATATACTAATATAATAAAGCGGACGAGGTTTTTGTTTATGTAAATACGCTAAACTTTGGAACTACCATTCCAGATAATTTAATAAATAATAAATTAATAAATATAACGAACGCAAAAAGAAACATATAGAAAAATATCAAAAATTAACGACCAAATTAAATGTCAAACATCTGTGTCAACGTCAGAACCAATAACACAATTACTCTTTACCGAGAGGTTAGAACGAAAACGCAGCTGTTGATTACAATCACGGATCATAGATCAAACGCGGTCTATAACCTGTCAAAACAAACACTAGTTAATGAAACAGTTAGAGCATTATCGACGGGAACGTATTTTGCCCACTGTTTATTTAAAAAAAATATGCGAAGAGAGTATTTGGAAGCGATACTTTAAGAAATTTCGTCTATGTTGCGTTGAAATTCAACGCTGAAACAGAATCTATCCAAACACGAATTTATAGCGTTGAATAACCTACGCCGAATTTCCTGTATACTTTATATTGTTATCATATTGTTTACTTTCTTAGAAGCCAAACTAATTAGATTGTAATATTATATGCTAATATGTTTATAGTTTACCATTCCTAATTATATCTTAGAATAAGTTAACAATAACACCAAGAACAATGTTGGTCCCTTATCTTTACCTCCACCTCCTAGCTTTCTACATTATTTAAACCAAATCTTTCGATCCCTCAACATAATTCAATTCCCAAGTTTTCTGTATAAACTACTATACTTTAAGTTAGTTTAAAAGTTTGAAAGAAACTCTGGTCAGTTTTGATGTGCAGTCACTGCTCACATGCTTACCTGTTAAAGACTGCATCACAATTGTAACTAGAAGGCTGGAAGGCCATGCCCATAGAATATCCAGTATTATTTAGATACTGCCTTACATCTGCCTATTATTTGTGGAAGGAAGAGCTTTACAAGCAAGTAGATGGTGTGGCGATGGGCTCAACTGTAATTTCCATTGCCGCCGATATATTCATAGAAGACTTTGAGGAGAAAGCCCTGCTTCCTTCTCCCGTAAATCGAAGATTCTACAAGCGGTAGGTAGATTACACTTTTTTATATATGATAAGGGTAACAAACGAGCACACAGTCCACGTGATGGTAAGTGATTGTTGTGGCATTGGCCACAGAAACCACTTACCATCAGATGTGTCTCTACACTCACCATACGAAACACAGCAGTGTTAAGCTGCTATTTTACACTGGTATTCTGTGAGAGCGTGGTCCTTCCCCAGTCGAGTCGACCCATTCGTTCTACAACTTTACCAGTAATATAGCTGCAGCATGGCTCTATCACGTAGAGACACTTTCATAACTCTACCTTTAGATAATGTAAATTAATTTGACTGTCTAAAAAACTGCATTTATAGATGATCTTAACTATATATATTCAAAAATTCACAATGGACTTGGAAGCAAACAATTCTTTAGCTTTTCTTCTTTAACACATCTGTTAATGATTCGGAATTCTGATAACACCTTAAGCCGCACTTTGTATAGAATAATGACTTATACAGATAGATATTTAAACGGTGATTAGGTCATCACCATCCTTCACAGGTAGCCTACCGTGGGTAAATTTATGTTTCAGAGAGCACGACGGATCTGTGACAGTAAACGTCTGGCCGCCCAGCTCCAACATGTCAAGCAAGTTTGGCACGACAACAAGCTTCGGGTCCCGCGCCTACATCACAGTGAACGAGTGAAGCCGACTACAGTCGAGCGAGTGCCTGCTGTACTGCTATATGTCAGAGGTGTAACTGACAAGATATACATATACATCTTGAAGCGTGCTTCCATTAAAACATACTTCAAGCCACCCAAGGAGATTAGATAGTTTTAACCATCAGTCAAGTGTAATGTTCCAGGAAAGATGCAGGAGTGTACAAGCTTGATTGTGAATGTGGTCTCTGTTCAAAAAAGATCAATAAAATCCCGCGTTAAAGTATACATAGCTGATGTGAAGAATCGACGCTCCGGGAAGTCGTAACACGAGTCGTACACGTACATGATCGTCCCCGTCTCTACATTCTATTTGATAGACCACAAATCCTTCCTAAAGAACACCGATTCCTTCTAAAGATGACTCGCGAGGCTATGTAAATCTAAAAAAGTCCAATTTCAATAGAGAAGACGGCTGAGTGCTACCATCTGATTGGGATCTTATAACCCAACCCAAATATACAACTGCAAGACTTCAAGACACTATAAATTCATATTGCATAAATCGGAACAAAAATTAATAGTTTTTAACTGGAGGTAGCCGTGGCTACCTATGATATTGGGACGTCAAACACCTCAATCCTCCCCACCCAGTGACCATGGGTGCAGGAAAGTGCTCGAAACGTCGGGAATATAAAATAAGTTAATATATCCATAAAAACTAATTTTATTTAAATTTGGAACTACTGTCCGATTTGATTAATTATTTTTGTATATGATAGCCAGATTCATTTAAAAATATTATAGATAAATATTATAGGGCTTTATCCGCGTGCGCTGGCGTAATGGCTAGTGATACGTAAATAATATGCCATCAAAAACATAACTTGTAAAAAAACCAAGTCTCGCAACTCAGTTCTTCTACCGTAAAAAGTTGTGAAATCCATGTAATACCATGTCATTTAATTTATTCAGTCCCTACTTAAGGGTTCCTCTGTCTCAAGTTAGTTTTTGATGGTATCTCATTTTTTTGTAGATAATCCTACTTTTATTTTCCTTTCCGGTACCATCTACTTGTTGAATACCATCTACGGATTTAGTCTACTTAATACTTTGCGGGATTTTGGTAAAACTTCATAAGACATGTCCCATTCTTGCTTTTTTATTCCGTTGACCATTGTACAAGTTACTTTGAACATAATTACATCAAGATACCTATCTACATCTATTATTCCATTATATTATGCATATGCAGCTACACGGATTCATTCACTGCAAAGGTAACTTTGTAATCCTTTATATTTATATAGGATTACATAGTTATTTATGCAGTTGGTGTATCTAGAAAACTGAACCGAAATTACAAATTATTTTAGGTTTTTCTTGATTTATATATTAAACACTAATTATACTCTAAGTTTGAAGCTTTTATGTCTGCTAGAAGTGCCTTAGACTTTTGATGATAGGTCAGTCAGTGAGTGACAAAATTAAGAAATTTTGACTAGTTGTAATTCTTAAACTACTATTTCAAATTGAATGAAGTTTGATAAATACCGTATTCATACAATGCATGCTTGGTAACTGAAAATTCAGGTTTCTAGTTTTATCCATAACGAAGTTATAGAGGGGCGGAAATGGCCGCTCTTTTGCTCGACTTGGTGGGGGCACTGCCGTGCCCCCAGATATTGTATAATAATATGAATCTCACCTCCATCTAAAAAAATCTATCTAATTCTTTTTCACAAAATCTGTTTCTTATACATAAGCCAAAATAAAGTATTTTGTGACAAGAATATATTGAAAATTAAAAAATCATTTATAAGCGTTATTATTACGCATGGAATATTAATCCACACGAACAAAAGTAACTTTATCATTAATACAATTTAATGAAGATAAAATTTACTCTTTATGGCATGTTATTCGGGAGATAATGAAAAATTACAATAATTCAACACTCAGCTTTGGGCGCGATCGACGCGTAAGTCCCCTTTAAGCGAGAAGACATGTCGCGTGGCTCAGACGCGCGATATACGCGGGTAAAACCGGGGGGCATAGCTAGTACTGTATAAAGTGTTTCCTATTATCTCGGTCTCCTCTGAGTGCCATTCTTTAAAGCCGAACGTCCACCGCAAACTAAACTAACTTAGTTTATCTTAACTCGCATAGCTGACCCAGTTTTTCATACATGTACTTCCACCACAAACTATGCCAGCTACGCTAGGTAAAATAGCTAAACTAAGTCAAACTAACTTAGTTGTGTAGATCAATCCGAAACTACGGGAACTAAGCTGAACACCTCTCACCCCCTTACCTTACCTCTCTGGCGTCTTTCACTTAGTGTTTCTTGTTTTAGGTTATTTTTCGGTGGACGTGCAACGATTTTCCAAGTTATCTTCTAGCTTATCTAGGTTAGCTTAGTTCACTGAGCCTAGTTTTCACACTGTTTAATTCGCGGTGGACGTTCGGCTTTAACATTATTAATATAATTTTTAACTGTTAATTTTTTTCTAAATTACAAATTTACAAATAAATAAAATTAATTTTATTGATTTGAATCATGCTCCGTACTGGAACCATATTTTTTTTAATTTATATTTATGCTCTATATAGTTATTTTCTTATAAACTTTCGAGTGGCAACAATTACTAATTTAATAGGGGTTTATTGAATTCTTGGTCTGGTAATAATCCCTTTTTCGCGAGACGCGGCGCTTGCGTCTGATTAGCCGAGCGCAGCAACTTGCGCGTCATACGCCGCGCCGAGCCGAAACGTTATAAACTTTTCTCTTTCGAAAAATTATTGTGTGTGCCCCTTTTATTTTACGAGTACTAAACAATACCCGAAGATACCGTGCCAGTGACCTATGGATAATTCTATTCGAAGAGACAGGATTGTATCCCTTCGAGTCACCTAATCAGCCAGTCAGCTCGCCGAACCCCAGCAGCGTGAGGCAGTGATAGGCGGAGACCGGTGAGTTGCCAGACCCTTAGCTCATTCCTGAACATAATTTTTTATCATTCGAGCCGCATTTTTCTTTATTGTTCAGGTTTTTTGCCACATGTTAATTACATTACTTCCATATTACATTTCTTTACCATTTTACAATACAACATTGCGGAATCACCGTTGCATTCTCACGATATTTTCGAATGCGATATCGTTTTAGAAGAAGTAAAGCATACTTTAGAAATTGTAGATGCTAACAGAGATTAATTTCTGGTGCGTTCAAAAGATATCGTTTCCCAACAACGTAAATTTAGAAAAATTCAATCAAAGATAGAAAATTTTTATTTGAAACAAAAGATTTGACAAAGCGGAACGGTTGGCCAATCGTAAACAATTTAATAACTATTGTTTAGGCCAAATATTTGCATTGGACATTTGCATTCAACACGCGCGTCCTAGCGCTGACTTTATAAAGGTCACCTCTGGCCCCCTCTTTCGGGCGGGCCTCTGGGCCGAGCGGTCAGTTGCTCGACGCGTGGGACTTTGTATTGTCTGCGACCACTTAATCGGTTACGCGCGGCCAGTGTTGATTTGATGGTCTAGAATTTGAGTAATGGTGCGCGTTTAATTTACTATCAAAGATTTGCATCTCTTTAAGACCGCCTCGAATGGAGTGTCTGTTTTGAGCGTTACGTGACACGAGGCCTAATTTGAGTTTTGAGTGATTAAAGTAACTGATTGCCATTAATTTGCGCCGATGAGTTGTAGCTTGTGTTAATTTACGTCAATTTGTATAGTGGTTGCCTGTTGAAGTGCATTTGACAATATTAAATTCGCTTGTGTGACGCGGTATCGTGCGCGCACGCCGAGTTGACAGACGGCCTGAATTTTACGCTCGCATTCCATTTCGAGGGCGTGGCCCGGTTAATTGTTTTTGGAAGTTAATGTTGAATTGTAACGTCGCGTGAAGTGCCTTTTTTGTGTGTTGTCTATTTTCATTCGTTTTACGTGTCAACGAGGCTGATTTTGAGTTCTGAGGTGGGCGTGGCATTTTAATATCGTACGAAGGAATTCGCTTGTCATGTGGAACGCTTTAATTTGTGACTCGAGAAGAGATCTGGTTCGTACGTGTGTTTATAATTTTGTTGCTAAGTGAACATACAGTTGAACTTTGATCGACCGTTCATTAGTTGTGCCGTGCGTCACGTGTTTGATTACGATTAACGGGGATTTAGTTGAGTTTGAAGGTAATTAAACGTACAATAAAGTTGATAAACTGAAATTGTGAAGTGATGTCAGACTTGAGTTCAGATAAAATGAACTACCACTGGAGGATCGCATATTTGGAGAAACGCAGCGCCTGCAGATCTGCGTTCCGACTACATCGGTTCAGTCAGGTTTCAACTACACACTACTACATTTACAATACTTACATGCACCTCACTTATCACCTGACTGGTACCATGTGGTCAACCCTACCTCCGGAGACCGGTAAGTTTTTATTGGCTTAGCAGCCCTTATATCTATATGTACTTATATACTAAATATCCATAGGCATTTTGAGCCCCACCCTTGGTTGTTCGTCGAGAATATACAGCTGTATGGGCCCCTGTATAGTCGACCTTTGTCTGGGCAACCAGGGGCGTGTACAATTGTAATTATTTCCCATGTAAACAAGATAAAAGGTTCTGCACGCCTTTTAAAATATGTTTTGTTTTATTTATTTAAATTCCATTTTAAATGTATTTTTAAGAACAAATTAGAATAACAGTTAAATTGTGCAGTAGCGTTTTTGTTATGTTCTAAAGAGTTCATGATAAATCCACTAGCGATTCGCTTGTTTAACTATCATAAAATCATAATAAATATCGAAAAATAATATTACCGTTATAATAATGACACCATAAAAAATTGATTGAAAAAACAGAATCGACTTTTTTAACGAGATTTGTGATTGGCAACACTTTATTTTATCCACTATAGTTCGGCCGTTCAGAGAATGCGTTCCTGACATGTCGCGATTGAACTGACGACGTAACTTTGTAATGGCGTTGCAGTTACGATAAAAATATTTTTGCTGGTTGTTTACCGTTTTAACAATTGATGAGCATTAAAACAACATTATTATATCAATAATCAATGAATGTTATAATTTTGTGCCAAAGTGAGTGCCAAATAACTTGGTAAACAATATTTTTCTAAATCTATACTGTGCTATTACAAGGTTATGTCAGCGCTTTATATTTGTATTGCTGTGCTAACAATAACAGGCAATAACAGTATCGTAATCTGTTCTTATACAGTTATACTTTATAAAATAATACGTTTTGTTTTTCTTTTTAAGAATTTGAAAATAATGGACTATAAGATAACTTTTATAAAATAAAAAATAAAACTACGACCAAACCGAACGCGCGAAAGAAAGTAGCATTTTTATATTTAGGTTGAAAATGGTAACCCCAAATGGCGTTATGGACCGCCATTTTGTGACGCTTTGTGATGTGTGTCTGTTGTCGTTTCGTGCGCATAGACCACGTTCTTCAAGTGTTTTCGATCTGTTTTTATTTGATTACCCGGCTTTCGTTTAATGGACTGTTTCTACTTTTCAAACTGACATCGACGCTAAATCAGACTTCGATTGTGTTTTGTATTGCGTTTTTTTTTTACTTTTGGTGCATAATAATGCCTGAACGTGGACAAACATTGAAAAGTGGAGCCCGTGAGTCAATCATCAGGCTGCAAGATTACTTTGAGCGGGAGCGGCAAAATGGCGGACCCCTGTTACCTGTCGAACAAGTACAAGAACGCGTCTCTCAGGCGCTTGGAGTTAGCAAACGAACGATAACAAATATTAATAAAGAAAAGTTCGGCTCTACTGGCACGGAAGATAATATTTTATGTACTCCGAAGAAGAAACGTAGAACTAAACCCGTGACAGATATTGACACCTTTGACGCCGATGCAATCAGAAATCATATATATGGTTACTATTCCAGAAATGAATATCTCAACAGAAAGAAGCTTTTGGCATCGTTAAGAGAAGCTGGTCTGTTTAGCGGGGGTAAAACTGCTTTAACCAAAATTTTCAGAAAGGTTTTTCGTATAAAAAAACAGACAAAAGAAAAATTTTATTAGAACGATACGACATAATTTTAAAACGGAAAATTTTTTTGAGAGAAGCAAAAAATATTGATAACTGGGATAATGTTTTCATTGACGAGACATGGCTAAAAGCCAATCACACGGTTTCCCGTTCTTGGACGGATGATACACAAGCGTCGACGTCGAAAGTACCAATGGGTAAAGGGCCCGTCTGATAATATGCCACGCAGGTTCTGCAAAATACGGCTTTGTGGAGAACGCGTTACTGGCATTTCAATCAAAAACTACAAATGACTACCACGAGGAAATGAATGCCACTACATTTAAAGAGTGGTTCCAGAACGTGCTTTTGCCCAGCCTACCAGAGCCTTCTGTAATATTCATGGATAATGCCTCCTATCACTCAGTTCAAATACAGAAACCACCTACCCAAGCTAATAAAAAAGAAGAAATGGTGGCTTAGTTACAAGCAAAAGGCATTGACGCAAATACGCAGATGCTAAAACCAGAGCTAATTAAATTAGTTAAAGAAAATAAAGCGGCAAATGTGCGATACGAAATCGATGAACTCGCTCTGGAGTACGGTCATCGCGTTCTAAGAATTCCACCGTATCATTGCCAATATAATGCGATTGAGCTAATCTGGGCTCAAATAAAAGTTTACGCCACCCGCCATAATACTTCCCCGCCATTCAGCACGAAAAAGATGATGACCCTATTAAAAGAAGCCTGCGGGGAAGTCACAAGAGATGACTGGGCAAAGGTTGTTGAGAAGACTAAAAACCTGATCATTTTGACCGAGATATCAGGATTGATTCTGTTATTGATAATAATATAATATACATGTAGGCGAAGATGACGATGAAGACACCACCTCCTCAAGCAAATCGGAGTCTGATTAATATTCTGTACGCACATTCAACTCAATGTACTTTATTGCATAGAAATACAGATTGTAACTTTGTAACAAAGAATAAATAAAACAATTTTATTATATTAATATTACCTTTTTTTGGTTTCCACTTAAATTACTAAAATATAAATTTTAAATGATTCCGGCAATTTAAAACGAAAATAATCTTAAAAATAACGCGGCGGTTCATTTTGGAGGAACGGTAACGAACTCAGTGTTATGTTGTGCCCATCACTAGTCGTGACTAACTGATAGGTGTCAGGAACGCATTCTCTGAACGGCCGAACTATAACTAATGACTTGCGGATTTACCTAATTTCATTTTTATTTTTGCGGTACTTTTTTGTGCAAAAATATTGCAATATTTTTTGGACTCATAATTACCGCGAATAATTGCCACAAATAAGATGTATTTTTTAACAAATGCAAATTATTGGGCGTTTCATGACCAGAATTGGGCATTCCCCTTTGCAGAGAAGGTTTTAAGTAAAGTTTGTAAGTAAGTTGAAGTAAGCTAGGCAAATGGCGAAGAAATATTAATTTAAAAAATCTCAATAATTCTGTCCTTTTTATCTTTTAAATTCAAAATGCGGGTTAATGAATTATTTAACTGATTTTACTGCGCACGCTTACATTTTTAAGGGTCGATTGGTAGGCATAAACGTTTTTGACCATAAATCACATTCAATTTGGGATAATTTAAATAAAATTAGAGACCTTATTTATTCGTATCTTCATAAACTGCAATAACGGTATATCATTATTTATATGTTTGAACTTATATTTAAAACTTGGCTACTCTTTGAAAAATAACCCTGTCTAATGTAATGCCATATCTATACAAGTAAATAAAATTGAAGTGTCTGTTTGTAATGTCAAAATCACAGCGTTTTACTAAATGCATATGAATGTATAAACGGTACTAATAACAAAACTACACTTTTTAAAATTTTTGTCTGTCTATCTGTTTGTTCCGGCTAATCTCCGAAACGGCTGGACCGATTTTGACGGGACTTTCACCGACAGATAGCTGATGTCATAAGGAGTAACTTAGGCAACTTTTATTTTAGATAAATAATTAGGGTTCCTCGCAAAAAATTTAAACCCCTAAATTATACGCGGACGACGTCGCAGGAACAACTAGTAATAAATAAATGTATCAATTAATTCTTATGTCTTAGACACAAGCTTCATAACTCATATAAAACAAAATTCGACGCTTCGTTAGTCTATCTACGTTATTCTTCGTAACTATAGAACGGGTTTTGTTTCGGGTTTCACCGTTGGGTGTGTTTAGTTTATTCGGGAGGTTTAAAAGGTCCAATGAGTAGGAACAACTGGAGTAGGTAACTACAAAATAAAAAAGCAAGTGTGCAGTTTACACGCGATACAAGTGAAACCTTCAAATGAAATGAAATATAAAAGAAAAACATTTCACAGCAAATGATTTATTTAATTTGATAATTTTCAACTACAAGTGCGTCATAAATTATAACATAAAAGCTTAATGTTAAAGCAAATAAATGTTAGAATTCTAATTTTTAGACATGTAGAGCCTAAATGTTAGATCAATTAAATCAAAAGTATATATTTTATGTCGCCTAAAATTGCTATTTAATAGTGATAATAGCGACGTCTACCTCATTTTATTATTTAAAAAATAGTCATCTCAAAAGGATTCGAATAATTATTAATTACAATTTATACAGGCTTGCTATATTTAATCGCAATATGTACCACTAATGAGACGATACTAATAACAAAGTACCACATGACGCTTAGTTTTGATGTTTAGATTCAAAGCAGACTAATTTGCTGTGAGAATTCAAGCACAACTTACTTTATTCAATCCTCCTACCTCTGCAGCAAACGTGAGCTCCAATCCGCCAGTTACGAATGCAAATTGACATGTTTGAATATTTAACTCTTCAATCCTTTTTCATTTTCGACTTGAATATTTTATTGACAGTTTTAATGCCTTGTTTCAAAAGCTACAAAAACCATGTACATTAACTCTTCTGTACTCTATATGTAAAATAATGTTGAAAAAAAGTTATGAGTCTACGTCTATTTTAATTGATGAAATAATAATAATTATTGAAAGAGGTAAGTGCTGACCTCCTTCAGCCGTATCAGATTGCCGTTTCGTCAGACATTGAGAGTAAGGTAATACAGAGTGCACACGTGTATGAGTACACTCTCGATTGCAAACTCAGGTGCATTCAGTATAACTCCTGTCCTACGTAGATGGCTAACCTACGCTGAGATTGGCCACAGAACCGAAATTCGATCTAGACATAACAAACAATTGCTATGCCTTTATACTTTTCATCCTGCTGGTTGTCAGACAGAATTTCTGACAACTGAATGATCGCAGTCAAAGAAAAACATAAGTTCTCGTACTTTAGTACATAAAAATATTTAAATCGAACACATGATTTCGACTTAAATATCCAAAACACATTGAATCTTGCGTCGCAAACTGATTTCCCCGGAGACTACGCCCGTTGACACGGATAGAATATTAAAAGGCGGGACGTTTTATAACGACTAAGGAACAGAGCTTTATTCCGTTCTATTGAGTTAAGCGGGGAAAATATGAATACCCACACAATTGTATCAATCAATCACTTTTACTAAGATTTAGTTTGTAATCATACAAGTTTACAGAACAACATGAGCATCACCCACCGAAAAGGGGGATTTACCGTATTCGCATGCTAGGATGGGCAATTAGGCCTAAGGGTTAATGGTTACAGTACTAGATGTCTTACACCTTTGTCATTACTACCAATAGATCTTGGTAGTAATGACAAAGGTTATGTTTTATACGCTCGTGAGGAAATTTAAAGAAACTTAAAAAAAAGGTTTAATTTCTCTTATTGTAATTAAAGTGCGTACTGGCCACAAAAAAAAGTTATTGGAATATAGAGGGTTATTTTTCAAAGAGTAGTCAAATTTTATATTGAAATTCAAATAAATAAACTATTTTGTACAGATATTACATTTTTTGAAAATACGAATACTTATATTTGAATAATTCTTCTTTTATTTTAAATTGATTCCATATTTAATGTGATTCATGAGCAACAATTACTCTTACGCGCGATTCTGTTTTGTGATACAATTCACGTTTTCGTTTCTCAAGTTTTTACTTTCTTAGTGACACGCTTACTACTAATGTTTCAGGTAATAACTGCAAGACGCGAATTATGATTCCAATTTTCCTTTTACACTTTTAACGGACTTATAGTCCAAACGGTGACCGTCGAAAGAGGTTGGACATCCGAAAGGAGAAAAATATAATTTTTTATTTACTTGGCAGTAGATAAATAACAGACCAGAGATCTAGTGGTTTGTAACATTTCCAAATTTTTTGTCAATTAATTTATTTGTAATTTACTATTACTTCTTTTTTATTTGATAGAGTTTAATCAGTAAAAAATGAAAATTCGAGTCTGGCACCCTGCCAGACCACGAACGCACGCCACTCGCCTGGCATGAAAGAGCAACGCTGAACCCGAGATATTGTTTTTGGTATATCAACAAATATCATCGAATTATGGTTGTAGTTATTTTTTAAATACACATAACAGTGCCAATTCAACGAAAAGATGTAGAGAGAGAATAACAAAAATCGCAAGCCAAGCATCATAATATCTTCTTACAATAAAACGAAAGGCGGTGTCGATGAAGTCGATAAAAAGTGAAGATGTATTCGACGTCAGGGAGGAATAATAGCTGGCCATTTCCACTCTTCTTTTGTCTTCTGGAAATCGCTGGAATAAATTCCATGGTAATATTCAGGGCAAGCAAAGAGGTTATTCAGAAAATTTCGTCTTTTCTTA
Organism: Parnassius glacialis; assembly: GCA_033319125.1. NCBI lineage: Eukaryota > Metazoa > Arthropoda > Insecta > Lepidoptera > Papilionidae > Parnassius > Parnassius glacialis. The sequence continues at coordinate 41,504,150 of JAVANC010000004.1, forward strand.
ATAACCTCTTTGTTTGTCCTGAATGTTACCATGGAATGTATTCCAGTATTTACGTGAATTAGGCATTGAACTAAGAAAAGAGTTCGTTCAAAGAAGAGTTATGATGATAAACTTAAAAAAAAAAACTGAAAACATAAGAGAACATTTGAATATGAGTGTGGAAAACACTGGTAATGATCCAAGCAGTAGTAGCTCCAGCACGTGCAAACCACCTGCAAAATATGTCTAGTAAAAGAGGAGGCAATCAGAAACATTATCTACATCATGTCAGAGAAATAGTTGCTTATCTTGGTGAAAAAATTAATTCTGAAGAAAACTTAACCTAAGTTGATGATAAATACTTTGATTTTAATTAATTGATGTCATGGAGTCAACTGATTTTGTTATTTTGATTGTATTATACTATATAAAGCTAGTTAAAGGTATATAAAGTGATTTTGTGTAGCCGAATTGCTTTCTAATCCAAATAAAATTTAAGATATATTTTTATAATTTATAACTTAGTTTTTCTCCGTTTTTAAGTTTTTACTTTCGACAAATTGTGTCACATAATGATAATATGTCCGAGTACATAATACAAAAAATAGATGATTAATAAATAATTAGTGTTTTAAATCTCTGCAATTTCCCATAGGTCTTTCAAGTTACGTGCGACCGCTGCCGTTACAAAAGACCGATTCAAGATTAACAGGTAGCAGCAAAAGACACTCTGGCGAGATTTTGGTCAAATATTAACGTACCAAACAAATTTTATTTTATAAAGGGGAATAATAAACAAAAATAATAAAAAAAACGTCAGAAGGGACGAGGTACGCTCAGTGCAACATTATTGAAAATGAGGCATATGGTGAAGGGTCAGTTATGGTATGGGGGCACTTGCAAAACTCAAAGGCATTGAGGATATGTTAATAACAGCAGCGCTAAATGTGATTGATATTTTGAAAAAAAAAATGTAGTGACATTAGCCCCTTTTAGAGGAGATCGATATTTATGCATGATAATGCACGCCCCTATTACTACCAGGGTAACCAGCGTGCTAGCTCAACTTATACCTTATAGAGCACGTATGTATGCTTCGAAAGCAAATAAAGAAAACACAGGATTTGTTTTGGTCACCTCTAAACACATTACAGGGAGAATGAAACGCAATCTTTCAAGATTATATTGATAACATGATTAGGAATGTGCCAAGGAGACTGGAAGCAGTTTGAAGAGCTAGAGGGGGCAACATTAAGTACTAATTTCAGCTTATCCTGAGCAATTATTAAATAATAAATAAAACGTAATGTTTCCTTCCTGAAAAATTAATCTTTTTGAAGTGAAAACTTCTTTAGCGGCGTTGTGCAGTTTTTTTGTAATGGGTAAAAAACGCCGGCGCGGCGTAGGAGAGGAAGTATCCCCCTCTCTTTCTACGGCGCGGCGAAAATGTATGCCTGCGCCTGCTGTTCCGTTTAGGCGGCGCAGGACGCTTGCGCGAACGTTCATGTGTGTGATTTTTCTGAGAGATAAACTTTTTAATGTATTATAAATTGTCATGTTTGTGTAAGATAGCGCAATAAATAAATATTGTATTCTACCACATAAATGATAGTACTTTTATACTGATAATGAAAGCAATTCGTGCAAAATTATTCCCTAACCATTCCAAAATATCAAAAATGCACAACGTTAATATTCAAGTTTTCACTTCTGCCGGCAATCCCGGAGTGCAACCCGTCGTTTTTTTTTCTTATATTGGTTATTTTTTGTAATTTAATCGTTTTTTTACGACTTTTACAATTTTATCATTATCATCACACAGCCCATTACATTACAGCCCTTCACAAGTACACTGCTGAAAATAGGCCTCTCCCAAGGAATGCCACAAAGCACGGTCCTGAGCCACCTGCATCCATCGATGTTTTAATAACACTTACAACATCGATGTTTTCATCGATGTTGTAAGTGTTATGAAAATAATCTTCGCTCACATTAAGCTTCACTTTGTTAACAATTTCACTCACTCTCAATTTAAAGCTTTATTACTTTGAGACTAATTTTCATTTCAGCATCAAAGGTGTGAAAAGTATTGTACTGCGACCATCAGGCCGCCTAGCAAGTCCTACCTACGACTGGAAATTAGACAAATATTCAGCAGAACTTACACAAAGAAGAAGAATTTTTTTAATTTATAAATAATATACTACTTTTCTAACTTAAAAAAGTAATTGAATCAATCATATATTTATACGAGAGATGAGAGATGATACTCGACGGATCCGGTACTTATTTAGCCAGCCGGGTTCCGGATAATGACTTCAAGTATGCGTTAGTGCCCGGTAATTGTAAACAGCATACTTATTGTGATATGGAACACTTTTGGTTATTAAAATCGAAGAAAAAAGTAAACAATATCACCATTTTATATAGTATCTACTTTTATTTAACTTTGAGTATGAAATCAACTTTGAATAATATAATGGATCAAGATTAACCTTATTCATGTTTAAATTTATTTAGACGCAAATTGTGATGAAGGTAAACTAGCTTAGCGATTAGAACAAAGGTCAGGGTACTTTTGTCGGGCTACTCGGCAAAATCACGCGATGGGTATCCGGTTGCTGAGTACCTACCCGTCAGAACCAGGACTCGTCTCATCTCTAATTTATAAGATATCATGTCATGATTAAAATCGATCTAGTGCATGGGTGACTCCAACACCGAGTGTTTAAAATAGTGTAAAATAGAGTAAACAATAGTTAAAAACTGATATAGCCTAACAAATAACAAGTCAGCGGATATCCGCTGACTTTTTATTAGCATATGTCAAAGGGTCAGTTATATAGCTCAAAAACCGACATCAGTGGCGATGTAAAGTTTTTGGATGGTAGCAACGTCCCTGCAAGGATAATGTACCTAAATGTAGAATTGATGAGAAAATTAGATGAAAAGAATGATAACATCTTAAATAATTAAAAATTAAAAATTTTGTACAGCCGACTTCAATATAAGCGACTTCAAGACAGGTTATTTAAGAATAACTCAATAACCATTGGTCTGACCTTGATCAAATTCATATGGGACCACACGAGAACTATCAGCTTTCATATAAAAAAAGAATCATCGAAATCGGTTCGCCCAGTACAAAGTTATGAGGTAACACACATAAAAAAAAAGAAAAAAAAACATACACTCGAATTGAGTACCGTCTCCTTTTTGGAAGTCGGCAGAAAAGGGAAAATATGTTCACAGGCACAGCACAGGTAAAAATTGCTGCCTCTGCTTTGTTGATTGTTATTTTGTCCGCGTAAGAAGACTCCTGAGTTTGAAGGTTATCATTTGTGGAATAACTGTTTGTTTTCTGCCGACTTCCAAAAAGGAGACGGTACTCAATTCGGGTGTATGTTTTTTTTTATGTGTGTTACCTCATAACTTTGTACTGGGCGAACCGATTTCGATGATTCTTTTTTTATATGAAAGCTGATAGTTCTCGTGTAGTCCCATATGAATTTGATCAAGGTCAGACCAATGGTTATTGAGTTATTCTTAAATAACCTATATTGAAGTCACTTATATTGAAGTCGACTGTACAAAATTTTAAATTTTAAATTATTGAATCTAGGTTTGTATCCCGTTACCGAGATTAGTACATATTGAGTGTTTACATTTGCGTTTTTTTAAATAATATTAGAGCTACTATATTATCTTTTTATCTTTTAAACCAGAATATAGCTATTTACGTGTGCTTACGTGTACTGTGTGCTACTGTGAAGTTCATACCTTCTCATTATTATACGAAAACTGAAATAATCTCGTTCTAAAATAATCCATAAAACCCTCAATTCCTTTGCTGGCCTCTTTATTATCAAAACTGACAAATTAAATTCTTAAAATTAGTTGTCATCCAAAAAAATAAGCAAGAGGGTAGGTACTAAAGCACTAAATAAAATAATGACACATTTTAACAGTTGTAGCGCCACACGGCAGCTTTTGCTGTCGCACGGATGGGCCGGCTCGAACCGGGGTGCTACCACGACCTCACAGAGTACCAGCGTGAAGTAGAGGTTTACCTCTGCGTTTCGCTTGGTCAGTGCAGGTGGCCGGAGGCCCTTTTTACTGGAAATGAGGCATTCCATCTTAGTCCTCACGGGTGGCAACGCAGGAAAAAATTGTGTGAAATATGATGAAATAAGCAATGAACAGGAATCACCTCAGTTGGAGTTTATTTTGATTCAAAATCTTCGCTATTGTAACCGAATTTTATGCAGATTCCACCCTTATGAATTACATTCGAATAGTAATTTCCGTTATGGGTGCTAGCCAGCTATCTTAGCTTACTTCTCTGAGTGATATATTGGCAGTGAATTTTATCCAGCGGTATCTTAATCTCCTAAAGGTCAACTGAAACAAATGTAAAGAAAAGTTTAATAAAACATAAATTTAGATAAATAATTTTTATAAAAAGTTATTTACGAATTGGCCATGTTCATAAACAGTTTATATTCCCTAATGGCATATTTTCAATAAAAAGCTGCCAACACGCATCGTATATGTATTGTATAAGTCAGTATTTTTGTCGTCTACTGTTGAATTCATCGCTCTTTGCTTTTTCTTTTGATCCCGGATTTATTGCTCCGACCTATTTGCCATTTGGGATTTGAAAATAGTGCCTCATAAAAAAGACATAAAGGTTTCACTTTGTCTCTTTGCTTTTATATAATGTAAAACTAAGCTGTTTTCTCATATGTCGCTGTGAGGCAAAATAAAAGTTGATTTATATCAAGACTTACAACAAGAAAGAACATTATGTATTTTTATTAACATTTATTCTTTACAGTTTTATAATTTATTGCTAAGAGAAGTTCATTGAATAAAACGAAGTCTAGACTGAAAGGTTGTTCAGTTTCAGTAAAAGAGTTCTTGACAAAGTTTGCCGAGACTGTTTTTGGCAAAGCCCGTCAGCATTTCGGCATGCGTGCATGCTGGTTCCAAGATGGAGTAATTGTGGTGAAATTTGCAGATGGATACCGGTATAAAATCACGACTTTAGATGAACTGATTACTCTTACGCAAAAACACCCTAAAGCGGCTGCTGAATCGTCAAGGGCTTTATTGAGTTTTATTGTCCTAATTCTCCTTTTTCCTTCAACTACAACTTTAAATTTATTCAATATTATCTAAAGTTTTACAAGCTATTGCTCATAAACAAATTTCTACTTTTATTTTCAAAAATAAGATTATTTCATCATATCAGTCTGGGTTTCGCCCTGGGTATGGCACTACAACCACCCTTCTCAAGGTCACGGAAGATTTCGAGAGTGTATGGAAAATTCTTAAATTAACAGTTCCTGTTTTAAAATATTTTTCTAACGCTTTTAATACTGTCATCCACTCTATCTTGCTAGTTCTACTCTCTCACTTGAATATCTGGTCTTCAGCCCAGGATTGGTTCTCATCATATCTTCGAAGGCGCCAACAGGCCGTGCGTTCTGGCCATAATGTCTCGAATTGGAGTGCTGTATTAACCGGTGTCCCTCAAGGCGTTCACCTCTTCTGTTTTAAATTTTTATCAATCTTATCACATTAAACCTCAAGTGCTCTTATCATCTGTATGCCGATAATCTACCACTATACAACATGCAACATAATTAACGCACTTTGAGAAAGTAGTTTGTTCAGAATCGTTTACTGAATCGATTTCTATCATTTTTAATATAGGTAATTTTTATCCCAAAAATAATTGAATCTACGTAATTTACAGTCACACTACACACCTGTACAGTCAAAACAAACTGAAATGGACCGTAGCTCAAGGCAATAAGACTTTTAAAGTGCAGTTTTATTTGTATTAATACAAATTCCGTCATTCAATACAAAATGAAGAAAAATGAACCTTATTTCCTGGGAACTTGGGATAGAGCGAGATAGCACGTTACCAGCGCGGGCGCTACGCGCTAGCCGGCTACGATGAAAGCTAACTTAAATGAAAACAATATTTATTAGTCACGCGCGGACATTATAAGTGGAAAGTACTTACGAGATTGCTTGCAAATAATTTTTCGCGCGCGGTGTCTTTCCAATACAGCAACGTTCAGTACACCGAAATGGTAAGGACTTTGGCACAGTGTGGTGATAATGTGGCTCTAGCTTGCAGAACATTCAACCAAAGGTATGGTACAAGAGTAGACCGCAGGACTATGTTAGCTGCTACTCAACGAATTCGCGACCACGGAACGTTCCGTCCGAACACGGCCACCGACAGGGGAGCCAATGTGCGTACACGTACTCGTCTTCAAAACGAAATACTGGACTATTTCGATGAGAATCCCCATGCCAGTACTCAAGAAGTAGCCCCACGCTTTCAATGTTGTCATATGCATTCGTGGAGAACACTTTGTGGTGATAAAGAACATCCGTTCCACCTCAGAAGATGCCAGGAGTTGACGCCAAACGATTACGCACCACGCTTGCAGTTCAGCCGCTGGTTATTAGAAAATTGGCAGCGGAACATAATTTGGACAGATGAAAGTACATTCACACGTGATTTGACGCCTCTTGACTTTCATTTGTGGGGACGTATTAAATCATTAGTTTATTTTAGTGAGACAACAAGTGCCGAGGACCTAAAAAATAGGATAGTGAACGCTTTTGGAATAGTGAAAAATGACACTGAAGTGCTTTCTAAATTAAAATACCAATTAAGAAAACTCTCATTAAAGTGTATTGAACAAGGTGGTGGCCATTTTGAAAGTGTATTAATAAAAACACAACGTTGCATGAGTGTTTAGGCTATCAGTAAGTTAAGTATTTGTTTTATTTTTAATTATTGTAAATAATTTGATTTACATCTTTTAAACACGCCGTCTTTGAATTATGGTGGAAGTATGGTCGCCTCTTATTTTTAGCAGTTCCTTGTTATTTACAATTACAATTAAAATGTTATGCTAATGCATAACATTTTGTAACGAATATTGCCTACTAACATTGTATCATTGTGATGATCATCAGTGTGATGTAAAAATTGAATCAAATGTTTACTAGACCTAATAAACAACTCGATGCTCGGAGTACAAACATCAGTTAGTGTCCATAGGTAGATATTTTTTAATATAAACAATCGTGTATTGTCGGCTTTTTTTCAAAACCTATACCTACGTGAGCGACTGCGTGCGTTTGTGGATTTATACTGTGACCATAACACTGCTCCGGAATTAGTATAACTAATTTAATAAATAATCAATGCATAAACATGTTTAATTAAAAAAGTCAGTGTATGTATAATGATTATAACATAATATACTAATTGGGGTGTCTGAGGGTGTGCGTTAATTACGTTACATATTGTATAAACAAGCGGAACCATCAATAATTAATAATTCAATAGCGTTACTCAACAAAGATTGACATTATATCGTTGAATGGTTTACTGTGTTTGGAATTAACTTGAATTCTTCTAAAAGTCAACCGATCATTTTAGGTAGCTCTAGATACTTCTCCAAATTAGATATCTCCACTTTGCCGTTTATTTCGCACAACAACAATGATATCCCATACTCTCCACATGTAAAGAATATCGGTCTGTACGTTGATAGCTGTCAAGGAACAAGCAGATCCAGGAGATAAGCCGCAAAGTTACTGCAACATTTTGATCTCTTTATCGCCTGAAAAATTTTCTTAGTACCCCTACAAAAGTTTTATGTTAACAGTAGGAACAAACGATTATCGACTTTCTTTATCAGAAAAAAATGTTTTATTCTATCTGTGTATATTTGTTTAGAAAATGTTGTCTCGAACTACAAATCTGAAAAAAATAAATTGTACGTTGATAGATCTGAACAACCTATAAATATGGGAAAAGATTATGTTTTCAGCCATTACAAGGTTTTTAATAAAGATAGGGTTCAATCGGATTTTACTAACAATACATTCAGACAATTTTATCGCGTTTGTTGAATTGCTTAAGCAAAAATTTCGCGAATATATTGATTTCTAAAGAAGCATTGTAAATATTGGTAGTAAAATAATAAAAAGTGTGCAAGTTTGTATATTTGAGGGATGTAAAGGAGGCGAGAGAGGCTGGTCAGTAACATGCCAAATGAAAGTCCGTAGTTTCTGCCTACTCCTCTGGGTGACAAGCGTGAGTGATTATGTTATGTAAAGAAGATCTAGAAGCTTTTGCAAATTCATCCTTGTACTTGAGAGTTTTATCGTTTTTATTTTTTATTCATTCGATATTTATCGGTCACAAAACAACAGTATTATCATTATCGTACGCTATGTAACTATCATAACTCAGTCCAGAAAAGGTTTTAGAATTCCAATGTTGTAGATGTCTTTCAACTCACTGTCGTTCATGATTTCGTTTGTATCGTAACTGTGACACTCTGTACACTTCAAGGTATTTGCGTCGATATTTACTTGCAGTCTGCTTATGTACTTCAAGGTATTCCCGCTGATAATCAACGACAGGTTGTCAAATTTAGGGTGCTTTTTTGATAATTAGCTGCATGTTTACGATGAGTAGAAGGTTCATTTTGAATATGTATTTTTCTTGCTTATTTAAGTTGCAATTTTCTGACCACATTAGTAACCCTAGCCCTCCGTTTCTTCGCCTTATTTTTTTGTTACTTATTTGTCAAACTAATATCATTTTGCATTGACTCTTGGGTAGTTAATGTTGGAGATATTCTATGCAATTATTTGTGGACACAGAAGAAATTAAATCTGACTCACATTCAGATTCAATAATTGTATAAGTAGGCGAATAAAAGTCTTGCACAACATTAGAAGTTGCTGAAAATTGATTAAACGTAGGAGATACGGCCATTTAAATGTGATGCTTTTTGGCTATTAAACGCTCATCAGTTTTAGTATTTCCATCTTCATCAGTGTAGGCATCAAAGTGAACATTAGAAAGATCTTGGAAAAAACGTTACCTTTTGATGGGTTGGTCTTATGTACCAAATTTGGCGGTCTTATGTATATCACATAATCTCTAACCTTGTGACCAAATTTCAGCCTACTCAACCTGGCTTTTGCACTAGAGGTGGCTGTGAGGCGGCAGTACATTCAGTGCGTACATTTTTAACAAACTCTGATGCAGATGTTCTTGTGAAGGTTGACCTAAGGAATGCTTTTAACTCTATCAACCTACCAACCTTGCTGAAAGAAGTGGCTAACAATACCCCCGAAATTTATCATTACGTTTGGCAAGGTTATAGTCTAAATACTAACTTGTTTTACGAAAACCATGTTATCGATTCTACTGTCGGTGTTCAGCAGGGTGACCCACTAGGTCCAGCACTTTTCAGTTTGGGAATTCAACCCATTATTTCAAATTTGAAATCCAAGCTGAATGTCTGGTACCTGGACGACGGTACACTGAGAGGTAGAGCAGATGACGTCTTCAGTGATCTTACTCATATTTTTCGAAAATTTAAAAATATTGGTCTTGCACCAAATAGAAATCAATGTGAATATTTTTTGCCAATCATTTATCTACTTCTCATAGGACAGTTTATTTCAAAATTTCAATCATGTTTCTCCAGGAATAAAAACTGTCCGTACGGAATCACTATACCTGCTAGGTGCCCCGTTGTTTTTCGATACTATTAAACCTGTTTTAAAAACAAAATTTGTTCAGTTTTTAAACCACGTTGATAAATTGTATAAATTAAACCCTCACATAGCTCTTACTATTTTAAAATATTGTCTTCTTGTACCTAGATTTACATACTTACTTTGCTCGAGTCCAGTCTGGAAATGTTCGAATATTTTAAAAGATATTGATAATAATCTTAAAATAGCTATAGAAGAAATTCTAAATTTAACTTTAAATACAAGAGCCTGGACTCAATCTACTTTACCTATAAAATTTGGTGGCATTGGTGTGAGAAATCTTCCTAGCGTTGCTTTGCCTGCTTTCCTTGATTCCGTGCATAGTGTCAGTGATTTATGTAACATAATTTTAAATAATAAAGTAGACCTATGCTTTGTTACGGAGGCAGGGCAGATATGGCAAACGCCCTGTTCCGGTGAAAATGTTCCACTGGAAGTTAACGTTGGAAATTCCGTTGGTACGGGGCGTGCAGAAAGATTTGTTTCATAATTTCCATAGTGACCAAGATAAGGCACGCCTTCTAGCTGTTTCGATCAAGGAATCTAGTCACTGGTTACATGTTTTACCATCAAGTAATTTCGGCACATTACTTAATGGGGAAAGCTTGCGTATTGCCGTAGGAATCCGACTAGAAGCGGCACTTTGTCAACCCCATGAGTGCCCCTGTGGTAGTAGCGTCGACAAGTTTGGGCTTCACGGATTTTCGTGTAAGAAAAGCGCTGGTAGGTTTTCACGACATAGTTCTTTGAACGATGCCATCCGAAGGGCTCTTGTCTCTATAAATGTTCCCTCGGTTTTAGAGCCTTGTGGAATATTTAGAGACGATGGCAGGAGACCCGACGGTATGACAATGGTCCCTTGGGAGAGAGGTAAATCCCTAGTGTGGGATGCTACTTGTGTAGACACTCTGGCGGCCTCTCATCTCAGGGGTACCTCGTTTAGAACCGGGGCGGCATCAGAGGTAGCTGAACTGAGTAAGTGGCGCAAGTATGAGTCTTTGAGAGATGACTACATATTTGTGCCATTTGCTGTAGAGACTATCGGTCCGTGGGGTCCACGTGCGGTGAAGTTCTTAAAGGAACTCCATCCGCGGCTGGTCGTTGCTGCTGGTGATAAGAGGGTTGGTTCTTTTCTCGCTCAAAGGCTAGATAATTAAGTTTCTAGTTTTAGTTTTTCTTTTATTATTATAGTTATTAAAATTTCATATGTTTAATTTTGAATTCTAATCTGATATAAATATTCTTTTATATTTGGCATTCCAATTTTAATGAGTATGGCATTGCACCAAGCTTTTATGTGAGTTCAATGTTTTGAGTTTTCAAACATGTGCCAAAATAAAATATAATTTAAATCAAAATCACTAAGGGGTGTTCATATCAACTTCGATGTAAATAATCCCCAAAATAACTTTCTAACCCTTTTAACCCTCTTAGGCGATGAGTTTCAATAAAATATGAAACACTTACTGCCATCAATTCTGATAAAGAATGTTTATGCAAAATTTGGAGTAGATTGGACCAAGGAATCACGTTGTCCCTTCATAATATATATACAAACTTTGCCTTTGTTTTTCACCCCTTTAGGGGTAGAATTTCTGACAATGCTCTCTTATCGGATGCTTACATCACTCAAAGAACATACACTCTAAGTTTCAGGACTCTACGATCAGCAGTTTAGGCTATGCGTTGATCCGTCAGTCAGTCATTCAGGACAAAGCTTTATATGTTATACTTATTATATATCTTAAAGTTAAATATTAATATAAATAATATAAATGAATATTAATAGATTGTATTTGATAAGATGTTATTAAATACACTGTATTAACTGTTACATAATACAAATTATTCAAAATTCAAGGTAGTATTCACAGATTACGTAAGGCTGAGTGCTACGCGCTCACCGCCCTCTATAGCAATAACGGTTGAGAGTATGAAAAAATATTCCAAATAAAATTTGTCACAAATGTTATGTTCTACAATTGTTATTATAATCAGCAATAATAATTGAGATAATCGTGAAAAACTGTTTTTTTTTTTACCTTTGACCTTGAATAACTTACGACACAGACACGTGATTTTATAAGACTTTTGAGAAAACTTTTAGAACGCCAAAATGAAGATATATACGAAAACTCAGCTTATTATATCTCTCATTCCGAAGTTAGCCCCTTTTTATGCTAATGACTGGACTAATACTATGGAGTACTCATAAATCTGGCTATCATATACAAATAGATTATTTCAAATCGGACTTTTAGATCCAAAGATTAGCGTGTTCAAACAAATAACAATACAAAAAACTCTTCCGCTTTATTATATTAGTATAGATAATACATACTCATAGACGAATTTAAAGGAATGCAAAAATAAAGTTTAATTTCTACTGTTTTAAATAATATCGTACGTACTGGCCAATAACATTAGTAATAGCTATTAAAAAAAGAGAAACTTTGAGATGTTTTTTTTTGCGAATTTAATTTGTTTACATGTAATTATTGCGTAATATTGCATTATTTCACACGCCGAAAAATATTGCCTACTTTTGAATTTTAATTTATATTTAGGTTTTGTTTAAATGTTTAACTTGACTGCCTTAACAATTCGCATTTATCAGGATATATATAATAGTGTTAAGAGTGAATTGTTGCTGTACATAAACTGAGAATGCTAAATATAAACGTTACTCAAGTTGCTAAGGCTGTTACTTTAATTGAAACTGGGCACATCAACATGCGGCCCAAACATTACGTGGTTCAAAATCTGTGATACACCGAGTTGTCTTTAGGTAACTAAATGGAAAACTAAAGCCAGAGATAACCGATTCATTATTACCAGAGGTAATCTCCAAGAAGTTCAAGCGGTCATAGTAAGCACAAAAACTGTGACAAAAGACTGAAATCGGCCGGAATAAATTCATACTTGCCTGCCAGAGGCCCTCTATTGCCACATGCCATGGAGTAGTTCGAGTTAATTTTGATCGCAGTCACGAAAATTGGAATGAAGAAGTTTGGAGTCAAGTTCTAATCAAAGATGAGTCCAGATGTTGCCTGAAATCAGATGATGATATCAATTCAATTGTGGAGACGCCTGGGAAAGATGTACGCTCAGTGCAACATCATTGGAAAAGAGATTTCTGGTAGAGGATCAGTTATGGTATGGGGAGGTATTTGTATGGGAACTCCGCGTCTTTGAGAATTGGTCACTAACAGCGGTACGATATGGAACTGGGATTTTGGAAGGAATTGTAGTGACTTTTGCTCCTTTTACAGGAGATAGATTTGTTTTATGCATGAATTCGTTTAAAAAACCATACTGCGGCCGCAGTTATCAAATACCTTCGAGATGTTGAAATCAATGCTATGGGGTGGCCAGTGTGCTGGCCCACCTTAAAACCCATAGAGCATGCATGGTATAAGCTTGGAAGACAAATTAAGAAAAGAAATCCTGCCCCCGCTAATTTGTGAGATCTTAAAAACGCATAACAGGAAGAACGGAATGCAATCATTGAAGATTTTATTGATAACTTAAGAGTATGTCAACAAAACTGGAAGCAGTTTGACGAGCTAGAGATAGCAACACTAAATAATGATTATAGACAACGTTATAGAATTTCCTAAACATTTAAAAAATTGAATAAATTATTAAGTACAAAAATGGTTCTTTCCTGTAAAATTTTCCTTTTTTCTTACTTTAGTTTATTTTTATATTTTGATCGTTTGTTTTTAAGACGTTTTCAAATTTAAATTAACAAATAGTAAGCATAATCCAAATTAATAAAATTAATTGTCGCAATAACCCATCTTATTTAGTTTCATACATACTTTTTTGCGTTCCTCTAAATTTGTCCATGAGTTAATATATTTTTCAAAGGTTTATAATATTACTAGCTTTCCGCCTCGCGGTTTCACCCGCGACACAATGATTTAGATTTTCCCACTAGAACATGAAAAAAGCGTGCTAAAAATAGGTAAAGTCAGGAAAATAGTTTTGACAGTAAGAGCACCAGAATTCTATTGCAATACGTCTCTATGACCGACATTTCTTGACATGTTGTTTTCTGCATAAATGTAGAGATTTCTGGCCCTCGATACACGTGAGCAACCGACGTAGAGCTACTCGTGTGAGAAACAGGGGATAACCAAATGAGTTCCGACGACTTTCAATGTTTGTTCTTGGCTCTTGTTTATCGCAATAGAGAAGGTTACTTTTAAAGGGAACTGTAAGCGTTTGAACTGGAAAGGCAAGTTTGTTGGGATGATAGGAATGCGTGGAATCAAAACAGTTTCGCCTTTCGCCCCACCAGTGATGATTGTAGCTACCATAATGCGCCTTCTTAATTCAGTGATTAGTAACCTGGTGCCATTACATAATCTTGGTGCATCCAGGTTTCTCATTAGTATAGCAGGCACTCCAGCTCTTAGCTCTAACTTATGGGACGGCACCCCCGACAGCTCCAACGAATTTAAAAACTCTACTGGATATGTAGTTGAGTCGTCATATACTATAACTGTATCGATGAAAGGGTGTCCGGTAATGAATGGATAACCTTGAAATGTCTTATAGTACAACTTATGGCCGTTCTGATAAAAATACGAAACATAATATATCACAAGTAGTACCTTTGATATATTTTTTTTAAAGAAAAATCGATGTTTTTCTGTCTTATTTTACTGTCTTGATCACTATGACCAAAAACGAATGATTTCAATTGGTTTTTTGATGTTTTATTATTATACAATAACTGTGCTGATAGATAAAAAGTAAATATAATTAATAGAATCAGACGTTACTTTGCGGAAATCCATTATATAAAAGATTGGTTGGAGGATGGGCCTTGCGCGGCGGTTTGTTTTTAATTTTACAAACGGCTGCGTAAGTCCAGCGGTGATTGGTCGCATGTTTTATCGCATGACGCAGTCGCTAGCTCCGTAAGTAAAGAGCGGTAGCGTCATCGGTCTGTATAAAAGGCACTTGTTTTGGCTCGCCGCTCACTTAGCGGTTAGCCACCGTAGAGTCTATATCACCTGAGGATGCCTCGTGTAGAGGCGAAACACGTGTCGTATTATCGTCAGTGGTGTGTCTTGCCTAGTGTAGTGGTGTTGGGAGTAGCGGTGCTGGGATTAGTGGTGACGGGGATAGTGCAAGCAATTGAGGGAGGGCGGGAGGTGCTCTTCATACTAGGTAAGACACATCATTTTATTTTATAACGCGGATATTTGCAAAGTAAATTTTTCAAAAAGATTTTATAAAAAGTAAATAGTATAAATAGCTTTTACAGTTTTTATTTAAAAAATTCGCAAATCAATTTATTTTTGAAAAACATGCAAGAAATATTATTTAAGCGAAGTTCAAACCTCTTGGGTATGAAAAAAATTTATGAATGTATAGGTGACCAATAATTTTACAATAATGTCGGTTTAGTGTAGATTTTATAGTGGTATAATTCATAAATGTATCTTCCATAAATAGTGACTTATTGCCATTAATGTAGAAAAGGAGAAAATTTGACTAAGTAACAAAAGAAGGTTGGCCAAATCGTACCAGACGATGAAACGATGGCGTCATCATATGAAATATTTATGAAAAATATCCTTATTTTTTAAGGTCTTATTCAACACAAAAAATACCTCTCTAAGTAGCCACAAAAAATGTTATCCTTTTGTTTTTGGTTTTGTAAATGTTCCGAAATTATTTAAAATAATTGTTTCTGAACGCACTGGAACACACCTAATAACGTTTCATTTCACGTATGAAAGGACTTTGTATTCAAAGACTAATTATTCACGTTTTTCTGAATAGTTGTTAATTGTAATTTAATTCAACGGGACATCATGTGTCATCGTCAAGTTACATAATCTGTGGTCATCGATCGACATTGATTGTCACCCGACAATCATCTACATATCTATATATCTTATTTGCTTCATTCGTTGTGGATTGTGATACGTACTGTACTATTTTAGATTTCCTTCTGTTGTTTTGACCTTGGCATTGTTTTACGGACTGATAACTACCACTTGTAACGATTATTCTGTGCTTTTGATTTCTAGACACCGATTTTGTATCTTGCATATTTGTGAGAGATATCATGCAGACTACAGCTACACAACAACGACAACTAGCCCTGCGATTGCTATGTGTTATTTGTAACATATGCATTGATACACTTCACCGCCATCTCGTTTTTGAGCTTGATACCAGAGTATCTGCGAGTGGAATTCTTCAGTGAGAGTACATATTTACATACCTGTCTACTTATTTTATTACACTAACATAAGCCATCACACACAATCGTGCATTATAATAAATTCTTATTTTAAATATAAAAAACACATATGTAATCTTCTTCAGTAATAACTGAAGAAGATTACATATGTGATGCTAACCTAAAAAGTAGGTATTGTTGACGTTATTATAAAAAAATATGTGGCTATTAAGATATGATTTTCATATGGAATGGTGTTTACAACATAAAAACAAACCAATCTAGCTTTAGCTTGTTTTGGGACATGAAAAATAATAGTCAAGTCCAGCTCCTATAGAAATTTGGCCTTTGTTCTTTGTAATATGGGAACATTTTTTAAATTGAATTGTCTCTGATCATTGGTAATTAATAAAAACACATCAGGAGTTGATCATACATGAAAAAAGCTATTTTTAAACAAATTGAAACCAAATTAAGTATTAGAAATTAACTTATTTAAATGTAATAAAATAACCAATTTAAATGTTAAAAGGGTTACTTTACTAGCGTGAAATGGGTCGTGTGACCTTCATATTTACTACCTGCTGTCTTTTGTGTTATATTAGACAAAAAGGGGTCTGAATTGGGTAAGTGGGAGAGAGAAGAGCTAAATGTAAAAGAGAACTTAGTGCGTCACTCGACTTGCTCGACTTCGCATGTATTTATTTTGTCTCCGTTTGCAATTATTTAAATCAGTGTTAAAACGACCACTTGGCTATTTCACCGGAGTATTCGTTTTGCTTACTGATTTGGACTTGTTTTGCGTTTGGTGACATTTGCGACGATTTGGCTTGTTTCTGGACTAAACTGGACTTTTGTGTACCTATCAAAATGCCACGTCATCAGTACACGGCACAAGAATATGCAAACATGCAATTTATTTATGGAGAATGCAGAGGCAACGCAAATGCAGCCGCAGCTCTTTATAGGGAGAGGTACCCTAATGCGCGCCACCCAGACTACCGCGTATTTATAAGAGTCCACGGTTGTTATTCCGAAGGAAGAATGCCGGGTAGTGGTGTCGGTGGTGCCAGCGCTGGAAGAATCGCTCGTCCTGATGTAGAAGACGTGGTGCTTGAGGAGATTGAAAACGATCCTTCAACCTCTACGCAAGCAATAGCTCGACGCACAGGTATTGGAAAATCAACCGTACACGATATTTTAAAGAAATACGAATTCCACCCTTATCACGTCACACGCGTGCAAACTCTCCAACCAAAAGATTATCTCTCAAGAGTGCGTTTTTGCCGTCAAATGCTGGCAAAGATGGAAGAAGACCCGCAATTTTTTAATAAAATTTTGTGGAGCGATGAGTCAACGCTTAAAAGAGACGGTTACTTAAATTTACACAATTTACATAGTTGAGAACTAAAAAATACCCATATTATGCGTGAAGACAGGTCGCAATACCAATTTAAAATAAATTATTGGACCGGAATATTAAATGGTATGATAATTGGCCCATTTGATTTACCGGGGAATTTAACGGGGCAAAGTTATTTGGAGTTTCTTCAAAATGATCTCCCCAATTTATTACAAGAGGTTCCCGAGGAGCTGAGGGAATCGTATTGGCTGCAAAATGACGGTTGTCCTGCGCATTATACTGTTCCAGTTCGTGCATATTTAAATAGCAGATACCCAAATAGATGGATCGGACGTCTAGGGCCAATTTTGTGGCCTCCACGTTCACCGGATCTAAATCCATTGGATTGTTTTTACTGGGGCTGTCTGAAAGAGGAAGTGTACTGTAAGCCTGTGCGGTCTTTGGACGAACTACGCAGTCGTGTCAGAGCATCCGCATCAAAAATATGCGAGCGACGGTATACAAGACTGCTCAGAAGATCATTTATCCGAAGATGAAGGGCATGCATAAGAGTGGGAGGCAAACAATTTGAACATTTTTTGTAAATTAATAAAAAATAAAATATTTTAATTTTAAATGTTGTTTTTTATTAATTCCCAATGATCAGACATAATTCAATTTAAAAAATGTTCCCAAATTACAAATTTTGTTACTTAGTCAAATTTTCTCCTTTTCTACATTAATGGCAATAAGTCACTATTTATGGAAGATACATTTATGAATTATACCATTATAAAATCTACATGAAACCGATATTATTGTAAAATTATTGGTCACCCATAAATTCATACATGGGTTTTCATACCCAAGAGGTTTGAACTTCGCTTAAATAATATTTTTTGCATGTTTTTCAGAAATAAATTAATTTGCGAATTTCTTAAATAAAAACTGCAAAAGCTATTCATATTGTTTACTTTTTATCTATCAACGCAGTTAGTGTATAATAATAAAACAACAAAAAACCAATAGAAATCATTCATTTTTGGTCATTGTGTTCAAGGCAGTAAAATAAGATCGACTTTTCTTTAAAAAAATATATCAAAGGTACTACTTGTGATATATTATGTTTCGTATTTTTTTCAGAACGGCCATAAGTTGTACTATAAGACATTTCAAGGTTATCCATTCATTACCGGACACCCGATCTAAAGGCCGGCAACGCATCTGCAGTTCCCTCCCTGGTGTTGCAGTTGTTCATGGGCGGCGGTAGTCACTTACCATCAGGTGAGCCGCATGCTCGTTTGCCCCCTCTCCTATAAAAAAAATATGTCGTGACCTGATCATTTACTAAATTAAGAATTTTTTATTGATTTTTCTCACCGATTCGTTCTTAGGCGGCATAATTGCTCTTTCACATAACCATTCTTCATTGACGATGTTTTGTTGTAAGTTTGGGAAAATCTCAGAGATTAGGTTATCTTCGGAGCTTACAATATTGCAAAAGTGGGTCTCAAATTTTATCAGGTCATCCTCATCCGTTGCCATGTCGCCTTCGCCAATATCGATGAGGTTTTGAGCAACTCTCTCTCTAATTTTGCCCACAACGGCGAAGCTTCGAGGCACGCGTTGATTTCATCTCCCGCAGTACCTCGCTCAATAACCGGTAACGTTTGCCGAAAATCGCCTGCAAGCAAGACGACTACTCCACCTATCAACACGTGGTTTTCGCGGATATCTTGCAAGCTATGATCAAGTGCCTCGATCGCACATTTGTGTGACATCGTGCACTCATCCCACACGATTAATTTGCACTTTCAGCAATAGAGTGCCACGTCCACTGCTCTTGCTTATATTGCAAGTTGGTGTTTCCTCACTTGTGAGGTTTAGTGGAAGCTTGAATAACGATTGAACAGTTCTTCCTCCACTTAGCAAGCTCGCGGCTATACCAGAAGACGCAACAGCTAGCAACTGCGCTAACATTAAATTCAACAGTAATGTCTTGCCTGTGCCTCCTGGTGCATCTAAAAAATATAAACCACCTTCTCCGCTCCTCTTTGCTTTCTTTCTTTTCTTCCCTTGCTCTGGTGAGAGCTGGGGTTCAGTTTGTGCTACTTGAGCCCCCAAGGCAGCGATGTCGTAATTTTGCTCTCTAAGCAAATAAGTGGACAATTCGCTTGTTCGTTGTGGGGCGGGCATGCCAAAATCTGACAACAGTTTTCCCACCATTTCGAAAACTTTGTTCTCGACTGATTTGAGCGCTTCATTGAAAAATATGTTTTCACTGGCTTCTGGTGTCCCTTGGTACCTATGTGCGATATCTTCTGATAAAGCAACTTTATATTTTCCCACAATTGCATAGGATTAGAGAGTCCGCAGGTGCTCAACACGATGGCTCTCTTAACTTAGCCGCTGACTGGCACAAAACGGCGTCCTCCATTGTATGGTCCCAGTGGCCGTCATCTTCCAGAAGTCCCATCGCTTCACACCCTTCCAGAAACGTGTCTTTTTCTTGTCCGTTGACTGATTCGAGGGCTTGAAAACTAATCGGGCCCCTGACGCGGGTTAGCAATAACCGTAAACAATAACACTCAAATTGTGTTACGTGCACAGTGCAAATTCTGCCCAAGGCATCTGACGCTTTTACACCATGCCAGCCTTCGATGGGGGTGGCCAGCACACGACGCTTCCATTCCTTTCGTGTTGAATTCCACGTGTAATATTTTAGCAATTCCGCGTAGAAGTTAGAAGTAGAAGTTCTGGCAAAGTCGACTGTTTGGCATAGAAGGAAAAATGCGGCAAGAGTGGTCTTGGGCGGTATAGATACGCGTTCGCGCATGTTGGCCTCGGTAAAATAAACACGCTCACCATTGGGAAGGTGCAACGCAAGATGTGTCACAGTGGAGTACTTTTCGTGAAGCGGCAAGCCTAAAATACGCCATGTCGCTTCATTGCTGCTCACATATCTATCTGTTCTAAACGTCTGAACTTCAGCTCTCTGGTCGAGATTAGCGTTGCGCTGCTGCTGCACGCTGAATATTGTTTGATGACTGACCTTGTTAATGTATTTATAAATGTAGTTAATGGCCACAACCGAGTTACAAAACTCGACATCAATATGGGCATCAAAAGTTTTGGCAAGCAGCGGTGGTTTTTAACAGTGGTAGAGCCACGCGGCACTTTTGCTGCCGCACGGATGGGCCGGCTCGAACCGGGGTGGTACCACGACCTCACAGAATACCAGCGTGAAGTAGAGGTTTACCTCTGCGTTTCGCTTGGTGAGTGCAGGTGGCCGGAGGCCCTTTTTACTGGAAATGAGGCATTCCATCTTAGTCCTCACGGGTGGCAACGCATCTGCATTTTGATTCGCAAACGAGGATAGATGTAGATGTCTATGGGCCGCAGCAACCACTTACCATCAGGTGGACTGTGTGCTCGTTTGTCACCCTTATCCTATAAAAAAAACGACGTCTTGGGCAGTACCTCTAATTTTAATTGTAACCACACGTCCACCATCTTTGGGCGCTCGTCGTCTGTATAGTGGATAACCAATGTCATTTGTTTGTGTCTCTTTTAGCAGCCCCCGAGGATACTTTTTGGTATACTTTCCGTATTTCATGCACGGGGACGAAGGGTTCAGGCTTCCGCAAGGACCGTGAAGCATACTCTTAGTAATTGTATCGTAGAGTTGTTAATCCACTATAGGGTCGGGCAACTCTGCTGATATCACATCATCAATTTGGTCCAGCCGCAATTTTTCTTTTAGCCACAGCAGCAAGTGCAAGTGTGGCAAGCCACGCTTTTGCCACTCGATTGAGTACATGAAGCACTGGACTCGCCAAAGGCATGCCCTTTGGTGAGGTGGGCAACCAGTTTTTGAACTTTAATTCTAAAAACCAGTGCTACGATATCGTGGCGGTCCGTTGGTTATGCCCTATCATCATTCCTTCTTTAATCTCTGTCCAAGTTGGGTTGCATGTGAAAGTGATGAATAAGTCCGGCCGCCCATAGTTTCTGACGTAAGTGAACGCATCCTGGTTATTTTCGTGGAGGTATCGCGGACTATTTACAAACAATGATGGGAGAATCACCATCTGTCCTAGGTCATTCGGATTCACATTACCATCATTTGCAATGGCATCTTGCAAATGGACATAATTTTCTGCACGCAACTTACTTTGGTTCAATGGTATAAATCTTAAACGCTTTCTCTCCATCTTAACGTACACTAAAAATTGAGACAGAAGCACCCTACACCTCAATAATAGGTTGAAATCGTGGTCTCGCAACATCATGTGAAAAGAATAGTAATCCATGCATGATACCTTTTTGTTTGGATTCGGCTGCCTAGTTGCTGGATTAGTTTGGGGGATATTGAAATGATATCCTTCTTGCCCTTTCCAGAATATAATTGGATATTGAAGAGCATCGTAGAAGCGGTGCGTAACGGCTATCCTTGTGAGGGAGTCATCGTACTTACGTAGGATGATGTCCCTTGGCGCGGTAGGGTCGGCGCCCGTGATTACAGCCGCCACCTCGGTTATAACTGGTGCATTGAAGCGGCGCGCGTGATATCCACTCGGTACGTGGTCCGCGTGGATAATCACCTTGCAGGTATCGTCTGGCATATTCTCAAGAGCTGTTTTAAATTCGTGCACCAACAGGTTGTGATCATCTAAGACCTTTTGGATTTTAAAAACAGTTGCTCAATCGACTCCCTGAATAATTTCACACCGTCTTTCAGCCTCTGCCTCATCATCTCCTATGAAGTAAAGTTGCAAAAATTGAGCTTGATGATCGGACAGTGGTAAAAGCAAGCCTATTTTGTGCCTTTTTGTGCACTTGCCCTTGTACTGTGAAATTTGGTGAATATCCAGGTATCGCCAGAATTTTATCTGCCCCAAAAGACGTCATGTGAAAACATGAATTGTATTTTTTTATATGACTAAGAAAGCGCCGTGACTCATCAGTTTCACCAAAAAATAATGCCTTTAAAGGATCGACTGGCTCCTCTATTGTGGAAATGACTACCTTACCTCCTGAGCAACACATTCCCGCTGTTTCCTCTTTCCATTTCAGGGCTTCACAAAATCTACATGCTTGATTCATTCACTCGATTTTAATAAGACTTTGTTTACTGTAGTCTAATCCGGGATCGTATTCGAAAGCACACTTTTCGAAAACTCCCCAGTTATTTCTGACAAATATTTGTCGACGTTTTGCTTGTCGTTGAGCAACAGCGAATTGTTGTGCGTCCGCCTCTTCAGCAGTCTCAGAGGCACGCTGAGAAGCCATACGCCGTGCATTTAATAGAAGTCGTGTTGCCGACCCTTCAGCAGTTTCAGAGATATATTGAGAGGCCCGCTGAGAGGCCATGCTCTCTGCATTTGCTAGACGCCGTGTTGCCGACTCTTCAACAGTCTCAGAGACACGTTGAGAAGTCATACGCTGTGCATTTAAAAGACATGTTACCGACTCTTCAGCAATTTCAGAAGCACGCTGAGAGGCCATTCTCTCTGCATTTGCTAGACTTCGAGTTACCGCCGCCTCTACATTCTCAAAGTTACGCATGGCGTTCTACATTATCCAAACGTCAGGCATCAGACTGCTCTAGTATGCTGCTGAGAGGCAATGCGTTCTGCGTTCTGCGACGGCGAGCATCAGTCTGCGCTGATGTTTCACCCTCTCGAGCATCTCTCTGTTGCTGTGACTTCAAAATTCTACGCTCTTCGGCTTGCACTGATGACTGCTGTTGTCTAGCTACCTTCATAGCTCGAGCTCTTTGTGAGCTCTGTGAAAGATTAGACTTGCATTTGCGAGTCATAGCGAGTTTTTTAATTAATAATACAGTACCTACCTACAAAATAAATCTAATATGTCAAAATGACAACCTAACCTACTAATTATCATAAACTTAATTAATACACTATCTAAATCAAACTTAAATCAAAAGACTACCTACTAATATTTTTTATGTAACCTAAATACTGATTTCTTTTCTTTTCTGAACACTACACATTTAAATAAAACTAATTTTACGGATTTTATTTTTTATTAATTTAATTTATTTGATATTAAGCCCTCGACCAATAGCCTTCTATTTTTCGCCAACACTTGAAAGTCAGAGGTCTGAGCAAACGCCACTGTTTCGTGTGAGATTCCAGGTAAGCCTGTTATTACAATAGTATTGAATACTCTAAGCAATAGTACTTCCATATATCCTTTAAACTCTGATCTTTAGGAAACCTGCAATAAATAAATAAAATAACAATATGATTGAAGTACACACTTAATTATTTTTATATAATGTATTAATACTCGTAAGTATTGCATTATATTTAATTTGATGCAATTTTATTATTTTTATATAATGTATTAATACTTGTAAGTATTGCATTATATTTAATTTGATGCAATTTTAATATTAAACTATAATTATAATTAAGCTCACAATATATATTAAATAAATCATAAAACAATCTCAAAAATAATTACATGCACCAGGGACATGAGTGTATAAACCATATTTGCCATTTGCCATTTTTATCGATAACTATTTACAAACCGAAACTTTCGTTCGGTGACAGTAACAACTCGGATACTGACTCAAAACAGTCTCTCAACCGAACCACATATTGTATGAGGGAGTGTGACCTGTGGTGGTAAACAAATCCGAAACAACACGACCGTTACTATGGCAACTACGGACTGTTATTATTGTAATTTTTAATTTGAAAGGTAACGCCATCGTTTTGTAAATTTGACATGGTCAGGGTGATGTAATTGTGGCGGTAGAAGGAAAAGGGGAGATCTCCCGCCGGGCAAGGTGTTCTGCCCGGGGAGCGGCCAACGCTCCGAGTGGTAGTTCGGAGCTATTCTATATATACTGCTTTAACTTCGGAACTTTGTTAGCGCGATTTAGGCTTCGATGTGTTTCGCTTGTGGCGCGACGACAGTGCCACCACATCACCCCCCTGCTCAGACCGGAGGTCGATATTGCAGTCTAGATGTCGACGAATTTGCAAGTGCCATGGAATCGCCTTGTAAGTCTGCGGTGAGGAGAGAAGAAGGCAAGTAATCTGCGAGAGTACCGTGAAGCAGAGGCGAGCAGTAAGGCTAAGGAGAGCGGCCGCACCCCGGGCAGAACACCTTGCCCGGCGGGAGATCTCCCCTTTTCCTTCCTACGGCCACACAATTGTGCAACTCTGTATGAAAACCAAGAAACTTGCACACAATCATAATTTTATCTATGTGTGGATTGGACGTATAAAATTAAACCGAGAAAAAGATATCGCTGTTTCGTTCTTTCGCGTTGCTTTAGATTGCCATTTTATAAATTAGATATAAAAATACATATTATATCGGAAGAAACTGAAAATGTTAATTCTGTGTTATATATTCCGAATCGCAGCCTGTCTACGGCCTGGGGTTCCGGTCGGCGCTCTCCAAATGTCCTTGTGGCAGTGATGTTGACAAGCTAGGACATCACGGACTTTCATGCCAAAAAAGTGCAGGCCGTTTCTGGAGACATTACACACTTAACTATATCATACGCCGGTCCCTTGCCACTGTCAACATGTCAAGTCTACCTGAGCCGACTGGTATTGCAAGAGACGATGCCAAGAGACCGGACGGTATGAGTTTGAATCCATGGAAGATGGGCCGGGTGTTGGTATGGGATGCAAACTGTTCAGACGCGCTGGCCCTCCCATCTACATAGAACCAACAACAGAGCTGGTGCATCTTTTGAAGCGGCTGAAAGAGCTAAAGCATGCAAATACAGGGGTCTAGACTCCGAATATGATATTGTCCCATTCGGTGTCGAGACCCTTGGTCCGTGGGGTCCTAGCGCTATAAGGCTTTTTAAGGAAATACGAGTAGCAAAAAGGTTAGTCGACATCACAGGAGACCGAAAAGCTGGCAGCTATCTCGGACAAAGAATTAGTCTAGCTATTTAAAGGGGGAACTCTGCCAGTATCTTCGTAACCTTGCCTAAAGAGACTTCTTTTAATAACATGTTTTAGTTATTATATTATATTTTTTAGGTTTTTAGGTTCATTGTTCTTGTTTATAAAATTATATTTAGACATATTAAATTATTAAATATTCTTTGTTAAACTTTTTTTTGGTTGCACATTAGAGCATAATTACATACATATTACTCTGAGATTTGCACAATTAATTCACCTATTAATTGATAAAAAATTAATTATTTAACATACGCAGAATTGTATCAAAAGAAGCCATGAATTAAAAAAAAATGACATTTATTTGTGAACGTCTTACATATAGAATATATTTTCTGAAATTGATTCAAATTTATTTAATAGGTGTAGATTTTAATATTTGTTATTGCGTTTTGCTAAAATTCAGTTATTATTGGTTCAGAATACTTCATTTTTTTTAATAGTGGTAGAGCCACGCGGCAGCTTTTGCTGTCGCACGGATGGGCCGGCTCGAACCGGGGTGGTACCACGACCTCACAGAAAACCAGCCTGAAGTAGAGGTTCACCTCTGCGTTTCGCTTGGTGAGTGCAGGTGGCCGGCCTTTTTACTGGAAATGAGGCATTCCATGTTAGTCCTCACGGGTGACAACGCATCTTCATTTTGAATTGTATTAAAGGATAGATGTAGATGTCTATGGGCCGCTGCAACCACTTACCATCAGGTGGACTGTGTGCTCGTTTGTCACCCTTATCCTATAAAAAAATTAATTTGTAGGCATTTCTTCGCGATTGTGTGTGTAAAGAATTTTTGTTGTTTGTTGTTGAACATCTCAATGTTGACTCTGGGATATTGACTATAAATTAATTAATTATTAAAATTTTTATGCATGATGTGTGATCAAAATTGAAAGTAAATTAAGCATTGTGCAAACAAAAAGCACAAAATCATCTAATCACTTTCTGCAGGTACAATAGAAGAAGAAAAACTTTTGACGATATTTTGAATTTATTGATCGTTATTGCTAGAAATTATTATAATATTATGAGTAACTCGAATTTTATCTGTTTCAGATCATGTATTTGGGCTGAGTTTAGGTTTCACCATAAGAATTTTGCAGATTTAAATTCACGTTATTGTTCTGTGAAGAATAACTTTCACGATAACATATGTTATAAATCAATATTACGCGTGGAAATATTATCTGCAAAAGCAATAAAAGACATCAATAATAATAATAGTGTATAAAACAATCTCTTCCAAAAAATAAAATTACAAAAGGATACCTATTTATAGTTTTATTTTATCCCATATACTTCTTTAAAGTAAATTTGAGTAGTTTTGGTGCAACCTCTCAAATGTATGGAAATTCACCCAATAGGTTAGTGAGGCTCGAACCAAAATTACTCAAATTTGGCTTAATTAAACAAAAAGTTTAAAAGTTAGAATACAAAGGTTTGAAATTCCCGCTGCCGTGGCGCTTTTAGTGTACACATAAAAACGTGTTTCCTTTTTTTTGTATGAAGTTGGCGTCCTTCTCTCGGTAGAGAATAATATATTCTGTGGACGTGGCAGATCTCATTTTGCAGCAAAAATCGGAACAATTTGGCAATTTTGTGGGTCGTCGATTCAGGCGCGTAACTAAATTTAGTCCAGTGAGCAGTGCGGTTGCAACTGGTTATATTGTAAACATAGGGTCGTCGTGACATATATGCACTACTTATACTTTGGCACAGGGGAACGCCTGCGTATGACTCCTCCCGTCCGGTACGTGTTGCTTTATGGAACATATTGATTGTTATACAAAATTCAAATTTTTATTCTCACGTCTATGTTTGGCTTATTAGGTTCACCGTGTAGTGGCGTTGTAAGAATGTCTGCTACCCGTTATTATCACGTATGTGTCGTAAGAAGCGACAGAGGGAAAGTGAAACAGGGGATATTATAACAACTCAATTATAAGAAACTACGGTTGCCAACCCGCCTACCAAGCGTGACAACTATGAGACAATATATGGGGGAGGCAGTACAGCATTGGGTTTTTATAGGCTGTGATGAATTAGGTTCATTATCATGTATTGGTTTGTTCATATAATAACATTACAAGATTTATATGTAACTACTTCTAAGCTATCGTAATAAGCACACAGTGACAAAACCTCCTACATTGAATCGTAACATATATATTTATATATATATGTGTATACTAACTGACCAGGCAGACGTTGTTCTCCACTTTTCGACGACCTTTCATATAAAAAATCTTTAAATTCGTAATAAAAAAATATTGAGTGTCACTTATCAGGATAAAAACTATCCTATCTCTCAAGTTGGACCAAACTGCACAGAGTGTGCAAATTTCATTGAAATGAGTGCAGTAGTTTAGGAGTTCATCGCGGACAAACAACGTGACACGTAATTTTTATATATAAAGATATATACTCGTATATATATATATAACATGTAACATAAACTCTGTGGTTCCCGTTAAGTACGTTATCAGGATCAGTATTCAAACCTATACAAATAACTTTTTTTAAAGATTCGACCATATTCTTTTTTATTTTTTAAATTTTGTGGTTTTATTACCTATTACTTACACTAGCTGATGCTAAAGCTAAGTAAAGCGGGATCTTTGACAATCCTCTTACTCCCCAGAAAATGCAGAAGTAATAAAACCACATACAATTTGCATACCATTTTTTTAAATATAATAAAAAAATATTGTTCCAGTTTTAAAAAAAGTTATTTCTATACGTTTGAATAATGAGTATGTATATATATACTCGAAACTATGCCTGAATTCGATCCTCTACATGAACTCTCAGGCAAAACCTCTGTAGCAAATTGACAGATACCGAAGTAATTCCATTAGCGTTTCGCTTTGCTGAATTTAGTACGAGCTAAACGTAGTGATTATATTCTCTTTGGTACGAGCCACTAAAGTTAGTCAGTGTGAGTTTGGAATGCATGGGTACCGCTGTACGGATTTTTATTAAAATAACAAAAATTGTACACTTTGCGTTTCATATTTGTCATTACACGTTGTTTCTTTTTTTAATTTTGTTGTATTCCGTGTATTAGGAAGTGACGTAGGTTACATTTTATATCAGTAGAGTACTTCTAGGATAAGTGTGAGACCGCGATGAATGGCCAGTCTATATAATTTCCACTTTACTATAAATAAAAATGCGTCGTTGCTTTTTCTTCATTTATTGAATTTTAGATGTATTATTTGCTTACAAATTATGACCTGTAACGTTAAGCTAAAAATCTGTTTTCTTATCCGACGATGTTTCATCTCTTATTTTGCAATAACCAGCCAAGTTTGCAGAGAAAGTTCAGAACAAGTAATATAGGCAAATGGTAAAAAAACATTAAGAAACATCTCAAATATTCCGCCCTTTTTATCTTTTAAATTCGAAATGCGTGGTAATGTACTATTTTAACTGATTGTCATTCATTAACATCTAACGCTTTCTATACTACGGACGCACAGATTTGTAAGGAAGGATCGGTCTGCAAAAACGTAATGAATTGAATCGCACACAGACGAGCTCACATCGCATCGTTGTTGCCCATAAATCACATTGATGATTTCAAATAAAAGCTGAAGCCTTATTTACTCGTATTTTCAAAAACTGCAATAACGGTATATCATTATACAAGATGGCCCAGTAATGGTGGATAATCCGGTACGTACGTGTTTGGGCGGGGGGGAGGTGGCCATCACAAGAATTCGGAAGCTGCAAGCAGGCATCTCGCCATACACGCTCACAAACGCAGAGTTAACCTACAGTACACAGTGAAAATAACGCGACGCCCGCGTGGGTAGCACATGATTAAATACTCATGTGTCGGTAGTACTAAATATTGCGTTATTTTCTCTGTCTGCCAACCCAGGAAAAATACCGTAATAACTTTTTGTTATATTACAAGTAACGCTTATACGAACCAACCTTGTTATCAATAGTACTACTCGTGCCCATGAAATTTTATTCATATTACAGTAGCAGATCAGATGCTTTCACGTGATAAAGATACGCTACAGCTATATTATGGCCGCTGTACGAATGGGTCAGCCCAACCGGAGTAGAGCCACGCTCTCACAGAATACTAGCGTAAACAGCAGAATAATGATTCTGTTTTTCGTATGGTGAGTGTAGAGAACCGGGAACTCTTTTTATTGGTAACGAGACATTCCATCTTAATCCACAGGGGTGACGACGCATTTGCGTTTTGATTCTTAACAGAGGATAGATAGAGTTGATGTCTATAGGTTACAATATTCACTTACAATCAGGTGGACTATGTGCTCGCTTGTGATCCTAATTCTTTAACAAAATGCAAATAGATCTGTTCGTAAGCCACCACCACTTGATCAAATCAAACTTGAGTAAGTGGATGCTGTGACGCATAGACATCTACATCAATCCTCAGTTAAGAATCAAAGTGCAGATGCGTTGTCATCCTTGAGAACTAAAATGGTATGCCGCGTTTTAAGTAAAAAGGGTTTTAGGTACATTTACCATACGAAACAGCATATTTAAGCTGCTATTTTACGCTGGTATTCTGTGAGTGCATGGTATTTCCCCGGTTGTGCCGATGCATTCGTGCTACGACTATACTACTAATATAGCTGCAAAACCATAATATTACTGCGGCATGGCTCTATAAACCGATAGTATAATTATAAACCACTAATTAATAGTTAAATATAATTATCTAAGAGAGTGACACTGAAAGTTCTTAGAAAATTAAAAACTGAAAAATGTAGTAAGTTATTAGTTTTATTATATATTTTCAAAATAGTGTCCATTTACATCAATATAATAATGATATGTATGGCCGTGGTGTCGCAAAAGAAAGCACGGTACGTTTTCGGTTTTAACGTTTTCGTTCTGGAAATTTCGAGCTTCAGAACCAACCCCGTGGACGGCCGGAGACCAAAGTGGAAAATGAAGAATTAAAGGCTATTGTGGAAAGCGATCCATCACAAAGCACTTCAGAGATAGCTGCAGGCTTCGTGGTAAGTGATAAAACTGTATTAATTCACTTGAAGCAAATCGGGAAAGTAAAAAATCTTGGACGATGGGTACGTAATGAATTGAGTGAATCGAACTTGCAAACACGCGTCGACTGCTGTGTTACTTTGTTTAACCGAAACAATAATGAAGAGATTTTAAATCGAATCATTACTTGTGATGAAAAGTGGATACTGTACGATAATCGGAAGCACTCGTCGCAATGGCTGCACCCTGGAGACCCAGTCAAATTCTGCCCTAAACGAAAATTGACTCAGAAAAAGTTTCTTGTGAGTGTTTGGTGGACTAGCGCCGGTGTCGTTCACTAAAGCTTTCTAAAATCAAACGATTACGGCAGATATCTATTGTCAGCAACTGCAAACCATGAAGGAAGAACTAACTGCTAAACAACCGAGATTGGTCAATCGCTCTAGGCCACTACTGCTTCACGGCAACGCAAGACCACACACTGCACAACAAACAACCACTAAGTTAGATGAGCTACAATTGGAATGTCTGCGACATTCACCGTCCTCCCCGAACCTTGCTTCAACAGACTACAATTTTTTTTCCGGAATTTTGACAACTTCTTACAAGGAAAATATTCAAATCCGATGCGGCAGTCCCAACCGCCTTCAAAGAGTTTATTGATTCTCGCCCCCTTGGTTTTTTTAGTAAAGGGATCAATGAACTACCTATAAGATGGCAAAAGCGCATAGATAACAACGGTGCATACTTTGATTAATTAAATATATTTTACAAAAAAGAACTGATTTTATATTCTTCCCGTACAAAACGCCAAGTTCATATGTAAGGATCTAATATATATATATTCTATATCCATATTAAATATTTATTCCTTCTTTATTCATTTACGTTGTTTTTTACTAAAATATCTTTAACATCTATCTAACTTTATCGATTAATTTCATACACTTGCATGCTCCACTTCCAATACTAACTTGCATTATTCTCGCTCATAATGAATTCGATACCAGGAGTTTAAGCATCATCAATATTTGGGTGATCAGTCAAATATTTACGAAACTTAGCAACTTAATCATTCATATTCACACTTTTGAACATTCCTTTCTTTCATTCTTCACACCTTTTAAATATATACTTTCTAATTATGTACAAAATTGGTTAACATTTTTCACATTCAATGGTGGTGGTTTATTTTTATGTACCTGTTCATTTATCGCATATTGCTCTCTATTGTTTTAAGATAAGCTCCTTGCATAACATTACATTTCATATTTCTAGACTTTGTTTCTAAATATATCATTCATAAGAAAAGGTTTGCAGTGTGTTATATTCACTGTGTAAATCAAAGAATTTTATTCTAAGTCTATGGTGTAAATATTAATTCTTGTTACATTTAACTTATCTAGATTATTTGCCTTTAGAAAAAAATGTTATTTTAACTACAAAAGATAAAAAAATTAGTTATGATGAACTATGGTAAATTTAAATACGTAAAAATGTAATCTGTCACATTAATTTATTAATATTTGCACAAATTAGTAATGAAATTAATATAAAGTAATAACTGAATAAAAGTGAATACAAAATCGTCTTATGCGTTAATTATTGCATTTTGACTATGGTTTCAGATACAGCAATAAAAATATTAAAAATCAATCGAATCGTAAATTATCTGATAAATACTTTCAATATAGACATAGGTATATTAAATACAGAATATTTAATACTTAACTTCAAAAAATATAATAGCTACAAGAACATAAAAACAATATCAAATTGATAAATAAAGTTTTAAGTGGAATAAAAATCTCACAGGTGCGAGGTATCCTCTTAATTTTTTCTTTGTTCCTTTTGACTCAATTTTCATATTCCTCTGGACGAAGCTTGCAAAAGTACAACTGTTTCTTTCCTATTCAAAATAATCTGTCGTTTCTTTAATGTTGCTCATTATATTATAAAAAAAATCACGTTTATTTTCCTCTTAGTTGACTTCATAGTACTACTTCATATACATTATACTTTTTAATCTTTCAGTCACCTTCTGTAAAATTATTATTGTGGCCTCTTCTTGTATTCATATTTTTTTTTTCGTCACATCCGAGTATATATTGCGTGTAGTCCGGGTAAATATTTACATTATTTTCAACATTTTTTTCAGGCCGCGCCTGGCAGTGTTTCAATGTGATATCGGAAATGTCTTAAATGAATAGGGAACGTGTTGCTTGTACAAGAAGTTTAATTATACTCCTTTTTATTCTTAACTCTAATATATATATATAGTCGTGGGGGCTATATATATACTACACTACAATATCTTTTACCAGTGGCCAGTTCTAAAAACTTTCAGTGTCGCCCTCGTATCTACACATAAATAATTCCGATAGAACATAAGTTTATTTAAAGTTAAAGTTAAGTTTTAATAAAGATAATTACTACCTTTAAAATAGAGTTTCCTTTAAAAAAATGTGCACTACTAGCTAGTGCAAATGTTATAACATGTTTAGATTTTGTTATTTGCATACGTTTCATAGAAATAAATATTTAACTTATCTTCGCATTAAGCGGTGATAAAAAACGAGTAAATCATAAATAAAAACATTTAAAAATATGTTATCCATTTTAACTCAATATAAGGAAAAGCGAATAAAACTTTGCAAAGATTTTGTACACAAAAAGATTACTAAAGTTTTCGTTAAGGTCACGTTATCCCAGATCCGATAATCTTCAATGATACAACCTTTGGCCTTGTCCAAGGCTAAATCAGCGGTTGTCAAATTTTATAACTGTAACATAAACAAAACTTTGAGAAGTAAAGAAAAAATACATTTGGATACTTGTCATTTCCCCATCTTGTATATGTTATAAAATATACATATAACATCTTCTTTATCTTGGGCCTCTCCCCTTGTAAGGAGGATTTTACCTTCATCGTCAAGCTTGGCAGCTGGATTAACATTCAAAGTACCAGTACGCGTTGACCAGACATCTCGCACCTTTGAAGCTTTTGTCAAAATATAAGAATTGGGAGTTTTGGCGGGAACTTGACCGGCGACGGTTTGCTGCTCCTGTATTTTTGTTCAAATAATGGTTTTAAGTGGACTTAGATATGTAAAAGTGGTGCGATTTTGTGTATTAAATGTCTACGCATGTGAACTATTAGTGGAAACGGTGAAACAAGTGATCTAATGGTGATGTGATCCTCAAGGTAAGGTTACCTTGCTTAGGCGCCTTGAGATACCATTGCCAACTGTCTGCAGTTAACGTCAAAATCTCTCAAGAACTGCAGAATATGACGCATTAACATATTGTGAAGCGGTGTACTATGAAAAATAATTATACATTGAAAAATGGAAGACATGGCTGACGCACAAACCGTGCAGGCCAAGAACTGGGAAAAAAAGATATAAGAATTGTTTTTGGCGTATTTGGTTAAAATTTGGTGATGAATTGGATCACATAGCACAAATTATTGTAAAAAAAATGTACCGTATCCTCCTTGCGTAGCGTAAATAACTTTACGGAATAACCTCGCATAAATTAAAATAAATCCAAGGTTAACGGGGTTTTTGTAAATAAATTAAATTAATAAATGAACAAAATAAGAAATCAAATAAATATAATCGTATATTATGAACAAAACCAAGACATTGACTTTTGCCAAATTGACAAAGAAGGCATTTAGTTTTCTTTGTCATTTAAATATATTTTTTGAGTAATCTCTTTCTCTTTCTTCTTTTCTATATAAAAATCAATTGATGTCCGTTAGCCTCGCTAAAACTCGAAACTGGCTCGACCAATTCTGATTAAATTTGCGCTCCTACTGTAGTTAGGTGTTGTGACAAAACAAACTGAACCCATTGATATTAGTTGGTATAAAGAATACACCGAGGTGTTATGCAATCTATTAGTAATTTGTTGATAATAAAAACATTATTGTTCAATATGAGGAAGGTTAATATGCAACAACGTGAACGTCTTTGAAACTCAGATAATTTACCTACATACCATTTTAACCGACTTCAAAAAAAGGATGAGGTACTCAATTCGACTGTTTTTTTTATGTGTGTTACCTCAGAACTTATTTGTAGGTGATCCGGTTTTGATGATTCTATTTATTTGAAAGCCGGTGTTAGACTTTATATAACCCATATAAATTTGATCAAGATTTGACCAGTAGTTTTGAAGTTATCCCTAATAATGGGTATTAATATTCCAGTCGGTTGTACAAAATATTTCAATTCGTTACTTATTTCTCGACCAAGTGTTAAACAACTAATCAGTATATGCTGATTTTGCATTAGTAGGCAGTCACTAGTACTGGGAGGCGTACTTACACTGAAATATTTTTAAGGTCTTTGGCATTATACGCGAAAAACTCGAAAACTGCGAAGCTGTAGTCGGGTCGCTAATCAAATAATAAATCTGTAATTATGGCATCAGTAATTAGGTATCTAATTATCTAGATCTACCTATAAATAATAATATCTTACTGTTGGCGACGCGCCTTAAAGATAGGTTATATTCAGAAGTAAGTAATAAACGTTTCAGGTTTATTAAGTGCGTTAATGAAAGAATCATGCCCACTTTCCATACATTTCAAAACCTGATAGTGAAAGTTGATGTATAATTATAAAGTTTAGTAGAAAATCTACATGTAAGCTTAGAAAATAATGTCATATAGCCATTTTTCCGATTTAAACGCTACCAATCCCAAAAAATACTAATGTCACTTTTTAGGTTAGGATTTGCCGTAATCAAATAGGTAATAAAGAAATAAATGTGCTGTAACTTATTATTAATGCTCGAAGTTAAGATAGCAATACTTATCTAGTTATGGTCTAAAACGTCTTTTTTATTTTGTGAATTTCTTGAAACCAACTGCCCCTAATTCACCACTTACTCTCGATGATTGATATCATAAATTGAGTATCTAGCTCTATCTGCTATTTCTTCAGCACACATAAATACTTACTAACTACATTTAGTTCATCTTGTATTGTCAAAATGATCACTTATCAACCAAACACATTTCATTGGCCTATGGTACATACTTACATACATACCTGATGAACAAAATGGGATAAACAAATAAAACACTAAGTGGCATGGTTTATTAATTATCATCATTTTCACTTAAATCTCTCACTACTACGTCATCCAGAAATTCTGCTGGAGCAGAAATATTTTCTTGATACCATATAGGGTTGTAAAAAGGAGTAACACAAGCAAAATGGCACAGTACACAACGAGACGCAAACGTAACAACGAAGAACTGCGCCGATGCCAATTGCAGAACTGTCAAATGTCAAAAAAAATCCGTTTCATTCGTCCGCACTCGATGACATACTGAATGATTAATTTATTTTATTATTATATTATTTTATATTAATATGTACTATACAAATACAAATAAATAAATACTTACTGATTAAATGAAACATAAAATAATGTATAAAACTCAGAAACAGAGTTAAATAAAGTAAAGTAGCAGTTTATAAAATGGAACGTCCTAGAAAAAGGGTAGTTGAGATGCATTCAAAACATACAATACGTTTACCCTTGACGTAGAATAAGCTTATAGAAATATGTAAAAATATTTTTTTCCTGCGTTTCTTTTAACATTGTGATAAGCGTAATTAATTTACAATTTAATTAGCTGAATTTTAAGATTTATTACATTTCTATACATTTCCAGGTGAAAAATGGGCATTGTTCTTTGTGTTGTGTTAAGTGTCTAAAGTACTTAAAATAGAGAAATAATAATAGATTTATATTAGAAAATTAAAGTCGAATTAAAGTGTAAAATAACTTTAAAATTGTGAATTAAACTATTGTATTAGTTAAGATATTCATGTCTATTACTAAAGATTGTTATTTGAACCATGTGTGTTAGATATTTAAGATTACTAACTTTGAAAATGTTAATAATAAGGTAACGATGTAATGCATGTCATAATAATAAGACTTTTTGTGTGATTCTTATAAATACAATTGTGTGACCATATGTTTTATAGAAATAAAGATATGGGATAAAATACAAGGACACAATGATGAAAATCAATGTTAAGATATGTCAGAATGGCGCGCGGTGCGCGGTTCTCTTTCGCGTATAGCTTGTGACTAGGATAGTAAACTGGTGATTTGGCAATTTATTATACCAAGGGTCTCCTAAGTGAAGTTATTTGAGGATTATACAGTGGTCCCAAATAACTGCCGGTACGACATACTCCGCTAAGCGTCGAGTCCGCATACTCCGCGAGGCGTCGAGGTCACCGGCCCTTAGGCAGATTCTTGGCACTCAAGAGCGTTCCGTGCCTTTTGTGCCCAGTCGCGTTCGCGAGTGCTCACATAGCACTTCCCCCAACCCTTTCCTGAGGAAAGGGGTAGGCAGTGCGCCTAAGCGTTGCGGCCTCCCATCTTTGCTTCCGTCCGTTTCGAACGTCGCGCGTCGCTTGCGTCACCTGCCACGTTAGGAACGGTTTATCAGATAGGCACCTGCAATCACACCTACAAAACAGTTGTAACTCGTAACAATGTCAGGCAAGGGGAGAGGGGAGCCCCCCCCCCCACCCCCGCGCGTTAGGAAACCCCCGGACCGCCCTGGGGTTTTAGATCGTCCGCTACTAGTGAGGGACCTGTCGAACCCGGGAAGATCTAGGATCGTCAGCTCCTTCAGCCAGATCCCCATGCGGAAACCAGCCTCGCCGAATAAGGAGGATCCCGCGACGAGCGCCGCGCTCACGCCCACCGTGTCTGAGTGCACGAGTGGGCAGGAACCGACGCCCCTACCGCAGCGGGCAAGGAAATCGGCGCGCAGGCATACACCTCCGGAGACCGACGCATCGCTCTTTGAAAAAAGGCAGTGCGTCGAATCATCACCTACCGAACATGGATCATCATCGTCATCATCGTCCTCGGCGGAGTCGGAAGATGATGAAAGAGTCCCAACTGTGAAGGAAGTAATTAGGGCGCACAAGTCGCCGCCCAAATCGCCATCACCACTGAAGCCAACCCCCCCCCCCACCTCACCCGGCCGCAGGAGCATGGACGCGACCGAGTTCGGGCAGGGAGGAGAGGAGTCCCACGGTTGGGACTCAACATCTTACGCTACCATAGCGACCGCCGGACAGCCGTCGACATCCACCAACCCATCGGGCCTGCCACACGATGATGGTCAGAGGCCCACTACCAGCTACGCCCAACTGGCAGTGATGCCAGCAGTACCACAGGCAGCCAACACCCCTCAACCACAGAAGGAGGAAGAGAAGGCGCGATACCCACCGATTGTGGCAGAGTGCCTCCCGGACTGGACGAGGCACTTCGAGATTCTGAATAAAAAATTGGGACACCCTCCTAACGCCCGTCCGTTCGGGAAGGGTGTGCGATTCACCCCACAAAGCCCGGAAGAATTCCGGGCAGTACAAAAATATCTTATCGAGCTCACGGAGAAAGTACCAGCGCTGTCCTGGTACTGCTACACCCCGACGGAGGAGAAGCCCACTAAAGTGGGCATCCGGGGGCTGCCAGTGGGCACGGATACCGTCCAGATAACTGAGGCTATCAGGGCAAAGGGATTCCCCGTAACCTACGTGAGAGCAATCCCGCCCCGTAGAGGCAGACCTGGGTGCCTCTACTACGCACAGCTGGAGCACCTAAACCTGGAGAAACTTAACGAACTCTACGCAGTCGACGAGCTCCTTTTCATGAAAGGAGTAGTCATAGAGGCCTGGCAAGGAAGAGTGGGACCGGCTCAGTGCCACCGCTGCCAGGCCTTTGGCCACGCATCTGCAAATTGCCACAGGCCCGTCAAATGTGTCCGCTGTGCTGGGGAACACATTGCGAGCAATTGCCCCAGGGGTAGAGACGAACCACCTACGTGCGCAAATTGCGCTAAAGACCACACCGCAAATGATCGACGCTGCCCAGTCCTGAGGAGGATTGCGAGGAAACAAGGGATCACTCTGCCGGGACTACTGCCGGAAGCACCGCAGAGGATCCCAGCGAGTCGCCCCAGGTTGGAAACCAACGAAGACGGATGGGCAACTATTAGGGGGAGAGGGAGGCAAACCCCCCCCCCCCCCCACCCACAACTGCACCACCCGCAACACAAGCACCTACAAGAACGGTGGAAACAGCTGTAAGAGCAACCACCGGGGCGACTCTACAGCCCCCCGCTAACGACGCCATAGAGCGTCAGCCTCCCAAGAAGAAGAAGCGGGGGAGGAAGAAGAAGAAGGTGCAGCCACCTCCTCAGGCAGCTACCTCTACCCCGACACCAACAGTTACGATAGCCTCGCAAGCGCAGGCAAGTAAGAGGACCACCACAGAAGGTAGAGCGCCAGAAAGGGCTCTATCAGAAAATAGAGCCCGCTCTACACATAGAGCGCGCTCTACCTTAAGGAGAGAAACCTATGCCCAGCCGAGACCAGTACCAACAACAACATCAGGACATCCAACCGCCGACTCTACCACCACCATGGACGCAATCAAGAGGCTGGTGGGCATCGCTATTGAGGTCGGCAGCCAGGTACTGGCAGACATCAGTACCGGCACCCACCCCATTACTTTTTACATTATTGAGAGCGCTGACTGTACTACTGGCTCGGCACTACAGAGGCGAGTGACACCAACCTGCGCTTGCTTTACTGGAACCCGGACGGTATCCAGCATAAGCTCCATGAACTCCGCACTACAGCCCAACAACAGGACATACATGTCATCTTGCTGGGGGAGACCAAGTTGAGGCCATCTATGCACTTCAAGATGCCCAACTACCACATATACAGGAGGGACGAAGTCAACGCTCTAGGAACCGCCTACAGAGGCACGGCGGTTCTAGTGAGAAAGGACATCGTCCACCTAGAGCTCGGATTACCGTCATACCATACGACGCGCTCCATCGGCATAAAAATGGAGGCGGCGGGCGAGGAACTGAGGATCTTCGCTGCATACCGCCCGCCAGGGACTCCATTTCACTCCTCAGACATCCGGACGATCATGGAAGGATCAGCACCAACCATCATCGCGGGGGACCTAAACGCAAAACACCCGGCGTGGGGATCCAGACTGATCAACCCGCCGGGTCGTGAGCTATACCAAGATGCGGAAGATAACAACTACGACGTTTTAGGTCCCGAGGAACCAACGCACGTTCCTACTGATCACAGGAAGTGTCCGGATGTGTTGGACATCGTGCTCGCTAGGAACGTCAACTACCCGGTAGTGGTAGAGGTGCTGTATGACCTGATGTCTCAGCACCTCCCGATTCTGATAACCCTTGGCCTCAAGGCAGTGACTACGTTGCCCAGAGTGTTTACCACCAAGATCAACTGGAGGCTCTACCAGCAATTCCTGCAAGAGAGGCCTCCAGTATGCAACCTGATCACCTCGGCGGACGACGTAGAGACCGCTGCTGCCAACATAACAAGAAACATCCAAGAAGCCCTCAACGCGGCCTCTACGATCGTCCCTCTAACTCATCGGAGAGAAGAGCTGCCACAGGAACTACGTGTGCAGCTCAATCATAAGCGAGCGTTGAGGAAACTCTGGGCGCGTACTCGCTGCCCACGCATAAAAAGCAAGCTGAATGCATTGACGGATGAGCTGTCGGTTGCAATACAGGCCTATAGAGGAAGGGCCTGGGAGCGGCGCATATGGATGGCTGAAGACCAGGAAGCGTCGCTCTATCAATTGAACCGACAGCTAACCAAGAGCAGATCCCCCGTCTGCCCGCTGACCAACAGCGCGGGCGGGCGTTGTTACGAGGCCAAAGGTAGAGCGGATATCCTAGTCGAGCACTTCGAGGAGCAATTTATGCCGAACCCAGCAAGTGCGGAGTACATGGAGCTTCATGCCCAAAAGGAGAGCCACGTACGGGAGTTGCTGTCGTCGCCCGCGCCACCGCTTGCAGGAGACTGGTTCGTCTCCCCCGCTGAAATGCGGAGGACGATTGCCCGCCTGCAACCGAGGAAGGCGCCGGGGCACGACCGGATTACGAACGCTGCACTCCGACAGCTGCCCCATAGAGCCATTGTAGAGCTAGGACGACTCTACAATGGCATACTGCGGACTTCACACTTCCCGGAGGACTGGAAGAAAGGCAAAGTCATAGTTCTGCCTAAACCCGGGAAGGACAGGCGTAGAGCAGCTAGTTACAGACCTATAACGCTGCTACCGCACATAGCCAAACTATTTGAAAGGATCACCCTGAGAAGAGTCCGCCCGTGTATCCAACTGAGGGCGGACCAACACGGATTTAGGAGAGGACACTCTGCAGCAACACAGCTAACCAGAGTGCTGCACTACTTGGCGGCGGAATACAACCGAGAACGCACATCGTTGGGCGTCTTCCTCGATATCGAGAAGGCGTTCGACAGGGTGTGGCACTCTGGTTTACTCTATAAGATGATACAACAGACGAGTGTCCCTCCGGCTATGCTGCGGCTAGTGGCGTCGTTTCTAGCCGACCGGAGCTTCTACGTCTGTGTCGAAGACGCTGAATCCGCAGTAAAACCCATTAGAGCTGGCGTACCACAGGGCAGCTGTCTTTCGCCGATCCTGTACGCGGCTTATACTAATGACATCCCTACATTGGAAGGACACCTACGAGAATGGGAGGACGACGTAGAGCTGGCGCTGTATGCGGACGACAGCGCCTACTTCACCTCGTCCAGAAGCCCCCATCTCGCCGTCACCAAGATGCAGCGACTGCTGGACCTGCTGCCACCGTGGCTGGATGAGTGGAGGATGGCCGTGAATGTTGGGAAAACGGCCGCCCTCCTCACCCGCCGCTACCGGAACCTCCCGCCCCCGTTGACGCTCAAAGGCCAGGAGATTGCGTACGAGAAGGCCGTGACCTACCTTGGATGCCGGATCGACAGGATGTTGCGCATGACCGCGCACGTCGACATCGTCGTCCGCAATGCCAGATGTGCGCGGGCGATGCTCCGTCCAGTCCTGGCATCCAAGCTGCCGCTGAAAACGAAGCTGAAAATTTATAAACTGTACATAAGGACCAAGATCACCTACGCCGCGCCGGCCTGGTACGCACTCCTGAGCGAACGGCAGAGGCAGCGGCTGCAGGTTCAGCAAAACCTATCCCTACGGACCATTGTCGGTGCAGGTCGCTACGTCCGGAATGACGTCATCGCGGCCAACCTCAAGGTGGAGACCATCAAGGAATTTGTGGCCCGATTAGCGCGCGGTATGTTCGACCGCGCTGATAACGGGCCACACGAGCACCTTCAGAACTTTGCTCCCTTACACGCTCGGCCACCGGACGGGCGACCTCTACCAAGAGAACTCCTCTCTATAGAGATTAGAGAGTCGAGTAACAACCCACAATGCCGCAGATAGGCCAAACCAGACGCCTGGCGGCATCAGCCGCCAGCCACACTGATTATTGACATACCGGACAACCAACTCACAGCGACCGGGGAATCAAACCCGAGTCGCTGCGTTAACCCAACAATGCCATAACGGCTCCCACGACCGGTGCATAGTAATGCACCGCGAGGAGATTCCGGGCAATGGGGTCAGCCCCGAGGCCCGAGACCTGCAATATGCATCATGCATATTTGCGTAAGACAGGATAACGTGGCAATTTATTCGGGACCAGCTACCAGTTTCATAGTTTAAATGAAGAGAGAAGAAAACAATACAGAAAGTGATAGGAAAGTAGTGAAAATTTCAACGTTGCTTTCTTATGCGGAAATTTCGAAGATAAATTACTGTTTTATTTCCTAATGCACCTTCCAAATTAGAACAATTTACAGTCCACTACATGACGTTAAGACCGGGACCACTCCAGAAGAACCCGTAATCTTAGTCGTCTAACCTTTCTTTTTAGAAAGGGCAACAGGCGTTCTTGTGTGACACTCCTTCACGGGGTTCACGTCCACCTCGTTGTTCCCGAACCCAACATGGTGTGATTTTAATTTTGGGGTAGAACGTCTGTGACTGACTAACCCCTGTCTGTTGGACCCTTTCACTTACCTTTCGGTATCCTTAGGAATAGTAAAGAATGAATAGTCGACATTCCTTTTGTTATTTGGGCACCCGTATGCTATGCAGTACCTTTTGCCTTTTTGAGAGTCCATACTTGAATAAAAACTCAAAAATAAATTTCAAAAGGGCCTAAATACTTATAAGAGAAAAATACTATTTTTTAACTTAAGGCGCGCATCAGCTCGAGCACGCACGTGACAACCTCGCGGAATTAGGCTCATGTAGGCGGCCGCGTAGCGTAGGTATATTTTCATGCCTAAATCGCGGAGTGAGGCAGGCCTGAATATATATCTGTGTTAGAGGGACACTTGGCCTCACTACAATTAGCACACTGCGGTAATTTGAAGATAAAATAGGTGTCTGCATTTTATATATAAATGCCAATCCCTTATGTTTTAGACCAGGGGTCGGCAACCTGCGGCTCGCGAGCCACATGCGGCTCTTTGGATGTGAAGCTGCGGCTCTTTAGTACCATACGCAAATATTATTTATTTGATAAAAAAAAAAAACATTTAAAAATCGATCCACACTGAGGAATTTGGAGTTGATACTGGATTTCTAGAAATGCAATTGATCAATTTAAAAAGTAAAGTTTTGTGGAGTTGAAAATTTACAGAGTTGAAAGAGTCGGAGGTTCAGAAATGTATGTACGTAACGCAACAAAAATGAACAGCTTTAAAAAAATACCACGAATTGAGGCATTTATATTCGACACATGCAAAAGTCTTCCAGATTGCTACATTGAGGTGAAGAAGTTGGCATTTGGAGTGCTGACTATCTTCGGATCAACATATTCGTGCGAGCAAGCGGTTTCTTGCATGAATATAATAAAAAGTAAAGTAAGAAACCAACTAACATATGAAAATTCAGAGTCGTGTTTGAAACTTAAAATAACAAGTTATGAGTCAAATTTATACAAACTTTCTATAACCATTCAAAGCCAACGCTAACATTGAATTTGTTTGCTTAAATGTATGTTATTGTTTATTTTTAAGTAAAATTTAAATTTTGTTACTTAAATAACCATACAAAGCCAAAGCTCCCATTGAATTTTTTAGCTCAATTGTTTGTTATTGAAGTACAAGATAGTGTTGTAAGACTTACAGTGTAAATAAGTGTTTTAATTTTTTACTTAAATAATAAGTGATTATCTAATAATATCTTCTATCTA
Organism: Parnassius glacialis; assembly: GCA_033319125.1. Lineage (NCBI taxonomy): Eukaryota > Metazoa > Arthropoda > Insecta > Lepidoptera > Papilionidae > Parnassius > Parnassius glacialis. The sequence goes on from JAVANC010000004.1 coordinate 41,547,427, forward strand.
TCTAATAATATATTCTAATTATTAGATAATATTAGAAATTAGATTCAAATTTATTGTGAAAAACACTATTTATATATATTTGTCTTACGAATAAATAAATTTGTTTTTTTATCAAGAATCTTTATGCAAGAAATATTTATGGTTGGCAAGAAAAATATTTGTGGCTCTTTAAAAACTTTGAAGTTTTGTAAATTGTAATTTTGGCTCTTCAGACTAAAAAGGTTGCCGACCCCTGTTTTAGACCTATAAATAGTAAAATAGAGTCGACCTGGCTGTGTGCAAGAAATAATCTTCGAACATGGTTTATCACAAAACATATTAAACATACAACATACAAACATTATTACGAGTATTATCACAAAACAGCCCTTCACAAGTCCGCTGCTGGATAGATCTCCTGCATCAATCAATTTCCTGCATGTTTTACCCTGGTACCCTGTCGTCACTCCATCTAGTGGAGGGCCACCCCACACTTCGTCTACCAGTACGAGGCTGCCACTCGATAACTTTTCTTTCCCATCGGTTGTCGATTCTTCGAGCTATTTGGCCGGCCCATTGCCAATTCAGCTTACTAACCCGTTTGGCTATGTCGGTTATTCTGGTTCTACTGAAGATATCCTCATTACTAAGTTAATCACATAGAGAAACCTCGAGCATTTTGATATTAAGACTATAATGTTAACGATCAGAATTATGTTTGGTTTTGTGTTGTTTTATGATTTGATGATTTTATGTGTTTGGGATGAGTCGCTCGCGTCCGTAGGTTTCAACTACCTAACCCTAGTCCCACCCTACACGTGTCCCCCGGGTGGTGCTAAACGAGCGACAAAGCCGAAACGATATACTCGGCTCCTCGCCGTATGGTAGCAGCGTAAAATCTACCACCCCTTAGTTCGCACTGTGAGCCAACAATTAAAGGAAATGGCCCCGAGTTCCCGGCACCGCTTTAATGGGGCAGAGGTGCGAAGAATCTCCGGGAGAAAAACCGTCAATGAGGTTCGCCACCCGTTACGTCCTGTCTCCCGGAGGGGCGAAAAGTGGATTGCGGAGGCCCGTCCAGCTACGCTAAATGTATGTGGAGCAATGAATGATAAGATGTATGAAGTATGCGAAATGATGAATGATAGAGGAATAGATGTGTTATGTGTGAATGAGATGAAACGAAAGGGAAGAGATGTCACTGGACATGGCATGTATACTGCTTACTGGTCTGGTGTAGAAGAAACCGAGCGGGCATGTCAGGGAGTCGGTGTCATGCTTTCAGAAAGAATGGGTCTATGTGTGAAAGAGAATGAATGTGTAAGCCCAAGGCTGCTGTGGATACGAATGAAAGTGAGCTTAAAGAAGTTGTTCGTGCTTGGGGTATACGCCCCAGATATGTCTAAGCCCACTTATATCCGAGAGCAGTTTTGGGACATGGTAAGGCTGGTGTTGATGAAATGTAAGGAAAATGAAAATATAATTATGTTAGGAGATTTTAATGGAAGGGTTGGAGTGAAGAGGTCTGGTTATGCAAAGATATTAGGAACGTTTGGCGATGAAAGAATAAATGAGAATGGCGAAGACCTCCTCACCGTACGAAAAATAATATTTTTGTGGCAAACACTTTCTTTCGCCATAAGAAGATTCACATTTATACATAGGAAAGAGGGGATGATAGAAGCATGATAGATTTCATAATTGTGGATGAAAGAATGAGGAGTGCATACAAGAGTTTACCGTGGGTTCAACGTAGGGACGGATCATTACTTGGTCTTATGCCGAATTAGTTGTCTATTCAGGCGTTGGCGGCATTAGATACCTGTGTCTACCACTGCGTTACGGCGTATAAGAATAGAGAGGTTACAAGATGAGGGTGTGAAAGAGAAGTATAAATGCAGACTGAGGGAAAATGTAAGTGTGTTGAATGAATTATGTATGAATGATTTAGACTTGAAGAATGTATGGAATAATATTAGGAAGGTTTTGGTGGATGCAGCCACCGAAGTATGTGGTTTAAGTACGAGAACGAATAAAAGGAAAGAAAAATAATACGTTGTGGTGGGATGATGAGGTACGGATGAAAGATGAAGCAAAGAAGAGAGCATGGCAAGACTTACTAGCAATCAAAGCTGGTAATTCTAGCGGTATGAATGATGAGATTTAAAGGAAAAAAGCAGTCTTTAGACATCTAAATAAGAGAGTAAAAGAAGTTGTTGAAAGTAAAAAGCAATAAAGGATAAATAAGAATGATAGAAAGATATCTGATAACTTCCAGGCAAATATTGAAATATTCTGGAAGCTCGTAAGAAATACCAGCGGAAATTCAAAACAGCCTAGAATGAATGCTATACGAGACGAGAATGGCTGCATGCTGAAAGATGAAGTTTCGAATTTAAAGAGATGGAGGGAATACTTTGAAAGCTAGTTTAAGAGTGAAGAGTCGTCTGAATTGAGTGAAATAGAAATTCCAAGAGAAATGGACAGAAATAGGGAGATAAGTGTAGAAGAAATAATGAAAGCAATAAAAAGCATAAAAGCAGGTAAGGCAGCCGGATATCATAGAGTATCACTCGAAATGCTAAGGATTGGATAGGGTATGGTTGCAGGCCTGCTTTACACCTTGTTTAATTTATGTTGGGAACTGAAGCGGGTACCGGAAGACTAGTGCAAAGCCGTTATAGTCCCAATATATAAGGGAAAGGGGTCACAGCAGGACTGTAAAAACTACCGTGGTATCAGCTTGCTTAGCATTGTGGATAAACTGTATGCTAAGGTGTTAATTGAAAGAGTTATGGAAGAACCTGATGGAAAAATTTGGGATGTGTAAGCTGGATTTAAAAAGGGTATGGAGTGTGGGGATCAAGTCTTTTCCACGCGTTTGATTGTGGAGAAATTTTTGGCCAAAAACCAGAAAGTTTTTGTGCGTTCATGGACTTGGAAAAGGCTTATGACAGTGTGGTCAGGAACGTGTTATGGCAAACACTGACTCATTTGGGTTAAGCGCTGGTTTGATACAGGTATTAAAGTCTCTTTATAGGGACTCTAGTGCTTGTGTCAGAATCAACGGGGTCTACTCGGACTGGTTTGGCATTCAAAAAGGTGTCAGACAGGGCTGTGTAGCTTCCCCGTGGCTGTTTAACCTATTTATGGACAGTTGTTTGCAAACTTTGGTAGTTGAAGAATGTGGGTTGAGAATGGGCGACTTAACCGTCAAATGCCTTTTGTACGCCGATGATCAAGTCATATTTGCATCGTCGGCGGCCGAGTTGCAAATGATGATTACTTTAATGAACTGGTAATGAAAAGAAAGGGATATGAAAGTGAACGCAAGTAAGACGAAAGTGATGGTTTTAGAAAGAGAAAAAAGTAAAACGTTATGTGAAATAAGAATAGAAGGGGAGTTGATTGAGCAAGTGGATTAGTTTGTATATTTGTGATGTTTATTAAGCAGGGATGGTAGCTATGATAAGAATATAGAACGACGAGTGAACGCAGGAAATAGAGTGAATGGGGCTCTACACGCTATTATGAAGAGTCAGAATGTATCAAAGAAGGCACGTATGGCAATTCATAATGATGTGTTAGTCCCTACTTTACTGTATGGTAGTGAATGTTGGGTCGGGCAGAAGAAGCATGAGAGTAGAATAAATGCAGTAGAAAAGCAGTCACTAAGGAGTATGCTAGGGCTGTATATGAATGACAGGGTGATAAATAGTGCCCAGGGTGGTAAATAGCCCATGAACAACTGCAACACCAAGGGAATTGCAGATGGGTTGATGGCCTTTTAGTAAAGAGTAGGCTCTTTTCTTAAAGGTCCCTAAGTAGTATCGGTCCGTAGAAATTGCTAGTAGGATTCAATTCCAAATTGAAGTTAGTTAGTTTATAATTCAGTGTTTTTGCATGCCTACTGGTAAAATATTGTTGAACTCACTACCCATATTTGCAAAATTAAATATCTTTATCAGATGAGTCCATAAGTCCATAAGTTATCACCGGCAACTCTCACTGGTTGTACAACCTTGTTTTCGAGTTTTATTTTCTTTACAGATACCGAATTGTGCCTAACTATCAAATCAAAATTATACAACAACTTTATGAACACATTGCTCGCCGCTAAAATTGTATACTTAGAGTCTATAAAAGCACTCTGCGAACTATATCAGTATGTTTTGCTAGGATAAAGATTCACTAAGATAAATATCAATTATCACAAGGAATTCACCATACTATTTCAAATAAAAAAATTCCTACGTGCAATTCTTAAAGACTGTCCACGTTATGTATAGTACAAAATTTTTTGGTAACTCCACAAACCAAAATGTTTCAACCTCAGAGTAATTACTAGCATACAAAGTCTTAAAAACAGAACAAAACCTCATGTTACCGAACTCTATATGCATATGACATTTTCTTCAGGATAAAAAAGATAGCTATATGAATATCACCATCTCTCCTTTACAAGGTTGTAGACATTTTTTCAGCTTTGTTATATACCATAGACAATTCTAGTCATGGTAAATATAGAAAAGAACAACCTTATCGACATACTCGTTTTAGCTATGATTCAATAAAATTCAGCGTTTTAATTATATCGCTTAAAGTTTTCAATTATTGTAAATTTAGCCCAAGCAGCACACAAGTGTTATGATCATCAATATACCAGCCTATATAGAACTTAGAGTTCTTTTAGAAGATATAAGAGTGTCGAAAACAGATTCGATACATCTCAAGCTGTATAAGGTCTGTATTATGGGATCTAAGTAAGCTTAGGGTTCTAAATCAGAATATGAAAACTCTAGTATAAAACTTTAAGTATTTTGTAACACTTCAATCTGATTTTATCATTAAAGCTGTATAGAAGCTGTTTTTTGCATGCTGTCACTTGCTTATTACAGCTTTAAGTGTTATATTAGTATCATTCAAGTATTATTTCTATACAATGGTGTATGTGAACTCCCTTCTAAAACTTATTCTTATGGCGTAATTGTACACTCTTGTAAATACAGTAGTTTTATAACTTCTGTCTATGAGAGTGATATAAAAATAATAAAATAAATAACAGCTATAGTACAGATTAGGTCTGTATAAGTGATAGCATATCGCCATTTTGAATGCGTAATTTCACGTTTAATATATTGTGCTATAGTGAACAAATTAATTTGTTATCAATATTACATATATTAAAAGAGAAAAAGCTTTGGTGTAGTTAAAAGAAGGATAAAATATTTAAATATTACAAATTATCAACGAAATAATAGTAATACTTTAATAAATCAGTCAAGCTACAGTCAAGCGTCAATCCCATCGACGGCTAACAAAGAGGGTTCCGTAACAAAAACATTCATCATCATCATCATCATCATTACAGCCCTTCACAAGTCCACTGCTGAACATAGGCCTCCCCCAAAGAATGCCACAAAGCACGGTCCTGAGCCACCTGCATCCATCGACTTCCTGCATGTCTTACCAGGTCGCCACTCCATCTCGTGGGGGGACGCCCTACACTTTGCCTACCGGTACGAGGCTGCCACTCGAGAACCTTTCTTCCCCATCGGTTGTCGGTTCTTCGAGCTATATGGCTGGCCCACTGCCACTTCAGCTTACTAATCCGTTGGGCTATGTCGGTTACTCTGGTTCTACTACGGATATCCTTATTCCTAAGTTTATCACGCAGAGAAACTCCGAGCATAGCCCTCTCCATAGCTCGCTGAGTGACCTTGAGCTTCCTCATACGGCCAGCAGTGAAGGACCACGTCTCAGTTCCGTAAGTCGTCACTGGCAACACGCACTGGTTGTACAATTTCGTTTTAAGGTTTTGAGGTATGTCTGACGAGAAGATGTGTCGTAGCTTCCCGAACGCTGCCCAGCCGAGTTGAATCCGTCGATTGACCTCTCGGTCGAAGTTGGACTTACCTAGTCGGACTATTTGTCCCAGGTAAACATACTCGTCAACAACTTCGAGCTTAGTGCTCCCAACAACTACCGGCATAGGTGTGACATGGACATTAAACATGATCTTTGTTTTGTCCATGTTCATCTTAAGACTTATCCGTTGGGAGACACTATTGAGGTCATTGAGCATAGTGCTTAGGTCCTCCTTCCAAAAACATTAAATAGTGTTAATCATGATCACAGTTATGTCAAATGTAACTTAGTTTTCGGCACCTGATTACGATGATTTATCATGCAGCAGCACAAGTAGTTCAAATGATGATAGCAGCGAACTTTCAAAAAATCTATTTATTTTGCAAGCAAATAAAGAATTGGGCCACAGAAAGAAATATATCTTAAGTTACTTTAAATGATTTAGCTACAATTGTAAATTGTAGAATTTATTACCTAGATATATTAGAATTTAATCCTTTTTGGGCCAACTTAAAACACCTTTTGATTCCCACAAACTTGGTACAATGAAAATGCAATTTTTCCCTTCTATGGTTTACAAAATTTTAAACGGCATATTTTCCTAAAAAGTAAAATAAAACCAGTATAAGATACACAACACAGTCAAATTTTATCACAATAAGTTAACTTTTGTATCAAGTAAAATAGCTAACTCTTTTGGCTTTGCGTTACCTACGTGACGTAAGAGTATGACTAGAAAACGACATGCGTATGCACTTTCCAGAAGTTACCTATCAACTAAACACAATAACAAAATAAACAGCATGCTCGTACTGATACCGTACTGCTGAGCGAGATAAAATATTCTGTCATAAAATGTACCTTCCTTAACATTGTTTGGCAAAGGAAGAGATAGCTTAAATTCTTTACTCCACTTTTTAACATTAGAAAGAAAATATGTATAGGTAATCTTTATTTGCTAAAGGTAGTCATATTTTTGGTTTGGTTTGTGAATTTAACTGAATCAATGGGGTTGTAATTTATTGCCAATAAATACAATCATTTCGATTAAATCGATGGTTTTAGGTGGGTACAAAAATGAAAAGAATATTTTTTTTTAATTTATTAACTTTATGTGGCTTTATATAGTCTCTGTCTTAAAAAATATTAAAAAAGTTAACACTTTTTTGTCCTTGTCCATAAAATAAAACAACAAAATTATTAAAACAAGGTTACATCTTAAAATATTATTATTTAAATGAGATAAAGCGAAGAAGGGATAAAAGTGTTGTTCCTAAGACAAAGGTTTTTCATCTTTTATACATATCTCTAAAGACAATTATCTGTGATGTTTTAAAAACTACTATACAGCGTTAATACTAAAAATATTCTATTATACAGCTGATTAAAAACTAATGGCTGTATGATAGAATCCATAATATACATAGTACCGCTACTAAGACTATAAGACCCTCGAAACATCGTTTAGGCTGTTTAGCAAATTGTCGCTATTTTAGGACCTATAAAGACAAAATTTAAATTGTAAATTTAGGAATATGAGACATTAGTTTTAGCCTAAACCATTATTTTTTGTTTGACTAATGATCACTGTGCTCCAATATGCATTCATGTTCACTAATTTAATTATTTTCTTATTCTAACCTATAAAATCAGTATTTACTAATATATTTAGTATTTTGTCCTTATATTATTTCGTTATTTTGCTGGCGCGGCAATTTTTTTTGTAGAAATCATATAAAAATTTGCCGTAAATCTAATTTTTCACTTTCTATTCACCAGTTATCACCGTCAAAACTCAACTCCAATCCAAGCAATATTAATATGTAATATAATCTTTCACTCACTAAATGTCGCCATCATTCAATAAAGTAAATAAACCTATTAAGTTATGTTTGTCATAAATTTATTTGTGATACCGTTCAAACACCAATTTAGAACATTAATCTTTAAAAGATTTTTTTTATAGGATAAGGGTGACAAACGAGCACACAGTCCACCTGATGGTAAGTCCTTGCTGCGGCCCATAGACATCTACATCTATCCTCGTTTGCGAACCAAAATGCAGATGCGTTGTCACCCGTGTGTGTGGTGCCTCATTTCCAGTAAAAAGGGCCTCCGGCCACCTGCACTCACCAAGCGAAACGCAGAGGTAAACCTCTACTTCACGCTGGTATTCTGTGAGGTCGTGGTACCACCCCGGTTCGAGCCGGCCCATCCATGCGACAGCAAATACTGCCGCGTGGCTCTACCACTGTTAAAAAAATAAAGATACTTATAAGATAGTATTTGTTGTTTAATAGTTTCCTTGTACACCAAATAAAAGCTATAATACAGTTATTATACAGCCCCTTTTATGCTTGTACAGCTACTGTACAGCGCTACTAACGCATAAAGCTGTATAATTTGTGACAATTATTTACTTACAAGAGCTGTATAAGCGCTTCTACAGCCTTTGTACAGCCAGTAAATGCAGCCCCTAGTATAAAAGGAACTCCAATACAGCTCGTATACAGCATGCATGCTGCTTGGGAGAATACCAACTAAGGGGAGGACTGCTACGGACGAAGTGTTTAGCAATGGCACTTAAAAACGTTTGATTTAGAGTAATTTTTATTCAATTTGGGTGAATTTTGTAATTCAGGTCGATCGTGCTATAAAGTTAAAATATATCGTAAAAACTATTAAGGAAAATTCTGTTGGCCAAATTTGGCAACGCTTTTTCATCAGTTTTAGATTAGTTAGGTGTGAGCAAAATAACACACAGTACAAATTCAAACGAAATATTTATTAGCCCTTTATAAAGAAAAAAAAAACAATTTAACTATATTAAAATGTTTATTGTAAATTACTCATTTCATTTAGTAAAATCTTTATACCTGCCACAATTTTTCAAATCGTTCAGGGTTAACTGGAAGTTAAATCATACGGGAATAAGTTATATCCCTCATTATAAGGTGTGTAATAAAGATGAAATAAATAAATAAAATACTAATTGGTTCGGCAAACATAGTGCTGACCTTTCCGGAAGTTGTGCTATGAGTTGAACTTTCAACTTTTTACAATGTTGATTTAGGCGTTACTCTTTACAAGAAACAGGCTGTGGCAAAACATGTAAATACAATTGTACAAAAAACTTAAAAAGACTTAGGTTTGTTCTACGTACTTGCAAACCTTTCTCGAACCTAAACTGTATCAAAAGTGTTTATTACGCTAGTAGTATTTTTGGTCAACAACAAATTAAAAGAATTCGGGTAAAGTTTAGAAGGCATTAGAATTATATATTCACTTATCTGATTATGTTCAAGGCTTAAAACATTAAAACACCATAAATTAGTCTAAAAACATTCTTAGAAAATAGACGTAAGATATAATGTGGGTGATTAATATAAACAGTGGCTACCTATAATCTCCGGCTTTACTATCTGCAGTAAATATTACGTACCTAAGAAACGTATGAGACATCTGACCTACCCCATTATTTGTCCCAAACGTGTTTGTCGTTAGTCGTTATTTGGTGTCACTCCGTCAAAAGTCACTGACACTACCTGAACTCCACATTCTTTTAATAATAATAAGCATCCCTGCAATAAAGTAGTTTTTTCCTAAGCGGTAATAGATACAATTAAAAAATAACCTACTGGAATTTTCTACGTATCATTAAGCAGGGAAGTTAATGAATTGAATCTAAATTTAAACCACAACCAATATTAACGTATCCAAAATAGTTAGTCCCGTCTCACTCTACAATTTTTCGAATGTCCATCTCGTCTATGCTTTAAGCACAATAAATGGGCTTGGCCTTGTTAGTATTTACACGTAATTTTTTTGCATTTAATGCCTCAGTGGTAAATCCTGGTTGGCAGTCAATTCCTTGGTACCATTTCCTATTAGTTGTAGGAGGAAGGATAATTTTTCTTATTCTTCTCGCATAAAATTATACGCGCGTGGCGATAAAAAAATGTAATGTAACGGCAAATTTCTTAATTTCGTAACTAATAATAATGACCGCACCGTGTTTCCCTGTTGTTTAAATAAATAACTTTTCATAATTTTATTATTTTTCACTGTGTCCGACATAAGTCTTTTGCAGTTTCCTAAAATTTCGTTGTTTTAGGATCTCTTGCAATCTATTATTTAAATTTATCTTTTTATTTTTAAGCTTCCGCATACTTTGCTGGAAAGAGTTGATTTTCAGTAAATGTTTTCTTGAAAGCTTATGAGCTTTGGCAAATTTTTGTTCCAACTTATGTATACGTAAATTATCTAAAGTGCAATTTGAACTTTCGTTCATGTTCATTGGTTGTAGTTCTAGATTGTTAATATTGGTATGAAGTTTAGAAAATATCTGTGAAGTAATAATTACAAACTTATTGTTTCGTTTTATATAAAATATTATTATTTAATAATTCTCAGCCAGTTATTTTTGAAAGTGCTTACACTATTCAATCAATTTTTCACTTCCTCAGGAGGCAAAGTATCCTTAATCTCCTCTGGTTCCTAAAATATCAAAACATATTGGTGAGTTTCAAAACGGATGTAATGTTATTATTATTAATAATGCTAATCACATGTTGGTGCATGCATTGACTATGTGCTGCTTTGACATATATATATATATATATATATATATATATATATATATATATATATATATATATATATAAATATTAAATGATACGTAATTGAAAATAAAATTAAACATATTAGCTGTACGATACATAAAGAACAATATATAAAGCTTACGATGTATAAAGTAGGAATTGCATTTGATTTCAGCCTTCGCTATTTCTCTTCGTTAACAAAACAGTGTTTGAAGAAGTGTTTTGAGAAAATACGGCTATTCTGTGTTTTGTGCATGTGAAATTACACTCAGTATTTTTTCATTTTATTTTATCATTTTTAAGCATACTAAAACAACGAAAATATAAAGAAGATTGATCGATCGAATCGATATGTGGTTGTTGACTTTGCCGATATGCCTTCAAACCACATCACTATTGTTTAAAATAAATTTTTATATTTCAATTTATTTTAGCGGTTATATATAACAAGCACAGTCTCATTTTTACAAAAAACATACTTGTTATTTTCAAAATAATGTAAAATACAGTTTACTCGCAGTTACATTGTAATGTAATTCTAGGATAATAAAAACGTACAAACTTACTTAATTCTGAACAATGTTCCTTACAGGAAGAATGAGATTTGTTTGCATCCTAGTACAAAACTCTATTGATATATTTTATTTAAAGATATAATTTTACACGTCGATATAATTTTAGACGTCAAATATCACTATAAATAATAATACTTAATTAAAATTACATTTGTCAAATAAACCAGGCAGTACGATCTTGGACAAAGTAAATACGATCTTATTTACTTTTTTATTTAGTACTAGCTGACCAGGCAGACGTTGTTCTGCCCTTTCCGAACAACCATTTGCTTTCCCAAAAAAACTCCTGAAATTAGCAATAAAAAAATTGAGGGTCACTTATCGGGATAAAAACTATCCTATCTCTCAAGTTGGACCAAACTGCACACAGTCTGCAATTTTTTTATGAATTCGGTTCTATTTGTTGAATACTTACAGCAACACGTGGTGGTTATACTACTAAATTGTAGCATTTTTAACATAGCGCCATCTATTAAATATTTACTCAATCCAGCCAACAGATATCGTCATCTGACAGAATCGTTTGGAGCTAATAGATAATTATGACTGTGAAATAATAGACAAATAATTTTCAATAAAATAATATTGTATTGCGACTATAAATTGAGATGTAAGCTATCCTATCTTTTAAGTTGGACCAAACTGCACATTGACCAAAAATTTCATTGAAATCAGTTTAGTAGTCCATCGCGGACAAATAACGTGACACGTATTTTTTATATATAAAGATTGAAAAAAAGAGATCAAAAAGATGACCACTTGACATTTCTTTTTCCACGCATGTGTTATACCGAATATGTTTGAATATATTTGTCTCTTTTTGACTTATTTGAAAATTAAATTAGAAAAAGCAAGACAAGTATATTGAATGAATTTATGTAGAATTGTCGGGTCTCTCTTTGTATACGTACGATGTAATTACTCAGTGTCTGCACTGCGATATTTCACCGCGCGACTTTTATTCTAGCGTGTTAATTTCCGTGATAGGAACGAATAATTTCGTACGATTTTTGTCAATTGAACCCCGCTGAAACGCACATCTAAAAATGAACCACAGAATTTTTTAATTTACCTGATACTACGGCGGAGGCGTGATAGGCGTATCAAAAGATGTAATGATAATTGGTTTCACTAATTTACGGCCTTGAGAACTATGTAAGTATTTTTCTACATAAAACATCAAAGGCTGCGAAAATACAGTAAAAAGTTTTTCGGATATTACAGAATGACTAAAAATTCATTCGATAGCTTATTACAACTTGTTGGTTAGGCTATTATCTATCAAGATACGAATTGGACAAAAATAATTTTAGCTGGGGAGAGACGCGAAACACGCGAATTTTATTCCGCAGTGCGGACACAGCTATACTTACTTTATACTGCACATAATATTCGCGCGGAAATAAATCGCACCGCTTCGCGTTCAATTTACATCAAATCACAGATATTTATTTATTTAAACTTTATTGAACCTTGCACATTAAGTAAAGGAACAAAAGGCGGACTTAATGCTAAAAGCATTCTCTGCCAGTCAACCTTAAGGCAGTGTAACTACGAAGGTGGTTACAAAGAAATATGCATACACACATACATATACATATGTATTATACATACATTTACATATATACATACATATACACACCCACATACATACATACATACATACATACATAAATATATCAATATACACAAGTATATACATTTATACAATAAGAAAATTTGATATAATACAAGATACATAAAGAAACGTAATATACTAATGATGATGGAACTTAGCAGTTGTAAAGCAGTTTTAGAAAATGATCTCGAATGTTCGAAAAAATAGTATTAAAGAATTTATAGATGATAATAACCCCTGGAAATGAGGTGATCGCTACCAAGCTATTTCTAATTTGTTGTGTTGTTAATTTGTGTAACATACATGATTGTAAGCTGTTATTTAAAAAAAAAGTCCCGCTGGGTTTCTTGCTGGTTCTTCCCAGGACAGAGGTTTTTTTTTCGAACCAGTGGTAATTATACAAAATAGTGACTTTCAATAAGCATTATTTATAATCTATATTGAATAAAAAAGTTTCTGTTTCTGTTGAGATGTGGCCAAAGAAGTAATTTCTGAAATTGTAGTGGACTACATTATCTCCTATCATTAAAATAGGAGATAATGTAGAACCAGATGAAAAATGAGAATTAAGATCATTAAGAGGAAAAGAAATATTATGACTTTTTTCAGAGTGCTTACCAATACCAAGAGATTTGAGGAACTTACATACATCGGCTGAAGAAGAGTTAGAAATATTTTCATGGAAATAGCAACGTTTCGCTGCCCTTACCATGTGGTTACAACGATTGCGAGCCACTTTATACAAATGCCAGTTGTCATCACACCTGTCACGCTTGAATTTTCTAATAGCCCTATCACGTCGAGTCATTGCCATCCGAACTCCCCTCGTTATCCACGGAGCTTGGAGGTCGCTAAACTCTAATAGCTCGTACCAGTGCATGGACATCAAACAATTTCAGAGTTAAATCAGTGAAAATCGAAACTTTGTCGCCTACTGAAGACGCACCACACATCGGAAAAAAATCTAGATTCGATGCATCATTTTCTAAATTAGCAGGTTCCATTCTGGCAAAATTTCGTATGAAGATTAGATTTAGTTTAGATTTAGGTGGTTTTAGTTTATATGCAAGGTAAAGTAAATCATGGCGCGAAAATCCGGAAGCAGACAACTGACCATAGTTAACTACTAGTTGGGGAGAGGAGGTTATGATTAAATCAAGCCACGTGTCTGGAGAATCAGGATTGTGGTGTGTCGGAGAGCAAGGAAGAATGGATAGGTTAACTGAGCACAGGATATTAAGGAGCTTAGTCCTTTGGGTAGAAGTATTGAGAAGGTCAGTATTAAAGTCGCCCATGATAATGTGATGTAGGTAGTCCGCACTGAGAGATTCCATGACGGTTTCTAAGCTAGAGAAATACCCTACAGAAGGGGGATAGTAAACGACACCTACAACGAGCCTGGAACGTCCCACCTGAATTTCCAGGAATAAATATTCGGCAGAGGCAGAATATTGTGAAGGTGACGAAGCAATAATCGAAAAAGAAAGGTAAGAACGAAGGTAAATGGCGACGCCACCACCACCCTTGCCAATTCTGTCATTCCTGATTAAGACAAACCCGGATAAGCTGAAGGAAAAAGTTGAAAGTGAAGGCTTAAGCCAACTTTCACATGCATGCATGCAGGCATGCACAGTTGAAGAAGAAGAGGAGAATGTCTCTAAAAGATCAGCATTATGAGAGGGAATACTCTGTGCATTGATATGGCAGACGTTGAACGAAGTGTTAAAGTTAACAAAAGAGTTATCTAGCAGATTACGTAGAGTTTCAGGTTCATCAAAAGAATCCAAGCTTGCAGAAGAATCGCAAGCAGAATAGAATGAATCATTATCAGACAACATACCATAATATAAATTAGAACAGCATAAAATATGTACCTACTTAAAAATACTGTATTACGATTTATAAAAAAAAATATATACATATATATATTTAAATTCAAAATACTAATGAATAAATGCAAGAAAAATAATAATACGAGCACAAAAAAATATCAATCCCTCCGGCTAACCTAACAGAAAACATATTATCAAGCTCAATAAAATGTACATCTAATATATAAAAATAAATTTTTGTTTGTTCGTGTTTTATGCGCAGCCATGTCGTTCATCAGATTGCGCTAAAACTTTGTCAACTTATTGCTTACACTTAAGGTTATAGGCATAGTACTACTAACTCGTACGCGCGCGCGTATCCTACTAAGAAATTTATTTGAAAGACCTAATTAAACAATACAACTTCCAAATTTAAAACGATATTTCGAAAATTATTTTTCTGAGGCATCAACTCGCCGGTTATCAGCTACTAAATTATAATAACAACAGTTTATCAACAAAAGTTACACAATTTAAAATATACATAAAATCTTATATAAGACAATAATTTGCAGTTATTTGTATTGTATACATATCAATCATAATTAAAAACTAGCAACCCTAAATAATAATAGTACTAAGAACAACTAATCGAACATCGCCTTAAAATGAAAAAAAAAATACAAAATTGAAGGAAAAGAATTGGACTGGCAAAAAGCTAAGAGTCCAGGGCAAGACAATAATGAGTTAAGACTAAAAAAAATCATAGATTTGTGGCTATGGGTTATGTTAAATTGTACACATTTACTTACTCTAACACATTATAAACAATAAAAACTAACCCTAACAATAAGAACTAGACCTAGAACAATACATAAAGACATAATAAGTGCAAAAGATAGGGCAAAAAACAATGTATAATCTTTGAAGTATATAATCAGAAAACAACACCATTTTTTTATAACCAGTATAAAGTAACAAATACTACTTATCACTTCTTAACACGGGCAGATCTCTACACTCTCAAATGTTGCTCTGAGGAAGCCGTGGTCACAAGGGGAGTTGCCTGACAGTTCGGGCTTTTCTCAGCTAAGGCTGGTTGCTTATTCGTAGTATCAGCGAAAATAGCAAGATTCTCCTCACGATAAATACGATGACGCGTACCGTCCTGTGCCTTAATAAAAATATTGCCATCTGTGGTCCAGCAGTTGCGTATGCCCAGGCGTTTCCGAGCAAGTAGGAAGAGAGACTGTCGTTGGCGAGTTAAGAACTCCGATACAACAACAGATGTACCCTTAAAACACACCTTTTTTCTCCAAATAGTCGATCTAAGTAAAGGTTCAGAGAAGCGTACTAATATGGGGCGACACTTGCCTTCAGTGAATTTGCCGAGACGATGACACACTTTCAGAGCATCACTAGTAAAATTTTGAAGCCCAAACTTATTTGCGAAAAGTTCTACAAAATAATCGGAGAGGCTTCCAGGATTATCTTCTGGTACTCCATGAAACAAGAGATATTTCCTACGGTGTCTCATCTCAATTATTTCAATAGACTTTGCACACTCGGATATTTCTTGCCGAAGTAAACTAATTATGCTCCAGACTTGAGCTTTGAACTCCTGAAATTCCTCTTGAAGACGTGAAGCGTGAGCTGTTGACAGCTTGAGTAGGGATTCAAAATCGGATAATTTCTTCAACAAGTTGGCTTCAATGGTTAGCTGATTTTCCAATACCATGTCGTATGATGCCATTTTAGAGTGCAGTGAAGAAATTTTGTGAAGTGAATAAGCAGATAGTTTGTAGGTTAGCCGATAGGTTGGTACAAACGCAAAATTACAACATTAAACTGTGCACCTTATATTTCATTAAACTGGACTGTAAATAATTAAAATTATACTTAGAACAGAGAACTAAATGTAATTAAATATAATTTTAATTGAGATTAAACTTAGAAGCACAATGTCGACTTTTTCTACACCTACCGCCGAAAAGAGATATTATTCCCGCGCGATGTTTTTACCGCAAGTACGTCTACTACTATAAGATTCTATGTGTTACAGAATTGCGAAAAAAAAAACGCGCGGTAAAATATAGCAGTGCGGACAGAGCCTAAGGTTGCAACTGACATGTAAAGAAATTTGTAAATGACATGGAACGTCAAAAGTTAATAGCTACTACAAATAAGATAGTAAATATAGAAATAAATGGAGAGCTTCGCTTAAACATTGCGATATTCTTATTGGTTTGCCAACTATATTGTACTGATTTAGTTTTAAACCCCCTAATAATTTATTAAACCTTCTGTTTTAAAATGTCCTTTGAAAAACCAGTGATTGTAATTGACAATGGCGGCTATAATATAAAGGCCGGATTTTCATGTGACAATCACCCCGTTTCTATATTTAGGAATGTAGTAGGCCGGCCAAGTTACCTCAATGGAGGATACGGCCGTGAATATTATGATGTATACATCGGAGATGATACTATATGCAACGTTGCAGATCTGGATATAAGTAGACCAGTAATAAACGGACAAATAGCCAACTGGGATAATATGGAGAGGGTCTGGCATCATATATTTTATCAGGAATTAAAAGCTGCCCCTGAAGATAGGGCGGTACTATTAACCTGTTCACCAACATCGCCTATAAGCGAAAAGTAAGTAATTATGAAATAGTAACGACTTCTTTACACCGCGAATATTGTAGATGAGCTTTAATATACTTTCTTTAGGATTTTCGGCTTTTCGGCTGCGACCGCGCATTCGCCTGCTTGATTTCTAAAAATCACAGCCAACTTTAAGTCCTAAGACTGCATAAATATGTAAATACAGAATTACGTTTCAGATCTATCCCATAGTAACCGTGTATTTTCCGGGATAAAAAGTAGCCCATGTTACTCTGCGGTACAAAAAAGTTATAATTATCAGTTACCCCGTTGTTACGTGAAATAATGATAAAGCAACAAACACACTATAGTATTTATAATATTAGGAAGCAAAACCTATTTTCAGATCTGTCCCATAGGAACCGTGCGTTTACCGGGATAAATATGTTTATCAGGAACCCCAGAATGACTAACCAACAACACATACTTTTGAATTTATAATATTAGTAAGGACAACCTATTGCCCGTGGCTTCAAATGCGTGGAGGTCGGAAAACAAACATCATTACCAAGTCTTAAGAGGGCATAAATATGTAAATACACGTTAAATTTCAGACCTCTTCCATAAGAACCGTGCATATTTGGTATACATAAAAAGTAGCCTCGGGCGAACTAAACTGTCTTTTTACAAAAAAAATTATAGTGATCCATTGCCTCGTTGCTGCGTGAAAAAAGTACAAATTAACAAACACACTTTCGTATTTACAATATTGGTAATTACGAAAGTGTGTTTTTATTTCTATATCGACCATTTTCAACAACATATTATACGTAAAACTGTAGAAATTTATCATTGCATCGCTAATACTAAAACGCATTTATTATTTCAGAATTAAATGTTGCGAGGTTTTCTTCGAGGCTCTTAACAGCCCCGATCTTTGCATACGACCTCAATGCGTTTTAGCACTTTACGGCTCTGGAGTAACTACAGGCGTCTGCGTTGACGTCGGTTATGATAATACAAATATCAATCCGATATATGAAGGTGGTGTTATTAATTACGCGCATATGCAAACTCACATAGGAGGAAAACAAATTTCAAATTTTATAGAGAAACACCTACAAAAGCGTAACTTAAACTTGGGCACACAAGAAATAGATATTTTCGAAGAAATTAAAAGAGACTGTTTATACAGATCATTCAATTCGTCGTCCATGCATCAGAATGATGTTTGTGGAGATTACTTGTTACCAGATGGTACAAAAATAAATATAGGTGAAGAGACGCTTTTGTTGGGAGAAATATTTTTCCAGCCCGAGTTAATCAACATAGAACAACACAACTATCTACCTCTTCATGAAGCTATTACAACGTCGGTTTTAAAATGTGACCCAGATCTTACTTCCGAATTATATGATGCTGTAACTTTGTGTGGGGGGTCATCGATGGTACCTGGATTTGGTACAAGACTAGCAGCAGAAATAGAAAAAGTTATAGATTCTCCTATAACGCTTTTGTCCTCACCAGAAGGCTATGCTATGGTATGGCTAGGCGGTGCAGTATTTGCTTCCCTCCCTGAATCAAAGCATGTATGGATATCAAAAAGTAGCTATGAAGACCATGGCGAAAATATTGTTAGAAAAAAAGTTTTGTAAATAAAATTTTCCACTGATTAAAATAATTAACAAGCTGTTAAGCTGATGTTTTGATGAAATATGAAAATATTAATATTCCCACCAAACATATGAACGACTTTAAACGTTTCAAAAATGAGACAGAGAGATAGGCGTCTATACCAAGAACAGGTAGTGTCTTAAATAGCTATAATACAAGAAAGTCATGTACTGAATATGGCTTTGTACACTTTCTGATTTGTGAAAGACATGATCCGAATTGATTTCAAGGAATTCGACGACGACGACTAATCTAATACAGTGTTCTAAATATAAAATATGTGTGAATTTTATCCGTTACTCTTTCATCTTATGTTTTTTTTTATGTTAATATAAATAATATTAATGTAAATAATACTGATATAAATGTTTCCGTCGTCAACTATTATAGCACGTCTATAACCAACTATTATGTTTTAAGGTGGTTTAGCCACGCTTCACCTATAATATGGCCTATAATATTTCTGCAGGACATTTGGGTCTGCTTGACCAGGAAAGGATCACGCTTTTACAAAATAATACCGTGATAAATAGTATCTTAATGCTGCTGCTTTTCGTATAGTGGCTGTAGAGAACTGGAGACTCCTTTTAATGTCAATAAGGCATTCTTAGTATTCAGGGGTAACAACTCATCTACATCTTGTTTATTAATCGATATTATAATATATTATAGAAATATTATAGGATAGATGTATAAGTCTCTAGACTAGGACATCCACTTAATATCAGGTGGACTTAGTGGTCGTCCGTCACTCTTATGCCCAAATACTCAAACGTTACTCAATTTAAAGATGCCGTTAAGTCTCGTGTTGTCTCTTTCACTTTAAGTCAAAGTAACTGTGACACCATGAAACTTACGACATCTTAAAATTGAGTAGCGTTTGATTGTTTGACCCTTTATTCTATAAAATAAATTGAAAAATAATTGAATAAAATAGCTTAATTGATTCTATTAAATCGCTACCTAACTGAACCCTATACTTAAGCTAGGTCACATATTATAAATTGTATCAAAATGTATTACAGAACATCTTGTAAAATATACTGATATTTTAAGAAGTTACTAAAACAAAAATGGATTACGTGGACTGCGAAATCAGTAAACATTTATATTTAAAAAATTCTTTATTTACATTATTGCAATAATAATTATTGTAATATTTATTATATGATAAAAGTATAATTCAATCATCTTCTTTTTAAATTCAAATGCTTCTCGAAGTACCTGTGTACGATCTACATATACGTATGTCATATACATACATTAAAAGAACTTACAGTGAACTCGATCAGCACCATCGTCTTCATACTCGTCTTTTGTCATCCAGAATCCATTTAATGAATCCATCGATGCCAAAATAGACCCCCCAGCCCAAGCTGCTAAATGCCTTGATGACATTGCATCGACATTAGTTTCCACATCTGGTAGGTCCTTAACTTGTTTATTTAATTCTATAGTCAAACGATCTGACAAGCCTTTTAGTAAACTAGACCCACCAGATAATACTATATTATTATAAAATAAAGACTTATACTCCAAATCGCATTTTTTGATACTGGTGCAAATATCGTCAACTATACTAGGGCATTGCAATTTTAATAAATGAGGTTGAAATAGAAGTTCTGGACATTTGAATCGCTCTTCACCTATCAATACATGTTGACCATCAGGAAGATCAAATTTTATTTTGTTATACTCGGAGGCAGAATTAGATATTACTTCTTTTTCATAATCCCTTGCCACGTAACATAATTGTGCCTTAAACAAAGCAAAAAACCGTAATAAAATAATACAATTAAATCATATACCGATTGTATTAATGCATACAATACAATTTAAAAGCTACAATAGTCCAATGGTAGGGTAAAGCTTAGAAAATCGTGCGTTTTATAAATTTATATGTTGTTATTCTTTTGAAAACAGAAATAGAAAAACTGTCCATTAACCCATTCAGTAGCCGTTAAAAGTACCCACAATAGTTTTGATTCATTATCTGACCCTATTAACGCAGGAACAAAGGGGTGGTTGCAAAAGTTGTATACCAAATCAATCTTTGACAGATGTTATCATCATTACCCCAGCATATATGTAACTGACGTGATAGAGCCATGCTGCAGCTATATAAGTGGTATAGTTGTAGCACGAATGGGTCGGCTCAACCAAGGAAGGACCACGCTTTCACAGAATACCAGCGTAAAATAGCAGCTTAATGCTGCTTGCGTATCGTATGGTGAGTGTAGAGAACCAGAGACCCTGTATACTAGAACAGAAGCATTCCATCTTATTCCTCACGGGTGAAAACGCATCTGCATTTTGATTTGTAATCGAGGACATATGAATGTAGATGTCTATGGGCCACAGCAACCACTTACCATCAGGTGAACTGTATCCTCGTTTGTCACCATTATCCTATAAAAAATCTCTATGAAATATGATATTAAAACAGAAGGATTATTCTGTTCTCATCATAGAGGCCGGTTTACAAATTAGACTGAAAATCAAACTTGGTTCATTCCACGTTAAAAGCAACTTATATTTGTGGCTCTCTTCACAGTCAGTAAATTCTTTTTTGTGTTCTTCTTCACAGGCCCATAAACGTCCACAGCTGGACATGATGATTGAATGAAAGCTGATAACGATACGATCAGTACAAGATGGAGTGATAGATGTTCTCACGATGCCATTACAAGGTAAAACCGTATGTACGTATGTAAACTGTAATGTCTACTAATGGCCGTAATTTTGAACTTTAGCATTTGATATATTGTATTAGTTTGAGACGTTTGTATCGGTTTCTATATCTCCCAGTCGTAATTTTGGATATTCATTGGATGACTTATAAGAAATAGTTAAGGCGTCATCTAAAGAAAGTTATGTAAAGATATTTCCTATAGTCTTATGACGCTGATGAGATTAAATGGAATAATGTATTCAGTTACCACGCTACAACACGAAAACTGTGGTGGTAAAATTAAAATGCAAAATTAGCAATCTCAAAAGGTACACGGGCCAATAATAATTTTAAAATGTAACTCAACGTTTAACGATAATTATCTTAAGCTATATAAAGGGGTACAAGAGCTGTATGGTTCTCGCTTAAAACTTAATTTTGTGAGTGCTACCTCAGTTTTAATCGCTATTCGCAATTTTAAATGCTAAATTACTACGTGTTTGGTGGTTAAGAAAAAAAAATTATATGTCTGAGTAGTAAAAAATCATTGGAATAAATATAAAGTCTACTAATATGCCTTTTGAGCATTGCGACGAACTTTTCCTTGCTTAGAATACTATCAGAAATGAGTGGCAGCTCATATTCAATAGTGGAACGTTTCTTTGTTATAACTTCACTTTGCTCTCCATATTAAATTAAATAAACAGTATATTTGACATATGGACACTGAGTTCCCATATTTCTCCTTACCTTTATGCTCTCCAACAATTCTATCTCCGTCGGAGTGGTAAAAGAATATCCGACGTTAATCATTAAATTTTGAAGGCATTCCGTCAAAGTCTTCCCATTTATTTGGGAAGTAGTTGTGGCGTTTTTTATTGGAAACCCTTCGAAAACTGGTGCTACGTAAGAGCAAGAATGTCCATTTTCCCAGACGACCCCAGAGGTCCTTCCACTGGCGTGCAAAACCAAAGCTGGAGATAGGCCCAAATAAATGTTTCGAACCATAAAAGATTCAAACATGATTTCTGTTATTTTCTCTCTAAAGAATAAAATATGAAAGATTAGGAATTGTATTTTCGCTCGCACTTAAAACTTATTTATTAGTTTTTTAATATTTGAAGAATTTACAAATACAAATTTCAAGTTTTTACTTGTCTCTTTTCGAAGTCAATGGATGAATAACGTACATAACTCTTGCATCTTCTGGAGGTACATGAAGCTTTCTGTAAAAAATATGATGCCAAAGTTTTTCCACGTCATCCCAGTCTTTGATAAAACCTTTGTCGACAGGCCAATTGAGGTGGTTCACACCTCGCATCTTTATGGCTTCTTCCCCAAAAGTAACATCTGGAAAACCATCTGTTAGACCACTTCGACGAAATCTGTAACAAAAATAATAAAAGAATCATGTATATTATAATCCTCCTACCCTCAATTCAGTACCAAGAACGGTGGCTGCAATTCCTCATTGAATACATATACTTAGCCTTTGGCCAAGAAATTTATCAGTCCTCTTGTCGGTCAGCGGTAACACCAATCTTATGTACAATTCTTTTAGAAATTTCACTTCGCATAGACCCCATATATATATTTACATATGTAAAAATCTAAATATTAAAACTATTTAAGTTGCCTTAAATCACGATGTAGGTACATGAAGTTATACCTACTTATGTATTAAGATAAAACATAACTATACCGTCCGAGTGTTGTTGGTATCATACATCTTGGAAAAGATTCACCAGCAAATCCAGCCTTTGTATTTTGCGAGCCTAAATCAAATACTACACTAACACAATTCTCATGGGTAGCCATTTTAGCTATATTGCTACTTTTAAATTGACTTTATTATTTCATGACCATCTAGAACTATAATAAAGAAACATGTTGTTGGATTAAAGCATTTATAAAATATCAGTAATGTTCGGCAACGATTTGTTTTACTAAAACTCAGAGACAAAAAGTAAGTAATATTCAAATCATGTAAAATGAAAGGCGAACCTACGAAGCGTAATTTGTTTTATGTGGAATATAAGAATACGAAAACTGAAATTGAAGATACAGATGTTGAGATTCTTTAATAAATTGTCGAAATTTTAGATTATATTTTTCTTTATGTTTTCTGATCCGTCAGTTTTTGAATTATTTCCCGGTCTGAGGGAATAGGGAGTCAGTGTAATTACAAACTATGAGGCATTCCATCTTGATTTTCAGAGTTCATAACGCAACAATATTTCTTTGTTTGTAGATACATTAGTCAGTTACGAACAGGTAGGCTGTAAGTTCGTTTGTCATTTCTTTTTAATAAAAATAAATATTTGCTTTTAATTTGCCTTATCAAAGGTCATCAAATAATTCCTGTTGGCCGCCTTAGTGGTCGAATTCAACCGAAGTGTGTTAAAATTTTAGACTTGTCTATGCCATATCTCACATTCTTCTTAATTCCGCTTATAAAGGGATGCAATTTTTCCCTTCACGTATCCGCTGACGATTTGTATGTGATCTGCAATTATTTTCTTACCCTGTACACCCTATTTCATGTCTAATGTAAAATAAAATTTACTAAAAGTTCTTTCATTATGATTTTTTTTCTTTTACAATCTAAAGACAAAAATTATTTTATCGTTGCTGTTTAAGGTTATTTTTGGTTCAACCTAAAACGAGAGAGATCCATGGTCAGAAGTTGACTTTTACGAACTGATGAAGAAGATGACGGGGGCTGACAATGGTTTTAACTTATTTAGATATTTGTTTAAGCTCGCAATTTCAATGAGTATAGTAAACAATGTCATAATTTACCACATGGCTTAGTAACTATAATAGATTACTACTTCACTCCAAGTCGATTCTCCTTATCTATCACTGCATCCTACCCTACCTTCAATGTTACTGTAACATAAATTATTACAATGGCTGGAAAACTCTTTGATTCGTTTTGTTACCTTTCAATCCAAAACCACACATTTAATCTTATGATATTAATGAATAATTTTCATTAAATTAAAAGTAAAAAACGTCACAAAGTCCACCTGATAGTAAATGAATGCTGTAGCCCGAGGATATATACATTACTCGATTAAGAATCAAAATGCAGAGGATTTTCACTCACACATATTAAAAATTTGTGTCTCGTTAGAAGCAAAAATGGTATCCTATTCTCACAACTATTTTCTCTACACAAACGTGTTCCTCCCCCTATATACCTATAATGTAGAGAAATGTAATTGGCAAACTAAAAAAGTTTAAGTTTCTACTCTAAACATGAATATCGAGGGAATTTACTTTAATTTACGTAATTCTTTAAGGCAGATTAACAAAAATAGAATAAAACAACTTAACTAATAAGCATATAAGAAAAACACGTTTAACGTCCATATCATAACTATGCCGGTAGTTGTTGGGTACACTACGCTCTAAGTTGTTGACAATTGTGTATGTCCAACTTCGACAACTTCGTATGTCAAGCGACGAATCCACCTCGACTGGGGAGATCCTTTGGGACATCACGACACATCCTCTCGTCAATTAATATTTAAACAAAAGTGTACTACCACTGCGTATTGCCTATGATAATATAATAACCGTGATTCGGCGAACCACGTAAAACTGAAGTGACAAGGTACCAGCCATATAGCTCGAAGATATATGAAGAAGAAAATTTTTCGAGTGAGACTATCGTAAAGTAAGCATAATATAAGACGGTTCTCCAATAAATGTAGTGACGATAAAACATACAGGTATGTAATCAGGACCGTATTTTGTGGCTATCTGTATATCTTTGAGGGAGGCTTAAGTTTAGTGTGATGAACTGTAATGAAGACGATAAAACAACAGATAAAGCAATATTCATATGCTGGGAAAGTATGTCGCAGTTTTGCTTTCACTGAACGATTTTCGGGCTTGTTTATTTATGTGATTACACCTTAATTATTGGAAATCAGTATTTCACAATAATACATTAAGTTGTTGTCTCCAGTGCTATAATTACAGTGAATAAATTCAACCTATTAACATTTCCGATTTTTCAATGTTCCAGAAACGAGTAGGAACTTTTGTTGTTTTGGTTGTTGTCATTAGTTAAAGAATTAAAAGGGTCAAATAATTAAATTTTTAGTAAAGTGTAAATATTTTAATTAGCTTAATTTTTTATAAAACAATATGTATAAAAAGTAAGAATTCAAGCCCAGACTCGAGAAGCTATTGTGTAATATTTTTAAGTTGGTTTTACTTTTTTTAGTTTAATTGTCGCTTATGCACATATACACACTGCATCTTAATCTACCTCAAATCTTATCGCATCAGCGTACTGTGACATGTGCATGTGACATCAGAAACGAGTATATGACACATAATGAAGAGAACTCCAATAAAACCACTTAATAATAAAAAAAACCGGCCAAGTGCGAGTCGGACTCGCGCACCGATGGTTCCGAACAAATCCGTAGTTATATAAGTTTCAAATGATTAAAAACATGTTTATCATATAATGTAACTAAAAATATTGATTTTCTCAATTTTTCCTTTATCTGGGCTATACGTTGCTTCGTACCAAATTTTAAGATTCTGAGTTCACGGAAAGTACCCTGTAGGTTTTGATTCCCTTGCGAATATCGAAAATTTGCGGCATAAACGGCTGTATATTTTGATTGCGTTGGCTTAGAAGTTTGATTTTTCACAGCTCCAAGGGACAGTAGACATGAGTTTTTGATATGAATTTCAGCCTGATGCCTGAGCTGAGAAAAAGGGTCTTGACAGAAAGACAGACAGACAGACGGACAACAAAATGATCCTATAAGGGTTCCGTTATTTCCTTTTGAGGTTCGGAACCCCAAAAAAAATTATCAAGTATATGGTGAGACATGCGTGAGGGTTTTGGTGTACAGACTTCCCCATAAATTAGTGTTATCCTAAATAGTAATAGTAAATAGTCACAGTATACGATATTATTTTGGTATTACATGTTATATTATGTTATTATTGTATTGGTATTTAAGTATGAGCCACATTGCAAATTTTTTATTCTAATGTATATGTAGTTACAATATTTTAGAATTTACGGTTCAAAGTAAATATGTCCTCATATTGCAGGCTACTCTTGCAAAGCTTAATTGCTAGAAGCTTTGTATGGATCCTCATTAATATTTTAAAAGACCTTCCTAATGATACCCTACTCGTTATGGAGAGTCGAAAAAAGATCTACATCATCCCTTGTTTAAATTTATGGGGGCAAAGGGCAATACATAAATAATTAATAACCGTGAGTGTCTCGTTGGTTTAGTGGTCGTAAGAGCGACTGCCGATCATTTGGTCCCGAGTTCGTATCCCGAATGGGTGTTCATGATAAAAAAATTCCAGTAACAGACCGGAGACAGAAAGAGTGTTGTGTTTCGCCCTTGGAAAAGGCATAAAGCCCTTGTTCCAGTCATGTGGTGTCGGATTTTGGTATATTATTTTACATGAAATAAAATAAAATAAAACAAGTCATTCTTTACATTCATACCGCCAAAGTCAAACACTTATTAATCTGTCGCTTGTTTACGTTCATAGTACCAAGCCAATTTTAAACCATAGACTTCCATCTAAATGTCAAACACACAATAGTCTGTTACCAAAAAGTCGCACAGAGCATATGGAGCAAATAGTATATAATTTTTTTACTACGTTTTAGGCATAGACTTAGAATATACTGGCGTATAGACGACCTAACAGCCCGAAAAGGCATGACTAATTTTGATTTGTCATTGTGTGCGTTAGCTAGTGATTTACATTCTACTTACAAGGACTATCGAAAAATGATTGTTAAGAAAGCGGTAAAAATATTGATAAATACTTTAGTGCACAAAACTGAATAACATCAAAAATTAACTGAATTTGAACATGATAATTTCCCTGGAATTTCTTTCTTAATATAATAATATAACTAAAATAAAAAATAACATAGATACTTAATTAAGTATATACCTATTTATATTTCATACATTTTATGAAATGTTTTGCTGGTGAAATGAAAATGGGATACACGCAGTACATAATGGCTGTTTTATTTTTCATATAAATATTACCTACATATTCTTAGGGCGCGTTCCGACGACACGCACCCGCTACGCGCACTCCACGTGCATCAGCACCCGGGTCTAACTCGCTTTGTAATTTGTTGCACATAATTTGAATCTTATGATAAATCAATAAATCTGAATTTGTATAAAAAGCGCATGTGCGGGGTGAGCGCGGGATCAGCGCGGATTGGGAACGAGACGGGCGCATGGCGTGTGCGAGGCGGGCGCGTGGCGTGGGCGAGGCGTGTGCGGTTAAACGTCGATAAATGCAATTTCAGATTTATTGTTTTGTCATAAGACTCAAATTATATGCAACAAATTTGAAAGCGAGTTAGACGCGGGTGCTGACGCGCGTGGCGTGCGCTTAGCGGGTGCGTGTCGTCGGAACGCGCCCTTGATTGGAGGGAATCTGTTTGACAAACGGCAAAACAACATTGTATTTTTGGAACGCAAATCGAGCATTTATTTTCATTCCTCTTCTTGTTGTGTGTGTAAGTCTATAGATTCATTACAAACATTCAAGATTAATATTGACATAAATTTTGATATAGTTGAGTCTGAGTGAGAATACCTAGCGAACATGTAAAATATTTTGTATAAAAATTTATTTACCAAATTATTGCAAATTATCAACAACGTGACTTATTTCTTTGCAAAATTAAGAAAATAATTGGATATATTCAATATTTTAAACAGTATATAACATCAATTTTAACCAAATATAGACGCGTCTTATTATTAACGACGTCTTGAAAATTTACCCGTAAAGTTTGCAGTTATCAGGATTATATCTTTTATTAACACCACATTCACTCACACAACAAGTAACCACTATGGAAAACAATAATTATATAATGAAAATAATAGTATAATACTCTAAAAATTACAAAATATCTAGAAGCTTATACCATTAAAGTGTAGTAAAAAAAAGTAAAAGTTTAAAGCAAAAATGTTTTAGCCAAAATTTAAATCTTTTCGTTCAATTAATATTAAGGTACCCCCGCAAGTAATTTTATTATTCCTCAATGTACCCAAATATGTTCACAAATGTCGAAAGAATTGTTGGAAGTATTCTAGATGAGTTATAGTTTATATTCAGTGGAAATTTAAAGTGCTCGATTTGTTATAATTTGATATTTCATACGAGGTGCAAATGGGCCAATTTTAAACTTCAAAATGTTTCAGCGATGTACTGGAAAAAAATGTTTAATTTTAACGTGCTATGAATTAAAAAATGAGGAGCCTTTTTGTGTTCTGTGTTGATAAGTGTTATAGTTTACTTTGAGAATTACGTAGTCGACAAAATTTGATGTAGAGGGTTTAGTGGAAGGCGTAGTACTGTGGCGCTCGATCTTAATTGGAAGTATGCTGTCAACATATGACGCCGCGGATACATTATTTGCCGCTGCTACCTATCACCACTTGATTAAATGAGGAAATTAAATTTATCTTAAACATTAACTTAAATATTTTGTAGCAATAAGTGGTTATTTTTTTAATTATTTGAGAGAAATGCCTGAGTCTACTGTGGGATTGATTACCCTGTTAAATTGCAGTTTCTTACTTCATTTTATTTTGTATTTTGACTATGTCGATAACCATACCTTGGCCGTAGCTCAAAGAGTGGGTGCGGTACGCGTGTAGTGTTAAGTTGTTTAATGGTCGTTGAGATGTAACGGAAATCCAAATCAAGTTATTACGGGCCAAGAGAGCAGCTTCACCAGCAGAGATTTCAATGTGTACTAAGAGTCGGTAAATATAAAGCTCCACTTAATTGCGTCAGGTAGCTTACGAGCCAATGGCCAGGTTGAGCGGGTAATGAGCACCCTGAAGAACATGCTTACTACCGCAGAGACTAGCAAACGTTCATGGCAAGACACTCTAGCAGATGTGTAGTTTGGGCTTAACTGCACCCAGAACCCCGTTGTTATGGTGAGTTCACTAGAGTTGCTCATAGGTAAAGTTGCTAGACATATAGAGATAATGTTAGCTGACGATGAGGAACCAGAGGTCAATATGGACAATGTCAGAGCTAAAGCAGTAGGAAACATGAAAAAACGAGCCTCTGCTGTAGACAAAGCCCGATGAAACAGCACCAAGGCCAAAGTAAAGTAATTCTCTGTTGAAGATTACGTTCTCTTGTAGAACGAAGAACGTAATCAAACCAAGCTTGACCTAAAATAAAAGTGGCTATTTAAAGTCGCGGAAGTTGGTCGTTATGTTCTGAGAACCCTAAGTTCTAACCGAATGTACATGTACGCACATGAGCTTGCGCTAGATGCCTGGCAGTATTTGTGTCTATGAAATTGATTCTGACCCGTAAAATGTTTAGTAACTGCCGAACAGCACTGTCTTTTGTTTCGTTCTCTTTCGACTCGCAATGTCATGACTGTGCTAGCTATCTTGAGCTATCAAATACCGGTTGGAGGTTATCTTGAGCTGTCAGACGCCAATTGAAGGTTGTCTGTAGTCATCAGGCGCCGGATGGACGTTGCCTGAAGGTCAGCTGTCATGTAATCTATTAGAAGCCGTAACAAGGTTGTATTGAACTATCAGATACCGGTTGGAGGTTATCTTGAGCTGTCAGACGCCGGTTGGAGGTTGTCTGTAGTCATCAGGGGCCGGATGGTGTTTGCCTGTAGGTCGGCTGTCTTGTAATCTATCAGACGCTGTACCAAGGTTGTCTTGGGATCAATCGGACGCTGGATACAAGCAGTCTTGTTATCTATCAGACTCTGTACCAAGGTAGTCTTGAGATCAATTAGATGCTGGATGGAAGCTGTCTTGTAATCTATCAGACTCTATACTAAGGTTGCTTTGAGATCTACCGGACGCTGGATGGAAACTGTCTTGAGGTCTATCAGGCACCGAACGCAGGTATGCTGGAGCATATGGCAGTTTACTGTTTCTAAAGTTCTGTTCGACACATAGACATAGAATATATTGGCGTAATATTCTAAGTCTATGGTTCGACAGGGTAATTTACTTTGTGTAAAATGTTGTACTCCATTGTTCTTTTGATGTCGCTTGAGATCTTTGTTTTGCTACAAATTGTAAACTTTAACTGCTTTTAAAATTTTAAAATTACAGTTCGTTTATTTGTGCTCAGGTTGATCGAACGGATGCCTTTTCCTGTAACAAGTACTACCCCACACGAGGACGTGTGAAACGTCGAGATGACCGTGTCGAAACGTGAGCACACTAGCGCCATGTCCGATAGCCATAGATGATTTTAGTTTGTATTCAATGACAATTTTGTCCAGTCTAGTGGTGTGGTCGAACTGTAATTACTTTATACTGAATGTATGGTGCATTACGCTATCTTATTACTGATAATGATTAATTGCGTAAGCAAGAGAGCAAGTTGAACATCCGCGCTCACAGGCTCACACTTTTATTATTTTTATAATTTAAAATTAAAAATTTTGTACAGCCGACTTCAATATAAGCGACTTCAATATAGGTTATTTAAGAATAACTTAATAACCATTGGTCTGAACATGATATAATTCATATGGGACCACACGAGAACTATCAGCTTTCATATAAAAAAAGAATCATCGAAATCGGTTCGCCCAGTACAAAGTTATGAGGTAACACACATAAAAAAAAACATACACTCGAATTGAGTACCGTCTCCTTTTTGGAAGTCGGCAGAAAAATTAACCTTTCCTGATGTGTTGCCGAGATCAGAAGTGGTATCTCCTGTTGTAATTTGCTAAATATATGTAGAAAGTGTAATTGAGTATAGTACAGAGACTAATTTTGTAGTTAGGAATAATATTAATTCGTTTACACGAATTAATTACTCAATGAGTCAAGGATAAACTAGTAACGGAATACGACAAGCGCACCGTTCCACGTCAGGGCCAAGACTGCCTTAACGGCGGCTGCTCCGTCCATTTTATACAAGCAAAACGGGCGCCACCGCAGGTGCGATGGTGCAGGTGTGCGGAACACGTGTTATTTACAAGAATTCTGTCTAGCTACACCGAAGCCGTCGCACGTGCAATGGTGCTGGTGCCGTCACATATATATATATATATATATATATATATATATATATATATATATATATATATATATATAATATACGTATATCACAAACATATATAGATACGAAAAATAAAATACAAATATAATTTAATTATATAATTAAATGCAATCAATATACAATATCTCCTAGTCTGCAGGCGGCCATTTTGCGAGAACGTTACGTCTGTTAGGGCCTTAGGAGGTAGTCCACGCGATGTCGGCGCGTGGCGATTAAATTAGTAATTTCTCTAAAATATTGTATGGAAGCTATGTATAAAACTTATGTCATTTGAATTGTTATATTATTGACTATTACTCTGTACTTATCTAAGTTGAATACAACCTAAGAGTTTGTTATTCTAATTTCAAAGTTTTATTCTGTACATTCCAAATTTCCCTAATTTCAGCTCACCGTTCTCTCTTGTGCCTAGTTTTGCATTGAAGTCTCCCATTAACACCGTATATTGGGTTTTGGAGGAATGCATGGCTCTAGAGATATCCTCATACATTTCCTCCACCTCCTCATCGGGGTGTGCCGAGGTTGGTGCGTAAACCTGTATGACCTTCAGCGAATACCGTTTGGTGATTTTAAGTATAAGGTACACAACCCTCGTCGACACACTCCCGATCTTTACAACGTTGTTAACGAGAGACTTGTGGACGATAAATCCAACACCTCCTTGGGACAGATGGTCGCCCTCCCGGTGATAGAGCAAGTTGCCGGATTCGAGGATTACCGTGTCCTCCCCCTCTCTTCGGACTTCGGATAATCCTATAATATGCCAGCGCAACTTGTCTATCTCTTCTTCCAGCTCCACGATCTTCTCGTCAGTCCTCAGGGTGCGTGCGTTGTACGTTGCCAGGTCGAGTCGTCGTAGGTGGCAACCGAACCTCCACCGGAGATTCTTAGCACCCCCTGTCCCGCCGTTACCATGGTCGCCACCGTAGCCAGGAATAGCGGGGCCACCGGGGACTGGGGGCCGTCTCTTTGTTACATTCATAGGGGGGTATTTGCCATAGTTGCCACGCTTGGCGAGCGGGTTGGCAACCGCAGTTTTTTTATTGTCATTTTGGCTATTATCAGGGAGATGCTGCTGCCCATCTCCCGCCTGTTTCCCTTTGTCGCCTTTTACGACACCCACGGGAGGATATGGGGTAGTGGATATTCTTAACCGCCACTACACGGCAACACAAAAACGGTTCGACAAAAAATGAGATTGACTTCATTATGACGACCAGAAGACAACTATTCAGTGATGTCTCAGTGATCGCGAGGGTGAAAACCGGCAGCGATCACCGAATGGTTAGAGGCACACTGAACCTAAATGTTAAGTTGGAGAGGTCTCGTCTGATGAAGTCAACGCTCCGTCCCCCTCGTGCTCTAATCCAAGGTCCCGAAACCTTTCAGCTCGAGTTACAAAACCGTTTTCAGTACCTAGAAGACTGCAATGAAGTGGACGATATGAATGACAAGCTCGTGGAAACTGTCCATGCGGTCGGAGCTAAGTTCTGCAAGACCCACCGCAGAAGAACACAAAAACTCTCCGATCACACTCTTAATCTCATGGCTGTTAGACGGGAGATGAGGCTACATTCTTCAACAGATTTGACAGCATACAGGCAACTGAACAGACAGATCTCCAAATGCATGCGGCGGGACTTGCGCAACTTCAATACAGCTCGTATTGAAGAAGCGATCGAGCGGAACCAAGGCTCCAAAGTCTTTGCCAGAGATCTGTCTGTCAGAAAACAGCCAACTGTCAAAGCTGAAGACCGAATGTGGCAGCATCGTTTTCGGGGCACCTGAGATTTTGAGTGAGATTGAGAGGTTCTATAGGCAGCTGTACACGTCATCGTTGGAACCACACGCAAGTGTGAGTAACGATCCAAGAGCGAGTCTTATCCGACATTATTCCGAAGATATCCCGGACGTCAGTCTGAGCGAGATTAGAATGGCTCTCCAACACCTTAAAAACGGCAAGGCCCCAGGCGAGGAAGGAATGGACCGGTACTTGAAGTCCTTCAGAGGCTCTTTAATTCCGTCCTCCATGGTGGCATTACACCGGAGGCGTGGAGCAGAAGTGCGGTGGTCTTGTTCTTCAAGAAAGGTGACAACGCTCTCTTGAAGAACTACAGACCGATTTCCCTTATGAGCCGCGTCTACGTGTTGTTTTCGAGAGTCATTACGAATCGTCTCGCGCGCAGACTTGACGACTTCCAGCCTCCCGAACAAGCCGGTTTCCGAAAGGGCTTTAGCACCATAGACTACATACATACCCTACGGCAAATTGTACAGAAGTCCGAAGAGTACAATTTGCCACTATGTCTGGCGTATGTGGACTATGAGAAAGCCTTTGATTCCGTCGAAATTTGGGGGGTGCTGCAGTCCCTTCAGCGGTGCCAAGTTGACTGTCGGTATATCGAAGTGCTGAAGTGTTTGTACAGTAGAACTACGATGGCTATCCGAGTACAGAACCAGAGTACGAAACCTATCCAATTGCAGAGAGGTGTAAGACTGGGTGATGTTATATCCCCGAAACTCTTCACCGCTGCATTAGAAGACGTTTTCAAGCTTCTGGACTGGAAAGGATACGGTATTAACATCAATGGCGAGTACATCACTCACCTTCGATTTGCCGACGATATAGTCCTTATGGCAGAATCGCTGGAGGACCTAAGCACTATGCTCAATGACCTCAATAGTGTCTCCCAACGGATAGGTCTTAAGATGAACATGGACAAAACAAAGATTATGTTTAATGTCCATGTCACACCTATGCCGGTAGTTGTTGGGAGCACTAAGCTCGAAGTTGTTGACGAGTATGTTTACCTGGGACAAATAGTCCGACTAGGTAAGTCCAACTTCGACCGAGAGGTCAATCGACGGATTCAACTCGGCTGGGCAGCGTTCGGGAAGCTACGACACATCTTCTCGTCAGACATACCTCAAAACCTTAAAACGAAATTGTACAACCAGTGCGTGTTGCCAGTGATGACTTACGGAACTGAGACGTGGTCCTTCACTGCTGGCCGTATGAGGAAGCTCAAGGTCGCTCAGCGAGCTATGGAGAGGGCTATGCTCGGAGTTTCTCTGCGTGATAAACTTAGGAATGAGGTTATCCGCAGTAGAACCAGAGTAACCAACGTAGCCCAACGGATTAGTAAGCTGAAGTCGCAGTGGGCCGGCCATATACCTCGAAGAACCGACAACCGATGGGGAAGAAAGGTTATCGAGTGGCAGCCTCGTACCGGTAGGCGAAGTGTAGGGCGTCCCCCCACGAGATGGAGTGACGACCTGGTAAGACATGCAGGAAGTCGATGGATGCAGGTGGCTCAGGACCGTGCTTTGTGGCATTCTTTGGGGGAGGCCTATGTTCAGCAGTGGACTTGTGAAGGGCTGTAATGATGATGATGATGATTCTGTACATAATTCGTGAAAATTAAAGAAGAATATCATTAATTAAGAAATTAAATGTAACTTATTTACATCAATATACACTACTTTATAATAAAAAAGCAAAAAAAAACACACATTCCCATACATATTTTTACACCACAAGCTTTTCAAAGTCTTGACACATGGACGGCGACGGTCACTTACGACTGCGACACATGCTGTTTATTCAAAATTTCTAAACATTGAAGTACTTTAATAGCTTTGTATCGGGTCCTCGTTCATTGGTCTACAAATTTCTATAAGTGAAAATGGGATAGCAATCACTGTCGACGTTAATAATACCCGCCAAATACTCAGCCACAAAGAGTAAGCTAATGATTCTTTACAAGATTTTTTAAATACCGTAAAGGAAGGTGCGCATTTTACTGTCAATGGGAGCTCATTCCACAAACGAACGGCCTGTATGGTAAAAGACGCGTTCATAAATTTACTAGTGTGTAGTGGCATATTCAACTTCAAGTTCACTGCTGATCTCAGGATACGCAAATGGGAATTAGTTATTTTAAATAGTGACGTGAAATAACGCTTGCAAAGTCTTTTTCGTCAAATAAAAGCAAAATAACAAGTGCGCCTCCGGGTGTACCGACATTATCTTAGTAAACAAACTATACCTAGTAAAAAGGCTCTCCAGTTCTTGCCACTCACCATACGAAACAGTAGTATAATGCTGCTATTTAATGCTGGCATTCTATGGACATGTAATTCTCTTTTAATACGTGGTAGAGCCATGCTACATCTATATTAGTAGTATTGTTGTAGCACGAATGAGTCGGCTCGACCGGGGAAGGACCACGCTCTCACAGAATACCAGCGTAAAATAACATCTTAACACTGCTGTTTTTCGTATGGTAAGTGTAGAGAACCGGAGACCCTTTTTTAATGGAAAAGAGGTAATCCATCTTAGTCCTCACGGGTGATAACGCATTTGTATTTTGATTCGCAAACGAGGAAAGATGTAGGTGTCTATGGGCCACTGCAAACACCTACCATCAGGTGGACTGTGTGATCGTTTGTTACCCTATTCTATAAAAAAATATTATGTCATTGTAATTTACTGACCTCTTATTTCTAAGTTTTATAGCATCATTTTAATAATATGTAAGATAATGAGTATCAAGTACAATAAGATCTAAGAACATGTCGTTTTTCGCAATTAGAAGAAGTAAGTTAAGGAAGAGGGAGTAGACTTACAACGCTTTGTTGTAATGATGGAAAGATTTTATTAAATGACTCTAATGCGGATGTGCACACATTTGTATGTTTGTGTAGTAGTAGAACACCTACCCCCTTATCTAGGGCTGCCATCAAATAGCAGTGCTTGCAATGTTGTGTTTCTTTTTTCTTTTTTAAAAAACGTTACCCCAACACTAGGATTTTCTCCTGTATAATGGAGGCAGTTTACAAACATAGACAGCACGAGGACAAACATCCAGACCTGCAACAATTATTTGTAGGCCATACAAAGACTTGTTCCGTGCGGGATTCAATTCCGCGGCCCCCAGCGGAACAACTCTTTGCTAAGCCACTGCGCCACGGAGCCTTCAAACTTTGTTTCGATCTGAAGTTTATAGGTTATATTTCTATAAAAAATCTTACTAGGATTAGTATATATTTTAACATAATCTTTTTTTCAATTTACGCTTATACTTTATGTGAAATTAATTAATTTTGTGTAAAGCCACCTTAATCGCTTAGCCACCCTAAACGCTTAGCAACCTTAAGATACTATAAGTGCATACTAGATCAATTCTTTATACAAGTTCAAATAGATTGGAAGAAAATTTAATAATTAAAAGCATTGGTTTGAGAATGAAATTAGACCATTGAACACTTCAGGCCGTTCGCGAGTCCTGAACCACTCAAAACAGCAGAAATATAAAAACAGAAAATAAACGTAATAATTCATATCCGCATAAAAATGAACGTAAGAAATAATATTCGGATTAATATTCGTAAAAATAGTTTCTATATCTGTAGGATTTTTTTGTAAACACAATAAAACATTAAAGTAACATACCAAACTACACGCAACACGGGCAATCACAAAACAAACTAGATACCCTTCGAAGCACTTTTTCCCATATTAGTTCGCTATGTCGAGCAATGAAGGCTTTAAGATGCCTGAACACATGAGTAAAGAAACTGTACAGAGGCAAAGCTTCTAAGGACCTGTCAAAATTTTTACCTTTTTTTGTAGAGTTGACACAGGAGGATAAAATTAAATAAACAAAATGTTTATTAGCATTTTAATAGATACTATACTATATTACTATATACTATACTAGAAATAATATTTTTTTATAAACTACGTATTCTAAATGTTTTACTTTTATAATTATTGTTATTCAACAATAATTGTGGTTTTTAATTAAATAGTGAATTCTAAATTGAATGTGATTTTTTTTTAAATAATCTATTGGAAAGCACTCGCATTTTATAACAAATATAAAATCTTGCACACGATTTACTCAGAACAATTTTCTGAGACGTTTTAATATTTCACTAACAATATTTACAATGTTTCTTTTGGCGTCAAAATATTCGCAAAATATTTGCTCAAACAATTCAACAAACGCGATAAAATTGTCAGGAAGTATTATTAAAAAACCCGATTGGACACTATCTTTATTAAAATCTTTGTAATGGCTGAAACATAATCTTTTACCATATTTATAGATTGTTTAGATCTATTAACGTACAATTTTATTTTTTCACATTTGTGGTATTCGAGACAACATTTTCTATACAAAATACAAATATCTCGGCACATAGACTAAACCATATAGAGATAAAGATAATAATTAGTTTCTACTATTAACACAGGGGCAGTAAAATAATTTTAAATTATAAAGTTTTAATACACCATCGCCGCCACCAGACAATGGTTGCGGTGATGGTGTATTAAAGTACGAAAAATTCGACAATCGTCTTTTATAAGTAACATATCGAAATCGTATTCACAGTTAGTATTTTGAGGTTTGCCTAACATATTGGTTATAAACATCTTATTAAAGGCAATACTAACTAGACGTCATGTTGGTTCCCGGCACTTACCAACCGCTTGTTTGACTTTTCTAAAGAAATTTTCAAGACAATCTTGATTAAGACGTCTCAGTCGTCAAAAATATATATGAATTTAATTTCCACTGCTTCTAATTTTTATGAAGTTTTATTAAAGACTTTATAGACACTTTATAGACTTTATAGACAAATTCGTGAATGAAATTCGTGCTATTTGTAACGTCCTTCTATCACTTCTTATTGATTTTAAGTTCCTGAAAATTGTAAGCATTTCTTTCAATATAATCTCAATTGGATAACTATCGCATTGAAAAGCTCTTTTATATTTATTAGGAGTGTACTTGAGTTTTTTTTTTATAGGATAAGGGTGACAAACGAGCACACAGTCCACCTGATGGTAAGTGGTTGCTGCGGCCCATAGACATCTACATCTATCCTCGTTTGCGAATCAAAATGTAGATGCGTTGTCACCCGTGAGGACTAAGATGGAATGCCTCATTTCCAGTAAAAAGGGCATCCGGCCACCTGCACTCACCAAGCGAAACGCAGTGGTAAACCTCTACTTCACGCTGGTACTCTGTGAGGTCGTGGTACCACCCCGGTTCGAGCCGGCCCATCCGTGCGACAGCAAAAGTTGCCGTATGGCTCTACCACTGTTAATAAGTTTATAATGAGTTTAAGAAATCAAACAAATTATTAATGTTATTTACTAAATCAGCGGTTTATCGAGATTG
Source organism: Parnassius glacialis (assembly GCA_033319125.1). Taxonomy (NCBI): domain Eukaryota; kingdom Metazoa; phylum Arthropoda; class Insecta; order Lepidoptera; family Papilionidae; genus Parnassius; species Parnassius glacialis. Next base: position 41,586,139 of record JAVANC010000004.1, read on the forward strand.
CCGCAAGAGAGTGGCAGAGAGAGCGTTGCGAAGTGTTACGACTCTCGTGGTACTAAAGCAGCTTATGTAAGCTCTCAAAATAGACTTCGTAGTGTAATAAACGGGGTCATTTTCAATGCGATGTCTCCAAATAAGTAGCGTGGGAATGATGATACGAGGGGCACACTGAAATGACCGGGAATAGAGTATTTCGGATTGAGTTACAATAAAACCTTTTTTTAGAATTTGAATACTGGCCTCTTAGAATCTTAATGACATTCAACCAATTCAAAAAATGTTTGAAAACAAAAACTATGTTGGTTTAAAGTTGACACGTCGTTAACGGAAATGGAGCTCACGTGTGAACATTCCCGTGACATAATTTATCACATCATGACATCAGTCAGCAGTTTGGGTCTTCGAAGAGGAGGTCAAACCAACGAAATTGGATCGCTCTCGCAGCGTGTCGAAGAAAACAGTCGCTACGTTTGTCTCTAAAAAGGGGCATGTTACTAAAACTCCTTTACAAGAACTTCTACGTTCTTGTAAAGGAGTTGTTCGTACGTTCTGTTACAGCTGAGTGTTATATCACGGTTTGTTTGCCAGAAATGATAGCCGAACTCCGAAAAAATAACCCAATACTTCGCATCATCTTACATCATGATAATGCTAGCTCCCATACAACTCGGAAGACAAATGGTTTTTGAAGCAGGAAAACTTTCAGCTGATGAGCCATCCTCCGTACAGTCCTACCTGAGCCCAAACAATTTCTTTACATTTCCTAGAATGAAAGATTTACAACGCGGTCAACGGTTTGAAAACCCTGAAGCAGCTGTGGAAGCGTACAAATCAGCCATTTTGTCAACAATAACTTCAGACTGGAATTACTGTATTAATGATTGTTTTGCACTAATGAAAAAGTGCATTAAGTTGAACGGAGAATACTTCGAAAAACAATAATATAGAACTTAGCTATACCATGTATGTGGTTTCTCTTATTCCCGGTCATTTCAGTGTGCCCTTCGTAACGATCAGACAACGTTGTTTAACAACGTATGCGATAAACTGGGCAGTTAAATTTCAACCTTAATTCACTTATAAATATTTGTATGAATATTATCCAACTTATTTGTTGATTTATTTTTTTAATAACCGTTTACTTTCTCCTCCTTATCTTTAACTGAAAACTCTAGAGATGAATTATTTGTTACATCCAATCCAAGTTATATGGCCAGCCCATCGCTATTTCACTTTAATAATCCGTTGGGCTATGTCAGTTACTCTAATTCTACTGCGGTTATACTCATTTCTAACTTTTACCATGGGGAAAAAGGTCTCTCCAATTAAATTTTTTTACAATTTACAGATAATGGTTTGTCTAACATTTAAAGAAAACATATACCCAAGAATGTCTTTATATAGCACTTAGGGAGGCACCATTTCTTACATTTAATTTTTTTTATTAAATTTTATAATAGTGCACCTACATATAAGTATCTGTATCTAAATTGCCCTCCCCAATAATGTTCTATTATAGGCATACTCATAAAAACAGCGTTTTATTGTAATATATAATTATTATTTCTCTTAGCCCCTAAATTGCGTGCCCAACAGAGTCCATAACACTGGTCTCACATTATTTTATAACATATTGTGTACATTATGGTTTAGCAATAAAAGTTTCAATTTGAGTTTGAGTTTATAAAATTCAGTATCACCTACTTAATTAAAATGTACAACAATAAAACATACGAGTACATACGAGTAACGCGAGCATGTTGGTCGTTCCACATCTAAATTGAATAAAAATGCATTTTTCAATTTTATTAATTAACGTCGCCATGAGATTTGGCTTCTTTGGGCACTTTAAAAATTAATTTATTTAGAAAACGATATTTCCAGTAACCAATGTACAGATATAAACTAAATTAAGTATTACTATTCATAAAAATATTTATAATTGAATATAAACTCTTAAAAAAAACTAAAATATATTTGAACAAAGTCGCTAAAACACCGACGCGCGGTCCACCCTCGACGTTCTCAGAAACGGACTGCGACAGAACTCGCGGGGATTACAGGGCGACGGAGCAGGCACTCTCGCGTGAATATATTCAATTTTGGGGATAAATTATATTTTCTCGAAGAAAACGTCTAATACAAATAAAACTCTCAATGAAAGATATTAATATTTTAAGACCTTTTTTTAGTGTAAAAAATATTTATAATAACAATAATAATAATAATTATAAAAACTATTTAAAGAGTTTGCAAAAATGACAAAGAAAGGTACTTTTTGGGGATTTTTTTTTAATAAGAGGTTGACAGAAATACAATTTTATTCAATTAAAAACGTTCATAAAATCCTATTCTGTCACCCTGTACTTTTTCTTTGCGGATTAAATGGACAGTTATTGTGATATTATTACTTAAATATCGAAAAATTTAAGCATTTCACCCGCTCTTATTGCCTTAAGTTATGTACCCTGTCACTTGGAAAAATTCCTGCAAATCCTCATGATTTCTTGAGTTTCAGTTCATGCACAATCTGTTTGATATATTGCTACTTAACAAGAATTTATGTTTTTTAAATTTTAAGACAGCGAAAAATAAAATTAGTATTATATATATATATATATATATATATATATATATATATATATATATATATATCTTTAATATCAAGTGGTTGATTGTGTTATGATAGTTTTAATTATAGTAGTGTTATGATTATAGTTTCGTTTTAAAGTGTGGTACATATTATACGTAATATATACATTTGGCTTATAGACAGTCACTCAAAGCTCTAAATAAGTAATTTTAAGTAAGCGTCATGTAAAAGTTAAATAAAAATAAAAAACGACGGGGTGCACTCCGGGAGTGCCGGCAGAAGTGAAAACTTGAATATTAACGTTGTGCATTTTTGATATTTTGGAATGGCGGAGATTATTTATTATTATCTTATTTCATTTATTTTCATTCATTCATTCATTCCATTTTTCATAAAAAAAATCATTAAATTCGTAATAAAAAAATATTGAGCGTCACTTATCAGGATAAAAATTATCCTATCTCTCAAGTTGGGCCAAACTGCACAGAGTGTGCAAAATTTCATTGAAATCAGTTCAGTAGTTCAGGAGTTCATCGCGGACAAATAAAGTGACACGTAATTTTTATATATAAAGATTACGAAGTATGGTGTATAACAGCAAAACTGAAGTTTTTCTCTATAATTCATCATTACAGTTAGCTAGGTAAATTCTGTTTTATATTTTATTGCCGGAAAAATATTTTAAAAATATAAATTTATTACAACAGCATCCTTGATCTTATACTATTGAGAGGGTAATGCATTGGAAAGAATTCACCGTGCATCTCCAATATGTGTTGGCAGATTTCACACGTATTTGTAATATATTTTATTACTCGAAAATACAAGCTTTCTTAAGAAGTTTCCTTTGCCGTCGAGAACGGTTAATTAGCACTTTAGATTTAGATTGATATTTTCAGAGAAACTGCCACCGGAGATTAGGCTCAGTTGATTATGTATATTATGAAACTTAAAGTAAATGTTGTGCCTTTCGGTTATCTCGTTGTCTAATAACAGTTCATTTCTTAAATTCTATAGAGTTATATTAATATGAAAATTACAGACAACTAAAACTAAACTAAAACATAAGGTATTCTATTTAAAATTAAATCAGCAAATCTAAAACATATTTTACAGTTGTCTCTGAAAAATAAACATTTTAAGCAAGCTCGTCTCGATTGGAATAGCACTCAACACTTCGTTGACAATAAAGTTAAAAGGGTTTATTTTCTACAGTTGTGAGCGGGTTTGTCCATTAACAGTGAACATGCAATAGCATAATCTAAACTGCGAAAGTAACAACAGTAACTTGCACAGTAACATGCTCAAGAACATGCACATTAGTTGATTATACTCAGCGGGCTTCAAATAGTTGTGAAATTTCAAAGTTTTCCTACAAATTTGTACATTAATATTTTACTCAGGTCCCATAACTGATCAAATCCAAACAAATTGATTGAATATACAGATTTTCAATGTTTTGATTCTTAGCCAAGCAAACATTTAACAGCTTCAATACTGCTGCTGACATCCTCAAAAATAAAAATAAATGGTTATTTATGTCTTAATAACATGCAAATAGCTCCTTGAGCTTAAAAGAAGTCAGATATACTTTACTTTTATTTACACGTTTAGATTATAACTTTGTTGTTACATAAAACAGAATTTAAATCTATACAACCCTTTTAACACATTAAGATCTTACTTGATAAAGTGATAACGTGGTTGTTTCAATCTATCGATAGCTGAAAGTTAAATAATATAGTCGTAACCACACTAGGCATGGATTCTACGTGTGAAGAGCTTGCTTTAATTGGGTTGCTGTAATTGGCTTGCAGTAATTGACTTTTAAGAGGTTGCCTTGCGTAGAACAAGACATTTAATAATTTCAACGTTACTTGTTTATTTATTTAAGATCTGAATTATTGATTCCACTAACTAAAGGCATAAATGAAATAATAGTTAGGTAATTTCCCAACAAACATTTAAACTAAACAAACAACAAAGACGAAGCTCTACGTAAAGTTACCAGAACTTGGCCAACTGTAACTTAAACTGAATTTTACTCTTAAGTTGTATGCAAAATAGTAAGTTTATTGCAAAGAGTTACATTAAAATTAGTGTGCGAATTCTAATAAAAAATGGCTTGATTCCCTATTCCTCTAAATACGTTACCTATTTTTCTAAATAACGGTACTTGAATGCTTCACATTATGTTTTAGGTTGCGAATATAAATTTAAAAATGACAGTTAAAATATATCACTCTTCTGCGCTAAGTTTCACAATAGCAACCCAAGCCGACCAGCAAGTTCAATATTGAACCCATGAATTACACGAAGTATTTTATAGAAAAATCTACAGTTACTTCCCATCAAGTTAGCTACATAATATAATAAAAAAAACATTATATAGTTTTCATAATATATAGTTTAAAAACGAATAATTTATCTTATCTTTCATCTAAATACATTAATAAATCTTATTCAGGTGAAGCTGAGACTTATGGATTTACAATAAATACAAAAGTCTAATCTATTTCTATACTTCTATATTATCTATGTACGTGTTAATAAAATTGAAGTGTCTAACTGTAATATCGAAACGACTGCCTTTTATTGAGCTGAAGAAGTTACTTGCAAGCCATAAAGACTTGAAGAACATTTTTCTTTTTAATTTTTGACTGTCTGCCTTTCCGTCTGTTCGATCTAATCTTCGGAATGGCTAAACCGATTGTAACGAAACTTATGAACAGACCGAGAGCAATACCAGCAGTGATCCCGGCTATATTTTATCTGAAAAACTTGCAGATGTTTTTAAATCTTAAAAAAATAGCTAAATTACATGATGATGATCTTAAATTTAAATAAACGCCACGATAATAGATCCTACCCAAGCGGAGCCGAGGCGGGTCGCTAATATTTAATAAAAGTTACAATTTATGTATCCTTGTAATAATTAAGAAACTCTGTCATGAAATCTTTAATTTAATATTACAAATAGAAATATACATATTTCGGTGCTATTTATTGAATTAAAAAGTCTGCAGGTTACAAGGTATGCATTTCGTTGATATTTTATACTTCTTACCAATGGGACGTTCAATCTAAACTTGCTTCTGGTATTAGTGCTGCGCGAAACAGCAAGCTAAAAAAAGTTTATGGGAATCTACGGTCCCGTTTTGTATCTTAGATAAGTACTATATCGAAAAGATTTCTTCGAACTTGTAACGGAATTAAGTGATATGGCCAGCCAATTGCCATTTCAACTTATTGGTTCGTTTAGCTAAGTCGGTTAGTATGATGCTATTGGAGGTATCTTTGTTAGGAATACTATCACGCAGAGAAATTTCAGGTATAGCCGTCTCCATACTCCAATCTTATATGAATATAATTTTAATGGGATACTGATAAAATCGTACATCGCTAAACTTCTTCTTCTTTTCTTCTTTCTTTCTTTCTTTTTTGAAGAAAGTCAACAAACATGCGGCGCAACTGGTGGTATGAGATCGACGCTGCCTTTGAAAATTTTTACGTTTCTTCTCAGCCCAAGCCCACTGCTGAATATAGACTTCCCTGAAAAAACATATTCAAAAGTGGTAATACAGTTGAGGAAAATCTATGCAATGTTGTTCATGATACCATGATAATAGAAAAATTTACGTTTACCAGCCGAAACTGTGATGTATTCGTATAATATTCCAAAAATAACAGAGAAATGTTACAGAGTTTTACTTACCTTAGTACTACTAGTAGCTCGTCCTTTTCCAATATCCGTTTATGCTGTCAGCAAATTAAATTGTATCCATTAATCATTCTCTAGTCCTCGACGTTCGAATTCCACTTCAGCGCTCGAATCGTTAGCAGGAAGATCGCCTTACTTTCCTACTAATTAAAAAAGCTTAATTGTGAAAGTCAAAGTAAAATATTTAAAGCCTTTATTTATTTAAAAAAAAAATATTAAATATTAAATTCGACTCACTTATAAATGAGACCTCGTTCCTTCAATATTTATTTTCCCTTTGAAGTTGAGATCTACTTTGTAGTTATTACGTCGGTGCTACATCCTGTAATGCTTCTGTGCTTTTAAGCTTTTAACGTCAATTAGCGTCACAAGATCACTAACTTAATTATCAAGTGTGAATGATAGTGAACTTAATTAAAAAGAGCTCGTCTTCTAATTTTAAACAAAATGAAGCGCAAAGTTATAGTGACTATACAGGCAGGTAGTTGTTTGTTTAAATATTAACTTAGATACCCTTCATTAGTTGGACTACCTAGCTGCACATGAATATGCTACTAAAGAGTATTAGAACCTACAGACCCTAACTAAGTTTCCTATACCTTTGCAATACCTCATAACCTAGCCCTACCATATAAATATATTTACATAAATTAGATAAGTACGGGATGTCTGCGCTATAAGACCTAAAGTAGCAAACGGAGAGAGATTTGATGTCAGGGTTAGGTGATGGGGTTCTCTTACAGCCAGTCAAACAGACTACAAGACTGATCAGAAGTTCTGATGGCTAGACGTGTCTTGGCCGCAGTGAGAGGGAGATCTTCCAGGAGTCTCGGCGGTAATAATAAAGACGTTGTCCAACGTTGAAAGAGGATTTTATTCACAATTCATTATAATATATGCAATTTAATACTAACTAAACTACTAACAACTAAACAACTGTTAGTGTGCGTGAGTTTTGGTAACGCGGTCATTGTGATGCTGCGTTGCTATGTTCTGAGCTAAACAGTGACAATACTTTAAGTTGTTTACGTGCTAGAGTATTGCTGCAGTTATATTAGTAGTGTAATTCTAGCACGAATGGATCGGCTTGACCTGGGAAGGACCACGCTCTCACCAGCGTAAAATAGCAGTTTAACGCTGCTGTGTTTCGCTTGGTGAGTGTAGAGAACCGGAGAGCCTTTTTACTGGAAACGAGAAGTTCCATCTTAGTCCTCACGGGTGACAACGCATCTGCATTTTGATTCGTAATCGAGGATAGATGTAGATTTCTATGGGCCACAGCAACCACTTACTATCAGGTAGGCTGCGTGCTCATTTTCATAGGGATACATATAAAAAAAGTTGGAGCAAAAATACAAAATAAAACGAAAATAAAAACAAGATTTATTGAAAACGCAAATCGTTAATGAAATTTTAAAACGACTTATATTATTAATCTTCTGTAATCATTTTACCTCAAACTGTGCCAACTACACAATCTATCAATTGTAGAAAGTTTTCTGTTTCCATTATATTAAGAACTAATTAGGGTTGAGTCGAAAGTTTATTATTAGATTTATCAATTCTAATAACATTGTTGTATGAAATTGTTTTATTATACTAATGAAATTCAAATACGATCAAATAAGTTAACGTATTTAGCAAATCCGTAACCAATTTTAAATAATGAGAAAATAATTTTTCATCTAAATATTTATACAATAATAGGTCCTGAATAACTGAAATATCTATAACCGTACAACCTAATACGCCTTTTATAACGTAGGCATCCACTAAGAAAGGATTATGGAAAATTCAACACCTAATAGTTTGATATACGGTGCAGTTCATATGATACTTTTTATTTTATGGTGTGATTGACAGAAACTTTCTAAAAGTACTCAGTAAATAACAAGTCAATATGGAGTGCCAGAAGGTGTCAAAGTACGGAGAAAAAAATTAAGTAATGGTTATTTATTTAATTTGGAAACTGCTGCAAATATTCTTAAATGAAAATAATAAAATGTCAACTTTTTATTTTTTTAAATTTACTTTTAAGGTTAAAAAACGAGGATGTTAAGATTGTATGAGTATGAAAAATATTGTATTAAAATACAACCCAGATCACTTGATGTAGAAGCATGAAATTTGGACAATAGTTAGCTTCCATGTACTTAGATATCCACTAAGAAATTATTTTGGAAACCCCCAACACAAAGGGAGTGAAATGGGATTGTTACAGGTAGAACCTTATTAGCACACTTATTTGGAGCGATTTCATGTTTTTATGGTGAAACATTTTATAATGATATCTGTTACTTTAAAACGGGCACAATAAATTACTTTTGGATTAAAATAATGAAATAAGCATTTTTAATTATTCGAAAATCTGAACATAAATTTAAACTGTTATTACGCGTTTTAATAAAAATGAAATATTTAAAATAATGTTGATCGATAAAATAGAATTCCTCCCAAACGGCTGGACCGATTTTGATAAAACCTATACCTTTCAAGTTTAACATCAAAACATAATATCTTTTAAATATCAGGAGATTATTGTGCATTATAAAGATAATATTTTAAAATTAAAAATCACGAAATTAAAATGTTGTAGAAAGAAATTCTTCAGTTGACAATGAGTTGGATAGCCTTTTAATCCCAGCCACCGCTATCTCAGGTCAAAGGAAAAGAAAATCAAAACGATAAAATTTTGCTGCAAGTGAAACGCTCAAGCTAAAGCTTTTTATGTATTATAATTAGTTATAGCTTTTTTATTATAATTTTTTAACATTGTATAAATTAATAAGAAAATATTATATGTACATTTAAGTTTATATTTAATATTCATTTTATTAATAGGTTTCCTCGTGCTTCGCTGACTCGTCAGCTGAAAATAGTTCAATCCTGGCATTGGGTGTGTATCACTGCAGGCACAATTGGTCGTAATCCCCACGCTTGACTTGGTGCCCCTCCTCTCCTTCGCCTGTCTGTGTATTTTATAATAGTTCTTTGAAATTGCAATTAAAAATCAAAATAATTTTTGTTGGGGTAAGAATATGAATTTAAAATTAATTTTATTTAAAAAAAATGCGGTTGCTTTTAAAAAATTAGACATTTGTTTATTGAATAGCGTTATGTTTTCATGGCATTTGAATCTTTTTCCTCGTCATAGATACGTTAAAATTCGATTAATTATTTAATATGAGTACCGTCGTTTAAAAGAATTAATTATTTCATAAAATACGGGAATTTCGTAGGTAAATTCCTAATATTTATGTCGGAAATCTTCCAATAGAAATATAAAACACCTTGCTGCAGCTTAATATAGCTATATAGTGGTTGCACGATTGAGTCGGCTGAACTGGAAAAAGATCACTCCCTCACAGAATGCCAGCGTAATATAGTAGCTTGAGGCTACTGTGTTTCGTATGGTGGGGGTAAAGAACAGGAGTTAGTCCTCAGCGGTGACAACGCATTTCCGTTTTGTTTCTTGGTTGAAGATAGACGTAGATGTGTAGACATCTACATCTATCTTAAACCAAGAAACAAAACGGAAACGTAGTCCGTAGGGACTACACCATCTTTTTACCATCGGGTGAACGGTATGATTGTTTGTCACCCTTATTCTATAAAAAAAACACAATATTTAGCAGTTATTGTCACTTTGTCGATTCTTCCACTAATTCTTGTTTCGTACTTGTACGAGAGAAGAATTGTTAAAAGATTTTCTTACTCAATATGAAGGTAACACAGTGAAAGGAAATAAAATTATTGTACATTTTCATTTTGTAGAAAATCAAAGGAATGTCGATAAATTTTACGGTTTTCCATCGTTAATTTTAAATTATTTTAAAGCGTTAGACATAAAAAAAAACGGCGGGTTGCACTCCGGGAGTGCCGGCAGAAGTGAAAACTTGAATATTAACGTTGTGCATTTTTGATATTTTGGAATGGCGGAGATTATTTATTATTATCCATGGACGTATAAATAAGGCGGACAGAATTTTGTTAAGAAAGGACTGATGCACTGTAATGGCGGCGGTGCAAGCATGTTTGCGTGTTATATAGGGTTGTCATGTAAAACAAAATTTCCCCATTTTTTTATAAAACAATCTGTCAAAATATAACACAACTTTGATGTAATACTAATTTATTATTACGTAACTAATAAAAATAATACATTTGACTATTAAAAAAATCTAAGAATTTAAAATTTAGATTTTGATTGAAATCGAATTATTCTATGTCAATCAATTTCCATTTAAATTAGTTTTATTGCAAACATTATATTATACAAAAATTGTGTTATATTATTGGAACGAAATATATTATAAATATTTTTAACGAAATATATAACAAATAAACATATTATAGATAAGCAAAAAAAATTATATAAAATTAATTTAAAATATATTATTTTAGAATTAGTATGAAAACATTTAGAAACAGTATGGTAGCGATCACCTCATTCTCAGGTGTTACTATCAGTCATGTACTCTTTTGTAGTATACCCTAATAATCCTTACTAAACAATTTTTGCTTGCTAAAAATTTTAAACTTTGATAGATAAGGCCTGCATATTTTCTGGGACATGAAAGCGTTTACATGAAGGAATTACTGATTCTTTTGAGTCGTTTAACTGGTATAACTAACTTGTGCTTGGTCTTAGTATTTACAGAATATACATCACTAAATACAAATACATACATTAAATTTCCGTAAATATACTGAGGGGCCAAAGTTAATATATTTATTTATTTAAATTTTCTGCAAGTAAAAATTATAGTTATTATTTATGATAATTAATAGAATCAGGCATTACTTTGCGGAAATCCATCATATTAAATTTGGTAAAAAATTATCTCGCGTACATCCGCTCGTTAAATAAAATGATGTGTCTTACCTAGTTTGAAGAGCACCTCCCGCCATCCCTCAATTGCGTGCACTATCCCCGTCACCACTAATCCCAGCACCACTACTCTCAACACCACCACAATAGGAAAGACACATCACTTCGAAGCGGTCAGCCACCGCAGAGTCTACATCACCTGAAGAGGCCTCGTGTAGAGGCGAAACACGTGTCGTATTGTCGTTAGTGGTGTGTCTTTTCTAATTTAGTGGTGTTGGGAGTAGTGGTGCTGGGATTAGTGGTGACGGGGATAGTGCACGTAATTGAGAGAGGGCGGAAGGCGCTCTTCAAACTAGGTAAGACACATCATTTTATTTTATCGAGCGAATGTACGCGAGGTAATTTTTTACCAACTTTGTTATTGTTTATGACAATAAGTCATAAATAATTACCATAATTTATCATATTCATGACAAACAACAACGTTAAAAACCTTTTGGTTGAATAATTTTTCTAAAAAAATGTCTTTTACTTTCGAAGGTTCTTGAAATCCCATCTAATTTAGAAATATGGTGAAATCAAATCGCCAAATATTTTTCTGCTATATATTTAATAACTCTTATCTTGTGCTCTATCCCTGCAAATGTGTGCTCAAATTCCAAGCTTACAAAAACCCTGTCATTTTTTTTAAAACGTTACCCCCACACTAGGATTTTCTCCTGTATCGTGGAGGCAGTTTACAAACATATGTTGCACAAGGACAAACATCCAGACCCGGAACAATTATTTGTAGGCCATACAAATACTTGTTTCGTGCGGGATTCGAACCCACGGCCCCAAGCGTTGCAACTCATTGCTAAGCCACTACGCCACGGAGCCGTCTTTTGGCAATAAACCTTTCTAATATTTTTGTAAGTATATACTTTTGTTGTCTTCCATTGTAGATTGTAATGTTTTCCTTAATAATCTTTCGTACAACCATTTCGCAAGTACAACAAATATTAAATAAATCGTTAGATGGAAAACATAAACCTCCTAAAGTTTTCAAATTTATTAATTTATGAAAGAAATGCGGTGCATTTTTGGCATTTAGTTTTTCTTTTGTTGCATAATGACCAATGCTACCCGGCAGATATCCTATTATTAACTTACTACAAAATGCATATAACTGCATTGTAATCGATCGGGTAATTTTTCAGAAAAATTATAACAAAAAAGTACACATAAAACAACCTTAAGAAGTTTTTGGGCACACATATATACCGTATCCGTGCCGACGTGGGTAAAAATAGCAATTTCCCAAATTTCGGGTAATTTTCCCTATAAATATAATTAACAACACTGATCACGTGACTCATGTTTTGTGTTCGAAAAATAGCATTTTAATTTAAGACATAAAATTCTCAAATAAGTGATTAGAATTACTGAGTCACCTATGAAAGGTGATTCCTTGATGTTTTTTGATAAAACCACTATGATTTTTACAAAATTTAACGACGCAAGACGGCATATTGATTTTTGTTTTTACTTACGCCAACTACTTCTCTCCGACGACGTTTGTTGCGTAATGGCGGGCGCTAGACTTATTATTAGTGTGAATGTGTGCGTGACCCCTTGTACGTACACGCGAGCTGACTTATTATGGGTGCCTCGCTGAGTTGTATAGCGAGATTCAGTCCGCCTTATTTATACGTCCATGTTATTATCTTATTTCATTTATTTTCATTCGAAATTATTTGTTTGGTAAACGTACACCGCACATGTGCTTATTGTGATGTTATGAAAATATAGGTTAATGCTATAAAGTATAAACATATTACAAATATTACATCTATAATGTGTAAGTACATATGTATCTATATTAATATTTTCGTCAAGCAGTACAGTAGACTCGATCGAAACCTAATCTTAATAATAAAATTATATTAATTAATAAATGAAAATTAATTAAACCTAGCTTACTTCCTCTCCTACGCCGCGCCGGCTGTCTACTCTCCGTCCGTCTTACGAATTTTCGATTAGGACACGTGACCTGACGCGAGTTTAACATTTGTTACCCATTACAAAAAAAGTGCACAACGCCGCTAAAGAAGTTTTCACTTCAAAAATTATTCAAACATAAACGCAAAAAAATCTTTAACAGTTCGTTTCGTTTAATTTGTTGTAGAGTAATTAAAGAAGAATGCATGAATTGAAAATTATTCTCAGCATCCTACACTAGGGCTTCACCTCTTTCCTAAGCGACCAATGTCAAACTGTGGGGCCTCCTGCCTTCGCCTCTAAATATTCCACAAGGCTCTAAAACCGAGAGAATATTTCTAGAGACAAGAGCTCTTTGGACGACATCGTTCAAAGAACCGTGCCGTGATAACCTACCAGCACTTTTCTTCATGAAAGTCCGTGAAGCCCAAACTCGTCGAGGCTGCTAACAAAAATGAAATTAACATAAGGTTTCCTTGCAGTAGCTGGTAAGAGAAATGTTGTTTAGCCCCTACTAGATGGAGGAACGATCTGATGAAACATGCAGGTAGCCGATGGATTCAGGTGTTTCAGAGCCCTACTTTGTGACAAACTGTCGGTGATGATAATGATATGTTATCATAAGTATATTATGTATTCAAAACGGCATTACATTTAATCTAATAAGTGCAGTTCTTTATGAAATAAATATAATATTATAGATATAAGGTATAAATAATATTTCACGTTAATTACATTAAATTTAAAATTACTGACCATACAAAGGTACTATACAAAGGTCAATTTGATAAAGGCACACTTCTTTTCTGTAACGGAGGCGGTAAAATTAAATAAAATGTATCAGCGGCGCCACTTTGGTATGAGGTAAAATATTTGTAATGTTTCATAGTGGGGGAAGTTAATTTGTTAGAAAAGTGTGGAGATTAATGTTTCTTTCTGAAATATTACTATTACTTTGTATTAAATAAATTAGAAATGGATAAACCAAGCTACAGTTATTCCAAAAAGTAGAAGAATCAAACTAATTGACATAGCTGTACCAAATACGCATAATATTCAAAAAACAATAGCCGAAAAGATTAGTAAATATAACGAACTAAGCGAAGAAATAAAAAGAATATGGAAATTAAATAAAGTTCCAATCAGTCATCGTTCCAATTGTACTCTCAGCTAGAGGATTAATACCAAAATATTTGCATCGCTGCCTTAAGTTATTAGATTTACCCTCAAATTTATATATTAAAAAGCAAAAAGCAGTTATTTTAAATACATGTCGCTTAGTGCGAAAATTTTTACAAATCCCAGAAAATGCTCTGGATAATACATTAATAATACCAGCAAATGATGACTACTTGGATTAAAGCCCGTATCATCATAATACCCTACATGGAGAAAAAAAAAAGAGAAAAGAAAAAAAAATTATTTATCCCAAAAACACTTTACATAAAACAAAACCTTATAAAAATTTATATAATTAAGACTTAATCCAACTCAATACTATAATTATGGTATCTTTAGCAACTGTGCTAAGTCACAGACCTGTGTTACAGCTGCTAAAGAAGTTTTCACTTCAATAAGTAACTGAATATAATTATATTATAGTGATAATCCTAATAAGACAACGTTTGTACACCGTCAACGTCGTAATATTTCCTAAATATTATTTCGAGTGTCTAAGTTCTAACTAATATTTGCAATTTAAAAACAAAATCGCAGTTAAAAACAAACACATTTTAAAGTAAATGAAATATTTTAAGTTTTATAGAAATAGCGCATTAATTGTATTGTGTCCAAAAGTCATTACGACTCATGTTTTGTAAATTTCATGTATCATGTGAGGTTACTTAAAAATAAAGTTATTGAGGGGTAGTTAATCCTTGCATACGCTCCTGATTTGTTCTGGCGCAGGTAAGCGGTGCGAAACCGGTGATAAACAGCTGTTGCTTAGCGTGGTGCGATTTCAGTTGCAGCGATGAATGATGCACAGCAAAAGCGATAACATGGGTGAATCACCCTCAAATTTCTGGAATAGAAATAATGCAATTGGCTTAGCAACAAACACGCGCACATAATGTTATTATAATATCATAGTATATTGTTAAATAAATAGAATTGGAATGCAGTAAAATTGAACAAGACGTAGGCCTTATAGAGTAAATTTTTAATTGTTATAGATAATTGTGTGGTCATACAATTATGATTGGTTGTATACACTTGAGTGCCCATAAAATGCACAATTTTAAACTTTATGCATCTGAATTTGTTTGAGTATATTTGTTAAATTTAAATACTATTAAAAGTTATTGGTAATGCATTTAAAATTTAATAAAACTGTGTGTAAAATTGTATTTAGGGCCTAGCTAAAAAAATAGGCGAATATAAAATTTTAAACGTGGTAGAGCCATGCTGCAGCTACATTAGTAATATAGTTGTAGCACGAATGGGTCGGCTCGACCGAAGAAGGACCACGCTCTCACAGAATACCAGCGTAAAATAGCAGTTTAACACTGCTGTGTTTTGTGTGGTGAGTGTAGAGAACCGGAGACCCTTTTTACTGGAAAAGAGGCATTCCATCTTAGTCCTCACAGGGTGACAACGCATCTGCATTTTGATTCGCAAACGAGGAATGATGTAGATGTCTATGGGCCACTGCAACCATTTACCATCAGGTGGGCTGTGTGCTCGTTTGTCACCCTATCCAACAAAAAAAAATAGGCAAATTGAAAATTTTGACGACTGGCGAGTAATATAACTATTGTATTATTGCGTTACTTGATTTTCTGGTCACACTAATCAAGGCCAGAATAGGAAATGGACAAAAAGGAACGGACTCACCAGATAATCGCGTATAGTTTGAGGCACAATCTAGATGCACGCGTTCATGTTGCTTGTAGAAATTGAGGTAAGACATATTCTTTGTCACATAATCGCTCGGTAAACAATTGCTAAAAAAAAATGTAAATTTCTTGCATATTTTAAGTTGAGAAGTGTAGCGGATCTGAACGCGTATTCGTAGGGTAAGCTTCGAAGACATAGGGACGAATTTTGTAATTAGTTATCTCCAATACGATGTAATTTGTCGACTATGGATAAGACGACTTAAATGGTCTGGCTGCACGATCCACAAAGTAATTAGCCGATCCCCTGGCACCTCGCGAGGATCTAAGCGCGGATGATAAGCGTGGCGTGGCGATGACCTAATAAACTACACCCTTGACCGGTGAGAATCTTTAGAATCCGATATTAATGTTGTAGGTCCTGTCACGGTCGCAACTTTTATACAATATGGTAGAAAGAAATAAAACTTCGAAGGAGTCTCAGTAATCTAATTTAATGTACTTTTTAACTTGTACACAATTATAAGAGTTAATATTATAAATTTGAGAACGTGCTAACAGTTTGAGGGTCGAAAAGGTAAAGGCACAAATTGTGTGTCCATTGGCCGTTACAATGACGACATATGAAAATGTATTGGATTGCTATTGGTGGAATAATTCACAATGTATATGCAATCTACAATGATATTTAAGTATGATATTAATATGGTGAAGTTATCTTTAACAGTTATTAATTTAACTAACACTTATTTGCACGTATGACTTAGAATATAATTATTATATAAACTAAACTTATATTTATAATAAAGTTCAGATATGTGAACGGCGTGAACAAACACATATCTTTTTTGTAATATGTAAAAGATAAAAATTGTTACTGTGGGTTATCCTTAAGAGATAAATATATACCATCCCGGACTTTTTATCGGTCTTTTTATCATATGTAATTCCGAAGTATATTGATTTAATCTATCTCGTAAGGTGTAGCCAGTGTTTGCGATTTTAGCGCACAAAAGTTACATCACATTATAAATCATTTAACTTATCAGCTTTTTTGTACCATAATAAGTATGTATT
Source organism: Parnassius glacialis (assembly GCA_033319125.1). Taxonomy (NCBI): domain Eukaryota; kingdom Metazoa; phylum Arthropoda; class Insecta; order Lepidoptera; family Papilionidae; genus Parnassius; species Parnassius glacialis. The sequence goes on from JAVANC010000004.1 coordinate 41,603,175, forward strand.
ATACACACAAACCTTTATCTTGAATCACTCTATCTATTGCTAAAACTGCATTAAATCCGTTAAATAGTTTAAAAGATCTAAGCTAATAGATAGCGGAAGCGACTTCATTTTATACTATGTAAAGAAGATTACACAGATACAATATATCTTTGTACTTGGCAGCATATATTTAGGTCCGAATTGCCTCTTGGCATTGGAGTGTAATTAATGGATTGTTCTTTTATTTTATTTTGTTTATCAAGTCCATTAAGGTTGATTTCTCACTATCATTATCACTCAGTGCAATCAACAATTAATTTACTTGTAGCTAATGTGGAATCGTCGAAATTTGGGCGGTGCTGCAGTCCCTTCAGCGGAGCCAAGTTGACTGTCGATATATCGAAGTGTTGAAGTGCTTGTACAGTAGAGCTACGATGGCTATCCGAGTACAGAACCAGAGTATGAAACCTATCCAATTGCAGAGAGGTGTAAGACAGGGTGACGTTATATCCCCGAAACTCTTCACCGCTGCATTGGAAGACGTTTTCAAGCTTCTGGACTGGAAAGGATACGGAATTAACATCAATGGCGAGTACATCACTCACTTTCGATTTGCCGACGATATAGTCCTTATGGCGGAATCGCTGGAGGACCTAAGCACTATGCTCAATGACCTCAATAGTGTTTCCCAACGGATAGGTCTTAAGATGAACATGGACAAAACAAAGATCATATTTAATGTCCATGTCACACCTATGCCGGTAGTTGTTGGGAACACTAAGCTCAAAGTTGTTGACGAGTATGTTTACCTGGGACAAATAGTCCGACTAGGTAAGTCCAACTTCGACCGAGAGGTCAATCGACAGATTCTACTCGGTTGGGCAGCGTTCGGAAAATTACAGCACATTTTCTCGTCAGGTATGCCTCAAAACTTGAAAACGAGACTGTACACCCAGTGCGTGGTGCCAGTGATGACATACAGAACTGAGACGTGGTCCTTCACTGCTGGCCGGATGAGGAAGCTCAAGGTCGCTCAGCGAGCTATGGAGAGGGCTATGCTTGGAGTTTCTCTGCGTGATAAACTCAGAAATGAGGATATCCGCAGTGAAACCAGAGTGACCAACATAGCCCAACGGATTAGTAAGCTGAAGTGGCAATGGGCCAGCCATATAGCTCGAAGAACCGACAACCGATGGGGAGGAAAGGTTCTCGAGTGGCAGCCTCGTACCGGCAGGCGAAGTGTAGGGCGTCCCCTCACTAGATGGAGTGACGACCTGGTAAGATATGCAGGAAGTCGATGGAAGCAGGTGGCTCAGGACCGTGCTTTGTGGCATTCTTTGGGGGAGGCCTATGTTCAGCAGTGGACTTGTGAAGGGCTGTAATGATGATGATGATTATAATGTGGAATCATTATGGTATGATATTAAAACAGATTCAGCTGTAAAATTTAGTAAAGATAGTAGTCGTAGTCTCTTCCCATTGGCATGAATGAATCAAGCATTAAGTTATTCTGCTGTTCCTCTGTATCCTCTGGAGCAAAAGATTTAGGAGTTTTCTGTTTCAGTTTACGATTTTCTGTTTTTTTACGTGGTAGAGCCATGCTGCAGCTACATTAGTAGTATAGTTGTAGCACGAATGGGTTGGCTCGACCGGGGAAGTACCACGTTTTCACAGAATACCCGCGTAAAATAACATCTTAACACTGCTGTGTTTCGTATGGTGAGTCTAGAGAGCCGGAGACCCTTTTTACTAGAAAAGAGGCCATCTTAGTCCTCACGGCTGACAACGCATCTGCATTAGCAAACAAGGATAGATGTAGATGTCTATGGGCTGCAGCAACCACTTACCATCAAGTGGAATGTGTGCTCGTTTGCCTCCCTTATTATGTAAAAAAAACACGCACAGACACACACAGTTTCATTTCATTTCATCAATATCGGTCCAGCTATTTAGGAGGAGTTCAGACACATTCAGCCATTGCTCGTTGACTAAGGCAGTACAGAGCATTTTCAACCGTGAGACCGTATGGATGGAAAAATAGCTCCATGGGAGGTTCAACAAGACTCTACATGAGCCTTCCGTAGATATGGTCGCCGTTAAAAATAAAGAAGGAAGGAAAAAAGTGTGTAAACAACATTGAGCTGTAAGCTAATGCTTAAAAGACATCGAATAAAGTCTTAATTAATGAATTTCATAATGTGTCAAACTTAAAAGTCAAAGAATAAGTCATTATTGAAAAAAAGAATCATCGTATATGCAATGGAAATAACAAGCTCCTAGATCATCTCGTATACATTTATGCAAATAAACATACATGAATACCGTCTACGGCGAAGCCACAAAGCGTTTTCTCTGTGATTCGAATGTGCAGCACCGAACAAAGAGAAATTTCCTTTTTTAGTTGACTTTTCTTAAGTAAAATCATTGCTTACGTATGCAGTTCGCAATATGTATTAAAATTGCCAAGTTAACAAATTCATCGTATGTTCGTCGTATGTAAACAAATTCATCGTATGTAAAACTTAAACGATAAAAATTAAATTTTTCTTATAATCACAAACTCAATTTGATGTAATATTTGTGTGTAAATGGTAAAACTTAGTCTTATAGTATGTGTAAATGGTAAATCTGAGACTAAGTTGAATTATGTAAAATGTTTCCTTTGTTAATAAACACGTCCACATCCATATTAATTACTCACATTTATATATTTATTACATAAGGGATTTTTGATCATTACAAAAAAGACACTAAAACTACTCAATAAGAAGGCAACGAATTGTTAAACATTTGATTTTCTAGTCCCCTAGCAGCAACAAAAATTTGAATAAATAACAGCTTTTCCAGCTTAGGTTTTGAAAATGCGTAAGAAATTAAAATACACATTCTTATAAAAATAATTTCCAGTAGAATTGTAGTCTAGTGTAGTTTTAAACACATAAACCGCTACAAACATACAGATTGTCAAATAGTCAAACGCCATTGAATTTTTCGTTTGCTAATTGTATATACCTCTAAATCATTAAAAATTAAAACTTGTTATAGAACTACATCGAATAAATTACAGCTGCCCTTACAAACGATTCAGATAATCAGATAATATTAATATGACAAGTTTTTGTTACTTGGATATCTCGGTTCACATATTAAGTCTCCTCAGGTAATGAAATAGGCAACAAAATTCTATACTTTCCTCGAATTTACCCACATTGTATATAGAATCACAAGCGAGCACACATTCATCCTGAAGATAAGTGGATGATGTGGCCCATAGACGTCTACATGTTTGTATCCTCGGTTAACAATGAAAATGCAGATGCATTATCACCGTTGAGGAGTAAAATGGAATGGCCCGTTGCCAGTTTAGAGATGCTCCTGTTCACAATACGAAACACTACAGTATTAAGCTGCTATTTCACGCTGGTATTTTGTAGAAGCGTGGTCACATTACTTACTATTGAACATTATTTTATTTAGTTGCGTAAAATACGATGAATTTGTTAACTTAACATTTATAATATTTATTGCAAATTGCATACGGAAGCAATGGTTTTGCTTAAGAAACGTGAACTTAAAATAAAAGTTCTCCTTGTTCGGTGCACATATTCGAATCACAAAGAAAACGTTTGGTGGCTTCGCCGTAGACGGTATTTATGTATGTTTATTTGTATAAATGTATACGAGATGATCTAGAACCTTGTTATTTCCATTACAGAGGCGATGCACTGTTACAGAATTATTTTTTTCAATAACGACCTGTTCTTTGACTTTTAAATTTGACTCATTATGAAATTCATTGATTAAGACTTTATTCAATGTCTTTTAAGCCTTAACTTACAGCTCAATACTGCCGACACACTTTTTTCCTTATTTCTTTATTTTTAGATCCACACTCGGATTTTTTCCCGAGTAATGGTCGCAGTTTACACACATAAATTCGCAAGCACAAACATTCAGAATAGTAAACCCATTATTTGTAGTCTTTGGTCAAATGGTGGCATTACATCGTATAACAAACTCACGAGTGTTAAATCAGTTAAATGGTTATTATTTAATTAAAATTGAATTGAAATAATTTTAGTCTTTTATCACTTTGTCGTAATGAGGTCTAATATCCTTCCACTCACCAGATGTCGCTAGTTGGAACTGAGGTGAACATATTTCTCACGCAGATGAGCACACAGCTCATGCTTATACAAAATGATACCTCAGTCCTGATTCTTTATTTACTCATCATTTTTAACTTTTTTTGATTCTTCTACTTTTTGGAATAACTGTAGCTTAGTTTATCCATTTCTAATTTATTTAATACAAAGTAATAGTAATATTTCAGAAAGAAACATTAATCTCCACACTTTTCTAACAGATTAACTTCCCCCACTATGAAACCTTACAAATATTTTACCTCATACCAAAGTGGCGCCGCTTATTCATTTTATTTAATTTTACCGCCTCCGTTACAGAAAAGAAGAGTGCCTTTATCAAATTGACCTTTGTATAGTACCTTTGTATGGTCAGTAATTTTAAATTTAATGTAATTAACATTCTTCTTTAAGTACTCTACAACAAATTAAACGAAACGACTGTTAAAGATTTTTTTGCGTTTAAGTTTGAATAATTTTTGAAGTGAAAACTTCTTTAGCGGCGTTGTGCACTTTTTTTGTAATGGGTAACAAATGTTAAACTCGCGTCAGGCCACGTGTCCTGATCGAAAATTCGTAAGACAGACGGAGAGTAGACAGCCGGCGCGGCGTAGGAGAGGAAGTAAGCTAGGTTTAATTAATTTTCATTTATTAATTAATATAATTTTATTATTAAGATTAGGTTTCGATCGAGTCTACTGTACTGCTTGACGAAATTATTAATATAGATACATATGTACTTACACATTATAGATGTAATATTTGTAATATGTTTATACTTTATAGCATTAACCTATATTTTCATAACATCACAATAAGCACATGTGCGGTGTAGGTTTACCAAACAAATAATTTGGAATGAAAATAAATGAAATAAGATAATAATAAATAATCACCGCCATTCCAAAATATTAAAAATGCACAACGTTAATATTCAAGTTTTCACTTCTGCCGGCACTCCCGGAGTGCAACCTGTCGTTTTTTATTTTTATTTTACTTTTACATGTACGCTTACTTAAAATTACTTATTTAGAGATTTGAGTGACTGTCTATAAGCCAAAGGTATATATTACGTATAATATGTACCACACTTTAAAACGAAACTATAATCATAACACTACTATAATTAAAACTATCATAACACAATCAACCACTTGCTCATAAAGATATATATATATATATATATATATATATATATATATATATAGTCTTCGAAGTCATTAAAAATATTTTAATTTTATACAACACAACAGACATATGTAGAAAATATTATACTAAAATCTTATTCTTATGATTAATTCTTGCCTTTCTGAAGTTATGCAGATATTATGGAGACAATTCTACCATATGCGTGCACTGCTTGTTAGCGAAAGCCAGTGTGTCTCCTCCGCCTTCCAACTCCTATAGTTGGCATCATTGCACAACTATTATACATTTTGAATCTGCTAGCCTATGCGTGCGCTGCTTGTTAGCGGGAGCCAGTGTGTCTCCTCAGCCTTCCAACCCCTATAGTTGGCAACATTGCACAAATATTATACATTTTGAATCTGCTAGCCTATGCGTGCGCTGCTTGTTAGCGGAAGCTAGTGTGTCTCCTCAGCCTTCCAACCCCCAGAGTTGGCAATAGTGCAAAAATATTATACATTTTGAATCTGCTAACCTATGCGTGCGCTGCTTGTTAGCGGAAGCCAGTGTGTCTCCTCAGCCTTTCAATCCCTATAGTTGGCAATAGTGCACAACAATTATAAATTTTGAATCTGCTAGCCTATTCGTGCGCTGCTTGTTAGCGGGAGCCATTGTGTCTCCTCAGCCTATAAACCCCTAGAGTTGGTAAAAGTGGACAACTATTATACATTTTGAATCTGCTAGCCTATGCATGCGGTGCTTGTTAGCGGAAGCCAGTGTGTCTCCTCAGCCTTCCAAATCCTATAGTTGGTAACAGTACACAACTATTATACATTTTGAATCTGCTAGCCTATTCGTGCGCTGCTTGTTAGCGGGAGCCAGTGTGTCTCCTCAGCCTTGCAACCCCTATAGTTGGCAATAGTACACAACTATTATACATTTTGAATCTGCTAGCCTACGTGTTCGCTGCTTGTTAGCGGGAGCCAGTGTGTCTTCTCAGCCTTTCATCCCCTATAGTTGGCAATAGTGCACAACAGTTATAAATTTTGAATCTGCTAGCCTATTCGTGCGCTGCTTGTTAGCGGGACCCTGTGTGTCTCCTCAGCCTTCCAACCCCTAGACTTAGCAATAGTGCACAACTATTATACATTTTGAATCTGCTAGCCTATGCGTGCGCTGCTTGTTAGCAGGAGCCAGTGTGTCTCCTCAGCCTTCCAACCCCTAGAGTTGGCAATAGTGCACAACTATTATACATTTTGAATCTGCTAGCCTATGCGTGCGCTGCTTGTTAGCGGGTGCCAGTGTGTCTCCTCAGCCTTGCAACTCTTAGAGTTGGCAACAGTGCATCATTATTATACATTTTGAATATATTATAGCCTACGTGTGTGCTGCTTGTTAGTGGGAGCCAGTGGGTCTCCTCAGCCTTCCGACTCCTATAGTTGGCAACAGTGCACAACTATTATACATTTTGAATCTGCTAGCCTATGCGTGCACTGCTTGTTAGTGAAAGCCAGTGTGTCTCCTCAGCCTTCCAACCCCTAGAGTTGGCAACAGTACACAACTATTATACATTTTGAATCTGCTAGCCTATGCGTGCGCTGCTTGTTAGCGGGACCCTGTGTGTCTCCTCAGCCTTCCAACCCCTAGGGTTGGCAATAGTGCACAACTATTATACATTTTGAATCTGCTAGCCCATTCGTGCGCTGCTTGTTAGCGGAAGCCAGTGTGTCTCCTCAGCCTTCCAACCCCTATAGTTGGCAACAGCACACAACTATAATACATTTTGAATCTGATAGCCTATGCATGCGCTGCTTGTTAGCGGAAGCCAGTGTGTCTCCTCAGCCTTCCAACCCCCAGAGTTGGCAATAGTGCAAAAATATTATACATTTTTAATCTGCTAACCACTGCGTGCGCTGCTTGTTAGCGGGAGCCAGTGTGTCTTCTCAGCCTTTCATCCCCTATAGTTGGCAATAGTGCACAACAGTTATAAATTTTGAATCTGCTAGCCTATTCGTGCGCTGCTTGTTAGCGGGACCCTGTGTGTCTCCTCAGCCTTCCAACCCCTAGACTTAGCAATAGTGCACAACTATTATACATTTTGAATCTGCTAGCCTATGCGTGCGCTGCTTGTTAGCAGGAGCCAGTGTGTCTCCTCAGCCTTCCAACCCCTAGAGTTGGCAATAGTGCACAACTATTATACATTTTGAATCTGCTAGCCTATGCGTGCGCTGCTTGTTAGCGGGTGCCAGTGTGTCTCCTCAGCCTTGCAACTCTTAGAGTTGGCAACAGTGCATCATTATTATACATTTTGAATATATTCTAGCCTACGTGTGTGCTGCTTGTTAGTGGGAGCCAGTGGGTCTCCTCAGCCTTCCGACTCCTATAGTTGGCAACAGTGCACAACTATTATACATTTTGAATCTGCTAGCCTATGCGTGCACTGCTTGTTATCGGAAGCCAGTGTGTCTCCTCAGCATTCCAACCCCTAGAGTTGGCAACAGTACACAACTATTATACATTTTGAATCTGCTAGCCTATGCGTGTGCTGCTTGTTAGCGGGACCCTGTGTGTCTCCTCAGCCTTCCAACCCCTAGAGTTGGCAATAGTGCACAACTATTATACATTATGAATCTGCTAGCCCATTCGTGCGCTGCTTGTTAGCGGAAGCCAGTGTGTCTCCTCAGCCTTCCAACCCCTATAGTTGGCAACAGCGCACAACTATAATATATTTTGAATCTGCTAGCCTATGCATGCGCTGCTTGTTAGCGGGAGCCAGTGAGTTTCCTCAGCCTTCCAATCCCCAGAGTTGGCAATAGTGCAAAAATATTATACATTTTGAATTTGCTAACCTATGCGTGCGCTGCTTGTTAGCGGGAGCCAGTGTGTCTCCTCAGCCTTCCAACCCCTATAGTTGGCAAAAGTGCACAACAATTATAAATTTTGAATTTGCTAGCCTATTCGTGCGCTGCTTGTTAGCGGGAGCCAGTGTGTCTCCTCAGCCTATCAAACCCTAGAGTTGGTAATATTCCACAACTATTATACATTTTGAATCTGCTAGCCTATGCATGCGCTGCTTGTTAGCGGAAGCCAGTGTGTCTCCTCAGCCTTCCAACCCCCAGAGTTGGCAATAGTGCAAAAATATTATACATTTTGAATCTGCTAACCTATGCGTGCGCTGCTTGTTAGCGGGAGCCCTTGTGTCTCCTCAGCTTTCCTACCCCTAGAGTTGGTAACAGTGCACAAATATTATACATTTTGAGTCTATTCCAGACTTTTCTTGAGTAAAACTTCTTCCACAATCATTTCAAAATGGTCATAAGTAGCACAGGCCCCCTGTAAACACCTACAACAATGAGGTGCTCGAGCTCGACACAAGCCATTTCTATAGTTCATTCAACAGAGAGGCTCACAATATCCTTACGTTCTTTATATAATAATGACTTATCTGCTAATATTATGGAGCCATCACGTAAACTTTTTTCTCTATTGAAGGAACTGTCCACCTGTTGATTTCTGAAATTAAACATGAAATTATAATCTTTTAGCCAATGTTCAGTAATACAAAGGATGTGTATATTGTTACTATTTAAAAACAATTCAACTTCCAATTCTTTGCCCAACATGCCTTGTATATTTTGATGCACCAGGTGTAAACAATTTTTATTACTTATTTGTGGGCTGTATTCAAAATTAATTAAACTCTTATTATTGCTAGAGATTGCCTCTATTGTCTCATTCACTAAATTAAATTAGTTGGAACTGATTCCAAATTAAATGTCAAATGATTATGCTCAATAAAAGCAGTCTTGGTAGCCAAAAACTTGGCTGAGTTAAAAAGTAAATAATAAGATAGCACATTTGCTATCAGTCTTAAATAATATTTGGATAGGTAATACCTATCTTTTGTCCAAAACTTTTTTATTAAATTATTTATGTCAATAACATGAAATTTATGATTATTATCATTACAATTATATGTCAAATTTAAATTATTATTAAATATTAAATTATGCATTTGTATATTTAAATTATGTCTTAAATTATTTTCCTGTGGCAATCCCTGTATATAAGGCAGTGTAAACAAGACAATTTTGTGTACATTTAAGTTATTAAGTTGTTCAATATATCTTAATAATTGTTTGTTGTTTACACTGCCTCTTCTACCAACAATAATTATTATTGTACTATTTGGGCAAAATTTAGTAACAATAATTTTATTTAGGATGTCACTAAAAGATGCTCCAGGCATGCAGCAATTTGTAACTTTTTGTCCCTTTAAAGAGTTATTTAAAGTTATGCCTAGATTTTTTCCCATGTCATCACTATAAACAATTATATTATTTTTAGTAATATTTGAGTTATTTATTATTTTAATATTCTCTGCTATGGCACTGTCATAGAGTTTTGGTGGTGGTATAATATTATCAGCACACACTGACTTTGAAGATTCTGGTATTAAGCGCTGACACTCACATTGATATTTAACTAAGGAGTCAAACCGCTCCTCATTATATTTACAAGTCTTTACCAGATTATCCATAGCCAATATGTGTTCTTTTATTTCATTTTGGGCTGATTTATATTTATTGGACACAGTTTGAAGGGAGTTCATAAGTGATAATATTTCTGATTTAAGGCACTCTACTTCAGTCTCATAACATTTTTTTATGTTATCCACCTCAATTGAACACAAATTAAGTTCACATAACAATGCTTGCTTTTCTTTACATACGTAAGACGACATGTTTTCCTTTCAAATTGTACTATTTCTAGTTATAAAATTATACCGAAACATTAATGAAAAAAAAAAAGATATCAAATACGAAAAATGCCGCTCACCTTAAAAGTACGCAGTATCTTTTAATTAAATCTAAACAAATCTGTAATACAAACTAGCCGTTGATAAAAAAAATGTAAGGAGTATAAACAAAGTTAAACCTAGTAAATATCAAACTATATCTTAAGATTACTGATAAATATTTAAGTTATTTCTAAAGAAAGTAAAATAAGGAATATGAATCATTATTTACGTTTATTACTCTATAGGAAGTGGACAAATTTTATTAACTGGTCGCTTCAAATATGTTTTCCCAATTTGGAGAGTTACAACACGCGTAATCCCATCAGAGCCTGGATGCAGACGGTGTACACGCGCAAGTCGCCATTGTAAAGGTGGAAGGTTGTCATCGCATACTACCGCAATCATGCCTTCACGGACCGGATTTCCACGATTGGTGAACCATTTGCCACGTTGTTGAATTTCATGCAAATACTCTAAGCTCCATTTATTCCAGAAATGTTGAACCGATTGTTGTATCAAACGCCACCTGAATAATATACCCGGATTTTCATCCACAAGTGAAACGTCGGGAATAACTGTTAACGGTTCACCTATCAGAAAGTGAGACGGAGTTAAAGGGAGGGCATCCTGCGCATCGGAGCTTAATATGCATACTCGTAGCGGACGGAGTTTAGCACTGCCTCTATTTGACATAATAGGGTATGCATCTCGTTATGGGTTAGGATACGAGGACCTACTACCCGATGAAAATGGTGTTTAAAACTTTTGACGCCCGCTTCAAAAAGGCCACCAAAATGACTTGTGGTGGCTGAAAATGCCATGTTATTCCTTCTTCCAGAATCTTATTCAAGGCGCGCCTTGCACAGTGTCATTCTGTAGGAAGGTATACAGGTCCTTTAGGTTTAGGTTCACAGCCGATGAAATTCTTACCGCAATCGGAATAAATATCCTTGCATAAACCTCGGCGAGACGTGAAGCATCGTAGTGCCGCTAAGAAACCCTCTGTTGTAAGTTCCGAAACTATTTGAGGTGTATGGCCTTAACGCACATACATACAAATACACTGACGTAACATTTTACGATTTCTGCACTTCGCACTTTGTTAGCTCGAACGTAAAAAGGACCAGCGAAATCAACGACGGTTTTAAGAAAGGGCCGTTCGGGTCGCAAACGTGATAAGATCCAATATTTTTGTAGAAGTATGAATTGTGTACTTTGCGCACCGGCATGCAAGTGAGATACGTGAGTCTAATTAATAATTAGAATCGATAACGGATGTTTTTTAGGTAAGATTAGTTGGTGTTTTGATTAATTTGGTAAAAGGGACTTATGTATCCTCCCACCTACGCGAAGAAAATTGTTTGTGTCAATAAAGGGATTTAAGCGTCTTAATTGATTTGACAGGAGTTTTCTCTTGGAAAGGTTGTAAATGTTATCACGAAAAACGGATTGTTGTACAGGAAATACGAGTCGATTCAAAGTAAAATTGAACTCGGTTACGGAAATGTGTTTAGAAAGAGAAGTTTGAACCTTCTTACATTTTTTATAGAAACGGAACAATAAAGCAGTGACACGGAACAGTTTACCCAGGGATGAATTATTATGATATAATTTCTATATCTTCGTTGGTGGAAGAAGAAGTACATGGATTGAAAACAATTGCAATGTTACGTTTTTCTTCTTGTGTCTGAGTAGCTTTGAAAACTGGCAAGTAGCCCCATTCTTTTGTAAAAAGTGAGGACCGCGGAACCATATGATGTGATGTAAAAAATTGGCGGGAAGCATTCCGCGAGAAGCCGCGTCTGTCGGATTGTCTGCAGACGGAACATGCCGCCAACGGCAATACGGAATATTACTTATAATTTCTGTTATGCGATTGGAAACAAAGGTTTTCCACTCATGTGGCGAAGAACGCAACCACGCTAGTATCACAGATGATTCCGACCATGCGTATATCTGATCGCGAGGTATGCGATTCCCATAAATATTTAAGGTAGATTTCATTAATCTAGATAATAATAGGGCTGCCATAAGCTCTAGGCGCGGTATGGACATACGTTTAGTAGGCGCCATGCGTGTTTTAGCTAAAAGAAGGTAAGTGTCCATTGCACCCATGTCTTCCCGCACGCGAAGATAGACGCATGCGGCATACGCTTTCTCGGATGCATCTGAGAGACCATGAAGTAGTATAGAATGAGCGTGGGTAAATACATGTCACGGAAAAGTAACTTTCGATAAGAGTGGAAGTTCGTTAGTAAAACTGGCCCATGAATTTATTATATTTTGGGGTGGGTGATCGTCCCAATCTACACGTGCTATCCGCAACAACTGGATTAAATTTTTAGCAAAAATGGTGACTGGCGAAAAAAGGCTAAGTGGGATATAAATTCTAGCAATTTCTGAAGGAATCGAACGCTTGGTACATTTGTTAGAGGTAATTTGAATGAATGAATTGAAGACCAAGTACTTTAGTTTTCATGTCATTTTCCATCTCCGCAAAAGGTATGTTATGGTGCCGCTCACCATTAGAACTTGTGGGCTGAACCGCAGCGAGTAATGCAGGTGAGTTACTGTGCCACTTGTGAAGAGTGAAGCTGGCAGCCTGACATATACTTATTAACTCCTGTTGTAGAGCAAGAGCTTCTGCCTCCGTATTGTTATCTGACACTATATCATCTACGAATATGTCACCTTTTATGACTTGAGAAGCACGTGGAAAATGAATGGCTTCATCAAGCGCAAGCTGTCGCATTGTACGAAGTGCGAGGTAAGGCGAGGATCTAATTCCGAAAGTTACAGTACGAAGGCGATAGTCACGTATAGGTTCGTCAGGAGAAGTGCGCCATACGATACGCTGAAAATCCCTATCTGTGTCACGGACTAAAATGTTGCGGTACATCTGTTTAATGTCAGCTGTGAAGGCAATAGAATGAATTCGAAACTTCAGTAGAACGTCGACTATATCCAGATGAAGTTTGGATCCTGTAAACTAAACATCATTCATGGAATTCCCATGGGTAGTCTTACAACCTGCATCGTATACCACTCGCATTTTTGTTGTTTCGCTAGATTCCTTCACCACGCAGTGGTGCGGAATATAATAGGAGCTACCAGATTTAGGTGAAAGGCTATTACAAGGTTCCATGTGATCAAGGTCCAAGTACTCCTGGAGGCATGCATGATAGCTATATTCCAGTGGCGGATTGTGTTCAAGCTTGTATTCTAATCTGCGAAATCGAGCGATAGCAATGTCACGTGACACACGAAGGGGCAAGGCGTCAGGCTTGAAAGGCAGAGCGACTACATATCGTCACACAAAACTTCGTCGGGAGTGAAGAGACCTTTGTTCTGTAATTGATTCTATTTCCCAAAAGCGTCGGAGATCAAATTCAACGTTAACTGAGCTGTGAAACTCTTGAACTGGGAATAAAACGGGTGAATGAATATTAAAATCTAGCTTGCGTAGCAGTAAATATCCAAAAATACTATTTATTGCTATGGGAGTATCAGGCGCTCCCGTCACCGTATTGTTTAATAGAATTTGGGGAAGTATGTCCGCTCCAAGTAACATTTCTACGGGTTGTGGTGTGAAGAAATCGGGATCAACCAACGTCAAATTTTTAATGTGTGACCATTCCTTATAAGGTAATAAACAAGAGGGCATTTGTGTAGTAATAAGCTTCTGTAAGATTAAGGCATCGATTTGTACCGAAGGTTGTGTTTTATTTTTTGGTGTAATATAGCACGAAACTAAACCCATTGGATAAACTGGTTTCTTTTTATTAATTCCGTAAACAGGAGGAATATTGACATGTTTTCTCGCTAACGTGTACAATGTGTAACGTTGTACGCACGCCTCACTAATAAAAGAAACCTGGCTTCTCGAATCTATGAGACAACGCACGGTCGATCGCTTATGGTTATTTACCTAAACATCGATGAGCGCTGTTGACAGTAACACTGTACTCGTTCGTACTGACGGAGCAGAACTAGATTGCGCGCTAGCGTTGCGAGTCCTGTGATTTATCGACGTCATAACCAGCTGACAATCGCTCGAAGTGGCGGGATCGTACGCTGTAGGAGGGAGTGAAGCGGAGCTGTCATGCGGATCAGCTGTCTCGGTAGCACCTACATATTAAGATTGATCATCGAAATGAATTAGTGTATGATGATGTTTGTTGCACGTCCGGCACATAAAATTTGATCTGCATTGCTTAACGTCGTGTCCAACGCGTAAACAATTAAAGCAAACGTTTTTACCACTAATAAATGTATGGCGCTCCGTGGGTGATAAGTTCAAAAACGTCGGACATTTAGTTAGTGTATGTTGGGCGTCACAGCATATACAATGGAAATATTTAACACTCGGAAATTTGCTTGGAATATTATATGCAGACTCTGAGACAGGCTGTGATGTGTTGTTTCCTATAAATATACGGCGTGCGCCCGGAGATGCCGTCGTGCGGCTACCGCCATTGCCTGATGGTGCGTTTGATTCTGATTGATCCTCGTGTGAGATCACAAATCTGACCGAAATTAGAGTGAGAAATTTTGCTTGCGGACAATTCCCGCTTCAAAAAGGATATTAGTGTGTTGATATCAGGAATTTCTGACGGTGATTTTAATGATAACTCAAAACATTTGCGGATAGATGAGGGAATCTTTCTCAGTAAAATCGTTAATAAGATAAAACTCCATTCGTTTGTAGGAAATTTCACAAGTGCTTTAATGTTTTCTTGGTAAATGTTTAGTAAGTTACGTAAGCTGATTGTTAATTTTTCTGAACAAGGTTCAACATCGAGAATTTTGTCGAGATGAGTGGAAGCTATAATTCTTTTGTTCTCATAACGCGAAATTAATACATGTATGCTACAGAATAGTTTGCGTCGGTAATGGGAATTGATTTAAATAAATTATAAGGTTCAGTTTTAAAGTAAGGAGTAAATATCTGAATTTCTCCGCATCCGTGTAGGCATTATTGTTATGTACGAGTGAAATGTATAAGTCATAAAATGAATTCCAGTCAGTACTATTACCCGAGAAGCTGGGCAAGGGAATTTTAGGTAATTTTGGATTCAGGGATTATGCAAACGATTCGGAGTTAAAAGACCTACTTATACGCCTGACTTGTTCGTCATCTTGTTTTAATTTGCTCAGATGCGTGACAATAGCGTAGCATGCGTCATCAAAATCGTTACGAATTTTAATTTGTTCATCTTTGTTGAACATTTTTGTCTTTATTTGACATTGTTCAATTTTAGTTTGTATTTTACTAAACTTTCTTTGTTGTGCAGTAAGATCTTTAGTTCGCGAACAGAACCTTTGTTCATCGGTCGTTGCGAAGTGTAATGTTCTTTTTAAATCATCTTATATAATATCGCGTTCGAACATGTCCTGCTCGCATGAAACATCACACATAAATTCTTCAACTTTCCGGGATCCGGCATTGTACGTTGCAAAGATGGCCTATACGACACGTCGGTGAAAGTACGTATGTACGTTAAATTTAAAAATTTAAAGTGTTTGTGAAACTTAAGATAACACTCTTACTAAGACAGCACGATTTGAAAGAAAAGATTTGGCTTGCAAGGATCAAAAATTAATTATGTTATATACACATAAGACCTGACAAACACTCACCTGGGTAATTTCTGAGCAGCCCGAAGTTTACCGGGCCAGGTGTGATGTATCTTCTGGCCAAATGTGTCCACTATGGTTCTTTTATCCACAAGTCAGGTATGGAAAACTGCCTTTGTATTCGATGAAGCAGGGGAATGAGATCTTATCTACTGCTGGGAACGGAAAGCGCACGTAATGTGTACCGTCAAAAGCGTTAGTGCTTGCGTTGACGAGGAAGTTGGCCGTTACTAGCGGTCGTTGCGGGTGTTATTGAAAGGGTTGCTCGCTTCAAAGTTAAAAGATTGCTTGCCAGTAAGAAAAAATACCCCATATCCTCCCGTGGGTGTCGCAAAAGGCGACAAAGTGAAACAGACAGGAGATGGGCAGCAGCATCTTCCTGATAACAACAAACTTACAATAAAAAAACTGCGGTTGCCAACCCGCTCGCCAAGCGTGGCAACTATGGCAAATATCCCCCCTATGATGAGAGCAAGAAAGAGACGGCCCCCAGTCCCCGGCGGCCCTGCTATTCCTGGCTACAGTGGCGGCCATGGTAACGGCGGGGCAGGGGGTGCTAAGAATCTCCGGTGGAGGTTCGGTTGCTACCTTAGACGACTCGACCTGGCAACGTACAACGCATGCACCCTGAGGACGACGAGAAGATCGTGGAGCTGAAAGATGAGATAGACAAGTTGCGCTGGCATATTATAGGATTATCCGAAGTCCGAAGAGAGGGGGAGGACACGGTAATCCTCGAATCCGGCAACTTGCTCTATCACCGGTAGGGCGACCATCTGTCCCAAGGAGGTCTCGGATTTATCGTCTACAAGTCTCTCATTAACAACGTTGTAAAGATCGGGAGTGTGTCGACGAGGGTTGCGTACCTTATACTCAGAATCACCAAACGGTATTAGCTGAAGGTCATACAGGTTTACGCACCAACCTCGGCACACCCCGATGAGGAGGTGGAGGAAATGTATGAGGATATCTCTGTGCTCCAAAACCGAATATACGGTGTTAATGGGAGACTTCAATGCAAAACTAGGCACAAGAGAGAACGGTGAGCTGAAAGTAGGGAAATTTGGAATAGGGCAACGTAACCCAAGGGGCCAGCAGCTGGCCGACTTCATGGAGAAAGAGGGACTCTTTATGATGAACTCTTTCTTCCAGAAGCGGCCCCACAGGAAGTGGACCTGGTCGAGCTACGACGGTTCGACAAAAAATGAGATTAACTTCATTATGACGACCAGACGACAACTGTTCAGTGATGTCTCCGTGATCGCGAGGGTGAAAACTGGTAGCAATCACCCAATGGTTAGAGGCACACTGACCCTAAACGTTAAGTTGGAGAGTTCTCGTCTAATGAAGTCAACGCTCCGTCCCCCTCGTGCTCTGTTCCAAAGTCCCGAAACCTTTCAGCTCGAGTTACAAAACCATTTTCAGTGCCTAGAAGACTGCAATGAAGTGGGCGATATGAATGACAAGCTCGTGGAAACTGTCCATGCGGTCGGAGCTAAGTTCTGCAAGACCCGCCGCAGAAGAACACAAAAACTCTCCGATCACACTCTTAATCTCATGGCTGTTAGACGGGAGATGAAGCTACATTCTTCAACAGACTTGACAGCATACAGGCAACTGAACAGACAGATCTCCAAATGCATGCGGCGGGACTTACGCAACTTCAATACAGCTCGTATTTAAGCAGCGATCGAGCGGAACCAAGGCTCCAAAGTCTTTGCCAGAGATCTGTCTGCCAGAAAGAGCCAACTGTTAAAGCTAAAGACAGAATGTGGCAGCATCGTTTCCGGGACACCTGAGATTTTGGGTGAGATTGAGAGGTTCTATGGGCAGCTGTACACGTCATCGTTGGAGCCACACGCAAGTGTGAGTAACGATCCAAGAGCGAGTCTTATCCGACACTATTCCGAAGATATCCCGGACGTCAGTCTGAGCGATATTAGAATGGCTCTCCAGCACCTTAAAAACGGCAAGGCCGCAGGAGAGGATGAAATTACAGCGAAGCTTCTGAAAGCGGGTGGAAGACCGGTACTTTGAAGTCCTTCTGAAGCTCTTTAATTCCGTCCTCCATGGTGGCATTACACCGGAGGCGTGGAGCTGAAGTGCGGTGGACTTGTTCTTCAAGAAAGGTGACAACGCTCTCTTGAAGAACTACAGACCGATTTCTTTTCTGAAATAATAAGTGACATTTTTGTGTTCTAATGTGTTGATCAGTGTTGCAGTTTGCTCCGAATATTGTGTCGTCGACAAGATTGGGGTTTGATGTCGAGGGATTCGTAGAAGTCTCTACAAAAATGATCAATGAGGAAGATGTTGTGACGGCTAATCGAACATGGTCAGGTACGGCCGAGCGCTGGTAAGATTGAGCCTACACCGCTACAGACGGTAACTTATCGGCTGATCTTACGGCAGGGCAATTTAAGCGGTCGCCGAACAAATGGTGCTTTGGCGCTGTAAATTGACGTCTGAGGTCGGCTTTCGTAGATTTTGCGCAGTTACCTTCTTCCCTTTGAAATGTTGTGGTATTTGCCTCTACACATAGTTTGTTATTTTTTGCAATGTTTTCAAATGTCATACTGTTGCCGTTTCTTAAGAGAATATGTGATGAATTTTGGAAGCTCGGAATTCCATGGTTCGCTACACATTTATTTCGATTTCTTTTAATTTTACAAAGTAGTGCAACGATTCGCTAGAGCTAGTACGGCTACGGCGCGACGGCTCGCTGGCGCGATTGTGGCACGAACGCAGCAGAACGAAAAGCTGTACTTGAAAAAAAAAGAGAAAATAGAAAAGCTACAGACTAATCATTCCGATCTCGCATAAAGTTGATTAAAGTTTTATGGGGCTAACTGCCGGAACAAAACTGATTGTCACCCAAGTCTGAAGGGTCAATATAGAATCAAGGGTCAGACGCTGTTATGTCAGGATAGTCGAACGATGTTTTTTTGTCTACAGATAACTAAAATTGTGATAAAGCGCGTGCGAGGGCGCACGCATGTCAGTATGGCCGTGACGGGACCAGCACCATTGCACGTGCGGCGCGGTAGCCGTCGGTGCATTTAGACAGAATTCTTGTAAATAACACGTGTTCCGCACACCTGCACCATTGCACCTGCAGTGGCACTCGTTTTGCTTGTATAAAACGGACGGCGCGGCCGCCGTTAGGACAGTCTTGGCTCTGACGTGGAACGGTGCGCTTGTCGTATTCCGTTACTAGTTTGTCCTCGACTCGTTGGATAATTAATTCGTGTAAACGAATTAAGTATTATTCCTAACTACAAAATTAGTCTCTGTACTATACTCAATTACCCTTTCTACATATATAAAAAACACGCCGCCTCCAAAGAAATTGTTGAGAGCACTCTTAAGTATTATATTTTCTACGTGCTCAGTGATAAAGGAAAATATCGTGAGATAGATAAAGAGTAAATATTATATAAACAAATAATATAAAATAAGTATTTCAACAAGCGCTAAGGCGTTGCGGCGGACTCTTTCCTGCTCCAAGAAAACCCTGACAGAAATGGTACATATTAATTCTTACCTTAATATACGCGATAAAGTCCGTTAAACTAGTTTTATGTATATAATAATTGTTACACTAAGTGTTTACACTATACTCGTACAGAGAAAATGGCTACGACGAAATGTGTCTTTGGTGGATTTATGTTTAGTATATTTTATTAAATTTTCGAACTTTGATAATGAGATTATTTATGTGTTAAACTGAAAGACATATCACAACATTATGGCTGTTAATATATTTTAAGAATTACACACATTGCTATATGAGTTATTACCCCTAAGAATAATATTATAACTGTCAACAGCGATTAATAACACATTTAAAGGAGAGAAAACACAATATGCCTTTTTGCATCGCCCTATTCGATAAAAGTAAGGAATTGTATCGGATGAACTCGTATGTAATATTATTGTAAGCTTTAAGTAACACTATGTCTTATCCCAATACATTTTCATCCAATTTTTATTCTTCATGCATGCAAATTGACAGACAAACAGCCTATGTAGTCTATTTGCCTGTATCTGTTTGTAGCTTTTCAAAAAAGTTTTTATTATACCAATTAAATTAAAAAAAATATTCCACAGGGAAAGTGCCTTTCCAATTCATACGAAAATTGATGACGTAGAAATTGTTGGCATCGACGACAAGTATAAAGGAAAAAATAGATAACAAACACGCGGGCTTTTGGAGCCATAGTTCCTTTGTGGCGTTGAATTGAATAGCCGATTCTTGCCTTTGTTATTTTAGTAACGAATACCCAAAAAGTTTTTCATCCACGAAATTGTTTTTGGAAATATTGCGTGTATTTTTAACAACATTTAAATATTGCGATTGTTCAAATAAATGAAATAAGCGCGATCTTAAGAAATCTTAAAACGCTGGAATTTCTCAGACTTAGATAGAGAACAGCATCGTTATCACTGCGAGGGTTACTGGCTCTTAGTCCACTAGCTCACCTAGCCAGTTAAGTATTGGTATCTAAATCTTTCAAGCAATGATCACAAGGCGACACATTCCTTGAAAGGCCTGAAAATACTCATTTAATGTAATTTATTATACCAGTTTCTCCCTTCTAAAATTTCTTATGAAACCTAAAAACTCCACCCGGATATCGCATTGCGTGCAATAGCAATATTTTTAATTGCTTTATTTTTTAATGTGTTACATCTTTGCTTTCGCTTTTTGTGGGAGTGATTTTAGGACAAGCGACGGAATAGTGTCCCAGGAAACCGGGGAAGCGTGCGCTATTTGATTTGACCAATGATAGCGCGTGGTGTTAGAGTTGGCCGTCAGATGGTACCAAAGTAGTAGCCTAGTCATAAAGTTTTATAAGTTATTATGAAAAGGCTGAAAAAGACCTTTCTAAGGTTTTTCGATGGCTTAGACGTAATCTACTAACACTGAATTTTAATAAAACTAACTATCTGTGCTTCACTATAGATAAGAAAACACAGCCCTCTATTGAAACTCCACGAAAAGTTCATCAACGTCATGATGCGGATTTTTTCAATTGTAACTATAAAAAACTTGAGCGAGTACATTAAAAAAAATATCTTGTAATAATTTTTAACCAACATCTTTCATGGATTAACCATATAGAATACGTAAACGGCAGAATTCGTTATACCTGAGGTACATGTAACGGGGACTCTTTAGTTTGACCGGCGGTTGCTATAGAGATGCTCAGGTGTGGAAGGTGTAAAAAAATGACCGAAAAAAAATCGTGAAATAAATAAGTCTGCTGCTTTGAAATCTTGAAATATTCAATAAAATTTACTGAAAAGTAACATTGGCAGAGACTTATGGCGGTCCCACGGTCATGGCATATAGGTTGACAAGTACAATTTTTTCTTTATAATTTACGTTATTTCAATATATCTGCAATCTATATATATATTGTTGATAATATTATTTGACATAAATATTTTGCATGGCAGACAAATACCGAGTGTTTGTGAAACGCTCCCGAAAACGAAGACAGATGATAGTACTAAGGATCCCTTTGATGATGGGTCAAAAATAAATTCAATCCTGATGAAAAAAAATCATATTTTTTACAACAACATTTAACATGATGGCGCGTATTTGTTGGAACGGTCAACGGTTTAAAGTCTCGTTTTTCTTGGAGCAGGAAAGAGTCCGCCGCAACGTCTTAGCGCTTGTTGAAATAATTATTTTATTATTTTATTTTATTAATGTTTCGGTGTAATTTTATAACTAGAAATAGTACAATTTGAAAGGAAAACATCTCGTCTTACGTAAAACATTTCGAATAAATATTTTTTCTTCGAATTCTTTTACTGGCAAGCACTCTTTAACTTTGAAGCGAGCAACCCTTTTTTCAACTACACCCGCAACGACCGCTTGTAACGGCCAACTTCCTCGTCAACGCAAGCACTAACGCTTTTGACGGTACACATTACGTGCGCTTTCCGTTCCCAGCAGTAGATAAGATCTCATTCCCCTGGTTCATCGAATACTAAGGCAGTTTTCCATACCTGACCTGTGGATAAAAAAACAATAGTGGACACATTTTGCCAGAAGATACATCACAACGGGCCCGGTAAACGTCGGGCAGCTCAGAAATTACCCATGTGAGTGTTTGCCAGGTCTTATGTGTACATAACATAATTATTTTTTGATCCTTGCGAGCCAAATCTTTCCTTTCAAATCGTGCTGTCTTAGTAAGAGTGTTATCTTTAGTTTCACACACACTTTAAATTTTTAAATTTAACGTACATACGTACTTTCACCGACGTGTCGTATAGGCCATCTTTGCAACGTAAAATACCGGATCCAGCACGAGTTGAAGAATTTATGTGTGATGTTTCATGCGAGTAGGACATGTTCGAACGCGATATTATTTTAGATGATTTAAAAAGAACATTACAGTTCGCAACGACCGATGAACAAAGGTTCTGTTCCCTAACTAAAGATCTTACTGCACAAAAAAGAAAGTTTAGTAAATTACAAATTAAAATTAAAAAATGTCTAATAAAAACAAAAATGTTCAACAAAGATGAACAAATTAAAATTCGTAACGATTTTGATAACGCATACTACGCTATTGTCACGCATCTGAGCAATTTAAAACAAGATGACTAACAAGTCAGGCGTATAAGTAGGTCTTTTAACTCCTAATCGTTTGCACAATGCCTGAATCCAAAATTACCTAAAATTCCCTTGCCCAGCTTCTCGGGTAATAGTACTGACTGGAATTCATTTTATGACTTATTCATTTCACTCGTACATAACAATAATGCCTACATGGATGCGGAGAAATTCAGATATTTTTTCCTTACTTTAAAAAATGAACCTTATAATTTATTTAAATCAATTCCCATTACCGACGCGAACTATTCTGTAGCCTTACAGGTATTAATTTCGCGTTATGAGAACAAAAGAATTATAGCTTCCACTCATAAAATTCTCTATGTTGAACCTTGTTCAGAAAAATCAACAATCAGCTTACTTAATAGATTAAACATTTACCAAGAAAACATTAAAGCACTTGAAGTCATGAAATTTCCTACGAACGAATGGAGTTTTATCTTATTAACGATTTTACTGCGAAAAATTCCCTCATCTATCCGCAAACGTTTTTAAGTTATCATTAAAATCACCATCAGAAATTCCTGATATAAACACACTAATATCCTTTTTGGGGCGGGAATTGTCCGCAAGCGAAATTTCTCACCCTAATTTCGGTCAGATTACTAAACATGAGGGTCAATCAGAATCAAAGATAATCAGGGCCAAGTCAAAACCTTTTTCAAGAAATATTAATAACTATCTTAACATTTTATTAGGTTGAATATGAATATCTAATGACCCCCTTTTTTAATGATCTTCATTATAATACCACATTACCATTATCATATACCAGCTGATTAGTGACCGCCAATACGGTTTTCGCCGGGGTCGATCAGCTGGTGATCTTCTGGTCTACCTGACCCATAGATGGGCGGAGGCAGTAGAGTCCAAGGGGGAGGCGTTGGCCGTTAGTCTGGACATTGCGAAGGCCTTCGATCGGGTTTGGCACAAAGCGCTTCTTTCGAAGCTCACTTCCTTTGGGCTTCCCGAGAAATTGTGCGATTGGATCACCAGCTTCCTTGCAGATCGGAGCATCAAGGTCGTTGTAGACGGTGCATGTTCTGACTACAAGCCTATTAACGCTGGTGTTCTACAAGGCTATCAGTGTGCTATCACCAACGCTGTTTCTTCTGCATATCAATGATATGTTGCTAACTGGTAACATTCATTGCTATGCGGATGACAGCACTGGTGATGTTCTATACACCGGCCGTGCTAATATTTATCAGGAAAACGTCTCCGAGTACCTGAACAAACTTGTGTCTGAAGTCGAGTCTTTGCTGGACAAAGTCTCGGACTGGGGGTGACTAAATCTAGTCCAGTTTAATCCTCAGAAGACACAAGTTTGCGCGTTTACCGCTAAAAAGAACCCCTTTGTCGTATCTCTTGAGTTTCAAGGCACTCCCTTAGTTGCTTCAGCCAGTATCGGAATCCTCGGCGTCGACATATCGAGTGACGTGCAGTTTCGTGGTCACTTGGAAGAGAAGGCCAAATTGGCCTCTAAAAAGCTTGGCGTGCTCAGTAGAGCGGGACAGTATTTCATGCTGGCACACCGCCTGCAACTTTACAAGGCGCAAGTTCGGCCTCACATGGAATACTGTTCCCATCTCTGGGCAGGGGCTCCCCAGTGCTAGCTCCTTCCACTTGACCGCATCTAGCGCAGAGCGGCTCGAATCGTCGACGACCGAGCTCTTTTCGATCGGCTCGATTCATTGGCACTGCGAAGAGATGTTGCATCCCTTTGTGTTTTCTTTCGTATCTACCATGGGGAGTGCTCTGAGGAATTCTTCGGATTAATCCCAGCCGCCAAATTTCAAGAACGCACATCGCGGCAGAACTCCCGATACCATCCACACTATCTGGATGATTGGCGGTCCACCACTGTGCGATTTAGAAGATGTTTTCTTCCTCGCACGACTTCCTTGTAGAATCGATTACCATCAGCTATTTTTCCGGACCGATACGACTTAGGGACCTTCAAGAAAAGAGCGTACTCCTTTTTAAAAGGCCGGCAACGCATCTGCAACTCCCGAAAATTGATTGAAGCCAGGACTTCATTAGTTTTTGAGGTAAATTCATCTAATATACTTTTCTTAAATACATCTAGCAGCGATTTCATTTCTTCTCTGACTATGGACCGAACGTCATCAAGATCTAGTCCAGCCGTAGTAGGTCCCATTATTTTTCGTTCGTTGTCCTTTACGCGACGAGTGACGTTGAAACTTTGATTAGCGTATTCCTCTACATCCGTGTAAGTTAGTGAGCTTCTAATTGTGTTGTCGCTCTTTAGTCTAGTGCAGATCGGACATAGCCATGTACTCTTATAATTCTCAGTTAGTTCATTGTAACATGTTTTAGATATCGAAATACATTTGTAGTGATATCGATTTTTGCATGTGCTACACGACATTATTTCTATGGAGTTTGGGAATCTATGACAACATTCAAACTTACTTTTGGAAGACATGACTAGCTAGTAAATATTTCGCTTGAGTCTAAATTTCAATTTAAATTTTCCTCGCATAACACCAATCCCCATAAAATCTCCAACCAACTTTAAATTCCCCGCAATTTTGGGAATTCCCCACATGTTGGCAAAACTGACATGTGTAAATTCAAAACAGCGCGAGGCGACACGAGCGACGGAAGCGCGTGTGTGAAAAGTAAGGATAGAGTGAGTAGGTATTGTTTTGCACCAAGAAACAACGAGTTCTGCGTCCCCGAGTATATTGACCTCATTTTCATCTGATTTTATTTTAAGTTTCATTGCTGGTTTTATGTTTAAATCATTTCATGATTTTTTTATAAAGTTATCGTTTCATTTGGCTGTATAACATGATGGAGAGTTAATAAAGTTAATAAAACGTTGTGAAATGATGATTTTTTTTCCTTTGAATGGAATTTATTTGTGTCCTATGATCAAAGGTGTCCTTAGTACTACTGTCTGTCTTCGTTTCCGCGTGCGTTTCACAAACAGCCGGTATTGAGTTTATATCACCTAGGCAGTCAATGAACTTCAGTGGCGTCCATAAGCGCGTACTATAGCACTCGCTCTAATCCAGTTTATTTTTACGGTTCCGTAGTTACACAACAAGGAACCCTTATAGTTTCACCATGGCCGTCTGTCCGTCCGTCCGTCCGTCCGTCGTCCGTCCACGCTCAAAGTTGCTCAAAGACCCTAGATGCTAAAAATCTGTAATTTGGTATACTTATAGATATTAATCACGCCTAGAAAACTGTGAGATAAAATCTTAAAAAACATTTTTATTTTGGAGAAGTCCCATACAAGTAAATGGAGGCTGATTTTTTTTTACCCGTCTATTCCATTATATGGGGTATCGTTGGATAGATCTTTCAGAAATACTGGGGGTGCGAAACATCATCTCATATTAACTTGCCATATGAGCAAAAAAAATCTATACGGGGGAATCATAACGTAATTAAACAAATTTATGTAAAATCTAAATTTGCTGACAGACAGTACATTGTATACATACATATTTATAATGATTTAAATAAAAAAAATTACTTTCCCTACCGGCTTAATTATCGCGAACGCAAATAAATACTAGGAGGCTCCAATTACTTTATTATTTAGTATACCTTGAAAAAGAAATAAATTTTAATTTTTAATTTTGTTTAAATTAATTAGGATGTAAAGAGATTTAATGGATATTATGTTTATTTTACTCTAATTACGCTATTTAACTTAAATTGGCTATTGGATTTTTTTATTGTAATCTAATTAGACTAACTACAGTAAGCTTGAAGAGAATTTTGAATGTTGTTAGAATTTTTGTATAATAACATAAGTTGAAAATGAGAATATTTTTTATAGAGAATTTTCAATTATTTTCTCAAAAGATAGGTTTAGGTTTAGAATTAATATTCCAATTGGATTTATGAAAATCGAATAACCTGTTTAGAAGATATGAACAAAATTGTGTAAAAGTAATCTGAAAACCTGTATTATTTAAAGTTTATATGCTTTAGAAACTTATTTAAATATTGTTGTTTTATATAAGAAAGAGATACATAAGGGAATACCTGTGATAAAAATAATAAGGTTTAGTGGTATAATTGTATTTGTCATAAGTCTATTGTCCCGTTCTCCTCCAGATTGAACAAAAATTCCTGTCTTCAATAAATAAATTACATAACTCCCAGTTTTTAATAAAATAAAATACAGTTTTCAATAAAAATTATTCCCGGTTACGGAAAAAAAATTTCAAATAATACTCCAAGTAGCACACAAGCAATGTAAGCAGACCCTGTGTCGCTGTCTTGCTGTACTCGTATAACCTACACATGAAAGATTAAACTAATATAATGCATATTTTGATATAATACCGCACTAATCCTTTCCGTAAACAAGTGAAATTAAATCATTATATCTTACTTTATACTAATCAACTTTTTTTAAATATTTACCACCATAATACATCATATATCTCATATGATCATATAATTTTTATATAGGTATATTATGTAAAAATACCTTTACGATGCTTTAAGCTTTAGTTACGAGTTACAGTAATGTCGCAATTATATAAAAAAAATTATAGGAGAGAGGGCAATCGAGCATGCGTCCCACCTAATGGTAAGTGACTACCGCCTCCCATGAACAACTGCAACACCGGGGGAACCAGGGGAATCGCAGATGCATTGCCGGTCTTTTAAAAAGGAAAAAACTGTAGCCCGTATAAAGTGGGCCCTTTTTAGTAGCATAGAAGCGATTGAGAAGTTCTCTATCGACGTGACACCAATTATTAAATTAAATTTATATTGTATAATTACAATATCATATAATTATAAAATTATGTAATTATGGATTTACAGGTAAAACGATGAGAAAGACACATTATCACGGTGACAAAATTCTGTCAGTGTTCGCACCCTTTTGAAGAGTTAACAAAAATTGGGCGCGATCCTACTTACTTTATCAACTTTGTATTTGGTGAGACATTTTAAATTCCATTATGTTATCGGAATCCAATCTAATGGAAACTTAATCAATAAATAGAATATAACAGAATATTTTTTTATTCAATATAGATCACATGTGTAATTCTTTTTGAAAGTATTTTTTTACTTTACCGCTGGTTAAAAAGCCCTCTGTCCTGGGGAGAAGCAGCAAGAAACCTAGAGGGACTTTTTTAAAATAAATTTTACATTAATAGTTGTACAAACTATTTACAAAATTTATTTTAGAAACAGCTTGGAAGCGACCACCTCATTTATACTAAAATAATCCTTTTTATACAGTTTTAGTTTAGCAAAACATATAAACATGGTAATAGAGAGAGCCTGCACACTTTCCGGGACCTTATTGTAATAGCATATACATTGCCCCAAGAATGAATTGCTGAATCTGTGGAGTCGAGAAACTGATATCATTAACTTGTGTTTGTTCCTAGTGTCTGCAGAATGTTAAGTTTAAAAATCAAGGAAGTATCCCTTGCATGGGAAGGTAAGTCATTAATATACACTGAACATAGGAATCGGCCGAGAATCGAGCCCTGAGGGACACCTATTAGTATAGGTGACACGGAAGAACTTTTAGCATTGATAATAACTTTCTGAATTCTATTACTTAAATATGCAATAATAAGTATTAGTGATGTGCTCTTGACACCATAGCACTGTAGGTTCTTGATTAATGTCTCATGGTGAACACAGTCGATGGCCCTGAACAGGTCACAAAACATACCCAAAGCAACCTCTGAATTCTTCCATGCACAAAAATATATTTAACAAGCTCTTTAAAGAAATTGATTTTTATGAAGCAATTGATTAAAAGCAAAGGAACTAAACATATAATGATCTCAAAATTTTTAATATTTTTTAATTTTACTAAATGTTTGTAGTACAGAAATTGGTCTAAAATTAGCGGGGTCTAATATATTATCATTATAAGCGGGGTCTAATGTATGACATATCATACCACACATTTTCATGGCTGTTAGACGGGAGATGAAGCTACATTCTTCAATAGATTTGACAGCATACAGGCAACTGAACAGACAGATCTCCAAATGCATGCGGCGGGACTTACGCGACTTCAATACAGCTTGTATTAAAGAAGCGTTCGAGCGGAACTAAGGCTTCAAAGTCTTTGCCAGAGATCTGTCTGCTAGAAAGAGCCAACTGTCAAAGCTGAAGACCAAGTGTGGCTGCATCGTTTCCGGGGCATCTGAGATTTTGAGTGAGATTGAGAGGTTCTATGGGCAGCTGTACACGTCATCGTTGGAGCCACACGCAAGTGTGAGTAACGATCCAAGAGCGAGTCTTATCCGACACTATTCCGAAGATATCCCGGACGTCAGTCTGAGCGAGATTAGAATGGCTCTCCAGCACCTTAAAAACGGCAAGGCCGCAGGAGAGGATATAATTACAGCGAAGCTTCTGAAAGCGGGTGGAAGACCGGTACTTTGAAGTCCTTCAGAAGCTCTTTAATTCCGTCCTCCATGGTGGCATTACACCGGAGGCGTGGAGCTGAAGTGCGGTGGACTTGTTCTTCAAGAAAGATGACAACGCTCTCTTGAAGAACTACAGACCGATTTCCTTTCTGAGCCGCATCTACGTGCTGTTTTCAAGAGTCATTACGAATCGTCTCGTGCGCAGATTTGACGACTGCCAGCCTTCCGAACAAGCCGGTTTCCGAAAGGGCTTTTTCTTTCACCATAGACCACATACCTACCCTACGGCAAATTGTACAAAAGTCTGAGGAGTACAATTTGCCACTATGTCTGGCGAATGTGGACTATGAGAAAGCCTTTGATTCCGTCGAAATTTGGGCGGTGTTACAGTCCCTTCAGCGGTGCCAAGTTGACTATCGGTATATCGAAGTACTGAAGTGTTTGTACAGGAGAGCTACGATGGCTATCCGAGTACAGAACCAGAGTACAAAACCTAAACAATTGCAGAGAGGTGTAAGACAGGGCGATGTTATATCCCCGAAACTCTTCACCGCTGCATTGGAAGACGTTTTCAAGCTTCTGGACTGGAAAGGATACGGTATTACATTAACGGCGAGTACATCACTCACCTTCGATTTGCCGACGATATAGTCCTTATGGCTGAATCGCTGGAGGACCTAAGCACCATGCTCAATGACCTAAATAGTGTCTCGCAACGGATAGGTCTTAAGATGAACAAGGATAAAACAAAGATCGTGTTTAATGTCCATGTCACACCTATGCCGGCTCGGTTCACGTTTAACCGATAATGCGGGGAGATCTGTTTATGACTTTGTCTTGGCATATGGTCTGACACAACTGGTTACTTCACCTACGCGGATTCAAGATGTAGAGGATCATACACCTTCCCTGTTGGACCTTCTGCTGACCTCTCATCCGGACGGATATCAGGTTTCCGTCGATGCCTCTCTCGGCTCTTCGGACCATTGTCTGATCCGGAGTGTGGTGCCACTAGCGCTCCCCTCGCGGTTGCGTTCTGCAGGTTGCCACCGTGTTTGGCATTACAGGTCGGCGTATTGGGACGGAATGCAATCTTTCTTTGCATCCTACCCATTGGGGCGGGTTTGCTTCTCGCCGGATGATCCCAGCGCTGTTGCTGACTCTGTCACTGATGTGATGCTACAAGAAATTGAACTATTTATCCCATCATCTGTGGTACCTATCGGCGGCAGGATTCAGCCTTGGTTTGGTCGCTCCTGTAAGACTGCATTACGCAGTAAGCAGGAGTGTTATCAAGCCTGGGCTGCGGCTTCGGCGACTTGGGATGTAAGCACCAGCACACTTAAAAAGAAGTATAACTTCGCCCCCAGGTCCTTCAAAAGTGTTATTGCCAAGGCAAAGTAAGAGCATATAGGCAGAATTGGCGAGAAACCAGTTCGCCTTCCTTCGGGAACCCGTGCATTCTGGTCTCTGGCTCTGGACAAGGCTGTCCAAGGAAATTTCTGTAAGTCATCACTACCATCTCTGCACAGGGAGGACGACTCACTAGCCTTAGCAGCAAAAGACAAAGCCGACCTTTTAGGCTCCCTTTTTGCATCCAGCTCGGCTCTTGATAACGGAGGGAAAACACCGCTGACCATCCCGCGGTTTGAGTGCTCCATGCCGGATGTGCTGTTCTCACAGCGCTCGGTTCGCAAAGCACTCCTCTCCCTGAACATCCAGAAGTCGAGTGGGCCTGACGGAATCCCCCCAATTGTGCTGAGGACGTATGCTCCGGAGTTGGCACCATTCCTAACGCGTCTTTTCCGGTACTCCTACTCCCAAGGCATAGTTCCGAATTCATGGAAGACAGATTTTGTCCACCCGATTCCTAAAAAGGGCGACCGCTCAGACCCGTCCAACTATAGGCCTATCGCGATCACCTCCGTGTTCTCCAAAATAATGGAATCCATTACTAACTGCCAGCTCATGCGGTACCTTGAGGATCAGTAGCTGATTA
Organism: Parnassius glacialis; assembly: GCA_033319125.1. Classification (NCBI taxonomy): domain Eukaryota; kingdom Metazoa; phylum Arthropoda; class Insecta; order Lepidoptera; family Papilionidae; genus Parnassius; species Parnassius glacialis. The sequence goes on from JAVANC010000004.1 coordinate 41,633,896, forward strand.
GTGACCGCCAATACGGTTTTCGTCGGGGTCGATCAGCTGGTGATTTTCTGGTCTATCTGACCCATAGATGGGCGGAAGCAGTAGAGTCCAAGGGGGAGGCGTTCGCCGTTAGTTTGGATATTGCGAAGGCCTTCGATCGGGTTTGGCAGAATGCTTTCGAAGCTAGCTCCCTTACTATGGGCTTCCCGAGAAATTGTGCTACTGGATCACCAGCTTCCTTGCAGATCGGAGCATCAAGGTCGTTGTAGGCGGTGCATGCTCCGACTACAAGCCTATTAACTCTGGTGTTCCACATGGCTGTGTGCTATCACCAACGCTGTTTCTTCTGCATATCAATGATACGTTGGTAACTGGTAACATTAATTGCTATGCGGATGACAGCACGGGTGATGCTCTATACCCTGGCCGTGCCAATATTTCTCGGAAAAACGTCGCCGAGTACCGGAACAAACTTGTGTCTGAAGTCGAGTCTTTGCAGAACAAAGTCTCGGATTGGGGGCGACTAAATCTAGTCCATTTTAATGCTCAGAAGACACAAGTTTGCGCGTTTACCGCTAAAAGGAACCCCTTTGTCGTATCTCCTCAGTTTCAAGGCACTCCCCTTCTTGCCTCAGGTAGTATCAGAATCCTCGGAGTCGACATATCGAGTGACGTGCAGTTTTGTGGTCACTTGGAAGAGAAGGCCAAATTGGCCTCTAAAAAGCTTGGCGTCCTCAGCAGAGCGGGACAGTATTTTATGCCGGCACACCGCCTGCAACTTTACAAAGCGCATGTTCGGCCTCACATGGAATACTGTTCCCATCTCTGGGCAGGGGCTCCCTAGTGCCAGCTCCTTCCACTTGACCGCATCCAGCGCAGAGCGGCTCGAATCGTCGACGACCGAGTCCTTTCCGATCGACTCCACTCATTGGCACTGCGAAGAGATGTTGCATCGCTTTGCATTATGTTTCGCATCTATCATGGGAAGTGCTCTGAGGAATTGTTCGGATTAATCCCAGCCGCCAAATTTTACGAACGCACATCGCGGCAGAACTTCTGATACCATCCACACCATCTGGATGATTAGCGGTCCACCACCGTGCGATTTAGAAGATGTTTTCTTCCTCGCACGACTTCCTTGTGGAGTCTATTACCATCAGCGATTTTCCCGGACCGATACGACTTAGGGACCTTCAAGAAAAGAGCCTACTCCTTTTTAAAAGGCCGGCAACGCATCTGCCATTCCCTCCCAGGTTTTGCAGTTGTTCATGGGTGGCGGTAGTCACTTACCATCAGTTGAGCCGCATGCTCATTTGCCCCCTGTCCTATACAAAAAAAATTTGCCGGTAGTTGTTGGGAGCACTAAGCTCGAAGTTGTTTGTTTACCTCGGACAAATATTCCGACTAGGAAAGTCCAACTTCGACTGAGAGGTCAATCGACGGATTCAACTCAGCTGGGCAGCGTTCGGGAAAATACGACACATCTTCTCGTCAGACATACCTCAAAATCTTAAAACGAAATTGTATAACCAGCGCGTGTTGCCAGTGATGACTTACGGATCTGGGACGTGGTCCTTCACTGCTGGCCGTATGAGGAAGCTCAAGGTCGCTTAGCGAGCTATGGAGAGGGCTTTGCTAGGGGTTTATCTGCGTGATAAACTTATAAATGAGTATATCCGCAGTAGAACCAGAGTAAACATCATAGCCCAACGGATTAGTAAGCTGAAGTGGCAGTGGGCCGGCCATATAGCTCGAAGAACCGACAACCGATCGGGAAGAAAGGTTCTTGAGTGGCAGCCTCGTACCGGTAGGCGAAGTGTAGGGCGACCCCCCACGAGATGGAGTGACGACCTGATAAGTCATGCAGGAAGTCGATGGATGCAGGTGGCTCAGGAACGTGCTTTGTGGCATTCCTTGGGGGAGGAGGCCTATGTTCAGCGGTGGACTTATGAAAGGCTGTAACGATGAGGAATGTATTAGGGTGAATCAACTTTTAAGAACCTCCTTTATCGACGTTTTGTAAGAACCAACTTATATATTTTTTTGGACTGAAATTAAAAGGAATCCTATATAATATGAAGTTTAATATATCGTAGTTTTCACTTCTGTTATTGGCTACGATATTAAATTTATATTTTTAAGTTATTAAGTTAATTTTGCGAGCCGGGCTTGAAATTTTTCTCTTGCGTTACGAAAATAGAAATTTTTTTTCTTAATAAATAAAAATCAATTGAAGTATTTTGCAACTAAAATCGTTTATTGAAACATAAGAGCAACCTTCTTGCACAAAAAACATAAAAGTTAATTAAAAATTTAACCAATATTTAACGTTTTTTATTCTACTACGTTACTATTGTCAAAATAAAAATAAAAACGTTTTGATATCTTTTTTTCTACATCTATTAGACATTTGTAACAATTTACTTAAATTAAGTCAGTATTAAATGCAACTGAATCAGCATTCATTTATAGAAAAAACAAATAACAAGAAGAACAATTCTACAAAAACTGAAGCTAAAATAAGGGACATTTGGTAACGCATGAGAAGTTTTTGGTAACGTATGAGAAAATATGTTAACATAATGCTCTACAAAATATACTTAGTATAAGTATTTATAAACTAAACACGTTTATTAAAACAAAAGCAACCTTCTTGCACAAAAAATTACTAAAAATATAAAAAAAGATATTTTTCATTCTACTACGATACTATTAAGGTAATAATCATCATCTCTTAAAAATAATTGTTTTTATTTCTTAAAGCTTGTTTCTTTGTTGTTACAGTTTTTTTCTTCTTCAATTTATCAATGTCTGGGTTTTCCTTCAGTAATTTCTTCTTCAATCTTGAGTTCTCTACTTCAGCTGTAAAAAATATTTTTTTTAATATTTCTCTTTCTTTTCTTGATCTGGTTGTGTTGAATGTTTTTAGAATAGCTGAGCTAACTAAAACTTTTTACCTTAAATATTTCTGTTTCTGTGTATAACGATTTTGGTTCTTGTGTATTTTTTATTGTACTTCTCGTATTTTCTTTTCAGCTGTTCAGCTTTTCGTTTTTTTTTTAGTTTCTTGTTTTCCGTATAAACTTTGGTCCTGTCTTTTTTCACTTTCCGTCTTCCACGTGCTTTTGCAGATTGTGATTTTGGTGTAACACACGGAGCCGTTTCTAATGCATCGATAGCTGGTGGTGTAGTTGGCGGTAGGAGAAATGTTGTTTGTGGAATTTCTAATGCATCGATATCTGATGGTATATTAGGCAGTAGTAGAGGTGTGATTCGTGGAATGTCTTGGTCTTGAAGAGCAAAATTGTCTAGGCTAGAATCAGGTCGTAGTGAATCTTGTGTCTCGTGGTTGTATAGCTGTTTCTGACTTTTTCTTACGTTCTTTTGTCTGCCTTTATCTTCATTTCCAAACAATTCTAGTGTTATATTTTTCTTTTGGTGTCAGATCTTCTACCACACTTTTGGTCTTATGATATCTTCTACTTTGTTTTTCTTTTGCTAACTCATACTTTTCTAGATTATTCTTTAATCTCTACCTATATCTTTTCTGTTTTTCTATCGATGTGAGACCCATTTCTAGTTTTAACGGCACCTGAATAAAATAAATAAAACTGTACTCAAGTATACTTTTCTTAAACTGGTTTTTTGAATTAAATGAAGTAATAAACTATAAATAATCAAAGTTTCCATTTTAAACAGTTGTAATTCTATCTATCCCATAACAATTTTAACACATTTTCGGTGTTGGTCAGATGTGTCACGTGTATTACGGTAACGCATGAGAAATATTCTCTTGCGTTACTAGTAATATTCTCTGATGTTACCAGTAACGCAAGCGAAAATCTTAAGAAAAGAAGAAATTAACGACTCAAATATCAAAAAGTCTACAAACGTGTGTTTTGACCTTGACCTTAGATTGAAACTCAATGGCAACAAGTAAATTAAATCAAAATATCTGTTATACTTACGCAGAATCATGTGGTAACGTAGCAGAAACACAATAAACCCACACACCCTCTCCGAGCGCTTTCCGCGGGCTGACCGGCGGCTCGAGACAAATTCCCCTCTATCAGAAACAGAAACAGAAACAGAAATTTTTTATTCAATATAGATTATAAATAATACTTATTGAAAGTCACTCTTTTGTATAATTACCACTGGTTCGAAAAAAACCTCTGTCCTGGGAAGAACCAGCAAGAAACCCAGTGGGACTTTTTTTTTAAATAACAGCTTACAATCATGTATGTTACACAAATTAACAACACAACAAATTAGAAATAGCTTGGGAGCGATCACCTCACTTCCAGGGGTTATTATCATCTATAAATTCTTTAATATTATAATAACCCTTTTTATACAAACTTAGTTTAATAACGTTTTTGAACTTTGAGCAGGTCAAATTTTGTATATTTTCTGGAATTTTGTTGTAAAAGCGTATACATCGCCCCAAGAATGAATTACTGACTCGATGGAGTCGAGTAACTGGTACTACTAGCTTGTGTCTGTTCCTAGTATTTACAGAATGAATATCACTTATTTTTGTAAAACTACTTTTATTTTTGTGTACGTACATTACATTTTCATAAATGTATTGAGAGGCCAAAGTTAATATATTAATTTCCTTAAATTTTTGTCGCAGCGACTCTTTAGGCTTTAAATCATAAATTGCTCTTATGGCCCTCTTCTGCAAAACAAATATAATTTCAGTGTCAGCTGCGTGTCCCCATAGCAAAATACCATACGACATTATGCTATGGAAATAGCTAAAGTAAACTAGTCTAGCTGTTTCAACACTAGTTAGACTTCTAATCTTTTTTACAGCATATGCTGCAGAACTAAGTCTGCTTGCTAGCTTTGATATATGGGGGCTCCATTGAAGCTTCGCGTCTAGTGTGATTCCAAGAAAAATGGTGGTATCTACAAGACTCAGTTTCTCCCCATTTAAAATTACATTAGTATTTAATTGTTTGACATTTAGAGTCATAAATTTCATACATTTCGTTTTAGTGCCATTTAAATGCAAATTATTGACTTTGAACCAATTTACTAATTTAGATATAGCATTATTTACTTCGTCATATTTTAGCAAATGTCGACTTAATTTGAAAATTAAAGAAGTGTCATCTGCAAATAATACTATATCATGGTTATCTCCTACTATGTAAGGTAAGTCATTAATATATACAAGAAACAGAAAGGGGCCGAGAATTGAGCCTTGAGGCACGCCTATCTATACCATCGACCCGGAAGAACTCATACTGTTGATGACAACTTATTGCGTTCTCTTACTTAAATATGAAATAATTAATTTTAGAGCATCACTTCTTACACCGTAGTGTTGAAGTTTCCTGATTAATGTTTCATGGTGAACACAATCGAAGGCTTTGGATAGGTCACAAAATATACCCAAAGCAACCTGTGAATTCTTCCATGCATTAAATATATATTTAATCAGCTCAACACCGGCATCAGTTGTCGAGCGACCCCTTGTGAAACCAAATTGATTTTTATGAAGTAAATTATTTACATTAAAGAAATTTAACATTTGATCAAGAATAATTTTTTCAAAAATCTTACTAAGTGTTGGTAGTACAGAAATAGGTCTAAAATTGGCGAGGTCTAATGTACTACCAGATTTAAATAAAGGTATTACTTTACTATACTTCATTCAATCAGGAAACACACCAGATTCGATACTAGTATTAAAAATAACAGCTAAATGAGGCGCGATTGTATCTTTTATAGACGCAATAACTTTAACGGAAATCCCCCACAGATCCGCAGTTTTCTTAACATCAATAGTTTTAAAATATTTTACAATATCTTTTGATGATACTTTATGAAATGTAAAATTCTTTGTACACGCATTTACATTTTGTTTAAGTAATGATTCGGCGACCGCAGGAGAATAATTCAGTGACCTTGTGGTTAATATCGGAATATCAGTAAAATATTTCTCAAAAACCACTGCAACGTCCTGATCTGATTCGGTTAATTTGTTATTAACACTTAACTGGTAGTTTGAATTGCGAGAGTTGATCTTACCAGTTTTGCTATTAATTATACTCCATGTCATATTAATTTTATTAGAAGCCGTCTTAATTTTGTTGCTCAAATGCAAAGACTTGGCTGTGGAGCACACTCTTTTAAATATTTTTGAATATTTTTTTACATATTCCCTGAATTCGACGCTATGGTTATATGACCTTTCATGGTAAAGATCATATAACCTGTGTCTGCTCTTATGCACTCCTGCTGTCGCCCATTCATTAAATGACTTCCGATTGTTCAAGGAGAATGTTTTAGAAGTAAAAGTATTATTAAATTCATTGCAAATAAGCTTAAATAATGTTCCATACAAAAAATTTGGATCATTTTGGTATGAAAGTGATGGAAGTTTTTTCACTATGTTACTTCTAAATTTCTCCAAGCGACGTGCATTTACTGGAACAAACACAACTTTCTCATCTACTTGCTTTTTCTGAACATAAGGTAACGAAACTACTTGTCCACAGTGATCAGAACTTAATTTTTGAATTATACATTTATGCAATGGCTTCACATTTGTAAATATGTTATCTATACATGTTGCACTAGATTAAGCAATACGCGTTGGCTCTAAAAATAAATTAAAAAGACCATATGATTTAAACAATGATCTAAATTTAATATTGATTGAGGAAGCTTCTAGGAGATTGATATTAAAGTCTCCACATATTACAACAGATTTATTCTGTTTATTAAGCTTAGCAAAAACTTCCTCCATAATTTTTCAAAAGTATCGTATATAGAACCAGGGGGTATGTAGACGCTCACAACAATGAGGTGCTCAAACTCAACACATGCCATTTCTACAGTTCGCTAAACAGAGAGGCTCACAATATCTTTACGTTCTTTACATGACAATAATTTACTAGCTAATATTAAGGATCCACCTCTTAAAACCGTTTCTCTATTGAAAGAACTGACCACCTGGTGATTTCTGAAGTTAAACATTAAGTTATAAGCTTTTAACCAATGTTCAGTAAAACATAAAATATGAATATTGTTGCTATTTAAGAACAACTCAATTTCTAGCTCTTTGCCTATATATCGATGTTACCAACGAATTCTTAGACATAAAACAATAGCTGTGGAGAGTTGTGTGCCATCGCTCAGATCGAGTATGAACTACTTAGACTAGTAACTTAGAAGAACGGTAATGTGAAATAGTTTTTGGGGACAAAGATTGAAATATTTTTATAAATTACATTATTTATAATGAAATCGTAATTATATAATTATTGTGAACTTTAATTAATTGTAATTATAAAAATATACAAATGAAACAGTGTTCTCTTACAAAAAATTTAATCACTTTAAGAATGTATAGAGTTACCTAAGTTTAGGGGCAAACAAGTTTTGTAAGGGCGACGGTTTTTGTCTACAGCGTTACTATAAAAAAGTATTTTTGTTTATTTTATCTACCAAAGTAAATTACTCTAGTAGAAGTAAAATATGTCTAATTTTATAATAAGGTTTAGAAATTCTTGATTTTAAATGAATCGTCATCATTATTTCCAAGTTTACTATGGAGACAGCAAAAGAGTACCTTAAAAGTTGATTCACCCATTACCAGATTTAAAATAAAGGTATAACTTTGCTATGTTTCATTAAATTTGGAAACACACCAGATTTGACGTTTATAATAAATATAATAGCTAGATAAGGTGCTATTGTATCTATTATAGATAAAATAACTTAAAGGGCCCCCTGCTAGCCCTTTTCAGGGCTGCAATTCTACTCAGCTGCGCACCCATGCCAACGAGGGTTAGGGCGTCCCCCCAAGGCGACGCACACCAGCTCGTCCCCGTTGGTGTGGAATGCAGCGCGCAAAGCGGCGATGGGGACCGCCACCCGTCACGCACAGCCCGACACGGCGGAAGGTGGAGGACAGAGTGCAGAGTTGGCACGTGGAATGTTAGAGGAGGCATGAGAGATAAGACGAATGAGTTGATCGAAATAATGAAGGAAAGGGAATTAGATGTCGTGTGAATGTCGGAGACCAAACGGAAGGGCAGTGGCACTGAAGAGCTCCCTGGCGGGGCGTTAGCTCTATGGTCCGGAGTCCCGGAGAGCGAGAGCGCCTGCCAGGGAGTGGGGGTGATGCTGTCGTCTCGGTTGGTCGATGTTATGACTGAATATAAGGTTGTGAACTCAAGACTTCTCTGGGTCGCTTTAAATTGGGACTGACGAAGTTATTCCTTTTGGCTGTTTATGCGCCGGTAGCTTCGTCGTCCAGGGCTGAGCTGGAGGAGTTTTGGGAGAATGTAAGAAAAGTTCTAGATTTGGCTAGGGTAAACGAAAGAATTGTTGTGTGTGGTGATTTGAATGGATGGGTTGGTACCGCTCGACCAGGGTACAAGTCGGTGCTTGGAAAGTTTGGCGATAAAAGAGTTAATGATGCTGGCAAGCTTATACTGGCGGTATGCAAGGAAAAGGGTCTTCTTGTGACAAACACTATGTTTAATCACAAGAAAATCCATATGTATACTAGAGAAAGAAAGAATGAGAGAAGTATGATCGATTTGTTCCTGGTGGATGACCGACTGCGAAAACAGGTGATGGATACGCGAGCGTTCAGGGGTGCTGACCTGGGAACGGATCACTATCTAGTGATTACTAGATTTAGGGGTCTGTTTGCGGGTTGGCGCTACCGGACGGCAGTAACAGAACCACATCCACATCTGTCGCATCCGAAGCTGGAAGCGTCAGGAAGCGGATACTAGGGACAAATATCATGCAAGGGTAGCCGAAAACCTTGACACCATCGATGGCAGAAAAGAATGGAGCGAATTTTATAGAGAAATGTATGCGTGTGATGATCTTAGTGGGGGATCCGGTGATGACGCCGTGACTGGTACGTCAGACCCGGACGTCGATGACACTGAGGTCATCAGTATGAAAGAGATTGAACGTGCGATTCGAAGTTTGAAATGTGGTAAGGCTGCGGGGCTAGACAGAGTTACTGCTGAAATGGTCAAGTATGGTGGGCTTAGCGTCTGGGATAGCTTTTATCTGCTGTGCAATTTGTGCTGGCGGACGGGGCATGTCCCGGATGATTGGCGATCCGCAGTCATTGTGCTTTTATATAAAGGTAAAGGTTCACATTTTGACTGCGGGTGCTATTGGGCGATCAGCTTGACCAGTTTAGCAAGCAAAGTCTACTCGAAGGTTTTGACATGTAGGATGCAAGAGAAATCGTAAAGATTTCTATGGGAGGCACAATGCAGATTTAAACCTGGAAGAGGATGCACGGATCAAATGTTTTCTCTCCGCATGATCACGGAAAAGCTTCTGGCTTCCAACCCACATTTTGTTTAAGCAATGATTTGGCGACAGTGGGAGAAGAATTTGATGACTTTGTTGTCAAAAGGGAACATCAGTAAAATGTGTATCAAAAGCCATAGTAACTTCTTTATCAGATCGAGTTAAATTATTGATAATATTCAATTAAAAATCCGAGTTGCGCGGTTTTACCTTGCCCGTTTCACTATTTATTATTCTCCAGGTCATTTTAATTTTGTTTGATGTACTTTAAATTTTGTTGCTTTAATGTTAAGCCTTAGCTGTGGAGCAAACTTTTTTAAATATCCTAGAATACGTTTTTACATAATCTCTAAATATAACACTATTATGTGATCTGTCATTATAAAGCTAGTATAACCTTTGCCTACTTTTGTAAATTCCTACTGTCTGCCATTCATTAAATGATTTGCGACTGTTAAAAGAGATAGTTTTAGAAGTAAATATTCTACTAAATTCACAACTTATAATTTTAAATAACGTTCCATACAAATAATGAGCACTATTTTGAAACGAAAGTGATGGAAGTCTCTTTATTATATTACTTCTAAACCTCTCCAAGTGAGGTTCATTTATTGGAATAAACACAACGCCCTTATTTTTCGTTTCTTTTTTTTGTAAGGTTGTCCAACTCTTAAAGGCTTAACATCCGTAAAAATGTAATCAATACAGAAATAATTTAACAAGATTATACGATTTACAAAAAAACTGGCAAAGTGCGAGTCGGACTCGCGTACCGAGGGTTCCGAACAAATCTGTAGATAGATAAGTTTAAAATTATTAAAAATATTTTTATTATATGATGTAACTAAAAATTTATGCTTTTTGCAATTTTTCCTTTATCTGTGCTTTAAAATGTTGCTTCGTACCAAAGTTCAAGATTCTGAGTTCACGTAGGTTTTGATTCCCTTGCGAATGACGAAAATTTACTGCATAAACGGTTGTATCTTTTGATTGCGTTGGCTTAGAAGTTTGATTTTTTCACAGCTCTAAGGGACTGTAGACTTGAGTATTTAATATGAATTTCAGCTTGATACCTCTACGCGTTCCTGAGAAAAAGGGTCTTGACAGACAGACAGACAGACATACGGACAACAAAGTGATCCTATAAGGGTTCCGTTTTTTCCTTTTGAGGTACGAACCCTAAAACGAGCTAAACTCATTGCTAAAGGAAGAACTTTCAAGCAGATTAATGTTAGTCTTCACATGTTGCAACAGAATTGTTCTGTTTACTAAGTTTGAGCAAAACTTCTTCCACAATCCTTTCAAAATAGTCTGTGGGTCTGTAAACACTTAAAACAATGCGGTGCTCGAGCTTGACACAAGACATTTCTACAGTTTGCTCAACAGAGAGGCTCACAATATCCTTACGTTCTTTATAAAAAAAAGTAAAGTTACAGCCTATATACGTCCCACTGCTGGGCACAGGCCTAATCTCATTTCGGAGAGGGTTTCAGGGCAAGAAAGTGTCCGCCGCGCTGCCCCAGTGTGTGTTGGCGAACTTCACACGTCTTGGAAAATATTTTTTTTCTTTTTCTCAGACATGCAGGTTTCCTCACGATGTTTTACTTCACTGCCAAGCACGTGGTAAATTAGCACTTAAAATTGCAATTAACAATTTCGTTGGTGCCGGCGGGGATCGAACTCGGGTTGCTCGCGTATTGTGAAATTTACCGCGAGTGGTAATCATCTGAGCTACCACGGCACTTTATATAATAATGATTTATCTGCTAGTATTAAGGAGCCACCACGTAAACTTTTTCTCTATTGAAGAAACGGACCACCTGCTGATTTCTGAAATTAAACATGAAATTATAATCTTTTAGCTAATGTTCAGTAATACAAAGGATATGTATGTTGTTACTATTTAAAATAAAAATATTTTCCAATTCTTTGCCTATCATTCCTTGTATATTTTGATGCACCAGGTGTAAACAATTTTTATTAGCTTTAATAATTTTTTGTGGGCTAAAAACTATACTTCCAGACGCCACTAACACTAAACTAAAGCGTAAACACCTCTAATACCGAAAACGTATCCGAACTATATCAAAGGCCACTCGAGCAAATTAATATTGTCAAATGCAATTATACTCTAGCAAATTAGAATAACCAAATTCGCGGTAAATTAGGTTAATTAGGCATAACACGCAATTCATACTTTGATCGCAGTCAATGTTAGGTTCCTAACAATTTGTCAGCCCGGCGTAACAATTCTAAATTTAACACACAAAACCCTCATCGTGGCAACCACTTGCTAACAAAACCGACTCCAAAATGGAGGTTTCCCGGGCGACTGGTAGGCGTGCTCTCGGTAGCACAGTATTCCAGCAACAACCCAGGAGAATTGCTGGGCTAGTCACTGCACTGAATTCAATCACTTCCGACCCGCTCCACAAACAACCGATCCGGTTTCGCGCGAACGTCAAACGGTAGGAAATCACCGCTCTGCGCGCCTCCTGGCGTCGATTCTTGACATTAGCATTTGGCGCGAACAAACCCCCGCCCCGGACATAAGGACTTATGTCCACGAGCAAACCGGCTAGCGGGACAGGGTCGCGACGGCACGTTGCAAGACCGAATCTACAACCAAAACCTAGGCCACCTTAGGCACCCCATCAGATCTTGCAACCTTAACCACCGCCTCAGACGTACCGCACCAATATGGGCAAGCCGGAGGGTCGAACCTCCACTGGATGCCCTTCCTAGACATCGCAGCACCTAAATAAGTCCTAGACAGAAGTCCGACGACCTCTTTCAAACACCTGTCTGTGCCCCTATGATTCGATCCGCAATCCTACCGGACCAGGTCTGCAAACAGCGACGCGATACGAAGCGGCCCAGCATGGACACCTAGGCTTCAGTGCAGAGGACATCCACCAGTTCCACATGAACGTCGTCTGCGGGGAGCCAAACGAAACGCACAAATAGTCCTTAGTATAGATTTTCAAACAGTAGGCATAATCAAGCCATCTACTATATAACTATACATTTGCTCCAATAGTGCGGCAGCTGATTTCCATCTGATAATCTACAAACTAGCTAGCCCTTTAGACAAGTAGTCCTATGCTCATATTTCAACTAATTTTTCAAAAGCATCAATGTTCAACTACAGAATTAATTCAAACAAATTAATCACCGATGCACATAGGTCAACTGGCAAATTAAACAAAACGATAAACGTAAGGGACAGGCCTACTTCTCATTTAGATATCTTAGACAGTGCCAACAAAATGTGAAACACAAAGGAGGAATGACTCTTATTCCCTTCGGTACAAATAGGGTTATCCAATTTCAATTTTCTTTTTCACAAAGCAAAATGATTAAGCACAATCACAAAACATAAACACAAATATCCAAACAGCGCGTCATTCAATTTCAAATGAATTCATATTTTCCTTTCAGCAAAACAGACGCAATGAGCAAATATATTTGCAAATACATATGCACACGTATTTAAGGAGTCTATTAAATTTAACCTTTTAATCACAACCGCTACAAATATGAATATTTCGCGGAAAACCCAAAAGCTTTTTTATTTTTAATTTAAAGAATCTTTAACGAAGTGCTCGACCAAAACCAAATCCAATACTCCTCGACAAGTAATTCAACGCTCCAGGGGAGCCCTAATCTTCCCACCACCAAGTGGAGGCCACACCGCCTGAACCCAAGACTAATAGAGCGCAAACCGCTAACAGTCGCCACTCGGGTTGTACGCCTACCCTGAGTCCGTCGGCAACAGAACAGTCTAACAAGTGGACTGTTGAGGGCTCAAGGCTCCGGGGAGGCGGCCGTGGTGGGAGCTAAGGCGGCAGCTAGCTAGGGCTGCCTCCATCAAATGGGGAGCGGTGGTACACCAGCCGCGGCCACTCAGCTAACGGGGGTGAGAAGAGTCTAGCGGAATGATGAGTGGCCGTGAAGTTTCTATACACACGCTGAAGGGGGCGATGACACCCCTGCCTCTGGGGGAAGTACCCCCCGACTGGTCGGGGGAGGGACCCATTTCAAACCTAGGGGTATGTTGGCTGGCCGGCAGGCGCCGAGCGTCGCTCGTCAGAGGGCGTGGCTGAGCGCCCCCGCCCGTGGGGGTCGAGGGCCTGACAGAGACCCAAGAGGAGACGCCGTTCGCATCCAGACACAAAACTGCATGGTGATTGCCCTGGCAATGCGGACAGGGCCACCGGTGCGGGCAGTCTCGCTGGAGGTGCCCTTCCAAACACGGGTGGCGATAGTTCGCCTCGCCGGAACCGGCTTACTTAATAATTTAGGGCACGACGTCACCCGGTGATCGGATGCTCGACAATAAGAGCAGGGGGCACCTCCCTGGTTGCTAGGCCACTGTAAAATGGTAGGGAGCGACGCCCTCCCGCGGGAGCTCCGATAGGCCTGATGGGGGTTGACGACGACTTGCCCGGCGGATACCGCCTCTCACTGGGCACGGCTCGTAAGTCGTCAATGGTGCCCGCCGCGTTCTCAAACTGTCGGCACTGCTTCTCCAAAAACCGCATCAGGTCATTGAAGGGCGGAATATAGGAGGCCCCGTCCCCGCCGTACCTCTCCTCAAAATGTATTCGAAAGTCGACGGGACAGCACGATGCGGAGCAACAAAAAGGCCCATTCGCCCACTGGTAAATCCAGCCGCCTCAACGCATTACAGGCCACCAAGACTGGATTCACCAGGTCCGGACGTAGTCTGGCCCGATCACCAAGCAGCGGGAGGCTTAGAAGCTGCTTAACATGTTCGTCCGCAATTCGCCGAACGTTGGCGTATCTTCTGGCTAGGAGGTCCCGAGCAGTCTGGTAGGCATCGTCCGACAATCCCAAGTAACCGACGATGCCCAGGGCCTCCCCCTCCAGTGAGGCCAGGAGGTACGCCATCTTCTGGCTCGGGGTCAAGTCACTCCGGGCGTCCACTATGCTGTCGAAAAGACCAACGAAGGTCATCCATTCGGAAAGGACCACGGAGAACCTTAGCAGGTCCAGAGTTGGGAGTCGTCCCAACAGCTCCGGCTGAGGCTGCTTCCGAGAGGACTCGGGCAGGCCACTCATCCGAGCTTCACGCGCCTCCTCAGCATACCTGCCTTCAGCCTCGATCAACTCGTCCGTGAGCGAAAAGAACTGCTCGTTGTCCGCGAAGCAGGAGTCCAGGACTCCCTTTTCCACATCCGAATCGTCAAGCTCAGCGTAAGCCTCCTCCACTGCGGCCCTTAGAGCATCGACCTGCTCGAGCCGCTTCCTCAAGTTATAGACCCTATCCGGTCGACCTATCAAAACATGTGCCCTGGTAGCCCAGCGCAGCTCAGTCCGCAAGCAACGCATCAGTAACTTGGGCGATGGCATCACTCCTAAATACATTTAATACGCGGCTCAAATATAAATCAAATTAACAAATAACAAAAACAGTTCCTATCGAATCAAATTAAATAGAAATTACACAAATACGATTACTACAAGTTAGCACAAAAAAGACACAAATCAAATTAACAAGTAACAAACCCTAGTACGATCAACAAATTATCCGATTACGTGACAACCTTATCTTCCTAGTCAAGTTACCTCGCCTTAAGAAACTACGGTAAGTACTTAGCCTTCACGAAATTCCCGCTTGTTAACCTACGAGCGTGGCGTTCCCAATCTACCCGCTAACAAAAAAACAAGCAACAAAGGTAAATAATTTTGTTATTACGTATAAAAAAAAATATTTTTTCGTATTATTAATATTACGGCCGTAGCGTGATTGAAAATTAATCAACCACGCTCTGCTACCAACTTGATACGGCCTACAGCTGCTCCTCCAAAAGTATTTATCCCGGGGCCCAAGCAGGAATTCTACGGGCAGACGCAGGTCGGGCCTCTAAAGGCCACTGGGAACTGTTCTATCACAATACAATTTAATCGGGAGGCTAATCATATAAATAGTACGTACCTGGGTTGAGGCGGAGACTTTGTCAGGGCTCGGTGAGGCCGTAGGTGTGTACGTGTTGATTATAGTGTTGGTTTGTGGAGTCGGTGGTGATAGACCTGCCGGGCATTCGAAGTCGGCAGCAGCCTGGACTCCGGCGCTGCTCCAAATAGAGGTGATCTACTGCGGCATCACCCACCGTCACTTACTTCCTTCTTCACTATGGCAGTCTATTAACTATACTTCCAGACGCCACTAACACTAAACTAAAGCGTAAACACCTCTAATACCGAAAACGTATCCGAACTATATCAAAGGATACTTGAGCAAATTAATATTGTCAAATGCACTTATATGCTAGCAAATTAGAATAACCAAATTCGCGGTAAATTAGGTGCGCATAACACGCAATTCATACTTTGATCGCAGTCAATGTTAACTTCCTAACAATTTGTCAGCCCGGCGTAACAATTCTAGATTTAACACACAAAACCCTCGTCGTGGCAACCACTTGCTAACAAAACCGACTCCAAAATGGAGGTATCCCGGGCGACTGGTAGGCGTGCTCTCGGTGGCACAGTATTCTAGCAACAACCCAGGAGAATCGCGGGGCTAGTCACTGCACTGAATTCAATCACTTCCGACCCGCCCCACAAACAACTGATCCGGTTTCGCGCGAACGTCTAACGGTAGGAAATCACCGCTCTGCGCGCCTCCTGGCGTCGATTCTTGACATTGGCGTTTGGCGCGAACAGTTATCTATATTTGTTTTAAACTGTGTTATTTGCTCATTAGTCTCATTCAACTGTAACTTCAATGCAGCAATAAACCTGAGAGCTTCCTCATATTCCTTGCTTCATCGGTCAAACTCATTAACATTCCCCTATAGCCGATCTTTTTCTTTTATAACACTTGTGTAATCTGTATGTAACTTAACCATATCACATTTTAATTGTGTATTTTTTGGCAATTATGCTATTTTCTTTTGATTATCATCCGTTTCCTTAAGCAATATATCTCACTGCTCCTTGGACCCCTTACTTTCTTGGAGCGCAAGCAGGACTTGGTTCTCCATCAGGCGCGTCTTGCCGTTGCAAGTATTCATTTTATTATTTATTATAAATAATAAAAGAAACCAAAGATCGGAAACAGAAGGAGCAGAGCTAATGTCGAGTTGATTTTGTTTTTTGTACTATTTACAAATCTCAAATCAAATTATCGTTAATATAATTCGAAAAAAAACCCGCAAAGAATGTAACACCCGCAATGAAGCAGCGGTTTACGCGAGTTGATTTTAGTTGTTTAACTTCTAAATTAATTGTGGTGACCGTCTGAACAGTTTTACGAGTATTATCAAAATGAAGCAACAAAAATCGATCCAATAAACGGTTGCCACTTTCAGCTCATGTTGATTCAAGTCTTTTTTGAAGCGGTTAGACCCGTCTAGATCAGTTGCGTTCAAGTAGAAAATCAAATAAATTCCTCCTTTTTACTTTACTATTACAGATGCACTAGCAAGCATGTGATTAGTTGATATGATATAATATATCAAAGATATTTTTACCTCTTGTGAAATATAACAGCAACACGGAACAATAGTTTTGAGGAATTTTAAAATTGGGAGACTTGAGGAACACCGATTCTAAAAATCATTACAGAATTAATCTTGAACACGACTGAGGCTGATATTAAAAACTAGTAAAATTTATTTTAGTTTGTTCATTAGATTGCGTAAAAATTTTGTCAATTTTTGCTTGTACTTGCGCGAAGGTTTTTTTGATTATACTGTGCATATACAGTACAATTAAATTACAGTAGGTGGCGAGCATGTTGTATGGACATATTTATTTGAAAGTCATAATATGTCATTCAATTTCAATGAATGTATGTATCATTCCTAATCATAATTAAAGAATATAAAGAATATATTTTTTCTGCGGCAGCAACACGCCGTGTACCAGCTCGTTAAAAATTAAAAAAATCACTTTCCACTGTCTTAGTTACTAACAAAGAGATTGAACTTTAATATTTAAATGTCAATATTAGTTATCATATTTTTATCAATTTCAAATGAATCGACGAACGTGGATCCAAATCGTTTTTAATTAATATTGTATCTCCAAATCTTGGTCTACTGATTCCGAACCGCGTGCATCCGATATAATTTAGTATTCAAACAACGAATTATATAATTTCTTAACTCAGAAATCACTTAAAAATGTAGAATTACCGTAACTATGTACATTTTTAGTCTCCATTTAGCTAATATAGCCCTGATGAAAAACCTGGAACATTTGATTAAATGTACAGATAAACGTAACTTGTAAATCGAGGGAAAGGAGGCATGCCAAATTTGCCGCGGAATTATTCATGGGTGTAGCCACATCAATATGAAGGCGTGCCAAAAGTAAAACTAACCTATTGTAAATTAGACTTCGATTGAACCTATAAATGTCAAACATGGTAGTTATAGTTATGTATATAGAGATCACTGGTTATGAACACTTCTCTTTATGTAAATAATTACATGTATATTGTTATTAAATCTATACATATGATTACAATTGAAGAGTAGGTATGTCTGTAATGTCGAAATAACTGCTTCATGTTGAGCTTAGGCAAATGCCATTAAGATGCTATCTTTATAAATTTTTGACTGTCTGTCTGTTTGTCGGGCCTAATCTTCGGAACGGCTGAATCGATTGTAATGAAAGTAACCCAGGTAAAGTCATAGCGGGTCGCTAGTATTAAAATAAAATAGGTACATTAGTAATCAGAAATCGTAAGTTACAGTTTTTAAACCAATGCCAAAATAATGCAGTAATAGGGTGAGAATAAATAATAATATTATTTGTCATACACTGGTGATCTAGGTCATTTCTAATCGACCCATTACCCTGTTTTATGCCTTTGCTGAGAGCCCTTATACTGTGTTGTGCCACCCCGCCCGCCTACTCGTTCGTCGAGGCCGTTTTTCATTAACAGGAGTTTGAGTCAAGCGAGACTGTTGCAACATTAATGGCACGTTTAGATTATTGGACGAACAACTCGCAGAGTTATTCGTGGATGAGTACGACGAGTTTGCATATTCATCTAAATTCATTCAACGTAGACCTTTCAAACATGGATCACGTGCGTCTCTTCGCTACGACTTTATGTCTACTTAATATTTATAGACCCACAAATATTTATTTTTATTTGTATTTATTTAAAACCGATTTATAGGATCCCGTAACTCGGGTTCTCCTTGATAACGTTTTATAAATTTAATAGTGGATTAGTTACACCAATCCATCATAGAAAAATAACAACCACCAGCGACCAAGTTCACGGGTCTAGTGAATAATGACGAGTATGTAAACATATCGGTGTTTGAATACACACAAAAATTTCTTTGAATCGTCCGAAAAAACCGACAACGAATGAAGACCAGGCGAATACTTGGGCCGAGTAAGGCATTTATACACCCGAACAAGGCATTTACATGATTGTGCGTACTCGTGCCTATTTTTCCGTGCTCGGCAAGCATCTAAACGTTGCATAAGCAAAGAGCAATGAGTCGTCGTTTTCAGCATCACGAGTCTCCCGTATGCGAGTTGATCCGGTCAAACTCTAAGGACCATAAATGTTGAAAGAAAAAGTTGCTTTATCATTTTGTACAACATACATTATATCATATAGTACTAAAAATAAACTCATTGTAGCCTATGTGCCAGTGAAGTGTGGCATGTTAAAAAATAATATATTCAAAAATTCGTGTATAAAGTTTAAGTAAGTAAAAAAATGTATGTGTTGAAACATTTGTGCAGTTCACACGCGGTAGACGTGAAACTTTCAAATGAAATGAAATAAATAAAATAAAACCATTTCAGAGCAAATGACTTATTTACTTTGATAATAATTCAACCACATGTGCGGCATAAAATATAAGATACAAGTTTAATTTTATAGCAAATAAATGTTAAAACCGTTAGTTTAAGATATGTAATATATATGATAATATATGATATGTGTTTTAACAGTGGTAGAGCCACGTGGCAGCTCTTGCTGTCGCACGGATGGGCCGGCTCAAACCGGGGTGGTACCACGACCTCACAGAATACCAGCGTGAAGTAGAGGTTTACCTCTGCGTTTCGCTTGGTGAGTGCAGGTGGCCGGAGGCCCTTTTTACTGGAAATGAGGCATTCCATCCTAGTCCTCACGGGTGAAAACGCATCTGCATTTGATAGATGTAGATGTCTATGGGCCGCAGCAACCACTTACGATCAGGTGGACTGTGTGCTCGTTTTTCACCCTTATCCTATAAAAAAAAAAAAAAAAAAAAATATTATAATGCTAACTACCGAGTATTCGCCACAAACAACGTTGAGTTATGAGACCTTGTATTAAATACAAACTTACCTCGGGTTTTGCTTTGTTATTACACTTGTTATGAAAGGGATTTCCACGACAGAAAATCATTTAAATCTATCCGTGAACGAAACAGTTGTTTGAATCAAATGAAATATTTCTTTTTGATACCGAAAATTATACTTTAGACATAGATTATTATTGTTAATCATGACGTATATGAATAGAAAATAAACATTTATGGAATTAGGTTTGCCAGATTTTTTTAACATAATTTTTGTTTACTTTCATACGTTTTAGAGCCATGCTGCAGCTATATTAATAGTATAGTTGTAGCACGAATGGGTCGGCTCGACCGGGGAACGACCACGCTCTCACAGAATACCAGCGTAAAATAGCAGTTTAATGCTGCTGTGTATTGTATGGTCAGTGTAGAAAACCGAAGACCCTTTTTACTGGAAAGGAGGCATTCTATGTTAGTCCTCACGGCTGACAATGCATTTGCATTTTAATTCGCAAACGAAGATAGATGTATATATCTAAGGGCCACAGAAACCACTTACTATCAGGTGGACTGTGTGCTCATTTGTCATCCTTATTCTATAAAAAAAACAAAGAAGGATTTTTACAATATTTTTCTTCGACGACAAGAACGTGGTAAATCAGCATTAAAATTGCAATTAACAATTCAACAGCCATAAAGGAAAACATCATGAGGATACCCACCATGTTTAAGCAATTAAAAAAAAATTCGAAGACATATTGCCCACAATCTTTGGGATGACATTACCTTACCCTAAAACCCTCTCAGAGATTTGCCTGCACCTAGCAGTGGGACGCACATAAGCTGTGACTAATATTGTATTTAATGTTGCTTATTATAAATAAGCGACATAATATGCAAAAAATCCATGCTTTATTTTTTTTTTGGAAAAATATTCAGTTGCCTATTAAAATATAATATGAAGTCACACAAATTTTTCTAATTTATATTTAATATTTTACTCATAATACCACAATAGAATAATAGGACTTTATAATATAATAAATGTCAATGACACTATTTTCACCTTTTAGAAAGAAATATTCATTATTTGTTACAAGAAAGTATAGTAGTATTTAATTTTAAAAAAGTTTGCTGTGGGTTAAAGTAACTGAAACAAGATATATTTCTCAAACAACTTTCGAATTCTTCTAAGTGATGTTCAGTCGGCTTAAGCGCTCAGCGCGAAGGCTGCTTCATGCGAGTGAATTGAACTACTTGAGCTATGTAAGTATTTATTTTCGAGAAAAAGAGCTTAATCCCAACCCGTACTATTGAAATTCTTTTATGTTATCATTACATATGTTTTGCAACAATAATGTTTTTATTTTCAAAGTCCTCGCTTTTTACCAAAGACGTCATGATGAAACTTTCTTGCAAATCTTGCTCGCTTTGAAATTCACCTGGTAAGAGGAGGTCAGTACTAAGCAACTTGAGTAAAAATGGCAATCAGTGGACTCTTATTGAGGGCTAGTATTCTTCTATCGTTTGTGCTATTAGTGGTAGATTTGTTATAAAAATTAAAGCAAACAAAACTAATTATAAATCGTACCTCTATAATCAAGTCAATAATTATAACAATATTAGAGAATCATAAAAAGGCCCACACGTGATTAAAAAAAGAGAAGAAAAGAGGGTTTCAAGAGACGGAGTCAGTAAGTAATGCCCTAGACCAGGGGTCGGCAACCTGCGGCTCGCGAACCACATGCGGCTCTTTGGATGTGAAACTGCGGCGCTTTTGTCTCATACCCAATTATATATATTATTTAAAAATATAATAATATTTAATATATTATTTATTTTATTTAAAAAAAAAACATTTAAAAATCGATCTGCACTGAGCCATTTCGAGTTGATACTGGATATTTAGAAAAGCAAATGATCGATTTAAAAAGTAAAGAGTTGAAAATTTACAGATTAGAAATGCAGGTTGAAAGAGATGGAGGTCCAGAAATGTATGTACGTAACGCAACAAAAATGAACAGCTTTAAAAGAAATGCCGCGAGTTGAAGCACTTATATTCGACGTATAGAATAGTCTTTCGGATTGCTACAGTGAGGTGAAGAAGTTGGCATTTGGAGTGCTGACTATCTTCGGATCGACATATTCGTGCGAGCGAACGTTCTCTTGTATGAATATAATTAAAAGTAAAGTAAGAAGCCAACTAACAAATGAAAATTCAGAATCGTGTTTGAAACTTAAAACAACAAGTTATGAGCCAAATTTATCCAAACTTTCTAAAACCATGAAAGGCCAACGCTCCTATTGAATTTGTTTGTTTAAATGTATGTTATGGGAACGAAATTCTTTATCGGACGGCACGGGTTTGGCGGATGGGAGTTAGGCGACAAAAAGTATAGAATTTTTTCGTCACTACCCCTCGTGTCATAGTGTAGACGGCCTTGGCGGCAAAATAAGGAAGTGAGATGGAATAATATCCATCACCGCACTTTTTCTTATCTTGCCATGAAAGAAATATTATTTTATTTCAAATGACGCTTCATTTTAATAGACGATAGTAATTCATTTATTTGTATTTATTAATCAATAATATAATACCTACGTTTATCAATAATAATATACTACGCAAGGAACTTCGTTCCAACCGAGTGTTGCACGACACTAACGCATTTTTTGTTTTTTTATTTTTAAGTAAAAGTTACATTGTTTTGTAAAGCTTAAATTTTCTACTTGAATAACCATAGAAAGGCAAAGCTCCAATAGCATTTGTTTGCTCAATTGTGTGTTATTGAAGTACAAGTTAGTGTTGTAAGACTTACAATGTAAATAAATGTTTAATTGTTTTAATTTTTACTAAAATAATAAGTGAATATCTAAGAATACCACACACACATATATATATATATATATATATATATATATATATATATATATATATATCCTTTAAGTACCGACGTGCGGTCTGTGAGGCCCCGACAGGCACTTGTCGTGCTAGCTTACCCCTTTCCCCGCGTAATAGCGATCCCCGCTTTAGAGTAGCTGCAAGGACAGTGCTCACTGGTGCTCACGCTAACCTCGGAGCAGGACACAGAGTACATTATATATAGGGAAGCAGGAAGTGGTGACGTGGTACGCGCATTTGGTGAGAAACACGTCGGTACTTACGTAACTGTTTTGTTTTATTTTTTTTGTTAAGGTATACTGTTATTTTTACAGGTATTGTAAATTATGTATATACTAGAGGCTTCAAGTTCTAAAAGAAATAGTTTGCGATAGATTTACAGCAATCAAAGAGATCTGAACACCGTGAACTAAGGATGAGTTTGGCAAAAGTACTTGGTTCTGATAAGCCAGAAACATCTTAAGATGAAGCTAAGGAAGTCAGGACACGAAAGCCTTGTCTCTCATGTCAACCTAAACTGACTAGAAAATCGATATATTGATGCTATTTGTTCAAAAACACGAATCTTTACAGTGCACGAAACAAGTGTGCCTTGCCTGAGCTTAGATTTTAAGGTGCTGTGGTCATTTTTTTTCCAGAACGTTTATGTTCCTACCTTATTTTTTTAAATAAAAGTTATATAAGTCATAAGTAAAAAATATTATTTTTTGTAATTATGAGAAGAGTATTCTTCGTGTTTTGGTTTTTTATATCTAACAGTCGGTTTTTCCTCAAAATTCAAGCCAAATATTATTGTAGTCTTATATATAAAATTTAATAAAGTTGAATTCCTTTTTATACTTATATAAATATATATATAAATATATATATATATATATATATATATATATATATATAGTAATAGTGCAGCACTTAGGTTTCCTGCGGTCAAAGACGATCGATAACCGCTTGCTAGCTCATTTTCTTCAGCGCTTCTGGGTGTCAAAAGGCACTTTAATCAAAATTCAAATTCTAAATCAGATTATAACCGTATTTTTTTAGTGGGTATTAAAAGTCATAAGTTAGTTATTAGCAATAACATCTATAGTTAATTTTTTTATATTTATACAAATAAATAAAATTCAAGTGTCTGTTTGTAATGTCGAAATAACAGCTTTTTACTATATGCATATGAAAGTATATACGGTGTGTATAACAAAACCACGATTTAAAAAAAAATATCTGTTTGTCTTTCTGTCTGTCTGTTGATGTTCAGCTGATGTTACAAGAAGTAACTTAAGCTACTTTTATTTTATAAAGATAAGAGAATTAGGCGCAAAAAATAAAACCCATGAAATCCAATCGTAATAAATTACGCGCGGGCGAAGTCGCGGGGAACAGCTAGTTTCTAATATAAATTTCGTTCTAATTCCTGTTATGAAAATCTGATACTAAGAACTCGAAATACTTAGTATGGTGTTAAAAGCTATTATTTTGTTCTCACATAAGTCGTCATATTGCGTACAGTAGCAAGAGGTTGGATAAGAGTAAATCAAGGAAAACGAAGGGAATTATGTATATATTCCCTTCGTATTCCTCGCTTTATGAGGTTTATTAAAATGAATTAAAAAAATAATCCTGAACGAACATTTTAACTGATGCGACTTGCAAAGATTGGGGGGAGGAGGAAGGTACTAACCGTAGATTTCTTAGTTTATTTAACAAGTACACTTATATAACACTATCACGAAAATATATACATTTTGACACTCAGATATGCATATCAATTAAAAGTGTATATAACAGTAGTAATAGTAATAGAGTAGAAATACAGATGCTGGCAACTTTTTCCACTCCTTTGCTGTAAGCATTACGAACGATGTAGCAAACCATTTGGTTCTATTGCGTGGTAAGTCTACAACGAAAGGGTGGAGACTGGCCTAACGTATGGTTGTCCGATGGTGAAATGGAGAGAGGGAGATTATGCAATTCCTGCGCACACTCTACGAAATGCATCCGGTATAAAACCGAAAGGCTGTACTTTGCGCCTGTGTTCGAGGCTGGTAAGATAAGTTTTAATCAAATTTGGGTCACCAATGAGCGTCTTAACACGCTTTTCTATTGAGCCCAAAGCTGCTAGGTGGCATTTTGCAGCACCAGCCCATATATGCACGACCGGACTTGTGCTTTATATAAAGTAAGCAGCTATCAAGGCGTGAAGTATCGTCACACCTATGCAATGACTCCTAGCTTCCTTGCAGCCGCTTTGGCCTTAGACTCAATAAACCCTCCGAAGTTCAGACTTAAGGATATCTCAATCCCTAACAACTGAAGGCGGTCGGTGTATTCCAGTGATACATTTCGGAAAGAAGGAGCCAAGATGAGCTGGCTCCTTTTTGCATTGAAGAGACACGCTTGTGTTTTGGAGGCGTTGAATTTCATGCTGAAATGTATGGATGCATGCTTGGGGCTGTTGGACGTGACTATGAAGCAGGGCTGATAATTATAGAATTAGCAACATTGTCATGAATAGCAATGATCAGCCGCTGCTTAATATGTGTGTATATATTTACCTAATTATAACTCACTATTCACTTTCCCAACTTAGCTGTATAAATACTTAGTCATAAAGGTTATCTCTCAAGTAAATGTAACGCGTGTTATGAGCGAAGCTAACTGTAGGACTGACAATAAAAGCCGGTTACCGAAAAATCTTTAGTTCCATGGACCTCTTACAAACTCTTCGGCAGGCCATACAGAACATATAAGAGTGCCTGCTGTTATGTTTGATGTATATATTTAAAAGCTATTGGACTAGAAAGGACGCAGTATTAACATTAATGGCAAATACATTATTTTAATTATGGCAGAATCCCTAGATATTCTCAGTGAGGTCAGCGAGTCAGCTCAGTAATGTCTACTAACGGGTAGGTCTTAAGTTAAAATTCTTTAAGTGACTGTGAATACCGCATCACGATCTATAAAGTAGTATAAGCTTTTATAGTAAAAGTTTGGCTTCCTATTCTTTAGGGTATAGAAAGCCAGTATACCGAAATACACCAGTGTATTCATTGCTGAATGGCAGAAGAGACAAAAGGTAGGTACCTAAAAGGAGTTTTACCACCTTGTAATTTAACAGTAGTAATTTTATGTGACTGATGCTTTATATTCCTGACATAATTAACTTTGTAAAAGCATAACAACATTTCAGCTTTTTTAAACACAAACCAATAATATCACTGCATGGTATGAATATTATCTCTTTTATATCTTACGTTACAGCAACGAATGGGTCACGTAGCGGTTTTATGTCTGCTGAAAAAGAATTAATTGCTTCTAGTCACGCACAAATGCAATAGGGCTTTGTTGAATTATTCGACCCTAATCTCTAGAGCACAAAAGCTTGTATCGACACCAACAAAATGATTGATTACATTTTGGAAATATTGGAAAATAATCTTACAGATTCACGTAATGCATAATATAGTAATATTAGTTTACTTAATATAAAGTTACATTTACATTATGCCATCATTACAATGCTGGTTTTCCTTCACTGTAGTACATGTTTAACTGAAAACTTAAAGTTGCAAATAACAACTCAAGTGGAAAGGATTAAATTTGGAATTCCAGCGTTTTATGAAATATAAGATAAGCGTTCAACTTCTAAACTGCCGTGGATGTTTAAATTTCTCGATTTTTAAAATATACCAAACTTATTTTTATTTGTGTAATTAATCAATTGTTACAACTAATGCAAATGCGAAGTTCACTATTGTATATCCTTCCCTAAGAATGCCACGAAAAGTGCTGAAGGACATATATTATAAAAAATATAAATAGATATTTATTGTTTGAAATCTTTGGATTTAGATTTTCTAAATAATTTTAAAAATAATTTACAAATGAAAATAAAATGAATATCAATCATCAATGTGACGAAATACAGGATTGCACCTATTTTTCAGACTATACTGTAACCACACTTTTGGGAATGTGGCGTAGTCATTCAGAATTCTGAATACCAGCGTAAAATAGCAGCTTACTACCACTGTGTTTCGTATGGTGAGTATAGAGAACCGGAGACCCTTTTTACTATAAAAGAGGCATTCCATAGTAGTCATCACGGGTGACAACGCATCTGCAGTTTGATTCTTTAAGGAGGATAGATGTAGATATCTATGGGTCACAATAACTACTTACCATCAGGTGGACTGTGTGCTCGTTTGAGTAGGGTGTAACTCATGCCTAATAAAATCCCCATGGTTTTTGAGTTCCCGGAAATTATTTCAATTAAAAAATTGAAACACTTTCTATTTTGGATGTCATGGTCAGAAATCAAGGAATTTTAGTAAAATGTTTTTAATAAAATTCCTTGATTTAAAAAAAAACATTTTTTCTTTTAATGTAATATCTCCCAAATATCTAAAAGAACATTGGCATATCTTGCTAAAGCATTAAGAATTGCAGCTTGTGCTAACTCCCGGGACTCGTAACTCAATTTAAGGAAGGGACTAGAACAAAGAGTTAGTTCGAGAAGATTATAGTCATGACTAGTAAAGTTGCAACGTCCGATGTTCATTAAAAAAGTTAATTTTCATAGCACAGACATTAGTAACTGCTTGCATTCTTAATGAGCAAAGAATAACGTAGTTCAAGAGCTGGCGAAGTTGAAATTAAGAAAAAATATAATTTCGTCTATTGGCGAATCTTCTATTTTGTCTCGTCTAGCAGAGCATTTGCGGTTATTTCGTTACTGCACAGCATATACGTGGGTCACTAAATAAGTTATGAGATGCTCGAAATTTAAAAATGAAACGCACCTGTGTTATATGTTTCTAAAAAGCAAATTTATTTAGAAATATAATTCCATAAGCCAATTAATCAATATTTAAAAAAAAGTTATATTAATGTTTCTGCAACGTTTCCCGCGCTTTTCATTTAAAACGATGGATCTTAACCGTGAACATTTGCGCGCTATGATATAATGATTTTAAATTTGGTTTAACCGGACAATTAAGTTTACAACTGTTCCGATCAGCATTAGCGGACTCAGCTCCATCACGCGCAACAATTTTAGGTGGTTTGCTGAATTCAAAAGGCGTTAAATTAATCTTAAAGATGATCAAAGAACCCCGCAAACAGCAGTAACGGCAGAAAATCTATGGACTACCCCTTAGATCAAAAGCATTTATTGAGGAATCTGGTGTTGAAAATCTAAGTAACCCACCCTACAGCCCTGACTTAAGTCCTTGTGATTTCTGTTTGTTCCCAACAGTCAAAGAAAAAATAAAAGGCAAGTTTTTTTCAAGCGCCGAAGAAGCCGTGGCTTCCCGAAAAAGCGTTTTCCGACCTGTCAGATCAAGACTGGCAAAAGTGTTTTCGGAGTTGGTTAGGCGAATGGAACTTTGTATAGAGCATGATGGAGAATATTTTGAAAATATGTAAAATAAATGTTAATAATATCTAGAATAATTTTTGTATATCTTAAAACTTATTGAGGAGTGTCCTATGTAACATTTGCAAAAAAATATATCTAAAAAAAATGTCTTTTTTGGGTCCTTGGCTTTTTTTGTTTTTATCTTTTAATGTACTTTTTATATAATTCAAAAAAAATTATCTCAGACGTTTATGTCGGTTATAAAGTATTACTAGATCTCTCTAAATATATTTTATTAAAATTTTCATAAAAACAAACTTTTGGCAATCTCAAATTTTAATCACGTATTTATTGAGTAATTTTAATAATTGCAGTTATATCTGGTAGGTTTTAAAAGAACGTGGGACTTGACTTAATATTGGAAAAATTATCCTTTACAATATTATAGTTCAAGATGCCATCAGACGTCACTTATGTTCTGACGAACGAAATCTATAAGATTGAGTAGTGTTACTATGTACTATGATCACATGCCTACCTGTTACCCGATATCTAATGGCCCACTTGGCAAGCGCCAAGTGGGCCATTTTCCAGGTATCGGGTAACAGAGGTAAGTAAAGATATTGCTCACCACACGTTTATTCTCCCAGCTAATTTTTACATATATGTTACAGAAACAAAAACTTTTTTATTTAATATAGATAATAAATAATACTTATTGAAAGTCAATCTTTTGTTTAATTACTACTGGTTCAAAAAAACCGTCTGTCCTGGTAAGAACCAGCAAGAAACCCAGCGGGACTTCTTTTTTAAATAACAGCTGACAATCATGTATGTTACACAATTAACCACACAAGACAAATTAGAAATAACTTGGTAGCGATCACCTCATTCCCAGGGGTTATTATCATCCCTAAATTCCTTAATATTATAATAACCCTTTTTATACAAACTTTGTTAAATAAAGTTTTTGACATTTGAGCAGGTCGAATTTTGTTGTAAAAGCGTACACATCGCCGCAATAATGAATTACTGACACTGTGGAGTCGAATAACTGATACTACCAGCTTGTGTCTGTACCTAGTATTTACAGAATGAATATCACTTATTTTTGTATAAATACTTTTATGTTTGTGTACGTACATTACATTTTTATGAATATATTGAGAGACCAAAGTTAAAATATTAATGTCCTTAAATTTTTTGACTCTTTAGGTTTGAAATCATAGATTGCTCTTATGGCCCTTTTCTGTAAAACAAATATAACTTCAGTGTCAGACGCGAATCCCCATAGCAAAATACCATAGGTGATTATGCTATGGAAATAGCTTAAGTAAACAAGTCTAGCTGTGTCCACACTAAAAAGATTTCTAATCTTTTTACAGCATATGCTGCAGATCTAAGTCTGCTTGATAATGTTGATATATGCTGGTTGGATTGGCCATTTTATGCATACACTCATTCAACTATTACTTTCGCTAATCACCCATTCACTCACACATTGGTCGCTCGCACAGTGGCTCCACTGAAGCTTCGTGTCTAGTGTTATTCCAAGAAAATTGGTGGTATTGACCAGACTCAGTCCCTCCTCGTTAAAAATTACATTAGTATTGTTTGACATTTGGAGTCATGAATTTCATACATTTCGTTTAAGTGCCATTTAAATGCAAATTGTTAACATTAAGCCAATTTACTAATTATTATTTATTTCCTCATATTTTAATAATTGTCGTTTTAATTTGAAAATTTATGA
The DNA here is from genome assembly GCA_033319125.1 of Parnassius glacialis. Taxonomy (NCBI): domain Eukaryota; kingdom Metazoa; phylum Arthropoda; class Insecta; order Lepidoptera; family Papilionidae; genus Parnassius; species Parnassius glacialis. Next base: position 41,663,490 of record JAVANC010000004.1, read on the forward strand.
AATATCATCAGCTTATAATACTATGTTATGGTTATCCCCTACTGTGTAAGGTAAGTCATAAATATAAGAGAAAGGGGTCAAGAATTGAGCCGTGAGGTACACCCATTTGTACCATCGACCCGCAAGATCTCACACTATTAATGACAACTTTGGAGTTCTGTTACATAAATATGAAACAATTAATTTAAGAGCATTACTTCTTACACCGTAGTGTTGTAGTTTCCTGATTAATGTTTCATGGTGAACACAATCGAAGGCTTTGGATAGGTCACAGAATAAACCTAAAGCATCCTGTGAATTCTCCCATGTATTGAAAATATATTTAATTAGTTCTACACCAGCAACAGTTGTTGAGCGACCCCTTGTGAAACCGAATTTATTTTTATGAAGTAAAATTTAATCAAGTATATTTTTTTTTTAATTTTGTTGGCAGTACAGACGTTGGACTAAAATTGGCGGGTCTAATGTACTAATAGACTTAAATAAAGGTATTGCTTTACTATGCTTCATTCAATCAGAAAACATACCATATTCGATACCAGTATTAAAAATAAGAGCTAGCTGACGCACGATTATATACATTACTGACGCAATAACTGTAACGGAAAGTCCTACAGATCTGCAGGTTTTTTAGTATCAATAGTTTTAAAATATTTTACAATATCTTTAAATGATATTTTATTAAATGTAAAATTCTTTGTACACACATTTACGTTTTGTTTAAGTAATGTTTCGGCGATGGCAGGAGAAGAATTCAGTGACTTAGTGGTTTAGATCGGAATATCAGTAAAATATTTTTAAAAATCCATTGCAACATGCTGATCTGATTCAGTTAATTTGTTGTTAAAACTTAACCGGTAGTTTAAATTGCCAGAAAACCTTACCAGTTTAAATTTTTTATATATGAGAGGGGGCAAACGAGCATGCATTTCACCTGATGGTAAGTGACTACCGCCACCCATGAACAACTGCAACACCAGGTAGGGAATTGCAGATGCGTTGCCGGCCTTTTAAAAGAAGGAGGCTCTTTTCTTGAAAGTTTCTAAGTCCTATCGGTCCAGAACAATCGCTGATGGTAACCGATTCCACAAGCAAGGCGTGTGAGGAAGAAAACATACCTTCTAAATCGCACAGTGGTGGACCGTCATCATCGGACAATCATCCAGATGTTGTGGATCGTATCGGGAGTTCTGCCGCAATGTGCGTTCGTGAAATTTGGCGGCTGGGATTAATCCGAACAGTTCCTCAGAGCACTCCCCATGGTAGATGTGAAAGAAAATGCAATGCGATGCAACATCTCTTCGCAGTGCCAATGAATCGAGCCAATCGGAAAGGACTCGGTCGTCGACGATTCGAACCGCTCTGCGCTGGATGTGGTCAAGTGGAAGGAGCCGGCACTGGGGAGCCTCTGCCCAGAGATGGGAACAGTATTCCATGTGAAGATATGTCGACTCCGAGGATTCCGATATTGGCTGAGTCAAGAAGTGGAGTGCCTTAAAACTGAGGAGATACGACAAAGGGGTTCTTTTAAGCGGTAAACGCGCAAACTTGTGTCTTCTGAGGATTAAACTGGACTAGATTTAGTCGCCCCTAATCAGAGACTTTGTTCAGCAAAGACTCGACTTCAGACACAAGTATGTTCCGGTACTCGGCGACGTTTTCCCGAGAAATATTGGCACGGCCGGTGTATACAGCATTACCAGTGCTGTCATCCGCATAGCAATGAATGTTACCAGTAAGGAACATATCATTGATATGCAGAAGAAACAGCGTTGGTGATAGCACACAGCCTTGTGGAACACCAGCGTTAATAGGATTGTAGTCGCAGCATGCACCGTCTACAACGACCTTGATGCATGATGACAATTTCTCGGGAAGCCCACAGAAAGGGGGCTTCGAAAGCAGCGCTTTGTGCCAAACCCGATCAAAGGCCTTCGCAATGTCAAAACTAACGGCCAACGCCTCCCCTTTGGACTCTACTGCCTCCGCCCATCTATGGGTCTGGTAGATCAGAAGATCACCAGCTGATTGACCCCGACGAAAACCGTATTGGCGGTCACTACTCAGCTGGTGATCCTCAAGGTACCGCACGAGGTGGCAGTTAATAATGGATTCCATTATTTTGGAGAACAAGGAGGTGATGGCGATAGACCTATATTTGGACGGGTGTGAGCGGTCGCCTTTTTTGGGGATGGGGTGGAAAAAAACAGTCTTCCATGAATTCAGGACCACGCCTTGGGAGTAGGAGTACGGAAAAGACGCGTTAGTACCGGTGCCAACGCAGGAGCACACGTCCTTAGCACAATTGGGGGGATTCCGTCAGGCCCACTCGACTTCTGTATGTCCAGGGAGAGGAGTGCTTTGCGAACCGAGCGCTGAGAGAATAGCACATCCGGCATAGAGCACTCAAACCACGGGATGGTCGGCGGTGTTTTCCCCCCGTCATTAAGAGTCGAATATGACGCAAAAAAGGAGCCTAAAAGGTCGGCTTTGTCTTTTGCGGCTTGGGCCAGTGAGTCATCCTCCCTGTGCAGAGATGGTAGTGATGGCTTACAGAAATTCCCTTCGACAGCCGTGGCGAGAGACCAGAACTCACGGGTTCCCGAAGGAAGGCGAACTAGTTTCTCGCCAATTATGCCTATGTGCTCTGACTTTGCCTTGGCAATAACTCTTTTGAAGGACCTGGAGGCGAAGTTATACTTCTTTTTAAGTGTGCTGGTGTTTACATTGTTGTGCTTATTAATCATTATTTAAGACTAGCTGTGAGGTGTTGCCTAGTGCTAGATAGCCTATACTATTCCTCATGAATTTGGCTATAATACACAAAAAGAAATTAGCGTGTCTAAAGAAACAAAAATGAAAGAAAACTCTTCCGCTTTATTATATTAGTAAGTATAGATTGAGTTAGTTTTATATAAGCGTAGAAAAACGTTATTGAATTATAACTTACTGTTTCAGCTATTGGACTGTTGTTATAATTATGAAGAAACGACTGTTAGCGACGCGCTCATTTGTAATTAAAATTATGTTAGGCATTAAATTTACTGTGTATCGATTGTACTTACCTATACCTATTTTAGTTATAAATTTGTTTAAAAGACGCGGAGCCTCTGACGTGCTTGTCGGTGAGAACCCCGTCAGTCTGCCACTATATGTGAGTCGATGCACACGCCCATATTTTGTCGCGCGCAGCCATTTGTAAATTCGCTTATTATTATTAAATTGAGTACAACCATTATTTCGCAAGTTTATTTCAACCTCCAGCACGATCCTGCAGCACTTAAGTTCTACAAAGTGGTACTTCGAGCCAGATCTAATGTTCCGGACTCCAGGTGTAAGAGGGCGGCGAGCAAAAAAGCTGCAGGAACAACGTGATTTGCTGGAACAAAAGGAAATTTCTGATAATGCTCAAGATGCAACTGTTGTTTCTAAGGAGCACACCAAAGTGCCGCAACGGTTATTTTCCGATGTATTGGGTAGTAGCATAAAATCAGAACCGCTAACTCACATGGCAAAACCATTAAACTTAGTTACATTGTGCTCCAGTAAATGTTCTCAAAAGTCTACGAGTATAGTATCTCAAAAATCTAAGGAAGCGAAAAAAAAGCATTTACTGCTAGAGGCTGCTCAGCAGAAGGCAAACATTCAATTGGACCTCATGGACCGGAACCTGGACGCCCAATTGGCATTGATGAGAAAGAATATGAAGGATACAGTTCACAAATCGATGGAAACGAGCCTCCTGGAAGCGAGCTAGAAGAAAGGGTGGCCCACCAAAGTACCCACAAAGAACCCCCAATCGAACAGCAAGCGCCCGAAAAAGGAAATTGTACGGGCACGTCAAATCGGCAAGTATCGGCATCCCGCGTCGAACACGTGGCCGGCCCGCTGCACAGCGCAGTGCCGCCGCCACTCGACGACACCGTGACTGTACTAAATACAGTGGTTCACATGTTGGCTAGTACTTTGAAAGATATTTCAGTTAACTGTGCAAACAACTTACCTCAAGCTAGTTTGGTCAGCCGTATGAGTACACCGAAAGATTTACCTGAGGTTTCAGGTGACCAATTGGAATGGCTTCAATTTAAGCAATCGTACGATGAATCAACGGCGTTATGTAAATATACGCCGAAAAAAACCTTTGGAGACTTAAAAAGTGTCTACGAGGGCAGGCGAGGGATGCAGTAGCCGCATTGTTTATTAGCGCCATGTCACCAGACAAAGTGATTAAGACATTGGAGCTACGGTTTGGTAACCCTGACTGCATAATATCTAGAATATTCCATGAGATAAAGAAGCTTCAGCCTCTGCAACAGGAATATCACAAAGACATCGTTCGGTTTGCTGTAAAGGTACAAAATGCCGTGGCAGCAGTACGAGCAGTTGGATGTGAGGAGTACCTGCAAGGTGTCAATATCGCTTCGATAATTCTGTCCAAACTACCTACAGTGCTCATTTCTAAGTGGTCTGATTATAGTTTCAAAATCATCACCCAAGGAAAATTACCCAGGTTAGTGATCCTATCAGATTTTTTAAGTGAGGAAGCTGTTAACATTTCGACCACTGCTAGCTTTTTTACAGTGAAAAGTGATCATGGTCTGAAAAATAAAACGAGCATGCCTCCACGCACTCAGACCGTATTAGTTCAAGCCGAAAAACGTAACGCGAATTGTTTGTTTTGCCGCACCGCTGTACATAACCTCACATATTGCAAACAATTTAAGAAAGCACTACGTAAAGTACGGTGGCAATGTGTGAAGAGACACGGTCTATCTTACAAATGTTTAATTTCAAAATACGATCGCAAAATCTGCGCAGCCCCTGTGTGCAACAAAGACGGCTGCAATAAAGATCATCATCGCCTCCTTCATTATTCTAAATCTAATCAACATGAGCGCCCCAGCTATGATGGTCATAATTCATCGACTACAATTCCAGAGAAAATGTATGGCCAACAGGTCGAGCCTACGATAAATTCAGAGACAATAACGCACATTAACGCGAGCGATCATAAAGTTTTATTGAAAGTGTTACCTATTCGTGTGTATGGACCTACCGGTATAGTGAACGCCACCGCGCTTTTTGATGACGGATCAAGTGTGTCACTGATAAGCACAGGGCTCGCTGAGCGCGTCGAGTTGCGCGGCCGTAGTGAAACATTAAAAATGCGCGGAGCGTGGAGTGATAACGAACTAGTTTGTAAGTCTATAGTTATGAATGTAAACATTGCTAGTACTAATAACGACAGGTTACATAACATAAGAATGCGTTGTGTAAAATAATTATGTTTGCCTACTCAAAACTTATCCCTTATTGATTATAATAATTACCCTTATGTAATGAGCATTCAAGGCCAATTATGTACCTCTAACACAAAGCCTGAAATATTGATAGGACAAGATAATTATCATTTATTAGTTCCTTTGAAAATTAAGCCAGGTAAAACAAATGAGCTGTCCGCTACACTTACTCCCCTCGGATGGTGTGTACATTGAAAAGTGCGCGTGTCGCGGAGCGGAGCGGAGCCGGACCTCAACGAAGTGTGTGCGTAGCTTACAGCCGTTGTTCAGATAATCCCCGCTTGTTCACCGGTACCGGGTCCGGTACGGTTTTCTTCTTGGCTGCGCCTACTGAGAGCAACAGCCGCCGTTTTAAAATTTGTTGACAAATTACGAGGTATACCTGTCAATAATTACACTGTAGAGATGATGGAACGTGCAGAGCGGCTACTATTGAGACACGCACAGGCAGAGGCATTTGCAGAGGATTTTGTATCAATACGAAAAGGTAAGGCCTTACCAAAAAATAGTCGGCTACTCGCTCTCTCGCCGTTCTTGGATGAGCATGGCTTGCTTCGTGTGGGCGGTCGTATCGATGCAACTGCAAATGTCACTGTGGAGGTTAAGAGGCCTATAATCTTGGACGGGCGACACCATGTAGCTAGAGTTATTGCTCGACACTACCACATAAAGGCGGCTCATGGTAATCAAGAAACAGTAATGAATCAACTGAGGGAAAAATACTGGTTAATAAAATTCAGACCTACCGTAAGGACTGTGGTGTATGGTGTGCCGAATTAATAAGTGTAAGCCGCAAGTTCCTCGCATGGGCGACTTATCTCGAACTCGTGTGGCTCATCATCAGCGACCTTTTACGTATTGCGGTTTGGACATATTTGGACCTATGGAGGTCACAGTAGGTAGACGCAGCGAAAAAAGGTACGGTGTCTTTTTCACGTGCTTAACGTTGCGCGCAATCCACATTGAGACCGTTACCTTCCTTACGAAAGATACTCTAATCATGACACTGCGTCGGATGGCAGCGAAGCGCGGCTGGCTGCGTCACTTGTACTCTGACAATGGTACCAATTTCAGAGGCGCAGACAAGGAACTCCAACGGACTATGCAGGACCTTGACCAGGAATACCTACGTAGCATAGGTATCAACAACGAAATGGATTGTACTTTCACCCCCCCCCCCCCTCCCCCACGCCAGTCCCCATTGGGATGAGGCATGGGAGCGGATGATACGCAGCGTTAAGACATCGCTTAAAACTGTCTTAACTGAACGGGTACCGAGAGACGAGGTGTTATGCATACTCCTAACTGAAGTTGAAAATATAGTTAACAGTCGTCCTTTAATGCACGTTTTGGTCGCACCAGATGGAGTGGAAACGCTTACTCCAAACCATTTTCTTCTAGGTACATCATCAAACTTACCTGTGATAGGGGCGTTTGACAGTTCCGACTTGTATCTCTGCAGACATTGGCGTATAAGTCAGCGATTGGCGGACATGTTCTGGCACAGTTGGGTGAAGGAGTTTTTCCTGAACTTATGAGCAGAAGCCCCTACAAGTTGGCGACCTCGTCTTAGTTGTGGACCAGAACTCTCCACGCAACGCGTGGCCAAAGGGACTCATTACAGAGGTGTTTCCCGGGAAGGATGGCCGTATCAGGTTAGTGGAGGTGAAAGTTGGCTCGTAGACGTTTCGTCGATCCGCGGCACGCGTCGCTCCTATATCACTGAATGATGAGTGGTGTGACAGCATTGGGGTGGGGAATGTTAGCGACGCGCTCATTTGTAATTAAAATTATGTTAGGCATTAAATTTACTGTGTATCGATTGTACTTACCTATACCTATTTTAGTTATAAATTTGTTTAAAAGACGCGGAGCCTCTGACGTGCTCGTCGGTGAGGACCCCGTGTCGGGGTCTCCGCTCCGTCAGTCTGCCACTATATGTGAGAGGATGCGCACGCCCTATTTTGTCGCGTATTTTGTCGCGCGCAGCCATTTGTAAATTCGCTTATTATTATTAAATTGAGTACAACCATTATATCGCAAGTTCATTTCAACCTACAGCACGATCCTGCAGCACCTAAGATCTACAACGACCTAAGCAATCAATCAACTAAGTTATTCTACTAAATGTTTTCACTTTTCCTTTGGATGATTCCTAGTAAAATTCGTTAATGAAATCTTTATTGTTATAAATTACAGTAAAGATTTCATCATCTATTCTACGAGATATTGGTGAAAATCGATGAAATTTATTTTACTACTTTTTATTTATGTAACTACATCAACATCTTAGTCAAAATTCAATGTCAAGCCAGTGTTATCAATACATCAAATGCTACTTAAAGACCCGTGACTAAAATTCTATATCTGTTTTTATTTTTGTATAGCTATTGAGTGTTATTCAGTGCAGGGTAACAACAAATAGTTTACAATTAAAATTGCCACATCGCATCTTATTTGGAAACTTGTAAACCATTATTTAAAAAATATAAAATATTGATACTTACTGGTTTATACATAGAAAAAATGTTGATGTTTGTACAACATCCTGAATATTTTTTAAGAAAAAAAAACGTATGACGACGAGATCAGAGAAGTAAAGTAAAAGACAAACTTTACATTATATTCAAAATGTAGATGCGTTGTCACACTTGAGGACTAAGATGGCATGCCACGTTTTCAGTAAAAAGGGTCTGTGATTATCTACACTCACCATACGAAACACAGCAGTATTAAGCTGTTATTTTACAATTTATATATGTAAACTGCCACCATGATAAATGAGTAAATCCTAGTGAGGAGGTAATGCTATTCATTAAAAAAAATGAAAATAGAAGAAATAATGAATGAGAAATGAGTAGGTCAGCATAGGGATGTAAGGTTAAGAATAAAAGACATCGTATAAATTTTTAAATTAATGATGAACTTCATTAATTAAAAAATTTATTTAATGTGTTCGATCAATATGTTAAACACACACACTATACAGTTAATGTATAGTCGTTATTTAAAAAAACATATAAAATGTGAGTGTTATAGAAATAACAAGCTTCTTGATCATTTCGTACAATTTATGCAAATAGACATACATGAATACCATCTTCGGTGAAGCCACAAAGAGAAATTTCTTTTTTAAGTTCACTTTTCTTAGCTTGGGAAAACATTGTTTTCGTAACAATTCTTAATAAATTATTTAGCAAGTTAATTCCAAACGTTAAGTTAACAAATTCATGGAATGTAACAGAACGAAATAAAACAATGTTCAAAAGAAATTAATATGACCACACTCTTACAGAACACCAGCATGAAACAGCAAAATAATGCTGGCGTGTTTCGTATGGTCAGTATAGTGAAAGGGAGACCCTTTTAACTAGTAACGAGACATTCCATGTTTAGTCATCAGAGTGACAACTCATTCTACATTTGAATTCTTAACCGAATCTTAAATATATTGAGGATAGAATGTAAATGTCTGTAGTCCACAAGTTCAAAGGCAGATGCGGGCCGTAATTTATACACAAATTGAAAACATTTTCTTCAAAGTTAAATAACATTTAATTACAGTATATATATATATATATATATATATATATATATATATATATATATATATATATATATATATATATATATATATATATACTAGCTGAACAGGCAGACGTTGTTCTGCCCTTTCCGAAGAAGCATTTGCTTTCCCAAAAAAACTCCTGGAATTAGCAATAAAAAATTGAGGGTCTCTTATCGGGATAAAAATTATCCTATCTCTCAAGTTGGACCAAACTGCACACAGTCTGCAATTTTTTTTTTGAAATCGGTTCTATCTGTTGAATACTTACAGCAACACGTGGTGGTTATACTACTAAATTGTAGCTTATATTAAACGTTTGTATTTTTAACATAGCGCCATCTATTAAATATTTACTCAATCCAGTCAACAGATATCGTCATCTGACAGAATCGTTTGGAGCTAACAGATAATTGTGACTGTCAAATAATAGACAAATAATTTTCAATAAAATAATATTGTATTGCGACTATAAATTGAGATGTAAGCCATCCTATCTTTTAAGTTGGACCAAACTGCACATTGACCAAAAATTTCATTGAAATCAGTTCAGTAGTTTAGGAGTCCATGGCGGACAAACAACGTAGTACGTACTTTTTATATATAAAGAAGATATAAGAAATTTTTCTTCAATTTTGTACAACCAACATACGAAGAAACTTATCCCCCATCTATTATATCAATCCTCTCGTGAACTTTGTTCACTACGAGGATTGTTTGGACTAGAAGTGAGGAGGTTACTAAGCAAATTGGTCCTAGCCACAGGTAGAGTGAGTAGCGGTCGGCGGCACCACCTCCACACGTACCGTTTCGGTGCGCACAGCTGCAGGTAGTACAGTACTCCCGGGTTGTACGCGGCACTACGGAGCAGTTTTACTACATATTTATGCAGCCAGGGAATACTCCCGTCTCACTTTGATGACACCCGCTATCTCTGGTTGTACCCGACTATCCCGAGCACGATCAGTGTGGGGTAAACCAGGTGGTAAAACTTATTCCAATTCTTGCTGTACGCATGACTAACGATGTAACAAAACGTTTGGTTCAAAATTTCGGAAGAGTCAGCCGCCCCGAACGTCACAAAATCTCTGTAGGTACTCTAAAATCGGGCAAAGTGGTATAAAGTTATCGGTTTATGTATCAAAAGTTGCGAAATAACTAGATCTATCCAGTGGTGCAATTTAAATAAGAAAGAAATGAAATTTTTTAAACTTGTCTAGTGAAAAACCGTTTTTTTCCATACTAACTTAACCTCCAAATAAGTTCATTGCGTGCGGCGCGCAACAACATCATATAGTTTTTATAGTGCCGTTTTGTGTATACGGTGGCCTCACACTTTCCTGCAAAAAATTTAAATTTTCTCGTTACTAATCCCTACGAAATAGATTTTTTTCCAAAAATCACGTGGTTAGGTCATCTCTGGAACCAGAAAAATTCTGAAGACGCTGTCGCGTTTGTGGTCGCTTGTGCTACTTAAGTTCATATTTATTTTGAACCGGAGACCATTTTCTTGGACTGTGGCGGGTATTTGTAGATAATGGTTCACCTACTTTAAGTTTGGACAAATATTAAAAAACGATAAATATCGATATTTCTAAATAAAAATTTCCTATTTTTGTTATGTAGATATTTTATCAACAGTCCTAGTTCAAACGGAATTTCTCGATCGCCAGAGCTGCAGTCGTGCGCACACATCGCGACATAGCGAGATAGCTAGCCAAACTCTCACCGCGTCATTTGAAAAAAATGGATTCGTCTTCTGAGGAGGTCTTTATGGATGAGTTCAAATACGATCGTTCTATCTAGTCCCGTTACTAAGATCCTATACCTTCAGGTTGCACCATCAAAAAGTGAGGTCATAACAGTCACCTAGGTCTTTACGAACCCATTCAAATGAGTTCAAACACGATCGTTCTATCTAGTTCCGCCACTGAGATCCTATACCCGTATTTGTATTGCACCATCAGAAAGGTGATATCATCACAGTCATCTAAGTCTCCATTAACCTTTTTAAAAATGAGTCTAAACACGATTTCTACGTAGTAGCATCAATGAGATCCCACCTTCTGAGTCCACCATAAGGAAAGTGACATCATCACAGTCACCTTGGTCTCCATCCTCTGTCATACGAACTTCCTTAAATATATAAAATAATATAAAATTTAAACAGCATAGAAATAATGTAAGTAGCTACTAACAAAGTAAGTACTTACCAATAATTGAAACTAACTAAAGCAAGCGGATTACGGTGCGCCCGGAAAAATCCGTTTGTTACCGTAAGTTAATAATTTCAACTTTAGATTTCACACTCACGATCAATTTTTGGATCCACTTCAATTAAACTGATCAGTATAACTGACTGTGTGTAGCGACCTTTCATTCACAGAGCTTTCATTCATTGTCCATGTCAAAACGGATTAATTCGTTTCTTCGTTTCCCTTCCGTTTCGCTACACTACACATGGCATGTATACCGCGTACTGGTCTGGTGTAGACGAGACCGAGCGGGCATACCAGTGAGTCGGTATCATCTTTTTAGAAAGAATGGGTCATTGTGTGAAAGAGTATGAATATGTAAGCCCGAGACTGCTATGGATACGATTAAAAGTGGGCTTAAGGAAGTTGTTTGTTTTAGGGGTCTACGCCCCAGACATGGTAAGCCCACTTATATCCGAGAGCAGTTTTGGGAGTTGGTAAGGATGGTGCTAATGAAAGACAAGGTTAATGAAAATATTGTGATATTAGGAGATTTTAATGGAAGGGTTGGGGTGAGGAGGCTTGGTTATGAAAGGATATTGGGAACGTTTGGTGATGAAAGTATAAATGAGAATGACGAAAGCCTCCTCACCGTATGTGTGGAAAAGAATCTTTTTGTGACGAACACTTTCTTTCTTCATAAGAAGATTTACACGTATACATGGGAAAGTGGTGATGATAGAAGTATGATTGATTTCATAATTGTTGATGAAAGAATGAGGAGCGCGGTGGTAGATACAAGGGTTTACCGGAGCTCTAACGTAGGGACGGACCATTACTTGGTCTTATGCCAAATTAATGATCTTTTCAGACGTTGGAGGCATTGGAAATCTGTGTCTACCACTGCGTTACAGCATATAAGAACAGAGAGGTTACAAGATGAAGGTGTGAAAGAGAAGTTCAAATGTAGATTGAGAGAAAATATAAGTGGTATGGCTGAATTGTGTATGAATGATTTAGACTTGGAGACTATGTGGTATAATGTCAAGAAAGGTTTAGTGGATGCAGCTACCGAAGTATGTGGTGTAAGTAAGAGAACGAATGAAAGGAAAAATAACACGTTATGGTGGGATGATGAGGTACGGATGGAAGTTGAAGCAAAGAAGAAAGCATGGCTAGATTTACTAGCAACCAAAGCTAGTCATTCTAGCAGTATGAATGATGATATTGAAAGGAAAAAGTTGACATCTAAATAAGAGAGTAAAAGAAGTAGTTGAAAGGAAAAAGCAAGAAAGAACGGATAAGAATGATAGACGAATATCGGATAACTCCAGGGAAACATTAAAATGTTCTGGAAACTCGTAAGAACTGCCAGGGGACTTTCAAAGCAGCCTAAAATTAATGCTATACGAGACCAGAATGACTGTATTCTGAATGACGAAGTTTTGAGTTTAAGAAGATGGAAGGAATACTTTGAAAGAGTGTTTATGAGTGATGAGACTTTTGAATTAAATTAAATAGAAATTCCGAAAGAAGAGGAAATAGATAGAATAGATGAAATAATGAAAGCAATGAAAAGTATGAAAGCAGGTAAGGCAGCCGGATATGATAGAGTATCTCTCGAAATGCTAAGGGCTGGAGAAGCAGTGGTGGCAGACCTGCTATACACCTTGTTTAATTTATGTTGGGAACTTAAGCGGGTACCGGGAGACTGGTGCAAAGCCGTGATAGTCCCAATATATAAAGGAAAAGGATCACAGCAGGACTGTAAAACTACCGTGGTATCAGCCTTCTTAGCATTGTGGGAAAATTGTATGCTAAGGTACTAATTGAAAGAGTGATGAAAGAAACTGATGGAAAAATTTGGGATGTGCAAGCGGGATTTAGAAAGGTAATGGGATGTACGGATCAGGTCTTTACAATGCGCATGGTCGCGGAGAAGTTTTTGGCCAAAAACCAAGAAGGCTTATGACAGAGTGGACAGGGATATGTTATAGCAAACACTGAACTCATTTGGGTTGAGCGCTGGGTTGATACAGGCATTGAAGTCTCTCTATAGGGACTCTAGTGCTTGTGTCAGGATTAACGGGGCCTACTCGGACTGGTTTGGCATCCATAAAGGTGTCAGACAGGGCTGTGTGGCTTCCCCGTGGCTGTTCAATCTATTTATGGAAAGTTGTTTGGAAAGGAGACGGTCTAAAATTGTATGAAGCGTAGGCCTAGTTATGTACTAGTATGGAAATAAATTAAAAAAAATATTAAACCACTTTTGATCATTCAAATCCACGAATTTGCCTTAATTTCAGTGCAATTAATATTTTATTCTCACCAATAAATGCAACACTAATGGCGGATTGATGTCGTTTTGATTTGACGTTAGCTGTCATCTCTGAAATATACTCTCGGGTAGAATCTACTAGTTAGTCTGTGATATATTCACAGAGTACCTTTATATATAGATATACTCATATCACCTATAGCCTATCAGGTAGATTTATTATATAAAATAGCTAAAATGTCTTGAAAATAGTAGGAAAGTAGGGCAAAAAAGTTGTATTTTTTTATCAAAACACGAATAAAGTGTATTAAAGATTGTGTATGTGCTTTTTGGTCTTAAAACAACTAACGTTCTTGTTGATATTTGCATATCATAAATGCAGTTCAGAAGAAAACAAATGTAAAAAGTAGTACCTAATTCCAGACAAGAAGATTGTTGAGATAAATCAACGGTCAATTCATTAGTGTGTACTAATGCACACTTCACCTCAATTTAGTGCCAGATAGCTCAAAGCCGAGATTATATGTTAATAGAGGGTAACTCCGTTTCTCTACCCTAAAAAATCCACTCTGAGATACTAGTTTATTGCACTAATCTTATAGAATATATTTAACTTATTTTACTTTAGAGTGGCTATTTTAAGGTGGATAAACAGAATAATTCTGAATACTAATTTCTGTTCAGGTATATGTGTCTAACTGGGCTGCTGGAGTGCTAGGGTACAATCATAGATAATATAATTTATTTGTTATAATATGGTACATTACAGTTGTTACAAAAGAATTGGCATCCTAAATATTCTGCCGTTTCCAGCGTACAAATATTTTCATATAACAGGTCCTCAGCGTGTCAAAGTATGCCTTGAGCCTTGACAGACATTTGAAGCCTGGATAATGTCATAACAAAGGTTAACAGTCCTATGAATTATAGAAAGTGAAACATTAGGTCAATCATGTTTTGGATACTAAACATAAATAAAACAGCTTAATTTTTTATTTTTTATTTATTTATCCTACTTCAAAATCCTCTCTTACTAAAATGCCATCACGAATTAAGGCCGGTGCGGTTATAGAATTTTGATACCGAGTTCAACACAAATACCAGACAACGGTCATTATGTGGGCACCGCAACCCACTGTCTGTTGTTCAGAAGAGCAACTAAAATAATAAACTGCAATCATCTCATTCCAACTTGTCCTTTGTCTCGCCAACCGTATATAATATGTATAATAAGCTCTGCCCGAGTGATGGCGAGATGTTATACGGCCTCTTATTAAAACAGAGTCTTGTTGGGATGATATTAATTGGGTCACAACTTATCTGCTACCCAGTCTTCGTTGACACCAAACATACAATATACTGATAGTATTGGCATTAGGGCGCTGGAGCTCATTTTTAAGATTTGTGCTGACAGGTAATTATTGTAATACGTTTGCAAAACATTGTGGACATATTGGTGCATTTTCATCCATCTAGAACAAAACAATCTTACTTTAATAAACTATCTATATTGCAGAAGCGCATTTTAAACAGTGCAACATGTTTTAAAAGGTAAACAATAATTACATCATATTAAGATTTTCCAGCCATTATTAACTTATGTAGAAATTAATAATTATTAACAGACTACAGGTAGAAGCATGTCATTCAAATGCGTTTAATAGCTTAAGGAAACATCTTTCTTCCATACATTTTACAGAATACAGATGTCCGATATCAACGGAATCAAAATCTCACATAAATCAAAAAACATAAAAACAAGAGCAGAGACAAACAAGTAGAGAGTAGAGCAGAGTAGAGTTCTGAACTACACAACCAAGCTCGAAATAAATAAAAATATCATTTGACAGAAATGACATTTGACAGAAATGGCATTTGACAAATAACCGTGTCTTTTTACTTTTTATGACTGGAAGGGCACCATCTTGTAAAATCATCAGAAACTTGGTGTTGCATTTTTATTTTTTGCAAGTTATTTATTTTGATTTATTCTCTTATTTTATTTTTAACAAAATCCCTGAATTTTTCTTTTTTTACGGTATATTGTACATAGACTGGGCCTGAAATGGACCGTCTCATTTGAAAGTAGAAGAATGCAGGTTAAGAATGGGTGAGTTAACCGTCAAATGCCTTTTGTACGCCGATGATCAAGTCATACTTGCGTCGTCGGCAGCCGAGTTGCAAATGATGGTTACATTAATGAACAGGACATTAAAAGAAAAGGGAATGAAAGTGAACGCAAGTAAGACGAAAGTTATGGTTTTTGAAAGAGAAGAAAGTAAAACAATATGTGAAATAAGAATAGAAGGGGAGTTGGTCGAGTAAGTAGATGAGTTTGTGTATTTGGGATGTGTGTTTAGCAGGGAAGGTAGATATGATAAGGATATAGAACGACGAGTGAATACAGGAAATAGAGTGAATGGGGCTCTACATCCTATTGTGAAAAGTCAGAATGTGTCCAAAAAGGCACGTATGGCAATTCACAATGCTGTGTTAGTACCTACTTTAATGTATGGTAGTGAAAGTTGGGTGTGGCAGAAGAAGCACGAGAGTAGAATAAATGCTGTGGAAATGCTGTCATTAAGGAATATGTTAGGGATGAATCTGAACGACAGAGTGAGAAATTGTTTAATAAGAAAAGAGAGTGGTTTGCAAGATGATGTTGTGACCAGGATTAAGAAAGGAATGCTTCGGTGGTTTGGTCATGTAGAAAGAAAGAATGAGGAAAGAGTGACAAAGCAAATTTATGTTGCAGAGGTGAACGGCAGAGTCGGGAAGGGTCGCTCTAGGCGAAAGTTTATCGACCAAATTGGCGATATATTGAAAATGGGCCAAATCAAGAGTACCTTTAACCGACGAGCGTAAATGTGTAGGTATATGGATGTAAAGGAGGCGAGAGTGGTCTGTCAGGATCAAGCCAAATGGAAGTCCATAGTCTCTGCCTACCCCTCTGGGTGTTTATGTATTATGTATTATCAACTGATAAGATGAATTGACGAAACATATGCGCTGGCCGATGCGGTGACTAACGACACAGGTTTCACACGCAAGAGCTTGCCGCTCACTGAGGCCCGCTATCGCGCGGGCAGTGAATATGCTTAGATTTTAAAATAATTTCTTAATAAAATCAAACTTCGGTCTTTTGAAAAAAATTTTATGAATGAAATGTTCATTAATAAATTGCGTATCCATTAGTGTCAATCGCTAAATAAAATAATGCTTACTTTACGAGGAGATGCGTGTTATCAATAATTATTTCACATTTATGTGGTTTCGTTGTAAGGAGATTATTTTAGTATTCCTGCCTTTTGAAAAAAATTGGATATGACTCTTTAGGAATCAAAAGTATGTAGAAATATAATGTGATTTTTATTAGTTGATATATCTTTTTAATAAAAAGTAGATAGCTCCTAAAAACTGCACAAATAACGACTAGCGTGACGTTTTGCGCAACCATGCGCCTTAACCAAAAATCTATCTGAGACATTGCTATAAAACAAAGACTTTCCTAATCTTAGATTATCCATACATCATCCAAACAAATTCCAAAACAACATCTTTAAAAGTTATTAAGCCCGGATCCGATATTTTCGTATTAAACCGTTTTGACATGGACTGTGAATGAAAGCTTTATGATCACCACACACAGTCAGTTAAACTGTGTTTTATTATCAATTAATTATTATCTAAATTACTAATCTTCATTTAACATACTAACCATATTTTGCTTTGGTATACACCTAGTTAAAAAAAAAAACATCTTACTATTTTGTCACACCATTTATAGTCATTAAATAAGTTGTCGCAACGCGTAGCGATTGAACATGAGTGAAGTTACGAATCGGCGGTACATGGAAAATCTTTTGTAAGTTTATTTGTACTGTCGGATATTATTAAATAAATATACTTTGTAATGAATAAATAAAATAAAATAAATAAACTGATCAGTTTAACTGAAGTAGATCCAAAAACTGATCGTGTGTGTGAAATCTAAAGTTGAAATTATTAAATTACGGTAACACACGGATTTTTCCGGGCGCACCGTAATCCGCTTGCTTCAGTTAATTTCAATTTATGGTAAGTACTTACTTTGTTAGTAGCCACTTACATTATTTATATGCTGTTTAAATTTTATATTATTTTATATATTTAAGGAAGTTCGTATGACAGAGGATGGAGACCAAGGTGACTGTGATGATGTCACTTACCATATGGTGGACTTAGAAGGTGGGATCTCATTGATGCTACTACGTAGAAATCGTGTTTAGACTCATTTTTATAAAGGTTAATGGAGACTTAGATGACTGTGATGATATCACCTTTCTGATGGTGCAATACAAATTTGGGTATGGGATCTCAGTGGCGGAACTAGATAAAACGATCGTGTTTGAACTCATTTGAAAGAGCTCGTAAAGACCGACCTCATAAAGGTCCAATCCGTTGTCTTGCATCTTTATTTTATATCCTTGGTTTATCAAAATGCGAATGCGTTGTGATCCCTGAGGACTACAATGGAATGCTTCTTTTCTCGTAAAAAGTATCTCTGTTTCTCTTCACTTTTTAACAGTGGTAGAGCCACGCGGCAGCTTTTGCTGTCGTACGGATGGGCCGGCTCGAACCGGGGTGGTACCACGACCTCACAGAAAACCAGCGTGAAGTAGAGGTTTACCTCTGCGTTTCGCTTGGTGAGTGCAGGTGGCCGGAGGCCCTTTTTACTGGAAATGAGGCATTCCATCTTGGTCCTCACGGGTGGCGGCGCATCTACATTTTGATTTGTAATAGAGGATAGATGTAGATGTCTATGGGCCGCAGCAACCACTTACCATCAGGTGGACTGTGTGCTCGTTTGTCACCCTTATCCTATATAAAAAAAAACTCACGGTACGAAACACAGTAGCATTAACTTTGTATTTCGTTCAGTGAGAGCGCGATCTTTTACCGGTCGAGTCATATCACACAACCATGATATAGCTGTAGCATGGCTCTACCAAGTATAAAATTATGTGGAAACAACGCTAACTGTTTGTTTGATTTACTTTTCTGCGAATTATTTTCCATATAGGAATCTTAGCTCCCACAGACATAGACGTGATCAAAACGCTTTAAAAAATATGTCTATATTCACTTTATTGTACCTACTTTAACGACAATGTACACATAGTATTTTTCTTTTGTACCAAATTATGGCACAGTATCTTTCGACTGATATAATTTTCATTCACCTATTTTTGATCTAAATATTAAAGAAGGTACTTGAATTTCGTACCGCATACTTTTCTGTTATAAGATTTGTACCACATATTACGGCAACTAAGCCATTTATTTTCACATTAGTGTACTATTTCTAGATCTAAACGCAGTTATGTTTTTAGAAGTTGCCATATGTAAAATAACATAAATATCGAAATGTTAATGAATTATTTAGAAATAGAAATAACACTATATATATAATTAAAGAAATATACTATACCTTAGAATGCATAAATGTTGCATAAAATCACAATGGTTAACGATTTAATTTTAGGAATGATTTTGGTCATCAATATTTTTTCTCTTTATATGACAATTATTTATTGACAGGTAAAGAAAACCTGTCTTTCAGTTCATTTCAGTTTGCTGTTTATAACTTTTACGTCCCAAGTTTTATAAATCTAAGACTTTAAAAAGGGCATGCTTATTCTACTAACATATCAATTAAAATAAAAAATATTCCAAAACACGAAATTTATTAGCTGTACGAAATTTCCATACAAGCCTGCTGTTAGCTTTTAAAATTAAAATGATTTAGTGCAAATATTGCAACGAGAATTGCTAAAATATCTTACAAGGAAGCGATTGTGGAGAGGATCGTGACTTTGGTAAAACGGACAGGCGGCGATGAGACAAGAAACGAAAACTTATCGCTAGGTGCCAACTAAGGCCTATGATTTTAATATTTTATCATTATCCGATGATACTGTGTCTTTTTGGCAAACTGATGCTAGTAAATATTATCAAAGGTCCTTGCAGTTACTTGACCACTTAACTTTGTTTATTTATTTATCTTAAACATTACCCCACACTAGGATTTTCTCCTGTATCGTGGAGGCAGTTTACAAACATAAATTTCACAAGGACAAACACCCAGACCCTGAACAATTATTTGTAAGGCCATACAAATACTTGTTCCGTGCGGGATTAGTAGCCGCAACCTCAGCGCTGCAACTCATTGCAAAGCAACTGCGCTACGGAGTCGTTGAACGTCAAAATTAGAATCCTAATAACTGAAGTAATTGGATTAGTTGAGTGGCGATTTCTGCTGCTTTATTGACCCGGAGAAAGCATGGTCGTCATTATGAATTATTAATAGCCCTGATAATAATTACCAAAAGCAGATTAGTTGTAAAGTTGTAAAAATTGGATCCATTCAAAGTAGTCACAAATTTCTAACGTTTGGCGTGCCTCAGGGTTCTATACTCGGTCCATTGCTATTCTTTGTGTACATCAATAACATAAACCAAGCAGGCTTACAAGGTCAAATATCCCTTTACGCAGATGATACGTGTTTATTCTATTTTGAATACAATATCGATCATATCATAACACTAGCTCAAGAAGACTTGAACTTACTGCATCAATGGTTTCAGTATAATCTCTTATCTATTAATGTAGCCAAGACCTTTTTCAGCACCAACAACAAAAAACTCCCTAACCACCTCACTTTGACTATAAACGGAGAAATGTTACAAAGAAAAAACGACGGGTTGCACTCCGGGAGTGCCGGCAGAAGTAAAAACTTGAATTTATGTATCTATATTAATAATTTCGTCAAGCAGTACAGTAGACTCGATCGAAACCTAATCTTAATAAAAAATTATATTAATTAATAAATGAAAATTAATTAAACCTAACCTAACCTGAATAATAAAATGAAATTATATTAATTATGAAATGAAAATAAATTAAATTTTCATCTAGTATATGTATAAAGTACTTACTCATTTTCTTTTGCTATTTCTTCGTCACTTTTTTCATTAATAGATGCACTTTGTTCAATTTCCATATAACAAACACTTTATATACACTAATTTTACGAATACACAGCAGTGTGACAACTACATAAACGAAACAGCAGGCGCAGACGTACATTTACGCCGCCGTAGAAAGAGAGGGGGATACTTCCTCTCCTACACCGCGCCGGCTGTTTACTCTCCGTCCGTCTTACGAATTTTCGATCAGGACACGTAACCTGACGCGAGTTTAACATTTTTTACCCATTACAAAAAAGTGCACAACGTCGCTAAAGAAGTTTTCACTTCAAAAATCAAGAAAATACCTTGGACTGATTCTCGACAGTAATTTAACTTGGAATGCACATCTCACACATCTGATATTAAAAATAAACTTTCCTCTCTCGTTGGCCGCTTGCACAAAATAGTTCGATGTATTCCGAAAAAAGCCCGTATACTAATATACAGGCTGTCCCAAAACTCAACGTCAAGCCGATATAAGGTGACAGGATTAATTGTAACCATCATGAAAAAAATCAGGAAAAAATTCTATCCCATGCAGTTTGGAAATTATGGGCATTTAAGAAAAACCTAGAAATTTGGTCAAACTGTAACCATTTTCCGATTTTTGTGGTTAATTTTTATTATTTTTGTTCATTTCAACTTTGGAACCGTAACTCTAAATAACATTTCTAGAATCACAGTCAAAAATAATGACACAACTGCCCCTAGTTTTCTAGAATTAAGACTATTTGTTAAACCATGAATTTAAAATTTTCAAAATTTGTCGACTTTGAAAGGCCCTCCTTTAAAAAAATGTACTAAAGTGCCTTGGCAAGTGCCATTTAAAGTTGGCGCATTTAATCAGAACTGGAAAATAGTACAATACTTGTTAGTTTCATACTAAAAAAACTAGTAAAAAATAAATACCTCGGGTAACCCGATTTTTGCTAACCCATTTTACTCAGTTCAAATGGTTTTTATTCGCACAAGCTCTTGATAGGTTCTTAATTTTACGGCAAAATTATGATAGAGATGGATAGTGGACATGTTTGCCATGAGCGACCGAGACAGATAGTGACGCCACGCAGTGAGACGGAGATGCGTCTGACACCAGTTAGTACGTTTCGCTCATTGGACTACTGCGCACCTTTCCGTTTTCGCTTGTGTTGATTTAGTACTGACGACTTTGACTTCTCTTTTCGGACTTGGATTTTGTGATTGGATGCAGATGCAACGCAAGTGCTGCCGCTAGACTTTATCGTGAAAGATATCCAGAGCGCTATCCGGATCACCGCGTGTTTGTTAATGTGCACCGTTCACTCACGGAGGGCGGCCATTTCCTGAATCAAATACGGGCTGGAGGTAGAGCTCGCTTTCCTTACGAGGAAGAAGTGTTGCAAGAGGTCGCAGATGACCCAAGTATTTCCGTTCGAGGAATTGAAGAAAGAACAGGAATACCCATAAGCACATCACATCGTATTTTACAAAGAGCCGAAATGCATCCGTATCACGTACATCGAGTTCAAATTAAAAAATTGCATTGAAAACGGAGATCAGATTTTCGAACCTACAAGTAAATTTGTCTAAATTTTGCAAAGTAGGCGATTTAAAAAACGCCGACATCGTATAAATTGTTACAAAATGTCAGCCTGTAAATATTTTCCTGTGCGACTAGCGTCGGGTACAATGCGCAAATTTGTTGTACGACAGGAACGGATAAAATATTTTAAGGCTTTAAGAAGCCTGAATGACCTTGACAAAACGGCGATCGCAGAGATTTTAGCCGACGTCAACAAAGCCTAGCGACTACTTTCTGTATTACTTAGAAAAGTGCAAAGATAAATAGATTATAGAGGTGACAAGTATAAAAGTGATGCTTGCGCTTCACTGAGAATTATGTCGTGGTTAAGCATATTCAATTACATTGCACGTTGTACTGTGCTGTAGCTTCGTCTGGTAGGCATTACGAGCTACCAAATGTTTAAGTTTTAAGTACGTAAGAGTTTTTATTATATTTGTTGAATCGCATTTATTTTTGTCGTATTGTTAGCGACATTAATTAAAGGCAGTAAGACATTTCCTTGCCCTAAAACCCGCTCCGAAATAGGAAGAGGCCTGTGCCCAGTGGATACCTATATATATATATATATAGTAGGATGGAATTACAGCGGAGCTTCTGAAAGCGGGTGGAAAACCGGTACTTAAAGTCCTTCAGAAGCTCTTTAATTTCGTCCTCCATAGTGGCACTACGTCGGAGACGTGGAGCAGAAGTGCGGTGGTCTTGTACTTCAAGAAAGGCGACAACGCTCTGTTGAAGAACTTGTAGTGTTATGCTACTTACTTATCATTTTACATTAATTTAAATCCATTTTTCCATTCTGTTTCAATTCTCTGCATTCACTTCAAATCGGGATATTTTACATCACCTTTATTTCCATAGGATCCTGTAACGATTTCAAACCATAAGAACACAATCACAAATCATTTCTACTTCGTATTTCCACATTATCAGCACTTTTAAATTGGTGTCAATGAAGTCTACCTTTTTTCGATCTTTTAGTTAGTTTTCCGTAACTCTACAATTTCGGGCTTTGTGTGGGTAGTTGCACTACTTTTTTTCCTATTTCAATAATATCTCCTTTTCCACTTAAATCTTTCCATTTTCTTATAACAAGCCTAAAACTAAAATTTGACATGTTCTGTTACTGATGTTTATTTGGTCTCCATGGAAATTATATTCAAATTTGTTACCGGTCTGTAGTTTCTATTTCGATAATTCCACATAAATACTTTTTCCTCTTGACCATTTACAAAAAATTTGCGTTTAATTTAAATAATTTTTCCGTTCTCTCTAGAAAGATATAAAAACCGAACAATCGGTGAAGAAATGCAGTCTTGCTTCAGTTCTCGTATCGGAAGCATCTTCTAAAGGCCTTATCCCGGGGCCGCTCAGCCCCGGGATCCTGCAAGCCTCTATCCTGCCTGAAGCCACTGGACTCTACGATCCGTTGCTCTGCCTGAAGTCGCCGGATCCTACAAAACGTTGCTCTGCCTGAAGTCGCCGAGATCCCACAAGTCTCTACTCTACCTGGAGTCGCCGGAACCTACAGACCTCTGTTCCGCCCGAAATCACCGGAACCTACAAACCTCTGTCCCGCCTGCAGTCACCGGATCCTGCAGGCCACTGCGCTGTCTGAAGTCGCTGAGGATCCTGCAAGCTCCTGTCTGGGCTGTAGTCGCCGATCCTGCAATCGCCGCATTCACCTGAGGTCGTCCCCTAGAGACGCCCACGCCTACCCACCTACGCCGTGCGTGCCCGTTCCAGGCGCTGAGAGCACGCTTGGGATCTTCGGACTCAGCTACGATATAATTTTTTTTTTTTATTACCTTTTTTTTTTAAAAAAATATTTTTGTAAATCACATCATCCATCCTCACATTCATACTCCATTTTTGATATATAAAATTGTAAATACTCTTTTAAAAACTTAAATATATTATTGTCTTGGTCTATTTGGTTGTTTTGCTGATCGTAGGTTAGGTTTTCCTTCTCTTTTAATTGTCGCTTCACGACAGTTTGGCGCCCAACGTAAAAGTCCTCTTTCTCTCTTAATTCTTCACCTTTACTGCGCCTTGTCTAGTTCCTTTTGATTTAATTGCTTTCCCTTTTGTTCTTAACTTACTATTCATCATTCATTTACACATCCTTTTCATACCTTCAAAATTCTAAAACAAAACTTCTTCTAGTTTTTCAACTTATCTGGATTGTATTTAGGCCTACATATAACACTTCATTTACATTCATCACTCTAAGTTACATTCATCACTCTAATATTTTTTATTCTAGATAACTTAGAGGTACGATTTTTAATAATATTTTTATTTCTTAAACTTAACTTTACACTTTGCACTTTATATAAAATTGTTTTTGAAAGCTGAAGCAAAACAAACCAATACTTTTCTAAACATTTATTAACTGTTAATTTGTATATATGTATAAATATAACTGTTAATTTGTATATATGTATAAATATCACCATTTTCACCTTATTATTTTAATTTCTTTTAATTTGTTTGTTTGTTTGATGATCCAGTGTTCTTCAACACATCTTGCTTTAGGACCTCGAACTTTCGTTGGTTAATCGTCACTTTTTATTTTTATTTCAGACACATCTCGTTGGTGATGTTGCTGATCTCTGGCTTTGAGCCCTACCGCTCTGGCCGTTCTTAATCTTTACTTAAGTCATAGCGACTAAAGCTTACTTGAGGTATTTCTTTACCTTTATCTTCACTTGGGAGCAGCTGACTACTCCCTTAATTTTTATCTTCACTTAGGAGCGGTTGACAACTCCTTAAATAAGCCTGAATGTCCTTTTGAAAACACACTTCTAAGAGTGGTGTTTCTTCGACTATTTTTTTTTCCCACACAGGAGCGGTTGACTACTCCTTAAATAAGCCTTAATGTCGTTTTGAAAACACACTTTTAGAGTGGTAGTCATTGAATGTGAACTCCACCCTTACCTGAATGCAGATGATGAATGTAAGAGATAGTATATCTGATTTTGACTGGTGATGTCTGTTTCTGCAAAGCTGTGTTTTTATGGTTTATTTTAGAATGTATATATCAAAATTTTTGCTGAGTCAAAAATTTTCCAGGGACGGGGGAAAATGTAGTGTTATGCTACTTACTTATCATTTTACATTAATTTAAATCCATTTTTCCATTCTGTTTCAATTCTCTGCATTCACTTCAAATCGGGATATTTTACATCACCTTTATTTCCATAGGATCCTGTAACGATTTCAAACCATAAGAACACAATCACAAATCATTTCTACTTCGTATTTCCACATTATCAGCACTTTTAAATTGGTGTCAATGAAGTCTACCTTTTTTCGATCTTTTAGTTAGTTTTCCGTAACTCTACAATTTCGGGCTTTGTGTGGGTAGTTGCACTACTTTTTTTCCTATTTCAATAATATCTACTTTTCCACTTAAATCTTTCCATTTTCTTATAACAAGCCTAAAACTAAAATTTGACATGTTCTGTTACTGATGTTTATTTGGTCTCCATGGAAATTATATTCAAATTTGTTACCGGTCTGTAGTTTCTATTTCGATAATTCCACATAAATACTTTTTCCTCTTGACCATTTACAAAAAATTTGCGTTTAATTTAAATAATTTTTCCGTTCTCTCTAGAAAGATATAAAAACCGAACAATCGGTGAAGAAATGCAGTCTTGCTTCAGTTCTCGTATCGGAAGCATCTTCTAAAGGCCTTATCCCGGGGCCGCTCAGCCCCGGGATCCTGCAAGCCTCTATCCTGCCTGAAGCCACTGGACTCTACGATCCGTTGCTCTGCCTGAAGTCGCCGGATCCTACAAAACGTTGCTCTGCCTGAAGTCGCCGAGATCCCACAAGTCTCTACTCTACCTGGAGTCGCCGGAACCTACAGACCTCTGTTCCGCCCGAAATCACCGGAACCTACAAACCTCTGTCCCGCCTGCAGTCACCGGATCCTGCAGGCCACTGCGCTGTCTGAAGTCGCTGAGGATCCTGCAAGCTCCTGTCTGGGCTGTAGTCGCCGATCCTGCAATCGCCGCATTCACCTGAGGTCGTCCCCTAGAGACGCCCACGCCTACCCACCTACGCCGTGCGTGCCCGTTCCAGGCGCTGAGAGCACGCTTGGGATCTTCGGACTCAGCTACGATATAATTTTTTTTTTATTACCTTTTTTTTTTTAAAAAATAATTTGTAAATCACATCATCCATCCTCACATTCATACTCCATTTTTGATATATAAAATTGTAAATACTCTTTTAAAAACTTAAATATATTATTGTCTTGGTCTATTTGGTTGTTTTGCTGATCGTAGGTTAGGTTTTCCTTCTCTTTTAATTGTCGCTTCACGACAAACTACAGACCGATTTCTCTTCTGAGCCGTGTCTACGTGCTGTTTTCGAAAGTCATTACGAATCGTCTCGCGCGCAGACCTGATGACTTCCAGCCTCCCGAACAAGCCGGTTTCCGAAAATGTTTTAGTACCATAGACCACATACATACCCTGCGGCAGATTGTACAGAAGTCCGAGGAGTACAATTTGCCATTATGTCTTGCGTATGTGGCCTATGAGAAAGCCTTTGATTCCGTCGAAATTTGGGTGGTGCTGCAGTCCCTTCAGCGGTGCCAAGTTGACTGTCGGTATATCTAAGTGCTGAAATGCTTGCACAGTAGGGCTACGATGGCTATCCGAGTACAGAATCGATGGATGCAGGTGGCTCAGGACCGTGATTTGTGGCATTCCTTGGGAGTGGCCTATGTTCAGCATTGGACTTATGAAAGGCTGTAATAATGATGATGATGAATGATGATATAGTCATATGTAAAGAATTATATGTAACAATTCTGTATATTATATGTATATCGTAGTACGTACGTATTTATGTGTGTATATAGGGTGGACTTGCAGAAAATGCCCTATGATATTAAGTCCGCCCTTTGTTACCTTAGTTATTAACATGTTAACAATAAAGAATAAATAAATAAATAAAAATAAATGAAGTGCTGATGAGCCGGTATTAAAGCGTGTCTAATACATCTTCGAATTCGTGTTCTACTACTCGCCGCAAGAACGACGGTGTCATACTCGTACAGGAATACATTAAGGCTTTAAGTGCAGTTGAAATGCCTAAATTCTTGGATATTTAAGTGAAAAAATCACAATAACTGTTCATTTAATCTACAAAGAAAAAATACAGGGTAACAGAAGAGGATTTAATAAATGTTTATTTTTAATATTATTATATAATTTAAATTTTAATAAATGTATTTTTGTCAACCCCTTTTGAAACAAATCCCCAAAGAATACCAATCTTTGTCATATTTTACAAAATTTCTCCAAAACAGCACAAGCTTTTTAAATAGTTTTTACATTAAAAAAGGTCGTAAAAATAATAATATATTCAATTGTGAGTTTTATTTTATTCCCCGTTTTACTACAAAAAATATAGTTTTTTCGCGAAATTGAATATATTAGCGCGAGCGTGCATGCTCCGTCGCCTTGTAATCACCCGCGAGCTCTGTCGCAGTTATTCGTAGTGAATATATTATCTTTGGTCGCAGTTCGTTTTCGAACATCGTCAAGGGTGGACCACGCGTCGGTGTTGGAGCGACTTCATTCAAATATATTTTATGTTTTTAACAGTTTATATTTAATTATAAATATTTTTTGACCAGAATTTTTTTTTATTGTATAGGTTGACAAACGAGCACTCAGTCCACCTGATGGTAAGTGGTTGCTGTGGCTCAAAGACATCTACATTCATCCTAGTTTGCGAATCAAATGCAGATGCGTTGTCACCCGTGGGTACTAATATGGAATACCTCTTTTACAGTAAAAAGGGTCTCCGGTTCTCTACACTCACCAAACAAAACACAGAAGTGTTAAGCTGCAATTTAACGCTGGTATTCTGTGAGAGCGTGGTCCTTCCCTGGTCGAGGTGACCCATTCGTGCTACAACTATACTACTAATATAGCTGCAGTATGGCTCTACCATACTCTATATATTCTGTACATTGGTTACTGTTAATATGGTTTTATAAATTAATTAATTTTTAAAGTGCCCAAAGAAGAAGAAATTTTCGCAGCGACGTTAATTAATGAAATCGAAAAATGCATTTTATATAATTTAGATGTGGAACGACCAACATTTTCTCGTTACTTAGATTTCGATAGTTTTTAATACCTATGTAGTTTTATTGTTGCATATTTTTATTAATTAGTTGATACTGAATATTATAATTATGTATTGCAATAAAACACTGTTTTTAAAAGTATGACTTTAATAGAATATTATTGGCGAGAGAAATATAGATACAGATACTTTAATTCAGTTGCAATGTTAACAAATTCAATCAAACAATTTAAATAAAAAAATGGCGCTTCCCAAAGTGCTATTTAAAGACATTCTTAGGTATATGGTTTTTTTATTGTGAGACTAACTATCATCAAAAAAAATTAAAATTTTTAAATTGGAGAGGGTTTTCTCAATGTGATAAAGTTAGAAATAAAGATATTCGCATTAGCACCAGAGAAACAGACAAAACTCAACGGATAATTAAAGTGAAATGGCAATGGGCTGGCTATATAACTCGGAAAACCGATAAACAATAGGAAGAAAGGTTCCCGAGTGGCAACCTCGTATTGGTAAGCAAAGTGCAGGGCAGCTTCTCACTATATGGAGGGACGACATGGTAAGATATGCAGGAAGTTGATAGATTCAGGTGGCTTAGGACGCTTTTTGGCTTTTTGGCTTCAACTTACTTATCCGTTGGGCTATGTCGGTTACTCTGGTTCTACTGCGAATATCCTCATTTCTAAGTTTATCACGAAAATAAGTTGAAGTGGCAGTGGGCCGGCCATATAGCTCGAAGAACCGAAAACCGATGGGGAAAAAAAGTTCTCGAGTGGCAGCCTCGTACCAGTAGTTGAAGTGTAGGTCGACCCCCCACTAGATGGAGTGACAACCTGGTAAGACATGCAGGAAGTTGTTAGAAATATGAAGAGGCCTGTGCCCAGTGGATATATATATATATATATATATATATATATATATATATATATATATATATATATATAGCCCATTCCAAGAAATGCCAAAAAGCGTCCTAAGCCACCTGAATCTATCAACTTCCTGCATATCTTACCATGTCGTCCCTCCATATAGTGAGAAGCTGCCCTGAACTTTGCTTACCAATACGAGGTTGCCACTCGGGAACCTTTCTTCCTATTGTTTATCGGTTTTCCGAGTTATATAGCCAGCCCATTGCCATTTCACTTTAATTATCCGTTGAGTTATGTCTGTTTCTCTGGTCCTAATGCGAATATCTTTATTTCTAACTTTATCACATTGAGAAAACCCTCTCCAATTTAAAATTTTTAATTTTTTTTGATGATAGTTAGTCTCACAATAAAAAAACCATAGACCTAAGAATGTCTTTAAATAGCACTTCGGGAAGCGCCATTTTTTTATTTAAATTGTTTGATTTAATTTGTCAACATTGCAACTGAATTAAAGTATCTGTATCTATATTTCTCTCGCCAATAATATTCTATTAATGTCATACTTTTAAAAACAGTGTTTTATTGTAATACATAATTATAATATTCAGTATCAACTAATTAATAAAAATATGCAACAATAAAACTACATAGGTATTAAAAATTATCGAAATCTAAGTAACGAGAAAATGTTGGTCGTTCCACATCTAAATATATAAAAATGCATTTTTCGATTTCATTAATTAACGTCGCCGCGAAAATTTCTTCTTCTTTGGGCACTTTAAAAATTAATTTATTTAGAAAACCATATTAACAGTAACCAATGTACAGAATATATAGAGTATGGCAGAGCCATACTGCAGCTATATTAGTAGTATAGTTGTAGCACGAATGGGTCACCTCGACCAGGGAAGGACCACGCTCTCACAGAATACCAGCGTTAAATTGCAGCTTAACACTTCTGTGTTTTGTTTGGTGAGTGTAGAGAACCGGAGACCCTTTTTACTGTAAAAGAGGTATTCCATATTAGTACCCACGGGTGACAACGCATCTGCATTTTGATTCGCAAACTAGGATGAATGTAGATGTCTTTGGGCTACAGCAACCACTTACCATCAGGTGGACTGAGTGCTCGTTTGTCACCCTATACAATAAAAAAAACTCTGGTCAAAAAATATTTATAATTAAATATAAACTGTTAAAAACATAAAATATATTTGAATGAAGTCGCTCCAACACCGACGCGTGGTCCACCCTTGACGATGTTCGAAAACGAACTGCGACCAAAGATAATATATTCACTACGAATAACTGCGACAGAGCTCGCGGGTGATTACAAGGCGACGGAGCATGCACGCTCGCGCAAATATATTCAAATTCGCCTAAAAACTATATTTTTTGTAATAAAACGGGGAATGAAATAAAACTCTCAATTGAATATATTATTATTTTTACGACCTTTTTTAATGTAAAAACTATTTAAAAAGCTTGTGCTGTTTTGGAGAATTTTTGTAAAATATGACAAAGATTGGTATTCTTTGGGGATTTGTTTCAAAAGGGGTTGACAAAAATACAATTATTAAAATTTTAACAATATAATAATATTAAAAAATAAACATTTATTAAATCCTCTTCTGTTACCCTGTATTTTTTCTTTGTAGATTAAATGAACAGTTATTGTGATTTTTTCACTTTAATATCCAAGAATTTAAGCATTTCAACCGCACTTAAAGCCTTAATGTATTCCTGTACAAGTATGACACCGTCGTTCTTGCGGCGAGTAGCAGAACACGAATTCGAAGATGTATTAGACACGCTTTAATACCTGCTCATCAGCACTTCATTTATTTTTATTTATTTATTTATTCTTTATTGTTAACACGTTAATAACTAAGGTAACAAAGGGCGGACTTAATGTCATAGGGCATTTTCTGCAAGTCCACCCTATATACACACATAAATACGTACGTACTACGATATATATATAATAAAAAGAATTGTTACATATAATATTTTACATATGACTATATCATCATTAATCATCATCATCATTACAGCCTTTCATAAGTCCACTGCTGAACATAGGCCACTCCCAAGGAATGCCACAAATCACGGTCCTGAGCCACCTGCATCCATCGACTCCCTGCATGTCTGACCAGGTCGTCACTTCATCTAGTGGGGGTTCACCTTACACTTCGCCTACCGGTACGAGGCAGCCACTCGAGAACCTTTCTTCTCCATCGGTTGTCGGTTCTTCGAGCTATATGGCCGGCCCACTGCCACTTCAGCTTACTAATTCGTTGGGCTATGTCGGTTACTCTGGTTCTACTGCGGATGTCCTCATTTCTAAGTTTATTACGCAGAGAAACCCCGAGCATAGCCCTCTCCATAGCTCGCTGAGCGACCTTGAGCTTCCTCATACGGCCAGCAGTGAAAGATCATGTCTCAAATCCATAAGTCATCATTGACAACACGCATTGGTTGTACAACTTCGTTTTCAGGTTTGAGGTATGTCTAACGAGAAGATGTGTCTTAGTTTCCCGAACGCTGCGCAGGCGAGTTGAATCCGTCGATTGACTATTTATATATATATATATATATATATATATATATATATATATATATATATATATATATATATATATATTGAAATTCCGAGGTAATGTTTTTGAACCCAGTAAAATAAGATGGAATACTGATCTTATGATAAGATGAAGAGAGAAGAACCTTATCATAAGTTAAAAAGGGATACTGGAATTCTGTCCCTCAGATATTTTGGAGAAGTTGGATTATTCAAAATAGAGAAAAGAACAAGCATAATTCTAGAGTTTAGTTGCTGACCCATAGTGAGCCATTTCAGGCGTTCACGATATTGAGAGATGTGATCATATTTTCGGAGACCAAATATATATCTAATACAATTGTTGAGAAGACGCTCTGCTCTAGCTTGCTAAGAAGATTTTGCGTCAAATCTGGGTAGCACACATCTGCATTATCAATGATGGGCATTATAACTGAGTTGATTAAATATCTCCTTAATGCACGGCAGAATTCACAGGAAGATTGTGCTATATTCGGTGGCGTATAGAAGCCTTTGATTA
Source organism: Parnassius glacialis (assembly GCA_033319125.1). Taxonomy (NCBI): domain Eukaryota; kingdom Metazoa; phylum Arthropoda; class Insecta; order Lepidoptera; family Papilionidae; genus Parnassius; species Parnassius glacialis. The sequence goes on from JAVANC010000004.1 coordinate 41,695,483, forward strand.
TGTTCACAATGAAACATTAATTTGGAAACGCTAACACTACGGTGTAAGAAGTGAAGCTTTTAAATAAATTACATCGTATTTAAGTAACACAACGCAAAAACTTGTCATTAATACTATGAGGTCTTCCCGGTCGACAGTACAAATGGGCGTGCTTCAGGTTTCAATTCTCGGCCCCTTTCTGTTTCTTGTTTATATTAATAACTTTCCTTACATAGTAGGGGATAACCAAAATATAGTATTATTTGCCGATGATACTTCATTAATTTTCAAATTAAAACGACAATTACTAAAATGAGACGAAGTAAATAATTTGAATTAATAATTTGAATTTAAATGGAACTAAAACGAAATGTATGAGATTCATAACCCCAATTGTTAAATATTTAATTAATAATGTAATTTTAAATGGGATGGAACTGAGTCTTGTGGATACCACCATTTTGTTTGGAATAACACTAGAGGCGAAATTTCAATGGAGCCCCAGCTATCAAAATTAGCAAGCAGACTTAGTTCTGCAGATTATGCTGTAAAAAAGATTAGAAATTTTACCGGTGTTGAAACAGCTAGACTGGTTTATTTTAGCTGTTTGCATACCAAAATGTTGTATGGTATTTTGCTATTAGGATTCGTGACTGACACTGAAATTATATTTGTTTTACAGAAGAGGACCATAAGAGCAATCTATGATTTAAAACCTAACGATCCGCTCTGACAAAAATTTAAGGAAAACAATATATTAATTTTGGCCTATCAGTACATTTATGTATGTGTAATGTATGTATACAAAAATAAAAATAGTTTTACAAACATAAGTAATATTCATAATGTAAGTACTAGAAACATACACAAGTTAGTATTACCAGCTACTCAACTTCACTGAGTCAGTAATCCATACAAAGTTCGACTTGATCCAAGTTCAAAAACTAAATAAAACTAAGCTTGTATAAAAAGGGTTATTATAATATTAAGGAATTCATGGATGATAATAACCCCTGGGAATTAAGTGATCGCTACCAGGCTACTTCTAATTTGTTTTGTGATGTTAATTGTGTAACATACATGAGCATTATGAGTCGTGCACTTTGGATTTTCCAAACTTTATATAAATAAACTTTCTTTTTAAATATTTTTATTTTAGTTTGTAGGTTTAACATAAGTATAAAAAGCATTAAACCTTAGTCATGTTCGATTAGATGATTCTGACGAAATTCGTTATTACGATTCAATGTAAGTATGTATATAAGTATTACACATTTTTAGAATGGTTATATGTTTCCCCAAATTTTTCGTAAATAATATTATGTTAATAAAACAAAAAAAAACCAATATAGTGTAAGATGTTATATTTTATTTAACAAAAGATTTATCTCTTACCGATGCGTGTCAATGTCGAGGTATTTATTGGATTAAGATCTTCCCACATTACACTGTTTAGAGATAAAAAAAATTGCACTCATTTGCACCTTTTTTGATACGGACCCAAAACATATCGCGAGATAAAAATCAATTTATTCAAAAACTTTTATTTATTTATAAAATAGTGAATGTGTGAATGACGGTGTATTTATAAATTTATAGAAAGGATATGTTAACCAGTACTCGAGATCTAATTTACCTGTAGTCAAAAGAATAAATCTTGAATTCGATTTCAATTATGGTAAATTTTTTATTTTGAGTTAAAAATTAAATTTTTAACTCAATATATTTTTTCCAATAAAGGCATATATATCCAGGTATACGTATGTAAAATTACGTATGAAACAACTGAAATATGAAGTATCGAGATGAAACACACCCGCTTTTCCCAAAGTGCGACGGAGCAGGCAAAGTCGCGTGAATATATTCAATTTCAGGGAAGAATGGTATTTTGTCGAGTAAAACAGGGAATAATAATAAAACTCTCAATTAAAAATATTAATATTTGTAAGACCTTTTTTTTAGTGTAAAATCTATTTAAAGATATTGTGCCGTTTTGGAGAAATTTTGCAAAATATGACAAAGATAGGTACTCTTTGGGGATTTTTTTTTCTAAAAACGGGTTGACAAAAATACAATTTTGTTCAATTAAAAACATTTATTAAAGCCTCTTCTATCACTGTGAATTTTTTTCCTTTTTTTATAGGAAAAGGGTGACAAACAAGCACACAGTCCACCTGATGGTAAGTGGTTGCTGCGGCCCATAGACATCTACATCTATCCTCTATTACAAATCAAAATGTAGATGCGTTGTCACCCGTGAGGACTAAGATGGAATGCCTCATTTCCAGTAAAAAGGGCCTCCGGCCACCTGCACTCACCAAGCGAAACGCAGAGGTAAATCTCTACTTGACGCTGGTTTTCTGTGAGGTCGTGGTACCACCCCGGTTCGAGCCGGCCCATCCGTGCGATAGCAAAAGCTGCCGCGTGGCTCTGCCACTCTTTCCTCTGTGCCCTTTAGTCCACAATTTCTTTGTGGATTAAATAAACAGTTATTGATATGTTTTTACATAAGTATACAAGAATTTAGGCATTTCACCCGCTCTTAGGGCCTTATGAGATGAAATCTAATTAAAATAATAATTCTGTCACCGACTAAGTAAAAAAAAATTAAGAGTTAGCGAAATTATAGAAAATTAATTTGAAGTTTTACAAATACAGTTTTTTTGTTTTAATTAATATACATAGATAAAAATTTGTATCGGAATGAAAGATAGTAGGTAGTTTTTCATATTAATTTTTCCATGACATTTTTTATGTTCACAATGCAGAAACATTACAATTCTATACAAGAGGTACAAAGGAGGCTGCAGTCAAAGCACGTTCTCTCGCTAGAGATTTGCTGATGCAATTATACCGGCAATTGGACTGAAAATTGAATACACTTGCGCATAAAAGCACCTTTTCATATGACAGGTTTCATGAACGAAAACCATATAACTGCACTTGAATTTTAACGTAGTGTTTTAATATAAATTTTTGTGTTTTGGTTTTGAATGCTCCGCTTACATTTATCCATATTTATAATCATTTTATTCATATTTTTATACGTAGTTTTAATTAGAAACGGAAGTATCTTAATGATATTGTACAGAACGCAAAATTAAAGGTTTTAGTTTCGACTCCGTATTTCACTAACAGTCGTGAACCACACCAGCACACAAGCAGTTCAAGTTTACCTGGAGTGTTTAATGGGAATGAAGCAATTTTAATAGCATTGCTTGTATTTTCTTATTTTAAATACTAAAAATCGTTACAATATAATATAATTAATTATATTAATAGTAATCACAGAACTTGTACTTTGTTTAATCACTTTTTATAATCATCATATCATCATTCATGTCACTCCAAAAAGTCCAAGACGTATTCAAGTATAAATATTACATCCTACTTACTTTTAGTAAGTACTCCTATTATTTATTCTGTGCCTTTAAAATATTATAATAAAAATTATCTGATTATTATAATAATGAAGTATGTGTGAAATTTGTTTTTCGAATATTTTGTATTTATTTGTACAGCTATCTTTTTGAGCCGCTGCAAACAACCGATACAGTATCCACTCACAACGGCGGTTGACGCCGAACCCCTTTAGGGGTATATATGTTCTGTGCGCCGAACTAAGCGTCTAAGCGAGTGAGGCACAGGCAGTCTCTATTTACTGAAATAAATTCTAACACAAGGCTACCAAATTAACGAAAATTTCGCCATTTTGGAGCCGAAAAAAATTCATATCGTTATCGAAAAAAAAATGTTCTTACAATTGAGCGTGTTCTAGGTGGCGGTTTTCAAAATACAATTCCACAAAATTCACTCAATAGAGAATAATTGCAAAGTACCTTATGAAAATACTTAAATTTTCAACTTTCTCAGATTTCCAATAAATAATGTTGAGTATAATAAATACAATTATGTGTCACATGTTAATAAATCCATTGGGTTATTTTGATTTTTAATAAAGTGATTTTACTTTGATTTAAATAATTTATTATGGCCTTCTTCTCCTATTGAATTTAACATTGCTGTCTGAAATTTAGCGTCTCTAGACAGACCTGAATCACGCGCTGACACGGCTGTTAAGATATTGCAAAAATAATCGATAATATTTATTTTTACTTTCATGCCGAAGACTATCTTGATCTATTTTATTACGATCAAATAATATTTAATAGGGTTGTAAAGCAAGTATTTACAAATGTTTTCATTATTTTTTTATTCAATTGTTTACAGATATTATCACATTTTAGATTACATTAGAAATTATTGTTGGGATCATCATCATTATTTTTACAGCCCTTCACAAGTCCACTGCTGACAATAGGCCACTTCCAAGGAATGCCACAAAGCATGGTCCTGAGCCACCTGCATCCGTCAACTTCCTGCATGTCTTACCAGGTCTTCACTCCATCTTGTGAGGGGACGCCCTACACTTTGCCTACTAGAACGAGGCTGCCACTCGAGAACCTTTTTACCCCGTTAGTTGTCGGTTCTTCGAACTATATGGCCAGCCCATCGCCACTTCAGCTTACTAATCGTTGGGATATGTCGGTCAATCTAGTTCGACTGAGCATATTCTCATTTTCCAGTTTATCACACAGGAAAACCCCGGGCATATCCCTCTCCACAGCTCGCTGTGCGACCTTGAGCGTCCTCATATGGTCAGCAGTGAAGGACAACGTCTCAGATCCATAAGTCATCACTGGCAACACGCACTGTTTGTACAATCCCGTTTTTAGGTTTTGAGGTATACCTAACGAGATGTGTCGTAATTGCCGAACGCTTCGCAGCCGAGTTGAATCCGTCGATTGACTTCTCGGTCGAAGTTTGACTTACCTAGTCGGACTATTTGTCCGTATACATGTGTAGGTAAACATCTCGTCAACAACTATAATATATATATGTATATATTTTTTTTGTTCTTTTTACTAGTGGAGCTTCAAATCAATCTTAAAAATTAACTATCAATAATTACTTGATTTTGCAGTCGGTGTTTTACATTTGAAGATCAGTTATAAAGAGACATAAACAGGATATTTTGCAAAAGTAAACCCGATCCCACTTAATTTTTCGTCGTTTCATCAGCAACAATTTTAGTTTTAGATAAAAAAAACCTTGTCAGTTACCAAAGAAATAAATCTTAGATCAGATTAAAAGAAATGCACGTCATTACAAGAGTTACATGTAAACGAAGGCTAACGGTTGGAATTCTTAAAAATTAGAGACTAAAATTAATGTGACAGGTCTTTTATCTATAATAATAATTTTCATCAAAAATAGCATATACTTATAAAATCCATACACAAAGTCAATCAAACTGAAGATTATCAATTGTATTATAAAAAAGTTTATAGACTATATCCAGTATAATGACCCAAACATCATCATTAATGTATGACTTACTCTCTTAACGCTATAAAAAGCTGCAAGAAATCTTAAATCACGGACCTCTTGGTTTGGTTTACTATTTACATAATTAGCGAAAATCAAGATGGACTGATCTCAAAGTTTACTTTCTAATTAAAAAGTACTGTTTAAAATTTTATGCAGATAATAATTAAAGTTTCTATGTAAATAGGTTGCAACATTGCAGGTAGTGGCCATCGATATTTGGAACTGTTTTCTGCAGCATTACGCGTACGAATTATTTCAAATAAGAAACACTAAAGCCAGGATCATTTTCTGTACAGAACTCGACAAAATGTTGCTGCATGCATGTCACTCTGAATAAAGCAGCTGATAAAAATACTACAGTCATAACTGTTAACAAAAATTATTACTTCAAATAGTTTTATAGAAAAAACTATTCCGCCGTGTCAGGTGCAGGATCTATTATTAGTTGGAGAAGAGGTAAAATATTGTTTTGGAGGTGCGTAATCAATATAATATTGATTGCAATTGTGCATACCAATTGATGGGTATGGAAAAATATATAATTTTACCAAGATTAAAAAAAATCAATCAAAATTCAAAAAATAAAAAATTATAAAATCAAAAATGTAGATCTGTATTTCTATACCTACATATATTGATTTATAGAGTTTTGGCGGGAACTTGATCGGCCGCGGTTTGCTGCTCCTGTATTATAGTTTAAATAATAGTTTGAAGAGGATTTTGATATGTAAAAGTGGTGCGATTTTATGTATTAACTGTCTACGCATGTGAACTATTAGTGGAAACGGTGAAACAAGTGCTCTGATGGTGATGGATTCTCAAGATAAGCTGTTTGCATAGGTGCCTTTAGATACCATCGCCAACTGTCAGCTGCCTGCTGGCTCAAGTTGCAGTCAAAATCTCCCAAGGGCTGCACAATGTGACGCATCAACATATTGTGAAGCAGTGAACTGTGAAGGATAATAACACATAAAGACAAAGCTTGGGGAAATTATAATAAACCGAATAAAAATACTCAAGACTTGGCCTAAAGGTCTAGATACCAGGCCATAAACTCCAAAAAAAAATATTGATTTATAGCCGCTTAGTAACTGACAGTAACTATAAGTAAGGTAAGGTAAGTAGCTATATACGAGTAAAATCCTACCGTCACGCCATTTTATTAAAACATTTTATGATAAAATAAAATAAAAAATACTAACTTATCCAAGCTACTCAATACGTTCCAGAAAAAAATATAACAATGAATGACCTAATGAGTTTGCGTCAGTTTTTAAAAAGTTTACAAGATATAACAAAAATAAATGTCAAAAAAAGTTCTGGATCTGCGCCGATTTACTGCGCCGATCAACGCTCAACGCATAACGGCGGGCAGTGTCCATGTAAACGGGACCAGTAAGCGCCTATTTGTTTGCATGCAATATAGTACCATAAAAATGGAGTTATTTTTTATCGTGCAAAATGAATAATATTTACAATGATGCTAAAGTTGACCGAGTTACAAACCGCCTTGTATGCAAGTATGGCTGGTTTCAACCAAACCTAGGTGTGTAAGAACTGCTCCGTGGGTAATAAATCCTTACGTTTTTAACACCCAGAGAATTTAATTTGGAGGAGACTACTCTCTTGATTATTAAATGGAACGTTTTCTCGCAAAATGAAAATTATTCTAATCTTGTTGTTTTTTTTTAAATAAGCTAGTTCTCCATATTATAGTAAGAGGATACTGCAGCTTATGAATAATCAACTCAAAACAAGAAAGGCCACAAATCTCTACGGAGACTAAGGTACAAATATAATACCACATAAAAATTATTAGAAATGGCTCTCTTTCTACTCTTTAAATCGAAAAACAACAAGTGCTCAAACTATTTAGCAGCTGGATCCGTGTGCAAGAAGGTGGTTAGTAACCACGAGCTCAGACGGACAATGAAGTAATTATGGTTCCCAACACCCTAGTAAATTAATTATATGGTTATTATCTAATACAACCTTCAAGTTACAATTCCAATAATATAATAAAATAATAGTACGATATGAAAAAATACAGTATATTTTTTGTTAGATAAAATATAAAACACATCTGTCTCTATTTCGTTTTACTACAGATGCTCAAAAGCGCTACGACAGCTGTCCAGTACAGTGGGCTTTGAGTGCACTTAGCTATGCAAGACATAAAAGGCAGTCCCGCTAAGTAAGCTTTTGAAAGCCACCCGGAATATGGACCAAACATTGAAAGGCTACTTTCGCATCGTTTTCTTGGATTTGAATCGTTATTTTGGTACACAATAAAAATTTAGTTTTATTTTGGTCTAAGTTCTTAAAACGAAAAAGAAAAATATCCTTAATTTAAATTAATTATCTTTCACTATACCGATATTTTTAAATATATAATTTCCGTTATAGTTATAGCCAATTAAACCACTCCTCGCCCATAGATTGCCCGACGGGGGGAATATTTGCCATAGCTGCCTCGTTTAGCAGGTGGGTTGGCAACCACAGCTTTTTAGTTTTTGATTGTTATTAAGAAGACGCTGCTGCTCATCTGCTGGTTTGTTCCCTCTGCTGCTTTTTACAACACTCACAAGACGATATGGGATAGTGAAACTTTTTCATAGAATAAGGGTGAGAAACGGGCACAGAGTGCATCTGATGCTGCACAGTGTATTCCGTGGCCCATAGACATCTACATCTATCCTCGATCAAGAATCAAAATGCAGATACGTTACCGACCCTGAGAGTCTCCGGTTCTCTACACTCATCATACGAAGCTCAGCAGCATTGAGCTACTATTTTACGCTGGTATTCTGTGAGGTTCCTTCCCCGGTACGAGCTGATCCATTCTTGCTACAACCATAATATTATTACACGGCCACTACACGGGCAAAATGATTGGGATAGTTTTATTCTGTTCTCTTTATTAATTTTAATGTTTATAAGTGTTACTTTCCGAAGTCAAAAATAGTGTAGAAGCATATCTTATAAATTCTAAGTAAAATGATGAAAGTTCATGAAATCTTACTGCAGCGTTGTCTTAAACGAAATTAATAAATGTATGTAATATATTGTACGTATTAAGTACATCATATATTTTGTAACGCTGTATTCTACTGTATTTTTAATCAGAGTTAAGGTTATGCCTATTAAAACAGAATATAATAAAGTTAATAAAGTTTTAAATTAAAAATATAATGACATTCACAGAGGGGTAAAAAAGGTAAAATAGAATAAAGAAAACTAAAATATAAGAGTAGTTGTATATTAAGTTATATCGAATAAGAAAAAAAGGAACAAAAACATCGTAATCAAAATTATCGTCATTTTTATCGTAATATGGCGCCATTCATTCATGAGAATTGGATGAAAAACAATCAAAGCCTTTATTAACAATTATTCTATTATGATAAAAGAAAAATGTTATTCTTGTAAAATTACGTAGTTATTTTATTTTGTTAAAGGGCGAGAATAAATATTATCCTCGAGTTCATATGGAAACGTTGTTGTTTTCAGCTGTATCGCGGATTAACTAACACAAAGAGGATGGTTTGCGTATTAGGTAGGAGTGAAATGCGAGGCGAAAGTGTGTGCTCATCGTAGTAACTACTTAGGAAATTATTTCGTAAATACTAGATCATTACTAATAAAATTGATTTTTTGTATGGGAGAACTAAAATATATTTATTAAGAAATTTTTTTATCAATGAAAATATTTGCCTAATCTATTAACACATTATTGTTATTTTACGTGCAGTTTTCTTGACGTCCTTGCTATAGAAAACTGTTGCACTAGAATCTTGGATTTCTTTAAAGGCTTTCCTTATTGCTGCTTCTATGCCTATCAAAAAATTATCATAACTTTAAAAAAAATAGAATTCTGTTAGTGTTGGGGCAAGGTCTGGCGGAATATAGTGGATAAGTAAGAGTTTCTAGTTTAAGCTCTGCGCATTTTGCCGACGCCTGTTATGCTGTATGTGGTCGGGTGTTGTTATATATATATATATATATATATATATATATAACATTTGAAATTCCAGGCATTGACGTCCAGCAGTAAATGTGGCACTAGATGGCAAGAAGCAATAGTCAATAACACTAATAATGGACCACCAAGTTGTCACAATGGCTCTTTTTGAGGAATCTTTCGCTTGGGCACTGATTGCCTTGACATTGTCACCTGGATCTAATCACGGTGATGAACGCTTGCGGTCCCATTTATCAGCAATAATATCAACTCAACTTAAAATATCTCATTTCTCTGCCGATTTGGAAATATGATGGAAGCATGGACGCAAACATCTCGCTATATGGACATATTATAAAAATATATAGTAAAACTAATAACTTGATAGTTTTTATCAGTTTTTTATTTTCTGAGAACTTTCAGTGTCACCCTCGTACGAAGGGAATTAGGCGCTCTTGTGGTAGCAGATGTGAGCAAAATTGTGCTCGTGGCGCTACATATATGGGACAAAGCTGAAAAAGGAAATAAAAAACAGATATCTTTCAGACACACACACACACACACACACACACACACACACACACACACACACACACACACACACATACACACACACACACACACACACACACACACACACACACACACACAAACACGAACGCATGTGGGTTATTTTTTACTTTAATTTAAAATTAAAAAATTAAAAGAATTATTGTTAGGATCATTAGAGTTCATGATCAGTGCGTGTTGTTTAAGTTTTATAATCTGTTGTATTTTTTAACTATTATTTTATAAATTATATTTAGTTGTAAATTATGATGGAATACTACGTATAATTGACCAGTCTGAATTCCGAGGCGATTAGTAGCAACTAGATCCATTTGCATGATTGAAATGATGATAATGGTCATATACCTAATCGGAACAGTGGTATCGACTCAAAATACTAGTTTCAACAAAGAATCGGAGCATTCAGCATACCATGAATTTCACAGAGCGAACAAGAACGAATAAGTACGCGAGCTCGTGGTCAGTCATGCTCTAGAAGACGAAGTCATCTGCGATCAACTAGTGATCATTTTAAGATAATAGAACCGTACTAAATTTAAGTTGAAATAAAATGTTATAAATTTATAGCAACTTGACTTAAACAAGAAGAAACAATGATAATCAGTAACTCTTTTTATTAATATTTATTAATAAAAAAACTAACTTTTTATTATTAATATTTATTGCTAGAAGTGGTTCTTTTTGTTGATTATAAAACGTTTTTCTATTGCTTCTTATTTTGTATGTGATATTTAGAGCCTGTTTTAAGTAAGTTAGATTTGTTTTAGTAACCCAATGTTTTAAACAAAGGACGAAAGGTTTGATGATTGTTTTTAATTTGTCTGGCATCACTAACTTAATTTTATTGTGCACCTAAAATATCAAAACTAAATTCATTGCTATTACAAAGTATAAAAAAGTGATCGGGGCTTTAATTAACTAATCATTTCTTATATTACACTAGGTCTTCCTTCATACGAACTTCTTGGGAACTAAGCCGCAGGAGGATTGGCAATTGATCGCATCGTAACCTTTCTACAAATTGCTTCTAAGAAACTGATCCCTTTTTACGATCCCATCAATTAAACGATCGTAATACAACATTAACCAATATAAAATAACACCAGTTGCGCTGTAACCAGATATTATTTGTAATCGACGTCGACTAAGACCTAGGTTCTATAATATGATAAAGACGAAACAGAAATTCAATCAGAAACCTCAGAAGTTACCCTAATTGTCCAATATTTCTAATAAAAACTCTGCATCATCTATACATATAATAAAAATGTAAATTGCAAATGTTTGTACATTTCATATTTTTGTAACAGAAGTTATTAAGATGGACTAAAAATAAGTAATTAAACACATTTCTATCATTTTTGGAATTGTCTGTTTGTCTGTCTATCTGTCTGTCCGTCTGTTTCTTTATTAACGTATCACGTATAAAGTACTAATTTATATTATAGGAATCGTTAAGGAAATTGTTAAGTGCATCTTCCGGCTACATTTAGTCTTTATTTCATTAAAATCAGTTCAGTCCATCAAAGCTTATGATAAATATTCTGAAGTATGGATAGGAAGTATAGGTACAAATTTGTTCAATGGTGGCGTTGGTTGAGTCATCTAGTACATTTTAAACTAATACCATAATATAAATCATAATTAAATGATGTAAAATAGTGTTCTATAATGATATAATTATATCTTTAACGCAGTAAAAAAAAGTATTAAAGAACGTAATAAATATATACAAAAATATATTAACATTATTATCTAAATCTAAAGTACAATAGTTAAACAATTTCATTGATAGATTGTGGTGTTGTACAAAAGTAATATAAAAAGGTAGGTTGTGTTTTTTTCCTGTAGATGTGTTTTCATATTTCCTGCTAATCTTTATATTACTCGCTGCACTACTGCTTGTTGACAAACTCATTTATTCTTTACCGCCGAGTACTCTACGTGGTAAATCAAATTCTTTTTTTGTTTACTATGCACGCTCTGATTTATAAGTTCTTTTATGTTTTATATAATGTATCAATAATTGTGTCAATTAATCTCTTTTATTTTTGGAATTGATGTTAACAGCACCATCTCTATTTAAATCTATACATACAATAAAAATGGTTATAACATGTTGTGTCTATTTCTGTACATTATATAGTATATTTGTGACTAAAATCATTATAGAATTGTATAAATCATTTTAATTGTGTAAATCATTTTAGAATGGTCTGTCTTGGTCTGGCTGTTTGTTTATGAACGCATCACGTTTTGAGTATACGTCTTTCTTTTTCAAAGAAATCGTTAAAAAAAATCATAAAGCATATCTTAGAGTTCATTTAATCTTTGTTTTATTAACATTGGTTAATTCTATCGAAAGTTATGGTTATTATTTTGAAATGTAGGTTCGAATTTGTTTAATGGTGCCATAAAATCTCAAAAATAGTAATAAAAAGATTCGTGTGTTAAAAAAACGTTCTATTATAACATATTTATACTTAAAAGACAGTAAACACAAAAATTTGTTTTCCTTAAATTAAAAAAAATATGTTTTCTCACGCTAAAAGTAGCAAAATTACAACAAAATGTCGTGATATCGTTTTTATACCCAGAATCCCTCTAATACCAAATAACTTTCCTTTCAATTTTAAGCGTGTTCAGTTCCTAGTCAGCGTGTGTTATGCGATGACTGTAATTAAAGTGCAAGGTCAAACTTTAAGCGTGGTAACAGTGGACGTCAGTACTGACTATGTTGCACATGGCCAACTTTATGTTGCTTTTTCCCGCGTTATTAGCCCCCGTAACCTTATTGTGTACACCCCGGCGAAGTCTACTTCTAACATCGTTTACGCTTCTGCGTGGTAGAGCTTCTGCTCTATTACCAATTATAGATACAGTAATGATATAAATCGTTTAATATTCTCTTACCTAAACGACAAATTATTTAAGTAAAACCTATGTACGCGAGCTACGCCGCGGGCAGAGCTAGTTTTATATATATTAAAAATGTGACTTTTATTGCTGATTTACAACATGTTCGACGGTGAAGGAAAACATCACGAGGTATCCACAGAGGTCAGTGTTGGCAACACTTAGTACAATGCTATTCTCTTTAAAATTGTAATATCAAATATAAAATAATATATAAATCGGATTAGAATTCGAAATTTCTATTTGATCTGTTCTAGAATTATTTTAATGAAAAACTTACCTTATATCTTGATTTTCCATCGAAAATACCTTTGAAATCTCTGAAATTACCTACTTAGTGAATATTTGCGATTGCTGTATAATTTGTTTGAAGGTTTATTTTCACTATTTCATCAGAATATTTTGAGTGTAGTTGATTTTATGTCTTTTTCATTTGTTGTTATAATAATTAAATAATATTCTTTGAGTTTGATTTGTTAGTGTATAATATACGTTTTAGAGTAAATTGTAAAAATATCTGTGTTTGATTTGTTGTGTATAATAATATGGTTTTCGTTTTGTTTTAATATAGATATTTAAGCACATAATAGTTTGTCTTAGAAGTTTATTATATTATATATAAATTTGTCTGTGTAAATTTTTATAAATTGGAGCAGAGTAGGATAACATCAATGGGAAATTGATAAACCTTTCCATTGTACCATAGTGGAAGATGGCGCATGCCTTTTCCGTACGCATTCTTATTTGTTGTACGGCACATAAGAACGCTCAATGGGTATTCGTAAATTTAATTTCTTCTTTGTCCACGAATAATTGCATAGAATCTCCAACATTTACTACCCAAGAGTCAGCCTAAAATGAAATTAGTTTGACAAATAAGTCAAAAAAAATAAGGCAAAGAAAGGCAAAGCTAGAGTAACCAGTATGGTCAGAAAATTGCATCTTAAGGAAGCAAGACAAAATATAATCAGAATGAACCTTCTAATCATCATAAACATGTAGCTAATTATCAGAAAAATCACCCGAAAGTTCACAGGCTGTCGTTGATTATCAGCGGGAACACACTGAAGTACATAAGCAGGCTGCAAGTAAATATCGGTGACATTCCGCCTGTGGCACCGCTCCTGGGCGGTCGTGTCCAGGTAGTCCGCGCTTCCGTCCCCGTACGGTAGTGCTATCTTGCTCTCGCGCCTCCGCTGTCCTGCTCGCGCTGTACAGCTCCGACGCCTTGGTGAGTTCTTTTCGCTAACTTCAATTCTTGCCCCCCTGTCTTCGGGCGGGGAGGTCTGACTGACCACTGCTTACTTATTATTGTTATTTCTTGTTAATTTTCTGTTTTGTTTTGTTTTGTTTTGTTTTGTTTCTGTTATTATTACCGTGTGTATTGTTTCTTGGGTACGTCTCTTGTTCTTTTGAGAACAAGCCCCTGTTCTTTTGAGACCAGGGACCCGCCCCTACTGTTTCAAGTAGAACAACGTCTCCTCTCCTCCCCAACATGACCATGCCTAAAGAAAACCTTATTAGGGCAATCACCGCCAACCTGGTCCGAATGGACCCGTCAAATCTGGCCTCCTTTGCCGCCAAGCTAACTGTCATTGCCTCTCAGGCAAAACAACCGCCCTCCGTCGCGACCTCCGTGGCTGCTAGCCCGGCTGTCCCACAGTCGAACTCTTTTGCCCCCCTGGAGATGGAGTGCTCTGGTTCTTCTGAGTCATCTGACTCAGACGGATCCGATGAATCAGAGTTCACCACAGTTTCTTCCAAACGCGACCGTAAGCGCGCCGTGAAAAATCGCACCCCTCCCGTCTTGGTGGCCTCTGCCGCCCCCTCAAACCCCGCAGCACCCGTAGCTGCCTCTGTCCCCGCAGCTACCGCTGCCGTTTCTGAAGCCCCGCTAATGTCACTTGACATCCCCCCGCCGTCCAAGCCAGCCTCCCGCTGCGCTCCTACCCCGGCAAAGAAACAAATTGCGCCCCCTGTCTTCCTACGAGACAAGGTTCAATTCACCGAATTATCCAAAACCTGCTACAACGCAGGAATAAAATATGACCATGCCATCAACCTCGGGGAGGCTATCAAAATCATCCTCAAATCTATTGATGACTTTCGTTGTCTCACCAGGCTATTCACAGCCGAACAAGTCTCTTACCATACATACGCTCTTCCGGAAGAGCGTAAAATCAGGGCCGTCATCCGCGGCGTCCCCTTTGAACTCTCCAACGAGGACCTTAAGTCCCAAGGATTCCCCGTTGAGGCCGTGCACAAAATGCACAGCAGAACAGGCATTAGGTTCCCGCTTGCTCTAGTAGTCTTAATCAACGTGCCGGAGGCAAAAGCCATCTTCCGGCAGGTACGCACAGTGTGTGGCCTGTCGAGAGGGAAGGCTGAGCCCCCACACAGGCGCGGTTTCCCGGCGCAGTGCCACCACTGCCAGCTATATGGTCATGCGGCGGCCAACTGCTCCGCCCCACCCAGGTGCGTTAAGTGCCTAGACTCACACAGCTCGAGAGAGTGTCCTCGGCCCAAAGACGCCGAATCCCCACCCGCGTGCGTACTATGCAAGCAGACTGGTCACCCAGCGAACTACAGAGGCTGCCCCTGTGCTCCTCTCATTCGTCCCAACAAACAAGCTCCTCCGCCCGTCAATGCTAGATTATTCCCGGCTCTCCCGTCAAGAATGCCCCGTCAGGCCTTTTTCCAGCCCCCTCAGGGCTATTTCCGACCCCTACAAGGCCCCCCCGGGGTCCTCCTCTTCTTCGCCCTCCTCCAGGCTTCTCCCAACCTTTACAGCCCCCAGTCTTTCCCTGGGGCCCTAAAAAGGCCGACCCTCCACAGACGTCCTCCGCCACCCAGTAAACACAACCCTCAATGGTTGATGACCTAAACACGGTGTATTCCGCTATTAGGAACATCAACGTTGAGGAGATTGCAGTTTTAGGATGCAAATTGCGCACTGCTCAGTCCCCTCAGGACTGACTCCTTGCTCTTACAGAGCACCATAATCTCTTGTGTTCGTTATAAGTTAATTTAACACGGCCTGAACTGCCTTTCGGCGGCTCAGGCCGACTCTTCTTAAAAGGCTAAATTTTTGCCTTAGGCTCTTTCTCAGTGGCTCTTTGTAGCCGCCTGCCCCCTCTTCTCCCAAAAGAGGGTCGCTTCCGATCCGACGAAGCGGCTTAATCGGCCAATCGTCAGTCCCACAGGCGGTTTTTAGTGGGTAGCATCTAGGCTCCACTTTATCATCATCATCATCATCATATACTTTAGGTTAGATACAGTGAGTCCCACATAACCACGACAGACCAGCTGTCGTGGTATGCATAAAGCATTTACCGCCTCCGTGCGCAATCGGGGTAGCCCTTTCCAATTGCTTCTGGGCGCATAACAAAAATAAATTGGTAAATCCAATTGAGCATGCCTTCGCATTAAAAATAACGTATAGCATGATTATACGGATTTTTTTAAAAGTAGTTTAAATACATTTCGACAGCACTATCGGCTTCAACACCCTCGAAAACCATGAAAATGACACCTATGATGAAAAAATTGGTACCTACTTCAGCCGCCATCTTGGATTTACATTTCGACAGCACTATCGGCTGCAACACCCTCAAAAATGATGAAAATGATATCCATGATGAAAAAATTTAGTACCTACTTCAGCCGACATCTTGGATTTACATTTCGACAGCACTATCGGCTTCAACACCCTCGAAGCCCATGAAAATGACACCCATGATGAAAAAATTGATAAATATTGCAGCCGCCATCTTGGATTTACATTTCGACAGCACTATCGGCTTCAACACCCTTGAAAACCATGAAAATGACACCCATGATGAAAAAATTGGTACCAACTTCAGCCGCCATCTTGAATTTATATTTCGACAGCACTATCGGCTGCAACACCCTCGAAACCCATGAAAATGACACCCATGATGAAAAAATTGATACCCCTTGCAGCCGCCACCATAGATTTACATTTCGACAGCACTATCGGCTTTAACACCCTCGAAAACCATGAAAATGACACCCAAGATGGAAAAATTGATATATATTGCAGCCGCGATCTTGGATTTACATTTCGACAGCACTATCGTCTTCGACACCCTCGAAAACCATGAAAATGACACCCATGATGAAAAAATTGGTACCTACTTCAGCCGCCATCTTGGATTTACATTTCGACAGCACTGTCGGCTTCAACACCCTCGAAAACCATGAAAATGACATCCATGATGAAAAAAAATATACCTATTGCAGCCGCCACCTTGGATTTACATTTCGATAACACTATTGGCTTCAGCACCCTCGAAAACCATAAAAATGACACCCATTATGAAAAAATTGATACTTATTGCGGCCGCCATCTTGGATTTACATTTCGACAACCCTATCGGTTTCAACACCCTCGAAAACCATGAAAATTTCACCCATGACAAAAAAATTGATACTACTTACTTTTAGTACGTACTACTATTATTTATTCTGCTTTTAAAATATTGTAATAAAAAAATCTCTTATTATTATTATAATCAAGTATTTAAGAAATTTGGTTATTCGAATATTGTGTATTTGTACACCGATCTTTTTGAGCCGCTGCAAACAACCGAAGTAATGTCCACTCACGAAGGCGACTGACGGCGAACCATAGATAAATATAAATGTAGCAAGCAAATTTTTTTTTTTGCGCCCGAAGCAATTGGAAAAGGGCTACCACAGAGGGAGGCGGAAAATGCATTATGCATACCACGACAGCCGGTCTGTCCTGGTTATGCGGGACTCACTGCCTACCGGGGGACCTAAGTGATACCCGCTAAAAACCGCCTTTGGGGAGTGGCAACTAGCTGTTTAAAGCTTCTTATGCCGTATCGGAAGCGACCCTCTTTTGGGAAAAGAGGGCGCAGGCGGCTACGAGCCGCTGAGGGAGTGCCTACGAAGGCAAATTAATAATGAATAATTTAATTAGAGTTGGCCTGAGCCGCCATGAGGCAGTTCAGGTCGTTTGACAATTTATTAGGCGGGTCCGAATGAGAGTTTCTCGGCCTGCGGACTCGATAGCGAGAGGGGAGTGGGGCTGCATAAGTAGCTGCCTCACGAATAAGATGATTGGAGTGCGACTCTGAGGCTTTGAAGAAGTTCTCAGAGAGTTTTTTAAGAAATTGTTGAATTGTAGGGAGCTCTAGGTCCCGATGAAGGTCGGCATTACGGACGTACCAAGGTGCGTTCGCAGCTCGACGACAGAAAAGGTTTTGAACTACTTGGAGTTCATTAATAATTTTAGGGTTAGCATGGGCAAAAATGGAGCCCGCGTAGGACATGACTGGTCGTATACAGACCTTATAAAGGGTACGCTTGTTTCTGAGGGACATTTTACTGTGTCGGCCCAACATACTGTTGAGCCTATTCAGGTAAAAACGTGCGTGACGGGTTACTCTTTTGACGTGGGGCCTGAAAGTTAGCCCTGTGTCTAGAGTGACACCTAAATATTTGGCAGACGTATGCCAGGGGACAGGGGTCCCTAGCATACGTATTGGTGGAGTGTTTTTGATACGGCGTCGTTTATAATCGAAGTGAACGACGGAGCTCTTCTCCGGGTTCACATCGATGCGCCATTTTTTGAACCAAGCTCCTAGGTCATCAACTGACTTTTGGACCTTGTTCCGTATGAAAGGTAGCGAGATACCTTTACAGTAGAGAGCAGTGTCGTCTGCGAAGAGGGAGAGCTGAACACCTTTCGGCGGAATGGGAATATCGTTGGTGAACAGGATGTACAGCAGAGGAGCAAGTACTGAGCCCTGAGGGACACCAGCTTTGATGGGGCGCTGTGAAGATAGCGTGCCTTCGTGTCTAAACGAAAGGTACGATGATTTAGATAAGAGGACACGAGACGTACTAGACGATCGGGGAGACCTATTTTGTATAGTTTGTAGATAAGGCCTGTATGCCAGACTCTATCAAAGGCTTTGGCGATGTCGAAAAAGACCGCGACGGTCTTATGACGACGGGGATAAAAACCGCTGAGGATATATTCCACAATACGGTGGACTTGTTGGGGGCAGGAGTGTTTCGCTCGGAAACCGAATTGATGGGGAATGATAAGAGGGTCACCGTCTATGGGAAACAGATGGCGCCTCATGCGATTTTGGATGACTCTTTCAAAGATCTTGCCCATGGCCTTGAAGAGGCTAATGGGGCGATGACTGGAGGGGAGGTTGAGAGGCTTGCCTGGCTTGGGAATACCAATCACAGTTGCCTCTTTCCACGTAGTGGGAAAGTAACTAAGGTTGAAGCAGGCGTTGAAGATAATAGATAAAAAGGTTAACACCTGCTCAGGAAAGTGTTTAAGGGCTTGGTTGGAGATGCCATCCGCGCCCGGAGCCTTTTTGGGCTTAAGTCCTTTGATGAGGGATGAAATCTCATCATTGGACACAGAGATAGGTTCGGAGGCTGTAGGGGGTGAGTTCCGGCGGCGGACTTCATCTTCCACTGCCTGGACGTGTGAAGGGTCAACGGGTTGAGAGCTAGGAGAGCATTGAGCAGCAATGCTGTTTGCAAAGCACTCAGCCTTTTCCTCGTCCTCGAAGGCTACCGTACCGTCGGGACGGGAGAGAGGGGGAGTGTGGGTGATAGCGTCTATGCGGAGGGCTCTTGCCATCCGATAGTACGCTGTATGAGAGGGAGAGATATTCTCCATGAGTTTACTCTTTTCGAGGTCTCGAAATTCAGAGAGGCGGAAACGGAGTTCTCATTGAAGACGATTAGCCGTGTGCCTATATTCGGGCGTGGGGTATTTTGCTGCTCTCCGGAAAGCAGCTTTCTTGGCTTTTAATAGGTTGCTAATATGTAGGGGAAGCCCACTATTATTAGCAACCGGAACTACCCTTTCATTCTCCTTAAGGGAGGTTTTAATAAGGGTGGAGAGTGAATCGACCGCGGTGTCGATTTTTTCGGGACTGTCTAAGTCCGACGATAGGGAGATGGGAGAGTCCTGTGAGTCCAGAGCATTCGCTAGGGACTCCTTGAAGCCCTTCCAATTTGTGAAGGTTTTAGTCGAGGGTGTTGAGGGGGGTGGCTGATGGCCGAGAATGAGGGAGACCGGTCGGTGGTCGGATCCTAGATCGTCTAGTGTCTCGATTGCCCTGAGGTTGAGGGAAACACTTTTGAGTAGTGCAAAATCTAGCACGTCGGGAGCGTGGTCGGTGACATCGGGATAGTGAGTAGCACCGAGGGGACTGTGAACGGTGAGGTCAAGAGACTGCGTGATATCGAGCAGTATCTTGCCACTAGGGGAGGTAGTACGGCATGTCCATTCAGTATGCTTGGAATTAAAATCTCCAAACATAATTACTGAATTGCCTAAAGATAAAATAGACTCAAAATCTTTTTTGAGGGGATGGGTTCTTGAAGGGATGTAACAGGAGGCTATGAGGATGGACTGATGTCCAGTCATAGCTAGCCTGCATACCGTGGCTTCCATATTGGTAAGCTGCGGAGTAGAAATGGGAGAGCAGTGGAGTGACTTCTTGTAATAAATGGCCGTACCGCCACCTCGGCGGTCGTGCCTGTCAATACGAAGAAGAGAAAAGTTTTTAATAGAAAGGCCTTTAGTGTCCTTAGTTTTGAGATTAGTTTCCTGTAGGAGGAGGAAATCGGCTTCTCGATTTTGAAGAAAGAGTTTAAGTTCTGGGAGGTTATTTCGCAAACCACGAATATTAAAGGATACAAGCGATAAACCCTTAGGTTTGATACGACCGTGAGACTTTGGTAGAGCAACCTGCTCTGTCATTGTAAGTTAAGTTAATTAAGTTAACTTAACTTACAACGAGCACAAAAGATTATGATGCTCTGCAAGAGCGAGGAGACGGTCCTGAGGGGACCTTGCAGCGCGCAATTTGCGTGCTAACACAGCGATTTCCCCAACGTCGATGTTCCTAATAGCGGAATACACCGTTTTTAGGTCATCAGCTATTGAGGGCTGTGATTGTTGTGGGGCGGAGGTTGTTGTCCGCGGTGGGTCTGTCTTTTTGGAGCTCCAGGGAAAGACTGGAGGCTGCATAGGCTTAGAGAAGCCCGGAGGGGGCCGAATAATGCCCTGAGGGGGCCTAAGGGGACCTGAGAGGGTCGAGAGAAACCCGGGATGGGCTGAGAAAGGCCCTGACGGGGCCGTTGGTAAAGAGCCGGGAATGAGCGGTCATTGACCGGCGGTGGAGCTTGCCTACTGGGGCGAGGATGAGGTGCGCAGGGGCAGTCTCTGTAGTTTGCCGGGTGGCCTGTTTGTTTACACATGACACATGCGGGTGGGGATTCGGCGTCTTTGGGCCGAGGACACTCTTTAGTGTTGTGGGGTTCAAGGCACTTAACGCACCTGGGTGGGGCGGAGCAGTTGGCCGCCGCATGACCATATAGCTGGCAGCGGTGGCACTGCGCCGGGAACCCGCGCCTATGTGGGGACTCAACCCTCACTCTCGACAGGCCACACACTGTGCGTACCTGCCGGAAGATGGCTTTTGCCTCCGGCACGTTGGTTAGAATGACTAGGGCAAGATTGAACCTCTGGCCCGTTCTATTGTGCATTTTGTGCACGGCTTCTACAGGGAAACCTTGGGACTTAAGGTCCTCAAGGATTTCCTCGTTGGAAAATTCGAATGGAATGCCACGGATGACGGCCCTGACTTTACGCTCTTCCGGAAGAGCGTATGTATGGTAGGAGACTTGTTCAGCTGTGAATAGCTTGGTGATACTACGGAAGGCATCGATAGAGTTGGGAATGATTTTAATAGTCTCCCCGAGGTTAATCGCATGGGCATATTTAATGCCTGCGTCGTATAAGGATTTAGACAGCTTGGTAAATCTTGCCTTGTCTCTTAGGAAGACAGGGGGCGGGACTTGCTTCTTTGCAAGGACTGGGGCACAGCGGGAAGCTGGCTTGGATGGTGGGGCGATGTCCATTGACATTAGGGGAGCCGTAGCAGCAGCGAGGGCTGCGGGGGCAGGGACGGCAGCGGGAGCTGCTGGGTTTGAGGCAGCAACGGGGGCTGCGGAGGTTGAAGGAGCGGCAGGGGCCGCTGAGACGGGAGGTGTGCGGTTTTTCGCGGTGCGTTTACCGCCGCGTTTTGAGGAGACAGTCGTAAAGGATGACTCACCGGTTCCGTCGGAGTCACAGGACTCCGATGAATCGGTGCCAGAGTAGGTGGCTGGCCTCTTCCGGGGGGCCGACGCAGTGGACTCAGACTCGGAGCATGCGTACTCCATATCTAGAGGGGCGAAAGAGTTCTTGGACTCTAGGTAGGCCGCTATAACGGGCGGTGGTTGAGTTGCCTGAGAGGCATATGAGGCAATGGTTGCCACGATTGCGGCGAGAGCCGAATTATCTAGCCTATTAAGGCCTGATACGATGGACCCTATAAGGTCTTGTTTAGACATGATGCTAAGAAACGAATGGGGCTGGGGGGATGCTGTTCTGAAAAGAACAGAGACGTTCTGAACCTATACAGTAAGGGCGGGATCACCGTTCTCAGAAGAACGGGACGTTCTTTATTCCAGGAGTAATGCCCTTACTCTTAAAAGAGCAGGGCCTTGCTCTGAAAAGAGCAAGTAACTCCCTAGAAACAGTATACACGTACACGTTATAAAAATAAATAACGAAAACAAAATAAAAATAGTTAACAAAAAATAACAAAAAATATAACAGGTAACAAGCGGAGGTCAGTCAAACCTCCCCGCCCGAAGACAGGGGGGCAAGAACTGATAGCAAAAATGACTCACCAAGGCGTCGACGCTGTACAGCGCGAGCAGGACAGCGGAGGCGCGAGAGCGAGAGAGCACTACCGTACGGGGACGGCTGCGCGGACTACCTGAGACGACCGCACGAGAGCGGTGCCACAGGCGGAAAAGTAGCAAGCTAATGCGGTGAACTGATATATATACAGTAATCTATGGCGATGGCGAACTGAGTTAGTGAGTAAACTACTCTGTGGCTGTAGATCCCCATTTACAGAAATAATTTTATACGAGGATACCAAATCAACGAAAATTTCGCCATTTTCGAGCCGAAAAAAATTAATTATAGCTAAACAAAACAAAATTACACTGCCATTTACATTCAGTGGCTTACCACATGATAGATAAAGAGATTAAAAAATAGATTGAGTTAAAGAATTGATATTTTCAAAAGTTATAGTGTTTACAAGCCTTGGGGACATGATAAATCCACACCTTATGGTGTGGATTTATTTTTGTATTATTGTAAGCCACTAAAACCCCTTTTTTTATTTAAAAGTAGCAATTAATCGATTTAAAAAAATATTAATAACTTCAACAATCATTTATGTTTCTAACATTGTGCTTTTTATATAATTTATATGTATAAAATGATTGCTGGATACGATTTCATGCGACAAAACGGTGGAATTTTGATTTTTAGGCGTTAGTAGAACATACCCAGGCGCTTTGCGCTCGGCATGCAATATCGGTGTACAGAGTATCGCAGTGACGATATGAACGATATCATGAAAGACAGCGAGTTGAATAACGTCTACAAACTTGGAATTCTAAAGACTTTTTTATACTGAGTTAGGATAGTAACATAGCGTACTATAGTGATAATACTGTTGTTTTGTGGCTGATGAATATCGAGCGCAATTGCTGTAAAACTCGAAGGTACATGGAGGAATCTATGGGATTGTGCTGCGATTCAGGTAAGCTCTAACTCAAACCATTGCAAAAGCTTCCACATCTTCTTTACTGTTTGATAAAAAACCTCCACTCTGAGCATGATCACTTCAAGGCTGGCATACGGCATTATAATAGTTGTTTTCAAATTACATTATTTGGAGCTAAAAAAAGAATACATGATGGTTTTATGACTACATTCAAAGCGCCGGGCCAGGTGTATCATTTTGTTAGAAGTTTGCTTCCGCCACCCCAGAATGAACCACAGTTCACAGAGGACGATAGAGAAGTTCAATTGAAATGCAATAACTTTCTTTATGTATAACCTGGTTTGGTAAGGCAATTACAAAAAATGTTACTTACTTATAATGTATATACGTAAGAGAGTTAGTTTGCCCTGGAATAAGTATCTGCTACTCCAAAAACGTTTAAAGTTGTTATAAATGCTGAAAGAAAGCCTGAAAATGGCCACAGTGGACAGTATAATCAACCTAGGTTAAATGAAGTTGCGTTGTTGGACAGCAATTTTCTAAGCGAAATGTTGTAAAATCAATTTTCTTAGCGGGATATTGAAAAATCCAAAAATTAAGATTCTATTTGATACGATATATCTTCCCCGGTCGAGCCGACACAGTAGTGCTACAACTATACTACTAATTTAACTGCAGAATGACTCTACCGCGTGTAATATGCTTATAGCTAAAATTTACCAAAACAATAATATTCTCGATAAACCTGCAGAATGATTATGCGAGCATGCCATCCTAACACCATAAAACGAACAAATCTCAGTCATAAATGAAGTACTTTGAGATCATTCGAAGGGGTCGACTCATTTATCAATATCAATATAAATTCGTCAACTCAGTGATAAACACCGATGATGCCATTTATTATCCGGTCGTGTTCCTGAATACACTGAAGCCTCGCGGTCTCCAAATACACATATTAAAATTCAGAGTTAGCGCGCCAACAATCCACCAAAATTATACAATGGCACCAGATTGCAAGTGAAAATATTGCATCGCAATGTAAACGAGGCAACTATACTGACAAGTTGTTCTCGAGGAGAGTCTGTATTTATTCCTAGGATTCCCCTAGCTCCATCAAATTACCCCTTCGAGTTCAAGAGAGTGCAGTTTCCTATCAAAGTCTACTTCGCCAGAACCATAAACAAATCTCAAAGTCAAACTCTTAAGGTAGCGGGAGTAGACTTGAGAGAAAGCTGCTTCTCCCACGGTCCCTTGTATGTGGCATACTCCAGAGTAGCCTGATGGTTCTAGCACCTGAAGAAAAAACAAAAAATATTTTTTACAAAGAAATAATGCGGTAGGTGTAGTATTTCGATTTCGTTGTAAAAAGATAATACCCCCGTGTCAGTTTCACAAGATCAAAGGCCGAGCTTCGTGTTCATAAAACATAACAAAATTTAATATTATCTTCATCTTTATGTAACCTTTAAATACCTACACTATAATAAACGTTGTTATATTTATAAGTATTCAAAAATTTTAGCATAATAATAACAAAATGAATAACGTAAAAAACCAATTAAAAATCCTATTAGGACCATTTTCTTCTACACGGACGAAGTCGCAGGTAAAAGCTAGTAATCATATAATATTTGTTTAAGATACTAAGCAAAAATTTCCGCTGGAGATCTTCTAAAGGATAGGTTGATTTTATCAATAAGGACAGTAGTACTACTATGTATAACGGCTATGTACAACTAGGAGCTTTTATAACACTACTTTTGAAGTTATATTTATTTATTTATTTTATTCTTTATAGCAACAAAAGGTGAGCTTAATGCTATATAGTATTCTCTACCAGCTAACATTGGATAGAACAGAGAGTGAGTGTAGACGAATATGTCACCTGGGACAAAATTTCAACTATATAAATACTACTAACCATTAGTACAATTTCCATCGACACATCTCGTCAAATATTCATTAAAATCTTAAAATAACAGTGCGCAACTTCATTGCTGCCCGTATAAGGAAGACATTAATTGCGAACATCTAAATTTGTGTAGCTTATCCAAAGTAAAAAAAAATATATGCACATTAGATTGTAGCAGAGATATGAGAGAGTTTGTACTGTAAATTTGGAATACAACTTTATCCTGAACTCATCATCATCATCATCCAATTAATTGTACACTGCTTAACATAGGCCTCCTCCAAAGAATGTCACAAAGTGCGGTCGTGAGCCACTTGCATCCATCGGCTTCCTGCGTGCCATACAGGTTGTCACTCAATCTAGGGGTGTCCTCCCTATACTAAGCTTACCGGTACGAGGCTGTCAATCAAGAACCTTTCTTCCCCATTTGTCAATTCTTCTAGCTATATGGCTTGCCTATTGCCACTTTAGCCCACTGATTCTCCCGTTGACCTATGTCGGTTGCTGTGGTTCTATAGCGAATATATTCATTACGTAGGCGGCGTGTTTAAAGTCTACCACTGCTTTATAGACTCTTGTATCGCTGCGTGGTATACTTTAAACTTACGGCTGAGTATTTAACCGCTCTACAAACTCACATAACTCGGTTGAGCAAAAAGTCTAAAAAGATGTAAAATACTACATATATTCAGTAACTGAAGATTGATTTTTTATCTTCATTTAACTAACTAAGCTATTAATTTTGCAATTTAATACGTAATATATAAATTAACAAATATAAAACGAAGTTCACCCTTTATTAAAAATTACGTAATACTTAAAAAAAAAACGTTAAATAATATACTATATTACAATGAAGCTTCACTCTTGTTTTCATATCTTGTAGACAAAAGGTCCGACATCCGAGCAGTATTCCATTGTTGTGGTTACATCTTCCGTGTGTCGGAGTAGATAGGTACTGGAATTTTGTATTGAAGTGGCGAGTAGCGTTGGATGCAAAAAATGGTAAATACAGACAGATGAAAGGAAGTCTCCGTATGTTTAATTTTTTTTACATTGTATTGAAATGAAATACAAGCTAACAGTGGCTATTCCAGTTCGTAGAAACTGGGAACTGACTTCATACAAAGAAGCCCTAAGATGGAATGTCTCACAGCTCTCTATACTAGAAATAGGTAAGAAGGTGGTAACTACCCAGACTACTAGGCACACAACGAGTCCTATTATATAATAAAATAGATATAGAAAGAATAGGCCTGGTTAAAATAAGTGTTTATTGTATTCATAATGAATTTCATTTTATTTTAATATCTCATTTCATTTAATTTCATGTATGCTTTTAATATTTGTCAGTATAAATAAAATTCATTTCAACATATTATTAAGTTCGTTGTGATTGACAAAGGATATTGTTTTACGAATAATTTAAGGAACTGATGACTTCCGGTTACTAGACTGTTTTGTAGATTATCATATAAACATTTTTTTACATAATGTTTGTAGAAAGCTGTATATTGCCTAAGAAGAATTTAGTGTGATATGTTTTTTTATAGAAGAGGGGGCAAACGAGCATGCGGCTCAACTGCAACAATTCCACAGAGAAGTTACACGTGGAAGAAAACTCCTAGTAAAACGCACAGTGATAGACCGCCAAGCATCCAGATGTGAGGACAGTATCGTAAATTTTGACGCGATGTGCGTTCGTGAAATTTGGCGGCTGGAATTAATCCGAACGATTCCTCAGAGCACTCACCGTGGTAGATGCCATAGAAAATGCAAAGCCGCTGCAGCTGTATATTATAAATTTTAGCTTTCACGTATTATAGATAACCTTCAACGTTTCGTACGAACATATTTTGATCCTAAATATTTATAAATAAATATATATTATATAAAATATTATCGTAATATTTTATGTACTAGTTATATGTTTTATTCTGTAAATTTGTATTTTTTTATTAAATTATCCATGTCGTAAGATTTTAATGCTGAACCGAAAGGACTTTTGCTCTAATTAACACGGATGAGTAATGTTTCTACGTTAAACTCTCCAGACACCAACTGCCGTATCTTCAGCGTAACAAGATCTTCCTCTTAAAAGTTTCGAGCTTATACGGAAACTGCAAACTCAAATAGTAAAAGTGACTATTGTGTGTAGATACGAGAAATGATGTTAAAAATAGGAACTGCAGGTAAAAATAAATGATATTATCAACATTAATTTATTTTTATTAAAAAAAAACTCAATGACATACACACTTACTATTCACCTAAGTGGTAAGTGACTACTACAGTCAAGAGACAAAAGGTCAATCAAAAAACGTCCTGAAAATTAACAACATTCTTGAGACATGCAGATTTCGTCATGATATTTTCATTCACCGACTAACACGTAGTAAATACGCATTTAAAATTACAATCAACAATTTCATACACTTGAAAATTCGTAAAAATTATTAAATACACAATATAATCAATATTCCCTATAAATATTGGGAACATACTAATTCTTTGAATGCGTCTTTAATTTTTACCATTAGTAATGTCTTAATTTTCTATCAATTACATATATGTAGATGAAGTAAAACACTTAGATATTTTAACTAGCAGCTCATAGTTTACGAACCTACTACTGTCGCATCTATGAATGTGTGCAATTAAGGCAATATCGGCGCCCGTGTTAGTAACGACGACTTCAAGTGTCTTTTGATAGGGTTAACATATGGCTCCAACAAAATATATTAACACTGATTACGGACGAAATCTAATATATCATATCAGTTTTCTATGCGTAATTCAACCCAGCATATAACTATTCCAAAAATGTATGCACATCAATGTTGCTCAATCACAGAGTCTAAATGAAACTGCCCAGTTATTTTTAAGACAAAAGCTATTAAACACCTTGGAATAATTATAGATTCTACTTTTACATTTAAAAACCATATAGATCACCTGTGCAATAGTCTCCATAAACTAATATTTGTTTTTAAAAATATTCGTTCTTTTGCTGATACTAAGGTAGTAAAGCAAGTATATTTCGCATTATGTCAATCTAATTCTCTCCTATGGTATAACCTCATGGGGAAGGCAGCAAAAACTAAACCGCTACCAATGAAACGCGCTCCAAGAGCTGTAATAAGTCTATTCCCGTCCCATCTCTTACATAAAGCCTATAATATCCTCTCAGTGTGCCAGTAATTCTTTATGAGTACGTCACTAAAACAGCATTTAAAATTGCCCTACAGAACATAGGTCACTATAAAAAGGCGCAAGATAAAGTAATTGAAACTAACATTAGAATAAGGTATTCTTTCATGCATAAATTTATTACATTCCTTGGCCCTTTTCTGTATAATCAAGTCAATGCAATTATGTACATGTATCCATTAAAAATGGCAGATTATAAAATGTGATTCCATGGTTACAAAATGGTAACAAAATGGTTAAAAAATTTGTCATATGATAATACGGAAAAGTTGCTGATTGTTTTAAGTTAATCAACTTAAGTAAATGAATGGTAATGTATTTCACCGAAATTAACCATAATTAGTCGTATATTAATCATTTTATATAACAAACAGAAAATATTTTTAATGTATCCATTAGCACATACACCTGAGATACAAGTTTATCCTAGTTCAGGTGCCTGTTATTGTAGACTATTTAAATTAAATATTCTTTGAATTTATTGTACGGTTAAAAGTTATTATTATGGGATATATATATATATATATAGAATTCTCATCTCGTTGGGCTGTAAAATATATAATTGTAAATGAAAATGATAAACATACATAAATATCAATAAAATAAAATAAATACATAAATAAACAAAACCCAACGAGATGGAAGCCCTTGGCAGGGGAGACCAAACGGCCGACGGTTAGGGGGAAAGGGAAAGAAACCGGCGGACGATGCGGGCGGTATCGAGGAGCACCGCCTTCTGCATTTGCGCCTGGAGTGGTCCATCACGAAGTCACAGTCGCCGATGACCCGAGAGGCTGACTGGGATTAACCCGTTCGCAGGGACGACCACAGGCATAATTTCGGTCGGCAAACCACCCCATATGTCGGTAACCTCGTGAGCCAGGACCAAATATTTTGTGAGCTTATCTGTTTCGGCTTTCACGAGGTTCTCGTCATAAGGAATGGTAATGTCGACCAAAAATATCCTTGACTGTGCCCGGTCCATCAGCACAATATCAGGCTTATTCGCGAGAATAGTCCTGTCTGTGATGATGGCCCGGTCCCAGTAGAGCGTGGCGCGGTCATTCTCGAGCACGGTTTCCGGCAAGTACCAGTACCTTCTCCAGTGCCTGCTCCTTCCGCTTGACCTCATCCAGCACAGAGCGGCTTGAATCGTCGACGACCGAGTCCTTTTCGATCGGCGGAATTCCGAATTATTCGGATTAATCTCAGCCACCAAATTTCACGAACGCACATCGCGGCAGAACTCCCGATACCATTCACACCATCTGAATGATTGGCGGTCCACCACTGTGCGATGATGATGAGAAGATGTTTCTTTCCTCGCACAACTTCCTTGTGGAATCGATTACCATCAGTGATTATTTCACTTTTTCCGGACCCTTGATTTTTTTTATAGGAGAGGGGGCAAACGAGCATGCGGCTCACCTGATGGTAAGTGACTACCACCGCCCATGAACAGCTGCAACACCAGGGAGGGAATCGCAGATGCGTTGTCGGCCTTTTAAAAAGGAGTATGCTCTTTTCTTGAAGGTCCCGAAGTCGTATAGGTTCGGAAAAATCGCTGATGGTAATCGATTCCACAAGGAAGTCGTGCAAGGAAGAAATCTTCTTCTAAATCGCACAGTGGTCGATCCGAGATTCATAATAATTAATCCGAACAATTTCTCAAAGCACTCCCCGTGGTAGATGCCATAGAAAATACAAAGGGATGAAACATCCTTACGCAGCGCCAGTGAATCGAGCCAATCAGAAAGAACTCGGTCGTCGACGATTTGAACCGCTCTGCGCTGGATGTAGTCAAGTGGAAAGAGCTGGCATTGGGGTGCCCCGGCCCAGAAATGAGAACAGTATTCCATGTGAGGCCGAACTTGCGCTTTGTAAAATTGCAATAGGTTGGGCCGGCATGAAATACTGTCTCGCTCTGCTGAGCACGCCAAGCTTTTTAGAGGCCAATTTGGCCTTCTCTTCCAAGTGACCATGAAACTCCACGTCACTCGATATGTCGACTCCGAGGATTCCGATACTGGCTGAGGCAAGAAGGGGAGTGCCTTGAAACTGAGAAGATACGACAAAGGGGTTCCTTTTAGCGGTAAACGCGCAAACTTGTGTCTTCTGAGCATTAAACTGGACTAGATTTAGTCGCCCTCAATCCGAGACTTTGTTCTGCAAAGACTCGACTTCAGACACAAGTTTGTTCCGGTACTCGGTGACGTTATTCCGAGAAATATTGGCACGGCCGGTGTATAGAGCATCACCAGTGCTGTCATCCGCATAGCAATTAATGTTACCAGTTAGCAACATATCATTGATATGCAGAAGAAACAGCGTTGGTGATAGCACACAGCCTTGTGGAACACCAGCGTTAATAGGCTTGTAGTCGGAGCATGCAACGTTTACAACGACTTTGATGCTCCGATCTGCAAGGAAGCTGGTGATCCAATTGCCCAATTTCTTGGGAAGCCCATAGGAAGGGCGCTTCGAAAGAAGCGCTTTGTGCCAAACGCGATCGAAGGCCTTCGCAATGTCCAAACTAATGGCCAACGCCTCCCCCTTGGACTCTACTGCCTCTGCCCATCTATGGGTCAGGTAGACCAGAAGATCACCAGCTGATCGACTCGTATTGGCGGTCACTAATCAGCTGGTTATCCTCAAGGTACCGCATGAGCTGGCAGTTAAAAATTGATTCCATTATTTTGGAAAACAAGGAGGTGATCGCGATAGGCCTATAGTTGGACGGGTCTGAGCGGTCGTCTTTTTAGGGATCGGGTGGACAAAAGCTGTCTTCAATGAAATCGGGACTATGCCTTGGGAGTAGGAGTACCGGAAAAGACGCGTTAGGACCGGTGCCAACTCTGGAGCACACATCCTCAGCACAATTGGGGGGATTCCGTCAGGCTCACTCGACTTCTGGATGTCCAGGGAGAAGAGTGCTTTACGAACCGAGCGCTGTGAGGACAGCACATCCGGCATGGAGCACTAACAACGCGGGATGGTCGGCGGTGTTTTCCCCCCGTCATCAAGAGTCGAGTTGGACGCAAAAAGGGAGACTAAAAGGTCGGTTTTGTCTTTTGCGTCTTGGGCCAGTGAGTCGTACTCCCTGTGCGGAGATGGTAGTGATGGCTTACAGAAATTCCCTTGGACAGGCTTGGCGAAAGACCAGAATGCACGGGTTCCCGAAGGAAGGCGAACTCGTTTCTCGCTAATTCTGCCTATGTGCTCTGACTTTACCTTGGCAATAACTCTTTTGAAGGACCTGGAGGCGAAGTTATACTTCTTTTTAAGTGCGCTGGTGTTTACATCCCGAGTCGCCGAAGCCGCAGCCCAGGCTTGTTAACACTCCTGCTTACTGCGTAATGCAGTCTTACAGTAGCGACTAAACCAAGGCTGAGATCTGCTTTCGATGGGTACCACAGATGATGGAATAAATAGTTCCATTCCCTGTAGCACCACATCAGTGACAGAGTCAGCGACAGCGCTGGGATCATCCGGCGAGAAGCAAACTCGTTCCCATGGGTAGGATGCAAAGAAAGACCGCATTCCGTCCCAATCCGCCGACCTGTAATGTCAAACACGGCGGCAACCTGCAGAACGCAACCGCGAGGGGAGCGTGAGTGGCACCACACTCCGGATCAGACAATGGTCCGAAGAGTCGATAGAGGCATCGACGGAAACCTGATATCCGTCCAGATGAGAGATCAGCAGAAGGTCCAACAGGGAAGGTGTATGATCCTCCACATCTGGAATCCGCGTAGGCAAAGTAACTAGTTTTGTCAGACTATATTCCAAAGCAAAGTCATAAACAGATCTCCCCGCATGATCGGTTAAACGTGAACCGAGCCATTCGGAAAAATTTGAAGTTTGTAAAAATTGATCCGGAAAAATCGCTGCTAAAATGATCCATTGACATCTACATTTATCTTCGATTAATAATCAAAATGCAGATGAGATATTACCCCTGAGAACTAAGATGTGTGCACGACGCAAACAGCGTGATACAAACAAAAGACATTGTAACCGGCACTAGTTGAACAACCTAGGAGCAGTGGGCATGACGACGGTGTAATTATCGGGCCACGCCTCCGGTTCGACAACTAGCTGGGGTTGTGCGGAAGAACTGGCGCAGCCTTATGCGGGATTTAAAATATAACTTTGTGTAAATAATTGTATTACTTATGTTGAACGATAAAAAATAATGTTATATTATAACTATGTTTAAGGTTGAGTTGTAACTATGCAATAACTCTCCCAAATAAAGGCACCGTATGAACAGGGAGAGTTAGCATAGACTTAAAATGTAAACTATAATTATTAAATATAGTAAATATTTACTTTTTAATATAATAAATATATTAAGCCATTAGGCACATAAGATAATGACCAAAGAGCATGTTATCGTGACGCGGCCGCGGAGCAAATGAAGCCACGCGCACCGCTATTTTCTGTGATGTTAGCGCTGTTAACCTATGCGGTTCTTACAGCTTCATCGGACGCAGGGCTCGCGGCCTGAAAGGCCGCGAGCTATTTAAAAGTGGAAAGGCGATAGTTGGGATAAGGATGAGGATGATGATGGTTTATGATTTGGTATTGTTACCAATCATCATGTCCCCTCCGTAGAGGATTATTTTGAGCTATCTAACCGCTGTCCGAGGGGGGGATCGCGAACCCCAGCCTCTGACTGCTTAGCTCGTATCGGTCGATGTTCTGGGCGGTGAGAACCGCCCAGGCACGCGGGTGTACGGTGTGTACGCGGTGTGAGTTGGAACGCGTCGTGCCCGCCTACGGGTGCGACGCGCCCCATCCGTTGCCCTATTAGTGTTTGTCCCATTTGGTGTGGGTGTAGTGTCTGTGTGTGATGTGCCTGCGACGTTTGGGTCAACGGGATCGAGCGAGCGCGGTTGCTCTATTAATACGTTACGCGGTCTACGGAGAAACGGCGCGACGTTCGGTATCGGGACGTAGTTGGCTGCGTTTACCACTAGGGGGTTCGGATGAGCTTCAGCGCTAATAAAGTAGCGCTGGGACGCCTCTTTAAAGTATTCGGAGATAGAGGGGAGTTGACAATCACTGTGTAAATCAGAGTTCCGTTGATACCACCGTGCTCCAGTGGCTTTACGGATGAATAAGTTTTGAACTTTCTGTAGTTCGTCTAGGTGGGACTTATATGTGTGCGCGAAGGCTACACTTGCGTAAGACATGATAGGTCTAACGCAGGCTTTGTACAGGTGGAGTTTGTGTCTTAGAGACAGCTTACTCTTACTGTTCACAAGAGGGTGGAGACGGCCAATGACTGACTTGGCTTTGTTGCGGACTATACTAATGTGATTCGCGAAACTCATGCTGGCGTTGAACGTGACGCCCAGATATTTGGCCGAATGTTCCCATGGGATGGGGCGGCCATATAGGGTAATTACCTTCAATCGGTTTTTACGGGACTGTGTTAGATTCCGTTGAAAGAGTATTGCTACACTTTTTTCGGGATTCACTTCAATTCTCCATTGGCGGAACCATTCACCTAAGCGATTGGTAGCTTTTTGAAGTTTTGAAGTGAGAATATTCCTATTGTAGTCTGATACAAAGAGAGCCGTATCGTCGGCGAAGAGAGCGGTGTTGACCGCTGGATCTTTTGGGATGTCACTCGTAAAAAGTGTAAACAGAATTGGAGACAGGGCGAAGCCTTGTGGGACACCGGCCTTAAGAAAGCGTTTCGAAGAACGGGTTCCCTCCACTCGATAGCGAAAAGAACAATTTGAAAGAAAGGCTCGGATGATGTGTACGAGCCTGTCAGGCACGTTTAGTTTATACAGCTTGTAGAGCAAGCCGTCGTGCCAGACCTTGTCAAATGCCTTTGCGACATCAAAGAAGAGGGCTCCCGTGCTTTGAGATTTTTTCTTTGTCGGGTGATGATTAAAGCCAGACAGAATATATTCTGTTAGGCGATGGATTTGGTTAGTACACGAATGTTTGGCTCTAAATCCAAACTGTTCATCAGGTAGGAGTCTGTTTGTTTCCGTGAAGTGACGGAGACGCTTAAGAATAGTGTGCTCATATAATTTACCCAAAGTATTGAGTAGGCTGATGGGCCTGTAACTGGTGGGTCGGTTGCGCGGTTTGCCTGGTTTATGGATCCCTATTACGTCTGCTTCTTTCCAGATATCCGGGAAAGAGCAGCTCGAGAGAAGCGCGTTGAAAATTTCTACGAGGAGATAAATTAACGGTGCCGGAAGAGATTTGATCGCCTTGTTACTGATGCCGTCTGGCCCAGGGGCTGATCTTATCTTGAGGCATTTTATGGTTTTGGTGACTTCTTCGAAAGTCACGGGATCGAGTGGATCGCCCGCTGGCGGTAACGCAGCCCTACGTTCGATTTCCGCTTCTACCTCTAGTAGGTGAGCGGGATCTGTTGGTACGCTGGATGGGGTACACTGGCTCTCTAGACTGTCGGCTAGGCATTCAGCTTTTTCGAGATCGTCTAAGGCGAGATCGGGGTGGTCGAGCCTAACTAGAGGCGGCATGGGAGCAATTTGCTCTGCTTTTATGGCTTTAGTCAGCCTCCAAAAGGCATCTTGAGATGGTTCTAATCCCTCTAAGAGGTTATCCCATTTATCATTTCTAAATTCGACAACGCGTTGTTTAATCTCGTTCTGCAGAGAACGTAGCCGGAATTTGTTATCTTCCGTGCGATAACGGTCATATGTTTTTAGCGCGGTATTTTTCGCTCTAATCAGCCGTCGAACGTCTGCCGGAAGCTTTGTGTACCGATCGCTCGACACACGAACCTTACGGGAGCACTCTTCGACGGTTGAAGTGAGGTGAGTCGATAGGGCGCTAATCGCCCTATTGGCTTCCTCCGGCGAGTCTATCTTGTCCGGTATGGAGTCTAAATGCTGGGAGTTCGTAGACTCAAGTTTGACCTTGAGCTTACGCCAGTCGACGATGGTTTTGGTCTGAGGGACCTCACCAGCCGACCGGCCCAGTTCTAATACGACCGGCCTATGGTCCGAGCATAGTTCGACAAAAGTTTCGATTGAATTAATATTAAGCCGGATGTCTTTTAGTATAACTACGTCAAGGACGTCCGGTTGGTGACTAGTCACAAATGGGTAGTGAGTTGGGCTCTCAGGAGCGATAACGTCGAAGTTAAGTCTCTCCGTGAGGCCGCATAATATGATTCCGTTTGGATTATTTACGTTAGCGTTCCAACTAACGTGTTTACTGTTTAGGTCTCCCGCGATTACTACGCTGGGGCCTAGATTTAGTAGTGCCGAGATGTCGGCTTCTAATAAGAGTTACTGCGGTGACTGATATGCCGAGGCAATTATGACGGGCGGATGGCCCGTAAGTGCTATTCTACAAACCGATGCTTCTAAGTTAGCAAGCGGTGGGGTGTCTATCGGTATACAGTGCAAGGACCTTTTGTAGTAGATCAAGGTGCCGCCTTTAGGTCCGGTCAGCCTATCATTTCTTACTAAGGTATAATTAGCTATTTTGGGATCGCGCACGCTAGGTTTCAAGAAGGTCTCCTGCACTAGCATGATGTCGACATCATGATCGCGTAAAAAGTACACGATTTCTTCCTTTTGATCTCTGATGCCGTTTGCGTTAAAGAAAGCGACAGTCAGTGAGCTAGGTTTAGTTCTACCTGTATGTTGTACTGCCATTTTGATTTAAAGGGTTATAATTTAGGCGCATTGGAATGAACCGATCGCGTCGATGAGATTAATATGCTCAATGGTGGCATTGAGCTTATCTTGAGCAGATTTGGCCTCGCGTAGTTTGCGGGCCAGGGAAGTCACTTCGGCAACATTAATATTGCTGATGAAGCTGCAGACTAACGAGAAGTCAGCAGCGAAGTTAGAAGATGCCTGAGGGGCAAGTTTGGGCTTTTGCGCCTGGAGAGAGGGCGCTGGCCGTGAGGCGGCCGCGCTAACTATCGCCGGGGGCTTAACCCATGCGTTCGATACTGGTGCTGAAGGCACCGACGAGCTTACACCTTGCCCGGAAGTCCCCTTAGCGGGGGCGGGTTTGGCGGGAGGCTGAAGGGGCGCGGGTTGAGACACCGAGATCGGTGCGACATAAGGGGCATGTTGCCGAGGACGGGACCTGCTAGCGCTAGCCGTTCGTCCGCGCCGGTTTGCACCTCCGCGCCACTTTCTACGCGGCGCTTTGGTACACCCGCGATAGTTCGCTGGGTGTCCCGCTTCGCCGCACAGAACGCAGCTCGGAGGGCCTTCCGACTCGGGCGTTCGGGTGCACTCAGGTGTGCCGTGGTCTCCTAGACACTTAACGCATCTACGCGCACCGCGCCACGACGTTTTATATTTATAGTGCTGAGGCGGGGGGAAGGATCCTCCGCCTAAAGCAGCTGAAAATTATAATTTAGCACTGTAAATAAATAAAAATATTGTTATGTACACCTTAGTATAATAAGTAGTTGTAAGAATATTATATAGTTAATTATGTTTGTTAGCTCGTAAGTTTATTGAATAAATAAAGATAGGCGCGGGGGTGAGGCAAGGGTCCGCTGGCCAGCAGCGGCCAAATCATATAAAAGACGGGCCGGCCGCTAGGGTCGGCAGTCGCTCTCCAGCCACCGAAAAGGCACCAGCAAGAAAAGAAAGTAAAAGTTCCTCCTCACCGCCGCTTGCCTCCAGTTAAAAGCAAGACCAGCGCGTTTTATTCCATTTTTCGCACGGCGTTACGGCGATCCGTAATATTAATGGTCCTTCGAGAAGCCGGATTACTAGAAGAAAAAGACAATATCGGTCTTGGTATTGCCGGAAGAAAGAAGCAAACCGCAAGAACGAAAAAATATTATTGTGAAGAAAAATGGTGATTACGCGTAGTAACAGCGGAGAATCATCGAAGCGTCGCAAGGATGAACAAACAACCCAGTGGGCCACAGAAGAGGCCTACGGGGGTGACTCAGCCGCTAGTGATTCAACAAACGCCACTAGCGAAACCACAACGGTCAGCGATACGACCGCTACCTCTGCAACCGATAGAACGACCGCAACGGAAGAAACCCAACAAGAGGGTGATGAAAGATCGCAGTGCACATTGAAGCCGGGCGAGACTAGGTCACGCACGGTCTCTTGCGTGAGGCTACGGAGCGCCGTAGCCTCACGCAAGAGACTCCTCGCGGAGTTAGAGGCGAAAGAGCGGTTAGCCGAACTCAAGCTCGAGCAGGCTCAGTTGCAAGCAAGAACGGAATTGCAAGAAATACACGTGCAGTGACTACAAGCACAAGCCGGATCAACCGATGATGAAGATGAAGAAATAGAAGACGATTTGGCACCAGTGCGCATTAGTACATGGTTGCAAGAAAAACCTGCATAGCA
The DNA here is from genome assembly GCA_033319125.1 of Parnassius glacialis. Lineage (NCBI taxonomy): Eukaryota > Metazoa > Arthropoda > Insecta > Lepidoptera > Papilionidae > Parnassius > Parnassius glacialis. Next base: position 41,733,430 of record JAVANC010000004.1, read on the forward strand.
ACCCGCGCCACAACCAGCACTGCAGATCGCACCACCCGTACTTCAACAGTGTGCGCCGCAATACGCTCCGCAACATACCGCGCCGCAACCCACGTCGTACTTCGCGCCGCAACCAGCACTGCAGATCGCACCACCCGTACTTCAACAGTGTGCGCCGCAATACGCTCCGCAACATACCGCGCCGCAGAAAAAAGACTATGAACAGGCGCAGCAACAAATCGACGTCGCTACCTTAGCCGCTGCTCTATCACAAGCAGTACGAAGCACAAGGGAGCCGCCGAAATATATACAAGAGCTGCCCTCATTCAATGGTAGCAGCAAAGAATGGCTCAGCTTCAAGACAATGTACGAAGAATCTTCAAAGTACTTCACGACGAACGAAAACATAGCGAGAATACGCCGAAGCTTAAAAGGGACAGCAAAAGAAGCCGCAGGTTGCCTACTTATAAGCCAACCAGATCCCAGAATTATAATGGAAGCTTTGGAAAGGAGATTCGGACGACCAGAAGCGTTAATTCACTTGGAAATAGAGAAGCTGAAGCTGCTGAACAAAGTTACGGACAATCCCAGGGAGCTATGCATATTTGCAAATCGCATAGCAAACGTAGTGGGCACCGTGGAAGCACTCAAGAAAGCACACTATCTGCATAGTCCAGAAATGACGCGAGTTATCACAGACAAACTCACGCCCATATTGAAAAGCAAATGGTACGACTATGCAGCCCGAAAGAAAGAAGATATCCCAGAGCTTAAGAAGATATCAATGTTCTTAAACGAAGAAGCGGATAAATGCAGCGCGTATGCCTTGCCGGAGTTCATCGCAGAGGACAGCAAAACGAGAGAGCGAAGACCGAGAAAAATAGAACGTGCCTTCGCCACAAGCAAGAAACCATATGAAGAACGCTGCCCTCAATGCAAACAAGAACACAAACTGCCCGATTGTAAGTCATACGCCGCTCTGTCCACAAATGACAGATGGAAAGTAGCAAAGAAGTACAATATCTGCTACCGCTGTCTGCGAGGCAAACATCGTCGATTGCTGTGCAAAGCTCCACCGTGCGGAAAAGGCGGATGCATGATGAAACACCATAAATTGTTGCATCACGACAGATCAGCAGTAATGGAAAAAGAACCCGCTATGGAAACCGCAACATCGGCAAAGGAGGTCAACACAGCGACTCGACCGTACAAGCACCGCCGCGCTTACCTAAATATTGCGCCCGTAACAATAAGGGGGCCGCTGAGCTGCGTCGAAACATACGCATTATTAGATGAAGGAAGCACGGTCACCTTAGTCGATGCCTCAATCGCCGACGTCATCGGCGCCGACGGCCCAGCCCACACAATGTGGATACAAGGGGTCGGCTCGGAGGTGAAACACGAGAAGAGCAAGATCGTCAGCTTTAAAATAAGAGGAACGTACGCGCAAGAAGAACACAACATAGAAGCAGCGCGTACGGTAGAGCGGTTGGACTTCGCGCCAGAATCTGTGAATGAAAATCACTTGGAGAATTGCCCACATCTGTTGGATATCAAAGAGGATATCACCTACGAACGCGCTTCACCGAAAGTACTAATCGGGCAAGATAACTGGCATCTCATAGAGTCTAGAAAACTGCGCGTCGGCCGTCGAGACCAACCAGTCGCCTCATACACCAACCTGGGCTGGGTTCTGCATGGCTGTCATAGCTCATTGACGTCGACGGTCACCTTCTGCGGCAGACTACATCAGAGGGAAGATGCACCACCGATAGAAGAAGAAATAAAAAATTATTTCAAATTGGAGTCACTGTGCATCGAGCCGAGAAGACCGAGAGAAGATCCCGAGCAGCGAGCCATGCAAATATTGAACGAAACCAGCCAGAGGTCAGCGGACGGCAGATTCGAGACAGGGTTGTTGTGGAAACAAAAGGACTTCCAAATACCAAATAATTATAAAGAAGCGGAAAGGCGCCTGCACACATTAGAGAAGAGGCTCGACCAATCTCAAGCTACAGTACGAAGAACGCATAGAGAACCTCTTCAACTCGGGTTACGCAGAGCGCGCGCCAATGCCACCGCCGCAAGGAAGGACATGGTATCTGCCACACTTCCCAGTCATCAACCCTGCGAAACCGAACAAGCCGCCGAGATTGGTACACGACGCCGCAGCGAAGACAGCCGGAATATGTCTCAACGATATGCTTCACTCGGGGCCCGACTTATTACAATCATTGCCCGGAGTGATCATGAGGTTCCGACAGTATCCGTATGCAGTGAGCGCCGACATAAAAGAAATGTTCATGCAGATTAAAGTGCGCAAAGAAGATAGAGACGTTTTACGTTTCTTGTGGAGAGGCAAGCGGCGGGAGGACCAACCGGAGGAATATAGGATGACGTCAATCATCTTTGGAGCGACATCATCACCATGCACAGCATTATACATCAAAAATAAAAATGCTGAAGAACATGCTGAGGCGTACCCAGAAGCTGCGGTCGCCATAAAAAGAAACCATTATATGGACGACTACTTGCAGAGCTTCCACTCTGTCACGGAAGCTCAGCAAACTGTAAAAGCAGTCGATCACGTCCACGAACAAGCGGGATTCGTACTCAGCGGGTGGACATCGAACGAAAAAAAAATAATAGAAGAAATAACGACAGAGCATAGACAACACGACGCGACCGTGTGCCTGGGCGGAAAAGAATCTGAGAAGACGCTAGGCCTGCTCTGGCATGTACAAAGCGATCATATTGGATTCAATACTAACAATATGAAGATGCCTGCCGACGTAAAAGAAAAACAACGCTTGCCAACTAAACGAGAAGCGTTGAGCGTCATAATGGCATTATTTGACCCGCTGGGGTTAATATCACCGGTGACCACCCCAGCGAAGAGAATATTTCAAGACACATGGCGTTACAAGGCGGACTGGGACGACCCTCTGCCAACAGAATTAAAAGAAAAATGGGAAGGCTGGATTACTTCACTTAACGCCATAGAACAACTAAGAATACCGCGATGCTACGATTACAACCCGGTGTCGACGCGCCAACTACACACATTCGTCGACGCAAGCGAGGAGGCCTACGCAGCAGCAGTGTATTGGAGGACGGAGCGAGCAGACGGCAGCGTTAACATAGCATTGGCCGCCGCCAAGAGCCGCGTAACACCACTGAAACCAGTCTCCATACCACGGCTCGAGTTACAAGCGGCACTGCTGGGAGCTCGTCTGACGCAGACCGTGGTCGATGAACACGATGGCGACATAGCGGGCAAGACATACTGGTGCGACTCCCGTACTGCACTGGTGTGGATAAGATCGGAGCCTCGCGCGTACAAAGCTTTCGTCGCTCATCGCCTGGCGGAGATAGAAGATACAACCAAAAAGAACGAATGGCGTTGGCTACCGTCTAAAGACAACGTGGCAGACGACGCAACCCGAGCCACACCAGATAGGTTCGACGACTCGCACCGATGGTTCCGAGGGCCCCCGTTTCTGCAGCGTCCACCGGCAGAATGGCCGCAGGAAGAGAAAACGACACAATACGACACCGGGGAAGAGCGAGAAATATGTAGCATCGCTGTTAAAAGTGAAGACTCGCCAACAACACATCTTCCACAAATAGGAAGATTTTCTAAATGGATTCGCCTCATAAGAGCGACAGCGAGAGTCCTCCTATTCATCGACATGTGCAGACCAAACAAGCACGTGGTGAAGGCTGGGCGTAAACGCAACAAAGCAAGACAAGGTAACGACCCTGGCTGGCAGAGAACAAACAAACGTAACACCCCCGCCAAGGAGAAAAAGGCGACTCCTACTGCCTCATCGCTTGTAGGAATACCGGCCGCTTATCATATGAGAGCCGAACAACTGTGGGTGCAAGCCAGTCAGCGGGAAAGCTTCACGAAGGAGCTCAAGAGGATCACCAGCGGAAGTGTGCCGGGAGGCGACGACAAACTAGGCCACCTGAGCACATACATTGATGAAGAGGGGACCCTACGCCTTAGGGGTCGAATAAAAGCGGCATCAGAAGTGGAGGACGACATGTACGACCCTCCCATATTAGACGGGAAGCACGCGTACACTCGTCTGTACATAGCACACGTACACGAGAGGCTGCATCACGGAGGCGTAGAAACAGTTGTGAACGAATTGAGACAGAGATTGTACGTAAGAAAAATACGTCCAGTAGTGAAAACTGTCATCAAAGGATGCCTACCGTGCCGTCTAAGAAAAGCCAAGCCTGCATCACCGTCTACAGGAAACCTGCCGTCCGCACGCCTCGCTCATCACGCACGTCGACAAGGAGATGGCCGAAGCAGCACTCACAGCCCTCGAGCACGAAACCACATGTCAACAGATTGTGTGGAAGTACATACCGCCATCAGCACCGTTCATGGGCGGCGTATGGAAGTGAATGGTTCGCTCCGTGAAAGAAGCCCTACGCGTCACCCTCAACGAGCGCTATCCCAGTGACGAGACATTGGGGACCCTGCTCGCCGAGGTCGAAAACACTGTCAACTCCAGACCCCTCACACACGTCTCAGTCGATCCAGGAGACCCTGAAGCCATCACGCCGAATCACATCATCATCGGTCCCAACTCGCACGTACCTGCGCCGGGGCACTTCAGCGAGAGTGACGTGACGGCCCGCCAGCAGTGGAAACGAGCTCAAGCCCTAGCCGACGTGTTTTGGAGAAGATGGGTTAAAGAATACCTGCCCCTACTCCAACACCGGCGGGAGCCCAGCAGCATAGGAGTATCGCCGAAGATTGGAGACCTTGTCATCATTTGTGACTCCAATCTACCACGCAACACCTGGCCCAGAGGGAAAATAAGTAATGTATATCCTGGCGTCGACGGAGAGGTACGAGTAGTGAACGTAACCGCCGGCAGTGGGCATGTACTAAGAAGACCAACGAAGAAGATCGTCGTGCTACCAGAGGGATCGCAGCGTGGCGACGGCGGGAGAATGTGCACGACGCAAACAGCGTGATACAAACAAAAGACATTGTAACCGGCACTAGTTGAACAACCTAGGAGCAGTGGGCATGACGACGGTGTAATTATCGGGCCACGCCTCCGGTTCGACAACTAGCTGGGGTTGTGCGGAAGAACTGGCGCAGCCTTATGCGGGATTTAAACTATAACTTTGTGTAAATAATTGTATTACTTATGTTGAACGATAAAAAATAATGTTATATTATAACTATGTTTAAGGTTGAGTTGTAACTATGCAATAACTCTCCCAAATAAAGGCACCGTATGAACAGGGAGAGTTAGCATAGACTTAAAATGTAAACTATAATTATTAAATATAGTAAATATTTACTTTTTAATATAATAAATATATTAAGCCATTAGGCACATAAGATAATGACCAAAGAGCATGTTATCGTGACGCGGCCGCGGAGCAAATGAAGCCACGCGCACCGCGCCACGACGTTTTATATTTATAGTGCTGAGGCGGGGGGAAGGATCCTCCGCCTAAAGCAGCTGAAAATTATAATTTAGCACTGTAAATAAATAAAAATATTGTTATGTACACAAGTGGTCACTTACAGATATACCTATATAAAAACCCAGAAATAAAAGCAAGGACAACCCTAACAAAGTTTAAGTACACACACCTTAAATCTGCTATAGAAAGAGAAACACTGCGGTCGCCATAAAAAGAAACCATTATATGGACGACTACTTGCAGAGCTTCCACTCTGTCACGGAAGCTCAGCAAACTGTAAAAGCAGTCGATCACGTCCACGAACAAGCGGGATTCGTACTCAGCGGGTGGACATCGAACGAAAAAAAAATAATAGAAGAAATAACGACAGAGCATAGACAACACGACGCGACCGTGTGCCTGGGCGGAAAAGAATCTGAGAAGACGCTAGGCCTGCTCTGGCATGTACAAAGCGATCATATTGGATTCAATACTAACAATATGAAGATGCCTGCCGACGTAAAAGAAAAACAACGCTTGTCAACTAAACGAGAAGCGTTGAGCGTCATAATGGCATTATTTGACCCGCTGGGGTTAATATCACCGGTGACCACCCCAGCGAAGAGAATATTTCAAGACACATGGCGTTACAAGGCGGACTGGGACGACCCTCTGCCAACAGAATTAAAAGAAAAATGGGAAGGCTGGATTACTTCACTTAACGCCATAGAACAACTAAGAATACCGCGATGCTACGATTACAACCCGGTGTCGACGCGCCAACTACACACATTCGTCGACGCAAGCGAGGAGGCCTACGCAGCAGCAGTGTATTGGAGGACGGAGCGAGCAGACGGCAGCGTTAACATAGCATTGGCCGCCGCCAAGAGCCGCGTAACACCACTGAAACCAGTCTCCATACCACGGCTCGAGTTACAAGCGGCACTGCTGGGAGCTCGTCTGACGCAGACCGTGGTCGATGAACACGATGGTGACATAGCGGGCAAGACATACTGGTGCGACTCCCGTACTGCACTGGTGTGGATAAGATCGGAGCCTCGCGCGTACAAAGCTTTCGTCGCTCATCGCCTGGCGGAGATAGAAGATACAACCAAAAAGAACGAATGGCGTTGGCTACCGTCTAAAGACAACGTGGCAGACGACGCAACCCGAGCCACACCAGATAGGTTCGACGACTCGCACCGATGGTTCCGAGGGCCCCCGTTTCTGCAGCGTCCACCGGCAGAATGGCCGCAGGAAGAGAAAACGACACAATACGACACCGGGGAAGAGCGAGAAATATGTAGCATCGCTGTTAAAAGTGAAGACTCGCCAACAACACATCTTCCACAAATAGGAAGATTTTCTAAATGGATTCGCCTCATAAGGGCGACAGCGAGAGTCCTCCTATTCATCGACATGTGCAGACCAAACAAGCACGTGGTGAAGGCTGGGCGTAAACGCAACAAAGCAAGACAAGGTAACGACCCTGGCTGGCAGAGAACAAACAAACGTAACACCCCCGCCAAGGAGAAAAAGGCGACTCCTACTGCCTCATCGCTTGTAGGAATACCGGCCGCTTATCATATGAGAGCCGAACAACTGTGGGTGCAAGCCAGTCAGCGGGAAAGCTTCACGAAGGAGCTCAAGAGGATCACCAGCGGAAGTGTGCCGGGAGGCGACGACAAACTAGGCCACCTGAGCACATACATTGATGAAGAGGGGACCCTACGCCTTAGGGGTCGAATAAAAGCGGCATCAGAAGTGGAGGACGACATGTACGACCCTCCCATATTAGACGGGAAGCACGCGTACACTCGTCTGTACATAGCACACGTACACGAGAGGCTGCATCACGGAGGCGTAGAAACAGTTGTGAACGAATTGAGACAGAGATTGTACGTAAGAAAAATACGTCCAGTAGTGAAAACTGTCATCAAAGGATGCCTACCGTGCCGTCTAAGAAAAGCCAAGCCTGCATCACCGTCTACAGGAAACCTGCCGTCCGCACGCCTCGCTCATCACGCACGTCGACAAGGAGATGGCCGAAGCAGCACTCACAGCCCTCGAGCACGAAACCACATGTCAACAGATTGTGTGGAAGTACATACCGCCATCAGCACCGTTCATGGGCGGCGTATGGAAGCGAATGGTTCGCTCCGTGAAAGAAGCCCTACGCGTCACCCTCAACGAGCGCTATCCCAGTGACGAGACATTGGGGACCCTGCTCGCCGAGGTCGAAAACACTGTCAACTCCAGACCCCTCACACACGTCTCAGTCGATCCAGGAGACCCTGAAGCCATCACGCCGAATCACATCATCATCGGTCCCAACTCGCACGTACCTGCGCCGGGGCACTTCAGCGAGAGTGACGTGACGGCCCGCCAGCAGTGGAAACGAGCTCAAGCCCTAGCCGACGTGTTTTGGAGAAGATGGGTTAAAGAATACCTGCCCCTACTCCAACACCGGCGGGAGCCCAGCAGCATAGGAGTATCGCCGAAGATTGGAGACCTTGTCATCATTTGTGACTCCAATCTACCACGCAACACCTGGCCCAGAGGGAAAATAAGTAATGTTTATCCTGGCGTCGACGGAGAGGTACGAGTAGTGAACGTAACCGCCGGCAGTGGGCATGTACTAAGAAGACCAACGAAGAAGATCGTCGTGCTACCAGAGGGATCGCAGCGTGGCGACGGCGGGAGAATGTGCACGACGCAAACAGCGTGATACAAACAAAAGACATTGTAACCGGCACTAGTTGAACAACCTAGGAGCAGTGGGCATGACGACGGTGTAATTATCGGGCCACGCCTCCGGTTCGACAACTAGCTGGGGTTGTGCGGAAGAACTGGCGCAGCCTTATGCGGGATTTAAAATATAACTTTGTGTAAATAATTGTATTACTTATGTTGAACGATAAAAAATAATGTTATATTATAACTATGTTTAAGGTTGAGTTGTAACTATGCAATAACTCTCCCAAATAAAGGCACCGTATGAACAGGGAGAGTTAGCATAGACTTAAAATGTAAACTATAATTATTAAATATAGTAAATATTTACTTTTTAATATAATAAATATATTAAGCCATTAGGCACATAAGATAATGACCAAAGAGCATGTTATCGTGACGCGGCCGCGGAGCAAATGAAGCCACGCGCACCGCGCCACGACGTTTTATATTTATAGTGCTGAGGCGGGGGGAAGGATCCTCCGCCTAAAGCAGCTGAAAATTATAATTTAGCACTGTAAATAAATAAAAATATTGTTATGTACACCTTAGTATAATAAGTAGTTGTAAGCATATTATATAGTTAATTATGTTTGTTAGCTCGTAAGTTTATTGAATAAATAAAGATAGGCGCGGGGGTGAGGCAAGGGTCCGCTGGCCAGCAGCGGCCAAATCATATAAAAGACGGGCCGGCCACTAGGGTCGGCAGTCGCTCTCCAGCCACCGAAAAGGCACCAGCAAGAAAAGAAAGTAAAAGTTCCTCCTCACCGCCGCTTGCCTCCAGTTAAAAGCAAGACCAGCGCGTTTTATTCCATTTTTCGCACGGCGTTACGGCGATCCGTAATAGATAATAGAAAGGCTTTTCGATTCTCTTCACTAACCATACAAAAATTTGACGATGGTATTCTATGAGAGCGTAGCCTATCCCGGTCGAGCCAACGCATTTGTGCTACAAACATAATTTAGCCGCAGCGTGGCTCTACCATGTTGGAGTGCGATCTAACGATTGATATTTCGATACCATTTCGACTTACCCAGTCTTGAATTTTGGTTTAGGTAAACAATCTTCTCAACAATGTCTAACGTTGTGTTTCTGACAAATACTTATCCGTACACACATCAGCATTTTTTCCGGACCCTTAATCCGAAAAAATCGCTGGTGGTAATCGATTCCGGAGCCATGATGAACCCTTTACTTTTCGGGAATTAATAACCTAATTATAACTATTTATTTGAGGCTTCAATATCAATATGAACTTGTTCTAAATCATGTAGATGCCTACTAGAATGCGGTTCTTTGCTTCTCCATCTGGTCAATTTTACTGTATTTGTCCATCATAGTATGTGAATTGTTTGTTTGTTTGTTTCAAATTAAGCGGAGTATAAATTGCGTCAGACTCTACTGTTGCTCTATGTACTGTACTCATTGCTGATTTATCAGAAAAAAAGTTCCTCAAACTCTTTATTTGATTTTCTTACAGTATTTTAAGGCTAATATTCCTCTTCCTCCTTGCTGTCTTTTAATATTATATCTTTCTATAGCAGATTTAAGGTGTGTGTACTTAAACTTTGTTAGGGTTGTCCTTGCTTTAATTTCTGGGTTTTTATATAGGTATATCTGTAAGTGACCACTTGATGACTCCTAAATAATATGTAAGAACAGGAACAGCATAAGTATTTATTACACTCGTGAGATTTTTAGAACTTAATTGTTTTTTTGCGTAATTTATTAATTCTTCTTATGTATTCCGTAGTTAAGTTATTTCTTATTTCCATATGGTTTATTGTTCTTGCTTGTTGAACTCCTAAATACTTGTAGAAATCTTAATCCTCCATTGCTGTTATGTTCATTTCTCCGTCTCGTACTTACTCTCCGGGTGTTAGTTTTCCTTTTTTAATGTGAATTGTTTTGTATTTATGTAAAACAAAACTCATTTTTATGTCTGAACTATATTTAAATGTATTTTGAATTAACTTCTCTATATCTTTGTGGGATCTTCCAAATAATGTAACATCATCCATATACATTACATGAGTTAAAGATAAGTCAACTTATATCCATGATTTGGCTTAGAAAGGAGACGAGAAAGTGGATTTAAAACCATACAAAACCATAAAGGACACAATGAGTCACCTTAAAAAAAATATCTAATCAGTACGTATTTTTCTTTATGAAAGAGAGTGTAGTTTTCCAATTATTCATGGCATTTCTTAAGAAATATCGGATTGCATCATTAATTTTGTAAATTTCTAGAACACGAATCAGCCACGAATGAGGCACACTGTTGAAAGCCTTTTGATAGTCTATATAAGTTAGGTTTAAATTTCTATTGTGTATTTGCGCATATTTGAGAATGGTTGAATGAATTATCAATTGTTCTTTACATCCACGATGGTGTCGTCTACAGCCTTTTTATTCTTAGGCTATAATACATTTTTTTCCAAATTATTTAATATATTATTTATTATGCAGGATGTATTTAGTTTTAAATTGTAGGTAAGCAAGTTATTGGTAGGTTCTAAGATGGGTTAGTTGTGTCTTGACCTTTTGGTATTAGGCGTGTTATGCCAGTGGTCGCAAAATAAGGTAGATTTATTGCTCCTTTGATTAGGTCGGTTATAATTTTGCTTAATAAATTTTGTGAAACTATTTTTTTGTACCAGAAGCTATGCACGTTGTCTACTCCTGCTGCTTTCCAATTCTTCTTTATTCGTACTACGTCTTGTATTTCCTCAATGGAGATTTCTGAAAATTCCACATCCTGCACATTTTAAACATATCATTGATATGCAAAAGAAACAGCGTTGGTGATAGCATGCAGCTTTGTGGAACACCAGCATCAGTGAGCTTGTAATCATAGCATGCACTGTCTATTACAACCTTGATCTCTCCTTCGATCAGCAAAGAAACTGGTGATCCAATTGTAACATTTCTCGGGAAGCCCTTAGGAAGGGAGGTTCGAAAGAAGCACTTTGTGCTAGACCTATTCGAAGGCCTTCGCTATGTCCAAACTAACGGCCAATGCCTCCCCCTTGGACTCTACTGCCTCCGCCCATCTATGAGTCAGGAAGACCACAAGATTACCAGATGATCGACCCCGACGAAAACTGTATTAGCGGTCACTTTGTCAGTTGGACGCAAGTAGAGCCTAACAGATCGGCTTTCTCATTTACGGCATAGGCCAGTGAGTCGCCCTCGTTGTACAGAGATAAAAGAGATAGCTGACAGAAGTTCCCTTGGACAGCCTTGGCAAGAGACCAGAAAGCACGGGTTCCCGAAGGAACGCACACTAGCTTCTCGCCAATTTTGTACCGAAGTGGATTTTATACACTTTACTACGCTTGCTTACACTAAAATTACTAAATACTAATACTAAAATTAATTTATTTTAACCAAATTTAAAAAAAAGCAAGAAGGTTATTCGTCATATATGTTCTTTGTATTTTTACCGATTTCTCAGAATCGACTGACCGATTTTAATGAATATTTTATTAAATAGGTAACACTTTTTTATTTTTTATCCCATATAAAATTTAAGACAAATGTCACCTGTAAGGGTTGAAAAAGCGATATTCTAGTTGATACATTGAACTTGTGATATTCCTCTGTCCACTCAGAATAGTAAAAAATATATAAAAAAGTAAAGACTAACTTCAAAGACTAAAAATGAATAAAATAATTTACATTCTTCTGAAATCGGTGATTTAATTATTCGATACGTTTTGTCTCATCGACGGCATCAGGCTTTTACTGTCTTTTTAGGTAAATTTTCTTGGGCAATAAAGGTATTGGGTAATAAAGGGAAATGCGATAGTGAAAACTTAGGTCAAAATGGCTTTAGGCGTGCGGTTCTCCTTACGGTAAAGCTTCCGGGGTAGGTTAGTACTACAAATAGGTTTAGTACTTAATTCCAAATCGGGCCCGATTTGGAATTCGTTTGGGAGGACGACGTAGAGCTGGCTCTATATGCGGTCGATAGCGCCTACTTTACATTGTCCAGAACAACCTATATCGCCGCCGCCAAGATGCAGCACCTGCTGGACCTGCTGTCACCGTGGCTGATGAGTAGACGATGGCTGTCAATGTTGGGAAGACCACCGCTCTCCTTACCCTCCGTCTTCAGGAACTTCCCACCCCCGTGAACGCAAAGAGGCCAGGAGATTGCGTATGAGAGGGCCATGACCTACATTGGATGCCGTATAGACAGGATATTGCGCATGACTGCTCAGGTCGATATCGTCGTCTGCAATGCCAGATCTGTCCCGTCCTAGAACACAAACTCTCACTGAAAACCAAGCTTGAGATATACAAAATATACATAAGACCTAAGATCACCTACGCTGCTTCTGCCTGGAACGCACACCTGAGTAAACGGCAGAGACAACGGCTGCAGGCTCAGTAAAATCTATTATTACGTATCATCTTCGGTGCAGGTCGCTACGTCTGAAAAGAAGTCATTGCGGGCAACTTGAAGATGAAGAGCATTAAGGAATTTGTAACCCGGCTGGCACGCGGTATGTTCTACCGCGCTGACAATGGACCGCACAAACACCTCAACAACTTATCAACAATGTTACTGATCGACGAACATAGACATTATTGATACCAATTTGCAACGAACGGTGAATTGAACCCCCGTCCGCTACCTACACTTAAAATGCTAAGACGGCTCACAAAACTGGTACATAGTTGTGTACCGCGAGAAGATTTTGGGTAATGGGGGATGGCCCGAGGCCCAAGACCTGCGGTGCAATGATGCACTCATAGCCGACAAAGGAATTGCAATTCGTAAGGATCTCCTAGGTGTACCTTGTTTGAGATTAGCAGTGGTCTTACGACATATTCCGTTGAACGTTTAGTCCACTCCATGATGCGTCGAGGTCACCGGCCCCTAGGCAGAACCCTTATTATTTAGTTGCGTGCGCGAGTGCTAACAAAGCACTTCGCTCAACCCTTTCGTAACGAAAGGGGTAAGCAGTGCCACACAGTGTTGCGATCAACACCATTTCTCTTACCTATATGTACCTCTCGTGTCGTTTGTCACTAGCGTCGTCGGTTCGTTAGGTAGGAACAAAGATAGGATATGTTTATAGAATCCCTGAATCGTTTGTAACAAAACAGTAGTAACAATGTCGAACAAGGGGGGAGCCCATCCACCCGGCGTTAAGACTAAGAAACCATTGGACTGACCGGGCGTTTTGGACCGGCCAATGGCAGAGGACCTATCAAATCCGGATCGGTCGAGGATCGCTTCATATTCCCAAATACCAGCGAGGAAGCCTGCTTCGCTGCAATAGGAACCCGTACTTATCGCCGCGATCACGCTCACCTTGCCTGAGCGCACGAGTGGACAGGAACCGTCACCCTTATCACAACGGGTGAAAAAGTCAGTAAGGAGGCCTACGTCCCCTAAGACCGAATCATCGATACATAAAAAGAAGCAATGCATCGGGTCTTCCATTTCATCATCTTTTTTATATCATCGTCATCATCATCAGCAGAGGACGAAGGAATCCCACAGTCGGACAGGTACCGAATTTACAACTCATTATCCATATTACCTTCACCACCGAAACCAACCCCCTCCATTTCACCGGACCGTCGCAGCAACGTGGATACGGCCGAGTTCAAGCAAAGACGGAAGGAATCCTATGGATGGGATTCCACTACCTAGGCTACGCGAGCTCCATCTACCAGATGGTCATTGTCCGCGCCCACTTCCAACCCTTCAGGCCTACCACTGGACGATGGTCAAAGGCCTTCCAACAGTTATGTTCAACTGGCAGAGGCACCAGCAATCCCAAGGCCCAAGACAGGTGACGAGCCCCAATCACAACAGGAGGAAGAAATGGCACGTTACTCACCCATATTCGCAGAGTGCCTCTCAGATTGGACGAAATACTTCTAAGTGCTCAAAAAGAAATTGGAACACCCACCTATCGCTTGTCCATTCGGGAAGGGGGTGCGTTTCACCCCTCAGAGCCCGGAAGAATTCCGGATGATCCAACGCTATCTTATAGAAATCACGGAAGTAATACCACCCCTGTCCTGTTCTTACAATTTGTTCGGGATCACCGAGAGTTTCGGGAACTAAAAATAAGAAGAAAGAAAATAAGTGAAAAGTAGACATCAATAGTGCATTAGTATCGAATTTATCAAAGGGGAAATTTATGAACAATTGCTGTTTTATGCAATATCCTTCAGTGTTAACCCTAATAGTACGGTAAAGAAAACGCAGTCCACATAAGCACATACGATAGGCGTCTAGAGCGGGATCATTCCAATAGGGGCCCGTCATCTTAGTCGTTCACCCTTTCTTTTAAGAAACAGGGTTGTGTACGGAATCGAACGTCTTCATCTAGGGTCACGCCCACCTCGTTTTTCCGAACCCAGCGTCGTGTGGTATTAGTCTGTAAAAAGAAGGTCAATAGTTGGTTGATCCTTGATCGGGGGCGCAAGACCCGTGCGGCACTTGCCGTTTTAGTTGGCAGAAGAAGGGACGGGATATGTCTAAATTATATAATACTATTAGAATGTGTAGTGGCGGTGTATAAAAACCCACCTCACCATAAACAGTCCAAGAGATAGATTAAAATAAAAAAACAGCGGTTGCTTAGTCGCCTGTAAAGCGGCACTACAATATGTTTTATATATTTTAGTGTGTAATTTTATTGGTGGTAATGAATAAATCTTTATTATTATTATAAAAAATGCGGTTTTAAGATGTCTGCTAAGCATGAGAACTAATGGCAAATTTTTAAGGCATTTATTTAAAGAGGCAATTATTTATGTGTTCTTTGTTTATCTCAGTGGCCTTTTGAAAGGTGCAACGAATGAATGAATAGATAAATTGTTATTCTAAGTAAAGAAGAAACGGTGAGAATTCTATAAATTCCAGTGTAAATTTAGTTTAAGCGCTTGCTTTGGTTGAGCACAGCACTGTTTGAAACAACTTTAGTGTTACAAAGACCCGCCATTTTATGTTGATAGTTTAACGGTAATTTACTCTCGAGCGTATAAAGACAGGCTTTGTGCCTCAGTGAACTAAATTATGTGTCTGTAAGTAAAGATTCCAAAATACATTTCTAGGTAGAATTTCAACACAGGAATGAGTACGGAAAAAGCATTTTGTGTAAAGTCGTAAACGTCGTCGTATGTTTACTGTTATTTATTTACACATAATAAATTTTTGTGACTATAAGGATAGGTACTGGATAGGTAGGCTTTATAAAAGTTTATACAAGAGCTAGCTCAAGTTTTATTTTGAAAAATCAATGACGAAGTTCTGGCGACCGATCAAAAAAAATCATCTAAAAACACTAAACCCAAAGTGGACAGACTGACCATGGGTAGAATTACTAGTGCGTTTAATTTTGTAAAAGGCAGGCTTGCAAAGGCACAAACAAAAAAGATATTAAGTCGTACCAAATATATACCTATAAAGGAGATGGTTTCACTTTTATCCGTTGGAAGCCGTGAGTTCTTTCTGATATTTCTCATAGTCGTCTGCTACGACACTAAATGTACGAAAGAGGATGATGGATTATTTTACGCTGGCAACATCATCATCATCATTACAGCCCTTCACTAGTCCACTGCTGAACATAGGCCTCCCCAAGGAATGCCACAAATCACGGTCCTGAGCCACCTGCATCCATCGACTTCCTCCATATCTTACCTGGACGTCACTCCATCTAGTGGGGGGACGCTCTACACTTCGTCCGCCGGTACGAGGCCGCCACTCGAGAACCTTTTTTCCTCATCGGTTGTCGGTTCTTCGAGCTATATGGCTAGCCCATTGCCACTTCAGCTTACTAATCCGTAGGACTATGTCGGTCACTCTGGTTCTACTGCGGATATCCTCTTTTCTAAGTTTATCACGCCGAGAAACTCCGAGCATAGCCCTCTCCATAGTTCGCTGAGCGACTTTGAGCTTCCTCATCCGGCCATCAGTGAAGGAACACGTCTCAGTACCATAGATCATCACTGGCAGCATTTTCATATTTAGATAATTATAAATTTATTCATATCCTTATCGCAGCAGGGTTCTAGGGAAACTAGAAACAATGACTGTTTTGATTATTTGGACACTCGTTTTTAGTTACGGAATCAGCTGAACATAGTTTTTTTTTCACCTTGTGTATAAAAATAAGTATTATAATATATTAATAGTTTGCTTGTTTGGCCTTTGAGAGTCTGGATTCGAATTCTGGGTAGAGTCTTAATTATTTATAGGGTTGTTCTGACAAGAAATTTTCAGTCGCAACCCGGAGTCAGGAAGTTGGTGGTGTTACACCCCGGTGCTTAGGAAAACATGTAAAGCCGTTGCTCTTGTGTCTGACCTCTCATCGATTGTGTTGGATTACCGTCCCGTTATAACTACTCAGTGTATAAATCTATACAATTACGTTTTTTATGAACCTGTTTATTCACACTAAATTATTCTTCTAAAAGTTTTTAATAATATGCTACTCATTTTGTAGCACAGTGTGTAACACTGATATTATAACATGCTTTACTAACATCTCATTTATGTAGTGAGTTAATCAAACACAAATTATACAATATGACAATAATCAATTAACCGTTATAATATCTTCCCTATTTTATTAAGTCACATAGATTACTTAAGCCATTTCTGTATGAATATATTCTACCACACGAAGACGAAGCGGGTTGCTAGTAGTACATAGGACTAGGTATATAGCTATGCTAGGATCCGAAGGGAAGTGCAGTCAAGCTATCGTAACCGAATTAGCAAAGACAGGGAATATGTTTTTCACTTGTATCCTGTGTATGTATGTGGGATTATATGTACCGTCGAAGCATCTCAACGGCTGAATGGATTTTAATGATGGACGAGGTGTCTTTTGATACAACTAAACGATACAGCTTTATGCTTGATCTCGTTTTATAAAAACCAAAATGGCGAGCAATCAATTCAATCTCTAGTGCCTATTTGTATTTTTTTAATTGTTTGCCATAATGAGTGGCTTATCACTGAATACATTTTTCGAAATCATTATGAATCCCGATTGTGTTATTTAATAGTCCTAGATATATACTATTCTACTACGCAATCACATCTTTTTTTTATTATATAAAAATGACAAACGAGCTAATATTCTACCTCATGGACTGGTTATTTTATTAAAGGGTGGTAACGAATCGGATTTAACCCTAGTCGGAAACGAAGCCCTACTATTTTTAAAACTAAAAACCAATCAAAAACGAACAGACGCAAACCTAATCTAAAATAGCTTGCTCACTTTAGCGTGCATTTATGTTAGCGTATATTTTATGTGAACAAAAATATACCCTGATATCAAATAATTCCATTGCTCATAACTCATTCATAAGAACTAATTTTATAAGCGTGTTATTATTACTTTAATTATTAATTAATAATATTAATGTTAGTTATTAGTTTTTATTTAAAATATCATACTAAATTGGACAGAGTATAGTAATAAATGCGAATCCATTTGCATTTACTTGTTCAAAATCTTATATCATACCTTTTTGCATCCGTAATACGAGATTAAACGAAAAACGTATGTTTTGCTTTAGACATAACAGTCTCAAGAGGTACGCAAGACATTTTTTTGTTTTTGTTGTACTGAAATATTTAAATCCGTAATCCAAAAGTAAACAGATTCTAAACTATTAATTAAAACAATTCTTTTAATCCATTTTACTTATGTTTTTAGCCTAAAAGATTAAGATGATGTATTTTTATTTAAAAACCGAAGAGATAGACGAACTTTCTGCCAACCTAACGGTAAATGGCTCCTGTAGTCTATGGACACTTGCAGCCAACATTAAACAAAAAAGTGTACAGATACGTTGTCACCTCCTAGGATAAAGGTAGCATCTTCACAGCCTGTAATTATATTGGCTCTCTATTTCCTTTAGACTCCGGTCCAACACAGTATCAATCATGAAAAATAAGTTTGAATTACTAAAGCGCCTTACACATGGTGCATGTTCTTGTACGTTAGGTACAAGTCATGCATGATCACAGTTTAGAGACCTTACAGTATTTGCATGTGGTGGCATCGCCTGACATCGAAGATGCGTAGGCAATTTCTTTTTAACCGACTTCAATGAAAGGAGGAGGTAATCAATTCGACTGTATTTTTGAATGTGTTCCACCTCAGAACTTTTTTTATGGTGAACCGATTTAGATGATTCTTTTTTCTATCTGAAAGCTGGTGCTTATCGTGTGGTCCCATATGAATTTGATCAAGATTTGACCAGTAGTCATTCTTAATATCCTTAATAATGCTTATTTAATTGACTTCGACTACATTGATGATGTTCTCATTTTATTTATATTGAAGTCGGTTGTACAACATTTTTAATTAATCTTTTTTATCATCTACCTTTTGCTTCTGAAACGGTCATTCTAACATGTCACACGTCAATTACAGACATACTATAATATATCTGGCTTTCAGTCCCTAGAATGCAGAACAAGTTTATCATCAGTAAAATCTTTCGCTTCGGCCTTTTATGAACATAATACAATTTTATAAAGAGAACTTATATAAATCGTGACAGCTAGCGCCAGCTAAAAGAGTTATCTATCAGATTACACACAATAGGCGTGGCTCGATTGCTGGTACTAGTAACAAATTTTTGTCACCCGTATTATAATCACCGCTTGATGTGTCAAAGATATTAAAAAATAGTTAGCTAAAATCCGCGTAAAAAAATATAAAATATTTTGTCTTACCAAGTTTGAAGAGCACCTACCGCCTTCCCTCAATTGTGCACTTTCACCGTCACCCCATCCTCGGTAACATGACAAGTGTTTCGCCTTTAAACTAGGCATTATGAATTACAAACTCCTTATAACGGGGTATGACATTTCAATTCTTGGTTGGGTTAACGCATCTGCATTTTAATCGAGGATAGTTAAACTGGAATCTAGATTTTTCCGTGATAAAGATAAAAATTTCCGCATGATTACTCGATCTCCTAAACTTACACCATATTTGCTCTCTTTTCTCATTAAAATATGAATTAAAAGGTGTTACTTTAAAAATGAAATGTTTACATAATATCGTACATTTCGAATTCAAATAAGGCAAACGGGATATCGTAGGTATAATCACTATAAAATACGTTTAATCCTGCGACGAGACATCACTGAAAGTGAAAACCATTAAAAGAGCATGGAATATTAACGAAACAATGAAACTTTCAAGAAAACGAATTATATTACTTGGTAATGTTCTTTTTCTTGCTAAAAGTTCGTACGGGAGTGTTATCGTTTAAAGATAAAGTCAGTTCAACGATTTAAATGTAAAGTGGGAGCATTTCGTTTTTAGTTTTATGTTTATACCAAATCTCTATAGATTTTTTTTCTTCGGTAAATTGCTGCTAAATATTTTTTTAATTTATAAGATGATTTTATCCCTATACAGGGTAATTTTTCAAAAACTAGCGAAATTTAATAATTAAGTTCAAAATATAAATACTGATTTACTTTTTGCAGTATTTGAAAATACTCAAAAATCAGGTTTCTACATTTATTTGAAAATATCTTAAATTTAATGTTATTTATGGGCTACAACTACAGCATATGCATGCTCGTTGGTATACCAGTCAATGCACGAGGATTTTAACTACTATTTACTTCCTTAATGACACGCTCGCTACTGAGTTGATAACTACGCTACACGATTATAGGACCGTTATAATAAATTAAATAAAATACATTTCAACGACGTATCTGATCACTATTCTTATAATGGTGTATTAAAAAATTGGAATCAAGTATTTATAAGTATTAACAATTTAAAACGATAAACGAACTATTTACATCTTAAGTATGCAATTATTTACTTCACTTTCCTATAATCTTTGCGCACCACTTAAACATTCATTACTTAAGATGTAACACCGTAATATTTCGTTGTATACGTGGTTCGAATATTTTCGTAGTAAAATTAATCTACGAAATTTAAAAAAAAAGGACAGTGGTACGCAATGAGGTCAAGTTCAAACAAACACTGTCGGCCATGGTTTGATGGGTGTATGTACTGCAACTACTATTACCAGTATAATAGCTTGTGGCAGGGAAAGAGCGAGGAAACGTGCTTGTCCTTACCGAGACAAAACAGCTATTAGATATCCAAATCTGTAACCGAGCGCGAGCGCCGAATTGGCTGAACGCCACCGACCGCTTCCGAATGCAACACTCCCCTACAAATGTGTGCATGCGTAATAAAATAGTAAGCGCTACATAATATTTATGAATGACAATCAGTTAAAAATTAATGCATTTCCACTTTCAATTTCCATTTTGAATATAAAAGATAACAAAGACAAAATATTTGAGTTTTTTTTCACCGTTCGCTTATATTATCTATTTTGGACCACTTCGGAAAATTTGGCTGGTTATTGCAAAATAACCCTGCATATAAAAATCAATTGCTGTTCGTTAGTCTTGCTAAAACTCAAAAACCGCTCGATCGATATTGATGAAAATTTTTGTGTGTGTTTGAATGTGTCCCCAGGTGGTTTAAATTTACATTTTGACCCGGTAGGTGGCGCTGTTACCGCGATCCAGAAATCACCCGTGCGAAGAATAACCAAGAAAAAAAGGAGAAAAATGAGAGAGTGGACTGTAGGTTTTATATGGATACATGCGGAAAGTAAGAATTTATGCGGTGTTTATATGACTTAAAAATACAAAATGCGGATTTTCTGTGAAAAACCAACGAAAATTACGTACAAAGACATGCAGATCATTTACCGTGGTTTCCAAATTTCCGGTTTGGTGGATCCGCGAATTACTCCACTAAAGCAGCAGAAGCAGATATGCGATAATCCCAAAAATATGCGGTATAGAAAATTTAATATTGCAGTGCGGTGATAAATACGACCACTCCATGCGGCGTCTCTCACGTAATATGAACGTAACGTAATCAAAGGAAATACCAAATTAAAGGTTTGCTTCGTCTGAAATTCGATTTAGTATACATAAGCTGCTAGCAAATAATTACTAAACGTTAGTGATTATTGCGTATAAGTATTGAATATAATTTTGTTTGAGTAAATATTGACAGAGTTGATGATTTGCATAGTTAAAGAATGATTATTTATTAGATACTACTGTCGAAATATAAAATATATTGGTAAATCCAATTGTGCATGCCTTAAGCGTATTAAAAATACGTATAACATGATTATACGTAAATTTTTAAAGTAGTTTAATTACTCACAAGTTTTCACTAAAAACCTTATAATTATTACTATACTTTAAATTTTCCGATCATTTTATATTAAATTTCAATTTGAGAAAAGCTTGGAAAATTTAAAAATGCACGACTCATTATGCTCATATGATCGTAAAAAAATAAAAAAAATGTAAATTGTAGTTCTCTTTGTCAAAGAGTTCCTGTAGCAGTCACCGAAGTACACTTTCAAGTCACTCTATCAAGTCCGGAGGTAAGGGGTCTCATCATAACTAAAAAAAGGCCAAACTCGGCACATCTAGTACTCCTCATTGAGGAGTTCCAGTAACAGTCGTCAAAGTACACTTTCAGGTCACTCTATCAAGTCCGGAAGAAAAGTCTCATCATAACTAACAAACAGAGGCCAAACTCTGCACATCTAGTTCTCCTCGTCAAGAAGTTACAGTAGCAGTCATCAAAGTACACTTTCAAGTCAGTCTATCAATTACAAAAGTAAGGTATAAATAACTTACAAAACAAGCCCAAACTCGGCACATCTAGTTCTCTTTGTCGAAGAGTTCCTGTAGCAGTCATCAAAGTACACTTTAAAGTCACTCGATTAAGTCCTGAGGTAAAATCTCATCATAACTAAGAAAAGGAGCCCAAACTCGGCACACCTAGTTCTCGTCGTCGAGGAGTTCAAGTGGTAGTCTTCAAAGTACACTTTCAAGTCACACTATCAAGTTCGGGGGTAAGGTCTCATCATAACTAACAAAACGAACCCAAAATCTGCACATCTAGATCTCCTTGTCGAGGAGTTCCTGTAGCAGTTTTCAAAGTACACTTTCAAGTCACTCTACCAAGTCCGGAGGTAAGGTCTCATCATAAATAACAAAACGAGGCCAAACTCGGCACATCTAGTTCTCCTCGTCGAGGAGTTCCAGTAGCAGACACCGAAGTACGCTTTCAGGTCTATAAGGTCCAAGATGTATGAGTATATTTATATATAAATCCTGTGTACTTGTAGGGAACCAAAATACCAAAACAGCTATAGCAATATATGTGGTATAGCCAGGATAAATAATATTATGTAGAAGAGCCATGCCGCAGCTATAATATTATCGTGCTTTCACAGAATAATAAATAAAAATAAAAAATAAAAATGCCTTTTATTTCTTCTAGAAATGTTCGTTTACAAAGTTGCAAAGTCAATTAGTTTTGTTACTATTAAAAAAAGTTTTATAAAAATAATTTTTGATATTTATTCTGTAAGAACCCCTCTGCAGGTAAAGGCCTCCTCCAAATTGAGCCAGTTTTCTCTGGATTTCGCTGTTTGTATCCAGTTTGGACCCGCTATGCGTTTAGTTCCATCCTCCCATCTGGTGCGAGGTCTCCCTATTTTTCTTTTTCCCACTGGCCCCCTCCATTCTGTCACACTTTTTGTGAACCTTTGATCTTGCATTTGTGCTATGTGTCCGGCCTACTTCCATTTTAATATGAGAGCTTGTGCTTAGGCGTCTGTTGCTTTTGTGATGTTGTATATTTTTGTATGCCTTATTTTATTTATTCTCTTTATGTTAAGCATACTCCACTCCATTCCTCGTTGGCACGTTATAATTTTATTTTTGATATTTTTGTTAAGCTTCCATGTCTGACAAGCATAGGTCAGGCATGGTATAAGGCAAGAATTGATAACCTTAGTCTTCAGTTTGATTGTCATGTTGCTTTTAAATATTTCTTTAAAGCTTACTTATTACATGTTAGCTGGGTCCTGCGCTCAATCTCCTGGTAGTTGTTTATTCTATCGAAGCTTATTTGCTTACCTAGGTAAATGTATTTTTCGGTAGTTGAATAGGTTGGTTATCGATACACAGAATCGATACCGAACTTATCCAACATCCTATCAAACATATCTAACAATGACAGAATACCAGTGTCAAATAACAGCTTAATGGTGCTGTGTTTCGTATGGTGAGTGTGGAGAATCGGAGACCCTGAAACGAGGCATTCAATCTTGGCCCTCGAGGGTGACAACGCCTTAGATTTTTTGATTTGTATTTTAACGTAGAATGTAGACGTCTATTGTTCTCAGCATAACCTTACTCTTAGGTGGGTTCTGTAGTCGTTTGTTACCTTTTTTATATAAAAAAATAGTTAAGAGATACTATAGATATATTATAATATAGATTACCATTGCAGGGAATATTTTAGAAATCCTACATTTGCTAGCTCGCTGTCAATCGATCTATTATAACAACATTGTTAATATATAATCGAGCTAGCGCTCCGCCTCGGCTTCGAACGAGTGATTCCTAGATCTTGTTAACACCGCCACCTACCGGGTCTATTGTGAATCTAAATCGTCGAATTTCATCAAAATCGATCCAGCCGTTTAGGTGAACTTCAGTTACATAAACACGAATAGAAAAATTATAAATATAATTATACATTTATACCTTCCCCTGGAATCATTCTGTCTAATGAAATAAAGTCGTCATCTGTCTAATAAAAACCCCCATCAAAATCTGTTACGTAGTTTAAAATATCTAACGTACAAACGGCGGAAAACAACATTGAACGTATTTTATTAAGTGGCGAAGCTTGCGAAGATACTTATTGATTTCACGATGTCTGTCCGTCTGTCCGTCTGTCCCACGATTATCTCGAGAACGATCACCCAGGCATCTGAACCTCCTATTTGGAAACTGATTGCTCAACGGCAACCGTTAGAAACCGCTACAAAGCTGATTGCTTCGCCACTTTGCAATGCTTATTTTATTTATTGCAAGGTTTATTTTTATTTTTAACGCCCTCCTTTGTGTGTGGAATTTCATAAAATCTGTTCTTGGTAATTTTTAACATGCCAAAACGAAAATTCTGGTCAAGTTTTATACTTATAAGAGCTATATTTGGAAAATCTGATTTTTTTAAAATTATCCGTTCTTAGCTGATGTGATGAGCATAGGTGGAAATCTCTTATATATATAACTTAACTGCAGTGCAGTGTTTTAATGGTAAATAAAAATTTGCTCCTGCCTAGGTCTTGATTTTTTTTAATAGAAAAATACTAGTATCGTAATGCTATTAAACATTAGTAATATTTCCTTTAACCACTTCTGGTAAGCTTAAAATGCTTGTGTTAGAAGTGGTTCACGACAGTAGTCGAATGATGGATTCGAACCCACGACCTTTCGTGTTCGCGGTCTGTGCCCTGCCATTAGACTACTGACGCTTCATTTGGATACATTTATATAACTTAAGATTAATTTGATCAAAATTTATATTGTATAATACACTATTACTTTGTTTACTGTTTACACTATTACTTGTTGCTTAAGGAAAGGGATGATAATGAAAAAGAAATAGTTAGCATAATTGCCAAAAACACACAATTGAAATGTGATATGGTTAAGTTAGATACAGAATACACAAGTGTTATAAAAGAAAGAGATCAGCTACAGGGAATGGTTAATGAGTTTGACCGATGCAGCAAGGAATATGAGGAAGCTCTCAGGTTCATTGCTGCATTGAAGTTACAGTTGAATGAGGCTAATGAGCAAATAATACAATTTAAAACATATATAGATAATCTTAACGCCTCCCAGACTCAAAGCCTGTTCTCTGAGCTTGTGCAATGTAATACTTCAAGAATTTTACAGCAATCTGCAACTATAGACTTGACTGGTGACGACTCTTCCACTTCAGGAAACTCAGTGAGGATTAATTGCAGTAAAGCCAAATTGAAGAAGTATATAAAAGTTAATAAATACATAAGGAAAGTACAAAAATTAATAAAAAATAAGATTAATACCAAAAATTATGTTAATTTATGTAAACAAAAGCAAGCATTGATATATGAACTTAATTTGTATTCAATTGAGGTGGATAACACAAGAAAATGTTATGAGACTGACGTAGAGTGCCTTAAATCAGAAATATTATCTCTTACAAATTCCCTTCAAACTGTATCCAATAAATATAAATCAGCCCAAAACGAAATAAAAGAACACATACTGGCTATGGATAATCTGGTAAAGACATGTAAATACAATGAGGAGCGTTTTGACTCCTTAGTTAAACATCAATGTGAGTGTCAGCATTCAATACCAGCTTCTTCGGAGTCGGTGTGTGCTGATAATATTATACCACCACCAAAACTCTATGACAGTGCCATAGCAGAGGAGCTTAAAATAAAAAATAACTTAAATATTAACAAAAATAATATAATTGTGTATAGCGATGACATAGGCAAAAATCTAGGCATAACTTTAAATTACTCTTTAAAGGGACAAAAAAATACAAATTGCTGCATGCCTGGAGCATCTTTTAGTGATATCCTAAATAAAATAATAGTTACTCAATTTTGCCCAAATAGTACAATAATAATTTTTGTTGGTAGAAGAGGCAGTGTAAACAACAAACAGTTATTAAGATATATTGAACAACTTAATAACTTAAATGTACTCAAAATTGTCTTGTTCACACTGCCTTATATACAGGGATTGCCACAGGAAAATAATTTAAGACATGATTTAAATATACAAATGCATAATTTAATATGTAATAATAATTTAAATTTGACATATAATTGTAATGATAATAATGACAAATTTCATGTAATTGACATAAATAATTTAATAAAAAAGTTTTGGACAAAAGATAGGTATTACCTATCCAAATATAATTTAAGACTGATAGCAAATGTGCTATCTTATTATTTACTTTTTATCTCAGCCAAGTTATTGGCTACCAAGACTGCTTTTATTGAGCATAATCATTTGACATTTAATTTGGAATCAGTTCCAACTAATTTAAATTAGTGAATGAGACAATAGAGGCAATCCCTAGCAATAATAAGAGTTTAATTAATTTTGAATACAGCCCACAAATAAGTAATAAAAATTGTTTACACCTGGTGCATCAAAATATACAAGGCATGATGGGCAAAGAATTAGAAGTTGAATTGTTTTTAAATAGTATTAACATACATATCCTTTGTATTACTGAACATTGGCTAAAAGATTATAATTTCATGTTTAATTTCAGAAATCACCAGGTGGTCAGTTCCTTCAATAGAGAAAAAAGTTTACGTGGTGGCTCCTTAATACTAGCAGATAAATCATTATTATATAAAGAACGTGAGGATATAGTGAGCCTCTCTGTTGAGCGAACTGTAGAAATGGCTTGTGTCGAGCTCGAGCACCTCATTGTTGTAAGTGTTTACAGACCCCCATGTGCTACTTATGACTATTTTGAAAGGATTGTGGAAGAAGTTTTGCTCAAACTTAGTAAACATAACAAGTCTGTTGTAATATGTGGAGACTTTAACATCAATCTCCTTGAAACTTCTTCCATTAGTATTAAGTTTAGCTCATTGTTTAAATCATATAATCTTGTTAATTTATTCTTAGAACCAACACGTATTGCTGGGCCTAGTGCGACCTGTATAGATAATATTTTTACAGATGTTAAGCCCTTGCATAAATCAATTATTCAAAATTTAAGTTCAGATCACTGTGGACAGTTGGTATCATTGCCTTACATACACAAGAAACAGAAAAATAAGAAAGTTGTGTTTGTTCCAATAAATGAACATCGCTTGGAGAGGTTTAGAAGTAATATAATAAAAAGACTTCCATTACTTTCATTTAAAAACAGTGCTAATTATTTGTATGGTACATTATTTAAAATTATAACTTGTGAATTTAGTAGGATATTTACTTCTAAAACTTCCTCTTTTAACAGTCGCAAATCATTTAATGAATGGGCGACAGTAGGAATTTATATGAGTAGGCGAAAGTTATACGAGCTTTATAATGAAAGATCATATAATAGTAGTGTTATATTTAGAGATTATGTAAAAACATATTCTAAAATATTTAAAAAAGTGTGCACCACAGCTAAGGCTTTACATTTAAGTAACAAAATTAAAACTGCATCTAACAAAATTAAAATGACCTGGAGAATGATAAATAGTGAAACGGGCAAGGTCAAACCGCGCAACTCGGAGTTTCAATTGAATATTAACAATATTTTAACCCGATCTGATCAAGAAGTTGCCATGGCTTTTGAGAAACCTTTTACTGATGTTCCTTTTTTGACAACTAAATCATTAAACTCTTCTCCTACTGTCGCTGAATCATTGCTCAAACAAAATGTAAAGGCTTGTTCAAATACTTTTAAATTCCATAGAGTACTGCCAAAAGATATTGTTAAATATTTTAAAACTATTGATGTTTAGAAAACGGCAGATTTATGGGGGATTCCCGTTGAAGTTATTTTATCTATAATAGATATAATAGCACCTTATCTAGTCACTATATTTAATACAAGCGTCGAATCTGGTGTGTTTCCTGATTTAATGAAACTCAGTAAAGTCATACCTTTATTTAAATCTGGTAGTACATTAGACCCCGCAAATTTTAGACCAATTTCTGTACTACCAACATTTAGTAAAATTTTTGAAAAAATAATTTTAGATCAGATGTTAAGTTTCTTTAATATTAATAAATTGCTACATAGAAATCAATTCGGTTTTATAAGGGGTAGCTCAACAACTGACGCTGAAGTTGAGCTTATTAAACATATTTTTTGTGCATGGGAGAATTCAGAGGATGCTTTGGGTATATTTTGTGACCTTTCCAAGGCCTTCGACTGAGTTCACCATGAGACATTAATCAGGAAGCTACATTACTATGGTGTCAAGAACACAGCGCTTAAACTTATAATTTCATATTTAAGTAATAGAATGCAGAAAGTTATTATCAATGGTAAAAGTTCTTCCGGCTCACCTGTACTAATGGGTGTCCCTCAGGGCTCAATTCTCGGCCCATTCCTATTTCTAGTGTATATTAATGACTTACCTTCTATTGTAGAGGATAATCATGATATAGTATTATTTGCTGATGATACTTCTTTGATTTTTAAACTTAAACGTCAATCATTTAAATGTGACGAAGTGAATAATGCTATATCAAAATTAGTGCATTGGTTTAACGTTAATAATTTACATTTAAACGGGAATAAAACTAAATGTCTTAAATTTACAACAACGAATGTTAAAAATCTGAGAACCTATGTGTTTTTAAATGGGGAAGAACTGAGCCCTGTTGAATCCACTGTTTTTCTTGGCATCACTCTCGACGCAAAGCTTCAGTGGGGCCCCCATATATCCAAACTAGCAAGCAGACTAAGCTCTGCAGCCTATGCTGTAAAAAAGATAAGAGGTCTCACTAGTGTCGAGACAGCTAGATTAGTTTATTTCAGTTATTTCCATAGCATAATGTCTTATGGGATTTTGCTATGGGGAAATGCGGCTGATTCAGAAACTATTTTTGTTTTACAGAAGAAGGCCATTAGAGCTATTTACAACCTAAAACTGAGAGAGTCTCTTAGAGATAAATTTAAAGAAATAAATATATTAACTTTGGCCTCTCAGTATATTTACGAAAATTTAATGTATGTTCACAAAAACAAAGGTAGTTTTAGTAAAAAAAGTGATGTGCATTCTGTAAACACTAGGAACAAACACAAGCTAGTGATACCAGTTTCTCGACTCCACAGAGTCAGTAATTCATTCTTGGGGCAATGTATACGCTATTACAACAAGGTCCCGGAAAGTGTACAGGTTCTCTCCATTAGCAAGTTTAAAGGTTTTGTTAAGTTGAAACTGTATAAAAAGGGTTATTATAGTATAAATGAATACATGGTTGATAATAACCCCTGGGAATGAGGTGATCGCTTCCAAGCTGTTTCTAAAATAAATTTTGTACTTATATAGTTAGTACAACCATTATTGTAAAATTTGCTTTAAAAAAAAAGTCCCGCTGGGTTTCTTGCTGGTTCTTCCCAGGACAGAGGTTTTTTTTTCGAACCAGTGGTAAAGTAAACAATGACTTTCAATAAGAATTACACATGTGATCTATATTGAATAAAAAATTATTCTATTCTATTCTATTCTATTAAAATGATTTGTTGCTATTTATATAAATCGTACTTTTTTATGTAGTAATACAAAAAGGTTACTAAGCCGAAGAACTAACTACGTCCGTAAATAATAACACAAACTGAGGATATTTGACTTAAACATAATATAGTTGAAGGTAATCCCTTGCCTAGTAAAGAATGCCGTCAGGTATTTAATCTGGTTTTTGTGAACCCTTAATTAGAATGCTTATGAAAAAGAAAAAGAGGAAGCACTAACGGGGTTTTATTTAAGTATTAAGATTTAAACGTGGTAGAGCCATGCTGCAGCTATATTAAAAGTAGTAGGGTAGCACGAATCGCACCCTTGACTGGGGAAGCACCACACTCCCAAAAAACACCAAAGTAAAGCAGCAGCTTAACACTGCTGTTTTTTGTATGGTAAGTGTAGAGAACCGGAGACCCTTTTTACTGGTAAAGAGGCATTCCATCTTAGTCCTCACGGGTGACAACGCATCTGCATTTTGATTCTTTATTGAGGATAGATGTAGATGTCTATGGGTCACAGCAACCACTTACCATCAGGTAGACATTAATTTCGTATAGATTATGGTATCAATTCGAAATTATGAAAGTACAAAAGTAAAAAAGTCAAGTAATCACTTGTCCCACTTCTGGGCACGGGTGAGTCATTTTATTCTTGATAAAGATTATAGAAGAATCTGCCGCGTTGTTCAATACGTGTTAGCAGACTTCACATTATTACATTATCCTCGAAACGTTTTGCAATTTCACGACTGAACCGTGGTAAATCAGTATTTGAAACTGCATTTAACAATTTTGGTAGCGATGACAGGGATGGAGTTCGATTTGTTTGGGTACCGTTCATTTATATAGCGATAATTATTACCATCATCATCACTATTAAAGCCCCTCACAAGTCCACTGCTGAACATAGGCCTCCCGTATGTTGATGTTTTTCTTCACCGCCGAGCACGTGGTAAATCAGCATTCAAAATTGCAATTAACAATTTCATTGGTGCCGGCGGGGATCGAACCCGGGTTGCTCACGTACTGTGAAATTTACAGCGAGTGCTAACCATCTGAGCTACCACGACTCTTGCCGTTGCCAGTAAATAACAAAATTTCGAAATTCAATTCATACTATACGCGTGGCAATTATCAATGAATCAATGCCACTCTTGACCTTAAAAATAAGTTTACTTCAATATTTAGTATTTATAACAAACTAGCGACCCGTACCAACTTTGCACAGATTGGATCTATTCTCATAGATATCAAAATCATATGCAATTTTTGTCTAATAATATGTGCTCAATACTGAAGAATTTTTTCGTAAACTTTTTCAGTAGTTTTTATTTAGTAGATTCAGATTAGCAGTCACATGTGAAAGGATTACAATTTTTTAATAGTATAAGAGTGCTAAGCACATATTTCAACTGATGAGAAGTGTATACTGTGGCCCATCTGCATATATTATTAATTAAAAATCAAAATATAGACGCGTTGTCACCCGCGACGATTAAGATAGAATAACTGATTACAGTAAATAAAGTTATCCGGTTCCCTACACTCACCATTAGAAACGCAGCTATTTTACGCTTGTAATCTGTGAAAGTATGGCCCTTCCTCAGTCACGCCGACTCATTTCTGTTGCAACTATAGTATAGCTGTAGCCTGGGGCTACTACGTTAAATCTTTAAGTGTCCATGTCAAAAGCATTCACACTAAAATCGATTATTGCAACATTGAATCTTTCACCCAGTGCATTACTTATAGTCATGGAAACAGAATATTTTACAGAGAACGGTACTAATGCTTAATTTAAGTATAATAAGATTCCAAAATAAAATGAAAGAACAACTTAATATTAAACGTATTTTGTGAGAAAGGGCTCTGGAACGTTGCAGCAAATTAAGAAATTTCGTTGGTTAATGGATATTTGACAGACTAATTCCACGTATGTATAACTAGCTATGCCCCGCAGTTTCACCCCCGTAAATCAGGCGTCTGATCTGACACGTTTGACATGACACTTTGCTTAAACTTAAAGTGACAGCATATAGTAAGGTCCAAAATTTTGTGGCCTGAACTACAATATTTGTATTTAGTTATAATCTGGCTTTATTTCAGTACATTTTTCACAGCGCTTTACTAACTTTACTAACATTGTGACAAACTGTTCTACGATTTTGTTGGAAAAGCATATACATCGCCCCAAGAAGAAATTACTGCCTCGTTGGAGTCGAGTAATTGCTCTTATGGCCCTCTTCTGTAAAACAAATATAATTTCAGTGCCTGTCGCGTGTCCCTGTCAATGTCGTATGGTATTTTGCTATGGAAATAGCTAAAGTAAACAAGTCTAATTGTTTCCACACTGGTAAAATTTCCAATCTTTTTACAGCATATGCTACAGAACTAAGTCTGCTTGCTAATTTTGATATATGGGGGCTCCATTACTATCACGTCTAGTGTTATCCAAAAAAATGGTGGTATCGACAAGACTCAGTTCCTCCCCATTTAAAATTGCATTAGTATTTAATTGTTTGACATTTGAAGTCATAAATTTCATACATTCCGTTTTAGTGCCGTTTAAATGCAAGTTATCAATAATAAACCAATTAAATAATTAAATTATAGCATAATATACTTCGTCGTATTTTAATAATTGTCGTTTCGATTTGAAAATTAATGATGTGTCGTCAGCAAATAATACTATAATTATTATGATTATCCCCTACTATGTAATAATAATGAATATATACAAGAAACAGAAAGGGGCCGAGAATTGAGCCTTGCGGTACGCCCATTTGTACTATCGGCCCGGAAGTGCTCATATTATTAACGATAACTTTTTGCGTTCTGTTATGTAAATATGAAACAATTAATTAAAGAGCATAACTTCTAACACCATAGAGTTGTAGTTTTCTGATTAATGTTTCATGGTGAACACTTTCGAAGGCTTTGGATAGGTCACAAAATATACCCAAGGCATTCTATGAATACTTCCATGCATTGAAAATATATTTAATCAGCTCAACACCAGTATCATTTTTCGAGCGACCCCTTGTGAAACTTAAGATTTTTATGAAGTAAACTATGTACATTTAAAAAATTTAACATTTGATCAAGAATAATTTTTCTAAAATCTTACTGAGTGTTGGCAGTACAGAAATTGATCTAAAATTGGCGGGGTGTAGTGTACTAGCAGATTTGAATAAAGGTATTACTTTACTATGCTTCATTAAATTAGGAAACATACCATATTCGATACTAGTATTAAAAATTATAGCTAGATGAGGCGCAATTATATCTATTGTGGGCGCAATATTTCTTACGGAAATCTCCAAAAGATCTGCATTTTTCTTAATATCTTTTGTTTAAAAATATTTTAAAACATCTTTTGATGATATTTTATGAAACGTAAAAGTGTTTGTACACATATTTATATTTTGTTTAAGCTATGATCGGCGAAGGCAGGAGAAGAATTCAGTGACTTATGTGAGACTTATGTGAGGTTATGATTGGAATATCGATAAAATTTTTCTCAAAAACCATTGCAACATTCTGATTTGATTGAGTTAATTTGTTGTTAAAACTTAACCGGTAGTTTGAATTGCGAATGTTAGCCTTACCTGTTTCACTATTAATTATACTCCATGTCATTTTAATTTTTTTAGAAGCCGTCTTAATTTTGTTGCTTAAATGCAAAGACTTGACTGTGAAGCACACTCTTTAAAATATTTTTGAATATTCCTTAAATTCGACGCTAGGGTTATATGACCTTTCATGGTAAAGTTCATTTAACCTTTGTCTGCTCTTATGGACTCCTACTGTCAACCACTCATTGAATGCCTTCCGACTGTTCAATGAGAACGTTTTAGAAGTAAACATATTATCAAATTCATTGAAAATAAGCTTAAACAATGTTCCATACAAAAAAATAGATAATTTTGGTATGAAAGTGATGGCAGTTTCTTCACAATGTTACTACTAAACTTTTCCAATCGACGTGCATTTACTGGAACAAACACAATTTTCTCATCTTTTGGCTTTTTGTGAACATAAGGTAACGAAACTAACTGTCCACAGTGATCAAAACTCAATTTTTGAATTATACATTTATGCAACGACTCAACATTTGTAAAAATGTCATCTGCACTACATTCAGTAATACGCGTAGACTCTAAAAATAAATTAAAAAGACCAAATTATGATTTAAACAATGATCTAAATTTAAAATTGGTTGAGGGAGCTTCTAGGAGGTTAATATTAAAGTCTCTACATATTACAACAAATTTATTCTGTTGATTAAGCTTAATAAACACTTCATCCATATTTTTTTCAAAAGTATCATATATGGAACATGGCGGTTTGTAGACGCTCACAACAATGAGGTGCTCAAACTCAACACATGCCGTTTCTACAGTTCGCTCAACAGAGAGGCTCACAATATCTTTACGTTCTTTACGTGATAATAATTTACTGGCTAATATTAACAAGCCACCTCTTAAACCCGTTTCTCTATTAAACGAACTGACCACCTGGTAATTACTGAAGTTCAACATTACGTTATCAGCTTTTAACCAATGTTCAGTAATACATACTACATAATTGACGGCTCCGTGGCGCAGTGGCTTAGCAATTAGTTGCTGCGCTGGGGGCCGCGGGTTCGAATCCCGCACGGAACAAGTATTTGTATGGCCTACAAATAATTGTTCCGGGTCTGTATGTTTGTCCTTGTGCAATTTGTGTTTGTAAACTGCCTCCACAATACAGGAAAAATTCCTAGTGTGGGGGTAACGTTTTTAAGAAAGAAAAAAAAACATAAAATATGATTATTGTTACTACTTAAGGACAATTCAATTTCTAACACTTTGCCTATCATACCTTATATGTTTTGATGTACCAGGTATAAACAATTTTAATTATCACCTTGTGGAGTCATACAATTAGGGATTTCTAAGCTAAATTCTAAACTATTTAAATTATTATTACTGCTAGAGATTACCTCTATTGTCTCATTTTCTAATTTAAATTACTTGGAACTGATTCCAAATAACATATTAAGTCATTATGATGCTCAATAGAAGCAGATGTCTGTTTAGCCAAGACCTTGGCTGAGTTAATATATAAACAATAAGATAGCACATTTCCTATCTATCTTAAATTATATTTGGATAGGTAATACCTATCTCTAGTCAAAAATTTCTTTATTAAATTATTTATTTCTATTAAATTAATTATATTATTATATTTATAACCATTAAATGTCACGTTTAAATTGTTATTACATGTAAAGTTATTCATTAATAAATTAAAATTTTATCTTATTTTATTTTCCTGTGGCCAACCCTGTATGTAAGGCAATGTAAACAAGATAATTTTATGTACATTTTAAGTATTTAGATGATTAATATATTTTATTCTAATAATACGAAACTTTTAATGTTCTGACATAATTGTTTCTTATATTTACATGAAAAATGTAATTATAAACATGGAATAAAAGTAATTTTACCAATTTTATCTTTACGTTTGGCATACAAAATTTGGCGTAGGCAGGTCCTACACCTAACTAGTAAAACTTAATTCATAGAATTTTAAACATTCCATAGTTTATCAAATCAGATACATTTGACTTGTCAAAATACAACAGTAAAATATGTAGCTTCACGGGAATTTCTAGGAAGAATAGTTGGCAAATTGTCTAACTGAAAACTTCACAGGTATTGAAATATTTTTAGCTCGATTGCTTTGCTCATGCTCTAATATGTAGGTTAAGATAAGACTCATTGTATCAAATCACAAGTACTAACATATCAAGGCTAAGTCTCACCTTTCTTTTTTTCCTTATTTAATTATGAGGTTTTTTCACAAATTCAACGAAGTATCAAAACCAAGAAAAATGTATTAGAGCATTAAGTGGCGCAGACCATTTCGAAAGCTGCAAGCTACTTTATCTAGAAAATAATATTCTACAATTGCTTTGTTTATATATTCTATAAAACAATTTATTTACAAAAAACATTAAATAGATCGCTTAAAGGGATTAAATATAAATTTCTTCACGGAGAGACTGTATCGTCTTTTGATTGGCAAATGCTATTATTCGAAGCATTTTAAATAATCCTACTCGAGGCTATTTTTGCTTGGTTTAAAAAGGTTTTATTTTACAATATAGAACGGTTATAATTTTATATTTAGCTAATATTTATAAATACTCTTCAGCACAATGACATTGATATTTATTTTAACTATTGGGAGCCGATTTATCAATTCTCAGATAATTTAGTAGTAGTAATAGTAGTATAAAAAAAAATTCATTTGTTCTACTTTTGTAATCAAGTTATAAATTTTTTAATGGGTAACTTTTATCTGATGATTGATAAATAAGCCTAAGACATACATCACAATTTTAAAGTACCTGTCCTGAAAGTTACAAGCAATTTCTTTGCAAATGAGAATTTCATCTAAGCGAGTGTCAGAAAATATTTTCATGATAAATTGGTAAGCTTACTTCAACGGAAAATTTTATATTAGATATATTACTTTAAAATGCTAATGGTATACGACATATTCATTCAGGCTAATGTTATTGGATATAAAATTGTGACTCATTTTACATAATTACCTCGGATTCGAATAGGTGATTACGGGATCTCAATAACAGCGCCACCTACCGAGTCCAACGGTGAATCTAAGCCAACCAACTCAAACACAAAAAATCATCAAAATCGGTCCAGACGTTTAGGTTCAGGATTTCAGTGCCAAACACACGTACAAAAGAGTTATATACCACAGTATAACTACAATAAATATAATCACAGTAGCATAGATAGCCATACAGATCGATAAAGGTAGGCCTATGTCCAGCAGTGGATTTGTGTTGGGTTGTAATGGTGATAATATTGATGATAACGATGAGCGTTTGCGCTCAATAAAAGGAGTTGAAGAACTTTAAATTTTTATTCTTACTAATGTTTTATCTTAACTCAGAAACAATGTGTTTCAATTTTTAAAATTAAATAAACACAAAATATGGGCAAATTAACTTAAAACTAACTAACAATTTATTGAGGGAATGATATAGGTAACTTAGTAAATTGAACATTGGCGAACAAAACAAAATTAGGACTTATAAAAAAAAAATTGGAGACAAAAATGTATACTTATATCAAAATTCTTTGTGGCATTATATTCCATTCCTTTATCAAAGCATTTTTATTGTTTGATGTTAGCAAGTACGACATTTCTTTGTTTAACTTGTCTTTTGAAAGTGAGGCATATTTATCGTAACAGGAAAGGCAACAAGTTTTTGTTTATAACAGATTGAAACTGTTGTGTTTAAATCAACTGTCCCTGTTCCACGAGCGACCAATATTTAAAATTATGCATTTTAAATATTGAGCGCTCTCGCTTTTGGGACAAGCTCTTCTAAGTTCTTTCTTAGAGAGGTCACTTCAGATGAAAAATGTGATAAAATTAAACATTTTGTACAACAGATTTCAACATAAATTATTAAAGATAACTCAAAAACTACTACTGTTCAGACCTTAGTCACATTTATATGAAATCACATGAGAATCACCAGCTTTGCAATAAAAAAATCATCGATTCACAATATTATCTTTTAACATTTCTCTAGGTGAACCGATCACCTAGAAAAAAGTTATAAGATAACACACACAAAAACATAGTTGAATTGAGTACTCTTCCTTTTTGAAGTCGGTTAAAAGATAGAACTTGTAACACCTGATCTCATAAAATGCCTTTTTTCTTTAGTTAAAACAACGCAAAGAGAGATATCCTCCTCCAGAGAAAATTAGTTTAAGGAATAGTGTTTATGCATTCCACTGTTAGGCTCAGGCGTCATCACAATTCTGACAAAGTTTTTGGAACGGAGAAATGTCCACCGCGCTGCCCTAAGGCGTGTTGATGGATGCATTTTATTTAGTCAATGTAGGTTTCCTCACCATATTTTCTTTCATCGCCACGCACATGATAAATCAATACTTAAAAATGGCACTAACAATTTTATTGGCGCCGACACATTATTTATAAATCTATAAATGTAAAATGCATACACAATATGCTCTCGATTATTGAAAACCTCGTCTTTATTTGTTTTAAAAGCTTTTATTAAACTTGCAAAGTATGTTTGTTCGGCTCAAATCTAGCAACTCCATTTTAAAAAGTAGTTATCCTTTATGAATTGGACTGAAAATTTGCATAACATGCTTAGTTTGTATGCCAATGTATGGTTAGCTGAGGGGCGTCATACTGAATTCAATATGGTGGACGGTTCGAGATGGCGGTCTAGTTACTTTCTATGGACTTCCATGATATGAGTATTAAATGGAAGGGTTTTACTAATTACAATATGAAAATAAAATGAATTTTTTTAAGTTCAATGTGCTGAACCCCCAAAGAAAGTGGACTATGTTTATATATATATATATATATATATATATATATATATATATATATATATATGTATATATAAATAATATATAATAATAGCTCGAAGAACCGACAACCGATGGGGAAGAAAGGTTCTCGAGTGGCAGCCTCGTACCGGTAGGCGAAGTGTAGGGCGTCCCCCCACAAGATGGAGTGACGACCTGGTAAGACATGCAGGAAGTCGATGGATGCAGGTGGCTCGGGACCGTGCTTTTTGGCATTCCTTGGGGGAGGCCTATGTTCAGCAGTGGACTTGTGAAGGGCTGTAATGATGATGATGATGATGATAAATATATATATATATATATATATATATATGTATGTATGTATGTATGTATGTATGTATATAATAAATAAAATAAAATAGCCTTTATTTCAGCTACAATGCAAACTTGACATATGATTAATCTAGGTTATAATAGTATAGTATAATTAATATGTATTATTGTTATATGTATAATTATAAAAAAAAACATAAAAACATAAACACTCACGCCTGTCACCCAGAGGGGTAGGCAGAGACTATGGAATTCCATTTGGCACGATCCTGACACACCTCTCTCGCTTCCTTTGGCAAAATCGGCAAGCAGCTAGTTCGACTTCCTTCGAGAACACATGCATTCTGGTCTCTCGTCAAGGCTGTCCAAGGGAACTTCTGTCAGCCATCTCTGCCATCTCTGCACAGGGTGGATGACTCACTGACCCATGCCTGGGGGATGAGTCGCTCGCGTCCGTAGGCTTTGACCACCTAATCCTAGGCCCACCCTACACGTGTCCCCCGGGTGGTGCTAAACAAGCGACAAAGCCGAAAGAACTGACTCGGCTCCTCGCCGTGTGGTAGCGGCGTAAAAAATACCACACCCTACTTTCGCACCATGAGGCATAGTATGTATAATTATGTATGTATATATATGACTTAATTAATATTAGTAGTAGTCGGCTCTGTCGCATAGGCCTCTCCTAAACCTTTTCACATATCTCTTTCCCGAGCTACTCGCATCCATAGGGGTTTCCACATCTCTGATTAAAAATTTCTCTCCACCTTTTACTTGGTCTCCCTTTTTTTCTATTCCTGTCTCTTGGTATCCATTCTGTTAGACGTTTGGTCCATCTGTTATTTTTCATTCTACAGATGTGTCCTGCCAGTACTACTTGACTAATCTTGTTCTTTTTCTTACATCTATTATTTTTGTTTTTTTTCCTGATGTTGACGTTGTGAACCTTATCTGATAGTTTTAGACCAAGCATGCTTCTTTCCATTTTGCGACAGATAGCAATTCTTTGTTCGTCTTCTTTTCTCAATGACCACGTCTGGCAACCATAAGTCAGGCATGGCAATATCGCTATTTCATAGAGTTTTTTCTTTATATTTATATTGATATCCTTATTTTTCATTATTTCTCTCAATTTTTTTTATATATATATAGCGGATATTAAATGAAAGGGTTTCCTGAGAAGAATACGAATAAAACGACATCCGCGTTTAGCTCTTAGAGGAGTTGTGGTCGCGCGTAACTAATATCAGCCTACACCCTAGACAAATACTAGCAGCGGTGAAAAAAACTCAAAATGGCGGAAAAAAGATAGCCACCATACCAAATTTAAAGAGTTACAACTCGGCAAAGGTTAGGGATAGTATGATGGTGCTCGAACAAATTTTGTAGGAAGCATCAAATGTCAATTGCTGGCCATAAAAAAATTCAAGATGGGGATGTAAAACTAACAATGATGCATTAAATTAAATTAGCAGACTTAAAAACATATCCAGCAATAATCAAAAACTAAAATGTGTGATGTGATGTGTTCCCCCCGTCATCGAGCGTCGAGTTGGATGCGAAAAGAGAGGCTAGCAAGATCGGCTTTCTCCTTTGCGGCATGGGTCAGTGAGTCATCCACCCTGTGCAGAGATGGCAGAGATGGCTGACAGAAGTTCCCTTGGACAGCCTTGACGAGAGACCAGAATGCATGTGTTCTCGAAGGAAGTCGAACTAGCTGCTTGCCGATTTTGCCAAATAAATTAATAATAAAATAACATTTTTTAAAACAGGTTTTTATTAAGTGCTCCAAAAAGAAGAAAATAAATTTTAAATTAAATAAAACCCGCCAATTTATTACATTACGTAATTTATGTGATATAAAAGCTTGTCGTAAGATTTACACTACTATACGTAACGGACGTACGTTACTGTACCTTAATGTACGCAACGTTCGTACCGTAACTTGATATTGACATAAGTAGGTTATTTTAAAAAAAAAAATAATGATTTTATAACTGTGTATGATTTTATGACAGACTTGCGACAAGCTTTTATATCATTTAAATTGTGTAATATAATAAATCGTTTGGTTTGATTTAATTCAAAGTTTATTTTCTTCTTTTTGGAACATTTCAATAAGAGCTTATTTTAAAAATGTTTTTTTACTAGTAATTTATTAATTAACGATGTATTAGCTGTGTAAGTATATCCACTACCTTGAACGCCTCGCGGGGTCTCAAGAGGAACAGACGGTAACTGAAACAGGAGATGGATAGCAGCATCTGTCTCATAAAAACTCAAAAACAAACTGGAGTTGCCCACCCACCCGCAAAGCATGGCAACTATGAAAAAATCCCCTATGAGGCAATCTATGAGGAGCCCTAAGTTCAGCAGTGGACTTTTATAGGTTGTAATGGAATGGACTGATGGATGGATCCTCCTAACTAACGTAGTTCTAAAACGAGGAGATATATATATATATATATATATATATATATATATATATATATATATATATATATATATAAGAAAAAACCTACGCGTAGGTTTTTTCTTATATAAAAGGTGCTTTCAGGGTCCGTACCTCAAAAGGAAAAAACGGAACCCTTATAGGATCACTTTGTTGTCCGTCTGTATGTCTGTCTGTCTGACAAAACCCTTTTCTCAGGAACGCGTGGAGGTGTATCAAGCTGAAATTCATATCAACTACTCAAGTCTACTGGTCCTTGGAGCTGTGAAAAAATCAAACTTCTTCTGTTTATGCCGCAAATTTTCGACATTCGCAAGGGAATCAAAACATACAGGGTACTTCCCGTGAAGTGAGAATCTTGAAATTTGGTACGAAGCAACGGTCTATAACTGAGATAAAAGAACAATTGCAAAAAGCATAAATTTTTAGTTACATCATATAATAAAAATATTTTTAATAATTTTAAACGTACATACCTACGGATTTGTTCGTAACCCTCGGTGCGCGAATCCGACTCGCACTTGGCCGGTTTTTTATAACTATCCCCAGTTTTGAAAAGTGTAACTATAATTTAGGAAAAAAAAACTGGTAATAACAAATACAAAAGATTAAGATAATTTTGCTTTTAATTAATATTCAACTCTATGTAAGTACTTAATTAATTATTATAAATCGTTATTTTAAAAAGAAAAATAGATGCCGTGTATTAGAGAATTAAGAGAATCCACTGCCACAAATCATCCCATAGGGGTCTGAAACAGGAATTTTGAAACACCAAAATAACTCTGAAACAGCCTGATAACAGTCGTAAATAATAAGAATAATGGGGTTGCCAACGGCCACCAAGTGTGACGACTACGGAAAATATCCCACCTATGAGGCTATTAAAAGGGAGGACTGCGTGGGATATGTAGCCAGTGTTCTTGGCACAATCTTTGGACAATGATATTATTAATTTCAATTATAATTGAAGATATTTAAAACTATATTTATAAAAAAGGTTTTTTAAACAATCACTTCCTTTGAGCACTTAACTTTCATCGTTTCTCCTTCATGAATAAATTACCGTAGGTAAATGAATGAATTTTGGTTATGCTAAAGTTAAAGGGACCGGAATTATCACGAAGTTGGAAACAAATCAAAAGTTTCGAGTTTTGAGGTAACAGATAAAATGAATTTCCCTTTATAAGTATATGACATGCATATAACATTTAAACTGTGTTGTTTGGTACATACATTTGTACACTCCTAGAATTATGCTAGGTTTATGATTTATGCTAGGCCCTCTGAGAACGGTAACCTTAACACTTCATGAAATAATAATTAAAACAGGTTATTTAATTAAAGATTCAAGGTTTAGGTTGCATAAGAAGGTAGTTTCACACTCAAATGCTTTTATAATTAATATTAGTGAAGCATATAACATATATACATAGGGGCTTCAGAACATGTATCAGGTACTAAACCATATTTTAGTGATTATGTGCCAATAAAAGAAGAAAAATATGTCATTATAGGCGATGGTAGGAAGGTAAAGGTAGTAGGAAAAGGTAATGTTCATCTTTTAGCTGATAATGGTTCTCGGATAATACCTAAAACTTTATATGACGTTATTTAATTAATTAATTTTTATAATTAATTTTGACGCTGTCAAATTAATGTCGACTGTACAATTTCACCTTCTATTTGAATCTGGGCCTATAACCTATTGACATTTGGAAAGTAAACAACTACAATTTTAACAACTGTTTTTTATCCCACTGCGCACAAATTACAACCGCCATTATTAATCGTTCTTATCATAGATTACTACTTTAAAATGAGGTAATATGACACGCAAAAAAAAAACAGTGTAACAGTGGTAGAGCCAGGCGGCAGATTTTGCTGTCGCATGGATGGGCCGCCTCGAACCGGGGTGGTACCACGACCTCACAGAATACCAGCGTGAAGTAGAGGTTTACCTCTGCGTTTCGCTTGGTGAGTGCAGGTGGCCGGAGGCCCTTTTCACTGGAAATGAGGCATTCCATCATAGGCCTCTCGGGTGAAAACGCATCTGTATTATGATCTGTAACAGAGGATAGATGTAGATGTCTATGGGCCGCAGCAACCACTTACCATCAGGTGGACTGTGTGCTCGTTTTTCACCCTTATCCTATAAAAAAAAGAAACAATTTGTTCTTTTTACAAAAAATATAAACAAGCAAAATACCGGATATAAATGATGGCCCCGTGTCGCATCGGCTCAACAATGTTATTGCAGCAAAGTTGCAGCACTGAGAGCCGCGGGTTCAAATTCTCCACGGAACAAGAATTATTCCGGGTCTAGATGTTTGTCCTCGTTAAATTTATGTATTTAAACTGCCTCCACAATATAGGAGAAAATATCTGGTGTACAGGTAAAAAAAAAATTAGATCGCTAACTCACCTGCCATACGTGGCGATTACAGTAGCCGCTAATTCTCACCATATCGGGGGAAGTCCACGATCACTCGGGGACTTTTACGGCTTGATAACGAAGATTAAGAGGAAGACAATTTCCAATACCTGAATTAATTTTATCTCATGACCATAAGTATAGACTATGATATTTCCCAATTGTCTCGTTAATCCAAAGCAACGAGCAAGCTTAAACTAGTTTATTAGTTAGGAAACCAAACTAGTTAGTTACCGTATGTATTGTTTCTACTATGCTATAAGGAATATTTTAAGAAACCGTGTAATTTGATACAACTGTGAAAATTTCCATTTAAAATATTTTGAAATCTATTTAATTTAAGAACGTTTTTGCGCCACATTTCGTTTCGCTATATAAAATGATAAAGACATTCCTCATGCGATTTTTCCTTGAACATTATGTACGGTGGCTCAATTCGAATATCAGTATTGCAAGTTTTATATGTGAAGTATGCCAATGTGTCTCTAAAATCAGCGTCGCATACTCTTCTTTGTCCAAAAACTGTTGTCCTTAAAAGTCCTTTCTCCAATTGTATTGTTTTTTTTTAATTTACTTCGTAATGATAGTAAATATGATGCAAGGTTAAAGTGCGAGATGTCAGTAATGCGATTCGTCAATCATCTAACCTGACGATTACAGAAAATTCTCCATACAAATTCTCATTTCCGGCCAGTAGTGGACTTTTACAACCTGAAGGAGATGATAGTCAATTAGAATAAGACTAATTTAATGAGTGAAATGACTATATTAGAGTCGAATTTTGAGCAATATTGTGGGATTTCGTGGCGTAATTTATAGTGTGCCGTATGGTAGATATATTACAATGGAATGAAATGAAATGAAATATTTATACTTTTTTGATAACGTAAATAAAATAAAAAGTAAATAAAATTTCGTTTCTGAATGTTTTTTTTTAAATCGCATCCTGTAAAATTCGTAAGGGGTGACTAGACGAGGGAACAGGATGAAAGATTTTGTGATCTGCCCTTAATGGTACATAGTATGAATTTTTATTAGAAATAAAAACCCCGGACCTGTGTTAAAGAATGGTGTCAAAGATGTCTGTCATTGCGATCACTAATCCAAACATGGTTATTACGTCAATGGTTCGGTAAAGCATGGCATAACATAATAACGTAAATACTCACAACTGTTTTCCAGAGTGTTAGGCACAGAAATTTTTATAGAATAAGTGTGACAAACGAGCGCACAGTCCACCTGATGGTAAGTGGATACTGTGGTCCATAGAAATCGACATTTATATTTGATTAGAAATCAAAAAGCAGATGCATTGCTATCCCTGAGAACTAAGAATACCTCGTATCCAGTAAAATGAGTCTCCGTTTCTATATACTCGCCATACGAGACACATCAGCATTAAGCTGTTATTTTGTGCTAGTATTTGGTGAGAGTGGTCCTCCTCCGGTTGAGCCGACCTTTTTGTATTACAACCATAATATTGCTACAAAATGGCTTTACCACGTATATACTACGAACGTAAGACTACAGCCTTCCATTTGACACCAACATGATACCAACGCATACATACTAGTTGGTTAAAGGTACTTTTAATTGAGCTAATGTTCAATATATCAGCGATTT
This sequence comes from Parnassius glacialis, assembly GCA_033319125.1. Taxonomy (NCBI): domain Eukaryota; kingdom Metazoa; phylum Arthropoda; class Insecta; order Lepidoptera; family Papilionidae; genus Parnassius; species Parnassius glacialis. Next base: position 41,777,966 of record JAVANC010000004.1, read on the forward strand.
GGTCGCATAAATTATCTAGGGCGTTCCTTGCCAACTTTGGCACTCACATCACTGTATAAAGTATGAATCGTTACAATATACGAAGTTGTGCGAATTCAGCGAACTAGATCAAGAGTGCGTGTTATATCTTTGATACCACGAGAACATAAAAGCGAATAACTAAAATATATGAAATTTTAATTCGGTTACAAAATTATCCTTTATTTCAGTAAACATACATTAGCATATTCTATTGAAGTTGGTGCTTTAGGTTTTAAATTTTAACTTAATGAGTTCAGGCACGTTTAACTAATGAGGTTTACTGAGTTAATCAGATGTTTGCACTCGACTCGTTTTCATTGCTCTCGAGTGTAATTATTAACAGTCGCCTAACGAAAAACACAATCACTTCAATATTCAAACATTTGAAATTAACTTTGTATATTAGTGTGATTCGACATCATAATTTTTATGAATATAATTACAGGCCTGCTTTCACTTTGATTAGTGCGAGTGCAGGTGATTAGTAATTACGGGTGATTAGTGCAGGTGTAGTATAAGTATTGTCTAATTCTGTTTAGTGGGTGTGTGAAATTCAGTTCTTAGCCGTCGACTAGCAAGTATGTACGCGAAGATGTAGCCTAGAGTTTTTTTTTATAGGATAGGGTGACAAACGAGCACACAGTCCACCTGATGGTAAGTGATTGCTGCGACCCATAGACATCAACATTTTCTTGATTAAAAAAGCAGATGCATTGCTACACCTGAGAACTAAGAATACGAGGCACATCAGCATTAAACAGCTATTCTGTGAGAGCGTGGTTCTTCAGCTTTACAAATTGGTTCGTGCTACAACTATACTACTAATATAGCTGCAGCATGGCTCTAACACGTAAACGTTATTACTTTGGTATAAACTTCTTTACTTTCAAACCCTGGTATGTTCATAACTTTACTTATAAGTATAAAAGCCGCATCTCAAACAGTCCACTCGTAAAAAATAGAAAGCGCTTCTAATCACTTTACTACACAGGTTACTAATCAATCGCTGTCCACACGTGTTTACTCCTAATCACTAAGCACATGCAATAATCACCTGCACTTATCACTAATTAAATTGAAAACAGGTATTACGGACTAGTATGATTCATGATAGCATGAAATACTTTAAAAATATAGGAAATCTGCTTATTCTATATTGAGACAGATATTCATTGAACTTTCGTTCACGTTTCAGTATATAAAAGTGTATTTCTTTGAGCCTGATTAATGTTGTTTCCGTCTTCGAAATTATTCTGCAGCAATGCCATTTCTCCGGTAAGCAGCTTACGGTAAATTATAATTTTATTTTACTATACACAATACACATACATTAAAAATAACAATGAATTCTTTAAAAACTACAGTTATTTCTTCTGTAAGAAGTTAGTTTTTGGCGAATTGAAATAGATAATTCATTTATTTAGAAAACATATCACGATAATTCTTAAATTATGACTTTAACATATCATAACTATAGTTTTTATTATTACTTACGTTTACTTCTCGAAAATCTGTTTGGCCCATAGACTTAGATTAGAATATATTGGCGACCTGACAGCCCAAAAACGAGTGACTAATTTTGGTTTGCCATTGTGAGCGTTAGCTAGTGATGTACATTTTACTTACAAGGACTATCGAAAAATGATTGTTAAGGAAACTGTAAAAATAAAAAATAAATAGATAAGTGGACGAAATTGAATAATTACAAAAATTAAATGAATTTTTAAAAAACATTCATAAAACATGTTCCTGGGAATAAACTGAACCTACCTGCCTTTTGTTTGATTTTAATTCAAATGTAAAACATCGCAGGTGACTCTACCGCTAAACCTAAAAGAACTCCCTAAGAATTATACCGGAAAGTTGTATTTTCGAGTACAGTTTCACGGGATTTTTTAACATATTGTTAATATAAATAGTTTATAACAGTGGTATAGCCAAGCGGTAGCTTTTGCTGTCGCACGGATGGGCCATCTTGAACCGGGGTAGTACCACGACCTCACAGAATACCAGCGTGAAGTAGAGGTTTACCTCTGCGTTGCGCTTGGTGAGTGCAGGTGGTCGGAGGCCCAATTCCCCCCCCCCATCAACATGGTGGGGGAATTAAATAAAAGACTACCCCAGGAGGGTACCACCACCCCTGGAGAATCCCTCGCTGAGCATCCACGACCAAACTACTCCACTCCTGGGCGTGGGTGTTTAGGCTGCCCCGCGTATTCTGGGGGGGGGGGGGGGAAATTCCGCTCAAGACGAAACCTGCTGGACTTCATTCAAACCTTAACGCCGTCCACTACCATCTGGATATAGCTAAGCCGGCCTTGCTCTTTCTAACCGAGACACAGGTATCCTCTCCGGCTGATACTTCGTATCTCTCCTACCCGGGGTAGAAATTAGAACACTCGTTTGTGCCCCGGGCTGGAGTTTGCGTGTATGTCAGAGAGGACATCTGTTTTCGACGCCTCGGCAGTCTTGAAGGTACGGACCTGTCCATCCTATGGCTGAGCGTAGACAGTGACGACCATCCCCGCGTCTACGGGTGCCTCTATAGGTCCCATAGCGGCATGCTGACACAGACCGACTCATCGACCACGTTCAAATGGCTGCAGACTCCTTGCTACAACAGGTCCCATCTGCAGAGATCGTGATACTCGGTTTAGCGCTCGGTCCGCAAAACACTCTTCTCCCTGGACGTCAGCAAGTCGAGTGGGCCCGATTGAGTCTCTCCCATTGTGCTGAAGACATGTGCTCCAGAGTTGGCACCGGTTTTAACGCGTCTTTTCTGGTACTCCTACTCCCAAGGCGTAGTCCCAAACTCATGGAAGACAGCTTTGGTGCACCCGATCCCTAAAAACGGCGACCGCTCAGACCCGTCTAACTACAGGCCTATCGCCATCACCTCCTTGTTCTCCAAAATAATGGAAGCAATTATAAACTGCCAGCTCATGAGGTACCTTGAGGATCACCAGCTGATTAGTGACCGTCAGTACGGTTTTCGTCGGGGTCGATCAGCTGGTGATCTTCTAGTCTACTTAACTCATAGATGGGCGGAGGCAGTAGAGTCTAAGGGGGAGGCATTAGCCGTTAGTTTGGACGTATCGAAGGCCTTTGATCGGGTCTAGCACAAAGCGCTTCTTTCGAAGCTTTCTTCCCATGGGCTTTCCGAGAAATTGTGCAAATGGATCACCAGTTTCCTTGCTGATCGGAGCATCAAGGTCGTAGTAGACGGTGCATGCTCTGATTTCAAGCCTATCAACGCTGGTGTTCCACAAGGCTGCGTGCTATCACCAACGCTGTTTATCCTGCATATCAATGATATGTTGCTAACTGGTAGCATTCATTGCTATGCAGACGACAGCACTGGTGATGCCTTATATACCGGCCGTGCCAATATTTCTCGGGAAAACGTCGCCGAGTACCGGGACAAACTTGTGTCTGAAGTCGAGTCTTTGCTTAACAAAGTCTCGGATTGGGGCCGACTAAATCCAGTCCAGTTCAATCCCCAGAAGACACAAGTTTGCGCGTTTACCGCTAAAAAGAACCCCTTGTCGTATCTCCTCAGTTTCAAGGCACTCCCATTGCTGCCTCAGCCAGTATCGGAATCCTTGGCGTCGACATATCGAATAGTGTGCAGTTTCGTGGTCACTTGGAAGGGAAGGCCAAATTGGCCTCTAAAAAGCTTGGCGTGCTCAGCAGAGCGAGACGGTATTTCATGCCGGCACATCGCTTGCAACTTTACAAAGCGCAAGTTCGGCCCCACATGGAATACTGTTCTTATCTCTGGGCCGGGGCACCCCAGTGCCAGCTCCTTCCACTTGACCGCATCCAGCGCAGAGCGGTTCGAATCGTCGACGACCATGTTCTTTCTAATTGGCTCGATACACTGGCACTGCGTAGAGATGTTGCATCTCTTTGCACTTTTTATGGTATCTATCACGGGGAGTGCTCTGAGGAATTGTTCGGACTAATTCCAGCCGCTCAATTTCGTTATCGCACATCGCGACAAAACTCGCGTTACCATCCATACCATCTGGATGATTGGCGGTCCACCCTTGTGCGATTTAGAAGAAGTTTTCTCCCTCGCACGACTTCCTTGTGGAATCAATTACCACTAGCGAATTTTCCGGACCGATACGACTTAGGAACCTCCAAGAAAAGAGCTTACACCTTTCTAAAAGGTCGGCAACGCATTTGCAATTCTCCTGGTATTGCGGTTGTTCATGGGAGGCGGTAGTCACTTACCATCAGGTGAGCCGCATGCTCGTTTGCCCCCTATTCTATAAAAAAAAGTTAGATAGATACTTTACTAACTATATACCTATTTATTTTTTATATATTTTATAAAATGGGGATGGAAAAATAAAAAACGGAGCCGCGGAGTACATAATGGCTGCTTTATTTTTCATATAAGTATTACTTTTGATAATTACAAACATTTTATAATTAACTAGCTGACCAGGCAGACTTTGTTCTGCCCTTTCCGAACGACCATTTGCTTTCCCAAAAAAACTCCAGAAATTAGCAATAAAAAATTGAGGGTCACTTATCGGGATAAAAACTATCCTATCTCTCAAGTTGGACCAAACTGCACACAGTCTGCAAATTTTTTTTGAAATCGGTTCTATCTGTTGAATACTTACAGCAACACGTGGTGGTTATACTACTAAATTGTAGCTTATATTAAACGTTTGTATTTTTAACATAGCGCCATCTAATAAATATTTACTCAATCCAGTCAACAGATATCGTCATCTGACAGAATCGTTTGAAGCTAACAGATAATTGTGACTGTCATATAATAGACAAATAATTTTCAATAAAATAATATTGTATTGCGACTATAAATTGAGATGTAAGCTATCCTATCTTTTAAGTTGGACCAAGCTGCACATTGACCAAAAATTTCATTGAAATCAGTTCAGTAGTTTAGGAGTCCATCGCGGACAAACAACGTGACACGTACTTTTTATATATAAAGATAATTAAATACATTATACAAGTTTATTTTAATATTTGACTTAAATATGAATGTGTACTTAATAATTTAAGTAAGGAAACTTAAATTATTTTACTGATTCCTACGAATCAGTTAAATAATATTACTCTGTTTAAAGGCCAATATATTTATGAGGTTTCATCATTCTTCCTGTTTATATTCTTTCATCATTCCTTGAAAAGTATAAAGCAATAATAAACTTATTATCATTGTAGCTGCACGAATTTTAAAAATATAATGATCTTAACAGAGTAAAATGCACCAAGTATCTGAGGATACAGAGGCACTCTCTATGCTCTCAATCTCGGTATATTAAGAAAATGGTCACTAATTCATGGACTGACCGCGGCAAGTGCAACTTAATCTAGCAGATCTATTGATCCGTGCAGCTATTATTTAACTACAAGTTCCTTTCCTCTACGACTAACGTTGTAGGCGATGAACCACGCTAGTTAAGCCCTCAGTACAATGTCATCAGCTATCAAGCGTGAATCGGGCATCGAACATTATGAGTATCAAATACATACTATGTAATTTATATTATCCTGGCACGTTGAACTGTGCATCTCATGCGCGGGCATCTGGTGACGCTTTAAGAGCATTACTAATCATATTGTATCTAACTACGCTAAAATTTTTATCGTTGTGACTTGGGAATATAATCCAAAGCTCCGCGCAACTCCTTGGGGAAAATAGCGTGATGCTATGAATATTGCACTAGTATGACCGTGAGGTGCGGGTGGTGAAGTAAGGTATATATTTTTTAGATTAATAAATAGATACTTAGTTGGGTTCATAATGGCTTAAATAGGACTTGGCTAACAGTTTTATAATGTATAAAAATCTGTCTCTATTTTTATGTAATGTTTTGAAGGTTAAATTATTGCACTTTATTATAACAATATTACACATACTGGTACAAATAATGTAGAAATGACTCCTTTTTATAAAAATATTTTTATTCTACTTTTTATTTTATTTATTTTATATACTTCTCAAGTAAATGTTTGCTGCAAATTGGTAGAGTTTTTCTTTGGACTCCAACCAACCAGTCCAATTTACCCTCAACATTTTTTCTAATTATAATTTTATTGAATCCGGATGGAATCTGTTTGACAAATGTTAAAATAAAATTACGCTTTTAGAACGCGAACCGAGAATTTATATTCTTGTTGTGTGGGCAAGTCTTTCGATTCAATATAAACCTGCAAGATAAATATCGACATTAATTTTGATATAGTTGATCAATCCCTAGCGTACATGTAAAATATTTTATATATAAATGTATTTACCAAGTTCATACAAATTATCAACAACATAACTTTTTTCTTTGCAAAATATCAAAATTAACAAAATAATTGAAAACATTCTATATTTTAAATAGTATATAAGTTTTAACCAAAAATAAACGCGACATAACATTGACCTCGTCTCCAGAATTTACCTGTGAAATATTCAATTATCAGGATTATTTCTATTATTTACACCACAGTCACTTACTCGTAAAGAACAAGTAACCATTTTGGAAAAGTTACTTAAAATAACCACTATTAAACTAAAAAATTACAAAATATGTAGGAGCTTATTTATTGCGTGCCGACTTGTGTCGATCTGTCCTTTAAAATTGGTTATACAGTCATGAGATTTGGTATCCTTTTCTATCTTGCATTTTTGCCTTGAGAAATTTTCTTCTTTCTTGCACACTAAGTCGGTATATACGCCAGTATATTCTAAGTCTAAGGTTTGGCCTTAGCACAAAAGTAGCATATAATTACTCTCAAGTTTAAACTAGAAACCATCTGTTGTCTAACTGTTTCAGGAAAGAAGTCCTGCGAAGACATAGAGCAACACGGGCTACCGGCGTATAGGAGGGGAGTAGCCATACGCAGGCGCTTCCCTCTGTCAAAGTATAAACCCACGCTGTCTTATGCGTACAATAAAACGAGTTGCAGCCGCACTAGGCTAAATCACTAAACAAAATCTAGTTGCGCGGCTGAATCAACGTCAAAATGAAGTTATACTCTTTTTGGGGCGTTTGGCATAATGATGAGAGTGAATTTTTACGATGCGCGCGCACACCGACACTAAAAACGACACCATGAAGTGGTTACGATGCGCGCGCACATTGACAAGTCAAAACGACAACTTCAGTGGGTAACTGTCTCTCAAGGTTTCGTGGGAACTGATAACTATTTCTTTAAAATTTTCAAATTTTTTAAATTTTTTTAAAAGTTTTTTATTTTTAAAAGGTTTTATCAAATTTACTTTAAATTTAAACGTATTACATTAAAAAAACAATGGAATTTGTGGACACAAAATGTACCTTAGTGGAAATCCTACTTTATTCCATCTTTTTGTGAAATTTTGACTAAACAATGAATCCTACTATCCAAAATATATACCTAGTCAGGTCATAAATTCTGTCACATGTTTAATATAAAATAATTGAAACAAGTTTATTCATTATATAACTATTTATATACCAAACTGAACTTAACAAAACATAGATTCTTATGACACTAAAGTTTATTCAAAATGACCTCCGCGATTTTGAATACAGGCCTTCAATCTGAGCGGCCAGTCGTCTATCGCAGCACGAACGAGGTCCATGTCAATATCGGCGGCTGCCTTAATCAAGGATGATTTCTTGAGTGCTCCGAATTGGGATGGGGCTTTGAGCACGCCTTTTCCTCGAAGTGTTACCATATCTTGTAATCTAACGGATTGAAATCTGGACTGGAGGAGGGCCAGTCTTCGTGCCGGATGAAGTCGATTTCACGCGCCGCCAGCTAGTCTTGTGTGCTCTTCGCTCTATGAGCTGGCGCCGAATCTTGTTGGAATACCCAGTGCCTGTTATTGAACATGGTATGAGAAACAGGTTCCACAAGGTTCGTCAGGACTGTATTTTGATACACAACTGCATTCGATTTTACACCTTTCTCACAAAAATGTACCTCTGTTAAGCCCCAATAAGAAACTCCCAACCATACCATGAGCGAGGATGGAAAATGACCTCGTTGGACACGCGGAATACGGTTGCTCGCTTCTTCACTACTGTGTGCGTACACTTTATCACTTTGTTTGTTGTAGCTCTCTTCTACAGTAAAAATTTTTTCATCCGAAAAAAGAATTTCCCGGTATTTTTTTCCCGCGTACCGCTTCAACAAAGCGCGGCATCTCTTCAGTCTCAGGAAGGGCCAACAGTTTCTGCTTACGTTTGGGATTTATTTGAATTCGTGCATTCACAGCTTTTATCACTGCTGGAGTCCTAACAGACCGAGGGCGACCACTTCTTGACCTGTCATCTACACTAGAGTCTTCATTGTATCGTTTGATGGTACGATAAACGAATCTTTTGGTTATATTCAAATTTTTCAGTATGTCAAAAATTTGAATTGGCGTGTAACCGCAACGATGCAACGCAATAACTGCAACACGGTCTTCTTTAAGCGTCCACTCCATATTTAAAAATGAGTAAAATCCTAAAAAGTATACAGTTTTATTTTTATGAACAATTCTAAATTCGAATTCAATAAACTTTTTTGTGGCCAGCATTCTAAAAGAAAAGTTTTTACTGTGTGACAATACTTATGACCTGACTGTGTATATACTTCCTACTAATATTATAAACGTGTAAGTTTGTGACGATGTATGGGTGTTTGTTACTCTTCTACGTGAAAGTTGGTCAAAATATAACGATAAGTATTAATTAACTCGGAAAAAGTCTGTCGTCTACGAGCTATTTGGCGTGTAATGCAATAACTTTAAGAGATTCATAAATATAATTTATGGTGAAATTATTTCTCCTAAATAATTCTACAAAAAAGTGTGGTCGGTATATATCTATCTTTTATGTATAAGCCATTATTATCAAAACAGTGAACCTTAAATACAATAAAATTTTATACCATGTTTCCAATGCAAATTTTGCAGTAACAAATTGATTTTATCAAAATAAATACATTTATCGCTTTTGATGTTCAAAGTAGATAAATTTTGTCTTTTAAACTATGCAATTTGGTCAAATATTTTAAAATTGTACGATCAGACCCGCGCACTGCGCAGGGCGGTCGGGCGTATTGCGGGCGAGGTGGGGAAAAACGTCGCTCATTGCGGCGTGAGTAAATTATGTACCTCTTCACGCTTTAGCCGCTGAACCAATTTTGATGAAATTTGATATCGAAATAGTTTAAGTCCCGCGAAAGGAAATAGGATAGCTTTGATCACAGAAATCATCCCTAAAGAGGGTCATGGAATTTATTAAGAAAGTGTGATTATTGATGGATTACCTATGGCATAAAGTATAACATCTACGCGGACTAAGTTGCGGGCAAAAGCTAGTAATTAAACATAGCAGAAGTGAACAATTTTATTTTTCAAAATAATGAAAAAATATAACTGATTTAAAGGTATTTTTTCTAAGTTGTAAGTAAATTTTGTAGCTATAGTATAGTTGATTTTGTAAATATGAGATAATGACTGATTTGATGAAAATAAATTAATTGCAAGTATCAAAGCTGTGTATATCTTACTGTTTTGTTACGTTCTACTAAGAAACTGTCCTACCAAATTGGTTTCATTATTGTCACTATTTTTTGTTTTTCTTTGTGCAGATATCATGTTTTAAGTTTATTAATTTTGAATAACGTTTTATTTAATCATTATTACGATTTCTCGCTAAACTTATGGCTAATCAAAACTTTAAAAGGATTGAAAGTGAGTAATTCAGTTTGTAATTCAGTCTTGTAGGTAATTCCTATGAATTACGGACGTGAATTGTGTGTCCTCTAATTTTTGTAATATTATGTGAAATATTCTTGATACCTTTAATAAGTAAAAATAAATTATAAAATGTTCGTAAATTGGGTTTGATTTATAATATTTACAAATAAACATTGGTTTTTCAGTGAAACGATTTCTTCCGACTTTTAACCCTAAAATCTATATAGGTCTTTGACTGGTGATTAATTTATAAACTTTTTTTTTCATTTAAGGTAATTTAGACAATCAGGTCCTAAGCTATGTCATTCTGTATGAAATCAATATACTTTATATATTTTTTGGAATTTTAAAACACGAGACAGAATATAGAATTACCCATATAAGTAATTTTAAAAACATTATTGATATTTACTTCTTTTTAAACAAAAATACAATAATAATGATCCTGTTGTTTCGGATGTGTTTATCAACACAAGGCGCTCGCCGGTCCGGTCCGGTCCGCAGATGGCCCTTGCTGCTCAATGTTCGAAAATATTTAAACTAAAACGTAAAGTATGGACTTTGACAGCAAATGTCAAATTTCGAATATTGTGGCGCTGCGGTTAAGGGATTTCTTTGTTTAGAAAAACTATTCTTATATCATAGTTAAAATCTGAGACTATCAATAAATCTTGTAAAGATAAAATTGAATTGTGTCCGAATGTTTGCAATACTTTGAAACTAATTTTGCTAATTGATTCTGGACAGCAACAAAGACCTGTACTATTTTGATTAGAAAGGTTATATCCGCAACATGTATACTTATCTGGAGAGACATGAGATGAAGGCGTGCACAATATGGATGCTGGTGAATATTACGAATAAGAATAAATATGAAGATGCTTTGTCACCCCGTAGTACTAAGATGCCTCCTTTACAGTAAAAGGATCCCCAGTTTTCTACACTCACCACAGGAAACACTGCAGCATTAAGCTGCTATTTTACGCTGGAAATCTTGTAAGAGAGTGATCGTTCCCCGGTTGAGCCGAATTGTTCGTATTACCACCGTATTATAGCTGCAACATAACAACACGTAAACATTTTGGTTTGGCGTTACCCACAATTATTATTACGTGAATATGTACATATTGCAAATAAAATATGGGTGGATTAATGGGCTGCAAACATTTATAAAAAAAAATATTATGTTGCAAATTAATAAGAATCATAATTCATTTCGGGAGGATTGCATATTATTTAGTTTTGTTAAGTATTTTATGTAACAACTTTTATTTCTCTAGTTGAATTGGTATATTACGCAGTAGCTTTAGTAGATTGTAAGTAGTTGCAGTTCAGCACATTAAGCCTGATTTATTGAACTTTGGGGTATTTCGACCTAGTGCTAAATTCTTTTGTTACATTGTCGACACTAAGAAATATGAACACGACATTATCCATAAAAGAAGCAGGAATTAATATTAATTCCTACTTCTTTTTGGTCGCAGACATTTTTGAAATTTTAAATTCTATCATGTTCATCATTTTTTCATCTATGCACAGAAATATAAGTGAAGTGTCTGTTTGTAATGTCGAAATAACAGCTTTTTACTATATGCATAATTATGAAATTGTATACGGTACTTAAAACAAAACACATTCGTTAAAATTTTTATCTATCTGACTTTCTGTTTCTCTGTCTATCTGTCTGTCTTGTTCCGGCTAATCTCCAAAACGGCTGAACCGATCCTGACGGGACTTTCACTGACAGATAGCTGATGTTTTAAGGAATGACTTAGGCTACTTATATTTGAAAAAAAGAATTAGGGTTCTGATGAATATAATTAAAACCCTAAATTACACGCAGGCGAAGTTGCGAGGAACAGCTAGTTCTAAATAATAAAGTAGATCTGTGCTTTGCTACGGAGGCAGGGTCGACATGGTAAATGCTGTGTCCCAGCGAAAATGTTCCACTGGAAGTTAACTAACAAAAACAGTGGGATATTCCGTTGGTACGGAGCGTCCAGAAAGATCTTGCGTATCGCCATAAAAATCCGACTAGAAGCGGCGATTTGTCAACCCCATCAGTGCCCCTGTGGTAGCAGCGTCGACAAGTTTGGGCTCCACGGGCATTCATGTAAGGAAAATGCTGGTAGATTTTCACGGTACGGTTCTTTGAACGATTTTATCCGAAGGGCTCTTGTCTCTATGAATGTTTCCTCGGTTTTAGAGCGTTGTGGAATACTTGGAGATCCGACAGTATGACATTGGTCCCTTGGGAGAGAGGTAAAGTCACTAGGACTGGTGGGATGGTACTTGCGTAGACACTTTGGCAGCCTCTCATCTCAGGGGTACCTCGTTTAGAGCTGGAGCGGCATCTGAGGCAGCTGAACTAAGTGGCGCAAATATGAGTCTCTAAGAGATGACTACATATTTGTGCCATTTACTGTAGAGACTATCGGTACGTGGGTTCCACCTGCGGTGAAGTTCCTACAGGAACTCCATCCGCGACTGGTCGTTGCTGCTGGTGATAAGAGAACTGGTTCTTTTCTCGCTCAAAGCCAGCGTTCTTGGCACGACTTGGGGAGTAGAACTGTATGATAATTAAGTTAAGTACTAGTTTTAGTTTTTTTATTATAGTTTTTAATATTGTGTATTATATATACATAACTAAACATATTGTATATCAACTATCTAATCTTTAGGTGCGATAAAAATGGTTACTTAACTTAATTACTTACTTTACATAATTAATGGTTAAATGGTTTGCAGCCACCATTCAATTTTCTAGTGTAAGTTTTGTTAAATTGTTAAATCATTTTTTATTGTATATCTTACTTATTTTTTATTTATTACTTTAAGTTATCGTTTGTAAAACGACAAAGGGTTGGAGTATCTAAAAACCCTAAAATATTTCTTAGCTTTTAAGCAAAGCCTAAAAATATTAATATTTACCGATCCACCTTTTAAGAATTCAATAAGTTCTTATTTGTATATATATATATATATATATATATATATATATATATATATATATATATATATATATATATATGCTATTCATAATAATCCACATCAATTTGCAAATTAAAAAAGCATTTTCCTAATACACTTTGTTCCTTCGTCTTTACATTTTATGGCTACGTTTTCAAAAAATCAAAATGCATAATTTGATTGTTTTAATCTACAAGTAACTTTAAAAGTTATTTTCGAGTCAAGATCCCCGTAAAATAAGATTATTCATACAAACTGTAACATCCTATTATACCCTGTTAAGGTTTGAATTTTCCAAAATACTTTCTTAGTGCTCTGTGTTCTACGTAAAAAAGTGAAACTATAGTCACAATTTCAATCGGAGTCAGGAAATTGGCGGTGTTTCATCTCGTGGCTTGGAAAGCTCGTAAAGGCGTTGCGTTGGTTTTGCGCCTAATCTCTTTCCGGTCGCGTCAGATTGCCGTCCCATGGGACTTTTAGAGGGAAGAAATAGAGAATACACCTATGCTTGTGCATTCACTTACTTTAAGTACTTTCAGAGATACTACATATTAATTCTGATTTTGTTAGTTTTTCTTTGTACTTATTAATGAACGGGTTGTTTTAATACAACATTTAAACACTTAAAAACGCTGACCCCATAGTAAATAGTGTCGGTTGTATGATATTAAAGCCTATGCCTATTACATTTGTATGCGTATATGGTATATACCGTTACATTTCGTGATAACGTTATCTTGTAGATTTGTTTGTTATCCCGAATAAGAGAGAGAGATAAAGCACAGAACCGCGCATAAATTAATCTCATTACATAACTAATAAAATATAATTTATATATTCAAAATAATGCTTATAGTGAGTATGATTAGTATAAATAATATTTTACACTGTCTATTATTCTATTATTCTTTTATTTTATTATTCTATTCTTTAATGGCATGCGCTGTATTTACTAAGGATTTCCTTGAACATCCTTATATTAATTTACTCAGTGCTTTACATTCTTAATTAAATAAAAATCTCATAAAATGGTATATTTATAATAAATCATTAAAAACTGGGATTTCTCACTAAAATAAAATTTTCTGGTTTTGTTGCTTAAGTTAAATTTTTTGAATGTAACATTAAATTCTTAAAAATTAAAGTTTAATAATCTACAAGAGCACCTCGAATGTAAATAACAATTGTGGTTATCGTCGCAGGTTCGATAAAGATACATTAAGAGTTCGTTTTATTTCACCAGATTATCGAGAAAATTTTGTTAAGCCTTATTGTTGAAACGTAACCTAAACGTGCTCTATCAGATTTCAATCTAGGGACAGGATGGGTCGTTATATTCCTACAGCTACTAAATCCTGCGAACGGATTTGAATGGGATTTTCACTAAGTGTTACGTTTGAGTCAAACCGATAGTGTAAATCACGTTACAGCATATACATACATTCATATATTATAATACAACACAAACCATAAGACAGAGATTAATATTTAAGTTTTCAAAAATAAAAGTGAAATTGCATTTAGCATTTAATCCATGATCCATGATGATTATGAAAGACCACTAAATTATGTGAATAGAACCTGGTGGAAACGTGGTAGCGCTCGATGTTATTTTAAAGTAAGAAAGCAACCCCAGTTCAATTTCCATCGTCACCACGAAACTGTTATTAGTAATATTAGGTTTCAATTTATCACATATTCAGTGAAAGAACCCTACATTTTTGGGATATAAATTTTTCGCCATGCAAAACGGAGGCAATTTACTTATTTAATGCTGCTCACCTGGTGTTAAGTGACTTCCACGAACAACTGACATTTCAGCTATGTTGTCCCTTTAAAATAGGAGTAGACTCTTTCCTCGAAAGTCTTTAAATCGCACTGGTTCGAAAAAGTCGCTGGTGGTAGCCGATTCCACAACGAAATCGTGCGAAGAAGAAATCTCCTTGTAATTCACTTAGTGGTGAACCGCCAAGCATTCAGAAGGTGTGGAATATTTTGTGAAAATCTTTTAATATCAGGTAATAATTGATTTGTATAAATTGTGCAAAAGTAAGACGGTACCTATATTTTTAACAAAATTTGTCCTTAATTGACTTTCCTGTTCCTTAGTTGTCAATTATTAAATTTGATAACGATGTTTTTTAAACGATTTCGGCTAACTTTCAATTCGTGTCGTACGCAAGTAATTAATTGTTCAGGAGTTATATTGCTATTGTCGTGCAGCATGACAGTGCCAGAAGCACTCAAACGTTCGAATTTACCCGTGCTCGATGTGACGCTAGTGCCACAAGTTTGGAGCTATGCTAGAATATACTGTTAGATACACGGCAGACAACATAACAAAGCACAAAACCTTGCAGTTTTTTACTATGAAAAAAACTTCGACTCAGTTACTCGGTTATCACTACAGGCAGCACTAAAGCTCGCGATCGTAAAATCAAATATAATTACACTAATATGAAATAGACAATACAAACATTTGGAGTAAACTGTTATTTTTAATAGTTATTGTGGAGAAAGTGGATCATCTCATATCATTCCGTATCCTTACGTGTGTGTAACAAGAGGCTACTATGGAAACCCTTAGAAAGATCTAATGGTACCGTATCTTCCATAACACTCCTTGAGGTACAACTATTTCGTTTACGCTAAACGTAAGTCTTCAGGGGTGATAACTCATCTGCATGTTGAATCCTAATCTAGTTTAAATGTAGATCTCAATGGGCTACCAGTACCTCACAATCAGGTAGACTGTGTGGTCACTTGTCACCAAAAAAAACGTAGAACGTTCAGGCCAGCGATGGGGAGCAACGTTAAAGGCATAAGACGTCCAGTGTCTGGTACTGCCATCATCAATCAGCCGACTAGGAGTGACGATATAAGTGAATTCTCCTTGAAACGGGAGAGGGACATGTCCAGCGGTGGACTTCTACGGGAAAAAGAATAACTTTGCCAACTTTGCTGCGAGGTATAAACTCAATCAAACTCGCGACGATATATATCACATGATTGTTAAAGCAAGTTTTTGTTGTTTACTTTACCGTACCTTTACAGCCTATCAAAAATCAGCCTACCACATTGCCTCATAGGAGGGATATCTGCAATACTTGCCACGCTTGACAAGCGGGCTGTCAACTGTAGTTTTCTGTTGTAGAGAAGATATTTTATAAACAAACCAGAGGCGCCTACTTTAGACAACTTGACAAGAACGAAAAATATGTTAACGAAATATATGTTTGTAAGGCACTGACCTCTTACTTGTATATATAGAGGTTAGTGCTCTAAGATCATTTTATATACCATATTTTTCTTTCTTGTCAAATTGTCAAAAGCTCCATTGGCCTCACTCGCCTTATTTCATACAACTTATGACGTAATTTGAAAGTGAAATAAATGTCAAATACATTTTCGATAAAATTAAGTAAATTAAGTTATCTCTTGTTTTAAAATCTATAAATAGCTAATTAGAATTTATAGATAAATAATTTCGCAACGTTTTGAAATCAGCATGGCTTTTACTTTTCATTACGTAATTTGTACATTTTAATTCATTCATTCATTCATTACAGCCATTCACAAGTATACTGCTGAACATAGGCCTCCCCCAAGGAATGCGACAAAGCACGGTCCTGAGCCACCTGCATCCATCGACTTTCTGCATATCTTATCAGGTCGTCACTCCATCTAGTGGGGGGACGCCCTACACTTCGCCTGCCAGTACGAGGCTGCCACTCGAGAACCTTTTTTCCCCATTGGTTGTCGGTTCTTTGAGCTATATGGCCGGCCCATTGCCACTTTAGCTTACTAATCTGTTGGGCTATGTCGGTCACTCTGGTTCTACTGCGGATAACCTAGTTTCTAAGTTTATCACGCAGAGAAACTCCGAGCATAGCCCTCTCTAAAGCTCGCTGAGCGACCATGAGCTTCCTCATCCGGCCAGCAGTGAACGACCACGTCTCAGTTCCATATGTCATCACTAGCAACACGCACTGGTTGTACAGTCTCGTTTTCAAGTTTTGAGGTATACCTGACGAGAAGATGTGCCGTAATTTCCCGAACGCTGCCCAACCGAGTTGAACCCGTCGATTGACCTCTCGGTCGAAGTTGGACTTACTTGGTCGGACTATTTGTCCCAGGTAAACATACTATTCAACAACTTCGAGCTTAGTGCTTCCAACAACTACTGGTATAGGTGTGACATGGACATTGAACATGATCTTTGTTTTGTCCATGTTCATCTTAAGA
Source organism: Parnassius glacialis (assembly GCA_033319125.1). Classification (NCBI taxonomy): domain Eukaryota; kingdom Metazoa; phylum Arthropoda; class Insecta; order Lepidoptera; family Papilionidae; genus Parnassius; species Parnassius glacialis. The sequence goes on from JAVANC010000004.1 coordinate 41,794,917, forward strand.
CCTATCCGTTGGGAGACACTATTGAGGTCATTGAGCATAGTACTTAGGTCCTCCAGCGATTCTGCCATAAATACTATATCGTCGGCAAATCGAAGGTGAGTGATGTACTCGCCATTGATGTTGATACCGTATCCTTTCCAGTCCAGAAGCTTGAAAACGTCTTCCAATGCAGCGTTGAAGACTTTCGGGGATATGACGTCACCCTGTCTTACACCTCTCTGCAATTGGATAGGTTTCGTACTCAGGTTCTGTACTCGGATAGCCATCGTAGCCCTACTGTACAAGCACTTCAGCACTTCGATATACCGACAGTCAACTTGGCACCGTTGAAGGGACTGCAGCACCGCCCAAATTTCGACTGAATCAAAGGCTTTCTCATAGTCCACATACGCCAGACATAGTAGCAAATTGTACTCTTCAGACTTCTGTACAATTTGCCGAAGGGTATGTATATGGTCTATGGTGCTAAAGCCTTATCGGAAACTGGCTTGTTCGGGAGGCTGGAAGTCGTCAATTCTGCGCGCGAGACGATTCGTTATGACTCTCGAAAACAGCACGTAGACGCGGCTCAGAAGGAAAATCGGTCTGTAGTTCTTCAAGAGAGTGTTGTCGCCTTTCTTGAAGAACAAGACCACTGCACTTCTGCTCCACGCCTCCGGTGTAATGCCACACCGGAGGCCGGAATTTAAATATAATACATTATATTACGTACATTTTAATTACGTATTGTTATTTGAAATTCCTATACATTTAAATCCTAAATTACACAACATGTAAGGTATTAAAGGGAAATCAATTTAAACAATTATTTGTGTATTTTTGTTGCATTATGTATTATATTTTGATTTTTTTTATCTACACGGAAATAAATAGATCTCCGGATTTCAAATGTTTTTTCTTGCAAAAGACGCAGTAAAACAAGTTTTAGTAAGGTTTCAACACAAAGAAAATACTGAACAAAGAAGATTAATCTCATTGTGCTGTTGTTCAGTTAACATAAATCGTAGTTTTATCTGGGTTTTATCATCATAAGTGTTTTCTTTTTCTCTACTCCAGATTTCAAATGGAAAGAATAAAATAATACTTATAAAATTCGTACTATTTTCCTATATTCAAAGAAGCTAGTATCTTGCAGGCGTTACATACACATAAATAAACATCTAGACACATAAGAATTATTTGTAAGAAATACGGCTACTTGTTTCGAGCGGGAATCGATATTGATGTCCGTAGTGCCTTAACCAAACGCTTAAAGTGTTATTAATGTAATAGTTATTAATAAAGTATTTATGATGTGTTGCCATTGACACCTGCGTATGTAAATAATATAGTTTCACTAACGTAAGTGGAAGTACAAAATCACCTTTCTTTACCTTTCCTAACTTTATTTATTCATTACAGCCTATCAAAAGTCCACCTGATGGTAAGTGGTTGCTGTGACACATAGACATCTACATTTATCCTCAATAAAGAATCAAAATGCAGATGAGTCATCACCCGGGAGGACTAAGACGGAATGCCGCATTTCCAGTAAAAAGGGTCGCCGGTTCTCTACACTCACCATACGAAACACAGCAGTATCAAGCTGCCATTTTACGCTGGTATTCTGTGAGAGCGTGGTCCTTCCCCGGTAGAGCCGACCCATTTGTGCTACAACTTTTCTACTAATATAGCTGCAGCATGGCTCTGACGTACGCTACGCTCCACGTAGAAAACGTAAATGGATTTATCCAAAACTTAAAAGTACAACATAGAATTGCTTTGCCCTGTACCAAAATAATACTGTGTTGCTTAAATCTCCTACTGTGCTGTACGATATGGTTTTAAGAAGTGAAGATATTGTTTGTGAGTCTTTTCTTAAATACCCTGAAAATATTATTAATTTTGTTTCTCTTACTAATACCACATGGATTGTTTTGCAACCATCTTGTTATAACGACTCCACGTGGATCGTAGAACGATATGTCAAGCACGCTACGCCAGTTACAAAGCGCTCATTCATATGTAATGAAAATAATTTCAGTAAGCTTCATGCATTATGTCGGTATCAATTATCAAATGTTATATATTGAGCAAAACGATAACGTGCCAATATTGGACAAATAAGTTGAAAAAGCATAAAATACCGCCACTTAAAAATTTCACATTAAGAAAAAATAAAGTAAACTCATTCATAGCATAGCATTTCATAGCAGGCATAAGTCCGCTAGGTTGCTCAAATAGTTTAATGTTCTTTATGTATTATGTACTTGAAAACTTTTACACTATAATTTATGCAGGTTTTCTCCCAATGTTTCACAATGTTAAGAAACATGCATATTATTTTATACTTTCATAGAAAATGTGCATACTCCTGAAGATAGTATAATATCTATTATCATCATCATTATTACAGCCTTTCACAAGTCCACTGCTGAACATATGCCTCCCACAAGGAATGCCACAAAGCACGGTCGGACTTCTTGCGTGTCTTACCAGGTCACTCGATCTGGTGGGGGGACGCCCTACACTTCGCCTTCGGTTGTCGGTTCTTCAAGCTAGATGGCCGGCCCATTGCCACTTTAGCTTACTAATCTGTTGGGCTATGTCGGTTACTTTGGTTCCACTGCGGATATCCTCATTTTTAAGTTTATCACGCAGAGAAACTCTGAGCATAGCCCTCTCCATAGCTCGCTGAGCTAGGTTGAGCATACGGCCAGCAGTGAAGGACCACGTCTCAATTCCAAAGGTCTTCACTGGCAACACGCACTGTTTGTACAATCTTGTTTTCAGGTTTTAAGGTATACCTGAGGAGAATATTTGTCGTAATTCCCCGAACGCCGCCCAGCCGAGTTCAATCCGTCGATTGATCTTTCGGTCGAAGTTGGACTTACCTAGTCGGACTATTTGTCCGAGGTAAACATACTCGTCAACAACTTCAAGCTTAGTGCTCCCAACGACTATCAGCATAGGTGTGACATGGACATTAAACATAATCTTAGTTTAGTGCATGTTCATCTTAAGACCTATCCGTTGGGAGACACTATTGAGCATAGTGCTTAGGTCTTCCAGCAATTCTGCCATGAGGACTATATCGTCGGCATATCGAAGGTGAGGTGATCTATTATGTAATAACTATTATCCCTACTCCAAATTAATCCAAAACTAAGGTGCATGACACTATCTGTCAATGTTATGTATGTACACTTGTAATTGATATGAGTATCAAATGTTTATATTTTTGTGATAAAAAATATGTATGTGCATTGTAAGTATACTTGTTAAATAATAAAACAATGTAGTTGAATGAATGATATTTTTTATGATTACAAAAATACATTTTGTCGTGTTACATAGTTGCATATGTGATAATGTAAAGAAAAGAAGTTATATTTTATATGTAGCAATTTCTATTGACCTCTCCAAGATTGCTGCTTAATCTCAGTGCCGGTAGATAAATACTCTCTTGGGTCAAGGCTAAACAACGGCGCATTATGGAAGCCAAATTACATTGCTAATATGTACGTAATAGAGCAAACAAAATTAACAAAAGCAAATATATTTTTAATAATTTCGATTAACATTTAGAAAGTAATATTTAAAAACAAAAATTATTAATGATGAAAAAATGATTTTTGTGTTACATTTAAAAAGTATCTTATGTTATAGTAGTATATATAAAAGTATTTTTAATTATTCTTGAATCAGAATAGCAAATAAGCAAAGATTCCAGCTGATTTAAAGCGTTTAACAGGAACACTATTAATTTTTTTATAGAATAGAATACAATCGATTAATTTTTTATTTAATATAGGTCACATGTGTAATTCTTATTGAAAATCATTTTTTACTTTACCACTCGTTCGACAAAAACACCTCCGTCCTGGGAAGAAACAGCAAGAAATCCAACGGGACCTTTTTTAAGTAAAGTTTACATTAATGTTTGTACAAACTATTTACAAAATTTATTTTAAAAATTGCTTGGAAGCGACCGTCTCATTCTCTGGAGTTATTATCAATCACGAATTAAATTAAATTATAATAACCCTTTTTACATAGTTTTTGTTTAATAAAATATTTAAACTTGGTAATAGAGAGACCTTGTATATTTTCTGGGTCTTTGTTGTAATAGCGTATACATTACACTAAGAACGAATTACTGACTCTGTGGAGTCGAGAAACTGGTATCACTTTTGTTTGTTCCTAGTGTGTATAGAGTTCAAAATTCAGAATAATTTATTTGTGAAACATAGGTTTTTAGTAACAAACTTGGTGGAAAAGGTATGATAAGTAAAACTATGTTTCACCTTAGAAGGCATACAAATATTTGGTTATCATCCTCATTACTTATCATCTTGCATTACTAATGTTAATATTTAATAACATTACAATTTTAATTATAATTAGTATGTTTAAAAGAAATTGCATAAATTATTGTTTTTATTATCCATTACATAATCCTTAATAGCATAAAGATAAATATATAATGATTTCTTATATTTACGCGAAGACAACACATTAAATGAAACTATTTTTTACGGATTTTATCGAGTTTAATTTAACTTTTTAATTTCCGACGTTTCGTGTCACGTCATGGTCACGGGAACGACGACTGAGGACCTTCAGTTTTTGAATATTAATTTTTGGTCCGATCTACGCAGAATGAGCTTACAGTATCTTGAAGTATTGTAGTGGTATGCTTGGGTTTGGATTTAATTTTATTAATTATAGGATCCCAAGCAGATGGCATCTTATCTATTGAAATTAGGATGTTTTTGAATTTCAACAGCCTCAATCCTTGGTAGGAATCGGTGTTCTTTTGCGAGGATTTGTGGTCTATCAAATCTAATATAACAGCGGTGACGATCTTGAACATGTTCACACACTGCAGACTTCCCGGAACGTGTGATATTGATTTTTTTTTATTATGTGTTCAATATGTAATTTTTTCGATCAGCCAAAGACTAGATTGAATATTAAATTATTTACTCCAGAAATGTTCCAACCATTATTTAATATCAACGCGTTATGACTGACACGTCAACAGTTAACAAAATACCTTTATTTCAAAATAAAAATAAAGCTCTGGTTTCCTAAGGCCGCGTTTTTAGCTGCAAGAACAGAAGTAATGCATACGTTATTAAATGCTGTTTACATATCGTATGAATTCTGGCAATTTTTTTCTGCAAAACATATCTCGAGAGAAGTTCGCGAATCATAGTTTTGCAAGTTATTGCAGAGGTATTTATACACAAGTGCTATGACAATTTAATTAAGAGTGCTTTTGCAGGTAGAAACGTGAAAGTAGTAGAAACCCTAGAATTTTTTTGCCATATCCCATGTTAGGTATATATATTAACCCATAATTAAAGGATTGCCTCATAGGGGGCAACTCTCTCACTCGCTCTGCACATAGTTGGCACGCTTAGCAAGCGGGTTGGCAACCGCAGATTTTTAATTATTTTGAGTTGGTATCAGAAAGATGCTGCTGCTTCAGGATTAAAGGTATATATATATATAACTTAAAATAACAAATAAACCTTAATTATTGATCTTTAAAAATCACCATCTTTCCTTTCATTGCAAACATACACATCGATTGGGATCGCGAAATAATCGGCCCGTAATATGCGATATAGTTAATGCATTTTATGAAGACAGAGATGCTCATTGATAATTTTTGCGAGATATACAAACCTAGACCGATAAACAGCAAGATCTGTCGCGAGTCAATGTGAACATGTTTAGACTTTCAATCAATTGCACTCGCAATTTCTCGCACGAAACGTTTGAATAACTGTCGCGAGCACGCTTGCAACGTAATTCACATCGGTAAGCTACTGTCTGACAGACTGTCGGATACATCTTGCTTCTGCACACTTCTGTATTCTATCAGGTGAAAATGCAGCCTAAGATTACGGTGCTGCCATATAGCGGTCAAAATACAGCGGTGGCAAAAATACGGCTGAAAAATGTCAGAGAAGTATCGTATTCCTTATTGTTATTATAAATAGCGTCATGGATACGCACAAAATCTAATAAAATTTCGTCGTCCTGCAACAGTTGGAGCTAATTTTGTTTTGTCGTCACCGGTCATCGCTATTGAAAAATCTCGTGAACTATTCGGCACTGTCAAGACGGCCGGTACGCAAATAGCGGTAAAACTTTTTGACGTTACCGCTTTAAATACCGCTCTATAGGAAACCACCCTGTTTTATTTATAAAGACAACGTTATAGTGATTTCATTAACCGCTTTATTACGACCGTCACGTAGCGAACCTCAATAAGCTTAAGTGTCTGAAGTTCCATGAAAAACGCATTGTGTTTAAAGATTTGCAAAAATAATATTATTTTAAGATAATTTAGATGAACATTTCAAGATGAAGAATTATTTGAAAACTGCAAACTTTAAACTTAATTCATTCTAAAGATCCGTCGAGTTTGTTTGCGTTTTCTTTTATGAAGGCAATTCGCTCGCTTACCGCCACCTGACAAGTACCGAACATAAAAAATAATAACTTTTCTTTCAAAAATAGTTGACTTCGTCAGTTTACCCTATTTTACCTTATTCATTTGCAGGCAGAAGTAACATTTATTTTATTATATTATACAAATGAGTATGACAAAAAAGCACAGTCTACCCGATGGTCTACGTCTGAGGCATTCCTTATGAGAATGCTTTTTGAAAAATGCATAACGCTGCTGACATATTACTTCTGCAGCCATAATATCATAGTCAAATTAAATTTAAATCTTTTATTACGTTGTAGAGCCATGCTGCAGCTATAATAATATGGTTGTAAGACGGGAAATGAAGCTGCAGTCTTCAACACATTTGACAGCATACAGGCAACTGAACATACAGATTTTCGAATGCATGCGGCAGGACTTACGACAGAAGCAATCGAGCGGAACCAAGGCTCCAAAATCTTTGCCAGACAGCTGTCTGCCAGAAAGAGCTAACTGTCAAAGCTGAAAACTGAGTGTGGCAGCTTCGTTTCCGGGACACCTGAGATTTTGAGTGAGATTGAGAGGTTCTATGGGTAGCTGTACACGTCATCGTCGGAGCCACACGCAATTGTGAGTAACGATCCAAAAGCAATTCTTATCCGACACTATCCCGAAGATATCCAGGACTTCAGTCTGAGCGAGATTAAAATGGCTCTCCAGCACCTTAAAACGGCAAGGTCCCAGGTGAGGATGGAATTACAGCGGGGCTTCTGAAAGCGGGTAGAAAACTGGTACTTAAAGTCCTTTATAAGTTCTTTAATTCCGACCTCCATGGTGGCACTACTCCAGAGGCATGGAGCAGAAGTGCGGTGGCATTGTTTTTCAAGAAAGGCAACAATGCTCTCTTGAAGAACTACAGACCGATTACCCTTCTGAGCCGCGTCTACGTGCTGTTTTCGAGAGTCATTACGAATCGTCTCGCGCGCAGACTCGACGACTTCCAGCGTCTCGAACAAGCCTGTTTCCGAAAAGGCTTTAGTACAATAGACCACATACACACCCTTGGGCAAATTGTACAGATAATTAATAGAATCAGGCGTAACTTTGCGGAAATCAATTATAATGGGGTTGTTATAAACTAATTTGCTTAATTCCGCGTAAAGAAAGAAAATGATGTGTCCTGCCCAGTTTTAAGGGGACCTCCCACTCTCCCTCAATCGCGTGCACTATACTCGTCGCCGTCAATCCCAGCACTATCATCCCCAGCACCATCACACTAGGCACCACTTTACGCGGAATTAAGCAAATTAGTTTATAACAACACTATTATTTGTACGGAAGACAGAAGAGTATAACCACTTTGCCTTACGTATGTGGACTATAAGGAAGCCTTTGATTCCGTCGAAATTTGGGCGGTGCTACAGTCTTTTCAGCGGTGTCAAGTTGACCGTCGGTATATCGAAGTGCTGAAATGTTTGTACAGTAGGGCTACGATGGCTATCCGAGTACAGAATCTGAATACGAAACCTATTCAACGGCAGAGAGGTGTAAGACAGGGTGAGGTTATATCTCCGAAACTCTTAACCGCTGCATTGATAGACATTATCAAGCTACCGGACTGGAAAGGATACAGTATTAACATTAATGGCGAGTACATTACTCACCTTCGATTTGCTGACGAATTTATGGCAAAATCGCTAGATAACCTAAGTACTATGCTCAATGACCTCAATAATGTCCCGCAACGGATAGGTCTTAAGATGAACATGGACAAAACAAGATCATGTTTAATGTCTATGTCACACCTATGCCGGTAGTTGTTGGGAGCACTAAACTAGAAGTTGTTGACAAATATGCTTATCTAGGACAAATAGTCCGACTAGGTAAGTCCAACTTCGACTGATAGGTCAATAGACAGATTCAACTCGGCTGGGCAGCGTTCGTGAAACTACGACACATCTTCTCGTCAGGTATACCTCAATACCTAAAAATGAGATTGGACAAACAGTGCGTGTTGCTAGTAGTTTTTATGGATCTAAGACATGGTCCCTCACTGTGGGCCGTAAGAGGACGCTCAAGGTCGCTCAGCGAGCTATGGAGAGGGCTTGCGCGGAGGTTCTCTGTGTGATAAACTTAGAAATGAGGATATTCGCAGTGGAACCAGAGTTACCGTCATAGCCCAAAGGGTTTAGTAAGCTAAAGTAGCAATGGGCCGGCCATATAGCTCAAAGAACCGACAACCAATTGGGAAGAAAATGTCTCGAGTGGCAGTCTCGTACCGGTAGGCGAATTCTAGGGCAACCCCCCACTAGATGGAGTGACGACCTGGTAAGACATGCAGGAAGTTGATGTATGCAGGTGGTTCAGCAGTGAACTTATAAAGTGATGTAACGATGATGATGATGAACGCGAATAGGTCAGCTGGATCGGGGCTAGGATCATACTTTTAGAGAATACCAGATTAAAATAGTAGATCAATTCTACTGTGTTTCGTATGGTGAGGGTAAAGAACCGGAGACACTTTTTTACTGAAAATGTGGCATTCCATCTTAGTCTTCTGGGGTGGCAATTAATCTGCATTTTGACATTTAATAGAGGATAGAACAGATGTAGATGTTTATGGGCCGGTGGACTGTGTGCTTGTTTGTTACCCGTATTCTATAAAAAATATGCTGGAACATGTTACTGCTACGTAGCTATGTTATGTGACAGTATATTTTATAGATAGAAGTTTTATATAAAAAACAATAGAATTTGACTTTGATGAAAAAAGTGGTAACGTTGAATAATAACCTTTTAGAAATAATCTTTATTTCCATATATTCCAGTTAGTAATGTATCAATTTATATACTACACAAGAAATTATTATCTTAAAACATTCGGTACTCATTGCCGATTTAGGCTAAAACCATATTTCAAACATACATTTTTACTTATATTGTGGAAAATGTAACAATTTTTTGTTGTTTAATATATTATAAGCATGAAATGTGTAAATTGAATTCAGATTTAAAAAAATACAATTATAATTGTTTATCATAATAATAAGATGGTATACTTCTAAATGGTATAGTTCTAAAGGTCTGTGCATCTGAGTTGTCTCCTGTATTGATACGCTTGTTCCGCCTCTCATTCAAAACTTTATTAGTGTCTATATCTCCAAATCTTGGAGCGATGGCAATTTTGTGAGATTTAACACTTCCAACGCTTTTTATTACATACTGTATTGTTTCGCCTCATAGTTTATTGATAGTGTCGGGCTTAAACAGTGGTTTCAGTATAGTCTTTCTAACAAACAAAAATCTCTTTGCCGCGGAGTCGCAGCCTTCGGGAAATATAACAATTTTATGTCAAATTGTGTAAAATGTATGGAACGTTACATTTTAGTTGGTAGCTTCACGAAACAGATTTTAATTTAATACTGAGAACAAATATAACAAATATAAAGTAATATTTGTGATAAGGCCCTGTTTAATTAAATTTCAATAATTTAATTAAAGCAAATATGTTACAAAAATGGTCAAACTTTGTGTCTGGCGAATGTAAACAGTACTGATTTAAACCGGTTCATAACAATATTAGTCCAAATAATAATCAATTGCAAGTAAACTCAAAACACAAGTACCGGTGATATTTTGTACAAAAGAAAATAACAAAAGCGGGAAGCTCTTTGGATCAAAGGTAAAAGAGGTTAAAAATTAAAAGTCTGACTGATTTTGAGAATTGTAAAAATTAAACTTTTGGTAAAAAGTAACAGCTAACACCGTGTAGTGGTGGTGTAAGAATATCCCACATCGTCCCACTACCCCATATCGTCCCATGCGTGACGTAAGAGACGACAGAGCGAAATGAAACAGGAAATGGACATTACAATCTTCCTGATAAGAAATAAAAATAATAAAAAACTCAGGTTGCCAACAAGCTTGTCGAGAAAAAGAAACTGAAACTTTTTTTTTATTCAATATAGATTATAAATAATACTTATTGAAAGTCACTCCTGTTTAATTACCACTGGTTCGAAAAAAAAATCTCTGTCCTGGGAAGAACCAGCAAGAAACCTAGCGGGACTTTTTCTTAAATAACAGATTACAATCATGTATGTTACACAATTAACAACACAAAACAAATTGGAAATAGCTTGGCAGCGATCACCTCAGGCGCGAGCGAGCAACCATGGGATAAAATTTGGCGTATTTCATTTTACATACATATACATACATAAACACTCACGCCTGTTACCCAGAGGGGTAGGCAGAGACTATGGGCTTCCATTTGGCACGATCCTGACAGACCTCTCTCGCTTCCTCCACATCCATATACCTACGCATACACGCTCGTCGGTTAAAGGTACTCTTGATTTGGCCCATTTTAAATATATCGCCAATTTGGTCGATAAACTTTCGCCTAGGGCGACCCTTCCCGACTCTGCCATTCACCTCTGCAACATAAATTTGCTTTGTCACTCTTTCCTAATTTATTCTTTCTACATGACCAAACCACCGAAGCATTCCTTTCTTAATCCTGGTCACAACATCATCTTGCAAACCACACTCTTCACTTATTAAACAATTTCTCACTCTGTCCTTCAGATTCATCCCTAACATTTATTCTACTCTCGTGTTTCTTCTGCCACACCCAACTTTCACTACCATACATTAAAGTAGGCACCAACACAGCATTGTGAATTGCCATACGTGCCTTTTTGGACACATTCTGACTTTTCACAATAGAGTGTAGAGCCCCATTCACTCTATTTCCTGCATTCACTCGTCGTTCTATATCCTTATCATATCTACCATTCTTGCTAAACACACATCCCAAATACACAAACTCATCTACTTGCTCTACCAACTCCCCTTCTATTCTTATTTCACATATCGTTTTGCTTTCTTCTCTTTCAAAAACCATAACTTTCGTCTTACTTGCGTTCACTTTCATTCCCTTTTCTTTTAATATCCTGTTCATTAATGTAACCATCATTTGCAACTCGGCTGCCGAAGACGCAAGTAAGACTTGATCATCGGCGTACAAAAGGCATTTGACGGTTAACTCACCCATTCTTAACCCGCATTCTTCTACTTTCAAATTTTCCAAACAACTGTCCATAAATAGGTTGAACAGCCACGGAGAAGCTACACAGCCCTGTCTGACACCTTTATGGATGCCAAACCAGTCCGAGTAGGCCCCGTTGATCCTGACACAGGCACTAGAGTCCCTATATAGAGACTTCAATGCCTGTATCAGACCAGCGCTCAACCCAAATGAGGTCAGTGTTTGCCATAACACGTTCCTGTCCACTTTGTCATAAGCCTTTTCTAAGTCCATGAACGCACAAAAAACTTTCTGGTTTTTGGCCAAAAATTTCTCCGCAATCATGCGCATGGAAAAGACTTGATCCGTACACCCCATCCCCTATCTAAATCCAGCTTGCACATCCCAAATTTTTCCATCAGTTTCTTCCATAACTCTTTCAATTAACACCTTAGCATACAGTTTACCCACAATGCTAAGCAAGCTGATACCACGGTAGTTTTTACAGTCCTTCTGCGACCCCTTTCCCTTATATATTGGGACTATAACGGCTTTGCACCAGTCTTCCGGTACCCCCTTCAGTTCCCAACATAAATTAAACAAGGTGTACAGCAGGCCTGCAACCACTCCCTCTCCAGCCCTTAGCATTTCGAGTGATACTCTATCATATCCGGCTGCCTTACCTGTTTTCATACTTTTCATTGCTTTCACTATTTCATCTACACTTATTTCTCTACCTCTCTCCACTTCTTCCAGAATTTCTTTTTCACTTACTTCAGACGACTCTTCACTCTTAAACACACTTTCAAAGTATTCCTTCCATCTCTTTAAATTCGAAACTTCATCATTCAGCATGCAGCCATTCTCGTCTCGTATAGCATTAATTCTAGGCTGTTTTGAATTTCCCCTGGCAGTTCTTACGAGCTTCCAGAACATTTTAATATTTGCCTGGAAGTTATCAGATATTCTTCTATCATTCTTATCTATCCTTTCTTGCTTTTTCCTTTCAACAACTTCTTTTACTCTCTTATTTATACGTCTAAAGTCTGCCTTTTTCCTTTCAATCTCATCATACATACCGCCAGAATTATCAGCTTTGGTTGCTAGTAAATCTAGCCGTGCCCTCTTCTTTGCTTCAACTTCCATTTGTACCTCATCATCCCACCACAACGTATTACTTTTCCTTTCATTCGTTCTCTTACTTACACCACATACTTCGGTGGCTGTATCCACCAAAACTTTCTTAACATTATTCCATACATTCTTCAAGTCTAAATCATTCATACAAAATTCATTCAACACACTTATATTTTCCCTTAGCCTGCATTTATACTTCTCTTTCACACCTTCATCTTGTAACCTCTCTATTCTTATACGCTGTAACGCAGTGGTAGACACAGATGTCCGATGCCGCCAACGCTTGAATAGACCATTAATTTGGCATAAGACCAAGTAATGATCCGTCCCTACGTTGGACCCCCGGTAAACCCTTGTATCTACCACTGCGCTCCTCATTCTTCCATCCACAATTATGAAATCTATCATGCTTCTATCATCCCCTCTTTCCATGTATACATGTGAATCCTCTTATGGCGAAAGAAAGTGTTCGCCACAAAAAGATTCTTTTCCACACATATGGTGAGGAGGTCTTCACCATTCTCATTTATTCTTTCATCGCCAAACGCTCCTAATATCCTTTCATAACCGGACCTCTTCACTCCAACTCTTCCATTAAAATCTCCTAACATAATAATACTTTCATTTTCCTTGCATTTCGTCAACACCAGCCTTACCATGTCTCAAAACTGCTCTCGGATATAAGTGGGCTTAGACATATCTGGGGCGTACACCCCAAGCACAAACAACTTCTTTAAGCCCACTTTCATTCGTATCCACAGCAGCCTTGGGCTTACACATTCATACTCTTTCACACATTGACCCATTCTTTCTGAAAGGATGACACCGACTCCCTGGCATGCCCGCTCGGTCTCGTCTACACCAGACCAGTAAGCGGTATACATGCCATGTGCAGTGACATCTCTTCCCTTTCGTTTCGTCTCATTCACACATAACACATCTATTCTTCTATCATTCATCATTTCGCATATTTCATCCATCTTATCATTCATTGCTCCACATACATTCAGCGTAGCCAGACGGGCCTCCGCAATCCACTTTTCGCCCCTCCAGGAGACAGGACGTGACGGGTGGCGAACCTCGTCGCCGGTTTTCCTCCCGGAGATTCTTCGCACCCCTGCCCCATTAAAGGGGCGCCGGGAACTCGGGGCCATTTCTTTCAATTTTTGGCTCATGGTGCGACATAAGGGGTGGTAGATTTTACGCCGCTACCACACGGCGAGGAGCCGAGTCTGTCATTTCGGCTTTGTCGCTCGTTTAGCACCACCCGGGGGACACGTGTAGGGTGGGCCTAGGGTTAGGTGGTCGAAGCCTACGGACGCGAGCGACTCATCCTTCACTCATATTTCATTTTATATTGTTTATATTAGTTTATTATGCGGCAATCTATGAAGGAGGCCAGCGTTCAGCAAAGTCCGCACTTTTATAGGCTGTAGTTAATGATAAAAGTTAATTTAAAACAACTAAACAGAATAAAGTAATTTCTATATAATAGCTTTTGATTATGTACTTAAATAATCTAATATATAAAATTCTCGTGTCGCGGTGTTTGTTAACTCACTACAACTCCTCCGAAACGGCTGAACCGATTTGTATGAAATTTTGTGTGCATATCGTATAGGTCTGAGAATCGGCCAGGTTCTATTTTTCAAGCCACTAAATGATAAGGGTGACCCACCCCTAAATATTTTTTAACAGAAATATTAATTTTTATTTTATTATGATTTAGGATTGAAAAATACATTAAAATTAAAATTTTCACCCTTTTACGATCAAGCCCTGTTTTTTAATCGCGATTTTTTTAAACTAAGAAATATTTCCTAGAGATAATGAATATGGCAAAACAACGTTTGCCGGGTCAGCTAGTAGTATAAAAAAATTCAAGCTGTTAGTGGCGTTATCTAGAGCTTTTCTTATCGGTGCAAGGATTAATTTCACAATATTTATTTATTTCAACTACTACAAAATGATATGAGTATTATCGAATAAGGATTTCTATATGCAAATTTAAATCCATAACATTGTTTTTGTTACTAGACCCAATTCTGAGATGAGTGCCAGCAAAATTACAGATGAGATATTTGACCCCAGCCCATATTAAAATCTCATCCGCCGATCGAGACTAAAGCTTCTTTTTGTTTCGACTCAAATAGGTGGATTACAAATTCCCTGTTAACTCTGTAGTTAATATAAAAGAAGACAAATAAATTTAAGAGTCGCATAAGTCTTAATAAAAAACTGAGGTTGAACAAGAAAAGCGGTTGCCTCTATGGATGTCCATGGATACAGATGGTTCAGGACCGTGCTATGTGGCCAACTATGGGGATGGCCTTTCAGCTACTTGTGTACTTGTGATGGGCTGTAGTGGCAGAGAATGTATAGTGATGCAAATAATGTTTTACGTGTTAGAGCCATGCAGCAGCTTTATTACTGGTATAGTGGTAGAACGAATGGGTATAGTCGACCGAGGAAGGACCACGCTCTTACAGAATACTAGCGTAAAATAGCAGCTTAATGCTGCAGTGTTTTGTATGATGAGTGTAGGGAACCGGAGGCCCTTTTTAATGCAAACGAGGCGTTCCATTTTTGTCCTTACATGTGGCAACTACTTACCATCAGGTGGACTGTGTGCTCGTTTGTCACCCTTATCATATAAAAAAAAAGGTATAGGCCTACGTAGTAGGCGTACGTATACTACTGAGAATTTCTTTATAAAAAACTTAACTTATTGTTGCCCAGCCACGGATTCAAGCCAGGGATCTCATGATCAGCAGTCGCGTGTGAAATCACAGGTCAGGTGTTAAGTCATGTAATAATGTTTCCATTTGTTTGTATAAACATATCTTAAGCACTACATTGTGGATTATGTAGTAGCTAACGAGCTTTAGATTTTCAAAAATTAATTTTGAATGAAATTTTGACTATAAAAATTATGACTGAAATTGACTGATACTGGTCGTCCACAAAATCAAGTCTTGGTGCAAGTTGATTAAATAGTTTGTAGCAAAATAAAACAAAGTTTACGGTATACATCAATCGTATTTATTTAATCCTATATTGTGTATGAAATATAAAACATTTCAGAAAGTCGTTGTAAGGCGCGTTGCTGCAAGGGAAGACCTTTAAGGGACCAAAAAAGGACATAGCGTGCAAAAGAGGATATAGAAACCCCGGCAATTTACAATACGCCTAACAACTATCGACGCAAACGCACATTGACTTAAATGAATAAGATGCTTTACATAAATGCTTATTTCTGACCTGCTTTGGGACCATAACAATTGTATTAATTCTATTTATAATTAAAAATTAATTTTTAATTATAAATAGAATTGTATTATTGAACAATCAGTGTGTAGTATTGATTTGATTTTCATTTTATTACAACAATTTATCATTTGGTGATGATTTTTTCAAACCCTTTCAAAAACCCTTTATAAAAAAGAGCATTATTTCCGTATCTTTGATAGTAGATGAATTATTGCAAATATAATTATTTACCCAATGTGCGCTTGTTCTTGAAGAGGTAAATATTATACAAGATATTTTTTTTAAAACTAATCACAAAATAACAGCCAGATTTCAGATGACATTGTCATGCTAGATAATAAAGGTTCAAAAATTTTTCAGTCGTTACACCTAAGAAATAGTCACATTACTGACGTTATTTTAAAAATAGGTAATCACTTTATAAGTCAATCTCGTTAAAGATATACAATAGTTTTATCCGCTTACTCCCAATGTTTGGATGAAACGAAAATGTAAAATGTTTGTCAATCAATGGATATAAATGTTGTTGGCAAAATTTATATTATTTATCCGATCTGATATTATTTTTTAAATGTTATTTTTAACTGTTTACACTTCTTGATTGACCTGTTTACTTGAAATTCTTTTTACTCTAATAGGCCAATTAGTGGGAATTAGCGGATTACTCGTACAAAAAAGAGAGTAAGTAATATTTTATAATTTTCAGTTCGGATAATATAAATTTAATTGATAATCAAATAGCATCGTTAATTCATTAATTACTAAGATGCTTTACCAATGTCTTAGAAAAAAGAAAAAAGATATTGTTTATTTGATTTTTCTGGTGCAATTGTAACATTCTAAAAATAATATAACCAAAATTAATGTGTACTAAATAACCAGTGACCAAAATCAGCATCAGCATTATTAAACTTACAGATAATATTATAATAAATTCTGAACAAAATAATTTATTTGCTATTATTAGAAATTGGAATGACACATTTTTCTTAAGCTTTATTCTTTATCGCTATATATCTCTAAAATATATCTGGAGAATTCTTTAATGTTCAATATGTCCGCATAAAGTGGATAAAAGAATATCCTTGTATATTTATTAGGTAGGTATTTTATAGAAAGTAAAATATGCCTGAAGAAAATTTAATGGTCATTACAATTTCATAGTAAGGGAATTATATTTTTCTGATATCGAAATATTATATATTTTTCAAATTGTCACATTACACCTTCTTATCGCATTAATTTAATATTGAAATATGTTTTCGATCCTTCAAGTCACTGGTTCAACAGTCAGAAATAGCAAGAAAAATACTGATAGTAAATAATGTTTAAGATGTTTTCTTATTCACTTTAAAAATTATTAAAATTTGAAGTTACTCTCCTATGTACGAGCTTTTATTAAAATATTTATAATCTTAGGTCATTTGGCACACCTTGTTTTGATCACATCATTTCATGAGTATCACTTATGCGGTTCCAGTACATTTCATTGATGGTACTAACTGATATTCATAATAAGAGTTTCAAATCAAATTAGACTATAAATACAAATAATTCTCTCTCGTTTTAAATTTATCCAAAATACCGGTATACATATAAAATTGTAAAATTTTACAAATGCACATGAAGTTACTATAAAGTTCAGATTTGTTAAATAAATGTCAGGGGAACTATCATTTAACATCATAATTACTTCATTATATGAATAGAGAAAATGTCATTAAATAAATTGAGCGTCCAATCATCCTGATAAACATGTTATAAATTTTCTGCCAATATTTGCTATATATGATATACATGTATTTGCTATATATAATATATTTGCAATATTTGATATAATCAAAGCAATTAAATGTATTCAAACTTTCATTGCCTATAATTATAGTTATCTAGATGAACAGTAAGAACAGAGACGTTTACCGCACTTTCTTCCAACTTATACGGAGCTCCTTTCATTATTGGTATTTTATATTTAATACGGTTTATTTGTTATTATTCCCTTTACTCGTTAATATCACGAAGTATTTTCAAACTAGAATTGTATAAATTTAGTTACGTTTAGTTTTAAAAATAAATACCAACAAAGTTCTACGCAAGAGGGTTGTCAAAAAATATAGTTAAGATTATAGTCTTTTCTATGTAACAAGAACTGATTGATCGAAATAAGTTGTAGTAATAAAACAACGAAGGGCCACATAATTATATCAAAGATACACAGTAATCGGGTTATGTGACCCCATGAACTGCTTATACACTAGTAAGTCTAAAAGAGAGTGCTTAGTCCAGAATGAACATCTATCATGCATCTACAACACTGATTACATAATATATCCTTGGATGTAACGGTAAAAAGAATAATAAATAATAGCTAATGAATAGCTGCGCACTGGTGAGATTAATAATAAAAATACTACTGAACCAAACTTAAAATTTAATAAATATTTATAATCGTTTATAAACTAAATGAGTTCCGAATTAGTTACAGTTTATATTACTAAAAAAATCTTAAAATCATCATAGAACAGCTAAACATAGAAAGGGAACAGCTATTGAAGTTTATTCACTATTTTATAACATTCACTTATTATTATGTTTAATGTGAACAAATTAGTACATATATTGTATTATGATTCGATTGCGATTTCAGGTCGTATAGTGTATGTATAGGTTGGTCTAACCGTTTATTTCTTTAAACTTTTAATTTTTTTACACATCTATCGCTAACAATAATGTAATGCTTATAAAAACGAAAATTATTTCTTGAGATTGACACTGTAATTTTCGCACTTAAAATGGGAAACAAAATTCAAGCAACATTCAAAAATTATTTTAATTATAGAAATCAACAAGGAAATGAACAAAATAATTTTAAATTAAAAAAATTCTATTCGATAGATATGTAAAAAAATATATTATCTGTTTAGACGTATTCGGTATAGAAAGCATTACTAGTACAATTTCCGTTATCGTTAGGCGAATCAGGGTGTTCTTCGGGTTCCACACCATTTGTTCGCATTTCATCTCGGATCTGATAAAATAAAAAAAAAATTACCCACTCATATAATTGATATTCAAAAAGTACTTGAATGATGGTTTTAGTGTTAGACAATTATTTTGATATTGAAGTATTATAGATTTACCTTTTCCACCTGTCTCATTACTCGTAACATGTTAAGACCTGCAAGATTCTTCAATTCTTGAACGCTCCATTGTCCACTGCGAAGAAGCTCAGCAAATAGCTCTGGGTATTTAGACACATCCTCCAACCCCCTTGGCACACTAAAATATATATTACCATTTATTAAAAAGCTTGTTTTTAAAGAATTAAGGCTGACACACGAGCACACAGTCCACCTGATGGTAAGTGGATGATGTGTCTCATAGACATCTATATTAAGAATAGAAATGTAGATGCGTTCCCCCCTGAGGACTAAGGTGGAATGCCTCCTTACCAGTAAAAAGAGTCTCCAACTCTCTGCTCTCACCATACGGATAAGGGTAAACACTAAAGTATTGTAATAAATATGGGGAATATTACACTAGTGTTCGTCAGTGCGAAATTTTGGGGACTACATATATATCGTCCTTCAGGAATATTCCACTAAGTAGCAGTTCAACGTAAGCAGTTACGCTATTAGCAACATTTTTATCTTATACATTGTCGACTGATGAGCTGAAGGTAAGTAGCCAGAATTCGATTCCCGTCACCACCGAATTAGTAATATTTATCAGCAGTATTTTTTGTTTACGTCGTGGGATTTTAGTCAACTTTCCTTAACCGCGATACCATGTGCGATGTGTGACCGTGTATTGACAGTGTAATAATATCCACTGCTTCATATCATTCCGTGACTGACGTAAGAGATGACAGAAGGAAATAAACTAGGGAAGCAGCGTCTTCCTAATAACAACAAAAATATAAAAGCTGCCAAGCGTGCCAAGCGTGGCAGCTATGGAAAATATCCCCCATATGAAGTAATCTATGTTAGAGACCTATGTTCAGCAGTGGGTTTTTAATTGCCTGTAATGATTACGGTAACGTGCAGTAAAGAAAATATCTTCAAAAAACTCTCAAAATATGAGGAAACTTGTGCCTTGTGGTATTTCTATTCGTTAAACTTCACTGTGGGTCAGATCGTCATTACACTTCAAATCTTGGCATTTTTAAATATAAAATATAGAAAAATATTTAAATACTAAACTTAACTAATAGCATAGCTTAATAACTTATCTAAAAGAAAAACATACCGATTAACTCCGTCATAATCACCGCCAATGCCTATGAAGTCCGCTCCAACCAATTTCTTGATATAATGGAAGTGTTCTATAGAATAAACGCGTATATTTTATTAATTTTTAAATAAACATAGTAAATACAGAGTACAAATCCTATTCAAACACAAAACGCTTCTATTAGAACAATGAACGTTAGATCCACTTGCCTGACGCGTCACAACACACGTATTTTAAATATTTGATAAATATAAATAATTTTGTTGTATCTTATAACTGTTCAAGTTGTTGTTATTTTGTTATACCTATATTGGTTGATGTATTCATAAATGTTTAAATTTAAGCGCCGTATTGAGTGGCGTCTTTGCTATCTATCTTTAACTACCACGCGGCAGCATTTGCTATCGCACGGATGGCCCGGCTCGAACCGAGGTGGTACCACGACCTCACAGAAAACCAGCGTGAAGTAGAGGTTTACCTCTGCGTTTCGCTTGGTGAGTGCAGGTGGCCGGAGGCCCTTTTTTCTGGAAATGAGGCATTCCATCTTAGTCCTCACGGGTGACAACGCATCTACATTTTGATTTGTAATAGAGGATAGATGTAGATGTCTATGAGCCGCAGCAACCACTTACCATCAGGTGGACAGTGTGCTCGTTTGTCACCCTTATCCTATAAAAAAAAACGTATACAGAACTTTAAAGTTACAGATCTTATAAATTAGCAGGATACATTAATACCGATGTGTTATTTAAATTTAATATTTCATGCATACTTATCGAATTTGCCACTTCAGCTAATAACTGATCTGCTGGGCTCTGGTGGTTTATTGTGGTCCTATATATATGGAAAAAATTTTACGCAGGGATACTGCGAATAAAGCCCTCTCCATCAAATCGAAGGTAAGTGATGTACCCGTTGATGTTGATATATCGTAGCCTTACTGTACAAACTCTTCAGCACTTCGATATATCGGTAGTTAATCTAGCAGTGGAATCAAAGAAAATACATCTACGGAATCACAGTACTCGCACGCAAGACAAAGAGGCAGATTATTATACTCTTCGGCCGTCTGCACAATTTGTTCAAGGTTATGTATGTGATTTATGGTACTAAAGTCTTTTCGGAAACCGGCTTTTCCTGGAGGCTGAAAGTCCTCAAGTCTGCATGCGGGACGATTCATAATAACTTTCGAAATCAGTACGTGGAGAAAGGAAATGAAGACAACCGCACTTGTACTTCAAACCATGAAGGATGAAATTGGATATATTTGAGTACCAAATATCGACCTACTTTCAGAAGCTCTGGTGTAATTTAATCCTCACCCTGCCATTTAGTTCGAAAAACCGAAAATCGATAAGAAAGAAAGGTTCTCGAGTGACAGCCTTGTAAATGAAGTACAGGGCGGTCCCTCACTAAGTAGAGTGTCGACTTTGTAAGACAAACATTAAGTCTATTGATGCAGGTAGCTTAGGACCGAATGTTTCAGGATTCCTTAGGTTAGGCCTATGTTTAGCAGTGGACTTGTGGATGACTGTAACGCAAATTTCACTTTAAGTTACAAAAGGCTGAAGATTTTAACTTAATTAAAAATAACAAAGAAAAAAATGATATAAACAGACGTGATTAGCACTATTTCATAAGAAAACATCATTAAATTTCTTACCAGCAACGTCCGTCAGCGTAGCATTTGGTGCACATTTCACAAAGTCAGGGAAAAAGTTAACCATTATAATTCCACCGTTTTCTTTCTACAGAAAAAAATAAAATATATATAAGACACATTTGAAACGAACTCTTATTCCTTAAAGTTTGTGAAAAAATCTCTTTTAAAATTCCAGCAACAACGTGTTGAACAGAAATAATGGATATGTTTAAAAATATATAATTTTAATTAATTGAACCAAGTGACAGTGTATACGTGTAATGTTTTAAATATTTGTGTGCATTTTACTTAAAATTGTTTGTTTTAAAATTTGTATTTGCACTCACGGAAGATCAGCGGCGAAGTATTTTTACCTACCAAGCCTATGTTGTGTTGGGTACCTTTCATAATTTTTTTATTGAATTTCATAATATGTTATCATTATAAGCAAATTGCCATAATGTGTTACTAAATAAACTGATTTTCGTTTACTTTCATTACATTTCTATATAACTTACCAACGACTGTATGATATCGTCAGGGACATTGCGTTTATGTGCGCAAAGACTGTACACGGATGAATGGCTGAAGATGACCGGTGCCTTTGATATACGAATAGCTGCCCTTGTCGTATTCTCTCCAACATGGGATAGATCCACCAACATACCAAGCCGATTCATTTCTTTCACGACTTTCTACGAGTAACAAGAAATAGTTATTACTTAAACGTTATTTATTTGAATTGACAATTAATCGCCAGTACAAACTAATGAGACAAAAATGTTTAATTTAATAATTCGCATGGCAAATAAAATTCGTAATGTATGCATAAATATTCATAAATAATAAATACTTAATATATTAACTCATTATAGAAATCATATTTAACTTCAATATTCCGAAATTAAAAAAAGCATATCATATTATAAATAATAAGTCGGGGAAAAAGTTTCTTCGCATTTTATATACAAATTCAAGACATTTTTTCAAAGTTTAATTACATTTTTAATTATAATATATATGTGCCATTTTGTTCAATAACTTGTTGCCATCTTGAAGGTAGTGATATAATCCCGATGATGTTGAAATATTGGGATTTTTAAGCAAAAAAAAAATGCGACAAGTAATTTTGACAGTACTCTCTTGATATTTACCTAACACTACCCTTAGAATTCCGAAGAGACCGAAACAGATGAAAATCGGAGGGTGGTCAGAAATATATGGTGGATGCATTAACATTTGCCAACGAAGCTCTCTTAATTTTTACTAAGTAACCAAATATATGTAGGTCTGGCGTTATCATGATGAAAAACCACTCCTTTTCTTTTGATCAATTCCGGCCATTTTTTCTCAATTTCTTGCTTGAGTCTCATTAGTTCTTGGCAGTAGAGGTCCGAATCGATGGTTTTGCCCGGCCGTAAAAGTTCATAATAAACGATGGCTTTTCAATCCCACCATACACAGTATCACCTTATTGCGTTTTAATTCAGGTTTCTCTAGTTTGTGGACCTTTACTACCACTTTTCATCACCAATTATCAATATTTTCAAAAATGGTTTGGTAGAGAATCGCAAATTAGTACACGATTCATTAGGTTTCTTTCAGTGAGCTCGTGTGGTACCCAAATATCGACCTTTTTTGTATAGCCAGACTTGTTCAAATGGGTCTAATCTGTAGTCAATCCTCAATTCCTCGGCTATGTCATAACTAACAACATGCCGATCTTGCTTCACTTTTAAAATATGGCATTGACTTTAACCATATAAGGGCGACCAGAGCGAGCTGGATGTTTGACATCAAAATTGCCGGACTGATAACTCTTGAACTAACTTTGTGCTACTCTTACTAACACTGCATTAGGTCCATAAACATCACAAATTTTTTTCGCGGCTTGAGTCGCATTTTTCTCTTTTTTGTAATAAAATTTCAGAATGGAATTTCTTCGTTAGATTTACTCATTTCGGTGAACAGAAAAATAATTGAAAAATGGGGGGATAGTGTTTTTTTTTTACTTTATTTCTTAATGTATGTACCATAACCCAATACATATATTAATATTAAAACCAGCCAGGTACAGACAGTACAACCAAAGCGACTTTTCTTTAATTTTATATGAATAAACATACATAAAACATAAACACTCACGCCTGTCACCCAGAGGGGTAGGCAGAGGAATTTGCTTTCTCAATCTTTCCTCATTCATTATTTCTAAACCCTTCTTAGAATTGTCGGAAAACTATATGCTAAGGTACTAATTAAAAGAGTTATGAAAGAAACTGATGGAAAAATTTGGGATGTGCAAGCAGGTTTAAGAAAGAGAATGGGGTGTACGGATAAGGTCTTTTCCATGCGCAAGGTTACGGAGAAGTTTTTGGCCCTAAACCAAAAAGTTTTTGTGCTTTCGGCGACTTGGAAAAGGCTTATGACAGAGTGCATAGGGATGTGTTATGGCAAACACTGAACTCATTTGGGTAGAGCGCTGGGTTGATACAGGCATTGAAGTCACTGTATAGGGACTCTAGTGCTTGTGTCAGGATCCACAGGGCCTATTTGGACTGGTTTGGCATCCATAAAGGTGTCAGATAGAGCTGTGGGGCTTCCCCGTGACTATTCAACTTATTTAGGGACAGTTATTTGGAAAATTTGAAAGTTCAAAAACGCTGGTTAAGAATGGGTAGGTAAACCGTCAAATGCCTTTTGTTCGCCGATGATCAAGTCATACTTGCGGCGTTGGTACCATTTTCCTTGGAATCACACTAGACGCGCAGCTTCAATAGAGCCCCCATATATCAAAACTAGCAAGCAGACTTAGTTCTGCAGCATATGCTGTAAAAAAGATTAGAAGTCTTACCAGTGTTGAAACAGCTAGACTAGTTGACTTTAGCTATTTCCACAGCATAATGTCGTATAGTATTTTACTATGGGGACACGCAGCTGCCACTAAAATTATATTTGTTTTACAGAAGAGGGCCATAAGAGCAATTTATGATTTAAAGCCTAAAGAGTCGCTGCGACAAAAATTTAAGGAAATTAATATATTAACTTTGGCCTCTCAATACATTTATGAAAATGTAATGTACATACACAAAAATAAAAGTGGTTTTACAAAAATAAGTGATATTCATTCTGTAAATACTAGGAACAGACACAACGTAGTAGTACCAATTACTCGACTTCATCGAGTCAGTAATTCATTCTTGGGGCGATGTTTACGCTTTTACAACAAAATTACAGAAAATATACAAAATTTGACCTGCTAAAAGTTGTATAAGAAGCATTATTATAATATTAAAGAATTTATAGATGATAATAACCCCTAGAAATGAGATGAAAGCTCGCTAGCAAGCTATTTTTAATTTGTTGTGTTGTTAATTTGTGTAACATACATGATTGTAAGCTGTAATTTAAAAAAAAAGTCCCGCTGGGTTTCTTGCTTGTTCTTCCCAGGACAGAGGTTTTTCTTCGAACCAGTGGTAATTAAATAAAAGAGTGACTTTCAATAAGTATTATAAAAATTAATAAAAAAGTTACTATTTCTGTTTCAAGAAGCACCAGAGTAGAATAAATGCTGTAGAAAGGCGGTCATTAAGGATTATATTAGGGATAAATCAGAATGACAGCGTGAGAAACTGTGATAACAGAAAAGTGTGGTTTGCAAGATGATGTTGTGACCAGGATTAAGAAAGGAATGCTTCGGTGGTTTTGTCATGTAGAAATTTTATATACATATCTACAAATACGAAGAAACTTTTTCCCCGACTTATTATATAAAACCATACAGTGCGAGTAGGACAGTCGAGAGGGTTTCTTAAACACTTATTTATGTTTTAAGACTGTTCATCCACCGGTGATCGATTCCATGATGATTGATGATGATTTGAGCCCGCGACTTCACCATCAGAATACACGCTTACGACCACTAGACGAAGGCTGTCTTTTATAAACGGTTGTTAATAATCGTTAAATTGCTACGCGTGCTAAAGGTATTGGGATGAAATAAGGTCATTACATGTAATAAGGGCCGGGTTTTTGGAAATCCTTATAAATCAATTTTGGGAAGTCTTTTAATTTATAAAACATCATGATCAAATAAACTGTTTATATTTGAAGAGAAAATATTATACATAAACAAGGTACCAAGGTCGAGGTACTTACAAAATAAGTTTTTTAAAAGCTTGTCTATGGTCCTTATACGGCACTAGGGCTCTAAATAAGGTCCATAATTGAACTGGAAGATTTTAGGCGTTATATATCAGAAAAATCACACCTTTATAAAGCAATGACTTTAAACTACTATTAAATTCGTAGCTTTCGCATAATGAAACGGAAATTCATATGAATTAGTGTCGTGGCCCTTATAGTATTAGGAAATGAATATAAGTTATAACTAATTTATTTTATAGTTATAAATGAAACAAATTGTAGTTGTATGCAGATTTTTATTAACTCTAGTAAAGAAAATCACAAAATGTTAATAATCAGTCATTTTTTCAATCTTAGTACTTGGACCTTATTAGGTATTACACTTCTGTAATCATAGTAGATTTTTGTTACTAAAAGGATATTTTATGTTGTTTTTTTCCACAAAATAAGTAAATTTGTTTACGTTTTACTTTGGTGTTAAATGTATCAGGCAAAGGTAATATTTGAAAACCTCTTAATTTTCTCTACCAATTCCTTTTCCAGTGTGTCGGTAAAAACAGCTTTCCTTCTTATCCTCTTCACCACGCTTCCAGATTTTATGTGATTTTTCAACGTTCGCCGTAGTATATGGTATATTATGCTGCACGCTTAGACATTTGGCTGTTTTTTCATATCATCTAGAGCATCCTGAAGATCAGTTAGAGACCATTCTGAGAATCATTTTCTTTATTGCGAAGGTTCCATTTTTGTCTTTACTGGAAACAATATACTTGTATTATGTATGAAGAATACTTATGTCAAAAGCTACTGTTGACTTGCATAAATAAAATCATAAAACTACGTAAAAAAGAATGGGTAAATGTGTTGCTAAGTATAAGACTCGAAAACGTCTGGATTATTTTTTTTTCAATATTAGTTGAAGTGCAAGGAAGGAAAGGTGTCTAGACATGTGGCATTTTTGTGCGATAGCTATGGCCTAGCGTGGTGATCTGTCCTTATCGCTGCACAAAAGTGCCACTTTCCAGGCCAACTGCTTATTTACACTTATATAATTCATTTAAGTAACTGATCACGCCTATTTTAAAGCTTCTTGCCCCTAATAAGGTCCGGCCCTTATTTTGAGATAAAAAGTGGACCTTGTTAAGCACTTGATATGTCCTGAGAAAACCTAACAAAATCTTGATAAAAAAAGCAATAATTTTGGTAACTTACCTCGTCAATCCACCTTCTGGAGGTATTTTAACATTACTATTGCAGAATTATTACTTCACAACCGGATTTTATTACTAAAACAACGCAAAATTGAATCAGAATATTTTATAGACTGAGTCACGTCGACCGCCCCTGAAGTTATACCAAGAGCCACTGAAAAAATGGCCACGGAGAAAGCAATGAACGCCAGTGCACTTTTGTAATTGGATACTGGGAGTGGCAGCGCGATATCCATTTTGGTTTAAGTATTAATTCCGATAAGTTTGAAGAGATGGACCTTATTTGTAACTGGCCCTTTTTAGTCGGACCCACCTTATTTATTGTGTTGAATTAATCCTTAATATTATGTAATATTACATATATTCCATGTAATATATATATATATATATATATATATATATATATATATATATATATATATATATATATATATATATATATTCATTTTATTATTTTGATATTAGTGTTTAGCTACATGAGTTAATTTTATAATATTTATTATATAACATAATAAAATACGCTTATATTAGTCAAAGTTTAAATTCGTAGTAGCCTAATGGCAGGGCGCGGACTGCGAACTCGAAAGGTCGTGGGATCGAATCCGCCATTCAACTACTGTCGTGAACCACTTCTAACACAAGCATTTTAAGCTTACTAGAAGTGATTTAAGGGAATATTAGTAATTTTAATAGGATTACTAGTATTTATTATAAAAAAAATATTAAATTAAACAATTAATTCTTCATATAACGTAACTTATGTAGTTGTGTAGCTAAACACTTGACTAAACTACAGTCGCTGGTGCATATAAAAGATAAATGTAACTTGTAAAATATTCTTACCTCTCCAAACTCCGTAAGTCCATTGACGACAGGTGTTTCATTGGACGAATCGGCCCTACGAAACAATAATACAAATAAATGGTGCAAAGTTAAGTAAAGTTAACCGCTTTCATTCGCTGGCATTTATTCGCTGAGCACAAAATTCGCAATAGGGCTTACATTTATAACGAGTTTTTTATGCACGTCGTATTCGACATTCAAATATTTTAAAAAAAACACAGCTAATATTAACGTATTTTTTTTACTTTAAACATTATCACACTCAAATAGGCATAAACGGTAAAAACAAACTATTCGGAGTATTAATTAGCAGTACGCAACTGTGTCCACGCTAGTATGAAAGTAGTGCACGCTAAACAAACCACTGACGCTTATATTGAAGAGAATGTAAAAATTTTAACACTATGGATGACATAAGTTATTGATTAAGTGCTTATGCTTTCTGATACCACATTAATAACTACTTTGTTTCAATATGATTAATTGTATTTCATTTGAATAATCATTTAACAACGGTTCTAGTAGGTATGAGCACATATGAGAGGTTTGCCATTGAAATCCAGATTATATTTATTATTTGCAATTTCAATTTCTAAAGCAATATGTGACATTCTTTAAAACCAAAGTGTAATTTATATGGAATGAAGTGGTTAAACTGCCAATATTTTTATTTTAATATTTATATTATACGTGTTGTATTCAAGTCAGATTGCGCAGCTGTTGAATATACAAATTTGTAATAGTTTATAGTCTGTAATTGCACTACAAATAAAATTTCGCTAAGCTCAATATAAAATTACAGAAAATAATTATAACAGCGCGATTTAACCACACAATATATTTGCAGTAAAATACTTTTATATGAACCAACTTTCATTATACACTAATTAAAAATGTAATCAATAATGATTAGGAGTAGAAAATGCATGGTAAATACAAAGCAATCGCTGAACTTACCAAGGAGTGTTGCACGTGTGTGTGAGTGTCATGTATCTGACCCCGAGTTGATAGTAACTGCGCAGAACGCCAAGGGAATTGGCAATAGAGTGTCCACCTTCAATTCCAATCAGCGACGCAATTTTTCGAGGCCTTTCACTGTGTGCTTGCAAGATGTCTATAACAGTTAAGAAATATTAAAATTCACCACATGACGCTTGTTTAAATATTTATTCTATTCTTCACAAAACCAATAAATATTTTTGTTTTTGCTTACATTAATTTCATTCCGGATTAATATTGAATTACAATTGAATTACAAACATAATCTCAAATTAAGCTTTGCTAACCCGTAACTGATGTAGCCAATTGAAGTTGATGAGGATATTTGTCTACCAAGCGCCTGATAACGTCAATTTGTTCCAGCGTCAGTTGAACGGCATCCTTGTTTTGTGTTGCACACGGAACAAAAGCTGACCAAAACTGCAAATGTGTTTGAGTCAGAAAAATTATTTCACAAATACAAAAATTACAAAAATATAAATTTTAAACTTAAGTGAAATTATAAGACAATATTTTATGATAAAAAGTTGGCAAATGGAACAATATCCTGTAATACTAAATATTTGTACCAAAGAGTGAGTCTAGAATTATGTATTGATAAAATAAAGTTAAGGATTTCTTTTATAGGATAGGGTGACAAACGAGCACACAGTCCACCTGATGGTAAGTGGTTGCTGTGGCCCATAGACATCTACATCTATCCTCGTTTGCGAATCAAAATGCAGATGGGTTGTCACCCGTGAGGACTAAGATGGAATACCTCTTTTCCAGTAAAAAGGGTCTTCGGTTCTCTACACTCACCATACGAAATACAGCAGTGTTAAGCTGCTATTTTACGCTGGTATTCCGTGAGAGCGTGGTCCTTCCTCGGTCGAGCCGACCCATTCGTGCTACATACATATACTACTAATATAGCTGCAGCATTGCTCTACGACGTTAAAAATATTGTATTGAATTGTATTCCGAAAGCAATAAATAGCGGTTTATTGATGCCGCATCCAGTAGCCTAGTACTTATTATGGCGAAAACTCTTGTTATTTCCATTGATTTCACTTGAAATATTAAAATTGGAAGAAAAATACACATACTTATTTACACACATACACATTTAGTCAAAAATGTGCTTTATTTCTTCTAATATAATAAAATTTTATGTTGTTATTAAGGGTACTGACCGCGAAAGTCAAAGTGTGCAGTGGGTTTAAATCCGCTATTCGACTATACTGTTGAAATTTACTTTTAGCACAAGCATTTCAGCTTATCTGGAGTGGTAAACCGGAGTATTAGTAGTGTTAGAGCATTTCTAGTGTTCTTTAAAACAATTGGTTGTCACATAGGTACAATTCGCCTGAATAATCTCAGCTACGCTAATTACGTGGTGCTATTGAGTCCCTCAATCAGGGAACGTAGCCTTCCAAGTCCCCTATTATTAGTTACTAGCTGTGCCCGCGGCGTAGCTCGCGTATATAGGTTTTACTTAAAGAATTTGACGTTTAGGTAAGAGAATATTAAACGATTATATCATTACTGTATGAATAAGTGGTAACAAAATAAATCATTACGCTCAAAGTTCTGAATCGTTTGTGATAGAACTTCTGTGTAAACGACGTTAGAAGTAGACAGCCGGGGCGTACAGAAAAATGTTACGGGAGCTACTAACGCGGGAAAAAGCAACATAGATTTGGCCATGTGCAAAACAGCCAGTACTGAGGTCCACTCCTGTAACGCGTAAAGTTTAAAGCTTGAGTCATCGGTCATCGAATAACACACGCTGACTGGGAAATGGGAACAGAACACGCTTAAAACTGAAAGGAAGGTTATTTGATAGAAGATGGATTCTTGGTACTCGTATAAAACAACATCATAACATTTTGTTTTTGTTGTAATTTTGCTACGTTTAGCTTGGGTGTACGTATTACGCATCTTTTTTCTAGTTTCTGTTTCTGATGATGTTTGTGCTGTTAGCCTACACACTACACAGCTCTTTTAGCTGAGATGAACTCGTTAAGTGAGTCTCAATATGATTCACCGGTGAAAAATATTAACACCGCAATTCAGAAAAAGTTGTAAGTTGTACAACGTTATTGTTATTACGTTCTTTGTGAGAAAACATCATTTTTTTAATTTAAGGAAAACATATTTTTTGTTTACTGTGTTTTAAGTATAAATATATTATAATAGGACGTTTTTTTACACACAAATCATTTTATTACTATTTCTGAGATTTTATGGAGCCTTTAAACAAATCAAACCTACATTTCAAAATAATAATCATAACTTTCGATAGAATTAACCAATTTTATTAAACAAAGATTAAATGAACTCGATAATACGCTTTATGATTTTCTTAACGATTTCTTTAAAAAAACAGATGTTTACTTAAGACGTGATGCGTTCATAAACAAACAGACCGACAGACAGATTGACAGACAATTCAAAAAATTATAAAAATGTACTTATTTAATGAATTTTAGTCTCCATGATGATTTTAGCCGCAAATTAATATACTATACAATGTACAGAAACAGTTATCACCGCAAGTATAGAGATTTAAAGATAGATGGCGCTGTTAAAATCAATTCTAAAATAAAAGAGATTAATTGACGCGATTGATACAATAATAAAACATAAAAGAACTTATAAATCAGGCCTGCATAGTAAGCAAATAAGAAAGTTTGATCCTCACCGAGACCAACGAAATTCTTAATAGCTCTTTTAAAATTTGATTTACCACGTAGAGTAGTCGGTGGTAAAAAATAAATGCGATTGTCAACACACAGTAGGGCAGCTAGTACTATAAAGATTAATAGCAAATATGAAAACTCATCTACAGGAAAAAACCACAACCTGCCTTGGGTTAACTATTGTACATTAGATTTAGATAATAATGTAATAAGGTTAATATATTTTTTAAATATTTATTACATTCTTTATGTAATACTTTTGTTTTCTGCGTTTTAGATATAATTTTTGATTTATAATATGATATTAGTTTAAAATGTACTTGATGACTCAACTAACGCCACCATTGAACACATTTGTACCTATACTTCGTAGCCATACTTCAGAATATGTATCATAACTTTTGATGGAATGAACTAATTTTAATGAAATAAAGACTAAATGTAACCTGAAGATACACTTTATAATTTCTTTTACGATTCTTATGATATAAATTGGTACTTTATACGTGATACGTTAACAAACAAACAGACAGACAGAAAATTCTAAAAATGGTAGAAATGTATTTAATTACTTATTTTTAGTACCTCTCAATCACTTTTATTATATAAATGTAAAATGTACAGTCATCAGCTATTTACATTTTTATTATATGTATAGATTTTATTTATTAGTCATATGCGAGCTATGGGCGGGGTCGCGGTATAAAGTATAATATTAAAAAAACGCACATGATGGTGTTCCGCGCGGGCAGAGGCTCGGAGAGGATTGCGTTTGTATTTATGGACGGTGACGCTATTGCAAGAGTGGATCTATTCAGGTACCTGGGGCATATCTTGACCGAGGATTTGCGTGATATCCTCGATATAGAACGTGAAAGGAGGGCTCTAACTGTTCAGTGTAATATGCTTGCACGCCGGTTTGCGCGATGCAGTCCTAGAGCAAAGGTGACCCTGTTTATAGCATATTGTTAAAGCTTCTATACTTGTCAGCTTTGGTTGGACAACACCAAAAATGTACGTAGCATTAGAGTGCAGTATAATAATGCATACTGCATTCTGATATAACTGCCTAAATACTGCAGTGCGTCGAGCATGTTTGCCGACGCCGGGGTGGCCGGGGTGCCTGATTACTTTGCTGTTATTAGATCTCGGTTTGCAGCGTTTTGGTCCCGCCTCCGTGATTCCGCGAACGAGATCCTCAGGGTGTGCTACGAGTGCTCAGATAATCCCATACTAAAATATTGGCGTGCCGTGCATCGAACCATCGCAGAAACTAAACTGTAAATAGATTGGACGAACGAAATTTAACAGTGGTAGAGCCACGCGGCAGCGTTTGCTGTCGCACGGATGGGCCGGCTCGAACCGGGGTAGTACCACGACCTCACAGAAAACCAGCGTGAAGTAGAGGTTTACCTCTGCGTTTCGCTTGGTGAGTGCAGGTGGCCGGAGGCCCTTTTTACTGGAAATGAGGCATTCCATCTTAGTCCTCACGGGTGACAACGCATCTACATTTTGATTTGTAATAAAGGATAGATGTAGATGTCTATGGGCCGCAGCAACCACTTACCATCAGGTGGACTGTGTGCTCGTTTGTCACCCCTATCCTATAAAAAAAAAAAAAACTTTGGGGACAATTTTAGTATTAACTTATTATTTCAGTTGAATTGTCTTTTATTTATTGTATCCATAAAATTATATTTTCATCTTGGTTTTAAAATTTAGTGATATTAAAAACGGTTGTAAAAAGCCTGAAATAAATGACTATTATTATTAGGGTATATATTATAAAGTATTCTCATCTGGTTGGGTTGAATAAAAATATACAAGGATATAATAAATAAATATACTTTAACACATATATTAAATATACTAACATAAATAATACATAAATAAATTAAAGCCCGACCAGATGGAAGCCCTCGACAGGGGAGACCAAACGGCTGAGGGTTAGGGGGAAAGGGAAAGAAACCAGCGATATTTTACGATGCGGTACCGGTGCGACACCGGTGTGGCGGCAGTGCGGCTAAGTCTCAGCAAGCTTTATTTATTACACTGTGCAAGCTGATTTTTGTTATTAGATTAGATGCCTATTGGAATTAGAAATTTATCCTAAAATAAACATACATTGAGTAATTTGTTCATGCTACAAAAAAAAGTATATAATAATAGAAGATGGTTAATCACTAGCAATGTACGAAAATTATATAATGTGAAAATTATATAGGTACACTTAATATTTAAATAATTAATATTATAAACCCGTACTTTCAAGGTATAATAATTAATTTAAAAATAAAAACTAGAAAATGATTGCAATGAAGCACACGTAGAAAATTTAAAGTCGATAGAAACTCCGGATCGTTTTATTGAATCGCACAATCTAGACTCGATTGCAACAGCACGTGCCTTCAAAAGTTTAAATGCTGAAAATTTTATCATTTATATAAAAGCAAAAAGTAGTGAAATCAACTCGTACACTCCGTATACAATTAAATTATAATATGAAACGCAGAATTTAAGTGTTACAGGCGAGCTTTGTGTGAAATAACATACAAACAGAAACATTTCGGCTTGTTTACATGTAATCATAATTGTAACTATTCTGAGATGCCCAATCAAGATATTATATAATTAGATAGCAAACTTCGTGGCATAAAAATATATCTATATCTAACGAAAGGAAGCCTTCGAGCTCATAAATAGGATGGACAGTAAAGAATATAAAAATTTGCCGTAAAATATCCCGACTTTGTCGTTGTGAGTAGCAAAGGCTATTTGAAAGGTAGTTCTTTTTATGGCTAGTATCTTTTTATTTTCTTCACATAAAACATTGTGTGTATTTTAAGTTGTAAAGTTGTATTACTAAGACTTTCTTGTATCTAAAAAACTGTTTGGACACACACTATTACTCAAATTTAAAGCAATTTTCAAAATTAACTAGTACATATATGATAATATAAGCTATTATTTTTTATTTATATGACGAGAAGCGGTTTTACCAAAGTAAACTTTTCATCAAACAAATAATAAACGTGTAAAAAGCTAAAAACACTAAACAGCTTTTAATACATATTTTAATACTATCATCATTATAGCCTTTCATAAGTCCACTGCTGAACATAGGCCTCCCCCAAGGAATGCCACAAAGCACGGTCTTGAGCCACCTGCATCCATCGACTTCCTGCATGTCTTACCAGGTCGTCACGCCATCTAGTGAGAGGTCACCCTACACTTCGCCTACCGGTACGAGGCTGCCACTCACAAACCTTTCATCCCCATCGGTTGTCGGTTCTTCGAGCTATATGGCTGGCTCACTGCCACTTCAGCTTACTAATCCGTTGGGCTATGTCGGTTACTCTGGTTCTACTGCAAATATCCTCATTTCTTAGTTTATCACGCAGAGAAACCCCGAGCATAGCCCTCTCCATAGCTCGCTGAGCGATCTTGAGCTTCCTCATACGGCCAGTAGTGAAGGACCACGTCTCAGATCCGTAAGTCATCACTGGCAACACGCACTGGTTATAGAATTTCGTTTTTAAGTTTTGAGGTATATCTAACGAGAAGATGTGTCGTAGTTTCCCGAACGCTGCCCAGTCAAGTTGAATCCGTCGATTGACCTCTCGGTCGAAGTTGGACTTACATAGTCGGACTATTTGTCCCAGGTAAACATACTCGTCAACAACTTCGAGCTTAGTGTTTCCAACAATTATCGGCATAGATTTGACATGGACGTTAAACATGATTTTTGTTTTGTCCATGTTCATCTTAAGACCTATCCGTTGGGAGACACTATTGAGGTCCTTAAGCATAGTGCTTAGGTCCTCCAGCGATTCTGCCATAAGGAATATATCGTCGGCAAATCAAAGGTGAGTGATATACTCTCCATTGATGTTAATACCGCATCCTTTCCAATCCAGTAGTTTGGAAACGTCTTCCCCAATGCAGTGGTGAAGAGTTTCGGGGATATACGTCACCCTGTCTTACACCTCTCTGCAATTGGATAGGTTTCGTACTCTAATTCTGTACTGTCGTATAGCCATCGTAGCTCTACTATACAAACACTACAGCACTTCGATATACCGACAGTCAACTTGTCACCGCTTAAGGGACTGCAACACCGCCCAAATTTCGACGGAATTAACGGGCTTTCTCTTAGTCCACATACGCAAGGCAAAGTAGCAGACTGTACTCGTCTTCTGTAAAATTTGTCGAAGGGTATGTATGTGGTCTATAGTGCTAAAGCCCTTTCGGAAACTGGCTTGTTCGGGAGGCTGGAAGTCGTTAAGTCTGCGTGCAAGACGATTCGTACTGACTCTCGAAAACAGCACGTAGACGCGGCTCAGAAGGGAAATCCGTCTGTAGTTCTTCAAGAGAGCGTTGTCGCCTTTCTTGAAGAACAAGACCACCGCACTTTTGCTCCACGCCTCCGGAATAGTGCCACCATGGAGGACGGAATTAAAGAGCTTATAAAGGACTTCAAGTACCGGTTTTCCACCCGCTTTCAGAAGCTCTGCTGTAATTCCATCCTCGCCCGGGGACTTGCCGTTTTTAAGGTGCTAGAGAGCCATTCTAATCTCGCTCAGACTGACGTCCGGGATATTATCTGAATAGAGTCGGATAAAACTCGCTCTTGGATTGTTACTCACACTTGCGTGTGGCTCCAACGATGACGTGTACAGCTGCCCATAGAACCTATAATCTCACTCAAAATGTCAGGTGTCCCGGAAACGATGATCCTACATTCGGTCTTCAGCTTTGACAGTTGGCTCTTTCTTGCAGAAAGATCTCTGGCAAAGACTTTGAAGCCTTGCTTCCGCTCGATCGCTTCTTCAATACACGCCGCATGCATTTGGAGATCTGTCTGTTCAGTTGCCTGTATGCTGCCAAATCTGTTGAAGAATGTAGTTTCATCTCCTGGCTAACAGCCATAAGATAAAGAGTTTGACCGGAGAGTTTTTGTGTTCTTCTGCGGCGGGTCTTGCAGAACTTAGCTCCGACCACATGGACAGTTTCCACGAGCTTGTCATTCATATCGTCCACTTCATTGCAGTCTTGTAGGCACTGAAAACGGTTTTGTAACTCGAACTGAAAGGTTTCAGAACTTTGGAACAGAGCACGAGGTGGACGGAGCGTTGACTTCATTAGACGAGACCACTTCAACTTAACGTTTAGGTTCAGTGTGCCTCTAAACATTCGGTGATCGCTACCAGTTTTCACCCTCGCGATCACGGAGACATCACTGAACAGTTGTCGTCTGGTTGTCATAATAAAGTCAATCTCATTTGTTGTCGTACCTTCGGGGCTCGACCAGGTCCACTTTCTGTGGGGCCGCTTCTGGAAGAAAGAGTTCATCATAAAGAGTCCCTCTTTCTCCATGAAGTCGGCCAGCTGCTGACCCCTTGGGTTCCGATGTCCTATTCCAAATTTCTCTACTTTCAGCTCACCGTTCTCTCTTGTGCCTAGTTTTGCATTGAAGACTCCCATTAACACCGTATAGTGGGTTTTGGAGGAATGCATGGCTCTACATATGTCCTCATACATTTCCTCCACCCCCTCATCGGAATGTGCCGGGATTGGTGCGTAAACCTGTATGACCTTCAGCGAATACCGTTTGGTGATTCTGAGTATAAGGTAAGCAACCCTCGTCGACACACTCTCAATCTTTACAACGTTGTTAACGAGAGACTTGTGGACGATAAATCCGACACCTCCTTGGGACAGATGGTCGCCCTCCCGGTGATAGAGCAAGTTGCCGGATTCGAGGATTACCGTGTCCTCCCCCTCTCTTCGGACTTCGGATAATCCTATAATATGCCAGCGCAACTTGTCTATCTCTTCCTCCAGCTCCACGATCTTCTCGTCAGTCCTCAGGGTGCGTGCGTTGTACGTTGCCAGGTCGAGTCGTCTAAGGTGGCAACCGAACCTCCACCGGAGATTCTTAGCACCCCCTGCCCCGCCGTTACCATGGTCGGCACCGTAGCCAGGAATAGCGGGGCCGCCGGGGACTGGGGGCCGTCTCTTCGTAACTCTCATCATGGGGGGTATATTGCCATAGTTGCCACGCTTGGCGAGCGGGTTGGCAACTGCAGTTTTTTATTGTATTTTTGCCGTTACCAGGAAGATGCTGCTGCCCATCTCCTGCCTGTTTCCCTTTGTCGCCTTTTACGACACCCACGGGAAGATATGGGGTAGTGGATATTCTTAACCGCCACTACACGGCACTCCACTTTTATACTAACAATATTATTATATACTCTACTATTACTAATAACTCCAAATAAGTTTAAAATGCCCTGTGCTAGGAATGATTGAAGACAATAAGAGAATGGCGAATTTTACTTATTCATAACCTCTCAGATTCGCTGTCTGTACCATTAAATATTTACTCTGTACTTGTCACCTCTGCGGTAAAGGAAACCACCATGAAATAACCTGCATGAAAGAGATATAAAATATTTCAAGAACATGTGAAACCCGCTAACAACTCTAACTCAAACTATTCATATATTAAAACTTCGGATGTATAAAGTATAAAGAAATTTGAAACTTACTTGAGCTCCGACCATTCCTTCCCTCAATCTAGGCAGATCAGTATGTGAATACTTGGAAATAGACCAAGGTTCAACTCTTGTTAGATCTGTGTCCAGTTCGAACTCGTTGATCTGATTCCGAAGAAACTTGCGAATATTCCAAGGCAGATCATTGTGCCTACATCAAAAAATAATTTAATTAATATCCACCCGACTAATATCTGTGTAGTAATTGGGGAATAAGTGGATAGTCTAATTAAATACTTAGAGCAAGTAACACGTCTCCTCGTTT
Source organism: Parnassius glacialis (assembly GCA_033319125.1). Classification (NCBI taxonomy): domain Eukaryota; kingdom Metazoa; phylum Arthropoda; class Insecta; order Lepidoptera; family Papilionidae; genus Parnassius; species Parnassius glacialis. Next base: position 41,833,363 of record JAVANC010000004.1, read on the forward strand.
GACAAAACATATGCTAACATAAATTAATTAACTAGATAATAAGTGGATAGCCTAATTATAATTAAGTCCTAAGAACAAGAGAAACATGGCTCTTCATTTGACTATGATATGTATATTAGAAAAAGATAAGATACGAGATAACAAGAGCATATTAAAAGCATACCCATCAGTAAGAGGTACTTCTTCCAGTATTTGCTTAGCAATCTCAAGTCGCTCACGGTCATAGGACGCAGCGGCTACAACGGCTGTAACTGCTAGCAGCACACAAGCTACCGCTCTTCTTTCGTTGCGATTGATCATCCTTACTACGAATAGAAGATAAATTACAATTAAAAATACGTCATCAAATTTGCGTAGTATAGAATAGAATAGAATAGAATAGAATAGAATAGAATAATTTTTTATTCAATATCGATTATTACATAATTCTTATTGAAAGTCATTTTTTATTTACCACTGGTTCGGAAAATACCTCTGTCCTGGGAAGAACCAGCAAGAAACCCAGCGGGACTTTTTTTTTCAAACATATTTCATTTAACAATAATTTCATTTATACAATTTTTAAATGATTTTTAATAGAACCAGCATGGTGGCGATCACCTTATTCCCAGGGGTTATTTTCATTCATGTATTCCTTGATATTATAATAACCCTTTTTGTACAGTTTTTCTTTAATAAAACTTTTAAACTTGTTTTTTGATAAACTTTGAATATGTTCTGGGATTTTGTTGTAAAAGCGTATACATTGCCCCATAAATGAATTACTGATTCTGTGGAGTCTAGTAACTGGTATTACAAGCTTATGTTTGTTCCTAGTGTTTAAAGAATGCACATCCTTATTCTTATTAAAGCTATTTATGTTTTTATGTACATACATTAGATTTTCATAAATATATTGCGATGCCAAAGTTAATATGTTTATTTCTTTAAATTTTTGTCTGAGGGACTCTTTACAATTTAGGTTAAAAATCGCCCGAACGGCTCTCTTTTGCAAAACAAATATAGCTTCAATATCAGTCGCATTACCCCATAGCAAAATTCCATAAGACATTACGCTATGAAAGTAACTAAAATACACTAATCTAGCTGTCTCAACATCTGTGAGTCTTCTAATCTTTCTTACAGCATATGCTGCAGAACTAAGTCTGCTTGCTAATTTAGATATATGGGGGCCCCATTGAAGTTTCGCGTCAATAGTAATACCGAGAAAAACAGTGGTATCCACAAGACTCAACTCCTCCCCATTTAATAGCACATTGGTATTCGAATGTTTTACATTAGGTATTGTGAATTTAATACACTTAGTCTTATTGCCGTTTAAGAGCATATTGTTGGCGTTAAACCAATGTACTAATTTCGATAGAGCATTATTTACATCGTCATAATTAATTAACTGCCGTTTGAGTTTGAAAATTAAAGAGGTATCGTCAGCAAATAATACTATATCGTGATTGTCCCCTACAAGATAAGGTAAGTCATTAATATAGATTAAAAACAGGAATGGGCCAAGAATCGAGCCCTGAGGAACGCCCATTGATACTACCGATCCGGAGGAACCTTTACCATTTATCAAGACTTTTTGAGTTCTGTTACTTAAATATGAAGTAATAAGTCTAAGCGCCAAATTTTTTACACCGTAATGTTGTAGTTTCCTGATTAATGTTTCATGATGAACACAATCAAAAGCCTTGAAAAGATCACAGAAAACAACTAAGGCATCCTGTGAATTCTCCCAGGCATTAAAAATATATTTTATAAGCTCAACACCGGCGTCAGACGTCGAGCGACCCCTTGTAAATCCAAATTGGTTTTTATGAAGTAATTTATTTGTATTAAAGAAAATTAACAATTGATCCAAAATTATTTTTTCAAAAATTTTACTAAGAGTTGGTAGTACAGAAATAGGTCTAAAATTAGCGGGGTCCAATGTACTACCAGATTTAAATAAAGGTATTACTTTACTATACTTCATTAAATCAGGAAACACACCAGAATCGATACAAGTATTAAAAATAATGGCAAGATGAGGTGCAATTAAATCTATTATGGACGCAATAACTGTCACGGAAATCCCCCACAAATCTACGGTTTTCTTTACATCAATGGTTTTAAAGTATTTTACAATATCTTACGGTAATACTTTTTCGAATCTAAATTCTTTTTAACAGATATTAACATTCTGTTTGAGTAATGACTCGGCGACAGTTGGAGAAGTATTCAAAGACTCTGTTGTCAAAATAGGAATATCAGTGAAATATTTCTCAAACACCGCTGCGACTTCTTGATTTGATTTAGTCAATTCATTGTTAATTTTTAATTGATAGTTCGAGTTACGAGGTTTTTCTTTACCGGTTTCGCTGTTAATTATACTCCACGTCATTTTAATTTTATTCTTAGCCGTCTTAATTTTGTTGCTAATATGTAATGATTTGGCTGTGGAGCAATCTTTTTTAAACATTTTAGAATAATTTTTGACATATTCTTTAAAAGCATCAGAAGGATTATATGATCTTTCATGGTAAAGGTCATATAACCTTCGTCTGCTTTTATGAATTCCCACTGTCGCCCACTCATTAAATGCCTTGCGACTGTTTCCAGAGAATGTTTTAGAAGTAAATGTTTTTTTAAATTCATTGCTTATAAGGGCAAATAATTCTCCATATAAAAAGTCTGCATTGTTCTTATAAGAAAGCGATGGAAGGTTTTTTACCATATTACTTCTAAATCTCTCCAGGCGTTTTGCATTAATAGGAACAAACACAATTTTCTCAATTTCCTGTTTTTTGTGCATATAAGGTAATGAAACCAGTTGTCCACAGTGATCTGAACTAAGTTTTTGAATTATTGATTTGTTGATTGGTACAACACCTGTAAAAATATTATCAATACAAGTTGCACTACATCCTGCAATTCGTGTAGCTTCAAAGAATAAATTATCAAGATTATAGGATTTAAACAAAGAGCAAAATTTAATACTGATGGAAGAAGTTTCCAGGAGATTGATATTGAAGTCTCCACACACTACAAGAGATTTATTCTGTTTATTAAGCTTAACTAAAACTTCTTCCATAATTTTTTCAAAGGTATCATAATTTGAACATGGGGGTCTGTAAACACTGACAACAATAAGGTGCTCAAGCTCAACACATGCCATTTCTATAGTACGCTCAACAGAGAGGCTCACAATGTCTTTACGTTCTTTACATGATAAGGATTTATTAGCTAATATTAAGGAGCCACCACGTAATTTAGTATCTCTATTGAACGAACTGACCACCTGGTGATTACTGAAATTAAATATGGAGTTGTAACTTTTTAACCAATGTTCAGTAATACATAAAATATGAATAAGGTTACTATTTAAAAATAATTCAATTTCTAGTTCTTTGCCTAACATACCTTGTATATTTTGATGCACCAGGTTAATACAGTTTTTATTATTGCTATTTTGTGAAATTACACAATGAAGTATAGTTGAATTGTATTCTAAGGTATTTAAGTTATCTTTGCTAGAGATTACCTCTATTGTCTTATTATCTAATTTAAATTACTTGGAACTAATTCCAAATCATTTGTGAAATTATTTTTCTGCTCAATAAAAGCAGGTGTTAAGGTAGCCAATAATTTGGCTGGGTTAAATATAAAAAAAAGAAGGGAAAGTGTGAGAGTGATATCGAAAGAAGAGTGAATGCAGGAAACATGGTGAATGGAGCTTTGCACTCCTTTATGAGCAGTCGGAAGGTGTCTAACAAGGCTCGTTTGGCTGTGCATGAGGGGGTGTTGGTTCCAACACTCATGTACGGAAGTGAAAGTTGGGTATGGCAGAAGAAACATGAAAGCAGAATAAATGCAGTTGAGATGAGAGCATTAAGAAGTATGATAGGAGTTAAACTGAGTGACAGGATAAGAAATAGTGAGATAAGGAAAAGTTGTGGTCTGAAAGAAGATGTAGTGACAAAAATTGAGAAAGGTATGCTGAGATGGTTTGGCCACGTCGAGAGAATGAATGAAGAACGATTGACGAAAAAAGTGTATAAGGCGAGTGTGAATGAAAGTGTTGGAAGGGGTAGACCTAGGCGGACATATCTAGACCAAATTGGGGACGTCTTGAAAAAAGGCCAGGTTAAGAGTACCCTAAACCGTAGAGCATGTATGAAGGGAATAATGAAAGTGGACGAAGCGAAACAAGTATGTAAGGATCGTAGCAAGTGGAAAGAAGTGGTCTCTGCCTACCCCTACGGGAAAGAGGCGTGATTATATGTATGTATGTATGTATGTTAAATATAAATAACGAGATAGCGTATTTGCTACCAGTCTCAAACTAAACTTTGATAGGTAATACCTATCTCTTGTCAAAAACTTCTTAATTAAATTATTAATATCAACTAAATGAAATTTATCATTATTATTCTTACAATTAAATGTCAAATTTAAGTTATTATTACATGTTGAATTATGCATCATTAAATTTAAATTATATCTTAGTTTATTTTCCTGTGGCCACCCCTCTATGTAAGGTAATGTAAACAAGATAACTTTAACCACATTTATGTTATTGAGATATTCAATATATTTTAATAATTGATTCTTGTTCATATTGCCTCTTCTCCCAACAAAAATTATTAATATACTATTAGGGTTAAATTTACTAGTTAAAATTTTATTCATAATATCACTGAATGATGCTCCAGGCATGCAGTAATTACTTATCTGTTGCCTTTTTAAACAGTTATTCAATGATATACCCAATTTTTTTCCTATTTCATCACTGTACACAATTACATTATTTTTTTCATTACTTTTTAAATTTATCTGCTTCGTTATGGTACTATCATAGAGTGCAGGTAAAGAAAATGAAGTATTTAGCAAGGGCTTTATTTCATAAGTGTGTATTTACTTCAAAACATTGATATTGGCGTTCGCAATGGATCCTTTTTGTTTAAATTTCATACTTTATACTTTAAACATTATATGGCCTGTGACGGCGGCGTAAGAAATTCACTGTGTTTATTTTTACCTACTGTCGTCCATGGCCACCTGCAGTCAACTTCATACAAAGAAGGTTACAGACGCTTTGTCATCTCTGAGGGTTAAATTGGAATGCAGCCTGTATTTATTAGGGTATTAGAGGTAGTAGTACGAATAGTATATAGGTCATTTTATAGAGAGATTTTGGGGAGTTCCAAAAAAATATCATGACTTTTGGTAGTATAACTATAATCCTTTATATCAGATGTAAAATACCCAGACCGGGGATGTTAAACAGCGTTAAAGGTGCGGGACGTCTGGCACTGTTATCGTTGATCGGCCTGTCAAGCGTGGCGATTACACAAATTCTTTCATCCTACTACAACCCAGTCTAGCAGAAGATCAATAGGCTGATCAAGAATAGAGGGGTATATGTACTATCTATTATTTTACATCAAAGAGAGCATGTCTATTATATTGCAAACTAGCGATGCGCCTCGGCTTTGCTCAGGTGATTTCTGGATCTCTACAACAGCGCCACCCATAGAGTCCAATTTTAAACCATCGAAGGACCCACACAAACGCACACAATTTTTTTAATCAATATCTTCTAGCTATTTTCGAGTTTTAGCGAGACTAAGGGTCAGTTCACACAGAGACGCGACGCGACGCGACAATGCTTAAAAAGGCCAGTGGTTTCGCACCGCGTAGCGCGCTGCCGCGAGACGCATCGCGAAGTCGCAAGGCGCATTGTGAATCGCGAGACGCATCGCGAAGTCGCGAGGCGCATTGTGTAGTTGCTGGCAGCGCACCGCACTTACGCGCTGCGCCTACCGACAAAGCACCGCTGCGTCGTGATGCGTCGCGCTACCCCGCGAGGCATCTCGAAGCGCAGCACGACGTCGCGAGGCCTTTTTTTAATTATCTCAGTAAAATGTTTATCGTTTTGTGTAATAAATAAAGTTGTATTTTTTACCACTTTCTTAAAACGTGCGCGCTGCATCGCGTCGCGTCACATTTAGGTATAAATTGACCCTAACGCATAGAAATTCATTTTTTTATACAATATGTAACAATAAACCTGTGGTTCCCGTTAAGTGCGTTATCAGAATCAATATTCAAACGTATAGAAATAACTTTACTTCAGAAAACTCGATATAAAAATAATCAAATAAACTTTAATTAAATCATATTTGTAAATTTTATGTGGATTGATTACCTCTGCCTGAAATAATCATGCAACTAAAGCAAAACAGCAAGCAGTGGCGGCCGGTGGATCAAAGACGGGGTGCGCGCGCGCGCGATTTACCTACACTAACTGTTATCACTTTAGTAGTCGATTATAACAACTTTTAAAATTTTATTTTGACCGATTTTGGTAAATATGCACAAACACTATGTCTAACTGACGACCACGAAGACGTTGTTCAATATGCCCCTTGTACCATTTGCGACACCGTGTTGTTGTCGCATTTGCGACACCGGCTTATAATGTATAATGCCTCGGTATTGCATGTTTTTTGGAATACAGATTGCTTAATCACACCCCAGAGATAACAATCTTAAGGTGTGAGATCAGATGATCGCGCCAGCCAGTTGACTGGTCCATCACGGCCTATCCATCTTTCACCGAATTCAGTATCCAAAAAACTTTCTTACACAACGAGAGAAATGCGGTGGTACACCAGCGTGTGGAAACCACAAGCGACAGGCGAGGTCTACATTTATTTCGTCAAGTTCATCACTTAGTTTTTCTCGCAAAAAGCGCTCGTAGTTTTCCCCTCTCATTTTGTACTCAAGAAAATACGGATCAATAATTTTGGCATCTACTGTTGTATTATTGCCGCCCACGCATTGATTTTCCATCGGTGTTGAAAGTGGTTTGGTTTATAAGAATGCGGATTTGTCGTTGCCCATACGTGTTCATTGTGAGCGTTAAATACACATGTTCTAACAAAAGGGCATTCATCTGTGTAAGAACGCAATTCAAAAACTCCGGATCTCCTTCAACCTTATCGAATAGCCATCTACAGTAAACCATTCTCGGCTCGTAGTCGTTGGGAAGAAGACACTGAACTAGACGATAATGATATGGGTGCTGGCCATCATCTTTAGGGGCTCTCTAAACGGACATGTGGTTTACACCTAGTTTACGTGCCACCGAGCGCGTGCTCCGCATTGGATCTTCCCCAAACTTGTCGAGAATGTGCTCCTCGATGTCGTTGTCGTACATTCTCGGTCTTCCTGACTCTGTACGTTGTTGATCACGGCGATGACCACTACCAGTATTGTATATACGAATGTGAAGTCATTGGAACGTCATTGCCGATGGCAATTGTATATTTTATGGGGTAGCAAAACGCTCCTCGTAAAGCCTTCGTGCTTCTGCATAATTTCAGTCACATTTCCCGAGACACATCAACATATTAAAATATTCCTAGTTTGAGTAGGACATCGCACACAAGCCACTCATGGCGGATACTTAATTTCGCAGTATAAAAATTAGATCCGTCTGGAAATAATTTACGCGGGTGATAACAGCTATTTATATCAGCGCAAATGCATTACTGGTGCTTTTGTTTATTGTGCGTGGACGTGGCAAAGCGACAGTACTCTACAACATAATTTTGATATTTTCTGAATGGAGGAAATTCGTTGTGATTTTTGATGTCATTTTATAATAATACTTGTAGTTATTATTTAAATATTTACTTCAGACAGAGCCCAGTGTTAAGTGTTATTAACAAATTAAATTATAGCTATTAGTAAAATTACATTAAAACACTACACTTTATAAAACTTCCCATGTTTTTAAATACTACTACTAAATATTAGCACAGAATAAATAATAGATATTAGATAGATCATAATAAGTGGATCAAACTAAGTTAGTCGGCATATAGTGAACGCTACCGTTGATCACTCGAAGATTGGGGTTTTTTTTTGAGTTTTTCTTATAGCAAGACCTTCGTCGGCTAACGGTTTTCACTTTAAAGAGCGCGCAAAAGTCCGCGTATTTTATAGTATTTTGTTTTTTTTTTTATTGCATTCTTGTAACAAACAATAATATGAATTTACTTAAAAAACAATTTCTGTTACGTTTTCTATATCGAATAAAATTTCATATGAATAATACATGCTAAATGTCTCCTACAACTAGTTGCAAATTTGGAATCAATTACGATATTTTATGCTTGAAATAACCTGTTTCAAATATTTTTCACAATAAAGTGGAAATTTATAATATAAGTATTCAAATAGAATGTATATTGGGGTTGAAAGAATATCCACTAACCCAAATTGTCCCGAGGATGTGGCACCATCTTCACAGCATCTTCTTAACAACAACTATCAATATCGATCCAAAGTAAACAAAACTGCGGCTGCCAACCCGCCTGACAAAAGTGGAAAGTATGGCAAATACCCCTTATGAAATTATCGTCGTCATCTACTTAGCGGGTCTAAGAATCGTTTTCGTTAAGTGACTTCGTAAAATGATGTTTGATAGATATTAAGTATAAAATATAAAATAAATATTAGCATATTAAATATTATTAGGTATTCAAAGGGAAATGCAATATTCATAAACTGCCAGCATAATTAAAAAAATATATATATATATATATATATATATATATATATATATATATATATATATATATATTTCTTTACAATTTTATTTAAAATTTAAATTTTCAGAGAATAACTACGTCTAGATAGTTATAACCTAAGGTTATAACACAAAAACCTTGGGGAAGCTCGCGCCGCGCATTGGCTTGCTTTGTGTCGGCCGTGTCAGTGACCTCACAGCGGCCGTAAATAATACTTCGGCACGTGACGGTAAGTTTAAAAGCATTATTAGAAATATTAAATTTAGTAAGTTATCTGATTAGAAACTCTAAAACTTCATTTAAAGCTACCAAAAAAAATATTACCATAATTGCTATGCCTATGTATACACCTACACGTCCCTGAAACGACCAACGGGTTTTTTGTTACATACATGTATGAGACACTGACTGACTGACGAACAAATATTTAAAATTTTATGAAAGTATGTTGTAGTACACCTTGAGTGTTTAAGAAAGTGATGTCAGTGATTTCGTGTGATTCGATGTATTTTTTATTATTCCACTCATTGCATAACTTCCAACAATATTCAGATATGTAATATTTTTAACCTGTCTCACTATTTCAATTCAAACTTTAAAAATATATTTTTAGTGTGTGAAAAATTGCTACAATAGTCTGTCATACGTATACGAATAGATTATCACTTTATGTTATTGGAATAAAATCGCTGTGATAAAAATAATATTGCTTACATAAACGACTTTTGTGAGTGCGCTTATCATCAAAATGTAAATAATAAAAACTACTACTAATATTTAAAATTCAGAATTTTTTTTTTAAATATGTCTACTCAAAATTTTGAAATCATAAACTATATTTTAAAAATATTTTTTCTGTCTGCATAATTGTCGCACATATCATGAGTGCTTCTTTATAAACAAGTCAAATAAATTATTATTATTATGTTCATATACACTTCATGCAATGGGAGCCCGGATTATAGATGTACAAAACATTGATAAATAAGGTCAAAAAAAATTACAAGTAAAAATCCAGTAAAGTAAAAATTGAAGGTTCGATTTTAGAAGCTATTATGTGAAAATATTATTTTTTTATTTTCGAAGTCGTTTCTGGTTTTATATATCACAAGTTCTAGAACGACACTAGAATGTCGTTTAAATAAGTACATCGAATTTTGAAAATTTTTATCGAATTTATATAGAACCACTCCTGACCTACATATGTAATAAAATAAGGATAAAAATAACTCATAAAATAAAGAAAAGATAAATTAAGATAATAACCTATTTAATAAATGGATCATTTCGATTCCGCCGTTTCCTAGAAATTGGTGAACATACATAAAAACATACGATTCTATATTATAATACGAAATTTGAATACGAATATATAAAATTCTTATTACTGAAATTGGTTAATAAAAGTCATAATAAATTCAGTATAAATTAATCGATCCTATGTTTTATGCTTCGTTAGTGTATTTATCATTTTCTACAAATTATAATAGACATTAAAGTACGAGTAGTAGTAGTTATTAAAATAGTCTATATTTTACTAATAAATTAATTGTGTTTCCAACAGCTTCCCATTTTACTTAAAAAACTAATTTCTTATGTCGAAAATTTTAATTTCAGTTTATCAGTCATTAAAGTCAGTTAGATAATTGTGTCAAATTGTCAATTATCTATGTGAATAATTATTCTCATAAAAGAACGTTTCTCACCGATACACAAACCCGGAGACAAAATGCGAATTTTGGAATAGAAAATAATAGTGTTGATAAAACAAAGTCCACGTGATCAAAACCACATGCAAAAGTTATTTAATAAACATAGAAATAAGATGCAAATATACCATATATTAGCTGCAATACATTCCGAAGAATTTAGTCTCAAATTGATATAAATCTAATCTAAAAAAAACCTATAGTTTAAGAGCCAGTGAGCGGCGGACCCACGGTATTTCAATAAGCTTTGCTTTTTTTCAGTTAAACCCCTATACCAGAGGTACATGAAATGGTGACACTTTTGTTTGACCGGCGGTCGATATAGGGATACTAAGGTGTTAAATGTGTGAAAAATGACCAAAAAAACGTGATAGTAATACGTCTGCCGCTTTGACATCTTGAAATACTCAATAAAAGTTACCGAAAAATAACATTGGCAGACACCTAAAGCGGTCGCAAGGTCATGGCAGACAGGCTGACAATAAAGCTGTAATTTATATAATATGTTGTTGATTATATTATTTGACATATTATATGTTTTGCATGGCAGACATATATTGCGGTTCTATCACCTAGGCAGACAATGAACTTCAGTGGAGTCCATAAGCGCGTACTATAGGACTCGCTCTAATACAGTCTTTTTTTTGGGTTTCGTAGGCACACAACAAGGAACCCTTATAGTTTCGCCATGTCCGTCCGTCTATCCGTCCGTCCGTTCGTCCGTCCATCCGTTCGTCCTTCCGTTCATCCGTCCAAAGTTTTACTCAGCGACCCTAGGTACTACACATCTGTAATTTGGCATAGTTATAGATATTAATCAAGCCTAGAAAACTGTGAGTTGAGGATGATTTTTTACCCGTCTATTCCATCATGTGGGGAAACGTTGGATAGGTCTTTCAAAAACACTGGGGGTGTGGAACATCATCTTTTCGATTCACGGGTCCATTTGCGATATATTTACCTTTAAAGTGTTTTTTTTTCATTAGAGTCATGTCCCCCCCCCCCCCCTATACCAATTAAACCACCGTTTTTAGACATGTGAAAATTATACCAAAAAACTATCACAGCTAAGTAAAATTAAGAAGTTAACGAGTAATAGTCGGCCAACTTCAAAAATGCACTTGGATTAGTAAAAATTTCGTTACAACTCCATAGAAAATGACCTAAAACTAGCTGCATTAAGCGAAAGGATACGGTAATAACATGAATGGCGAGTACATCAATCACCTTCGATTGGCCGACGATATAGTCCTTATGGCCGAATCGCTGGAAGACCTACTTAAGCACTATGTTCAATAACCTCAATAGTGCCTCCCAACGAATAGGTCTTAAGATGAAAATGGACAAAACAAAGATCATGTATAACGTCCATGTAGCACCTATGCCAGTAGTTGTTGAGAGCACTAAGCTCGAAGTTGTTGACCAGTATATTTTCCTGGGACATTTGTCCATGTAGCACCTATGCCAGTAGTTGTTGAGAGCACTAAGCTCGAAGTTGTTGACCAGTATATTTTCCTGGGACAAATAACCCAACTAGGTAAGTCCAACTTCGACCTAGAGGTCAATCGACGGATTTAAGTCGGCTGGGCAGCGCGTGTTGCCAGTGATGACTTATGAATCTTAGAGGTGGCCTTTCACTGCTGGCCATATGAGGAAGTTCAAGGTCGCTCAGCGAGCTATGGAGTTTCCGCAGAATACCCTCAGTAGAACCAGAGTGACCAACATAGGCCAACGGATTAGTAAGCTGAAGTGGCAACGGGGCGGCTATATATCTCGAAGAACCGACAACCGATGGGGAAATAAGGTTTTTCGAGTGGCAGCCTTGTACCGGTAGGCGAAGTGTAAGGCGATCCCTACTAGATGATAGAGTGACGAACTGGTAAGACACGCGGGAAGTCGATGGATACAGGTGGCTCAGGACAGTGCTTTGTGGCATTCTTTGAGAGAGACCTATGTTCAGCAGTGGACTTGTGATGGGCTGTAATACTTATGATGATGATGGTGATGATGACTAATATTAAAGAACAGTTGAAAGCAAGTATTTTAATTGATATAATATAAATTTTAATTTAAACTAAATACTGGATTAGAGCGAGTGCTATAGTACGCGCTTATGGACGCCACTGAAGTTCTTTCTTTGCCTGGGTGATAGAACCGCAATGTATGTCTGCCATGCAAAACGTATAAGTGAAATAATATTACCAACAACGTATATAAATTGCAGCTTTATTGAAATAACGTAAATTATAAAGAAAAATTGTACTTGTCAAGCAGTATGCCCTTGCGACCATCTTAGGTGTCCATTAATGTTATTTTTCGGTACCTTTTATTGAATATTTTAAGATTTCATAGCGGCAGACTTATTACTATCACGTTTTTGGTCATTTTTTAACACTTTTAACACCTGAGCGTCTCTATATCGGCCGTCGGTCAAACTAAAGAGTCCCCATTTCATGTACCTCAGGTATAGGAGATTAACTGAAACATACGTGAAGCTTATTGAAATACCGTAAGTCTGCCGCTCACTGGCTCTTAAACTACTACTACAAACTGCAACATAGCAGTCTTCCGTATTTACTTTGTAAAGAATCCAACGAAAATTTTATTTGGTAACGTTAAAGAGAAAGGTGTTATGTTTTATGAAAGTGATATAAAATAAAAAATCGGGAAATTAAAATAACTGTTATGATAAAGCAAATAGCGATATATCTGGACTTTCTTACATTTTCTTTTTGGTAAAATTAATACTCTCACTTGCAATGCAGGTAATGGAGTTGCCGTAAGCACTGAAAGCCGACGCTAAGAAATCATTGTACATTAATTTTTACAACCAATGAAAAAGGAAAATGTTTGAAAATTATTGTGAAATATTTTTCCTGTAATTTTCTGACTTCATTGTGCTACTGAAATATGACAGATGTTACCACAGATAACTGTATACTGGATGTTACCAACGAGTGAACGTAGTGATTATATTCTCTTTGCCAACGAGTACCAATTTATTCTTTTTTATTCACTACGTGTTGTCATTCATATTTTGTTTCACACTTGCCATAAATAAAATTTAAATAAAATATATTATATCATGATGCAGATTTATAAGTATACTTGCCAAAGAGCTTTGCTGTTTTTGAACTAAAAAAAATATTAATTTATAATGTTTAAAATATCCTCATCTTAAAATAATTTACTACAAGGCCTTAGTACTGACTTCAAATATAATAATTTTTGTCTTAAGACGAGGTCTCATAGGTGTTATGTTGGTAGAAGAGTAACAAAGAAAGCCCAGGTGGTATACGTGAATAATATGTATTAAAATCCAACATTAGTCTAGTGAAAAATCAAACCTTTCAATACTAAATTATTCACCATATTGACGCTTATTATTTTACAACAGTGTTGATAAAGACGCTTATCATTTTTTTTATTTAAATAGAAAATATTATCTGAAACATACTTACATATTACACAAAATGAATAATTCCAAACGGATAATTCAAACGTGCTAAGAATATATAACACGAAGAAACAAGACGTATGGAAACGTCTTCAGAGCACGAATGACTACGATAGAGTACAAATGGTGAATATGCCGCATTCGAGCTCCTACACCTAGCCTGTTATTCATGCAATCGTTAAGCAAAACGGCATAACATCCGTCGCACTGGCAATTGTCCTCGAGTTATCAACGTCTGGCACACTGATTATATAATGCATTTAAGCTCCTTTATTGACGTATTATGAATACAATTGATTTCGATTGATGTATTGCATTCTATATGCCTGCAGAATATGAACTGGAGTTTGAATTTAGTAGTTCCAGCAGTAGTCACACTCATTTAAAAAATATTTTGACTATTAAATTTAAGACTTTATCCATAAAATATATATTCACTAATATGTACACGATTACGTCTTTACGGTTTTGTCACCTTTCTTAGTTGAGGAATTAAGAACTTGCAATGTTTGACGATTATTGTTTTTTTATAGAAAGAAGTACGGAAGACAAACGGGTACAAAGATCACCAAATATTAAGTGGTCTAAATGCAAATGCGTTGTCACCCCCAATGATTAGGTCCATCCTAATGGATGGACTATGAATTTATGGGTTGCAATTATTGTTACTATGGGGTATTTTTATTGTTTTCTCGTCTGTTTGGAATACATAAACACTTTTTAATATATATATATATATATATATATATATATATATATATATATATATATATATATATAATAAAATAGAATTAAATATTTACTTAATGAAATTTATTCATTAAAATATAGGTGAAGAAATAGATAAAACCCAACTAGACGAAATACTTTGGCAAGAGTACGGTTTAGCAGCGCATAAATTACGAACAAACAAAAAATATTCTTTATATAGTATAGATACACCACAAATACGGTAAGAAACAGATTAAATGAAGTAAAACTTAAGCGGTAGGTACAGTAATGCGGTCTCATCGCTAAAAAGTGATCTTTTGCAGAACTTAAGAATAAGAGAAAGTTGTACTATTAGACAGTGGATCTAAGTAAACTAAACCAATATATTTTATTATAATAAGAAAATAATACACTAATTTATACAATAAAAATATGATAAACTTACATAACATTAAATAGGCAAATTTTAATTTTAATGCATAAACTTTACATAAATAAGTATAGGTAGGACACAAAAAACTAAATGTAGTGATTTTTGGCCTCAGCCTTAAACTTATCTAGTATTTTCGCACGACCAATTTGCGCAGGAAGTTCGTTCCATAAGCATATGGCTTTGAATGTGACGGAATTCTTAAAGTAATTTGTACGATAAGAACGCGTCGCGCGAGTATAAGTTCTCCAGCAGATCGTAGAACTATCCGGTCTGTCATGATCAAGAAACTTAAAGTTTTGCTTCAGATAACAAGGAGTCATAGGATCGAATAACACACAGGAAAAAAGAGAAATGATTTGCAGATTCCGGCGAATGCGTATCCGTTTGAGCTTTAAAAGAAATTCGAATACATGGCCAAATTTGCAAATAGCTAGATTTTGAATAAGCTCAAGTTTATCTTTAGTTAAATTAAGATAGCTTGAGCCCCCATAATCGAGGATAGGAAGAATCGAGTTAGGACTAAAGATTGTACTAACATAATCTTAGTAGAAATGGGAATAAAAGAACGCAAACGCTGCAGTTAGCCCATGGCAGCAAAAGTATTTGTGCTAACTTGCTTCGATTTATGAAACCACGAGAAAGTAGTATCGAAGTGGACACAAAGGTTTCCAGCGGTGGTATTGTAAGGTATTACAATAGTATTCAATACCACCGAGGGAAAGTGATTTTAGTCAACTCATGAAATCATGCCAGAACCAAAGCAATAATAGCCTGAGACTAACAAGGATTAACCTTAAGTCCACGACACTTAATCCATTCACTAATAGCCATCTTCAAGAGTTGACTGCGTATACACTTGGTGAACGTCTGCACGCATATGATAGAGAGAAGAAATTTTTAGGGAGATTGAATTAATAAATATAGTAAAGAGTAAAGGAGACAGCACACTACCTTGAAGCAAACCAGCGCGCAGTACACACCAAGAAGAAAATTTACTTTAATGCATGGATGTTTTTGACCCAAGATCCAGAACATTCAAAAGAGCAGTGAAACAGTATACACCTATGCACACTCATTCCCATATCACATAGGTTTTAAATTTGTTATTTGTATATTTTTATTGTTTGTTTACTGTACTTATGTATGTCATAAACATTGCAAAGCAAAAAAAATAGAGTAGATCTCCTGTATTTCATATAAAAATGATGTGTCAACATATTTAGGATAACAATCTGGCACAAAACTGTTACATTTATATTATATTGTAATGTATTTTGATTGTTATCTATTTTGTTGTCCATATAATAAATAAATAAATAAAAATATGCTGCCGCCAGCCTCTAAGATAACTTTGAAATCAGTCAAACTACTGATACTGACTGTAGATATGTTATTTGAACGCAACAGACTGAACAAGATAACAAAATCAACAGTATTGAATGCATTGTAAAATCTAACAATGCCAATACAGTGAGTTGTTTATTATACATACGAGTATCTTGTTGAATATCGTCAGAAACACAAACAGAAACTATTTATTCAATATATGTAGATTATAAATAATTCTTATTGAAAGTCACCTTACTTTAATTTACCACTGGTTCGGAAAAAAATTGTGGCCTTCGAAGAAACAGCCAGAAATCCAGCGGAACTTAAAAAAACATCTTACAATCATATATGTTACACAATTAACAACACAAAACAAATTAGATTTTAGCTTGGTAGCGATCACCTCATTCTCAGGGGTTATTATCATCCATAAATTCCTTAATATTATAATAATCCTTTTTATACAAACTTTGCTTTATAAAGTTTTGAGGTCAAATTTCATATATTTTTCATAACATATTCAGTTACTTTAATGAGAGCTGTAGTTGTACTATGACCCAACTGGAAGCCGAAATGAAAAGGATTTCAAAGACAATTTTAATTAATATATAGACTTAATTTGTGAAAAACTAGTTTCTCTAATACTTGAGATATAAACAAAAGAATGAAAAGGGGTGAAAGTCGGTAAAATTCAGGGCTTGAGCATTCTTAGAGAATTGAATTATTTGAGTACTTTTCCAAGCGTCAGGAATTTAGACGTAGGAAAACGATTTATTCAGGGTATGGATAAGAATGAGGGTAACAAATTCAAGGATATGTAAGATCACGTTACGACTAACACTGTCATCACCCATGACTTTGGACGAGATAGGTAACATGTTTTTCTTAACATAACAGTCAGTGAAAGAAGTGAACTTAAGCGGTGGTAAATTAGGAGTTGGTATTGAAGAAAGAATACTCAGAGTACGTTACGAAATGACTATCCCATATAATACTTTTTATTCTCATAAAACACTTGATTAAAATATGATTTCATAATAAATACAATAAGCTGTCATACTTTAACTATAATTAGCCCACTGCAAAAAGGGAAGATTTATAGTTCAACTGTACATTTTTTGTATGTATGTTATGTTATGCGATATCTCCGATCTTCAGAACCGATGTCGTTAATTTTTTTTAATTAAATAAGTTATACTTCAGGAACAGTCATAAAAAATACCAACCCAAAAGATGGCAAAACAGGAGTGAGGTTTTTACTATTTAAACGACATTAAAATTTTGATATTCCAAAGGCCAATCCAAAGGCCATTGATGTTGATACCATATCCTTTCCAGTCCAGTAGCTTGAAAACGTTTTCCAAAGCAGCGGTAAATAGTTTCGGGGATATTATGTCACCGTGACACATCTCTGCAGTTGGATAGGTTTCATACTCTGGTTCTGTACTCAGATAGCCATCGTAGCCCTACTGTACAAACACTTCTGCACTTCGATGTACCGACAGTCAACTTGTGACCGCTGAAGGGACTGCAGCACCGCCCAAATTTCGACGGAATCAAAGGCTTTCTCATAGTTCACATACGCAAGGCAAAGTGGCAAATTGTACTCCTCTGTCTTCTGTAAAATTTGTCGAAGGGTGTGTATGTGGTCTATGGTGCTAAAGCCCTTTCGGAAACCGGCTTGTTCGGGAGGCTGGAAGTCGTCAAGTCTGCGTGCGAGACGATTCGTAATTACTCTCGAAAACAGCACGTAGATGCGGCTCAGATGGGAATTCGGTCTGTAGTTCTTCAAGAGAGCGTTGTCGCATTTTGTGAAGAACAAGACCACCGCACTTCTGCTCCACGCCTCCGTAGTAGTGCCTCCATGGAGGACAGAATTAAAGAGCTTCTGAAGGACTTCAAGTACCGGTTTTCCACCCGCTTTCAGAAGCTACGCTGTGATTCCATCCTCGCCCGGGGACTTGTCGTTTTTAAGGTGCAAGAGAGCCATTCTAATCTCGTTCAGACTGACGTCCGGGATATCTTCGGAATAGTCAGATGAGACTCACTCTTGGATAGTTGCGTGTGGCTCCAACGATGACGTGTACAGCTGCCCACAGAAACTATCAATCTCACTCAAAATCTCAGGTGTCCCGGAAACGATGCTGCCACATTCGGTCTTCAGCTTTGACAGTTGGCTCGTTCTGGCAGACAGATCTCTGGCAAAGACTTTGGAGCCTTGGTTCCGCTAGATCGCTTCTTCAATACCCGCCGCATGCATTTGGAGATCTATCTGTCCAATTGCCTGTATGCTGTCAAATCTATTGAAGAATGCAGCTTCATCTCCCGTCTAACAGCCATGAGATTAAGAGTGTGACCGGAGAGTTTTTGTGTTCTTCTGCGGCGGGTCTTGCAGAACTTAGCTCCAACCGCATGGACAGTTTCCACGAGCTTATCATTCATATCATCCACTTCATTGCAGTCTTCTAGGCACTGAAAACGGTTTTGTAACTCGAGCTGAAAGGTTTCGGGACTTTGGAACAGAGCACGAGGGGGACCGAGCGTTGACTTCATTAGACAAGACCTCTCCAACTTAAAGTTTAGGTTCAGTATACCTCTAACTATTCGGTTATCGCTACCAGTTTTCATCATATATCCTCATACATTTCCTCCACCTCCTCAACGGGATGTGCCGAGGTTTATGCGTAAACCTGTTTAACCTTCAGCGAATACCGTTTGGTGATTCTGAGTATAAGGTACGCAACCCTCGTCGACAACTTTGTTAACGAGAGACTTGTGGATGATAAATCCGCCACCTCCTTGAGACAGATGGTCGCCCTTGCGGTGATAGAACAAGTTGCCGGATACGAGTATTACCATGTGCTCCCCATCTCTTCGGACCTCAAATAATCCCATAATATTCCAGCGCAACTTTTCTATTTCTTCATCCAGCCCCAGTACCTTCTCCTCAGTAGGTGGCAACCGAACCTCCACCGGAGATTGTTAGCACTCCCTGCTCCGCCGTTATCATGGTCACCACCATAGCCAGGAATAGCGGGGCCACCGGAGACTGGGGGCCGTCTCTTCGTTACTTTATTCGTAGTACTATATTGCCATAGTTGCCACGCTAGGCGAAGGGGTTGGCAACGGCAGTTTTTTATTGTTGTTTTGCTGTTATCAGAAAGATGCTGCTGCCCATCTTCAGCCTCATTTTCCCTCTGTCGCCTCTTATGACACCCACGGGAAGATATAGTGTAGTGGGTATTCTTACCCTCCACAACACACTGCTACACTTTCACTGGTAGCAGCCCGCATTGTATTATTGTCTTCTTGTTTAAACATTTGTACCGTATTGTTCGGACAGAGTTATTACATACGTATCTAGCGTGTATTTGTGGCATTAAATAGTATTTTATACGCGATAAAGCCATGCTGCAGCTATATTAATTGTATATTTGTAGCACGAGTGGGTCTGCTCGACCGGGGAAGAACTACGCTCTCATAAGAATACCAGCTTAAAATAGCGTCTTAATGCTGCAGTGTTTCGTATAGTGAGTGTAAAGAACCGGAGACCATTTTTACTGGAAAAGAGACATTCCATCTTAGTTCTCGGGGGTGGAAACGCATCTGTATTTTGATTCTTAATGGAGAATATATGTCTATTGGCCACGGCATCCACTTACTAATGTGGACTGTATGCTCGCTTCGCTGTATCCTATAAAAAAGTGTTTTGTTTTGTTTATTTGTCGGTATTAAATAGTATTAATAAAATCCCTCTGAGTGTAAGCACGTTTAAGATTATATAAAATAGACCTTCAACCACAATTTCATTTTCAAATCGATCGATTTACATCTCCCAAATACCTTGATTGGTCCTCTTCGGCTACATACATTTAATAAGTGCTTCGGTTTTAGAAAGGTTTACTGAAGTTGTATTCATGTAAAAGGGAATCGGGATTACCTGGCAATCGTTATTTGACTGTGTCGTATTAGTACTAATTGCTCAGTAATAATACTGTAATTACCTGATCCCAATGAGTTATATTGACAATCGAATTGGTGATTTGCCGATAATATTAACGTGATTATGTAGTGTCCAAATTTTGTATTATTTATACATTATTGCACTTACTACTATTTTAAATATTGGAATGAAATGGACTAAGCGGAACAGACTAATCTGTTTGAAATAATATTATACTGTTATAAAGTATTTTTCTTATGCTTTTTCACAAACTGAAGATAAGTACCCAGTATTATTCATTAACCAAAGAAAATCTAATATATAAAAAATTATGTTATTTTGTTCGTATTTTATGCGCATCCACACAGTTTACTAGCCTCCCTCTATTTTAAAACATCGGACAACCGGGCGGTTGGGGTGTCTTCACCCCTTTATTGTCGATAATTTTGCAAATTTCGAATAATCTGCCGGCGTCTGTCTTTCCGTCCGGTTACAATCTAGGCGCATTGAAGGCAAGATTTGAGCTATTGTTATGCTAAAACAGTGCAATTTACCACGAGGAATTGAAGTCAAGCACTGTCTTATAATAAGTAAAAAAATAATGCTATTTATTTAGTTTATAAATTACCCTTTACTATATTGACATGAGAATATTAGGGTTTATTGTGCCTACTTTTAATAAACAGTTTCTATTTATATAAGCGGCAAATTCTAGGATATATATAATTATTAAGAAGAAATAATGCTAAATAATGATGAGTTTATAGTTTGAATACTATAAGCCCAACATGTATAGTCGCTGGATAATAATGGTCAATGAGATAAAAATTATAGGTGTCAATTAAAATTACGAATAAAGATTATGTAGATGATGTATAAATAAAAAAAAATTCAGATAATCCTTAGTTCAAATAAAATCAAAAGAAGAATGTGAAATTTTGCTAAATTATATTTTTCATATTTTGAAAGTCTTATAATATATTTAAGAACTTTTAATACTTACTTCCAGTTACGAAATTCGGCAGCTTAATCGTTAATCGCCTAATTGGCGGTGGATCTGAAACAAGGATAATTATTTAAAATGTAGCTATGAATAAAAAATAAATCGGCAAGGGACACCCTACACGGAACCGTGTATACGCGAAAGAGGTGCGGATTTGGTTTGTCAAACGTGAGAGTCTATTATGAATTTGTTAAAAAACAACTTCAAGTTCTTATGATCTTGAGATCTTTTGGCTAAACAGTTGGCATATTCGATAACTAACCAAAACCAGAATGGTAGTCCCGATAAAGTACATTTTATCGTACGTTTTATGAGTCGTGGTAGCTCTTATAGAAAAGCTATATAGAGCTTCAGCTGTTTTGGTAGCAATTTTTGCCCCCACTTCCACTTAGACGACATTAAATACACCCAAAATGATCGAACCAAATTGCGTGTTGCTGTAGTATTCACCGATTCTGAGGAAATTGTGCGAAACAAAATGATTCCACAAACATCTACCAATCTGATTAATACTATAGACAATAAAGACACGGCTATGATTGTCAAGAACGGTGAAATTATACTTGTGGAATTCCAGAGTAATAATAAAAAATATAGATATGATTGTCAGATTTCGATGAAGAAGAAGGATAAATCAGAGTTACTTTTTTAAAGATCTCCAATAAAGATGGTACTCTTACATCAAGAAAACTATTAAGAAATAGAGCAGTTGAAGTTAAAATCACATACAATCATATATCCTCTCTTTTATTTATATAGTTTTTCTATATGTATTTTTTGAGGCTACTAATATAAATATAACCTACTTAAGTTATTTTAGTTAATATATATTATAATTAATTATTTGTATTATGTTTATATATCTATACATTTTATATGTATATGTACATAAGAATATATATATATATATATATATATATATATATATATATATATATATATATATATATATATATATATATATATATATATATATATATATATATAAAGGTATTGTAAATTATCATTCTATCTGACTTTCTCTCCTGATCTGTAAACTTATGAATTGCTTATAATTTTGCTTATAATTTATCTATTAGATTTTTCTTCTTTCTTTTTCTTCCAACAACAATACACCTACCATCAAGCAATATAAGGGAAACCTGTTATTGGCCATACTTTTAGTTTGTTACATTAATATTAATATTTACTATATACGCTGTTGGTTTTCTAAATAAATTAAATTATTAGATTATCTGTCAGATGTTAAATGGTAACAGATCTTGACCATACTATCAGTGCCAAATATACTTATGAAAGGCAACAGAATATTATTAGAAAAGTTTCCAGAGCCAGTTGATGTATTTGAAAAGTAAATTGTTGATTATTTTGTATTAAAGTAAAATATATTTAATTTAGTCGAAATTATTGATTCTCTTCTTTGCAAAAACTTAAAGTTTTCATTTATACTGTGCATTGATAATTTTGAAGTTTATTTGTTTAGATAGCCTCGATAACGATAGGTGTTTCACTAGATAGTACTATTTTTTTGTTAGCGAAGTTTATTTTTTTGTTTTTTTAGAAGTTTTATTTAGATACGCCTAAAACGTTGCTTTAAGTTTTTGAACATTTTATAATTAAAATTGTCAAATACTATGTGCTGTAATTTTTATATTAGATAATTACTTTAAATATCAGATAAGACTGATAAGTAGAAAATATTAATTCCATTATTTGATTCGGGCAATTGAAACTTAAGCATTAACAAACCATTAATATTAAAAATGTATTGATTGAAAAAAGCTGAAGACTATAATTTATATATGTTTTATTCAATATCATTCCCCTTTCTTAGCTAATAATCAATGGATTGTTCACTACCCTGAATTAATTTGTTACTACTCTGCCAATAGTGTCACTCCCCTGATACCACATTTTCCCCTGGTGCTTATAAAATTCAAAAAAAAATGGAAAAATCTTCTGGCCTATATCATTAAAAATGAACAAATAGTGTCAAATAGTTATATTATTAATATTGAATTAAACAGACTACATTTCCTTCAGAGACACAAAATATCAAATACCGTATATTCACCTATATAGAATACGCAATGTACTACAATGTGACTATGATTTTGTTGTCAACTTTAGCAAATAGGTAGTTTATTTCCATAAATCTATTGAATTACTTTACGCAAATTACATATAATATTTAAAACTTACCTATTTTATTGTGGGTTTCTTGTAAGGATTACATCTGTTGGTACATAAAGTTACAAGCATGACTTTAAGCATTTTAATTTGCATCCAGGCAAACGAACTTGGACGAAATGAACTGTAGTTAAGACAATTGATATCCTTTAGCTCATAAATTTTCGTAAACATTACTAAATCTATTTTTTTTATAAAAGTTATCAACGTTAAAAACCTTTTTTGATGTAGCAATATATTTATGATAAGGAAACTATTATTATAAACAAACAAACCAACAGTAGTGGTAAATATTATGTTGTAACTATTTAAAATTTAATTAATTATCAACCACGGTTATTCACTTACAAAATAACATCTGCCGCAGAATGCGTTTCATGCATGCTGCTCATTATGTTTTCAAACGTTGTTTTGGAATTATTAACAAACAAAATAAAATGTAACTAGGGTTATTTCGTGTATGAAGACGAACATTAACATCGATTATTTTAAATTATTCAAGCCGTTTACGCTACAAGAGTATGTTGTGTATTTTCGTTTGTATGTATGTACTCTTATACATACAAACGAAAACACACAACAAATGCACCCAAAACATGCTCCTTTTATATACGTTTTAAAATACACATTTACTCTATTTCCATCATTTTCTTCTAGTAAATGATTTTCATTGGAATTAGTAATGGCTGAGATTAAGGTTAATAAAACATTGTGTAACATAATTACGAGAAATTAATATTTTGTTTAAAGTGTCGTTTCAAAATTCTGCTCGTGAATTTAATATGAAAGAATTAAGGTAATATCGCAGTCTGTGTAAGAATACATGGTATTGTATCTCGAGTCGATCTTCACCGCTTAAAAATCGTCTCATTAATGACAGACGGTCCGTACGTAGCCGTGGTTCGTACATAGACACATTAAAAAAGTTTGTGATCACTAGCAAAAGCTGATATATTTTTAAAGAAGGATGCCCATTTTTCACCTGACTATGTATATAAATGAAATAAATCTTAAAATTCAGCTAATTGAATTCTTAATTAAATACACGTATCACAATGTTAAAAGAAACGCAGGAGAAAAATATTTTTAATATTTATTTATGCTTATTCTACGTCAAGGGTAAACGTATTACCACCATATTTTGAACGCATCTCAACTAACCTTTTTCTAAGACGTTCCATTTCACATACTTCGCATTTCGCTACTTGACTTAATTGAACTCTGTTTCTGAATTTTAAACATTTATTTAATTTAATCAGTAAGTATTTCTCTATATTCTTATATACATATTCCTTTTTATATATATTTCGTTATTACTTTTTGTATAGTACAGATTAATTAAAAATTATATAATAATTAAATAAATAAATAATGCAGCATGTCATTGAGTGCAGACGAGTGAAACGGATTTTTTTGACATTTAACAGTGGCATCGGCGCAGTTGCGCAGTCCTTCATTTCTACTAGTTAGTCTGTGCCTTCATTGTTGTCAAAGAAAATATAGTCCCTTGTGTTTGCGTCTCGTTGTGTATTGTCCCGTTTTGTATGTTTTTTATTGATCATATAGAATTGAAATATGTAGGGATACACAATATTTTTCTCAGTACAATCTCAGAAGAAGCAGTGATAGAACATTAATAAGAGATAGAAAAATTAAATATATGGTAACGGCAAATCCTAACCTAAATAGTAACATTAATATTTTTGGGCTTCGTAGCGTTTAAATCGTAAAAATGACTACATGACATTATTTTCTAAACCTACAGGAAGTTTTTCTACTATACCTTATAACTATACATAAACTTTTACTATCAGGTTTTTAAATGTACGAAAAGTGGGCATGGTTCTTTAAATTTATCAAGAGAAAGTGTTTACGTTATATCTTTATAAAAATAGAAATACCCTGTTTGAAATTAAAAAATAAAACTTTTTTTATTGTTCAATAACAAAAATTGAGTAATAGTAACAGAAATTTGATGGAAAAAAAATGCTTAACCAAACTTATACAACAATTTATTAATATAAGGTTTTTATTTAATACAATATAACTCCTCCCCTGGCTCGAACACATGTGGAGATCCTTTTGCGCATGCTTAGGATCAAGTTATTCAGCATTTATTGCGGTAATCTGGGTTTAAGGTAGGCGAGCCGACAGGCCAGTCCAACCTTGTGATGTCGTATTCTCGGAGAGAAGCATTGACTCGTTGAGCTCGATGTGCTAGCGCATTATCATCGACCAGTACTAATTGGTGCCCATGGTTTACTCCAAATGGTCTGACAATTACATCAATTGCGAATGCATTGTACCTATTTTATACGTGGTAGAGTCATGCTGCAGATATATTAGTAGTATAGTTGAAGCACGAAAGGGTCGGCTTAGACGGACCAGTGAGTTTAGAGAACCGGAGACCCTTTTTGTAGGAAACGAGGCATTCCATCTTATTCCTCACGGGTGAGAACGCATCTGCCATTTGATTCTTTGTTGAGGATAGATGTAGATGTCTATGGGTCACAGTAACCATTTACCATTAGGTGAACTGTGTGCTCGTTTATCACCCTATCCTATAAATAAAATTAAAAAATATCTTCCGTCATGGAGCTTCGATATGGGATCAATGGCGTTCTAGCTCCAATCATAATTCTACCCCAAAAGAACACCAATTTTCTGCCTGGATGAACGGTTCCAGTGGTAGTTCTTTGCCTTCCAGTCTCCAGGTCTTCTCCAGACACGGCCACGTCGGTTATCTGGATGAGTAGTGATTCGCGATTCGTCAAGGAAGATACAGTTTTGCCAAATGATTTTCTCTTCATATTCTTCATTTTCGCCAGAGACTAGCCCACTGAAATCTCCGTCGATGACGTTGCCATGAATCCAGAGGTGCTCGCCAAGACGTCAATGCTCGAAGTCCACCGCCTGGTGTAAGGAATTCCGAATGATCTCACTGCTAACTTCAAGTCCACTTCAGCCCCGTACTTTTGCTTTTAGTGTAGTGACATTGATTGTTGCGTCACAGGCTGCCAGCAATCTGATATAGCGCTTCGAAGCAGCAGTCAGAACAGTTGAGCGATCACTACGGGGTCGGTCAGCTAAATTATCCATGCCGTGGTACCTCTACAACGTGGCAACGACACAGGATTTGAATACAGCAACTCTGCGTGCTATTTCTCTCGTGGAAAATCCTTCTTCCCTCTAAGATACAATTCTTGCTTGTCAAACTTCTGATAATTCTCTTGGCATTTTTTCAATCACAACTTTCCTCGACAAAATATTTTAAGTTCGTTAAAATTGATAAAGTCAAATTTTTGAATGAGCTTACGCTTGGATTGTATTTATTTTTATTGTAAAACAATTGAATTTGTTTTAGTGTTTTATATTCTAATTCTATATTTTCAGAATCTAAAAAGAAGAAGAAGTTATAATATAGTCTACCGTAACAAAAAAGACTTCGATTTTTCAAACTGAACGCATACTTTTTTTGATGTGTGTAATCTATTTCTTTATTTTATAAGTTTCTATAACAATATTCTGTTTTTACTTAAATATAATCACATAATGATGATGATGATGAATATAATGGATGTTTTAAGCGTACACTTTGGCACGCATATGATTTAAGAAGAGTTAATTTTAAACATGTATGTACGCATTTGGTTTTTGTTGTGGTTTGAATAATTTTCTATATCGTGTACACATACAGGCCCATGAACCCTTTGTCTACAACAAACAGGTTTACCCAAGTGTAAAATCAAAGCGTTTCTCAATCTTCCCTTATTAATGACGTAGGTATACCGATACCGGCGAAATGTGCAAACATACGATCTTAAAATCCTTGAATATTATCTTTTATTTAAATTAAGTATTAATTATCTTCTCAGATTACCTCCATATCCGTCTCTTTTATTGGCATTTAGTGAAAAGAGAGAAATAGAGAGAAAGAGAGAGAGAAACTTTAAGCTTCTTATAAATTGACGTCGATTATGCATTTTGCTGACATTGATTTATCGATAAAGGTTTAAACCCGTCCTTAATTACACGACCGACTGTAACATAGCTAAGGTGATGCTCAATATAAAACTAGTTGTGCCTGCGACTTCGCATAAATTATTCGATTCCTTGGATGACTGCCTCAATGGTCTAGCGGTCATTGGTGCAAATACTGATTATGTGACCCCAGGTCAAGTCAATAAACAGTATCAAACAGAAATTCTTTGTAACAGTTTGGAGGCAGAAAGATGGCAATGTTTCGGCCCCGTGCTTCGATAAGCAGGTAAAGCCGTAGATAAAGTGCCTGATCTTTCTGCAATCGTGTTAGATGTTCGTCCCTTTGGTCCATGAGAGCGAGCGACTAGGGAGTGCACTTTTTCACTCTTCTTTGGTTCACACTCTCGTACGCTATAATCCTATACTAGGCTGATGGCCAGTCTCCGTTGAAACTGTGGTCGCCGTAATTGAAATTTAGTCAGGAAAACTTACTACTCTTGGATATACATACTATTTAAGTTTATTAAAGGTATAACTATATATATATATATACAGGCTGTCCCAGTAATGGTGGATAATCTGGTACGTACGTGTTCGGGCAGGGGGGAGGTGGCCTCGGTTCCTTAAAAAAAAAATTATAACCCGAACGGTTCGGGGTCTATGCCATGTTTTATAAAATTCTGAAAATTCGTACTTCTGCTCACATTTGTGGTTATCACGTCCGCAGTTTAATGGCTACATTGAATTTTTTTCTTTTAATGTGTTCCCTAATAATGGTGTTTCTAAATTACCCTTAAAAGTTTTCAAATACTATGGGTAGTGTTTTACAGGACTGCACTAAACATAAGTTTAAATTTTTTACTTTATTTAACTGCTAAGTTTGAGCACCTGTGGTGAAGAAAAAAACGTACAGGATCTGTGTGGCTAACCATTTAAAAAGTTTGCCTATATCATAAGGATTCTAAAACATTAGCATACTATGTACTTAATGTCATTACTTACTGAGCTATAGCCGTTAATGTGTAAAAGTAGGAATTTCATTACAAAATTACAAAATTATTGGCAGATAGTTTTTTTTTAACATTGCATGTCTTTATTAGGTAAGTACATTTGTCGCCCTTGAAAATTTTACTTTACTACCTGCTCGCCTTGTTTGAACTAATTCTAAGCTGTGTGAGCGAGACAAACGGTGCTTAGGATTAATGTGAGTAAAAATGATCGACAAATACTCCATTGTATGAATTCGTGTTTGGTTACATATTATGCTAGAGTATTAGAATCCTTATGATATAAGCAAACTTTTTAAATGGTTAGCCACACAGATCCTGTACGTGTTTTTCTTCACCACAGGTGCTCAAACTTAGCAGTTAAATAAAGTAAAAAATTTAAACTTATGTTTAGTGCAGTCCTGTAAAACACTACCCATAGTATTTGAAAACTTTTAAGGGTAATTTAGAAACACCATTATTAGGGAACACATTAAAAGAAAAAAATTCAATGTAGCTATTAAACTGCGGACGTGATAACCACAAATGTGAGCAGAAGTACGAATTTTCAGAACTTTATAAAACATGGCGTAGACCCCGAACCGTTCGGGATAGAATTTTTTTTTAGGGAACCGACGCCACCTCCCCCTGCCCGAACACGTACGTACCAGATTATCCACCATTAATGGGACAACCTGTATATATATATATATATATATATATATATATATATATATATATATATATATATATATATATATATATAAACTAAGATAATATTAGAATTATTTTAAATAACTTTTGTAAATGTCTTGTCGATATGCCTTTGCATTATAGGTCGTACAGATATGTTTTTTTTATTATAGTTCGTGTTTTTTACCTTAAATTGGTATTTGAAGATATCAAAAATAAACATAACACTATTTGCAGATATTTTTTTAGAAAATAACATAAAAATTCTACACTTTTTCATGTGCATAGATTAGAAATAATAAATATTTTTAAATTTTATCATTTTATGGTGCAGCTATGTTTTGGTTGTAGCGCGAATTGGTCACCGCGACCGGAAAGTACTACGTTTTCACAAAATATCAGCGTAAAAAGCCTTAATGGTGCTGTGTTTCGTACGATGAATGTAGAGAAGAGTAGAAACAGTTATTACTGGATACGCGGCATTCCAGCTACATTAATTAAATACGAGGCCTACTCCAGGGGTAACAACGCATTTGCATTTTGATTCCAAATCGAAGCCAAATGTAGATATGTATGAACCACAGTATCAAATTACTGTCACGTAGTCCACGTGCTTGTTCGTTCCCCTTATTTAAAAGAAATGTAAATGTCCGTACATTTGTAAGTATTACTATCGGTCCGCCCCGGCTTCGCACGGGTGATTTCTACATCTTGACATCAGCACCATCTCCTATCGGGTCCAATTCTGAATCTACAACTTTTTCGAATTGACTGAATCACACACACACACACACACACACACACACTCACACACACACACACACACTTACACGCACACGCACCGCGCGCTTACACACACGCACACGCACACATACACACACACACACACACACACACACACACACACACACACACAAAATCTCACCAAAATCGGTCCACCCGTTTAGGCGGAGTTCATTTACATACACACGGAGAGTAGAATTATATAATATAAATATAAAAATACTTAGAATATATAATATGATAAATGTGAATGTCCCGCGACCAATGCTGATTGATTATTTATGCAGGAATATCATATATCCGATTCGCCCCGGCTTCGCACTTTCTGGATATCGACAATTGTGCCATCTAACAGCTCTAATTGTGAATCCAAACCATTTAGTGAGCCATTAAAACACATACGAAAATAATATTCTGGCCAAGTTTTGTACCTATAAGAGCTACAGTTTGAAAATGTGATTTTTTTATTAAGGCCCCGCAACACCCCTTGCGGGTGGAATTTCGTAAAATCTGTTCTTAGCTGTCCTTTACTTGGCAAAAGGAATATTCCTACCAAATTTCAAGTCTCTAGGCCTTATGGTTCCAGAGATATCGTGATGAGTCGATACATAAGTGGAAATCTCTTATATGTATATTGGTCTGTCAGTATATACTTTGTTATATAACAATACGTTATCAATATTTTACAATATATTATAAAACTATAATTATTTACAAATCTGTTGATGTATTAAATTTTCTTCTAGGATAGAGAGTTGTATGAATATTTGAACGGACCTTGATTATGAGGTCCACACTACACATCTAGCTTAACGAGGGCATGCTGTAGCACATTGTGTGTTATATAATGAATAATAATGGAGGTGGTGCGATTAGAGTAGAGTATACATTCATTATAAATGCCTGCAGCCATGCCTATTTGTACCTAAATAAATTACAATTAGAAAATTCTCATCAAAAATTAATTTCCAAATAATTTGTTTTCATATATTATATTATTGAAGATTGTGATAGAAAAAGTCTTATGATTTTTCATAGGCTCACCTAATGGAAGTCAACCGTAGCACGTGAACAACTGTAGCACCAGGGGAATAAAGAAAGAAGTAGAGAAAGGCTATGCCTTTCTCTATTCCTGTATACATATATATATATATATATATATATATATATATATATATATATATATATATATATATATATATATATATATATATATATATATATATATATATGTGTCGCTATATATGTAATTACAATTAATTCTATTAATTGATCAAGCCGGCCGCGCGCATCGTTAACATTTATGTTGGAGTTATGTGGGTTGTATAATAAACAATAGGTTTAATCTTTGTGTGATTACAATAAAGTTACTTAATTATTTGATATGAGCGTTCACGATTGTGTTTGAGATCGAAGTGCCGTCGATGTAGGAATGGCCGCGGGCGCACGGCCACGGTCTATTTCACCGCCCCGCCGCTCTCCAGCAGCCCCTGCTGCACGCCGTCGTCTTCTTTATGTGTGAACAGATACTAGATTCGTATGATTGCCTTTTGTACATAAAATCAAAATAGCAAATTTATTTTATTGGGTAATTGAAACTAAATGGGATATAAATACTTAGATGATGGTTGTATCGTAAATAATTACTATGATAATCGCAACAATCAGTGTTGGTTTCCTATCTTCTGATGTAGCAATTAGAGATAGTTTCCTCCGCAACGGATGGAACTTTGGCTTTCTGTTCCTATAGACTCTCATTCTAATGAGAATATCATCTTTTTAGACAATTACAGAAAATTTCTAGCATATTCTTGGTCATAATTTGCTTATTATATAAGACTACTATATATAAGACTTAAGATAATTTATTTGAATTTCAGGAATGATTATTTTAGAAAAAAAGTTAATTAAGTATTTAAACATAAGTATCTACAAAATATTTAGTACTTAATTTATTTATAATTTGATAGTCTTTTATTTTAGTTTCTACATCCTTTTTGGTTAACTTTGAATTCACTACTTTAGAAAATACATACAGTTGTGTGTGTTGCGAAATGTACGAGTACCCACTACGAACAATGATTTTCTAACGACCGTCGTTACGGCACCAATCTCAAAGTATTATAGGTGCATCAAAATAATTTCGAAACAGGCGCCAGGTTTTGAGTGTAGTGTAAAAAAAGAGGTTCATGGTACCTTGTGAAATTCTAACTACCCAACAAATAACCGCGCTGCAAGCTCAAGTCAACTTAGACTGGACATGTAAAGACTGCTTGAAAAATCATCTACGATACAGCTGTTTTATAGTACCAGAGGAGGATTCTGAGTAGGAGGAAGAAATACCGCCCAACTACACACACCACGTAGCTGATACCCCAGGATCCTAAATTACCTTACATCACCATCATTACAGCCCTTCACAAGTCCACTGCTGAACATAGGCCTCCCCCAAGGAATGCCACAAAGCACGGTCCTGAGCCACCTGCATCCATCGACTTCCTGCATGTCTTACCAGGTCGTCACTCCATCTTGTGGGGGGACGCCCTACACTTCGCCTACCGGTACGAGGCTGCCACTCAAGAACCTTTCTTCCCCATCGGTTGTCGGTTCTTCGAGCTATATGGCCGGCCCACTGCCACTTTAGCTTACTAATCCGTTGGGCTATGTCGGTTACTCTGGTTCTACTGCGGATATCCTCATTCCTAAGTTTATCACGCAGAGAAACTCCGAGCATAGCCCTTTCCATAGCTCGCTGAGCGACCTTGAGCTTCCTCATACGGCCAGCAGTGAAGGACCACGTCTCAGTTCCGTAAGTCATCACTGGCAACACGCACTGGTTGTACAATTTTGTTTTAAGGTTTTGAGGTATTTCTGACGAGAAGATGTGTCGTAGCTTCCCGAACGCTGCCCAGCCGAGTTGAATCCGTCGATTGACCTCTCGGTCGAAGTTGGACTTACCTAGTCGGACTATTTGTTCCAGGTAAACATACTCGTCAACAACTTCGAGCTTAGTGCTCCCAACAACTACCGGCATAGGTGTGACATGGACATTAAACATAATCTTTGTTTTGTCCATGTTCATCTTAAGACCTATCCGTTGGGAGACACTATTGAGGTCATTGAGCATAGTGCTTAGCTCCTCCAGCGATTCTGCCATGAGGACTATATCGTCGGAAAATCGAAGGTGAGTGATGTACTCGCCATTGATGTTAATTCCGTATCCTTTCCAGTCCAGAAGCTTGAAAACGTCTTCCAATGCAGCGGTGAAGAGTTTCGGGGATATAACGTCACCCTGTCTTACACCTCTCTGCAATTGGATAGGTTTCGTATTCTGGTTCTGTACTCGGATAGCTATCGTAGCTCTACTGTACAAAAACTTCAGCACTTCGATATACCGACAGTCAACTTGGCACCGCTGAAGGGACTGCAGCACCGCCCAAATTTCGACGGAATCAAAGGCTTTCTCATAGTCCACATACGCCAGATATAGTGGCAAATTGTACTCTTCGGACTTCTGTACAATTTGCCGTAGGGTATGTATGTGGTCTATGGTGCTAAAGCCCTTTCGGAAACCGGCTTGTTCGGGAGGCTGGAAGTCGTCAAGTCTGCGCGCGAGACGATTCGTAATGACTCTCGAAAACAGCACGTAGACGCGGCTCAGAAGGGAAATCGGTCTGTAGTTCTTCAAGAGAGCGTTGTCACCTTTCTTGAAGGACAAGACCACCGCACTTCTGCTCCACGCCTCCGGTGTAATGCCACTATGGAGGACGGAATTAAAGAGCTTCTGAAGGACTTCAAGTACCGGTCTTCCACCCGCTTTCAAAAGCTCCGCTGTAATTCCATCCTCGCCTGGGGCCTTGCCGTTTTTAAGGTGCTGGAGAGCCATTCTAATCTCGCTCAGACTGACGTCCAGGATATCTTCGGAATAGTGTCGATTAAGACTCGCTCTTGGATCGTTACTCACACTTGCGTGTGGCTCCAACGATGACGTGTACAGCTGCCCATAAAACCTCTCAATCTCACTCAAAATCTCAGGTGCCCCGGAAACGATGCTGCCACATTCGGTCTTCAGCTTTGACAGTTGGCTCTTTCTGGCAGACAGATCTCTGGCAAAGACTTTGGAGCCTTGGTTCCGCTCGATCGCTTCTTCAATACGAGCTGTATTGAAGTTGCGTAAGTCTCGCCTCATGCATTTGGAGATCTGTCTGTTCAGTTGCCTGTATGCTGTCAAATCTGTTGAAGAATGTAGCCTCATCTCCCGTCTAACAGCCATGAGATAAGGAGTGTGATCGGAGAGTTTTTGTGTTCTTCTGCGGTGGGTCTTGCAGAACTTAGCTCCGACCGCATGGACAGTTTCCACGAGCTTGTCATTCATATCGTCCACTTCATTGCAGTCTTCTAGGCACTGAAAACGGTTTTGTAACTCGAGCTGAAAGGTTTCGGGACTTTGGATTAGAGCACGAGGGGGACGGAGCGTTGACTTCATCAGACGAGACCTCTCCAACTTAACATTTAGGTTCAGTGTGCCTCTAACCATTCGGTGATCGCTGCCGGTTTTCACCCTCGCGATCACTGAGACATCACTGAACAGTTGTCGTCTGGTCGTCATAATGAAGTCAATCTCATTTTTTGTCGAACCGTCGGGGCTCGACCAGGTCCACTTCCTGTGGGGCCGCTTCTTGAAGAAAGAGTTTATCATAAAGAGTCCCTCTTTCTCCATGAAGTCGGCCAGCTGCTGGCCCCTTGGGTTCCGTTGCCCTATTCCAAATTTCCCTACTTTCAGCTCACCGTTCTCTCTTGTGCCTAGTTTTGCATTGAAG
Source organism: Parnassius glacialis (assembly GCA_033319125.1). Taxonomy (NCBI): domain Eukaryota; kingdom Metazoa; phylum Arthropoda; class Insecta; order Lepidoptera; family Papilionidae; genus Parnassius; species Parnassius glacialis. The sequence continues at coordinate 41,867,980 of JAVANC010000004.1, forward strand.
TCTCCCATTAATACCGTATATTGGTTTTTGGAGGAATGCATGGCTCTAGAGATATCCTCATACATTTCCTCCACCTCCTCATCGGGGTGTGCCGAGGTTGGTGCGTAAACCTGTATGACCTTCAGCGAATACCGTTTGGTGATTCTGAGTATAAGGTACGCAACCCTCGTCGACACACTCCCGATCTTTACAACGTTGTTAACGAGAGACTTGTGGACGATAAATCCGACACCTCCTTGGGACAGATGGTCGCCCTCCCGGTGATAGAGCAAGTTGCCGGATTCGAGGATTACCGTGTCCTCCCCCTTTCTTCGGACTTCGGATAATCCTATAATATGCCAGCGCAACTTGTCTATCTCTTCTGCCAGCTCCACGATCTTCTCGTCAGTCCTCAGGGTGCGTGCGTTGTATGTTGCCAGGTCGAGTCGTCGTAGGTGGCAACCGAACCTCCACCGGAGATTCTTAGCACCCCCTGCCCCGCCGTTACCATGGTGGCCACCGTAGCCAGGAATAGCGGGGCCGCCGGGGACTGGGGGCCGTTTATTATTGTCATTGCTCATGGGGACCCCCCCATGAGCAATGTACCCATATTGCCATAGTTGCCACGCTTGGCGAGCGGGTTGGCAACCGCAGTTTTTTTTATTGTATTTATGCCGTTACCAGGAAGCTGCTGCTGCCTTTCTCCTGCCTGTTTCCCTTTGTCGCCTTTTACGACACCCACGGGTGGATATGGGGTAGTGGATATTCTTGACCGCCACTCAGGGGCGTAGCTACCGCCGTATCAGCCGTATCAATGATACGGGGCCCCCGGGCTACAGGGGCCCCCAACGTGTGTAAGCAAAAACTCCAAGGACTTCTAATGGGACAGGAAAGGCTATCACTATTCTCTAAAGAAGTAAAGAATTTAGTAAAACTGAAATCGTCTTCAGCTATGTTCGCCGAACAAAAGGCACGAAAATTAAATTGTTTGGCTAGCTTAGTTCCTAGGAGTATTTATTGTAAGTAATAACTCATAAGCCCGTGTAGTGGCGGGTAAGAATACTCACAACCCCATATCTTCCCGTGGGTGTCGTAAAAGGCGACAGACGGAAACTGAGGCAGAGGATGGGCAGCAGCATCTTTCTGATAACAGCAAAACAACAATAAAAAAACTGCGCTTGCCAACCCGCTCGCCAAGCGTGGCAACTATGGCAATATACCCCCATGAAAGTAACGAAGAGATGGCCCCCAGTCCCCGGCAGCCCCGCTATTCCTGGCTAAGGTGGCGACCATGGTAACAGCGAGGCAGGGGGTGCTAAGAGTCTCCGGTGGAGGTTCTGTTGCCACCTACGACGACTCGACATGGCAACTTATAACGCACGCACCCTGAGGACTGACGAGAAGGTCCTGGAGCTAGAAGAAGAGATAGACAAGTTGCACTGGAATGTCATAGGATTATCCGAAGTCTGAAGAGAGGGGGAGGTCACGGTAATCCTCGAATCCGGCAATTTGTTCTATCACCAGGAGGGCGACCATCTGTCCCAAGGAGGTGTCGGATTTATCGTCCACAAGTCTCTCGTTAACAACGTTGTAAAGATTGGGAGTGTGTCGACGAGGGTTGCGGACCTTATACTCAGAATCACCGAACGGTAATCGCTGAAGGTTATACAGGTTTACGCATCAACCTCGGTACACGCCGATGAGGAGGTGGAAGAAATGTATGAGGATATCTCTAGAACAATGCATTCCTCCAAAACCCACTATACGGTGTTAATGGGAGACTTCAACGCAAAACTAGGCACAAGAGAGAACGGTGAGCTGAAAGTAGGGAAATTCGGAATAGGGCAACGGAACCCAAAGGGCCAGCAGCTGGCGAACTTCATGGAGAAAGAAGGACTCTTTATGATGAACTCTTTCTTCCAGAAGCGGCCCCACAGGAAGTGGACCTGGTCGAGCCACGACGGTTCGACAAAAAATGAGATTAACTTTATTATGACGACCAGACGACAACTATTCAGTGATGTCTCAGTGATCGCGAGGGTGAAAACCGGCAGCGATCACCGAATGGTGAGAGGCACACTGAACCTAAACGTTAAGTTGGAGAAGTCACGTCTAATGAAGTCAACGCTCCGTCCTTCTCGTGCTCTAATCCAAAGTCCAGAAACCTTTCAGCTCGAGCTACGAAACCGTTTTCAGTGCCTAGAAGATTGCAATACAATGGACGATATGAATGACAAGCTCGTGGAAACTGTCCATGCGGTCTGAGCTAAGTTTTGCAAGACCCGCCGCAGAAGAAACAAAAAGTCTCCGATCACACTCTAATCTCAATGGCTTTTAGACGGGGTATATAGCTGCAGTCTTCAGTAGATTTGACAGCGTACAGGCAACTGAACATACAGATCTCCAAATGCATGCGGCGGGACTTGTGCAACTTTAATTCTGCTCGTATTAAAGAAAAGATCGAGCAGAACCAGGGCTCCCAAGTCTTTGCAAGAGATCTGTCTGCCAGAAAGAGCCAACTGTCGAAGCTGAAGACCGAGTATGGCAGCGTCGTTTCCGGGACACCTGAGGTTTTGAGTGAGATTGAGAGGTTCTATTGGCAGCTGTACACATCATCGTTGGAGCCACACGTAAGTGTGAGTAACGATCCAAGAGCGAGTCTTATCCGACACTATTCCGATGATATCTCGGACGTCAGTCTGAGCGAGATTAGAATGGCTCTCCAGCATCTTAAAAACGGCAAGATCCCAGGCTGGATGGAATTACAGTGGAGCTTCTGAAAGCGGGTGGAAAACCGATACTTGATGTCCTTCAGAAGCTCTTTAATTCCGTCCTCCATGGTGGCACTACTCCGGAAAGGTGACAACGCTCTCTTGAAGAACTACAGACCGAGTTCCCTTTTGAGCCGCGTCTACATGCTGTTTTCGAGAGTCATTACTCCCGAACAAGCCGGTTTCCAAAAAGGCTTTAGCACCATATACCACATACATACCCTTCGGCAAATTGTACAGAAGTCCGAGGAGTACAATTTACCACTATTTCTGGCGTATGTGGACTATGAGAAAGCCCAAAGACTTTCAATCAAAATTACGTCGAAATTCGGGCGGTGCTGCAGTCCCTTCAGCGATGCCAAGTTGACTGTCGGTATATCGAAGTGCTGAAGTGCTTGTACAGTAGGGCTACGATGGCTATCCGAGTACAGAACCAGAGTACGAAACCTATCCAATTGCAGAGAGGTGCAAGACAGGGTGACGTTATATCCCCGATACTCTTCACCGCTGCATTGGAAGACGTTTTCAAGCTTCTGGACTGGTAAGGATACGGTGTTAACATCAATGGCGAGTACATCACTCACCTTCGATTTGCCGACGATATAGTCCTTATGGCAGAATCGCTGGAGGACCTAAGCACTATGCTTAATGACCTCAATAGTTTTTCCCAACGGATAGGTCTTAAGATGAACATGGACAAAACAAAGATCATGTTTAATGTCCATGTCACACCTATGTCGGTAGTTGTTGGTAGCTCTAAGCTCGAAGTTGTTGACGTTTATGTTTACCTGGGACAAATAATCCGACTAAGTAAGTCCAACTTCGACCGAGAGGTCAATCGAGGGATTCGACTCGACTGGGTAGCGTTCGGGAAATAACGGCACATCTTCTAGTCAGGTATACCTCAAAACTTGAAAACGAAATTGTGCAACCAGTGCGTGTTGCCAGTGATGACATACGGAACTGAGACGTGGTCCTTCACTGCTGGCCGGATGAGGAAGCTCAAGGTTGCTCAGCGAGCTATGGAGAGGGCTATGCTCGGAGTTTCTCTGCGTGATAAACTTAGAAATGAGGATATGCGCAGTAGAACCAGAGTCACCGACATGGCCCAACGAATTAGTAAGCTGAAGTGGCCATGGGCCGGACATATAGCTCGAAGAACCGGCAACCGATAGGGAAAAAGGTTCTCGAGTGGCGGCCTCGTACCGGCGGATGAAGTGTAGGGCGTCCCCCCACTATATGGAGTGACGACCTGGTAAGACATGCAGGAAGTCGATGGATGCAGGTGGTTCAGGACCGTGCTTTGTGGCATTCCTTGGGTGAGGCCTATGCTCTTTAATGGACTTATGAAGGGCTGTTATGATGATGATGATGATGATGAACTAGTGGAATTAGTACTTTTGCCGTTGTCGTGATAATTGACGATAATTTATGTGTACATAGAGAACTGAAGACCATTTTTATGTATATGTTTTTTATTCCTTTATTCGTTTTTTCATTCCTTGGACTTATGAAGGGCTGTAACGATGATGATGAATAACTTAAAATCAATATATAATAATTTGAATTCAATGCAAGCGTTTTTGTTCCTTTTATGAAATCTTTACTCTTCATTGGGGCCCCCCAACAAATTTTGATACAGGGCCCCTCGAAGGCACGCTACGCCACTGCCGCCACTACACGGCAATTACCTTACATACTATTGTAAATATACATACATATATTAAAAAAACTACTGAAGGATATTTGAAAAGAGGTGTGACAAAATAGTTGTAAAAACGCTGGAGCCTTTGACTGACAAAATGGACGAAATATGTGAGAATATAAGAACGAAGTATTTCGCCAAAGAATAATTAAAATAGAAAGAAAATACTTACCAACGCTAACAAAAATATGGCAACAAGACTGTGTGCAGTTGAACAGCAAATCCATGAACTTCAGCAAGGCCAGCTTAAAAACTATATGGAAGTTTCCGAATTACCAACCCTAGAAAATGAAGATCCTATACTAGTTGTGAGAGGCGCGCAAACTGGCTTTATCGCTAGATCTCACTCATTTGGTTCAAGTAGCGACGCGGGTACAAGATGTAGCCGGACATACACCCGATTGCTTGGACCTTCTGGTGACAACAGACCCAGACAAGCACTTGATATCTGTCCGGTGAAATCCGTATCGATCATTTATGCTCCGGTTGACTATCCAGCAGACACGCGGTGAGTATGGCGATACGAGTCAGCAGAATGAGATGAGATGCGGCACTTTTTTGCATCCTGTCCGTGGCGGCAAGTGTGCTTCTCTTCGGATGAACCCTCTTCCGATGTGGTTGTGGATGTCATACGGCATCTGACATCCAGCTAGATCACAAGGCTCTGCCCTGGTTTAAGGCAGACTGTGCTCGTGCTCCCCCCCACTAGATGGAATCCCCCCACTAGATGGAGTGACGACCTGGTAAGATATGCAGGAAATCGATGGATGCAGGTGGCTTAGGACCGTGCTTTGTGGCATTCCTTGGGGGAGGCCTATGTTCAGCAGTGGACTTATGAAAGGCTGTAATGATGTGCTCGTGCTGAGGCAGAGAGTCTACCTACCGGGCCTGGCTTCTAGCTCGTGATCGCAAAGTTAGGGCTCGGAGAGTTTTTTTTATAGGATAAGGGTAACAGACGAACACACAGTCCACCTGATGGTAAGTGGTTGCTGTGGCCCATAGACATCTACATCTATCCGCGATTACGAATCAAAATGCAGATGCATTATCACCCGTGAAGACTAACATGGAAAGCCTCGTTTCCAGTAAAAAGGGTCGTATTCTTCAGCTCTATTTTCAGCTGCTATTTTACACTGGTATTCTGTGAGAGCATGGTCCTTCCCCGGTCAAAGCGACCCATGCATACTCCAACTATACCAGAAATATAGCTTTTAATTATGCTGCCAAGTCCCGCAAACGGGTTCTCCGCAGGGCACGACCATGTCAGTGGTATAGGGGCTAGACTTGCTTACTACCCTCCAGGTAGTAAGCAATTTTGTTCCCTGTCGAAGGCTGTAGAATCCAACAGCCGCAGTCCCTCATTGCCTCCCACGCAGAAACCTGGTACGGAACACTGGCTCACTATGCGACTAAGAAAGCAAATTTATTTGCGTCTCTGTTTGCGAGCAATTCTCGTCTAGATGCTGGATATAAACAACCGCCAACCCTACCCCACTGTGATTCTTCCATGTCGAAGGTCACAATCCATATGAAAGAGGTACGTAGAACTTTGCAAAATTCAGACATGAACAAGGCCTGTGAACCAAATGGTATTCCTGCAAGGGTATTAAAGCATTGGTATTGTGCGCCTGAGTTGTCTCCTGTTCTGACGCGCCTGTACCGCCTCTCTCTTAAAACTCGAATGGTGCTCTAATCTTAGAAGCCAGTACCAGTATCCAAAAAGGGTAGTTTTGCTGATCCCTGTAATTATCGACCAATTGCCATCACCTCCGTACTCTAGAAAGTTATGGAAATGATATTGAACAGTAAGCTACTCACATACCTTGAACCAAATGACCTCCTCAGTGACCAACAATATGGCTTCCACCGCAGATGGTCCATTGGGGATCTTCTTGTGAATGTTACGCAATTCTAAGGCAAGGCTATCGAGAAAAACGGTGAAGCTTTAGCGGTTTCACTCAATATCTCGAAGGCTTTTGACAGGGTTAGGCACGCAAGTCTGCTGAGTAAGCCTGCTGAGAATTTTGCAACTGGATATGACTTCTGAATGAATGGTCAATCAGGGTAGTCAAAGATGGATGCTCTTCTGACCTGATGCATATTAATGCCTGAGTTCCTCAGAGGCCTGTTCTCTCTGTGACTCTTTTCTTGCTGTACGTCAATGACCTACTTCTATCAGGTATTGTTGGGTATGCAGATGACAGCACAGTCACAGAGAGATTCATGTCCAGTGTAAAAGACGGTGGGACAGTAAAACGTGCACTAAGAGAAGCCATAGTAGAGCGGAAAAATGCGACCTTAAATCTCGTCTCCCAATGGGGTGATGACAACCGGGTCACTTTCAACGCCACCAAAATGCATATAACTTTAACCTATTTAAGGTGCGTGTTAACAGGCTTCTCCTAGGTAAACTCGCTCCATCGTAGACCTCATCTTTGCCTTCGTGCCACATGGATGTCAAGAGTGAGCCTAGCTTAATAATAAAAAAGAGAAATCTAGAAAACAATTTAAATATAGAAGACCCAGTAGTGATAACTGCCAAACGTGTAGGAAACTACGGAGAAAATTCAGGATATATTCTAGTGGAGATCAAGTAGGCAAAGCGTTGCTGTCGGAAGGAAAATATATGTACTTGAATCATTATTATGTATTAAGTCGTTGTTGTGGAAAGCAAAAGAGTACTTATCAGATACCTTTAAATATGTATAGTTCAGGGATGAAAAAAAAACGCGCAAATAAGATAAAAGCAGGTTCTTCATTCTGAGGAAAGAAGCGGATATTGGGACTCTACTCTGCTAAACTCAACGATACTCTCCTAACGGGTTTGACTACTGATATTTATAACAGTAAACAAATAAGCAGCATTAAGGAAATTAGGGACTGTTTATACATCAAAACCATCCTATCATTATCATTAGGTAAACACCTAAAACATCAAAAATTTCTTACTTTCATTTAGACATTAGATCTCTGATTAAAAACTATTCATGTCTTTTACAGTGTATTGTGTCTTACAAGAATCTAATCGATATTATTATTATTACAGAAGCTTATATATCTAATAAACTGAGTTCACTGTATAATATTGACGGCTATACAATGCACTCAGAGTTAAGAATATTATATACATTATACTATACTAGGAAACCTGAATTAAGTCTTTCTTAATAAATAATTTAAAAAAAACTCAAATGATATTAAATCTTAGTAGCATTTAAAAAGTATTTAAAAAAAATATTGCTATAGTAATCAAGCTGTATATGTATATGAAGGCACACGCACACTAAATACCTTATTATCTTAAGCCGGCGAAATATGTTGACCCAGCGAAAGCAAGTACCAACATATGGACGGAACATTTGCCTAGCCTCAACATTGCTCGAAGTCTTAAGGTGGCTACTGATCTGCCTGCCGCAGGGGCAATCTAGGGTGTAGAAGTGGGGATGACCCTTAATTGCCTCCTTAATTGTGATGTGTGTAGGCAAGCAGGGGCAATTTTTTAAGTCGGCTCTGCGACGTTCGATATTGCTCCGATCGCTGTGCTTCCTAGATTGCCCCTGCGGCAGGCAGGTCAGTAGCCAGCTTTAGCCTAGCTGGCCGAGTATAGGCGAGATCCAATGCTACTTCCAATGCTTGCTACGACTCGTCTTATTTCGGAACAGTGTCGGTTTATCTGCACAAATCAAAGTTGCTCACCTGTTCTCGGCAATTCGTGTCCACTTGTTAGTTTGCCATGTCAGTATGTTCACTTATTCAAATTTGGCCAATATTTAAACTGTAGCATTCGCCTCGTATCAATTTGCCTACGTCCGCGTTGGCTGAAACTTGGCCAACATGTCTTGCCAGCTTTAGGAATAGTATATATATATATATATATATATATATATATATATATATATATATATATATATAATAGTATACAAAGTCATGTCGCTAATACAATGAATAGTTTATTAGTTGTTAATTTTACCAATTTTACGATGGTAGTTTAGACGTATAGACGTTTGCCAGCACCAACACAAACCGCTTTGCGGTTTAATGGTGCTATAATATAGTAACTATGCACTGGTGTTGTAATATGTTTTATGTATCATTAGAAAAAATGAAACTAACGTACATAACTTAAATGTCTACCTTATATTAAATTACATTCATTAGGCTACACTAAGTGCAAAAAAAGAATGATATACAACGCAGCAACTTACATTTACGCCGTTTTGTCCGTAATATATGACCTCATCCTAAAATTTGGCGCAAAATGAAACTGAGACCGGTAATAAAATATTTTTCTCTTGCTTGTGCGCTTACAATAGTGAACTAAAATTTGGCAGTACAACTGAACAAAAGCGAAAATAAATAAAAACTGGTTTTGTTCTCTGCGGAGACATTATTGTGTACAATACAGCTATACACATGTTTCGTATTTATTTATCTTGCTATTTATGGCTGGTCTATGAAAATAGTTATCGGAAACGTATTGTCATATCGTGTTTATTGTAGTAAATCTAAAACATTCACATTAAAAAGAAATAGCATATTATATAAAAGTGGTGAATTACTTGTTGCTTTGCGATTTTCAGTGTAGCGTATTGAAAATTATAATTATTTATTAACGTGCTCTGCGGAGACTTTATTGTGTACAATACAGCTATACACATGTTTCATATTTATTTATCTTGCAACTCGTATATGGCTGGTCTATGAAAATAGTTATCGGAAACACATTGTTATATCGTGTTTATAATAGTAAATCTAAAATATTCACATTAATAAATAAATAGCATATAAAAGTGGCGAATTAATTGTTGCTTTGCGATTTTCAGTGTAGCGTTTTGAAATTTATATTTATTTACGTGTAGCTTGTTAATAAAATCTTATTTTTTTGGATAATAAGAGTGACAAACGAGCACTCTATTTACGTCATTGTAAGTAGATAATATCGTCCATATTTATCAACATTTATCCTCAATTAAGAATCAAAACATAAATCAGTAATACAACAAATCGTGTAGTGGCAATGTAAGAATATCCACTACCCCATATATAATACGGGGTACTGGGTATTCTTACAATGATAATTCAGTGGGTGTCGCAAGAGGCGACAGAGGGAAGCAAAGCAGGAGATGGGCAGCAGCATCTTCTTAACAAACGATTAAAAATAAAAAAACCGCGGTTGCCAGCCCGCTTGCTAAGCGTGGTAACTAGGCAAAATATGATGCAATCTATGGTACGTTCAGCAGTGAACTTTCATAGCTTGTGATGGTAACGGTAATAACATGTAAGCCTGTGAGTGCTAAGATAAAATGTCTCGATACCAGTAAATAGGGTATCCGGTTCTCTACATTGACCATACAAATCACAGCAAAATTATGCTCTTATTTTACGTTGGTATTCTGCCAGAGCGTGTTGCAGCTGCAGTGTGGCTCTGAATGAAGAACAAGCTATACTTCACAATAAATGCTCTTTGCCCTCACATTCTCCTACAGATAACATTGTTCATAGTAACTGAACCCGTTAACAGAAGTCAACTTTGACAACTTTAGTTCACTCTATATGTATAATATATTTTTTTCAACCATATCTTTTAATGTCAAATATTATAGAACACTCCAATTTTTAAATAAAATTCTAAATTGTTGTGTCCTTTCAGGTAGGTGAGTTTTATTTCTTAATTGCATTAAGTGTCTTGATGGAGGATATGAGAAATGATTTTTTTTTATTACACGTTAAAATATTTTTCAAATAACTTGACCACAGCACCATCTTACGGGTTCAGATCTTCCGATTAAATTTTTGGCACTAAATGGTACACTGTTACGGTACTGCACTGTTACAGCTATTACGGTGCATACGGAATACACTTTCATCCATATATATACAATTTGGCCAAAACTTGACTACAGCACCATTCATCAGATCCTATCATAGCTATAGACACTTGCCCAGACAAAACTAATCTATGGTGAATCATCATTATCATCATTACAGCCCTTCACAAGTCCACTGCTGAACATAGGCCTCCCCCAAAGAATGCCACAAAGCACGGTCCTGAGCCACCTGCATCCATCGACTTCATGCATGTCTCACTAGGTCGTCACTCCATCTAGTGGGGAGTCGTCCTACACATCGCCTGACGATACGAGGCTGCCACTAGAGCACGTTTCTTCCTCATCGGTTGTTGGTTCTTCGAGCTATCTGGCCGGCCCACTGCCACTTCAGCTTACTAATACGTTGGGCTACGTCGGTCACTCTGGTTCTACTGCGAATATCCTCATTTCTAAGTTTATCACGCAGAGACACTCCGAGCATAGCCCTCTCCATAGCTCGCTGAGCGACCTTGAGCTTCCTCATACGGCCAGCAGTGAAGGACCACGTCTCAGATCCATAAGTCATCACTGGCAACACGCACTGGTTGTACATTTTCGTTTTCAGGTTTTGAGGTATGTCTATAGATAAGATATGTCGTAGTTTCCCGAACGCTGCCCAGCCGAGTTGAATCCATCGATTGACCTCTCCGTCGAAGTTGGATTTACCTAGTCGGACTATTTGTCCCTGATAAACATACTCATCAACAACTTCGAGCTTAGTGCTCCCAACAACTACCGGCATAGGTGTGACATGTACACTGAACATGATCTTTCTTTTGTCTATGTTCATCTTAAGACCTATCCGTTGGGAAACACTATTTAGGTCATAGTGCTAGTTTAGTGGTCATAGGGCATAGTGCTTAGGTCCTCCAGCGATTCTGCGATAAGGACTATATCGTCAGCAAATCGAAGGTGAGTTATGTAATCGCCATTGATGTTAATACCGTACCCTTTCCGGTCCAGTAGCTTGAAAACGTCTTCCAATGCAGCGGTGAAGAGTTTCGGGGATATAACGTCACCCTGTCTTACAACTCTCTGCAATTGGATAGGTTTCGAACTCAGGTTCTGTACTCGGATAGCCATCGTAGCCCTACTGTACAAGCACTTCAACACTTCGATATACCGACAGTCAACTTGGCACCGCTGAAGGGACTGCAGCACCGCCTAAATTTCGACGGAATCATATGCTTTCTCATAGTCCACATACACCAGACATAGTGGCAAATTGTACTCCTCGGACTTCTGTACAATCTGCCGCAGGGTATGTATGTGGTCTATGGAACTAAAACCTTTTCGGAAACCGCCTTGTTCGGGAGGCTGGAAGTCGTCAAGTTTGCGTGCTAGACGATTCCTAATGACTTTCGAAAACAGCACGTAGACACGGCTCAGAAGAGAAATCGGTCTGTAGTTCTTCAACAGAGCGTTGTCGCCTTTCTTGAAGAACAAGACCACCGCACTTCTGCTCCACGTCTCCGACGTAGTGCCACTATGGAGGACGAAATTAAAGAGCTTCTGAAGGACTTCAAGTACCGGTTTTCCACCCGCTTTCAGAAGTTCCGCTGTAATTCCATCCTTGCCCGGGGACTTGCCGTTTTTAAGGTGCTGGAAAGCCATTATAATCTCACTCAAACTGACGTCCGGGATATCTTCGGAATAGTGTCGCATAAGACTCGCTCTTGGATCGCTACTAACACTTGCGTGTAGTTCCAACGATGACGTGTACAGCTGCCCATAGAACCTCTCAATCTCACTTAAAATCTCAGGTATCCGATGAAACGATGCTGCCACACTCGATCTTCAGCTTTGACAGTTGGCTCTTTCTGGCAAACAGATCTCTGGCAAAGATTTTGAAGCCTTGGTTCCGCTTGATCGATTATACAATACAAGCTGTATTGAAGTTGCGCAAGTCCCGCCGCATGCATTTGGAGATCTGTCTGTTCAGTTACTTGTATACTGTCAAATCTTTTGAAGAATGTAATGGTGAATATATGACTTCAATCAGTTAAGTCGTTCAGAAGGTACACGAGCCACAAACCTACCAACGATTATACTTATACTAATACAAGCGATTTTCCCCGGCTTCACAGAGGTGATTTCTGGATCGCGAGAACAACGCCACCTTCGGGGTCTAAGTGTGAATCTAAATAATTCAGTGATCTATTCAAACATACATAAAAAAATCATTAACTTTGATCCAGTCGTTTAGGAGTTCAGTGACAAACACGCGTATGTATAAAGATGAAACTCAATACTTTAAATAGTTTTTCATTGATGATTTTCTATTTTTCCACTCTTAAATTGTAAATTCTAAATCGGCTTATAAAGCACAGATGACATACAATCTTGTACGATGGAAGGTGATGGAGTGATTAGAGTGAGACCAAAACTGAAATGCACCGGTGCATTTCAGTTTTGGTCTCAAATTTTAAAGTCTTTGGTGAAATGTGCATGTGTGTGAGACGAATAGTGCTGTGCCATGCATGTACTTCAATTATCGATACAGAGCGCTGTGTCCGTGTCATAAAATTATTATTTTTTATGTTTGCGGGCATAAAAATAAAACTACAAACAAAAAGTTTGTGGTTTTTAATTTCCACCAAAAAGAATTAATTTATTGTAAAAATGTCGTAAGCTCTCCTAAGAGGTATTTTGCAGTTTTGCTTCATACTTCAATCTAATAATCAAATAAATTTCGATTATTAATTTATTAGTTAAGTGTTTGTGGTTTAATATTGCTGGCGAATCCATACATATGTATGTCAAGTATGTTTAAATTTCTTTATGCAGGACACAAGACATTTGTTTACTAATGTTCGAAACATATTTTTGTTTACAATTTTTCCTTCTATGTTTTCTGTTCGTCTTCGTTCTGAACAAGTTTTCCTATCTCATAAACGTCTTAAGAGGAATTAACAGAAATAAACAGAAGTGCTTCCACTGCCGCGTTCCGGCCTGTTGTGTACAGAGAGACTGTAAAATTATAAGCTGTAAGGCATTGCATCTTAGTCCTCAGGGGAAAAAGCACAATTGTAGCTTTCTTTATTTGAAGCTGGCTGTAGGTGACCATGTACTGTAGTAGCCGTTTATCACCAAGTGAACCTCTAAGTTCCTATGTTACTTTCGTTTTATAAAATAATATACATAATAAGGATGACGACAACAAGTTGTACACATTTGAACATGAGCAAACGAAATGAACATATGTCATCATTATCATCATCATTACAGCCCTTCAAGAGTTCACTGCTGAATATAGGCATCCCCCAAAGAATGTCACAGCACGGTCCCGAGCCACCTGCATCCATTGACTTCCTGCATATCTTACCAGGTCGTCGCTCTATCTAGTGGGGGGACGTCCTACACCTAGTCCGCCGGTACGAGGCCGCCACTCGAGAACCTTTTTCCCCATTGGCTGTCGGTTCATCGAGCTATATGGCCGGCCCATTGTCACTTCAGCTTACTAATCCGTTGGGTTATGTCGGTCACTCGGGTTCTACTGCCAATATCCTCATTTCTTAGTTTATCACGCAGAGTTACTCCGAGCATAGCCCTCTCCATAGCTCGCTGAGCGACCTTGAGCTTCCTCAGCCAGCCAGCAGTAAAGGACCACGTTTCAGTTCCATAGGTCATCACTTGCAACACGCACTGGTTGTACAGTCTCGTTTTCATGTTTTGAGATATACCTGACGAGAAGATGTGTCGTGATTTCTCGAACGCTGCCCCACCGAGTTGAATTCGTCGAAAGATCTATCGGTCGAAGTTGGACTTACCTAGTCGGACTGTTTGTCCCAGGTAAACATACTTGTCAACAACTTCGAGCTTAGTGTTCCCAACAACTACCGGTGTAGGTGTGACATGGACGTTAAACACGATTTTTGTTTTGTCCATGTTCATCTTAAGATCTATCTTTTGGGAGACACTATTGAGGTCATTAAGCATAGTGCTTAGGTCCTCCAGCGATTCTGCCATAAGGACTGTATCGTCGGCAAATCGAAGGTGAGTGATGTACTTGCCATTGATGTTAATACCGTATACTTTCCAGTCCAGAAGCTTGAAAACGTCTTCCAATGCAGCGGTGAAGAGTTTCGGGGATATAACGTCACCCTATCTTACACCTCTCTGCAATTGGTTAGGTTTCGTATTCTGGTTCAGCACCTCGATATACCGACAGTCAACTTGAAACCGCTGAAAGGACTGCAGCACCGCCCGAATTTGGATGGAATCAAAGCTTTCTCATAGTCCACATACGCAAGACATATTGGCAAATTGTACTCCTCGGACTTCGGTATAATTTGCCGAAGGATATGTATGTGGTCTATGGTGCTAAAGCCTTTTCGGAAACCGGCTTGTTCGTGAGGCTGGAAGTCGTCAATTTTGCGTGCGAGACGATTCATAATGACTCTCGAAAACAGCACGTAGACGCGGCTCAGAAGGGAAATCAGTCTGTAGTTCTTCAAGAGAGCGTTTTCGCCGTTCTTAAAGAACAAGACTACCCAACTTCTGCTCCATGCCTCCGGAGTAGTAACACCATGGAAGAAGGAACTAAAGAGCTTCTGAAGGACTTCAAGTACTGCTTTTCCACCCGCTTTCAGAAGCTTCGCTGTAATTCCATACTCGCCCGGGGACATGCCGTTTTTAAGGTGCTGGAGAGCCATTCTAATCTCGCTCAGACTGACGTCTGGGATATCGTCGGATTAGTGTCGCATAAGACTTACTCTTGGATCGCTACTAACATTTGCGTGTAGCTCCAACGATGACGTGTACAGCTGCCCATAGAACCTCTCAATCTCACTCAACATCTCAGGTGTCCGGGAAACGATGCTGCCACACTCGGTCTTCAGGCTCTTACTGGCAGACAGATCTCTGGCAATCACTTTAGAGCCTTGGTTTCGCTCCATCGCTTCTTCAATATGAGCAGTATTAAAGTTGCGTAAGTCCCATTGCATACATTTGGAGATTTGTCTGTTCAGTTGCCTGTATGCTGTCAAATCTACTGAAGTCTGCAGCTTCATTTCCCGTCTAACGGCCATGAGATTAAGAGTGTGATCGGAGAGTTATTGTGGTCTTCTGCGGCGGGTCTTACAAAACTTATCTCCGGCCGCATGGACAGTTTCCACGAGTATGACATACATATCGTCCACTGCATTGCAATCTTCTAGGTACTGAAAACGGGTTTGTAGCTCGAGCTGAAAAGTTTCGGGACTTTGAATTAGAGCACGAGGGGGACGGAGCGTTGACTTCATCAGACGTGACCTCTCCAACTTAACGGTTAGGTTCGGTGTGCCTCTCACCATTCGGTGATCGCTGCTGGTTTTCATCCTCGCGATCACTGAGACATCACTGAACAGTTGTGGTCTGGTCGTTATAATGAAGTCAATCTCATTTTTTGTCGAACCTTCTGGGCTCGACCAGGTCCACTTCCTGTAGGCCAATTCTGGTAGAAAGTGTACCGTTTGGAGATTCTGAGTATAATGTCCCACGTCGACACACTCCTAATCTGTACAAACTGGCCGCCGGGGACAGGGGCCGTCTTTTTGTAACTTTTATTATGGGGGGTCATAATATAATAATATACCCCATATTGCCATAGTTGCCACGCTTGGCGGGCAGGTTGGCAACCGCAGTTTTTTATTGTTGTTTTGCTGTTATTAGAAAGATGCTACTGCCCATCTTTTTCCTCAGATTCCCTCTGTCGCCTCTTACGACACCCACGGGAAGATATGAGTTATTGAGTATTCTTACCCGCCACTACAAGGGATGAACATATGTATAGTACAAAATATATTAAGGCTATGCATGGGCATAAATAATGTGGGTATTGAATCAGAACGCAGCTTTACTCTTTATGCACTTTATGAAAAAAAATATTTTTGTTCAAAATGCTTCCTACACTAGTGGAATATTTTTTTCGGAAACCAGTCTTCTATATTTATCATTTATAACCATTTTTGTTTAACCTCAATATTATATATATTATATCTCATTAAAGTATTTACTATAATACCATTTGGCTCCGAAACCCTCAATAATAAAAATAGAAACTTAAAAAAATTACGAATTTACAAGAGGCTGCATCGAAAGATATGCCTTTGCCTCTTATAAACATAATATTATCAATAAGATGATACTGATAAATAGTCTCTGTAGTATTACTGATAGTAGTGACAATTGATCAGAAATAGCGGGAATTCACGTATTTCTTATTATTTTTAATATAATTCTTATGCATTTAGAGCATTATAGTAATAAAATGCGATATTTTCCCCCTTTTATTCATTTGCGTATGAAACATTTGTACCAGTTCTAAAATGCATTTAGAGTGCTAAATACTTTAATTGCACTTATGTATGGAATGTATAATTTTGTGGATTTTCCGTTCTCGATGAACTGTATTCAGCTACTGCACACGTCACCATATTTAACTACAACTTTTAAACACTTGTTAATACTTCAAAATCAAAAGATAACGCGAAAATAATCGGGATTTGTTTCGTTAACGATTGACGTCAGCTCGATATAGGCCTGTAGCGTGTACGTGTATGGTCTAGTCATTCTATCTCGTTCTAACGTAAGCATATGGTATGCTTTTTTTTTTTATATTGCCAATCTAACGTAAGTATATACTAAATCTATGGAATATCTAACGTCAGTGTTCTATTATTTATTCTGTGGTAAACCTCAGAATAAAATAAAACTACAATACAAATTATACTTAATTGAGCCGAATGTCAATAGTCTGTGTGAAATAGTCTGTGACAGATATATATAACGAGACAGAACAAAGATACGAAGAGTAACTCTATAATCCCTTGGATGTATCCAAGACCTGTGACCTCTATATAGCCGCAGCTCACTAACACACATCCATGGGCTCGACAAGCCCACTCAGAGTAGCCACCTTGGGCCAGCCCTTCACTTCGGGCCAGCCATGTGAGTCACCCTACGTTTACCACGGCTTGCCAAGCTACGGCTACTAACCCCTTACCTCCCCCCGCCACATCAAGGCGGGAATCCGTTCAGGGCGGAGTTATTTCTCACCTAAACTCACGCAAACTCACTAAGAACATTAACAATTTTGCAGTTCAAATATAAATTTATCCCCTTGATATAATAAATTGGCCATAATAATTATACAGATTTAACAAACTAACTTCTTGTAAACACAAAATCATCATCAGGCGACCTTTCTACATTTGGCTATATCTAGGAGAGATTCAAAGTGGTGCGTTTCTCATGTCCAATAAAACAGTCGTCTGGAAGTGTTTAGAATAAAGATAATTTTTTTTATATGATAAAGGTGACAAACGAGCACACAGTCCACCTGATGGTAAGTGGTTGCTGCGGCCCATAGGCTTCTACATCTATCCTCTATTACAAATCAAAATGTAGATGCGTTGTCACCCGTAAGGACTAAGATGGAATGCCTCATTTCCAGTAAAAAGGGCCTCCGGCCACCTGCACTCACCAAGCGAAACGCAGAGGTAAACCTCTACTTCACGCTGGTTTTCTGTGAGGTCATGGTACCACCCCGGTTCGAGCCGGCCCATCCGTGTGACAGTAAAAGATGCCACGTGGGTCTACCACTGTTAAAAATTATTTTGTTTCGTACGCCAACTCACAATTTTTGTGCTTTTTAGCCATAACTTTAATCTAGGTTCTAGTTCTATGTTGGTTGTGAAATGATATGGGAAGAAAAGAACATCGATAAGTATTATAGACAAGGAACTCAACAACCCTATTGAATTTTATTGTTTATCAAAAATCAGTAATATAAAGACAAACGTGTTGGTAATTACGATATTAAGATTAGTAACAAATTTTTAAGTACCTATATTATCAAATAGATTTAATTTGCTTAATAATAGCTACAAATTCACTTAATTGTGAAATGTTGTCCCACTTTCCTTTTGGCGTTTTTGTTTTGGAGTTTTACATATTACGCACGCTCTCATTACTACTAAAAATAATTCTTATTATGTGACTAAAGTCAAACAAAATGAAACCACATATAATACTTTCATTTTTTAGTTTAAAAATTCAAAATACAAAGATATGATTTAAATAATATAACAAACCTTGGCATATTATGTTAATTTTAGTTCCCGGTAGGACAATGATGGCGCTTCAAATCGGCATAAGCATTTTGTATGGTATAGCCAGTCCAGCGTACTTGTATATATAAAGATCAGTGCTTGGATATGATTACGTTAGGATCAAAGAGATTTAAATATATAGGTAGGATGTTAAATAGATACTTATCTAAGTCCGTGGCATTTGAAGTGTTTTATGTTGAGTAAGTACGAAATATAAATAAATTATTTGCAAGATTGAAGTATTTTACTTTGGTATAATAAAAAGTAAATAAAATTGAGTAAAATTAAAAACGTTAAAAATAATTTTACACGTGGTAGATCCATGCTGTGACGTATCTTCAAGATGTCATTAATTTGCACGAACGAATTCGCACAAACGGGGAAGGACCACGACTACACAAAATACCGCAACAAAATACATACATAATCCTTTTTGAATGAAGAAAAAATAGAAAAAGAAACTTGGCTTATATTAGATTCAGTGAAAAATAATCCAATAATTGAAAAATATCTACAGAAGGAAATGGGAGACGATAAGCGTAAATACTCTTTGGAACTGAAAAACTTCGCAGTCACTTTAAATTATTTATCACCGCGAGCATACGAGTATGTGCGCAATGGATTAAAAGATATTTTGCCACACCCAAAAACAATATGCAAGTGGTATCAATGTATCCAATGTGATCCAGGATTCACTACAGAGGCCTTTGAAGCTATTGAAGAAAGGGTAAAATTAAATAATAATAAACCTTTATATGTAGCGTTATCATTCGATGAAATGGCAATTTGCAAATTGGTCGAATGGGACGGAAAAAAATATTTTGGGTACGTCAATATCGGATGTGACTTAGATTCACAAGATATACCACTTGTTAAAGAAGCATTAACTTTTATGATAACTGCCGTAAATGACATCTGGAAAATATCTGTGGGCTACTTTCTTATTGACTCAATCACCGTACAGCAAAAATCTTTATTGGTACACAAATGTATATAGGTGGTTTGGTCATGTAGAAAGAATGAACGAGGAAAGAGTGACATAGCAAATTTATGTTGCAGAAGTGAACGGCAGGGTCGGGAAGGGGCGCCCTAGACGAAGTTTTATCGACCAAATCGGCGATACATTAAAAATGGGCCAGATTAGGAGTACCTTTAACCGACGAGCGTGTATGCGTAGATATATGGATGTAAAGGAAGCGAGAGAGGTGTGTCAGGATCGCGCCAAATGGAAGTCTGTAGTATCTGCCTACCCCTCTGGGTGACAGGCGTGAGTGTTTATGTATGTATGTATGTATATCACTACTAAAAAATTGTGGAGTTGAAGTTGTGTCGCTCACTTTTGACGGTGCTTCAACCATTAAAGCTATGTGCAATATTTTAGAGTGCAATGTCGATGCATTCAATTACTCTTTTAAAGCTAATGATGATGAGGTAGTATATCTGTGGCCAGATCCTTGCCATAACATCAAATTAATACGTAACACATTTGGGGACAAAAAGTTCTAGTTGACATACACGGGAAAACAATTTCTTGGCAGTTATTAGAATTGTAAGACAAAATTCAAAGCAGTGAAGGGCTTCATTTGGGTACTAAAATAAAAACTGAACATAATATATATATGTAAAGCTTTATTAAAATAAACCCGCCGCGCCACCTTAGTATAATGATGATAATCGTGTAGAGATATTAAACTCTGAAAATCACAAACACACCATATCAAAAATCTGAGGATATGATTCCACGCTTTCATGATTGCCATAGACAAAAATACCAGTACCGATATCGGCATTAATTATTTGTACTTGCACATCACTAGTGAATACTCTTTTATCTTATGACAATGTTCGCTTTAATTATCTAGCACTACTTCTATGATTTAGTTATTGTTCTGAGAATGTATCTTAACATTGACTTTTGAACAATAAACTATTATATTCTTTGTAGTTTTTGAAGTCAGATTTTACTTTTTATTTATAGATTTTTTTTTAATTGGAATCGATACATCTCATACAACAGGGATGAGAACGTCTATCTACTTTGATCATGTAGGTGTCTATGCCACACCAAACACTTACCATTAGATGGGACTACGTGCTCGTTTGTCATTATTATTTTTATTAAAAAAATCACTATCACCTAATCATTGCATATAATTAACAAAATCTATTATTTTGAGAGTCTAACCCCGCATTCCGCCTGTGGCACCGCTCTCGTGCGGTCGTTCCAGGTAGTCCGCGCGCCTAACGTCCCAACGTTAGTGCCCCCAGTTCCGCGAATCGCGCTCCATTGTGTTGGCGCTAATTAAGCGCTGAAGCTAGGTGAGTGATTAGTCGCTAACTCTCAGTTCTTACCCCCCCGACCTCGGTCGGGGTGGTCTGACTGAACGCTTTTATATTGTAGTACACTAGTACTGTATATGTTTAGTAGTTTATTATAATTATATGTGTAGTATATATAACGTGTATATTGTCATATTGTTTCTTGACTTAGGCCCCGTCCTTTTGAGGACGAGGGAGAGTTTCAGAAAAAGAACGTCCCGCACTTTTCAGTGCGGTGATCCCCCACGCCCTACTAGTAGTCTTAAATAGTTTATTTTTTTATTTTTTAGTTTAATTAATTAGTCAACATGTCCACTCAGGACTTAAAATCGTCGCTTTACGATGCCATCACTAAGGTGGAAGATTCACAGGCGCTTTCCGCCGCCTTAGCCCTTCTGGCTGGTACCGCCCGCAAGGCAACCATCCCGCCGCCGGTGTTAGCGGACCGCTTAGAGTCCCAGAACTCATTCGCCGCGCTAGAGATAGATATGGAGTGCTCTCACTCCGAGTCCGACGCCGCGTCGTCAGTATCCGCCTCTCGGAAGAGGCCCGCGAAAAAATCCGGCACCAGGTCATCGGAGTCAGACTCGGATGACACCGGTGCATCATTAGATTCATATACCACGGTATCGTCAAAGCGCGCGGCGAAGCGCGCCGCTAAAAACCGTTCGCCAACCGCCGCAGCGGCCCGTGCCGCTCCCGCCTCCCCCGCAGCCTCCGTCGCTGCCTCAGTCCCTGCAGCCCGAGCTGCCGCGTTAGATAGCTCAGCGCCAACTAAACCGGCCACGCGTTGTGCGCCGCAATTAGCCAAGAAACAAGTCCCGCCCCCTGTTTTCTTAAGAGACAAGGCTGAATTTACCCGGCTTAGTAAAATCTGTTATGACTCTAAAATAAAGTATGAGATTGCTACCAACTTAGGCGTAGCTATTAAAATTTTGCCAACCACGATCGACGATTTCCGCCGTATAACGAAACTTTTTACGTACGAACGCGTATCGTACCACACATACGCTCTCCCGGAAGAGCGTAAAGTTAGGGTAGTCATTCGAGGCGTCCCGTTTGAACTCTCCAACGAGGAGATACTTGCGGACCTTAAGTCACAAGGTTTCCCAGTTGAAGCGGTTCATAAGATGCATAGCAGGACCGGGTTGAGATACCCGGTAATATTAGTTATTCTTAGTAACGTCCCGGAGGCTAAAACCATCTTCCGGCAAGTACGCACTGTGTGCGGCTTGTCTGGAGTCAAGGTTGAGTCACCGCGTAGGCGCGGTTTCCCGGCGCAATGCCACCGCTGCCAATTGTATGGTCATGCGGCGGCCAATTGCTCCGCCCCACCCAGGTGCGTTAAGTGCCTAGATCCTCATATCACGAAAGAGTGTCCCCGGCCTAAAGATGCCGTATCCCCGCCCGCGTGCGTCCTGTGTCAACAGACAGGCCACCCGGCGAGCTACAGAGGATGCCCGTGCGCTCCTCGTCCGCGTATAGTAAGACAGGTACCACCGCCGGTTAATGACCGTTCATTCCCGGCTTTATATGTTAGGAAGCCCCGTCAGGGCGTATCTCAGCCGTCTCAGGGCTTTGCACGCCCCCGTCAGGGTCCCCCGAGACCACCAATTAGGCCACCTCCGGGCTTCTCAAAGCCTATGCAGGCTCCAGTTTTTCCCTGGGGCCCCAAAAAGGTAGATCCACCGCCACAGGTATTTTCTGCTCCGCAGCAAAAACAGTCGACAATTGGCGATGACCTTAACACGGTTTACGCCGCGATAAGGAACATCGACATTAATGAAATCTCGGTTTTAGCGAGTAAACTGCGCGCCGCCCGGTCCCCTCAGGACCGTCTTTTGGCTCTCGCAGAGCACAGTAATTTATTGCGTTCGTTGTAAGCTAAGTTAACTTAATTAACTTAGCTTATAATGACAGAGCCTTCTGCTCTGCCTAGAAGTCACGGTCGTATCAAGCCCAAAGGGCTATCGCTTATTTCATTTAACATTCGCGGATTACGTAATAACCTCCCAGAGCTTAAGCTCTTCCTTAAAGATCGCGAAGTTGATTTTCTCCTCTTACAGGAAACCAATCTTAAACACAAAGACACTAAAGGCTTAGCTATTAAAAATTATTCTCTTCTTCGTAATGATAGGCACGACCGCCGAGGCGGTGGCACGGCCATTTATTACAAGAGGACACTACATTGCTCTCTTATAGATACTCCGCAGCTTACCAATATGGAAGCT
Source organism: Parnassius glacialis (assembly GCA_033319125.1). Taxonomy (NCBI): domain Eukaryota; kingdom Metazoa; phylum Arthropoda; class Insecta; order Lepidoptera; family Papilionidae; genus Parnassius; species Parnassius glacialis. Next base: position 41,890,945 of record JAVANC010000004.1, read on the forward strand.
ACGTTATGCAGGCTATCTATGACGGGACATCAGTCTTTAGTCATAGCCTCCTGTTACATTCCCCCTGGAATCCTCCCCCTCAAAGATGATTTTGAGGCAATCTTATCTCTTAGTAATTCAGTCATTATGTTTGGAGATTTTAACTCTAAACATACTGAATGGACATGCCGTAATATTAACCGTAGTGGTAGGATACTGCGTGATATAACGCAGTCTCTTGACATAACCGTTTACAGCCCGCTCGGTGCAACGCATTATCCCGATGCTACCGATTTTAACCCAGATGTACTAGATTTTGCGTTACTCAAAGGAGTTTCACTCAACCTTAGGTCTATTGAGACACTAGACGATATAGGATCCGATCACCGACCGGTCTCTCTTATTCTTGGCCATCAGCCACCACCTATTATAACTACGAAAACCTTCACTAACTGGAAGGGTTTCAAGGACTCCCTAGCAAAAGCTATGGACTCGCAGGACTCCCAAAATTACCTATCGCCGGATATAGAATTAGACAGTCCCTTAAAAATCGACACCGCGGTCGAATCACTTTCAACCCTAATTAAATCCTCCCTTAAGGAGAATGAAAGGGTCGTCCCGGTTGCTAATACTAATGGGCTTCCCCTATATATTAGCAACATATTAAAAGCTAAAAAAGCTGCTTTCCGGAGAGCAGCTAAATATCCCACCCCCGAATATAGGCATACGGCTAATCGTCTTCAACGAAAACTCCGTTTGCACCTTTATGAATTTCGAGAACTCCAAAGGAGTGAACTCATGGAGAATATATCTCCCTCACATACAGCGTACTATCAGATGGCTAGAGCCCTCCGTATAGACGCTACAACTCACACTCCCCCTCTCTCCCGCCCCGACGGTACGGTTGCCTTCGAGGACGACGAGAAGGCTGAGTGCTTTGCAGACAGCATTGCCGCACAATGCTCTCCTAGCTCTCAACCTGTCGACCCCTCACATATTCAGGAAGTGGAGGATGAGGTCCGCCGCCGGAACTCACCCCCCACAACCTCTGACCCTATCACTGTGTCCAATGATGAGATCTCATCCCTCATCAAAGGACTTAAGCCCAAAAAGTCTCCGGGCGCGGATGGCATATCCAACCAAGCCCTTAAACACTTTCCAGAGCAGGTGTTAACCCTCTTATCTATTATCTTTAACGCCTGCTTCAATCTAAATTATTTTCCCACTACTTGGAAAGAGGCAACTGTCATTGGTATTCCCAAGCCAGGCAAGCCTCTTAACCTCCCCTCCAATCATCGTCCCATTAGCCTCCTAAAGGCCATGGGCAAACTCTTTGAAAGAATCATTCTCAATCGAATGAGGCGCCATCTGTTTCCCACAGACGGTGACCCCATTGTCATCCCACACCAATTTGGTTTCCGCGCGAAACATTCATGTCCACAGCAAGTACACCGCATTGTGGAATATACCCTCAGCGGTTTTTATCCACGTCGACTAAAGACAATCGCGGTCTTTTTCGACATTGCCAAAGCCTTCGACCGAGTCTGGCATGTAGGCCTTATTTACAAATTATATAGGATAGGACTCTCCGATCGTCTAGTACGTCTCGTAGCCTCTTACTTACAACACCGTACCTTTCGTTTTAGACACGAAGGCACGTTATCCTCTCAGCGCCCCATCAAAGCTGGTGTTCCTCAGGGATCAGTACTAGCTCCCCTCCTGTACATCTTGTACACCAACGACATCCCAATCCCGTCGAATGGTGTACAGCTCTCACTCTTCGCAGATGACACTGCTCTATACTTCAAAAGTCCTAGAATATCTTCCGCAAGGAACAAAATCCAAAAGTCAGTCGATGACCTAGGAGATTGGTTCCAAAAATGGCGTATCGATGTGAACCCGGAGAAGAGCTCTGCAGTTCAATTCGATATTAAAAGACGCCGTAATAAAAATAAGAAAAATACTCCACCTATACGAATGCTAGGGACTCCTGTCCCATGGCAAATGACAGCAAAATATTTAGGTGTCACCCTTGACTATAGGCTTACGTTTGAGCCTCATGTCAAAAGAGTGACACGTCTAGCTCGATTCTATCTAGGTAGGCTTAACAGTATGTTAGGCAGACATAGCAAAATGTCATTAAGAAATAAGCGAACCCTTTATAAGGTTTGTATACGACCGGTAATGTCTTACGCGGCGCCTATTTTTGCACACGCTAACGATAAAATTATTAACGAACTCCAAGTAGTTCAAAACCATTTCTGTCGTCGAGCTACGAACGCACCTTGGTACGTCCGTAATGCCGACCTTCACCGGGATTTAGAAATCCCAACAATCCAGCAATTTCTTAAAAAACTCTCTGAAAACTTCTTTAAAGTATCAGAGTCGCATACTAACACACTTATTCGTGAGGCAGTTACTTATACCGCCCCACTCCCTTCCCGCTATAGTGTCCGCAGGCCGAGAAACACTCTCTCGGACCCGCCAAATAAGTTGTCAAACGACCTGAACTGCCTCCTGGCGGCTCAGGCCAATCCTAATTAAATTTAAAATTAGTTAAAATTAATAATATGCCTTCGTAGGCAGTCCCTAAACGGCACTTAGCCGTCTGCGCCCTCTTTTCCCAAAAGAGGGTCGCTTTAGATAAGGCATATGAAGCTTTAATAAAGCTAGTTGCCAGTCCCCAAAGGCAGTTTTTAGGGGGTATCACTTAGGTTCCCCTTGTAGGCAGTGAGTCCCCCATAACCACTATAGCCTGGCTATAGTGGTATGCGTAATGCATTTTCTGCCTCCCTCTGGGTAGCCCTTTTCCAAATTGCTTCGGGCGCAAAAAAAAAAAAAATTATTTTGAGAACTAATTAAATGAATTGTAATTTGTTATAGTTGCCACAATACTTAAACCGCATGAAACTCTGATTATATTATGTGATATGCCGTGTAATAAATCAGTTCGAATAATGTCATAGCTTGTACATTGCTTACCACAATGTTGAATGATAGATTGCGGTTTGCCATTGCCTCATCAATACTAGATAATCTTTTAATATTTTATTTACAATTAACGATTTTAGAAACCATTAATATATAGTATTGTTAGGTAATGAAATGTTATAAACACATTTTTTTGTTATAGGTGTCGTAGGTGACATTCTTTTGGCTTTTGATAGATTTTTTTTAATTATGTGTGTTACTTCAGAACTTTTTTCTAAGTGAACCGATTTTGATGATTCTTTTTCTTATTTGAAATTTTTTATTTATTATTTTAAGTTTTCATGTGGTCCCATATAATTTGATCTAGATGTGACAAGTAGTTTTTGATTTATCTTTAATAATGCGTATTTAATCGACTTCGACTACATTGATGACGTTCTCATTTTATTTATATTGAGGTCGGTTTAAAAAAAATTTAACTTTACTACTTGTCTAAAATATCTGGTACTGCACTCGTCAATATGCCTACCAAGCGTTACGATTAAAATGGGACAGACCCACACCCAACAATGGACAATCATTTAATTCCTCAATTGTGTCATAAAATATGGAATTTGGAGGAACAAATTGATTTGAATATGTATTTTGAAATTTATTATAATAGTGGCGTATTATTTCATTAAAAAAATACTCATACCTCCAAGTATGTCACTATAAGCATTTATGATATTGTCAACTCATTTTGCATACCTGGTTAAGATATAAAAATTAAATAGTTTAAGAGCAAAACATCCGTAACATATAAATAAAATTGAAGTGTCTGTCTTTAATATCGCAATATTTGCCGTTTGTTGAGCAACTATTTTTAAAAATTTTGTCAACTATTTCTAATAAGGACAGACAACTGTCCGGGCTAATCGTTGGAATGACTGAACCGATTGCAATAGAATTCATCAATAGGTAGAGAACAATGCCAGGAGTGATCAAAGCTATATTATGTTTTCTGCCGACTTCCAAAAAGGAGACGGTACTCAATTTGACTGTATTTTTTATGTATGTTACCTCATAACTTTTTACTGGGTGAACCGATTTCGATGATTCATTTTGATCAAGGTCAGACGAATAGTTTTTGAGTTATTCTTAATAACTTAAATTGAAGTCAGCTGTACAAAATCTTTAATTTTAAATTATATTGGATAAACTTAAAGAGAATATTTTTAAATCGAAAAATTGATAAATAAAATAAATGGTCCTTGATAATTATCTTATATCTAAGTAACGATACATTAATAGATCTCAACTGGCTCAGAGAAAGCCAGGTGGGGTTCATTAGTAAGAAATAAAATAATTTCTTCGTCTGGTTTGGACATACGCAATCATAATATTTACAGTTCCCTGTCTCTTCCAAATATTTCACTCCTCAGTCTCAAACAAAGTGTTTGATTACATATTGGCGCTTGTCAAGTTACGAGAATGTTGATTTGATTATTCAAAAGTGTAAAAGCTTTTAGCTACTGCTCTACGCTCCGTTATTATGTTACAATTTTCTGTATTTTCAGATCACTGCCTTTTGTTATGTCTCATCATTTAGAGTGTTGTAAATTTCGAAAGTATTAGATATAATATTTACCCTATAATAGTAATATATCAAGATAAATGCTTAAGTCTCTACATTTTCCATGAACACCATGTAGTGGTTCAGAGTATTTGCTGAAATGTTTTCAGATTATTAACGTTTTCAATGTTAACATTATTAATGCATCAATATTGGCCCAATTTTAAGTCATTTAATAGTTAATTAATTAAATTTTCAGTTAAGTATAAATTATTAAAAAAAGCGCAAATATACAACATGTAAAGTTAGAAAATCCTACTCTTAAAATAGACTACGATATAGTTGATTTCAAAAGAAACTACTTATTAAATTGGAGTAATGTTCTGGAATTTATCGTAAACGAGAACAGAATAAAATATATTGACATAAATATCAAACAGTAAATAAAACTAATTAGTAAATAATTTATTTTGTTCAATTACTATAGACTGTAGTTTCTTTTAATAGACATTGAGTGGGTGGGCAACTAAAATTTGTTTTTACTAGGCACCTAGGCACTTACAATGTAAATTTTTTTATTAAAAATATATAAAACACTTTTAGTGCCTGACATGGAGACCTTTAATTAAGATAAATCTAATAAATGTACTTATTAACTGATCATTGTTAAGTATATGTATATGTTGCGTATAATATATCGTCACTGGAAAGCCAATACTACTTAGGCGCCATTTTGGCCAAAATGAGTTATATATATCGTTGGATTTGATTTTTTTACTGCGTCGATTGGTCTATATTTCGTGATGATCTGAGCACTTTTTTGGCGCTTAAGCACTGCAAAAGTATAGTATTTATCATAATTTTCATGTTTTGACAAATACTTACGTAACACAAATTATGATTAATTTTTAGTCGTTGTCAGTTTAGTATTTTTCTTTACTGACAACAGACATTTCAATTTTGTTCAGCAACTCAAAGTCATGTAGTTTAAGTCATTGATATAACTTTAGTATTTTTTGCTTGCCGTAAATACTTACATATATGTAGATAAGTAACTTTGCCTTATGTAGAAATTGATAAGCATGGCGCGTTAGTATATTTTGTTTTCGCAGTTTTCTTAGAGGGAACGGTTTTAGTAACTTTGCTTTACATATCTAAGTATTTGAGTGTCTATTTAGAATGTTTTACATTCAATGAAATCGAATAATTATTTTATTAAGTATGGATTATTTTACTCGACATAATATTAATAGTTGTTTTAGCATTTAGATGTGTGAAAAACGTTACAAAATATTCAGTTAAGTCTAGATTTTACGTCTAGATTTAACTTTTCGGAGTGTTACTTTATGAGGTCACTAGTTTTTTTAAGTGTGTTATTTGAACGCTCCGAAAAGTCTGCAGTCTGTAAACACGTAGATGATCGCCCCTGTCAGCACATTAGATTTAATAGACCACAAATCCTCGCTAGAGAACACCGATTCCTTCCAAGGATGATTCGCGAGGCTTTTGAAATCAAAAAATATCCTAATTTCAATAGAGAAGTGGTGCTACCATCTACTTGGGATCCCATAATTAATACAATTAAATCCCAACCCCTTACCCCTTACCCCGTACCCTTCAAGATACTGTAAGTTCGTACTGCGTAGATCGGAACAAAAATTAATAATTTTTAATCTAGAGGTAGCCGTGGTTAACTGTGACATTGGGACGTCATATACCTCACTCCCCGTGACCATGGGTGCTGTAAAGTGCTCGGGAATATAAAATAAGTTAATATACGTGATAAAATCCGCAAAATTAGTTTTATTTAAAAATTATTAAGAAGTATTATAAATTTAAAGTTTATTTTACACAATCATTATATTCAGGTTTAGTAGATTTTTAACACCATTTAAGTATTATTTTCCAAACTGTATGATTAGATACAACTTTTTTTTCACATGGTATTCAAAATCTATTATGCATATCAATTTAATCTCTTCGAAAATTGTGCCAAATAATAGGTTACTTAATACGTAATTTGTAATAAGTATTACATGTAAAATCAATAATTATTATTAATAAAAGAAAGTTGATATAGTCTGTTGCATACATAATTATTATTGTAGATTAATAACAAAATTATTTTGCGTGACTTTTAACACATGTTTGCTACAAGCAAGGAGGTTATAATTATAATATAATATAGGGAGTGAACGCTTGGAACATTTTAACCGTTCCTCATTTTTCTTAGAAAGAGAGGCACCGAGTTTGGGATTTTATCTCCCTCTAACATTGATAAATGTTTACACAAAATAAAAACATTACCAACGTTAAGACAGTTATTGACTTAAAGTAATATTTTAGACATATTATGCTAGAACGATAATCTTACATTTTTTATCGCTAATCATAGTTGGTATATTCCATATTGTATTTTAATTAAGCTTATTATTAAGTAACATGAAAAAAACCACTAAAACACTTTAATGTATGAAATTTATGACTCCAAATGTCAAACGATTAAATTCTAATGGAATTTCAAATGAAGAGAAACTGAGTCTTGTAGATGCCACCATTTTCTCGGAATCACATTAGATGCCAAGCTTCAATGGAGCCCCCATATATCAAAATTAACAAGCAGACTTAACAAGCTGTGCAGCATATGCTGTAAAAAAGTTAAGAAGTCTTACCAGTATTGAAACAGCTAGACTAGTTTAATTTAGCTATTTCTATAGCATAATATCGTATGGTATTTTGTTATGGGGACACGAAGTTGATACTGAAATTATATTTGTTTTACAGAAGAGCAATTTATGATTACAAGCCTAAAGAGTCGCTGCGACAAAAAGTTAAGAAAATTAATATATTAATTTTGGCATCTCAATACATTTATGAAAATGTTATGTAAGTACACAAAAATAAAAGCAGATTTACAAATTAAATTAAAATTTACAAATAAGTGATATTCATTCTGTAAATACAAGGAACAGACACAAGCTAGTAGTACCAAAAATTTTAATAAACTAAGTTTGTATAAAAAGGGTTATTATAATATTAAAAAAAATTATGGATGATAATAAACCCTGGAAATGAGGTGATCGCTACCAAGCTATTTCTAATTTGTTGTGTTGTAAATTTGTGTAACATACATGATTGTAAGCTGTTATTTAAAAAAATGTTCCGCTGAGTTTCTTGCTGGTTCTTCCCACGACAGAGATTTTTTTCGAACTAGTGGTAATTAAACAAAAGAGTGACTTTCAATAAGTATTATTTATAATCTATATCGAATGAAAAAGTTTATGTTTCTATTGCACGAATGTTCTTTCGCTAAAAACTAGGAGTTGCATTTTACGCTATAGATGACAACACTATTTTAAAATTTGACGTTCTCAAATAAATGAATATATTGTTTTATTTCTATCAAGGAGATTGTAAAATATAGGGAGTGCGCACTTCGTACCAGAGAAACGATCCTAAATCAGTGACCTTGAAATGAATGAAAGGCACCGAGTTAGGCGTTGTATTTCTTTCTAATAGAGTGCCCATGATACAAAAGCAAATAAATAAAGCACTCCCTAAAATAAAACCAAAAAGGCTATACATGCTAAGGGCACTTTATTTTGCTAAAATATTCTCAAATCAATGTCAATCGACGGATTCAACTCGGCTGGGCAGCGTTCGGGAAGCTACGACACATCTTCTCGTCTGAAATACCTCAAAACCTTAAAACAAAATTGTACAACCAGTGCGTGTTGCCAGTGATGACTTACGGAACTGAGACGTGGTCCTTCACTGCTGGCCGTATGAGGAAGCTCAAGGTCGCTCAGCGAGCTATGGAGAGGGCTATGCTCGGAGTTTCACTGCGTGATAAACTTAAGAATGAGGATATCCGCAGTAGAACCAGAGTAACCGACATAGCCCAACGGATTAGTAAGCTGAATTGGCAGTGGGCCGGCCATATAGCTCGAAGGACCGACAACCGATGGGGAAGAAAGGTTCTCGAGTGGCAGCCTCGTACCGGTAGGCGAAGTGTAGGGCGTCCCCCCACAAGATGGAGTGACGACCTGGTAAGACATGCAGGAAATCGATGGATGCAGGTGGCTCAGGACCGTGCTTTGTGGCATTCTTTGGGGGAGGCCTATGTTCAGCAGTGGACTTGTGAAGGGCTGTAATGATGATGATTCTAATATATTATCAAAGTTTACTATCTTGTCATTTTCAGAACAGATTTAGAATAGCCCAATTTTACGAAAAAAGCTCCAATTAATTATATTGAACCGCTGCTTGGGAAGAAATGCTAGCAGCTTTCAAGTTGGAAAATCTCCAAAATTATGTATCCTGCAGAAAAATCATCGTAGATTTCTGTCAGATTTTGAACTATTACACGAAGACCTTCATCTGGTGACGTTAGCAGAGTGTAAGGCTGAACAACACTAAATGTTACGAGAATATCATCCATTGCTCTGTAGTGATGGTCTAGTCCCTCGTAAAATACGTCAAGACATTCTAAACATAGCTAACTGCAGCTCTGGTAATGTTAGTCCAGCATATCGGGTCATTTCTCCTGTAAAACGTTTTCGAAATCTCCTCATTCCTCTTCTTCATACAATCGAAATGTCCACATTCTCACATTTTTTGTTACGTAGGAAATAGCTTTTTTACTAGTTGAATACGTTGGCTTTGAAGAAAAGTTTTTGGGCTTTGATTTTTATCTCATACTTTTCCAGTGATAATCTCGATTATTATTTTATTATTTAGTATCTGCTTTTGTGTCTGACTAACTTTCTTTAGCATTTTACACCAAAAGGAAAGATAGCATAAAAAATTGAAGTCACACAAAGTTGGTAAGAGTGTAGATGCTGCTTCTCTTGTATCGACGTTTTCTCTGTTGGTGCTGGGATCATATATATCTTCGAGTGTTTATACTAGTTTTTTTTTAATTATTTTGCAGTGGTTTAACAGTGTCATGAAGAGCAATCTATCTTGTCTCTGAGAGTCTTTTGACGGATACGCCTACACATTTTATTAAACTTTTCCATTGACGTGTGGATGATGAAAAGAACCTGTAAACTCTTTCTACTGTTTCCAAAAAAAATTAAACATGAATTAACGCTCCCTAAGTGAGTGCACTCCACATAGATTTAGCTAATGATTAGCACAAGGCGTTTTCTACGTGGTAGAGCCATGCTGCAGCTATATTAGTAGTATAGTTGTAGCATAAATGGGTCGGCTCGACCGGGGACCACGGACTCACAGAATACCAGCGTAAAATAGCAGCTCAACAGTATTTTGTATGGTGAGTGTAGAGAACCGGAGACCCTTTTTACTGGAAAAGAGGCAATCCATCTTAGTCCTCACGGGTGACAACGTATCTGCATTTTTTTTTCGCAAACGAGAAAGTCACTCTTTTGTTTATTTACCAGTGGTTCGAAAAAAAAACCTCAGTCCTGGGAAGAACCAGCAAGAAACCCAGCGCGATTTTTTTATATAACAGCTTACAATCGTGTATGTTAAACAAATTAACAACATAATAAATTAGAAATAGCTTGGTAGCAACCATTTCATTTCTAGGGGTTATTATCATCCATAAATTCTTTAATATATTTATAAAAACTTAGTTTAATAAAGTTTTTGAACTTTGAGCAGAACAAATTTTGTATATTTTCTGGAATTTTGCTCTAAAAGCGTATACATCGCCCCAAGAATGAATTACTGACTCGATGGAGTCGAGTAACTGACACTACTAGCTTGAGTCTGTTCCTAGTATTTATAGAATGAATATCATTTATTTTTGTTAAACTAATTTTATTTTTGTGTACGTACCTTACATTTTCATAAATGTAATTAGAGGGCAAAGTTAATATTTTAATTTCCTTAAATTTTTGTCGCAGTGACTTGACGCTTAAAATCATTGATTGCTCTTATGACTCTCTTCTGTAAAACAAATATAATTTTAGTGTCAGCTGCGTGTCCCCATAGCAAAATAGCATACGACATTATGCTATGGAAATAGCTAAATTAAACTGGTCTAGCTGTTTCAACACTGAAATGACTTATAATATTTTTTTTTATTTTTTTTACAGCATATGCTGCAGAACTAAGTCTGCTTGCTAATTTTGATATATGGGGGCTCCATCGAAGCTTGGCATCTAATGTGATTCCAAGAAAATGGTGTTATCTACAAGACTCAATTTCTCTCCATTTAAAATTACATTAGTATTTAATTGTTTGACATTTGGAGTCATAAATTTCATACATTAAAGTGTTTTAGTGGGTTTTTATTGTGTTACTTAATAATAAGCTTAATTGAAATACAATATGGATATACCAACTATGATTAGCGATAAAAAATGTAAGATTATCGTTCTAGCATAGTTCTAAAATATTACTTTAAGTCAATAACTGTCTAAACGTTAGTAATATTTTTATTATGTGTAAACATTTATCAATGTTAGAAGGAGATAAAATACCAAACTCGGTGCCTCTCTTTCTAAGAAAAATGAGGAACGGTCACCCGTGAGGATTAAGATGGAATGCCTCTTTCCCAGTAAAAAGGGTCTCCGGCTCTCTACACTCACCATACGAAATACATCAGTGTTGAAATGCTATTTTACGCTGGTATTCTGTGAGTGCGTCGTCCTTCCTCTGTCGAGCCGACCCATTCGTACTACAACTATACTATTAATATAGCTGCAGCATGGCTCTACCACGTAGAAAACGCCTTGTGCTAATCATTCGCTAAATCTATGTGGAGTCCACTCACTTAGGGAGCGTTAATTCAAGTTTAACTTTTTTCGGAACAGTAGAAAGAGTTTACAGGTTCTTTTCATCATCCACACGTCAATGGGAAACTTTAATAAAAAGTTTAGGCGTATCCGTCAAAAGATTCTCAGACAAAATGAATTGCTCAACATGACGTTGTTAAACCACTGCAGATTAATTTATAAAAAACTAGTACAAACACTCGAAGATATATATGATCCCAGCACCAACAGAGAAAACATCGATACAAAAGAAGTATCTATCTATCAGTATCTACACTCTTACCAGTTTTGTGTGACTTCAGTTTTTTATGATATATTATTTTTTGGTGTAAAATCCTAATAGAAGTTATTCAGACACAAAAGTAAATACTAAACAATATAATAATAATCTAGATTATCACTGGAAAAGTATGAGATAAAAATCAAAGCCCAAAAATTTTTCTTCAAAGCCAACGTATTCATCTAGTGGAAGAAGATATTTCCTACGTAACAAAAAATGTGGACTTTTCGATTGAAGGTAGAAGAGAAATGAGGAGATATCGAAAACGTTTACCAGGAGAAATGACCCGATATGCTGGAATAACACTGCCAGAGGAGCTGCAGAGAGCTATGTTAGAATGTCTTGACATATTTTACGAGGAACTAGACCATCGCTACAGAGCTATGGATGATATTCTCGTAACATTTAGTGTTATTCAGCCTTACACTCTGCTAACGTCACCAGATGAAGATCTTCGTGTAATAGTTCAAAATGTGACAAAAATCTACGATGAATTTTCTGCTTTTTTTGTTTTACGACTTGAAAGCTGCCAGCATTTCTTTCCAAGAAGCGGTTCAATGTAATTAATTGGAGCTTTTCTCATAAAATTGGGCTATTCTGAATCTGTTCCAAATCTAGCGCTGTGTCTAAGATTTTTTTACTATTAAGTTTCATTTGGAGGAAGCTTTTCAAAACTCAAGTTATTAAAATCTTACTTAAGGTCCACAATGAGCCAAGCGCGACTAACCAATCTTTCCATTTTATCTATCGAAAATGACAAGAAAGTAAACTTTGATAATATATTAGAATATTTTATCAAAATAAAGTCCCGTTAGCATGTATAGCATTTTTTATTTTATTTTGGGGGATGCTTGATAGAAAACCGCCCTGGGTGTCAACCCACGCTACGCCGCCACTGGTTACCGTAAGGTTTGATACTGTAGCGAAGCAATAATGTAATCAAAATATTAAACGGAGTTTAATGATAACACTTTTCAGCACTTTTCATATTGAAACAAATACGCATTTCGTTTTCCGTGATGCTGTATACACTAATAATATCCTCAAAATATTGTATCATGGACACTCTATTAGAAAGAAATGCAACGCCTAACTCGGTGCCTTTCATTCATTTCAAGGTCACTGATTTAGGAACGTTTCTCTAGTATGAAGTGCGCACTCCCTATATTTTACAACCTCCTTGGCTACAGGTAACCAAGTTTTAAAACTGTCAAAAACTATCCTGTCATTTTTTTATTATTATTTTTCATTAAAAGTGATTACTAAGCAAGTTAATATTTTGTTTTTTCTTTCTTCAACCACTACAGTAAAAAGATTCAATCTAACTCGAATTAGGAATTATAGTATTCTTATTTATTTTGTTTGCTGCTAATACAATTATTGTTAGCACAAGTACTGTCTATGTCCGTTAAGAAAAAAACATTTAAATTTAAATCATATGTCTTTTACATAAGTCTTTTTGGCATAACAAAAGTACCAACTTTCAATACATCGCTTTTCCGTACGGTCTTGTAACATGTTTCAATGTTTAAGTACTATTATCCTGAGACCGTTATCAACCCGTAATGCGTGTTAGTACTATTTCCTTTCATACATTGGAAAAGAAGGTTGGTTGTTAGTATTTAAAAAAATATATGATGGGGATAAGTAGTTTCTCCTTACGAAGTGTACAGAGCAAATGTAATAAAGTGACAGCTTTCTTCTAAATTACAAGAAATATGCAGAATATCTCGATTCCAGGACGTAGATAATAGAATCATGATTTTTTTTGCTTTTATTGTATTTCGATATCTTAATTAGCAAAACGTTAAGAACGGTTTTGTAAAAAAAAACTTAAAATAGCTTCACTGTAAAATGCCCTTTTGGCGCTTGAGTAGTATTGGCTTTCCAGTGACGATATATATAAAAATTCTCGTGTGCAGTGCTTGTTACCAAACTCCTCCGAAACGGCTGAACCGATTTGTATGAAATTTTGTGAGCATATTGGATAGGTCTGAGAATCGGCCCATATGTATTTTTGAAACCCCTAAATTATAAGGGTGACCCACCCCTAAATATTTTTTTTAATTTATTTGACAAAAATTTAAATTTAAATTTTATTATAACTTATCAGTGAAAAATACATAAAACTTTAAATTTTCACCCTTCTACGATCAACCCCTGTTTTTTAATCGCGATTTTTAAAAGTAAAAAATATTTCCTAGAGATAATGTATATGGCAAAACAACGTTTGCCGGGTCAGCTAGTATATATACTAATATATATATATATATATATATATATATATATATATATATATATATATAATTGTTTGCATATGTTTTATAGATATAATATGTTTTGTTAGTTACCCCCAAGATAAATGAATAATTATAATAACACTAATATAAAAGTTTTTTGAAAATAACAATTGAAGCTGTAAGATCGCCATTATCATATTCAGCTGTTCATAGTTAATAGATAACGCCTCTCCAAAATTATGACATGCTATTCAGACGGATTGCCAATTATGAAATAATAAAAATAATTCTACATAACCACGTACGTAACACGTGGTAAGTAAGCACTAATAATTGCGATAGATATCATAAACGGTGACGAATTCAGTTTGGAAATGAAAGGCGATTGCTTTCACCCACGTGTTACCGCAGCTCATTAACTGTTATAAGTCCAGACCCAGATCCAAAGCTGCTTCTCGTTGTCTCCTGTGGCATTTTATTATGCTATTTTATGGCACCTTAACAGTACCTATTAATTGTTTTTTCTCAATATTCATGAAAATCGGAAATTATTAGGTCCTTGTTTCATTTTATATTCCATTTTCATTATGATACCCATATATGACGACTTGAAGACGACATATTCAGATGGCGGGGGCTTATAACCGGCTCCCCGTCACGACCAGCTTACCGTGTAGCATTGGACTCCCTTAGGTCCTTGTTATTTTCCTTAAAAGGCTTTTATGAGCATTTGGAAAAAATATAGAATGTTTTTAAATAATTATTATTCATATCATATTTTAACATTTTTCATATTATCAAATACCATACAGCGTACGAGTACGTTCTGTTTCCTCTTATAATAATAATTAAATTTTTAGGTCATTGCACTTCAACCATACTTTGACAAAATTAAAGATAAACACCACTGCAGAGTTTACTTTTTGTTTACTGATCATGATGATCCTGGGTTTAAGACTCTTCCATACTCCAGTCCAGCCGAGTTTACCCACTATCGAACACACTGTCGCGGTTTTGTCTGTAATAATTCAATTTCGCAAAATTAGTTATTTTAATTTAAATAAACTTATCAAAACGCAATTTAAGTTAAAATTAAATCTATTGCTTTTAAAATCACGAAGCTTAGTGTAATCCCGTCTGAACGCAGCGTGATTGATGATACTGTGAGTGATTGTGAAATGGATAAAAAGGGTAGCGTTTAAATTTACGTTAGCATGCGCCACCTGGCAACACTTACGAAGAATTGAAATTAAAAGATCTTATAAGACAGAGTTGTTCCAAAGGATTAAAATATGAAATTACATTCTTCAATTTTCCTTTCATATTGCAATGCGCTGAAACTTGTATAGTGCATTTTTACAGTCATCAAAATAATTTTGATTGCGTTATTTATAAGCCTATTTAGCATACATTTAGTCTTTAAATTCACATTATGAGTAATAAATGTTTTTTTTTAATTTTGTAATAAAAAAAAATTACAACGCTTTGCATATTTCTTCATTGTTCGATTCTAAGTTACGTTCAAAATTTGAAGTGTCTAGCTCGTTGGGAAGTGCTCGAAATTGGAGTTGCGAGATTCCACCCAAAACGACAGACAGACAGACAAACAAGAAAGTGACTTAAAAATTACGTTGTAATATATGGAAAGATTTTTCATAAAAAAACCACATATAAAAGCTTTACACTAAGTACAGAAGTATTAAATTCCCGAGTCCAGTAGCTATTAAGTGGAAATTATTATATTCTCTTTAGTTATTTGAAGTCGGCTTTTACTTTTTATAACATGTACAAACTATTTACAGGAAATTTCTGTTAGTAAGTATAAATAAAATGATTTATTATATTTACGCGTACACTGCACATTGAATGTTTACGGATTTTATCGCGTTTAATTTACTTGTACATTTAGAAGATTCAATTTTGAAAGACTGAAGATTCAGTTTTTCAAAATTATTTTTCAAAATTGATTGATGATGATTGATTGAAAATTATTGACATTGGGACGTCAAACATCTCAGTTCCCCCAGGATCATGAGTTGCTGTAAAGCACCCGAAACGTCGGGAATGAAAAATAAGTAAATTATGGTTTAAGATATCCATTTCTCAAAATAATTATAATTCATTTACATGAGAAATGTTTACAATGTTAACTTAATTCAAACGGCACGACACACAAACAAAGTGAACAAAATTAAACGTGATAAAATCCGTAAGCTAAATATATGTAATGCTATAAAGATTTCAATATTTGGCTATATTATTATAATCTCGTATGTCAGACGGAATATACCTGGAGCAGCGACAAGGAGCAGCGTAAAAACTGCAGGACTTCTAGAACTTAGGTTGCCAATCCTCACTCTCTCCCTACAATAGGAGAGGCTCAAGTTTCATCAGTAGACTTACTGCCATTCCTTATGGGCTGATGATGATGATGATTGTGATGAAAATATTAAAATTAAATATTTGCCATATTTCAAATCGGTGCCATATTGTTTAAGCCGATATTTTTTTTAAATGGCAAGGAATTGTTATTTTCAAATACACAACATTTGTTTATATTTTTTGAAATAAAAAAATATAAAAAATATTGGTAACATGCATTTATATTTTATATCATCAGTAGGAAATTTGATTTCGCATAAAAAGTCGAGGTGGAAAAGCTTTCGGTACTCATGGGCCGATTCCTCCTGGACTAAATGTTCCGCTTTCAATAGTAGTATATGTCAAGCCAAAAAAGCGTTTATTTTATATTTCGTATATTAGATATCTGTGTTTTAAGTATATTAATGTGCAGTTGATAGCACAGATAATAATTCTACTGTTATAAGTAATAACCACTAAAGTCATAAAAACTGCAGTTATCAACACGCCATAATAAAATTACTAGTATAATATCGTACAATACCGTAGTTTGAATTATGTACTTTATTATTACTCCATGCGGTGATTATTGAATTGTGATAACATGAAACATCCATTGTTCGTATGTTGATATTTTAACACACACTGTGAACTAAAACATTTAATTGTACCATTTAATATAACTTCTTCGGCTGTAACAGTTCACTGCTGGGTACCTCAATAGAATGTTTTCGCTGTAATTGGTTGCTATTAATTCTTACGAATTAGGTATGCAGTACAGGACGCTCTTCATTTGGCGTCTGCGTATTTATGCTCAAACAGCCATACACTCAAACTTTACTTAATTATAAGATTTCGTCAAATCTGTGCTGTTGTCTCTATCACTTTAAGCACAGTAAATATATCTGTGCTTTAAGTCAAAGCGACTGTGACACCACGGTACTTAAAATTGAGTAGTACCGTTTGAGTATTTGACGCCCATTACACGGTAGGTTTTTTTTATAGGATAAAGGTGAAAAACGAGCACACAGTCCACCTGATGGTAAGTGGTTGCTGCGGCCCATAGACATCTACATCTATCCTCTGTTACAGATCAAAATGCAGATGCGTTTTCACCCGTGAGGACTAGGATGGAATGCCTCATTTCCAGTAAAAAGGGCCTCCGGCCACCTGCACTCACCAAGTGAAACGCAGAGGTAAACTTCTACTTCACGCTGGTATTCTGTGAGGTCGTGGTACCACCCCGGTTCGAGCCGGCCCATCCATGCGACAGCAAATTCTGCCACCTGGCTCTACCACTGTTAAAATTTTTTGCTGTCAGTTTTACAACAACCACGGTTGTGATTGACGAATAACCTACCGTGTAATGCGGTGATTACACGGTAGGTTATTCCTCCGGTTGCATGAAATTGATTGACATATATCTGAATATTTTGATTTTTACGTCAATAACTACTTACGTAATAATAAAATTTATATCAGTCACGAATTTTGATTGAACGTGTAATGGCATTTCGTCAATCACGCGTCGGTGCTCCTAGCTTTTCTTCAGAAGTTACAGCTTTTCGCGTACTTGTATCTTGTTTTTTTAGGTATGGTTTTACCAAGACCAGTAATTTATCAAAACAAGCCTCATACATGCGAAAATAATTTGCATAGTCTTCATCCTCTTTTGAAACCCGTATGTCAGTCAGTAAGTCTCCAACTAATCTCAAGATTTCAGTTCCTCTCCATTTTACTAGCTTTATCGGCAGTTCTTTTACTGTTCAGGCTACATTACTCTGGAACTCCTTACCTGAACCCATTTGGAAAACACCAAACAAGATAGCCTTCAAAAGATTGGTCCGCGAACATCTCTCAAAAACAATGTCGTCAGCATAATACCAATACTGCTACCTTTATCCAGACATATATTATGTATGTATGTATATATGTATTTATATGTGTGTATTTGTATATATGTATTTATGTATGTGTATGTATGTATTAAGGATAATTGTTATATATGGATTATTATGTATTTGTTTGCATTCATATGAATTTGTTTAATTTATAAGCTTTATTTTAATATGTGTTACTTACTGTATGTGGTTACTTAAATCACCTGCTACTAATTTCTCACCACGCCATGAATTGACTGACAGAAAATGCTAACTGGCATTAAGTCCGCCGTTTGTAACCTTTTTATTGATTAGTCCAATAAAGTTTTTAAATAAGTAAATAAAATAAATACGTTAATATGGGTATAGAAATCCCTTTTTAAAGTCAGTCTTTTACCTAGCGCCTTCTATTTCTACGTTTTTTACACCAAATTGCAATCAAAATTGCAGCACGTGCCTTTTTTTATGAATAACCATCCTTTCCCCTTGAAATTTTTGGTTCGACCATAGACTAACTAGTAGATTCTAACCGAATGGTTCAACTGTCGATCAGTCAGAATGAGCGTGTAATGTTGAAACTATTCTATCATTCAAACATCAATCAAAATTGATGGAAACGTTTGACTAGGCGTGTAATGGCCATCTTTCAGTATTAAACTGACATATTATGCGCAACAGTTATAAAATCCACCATCTCATTTCTTCCCATTGGTGTCATAAAGAACAACAATGGACAATGCCAGAAAGTTACTTCTAACTTTTAATTGACGATCGTATTTATCACAATGGAGTTTCTCCATTAGTAGGAGTCTGAGAATTGACATAATTAAATTTTTATAGGAGATGGAACGCAAAAGCTAAAATGTAACTCATAACTGCATAACGTTTTATATTTTTATCTTACGGTTACTACACACGTGAATTTGCATCCCATAAGTGACGTAAATTTGCAGCCCTTAGGGAGAGCTTCACGTTTGTACTAACCGGCATAGAAACGTTGCGCGACGGGTTTATATGTTTATATATATTGTCGCGCCTCGCCTGTCTCTGGTGACCCGACAGCGGATAAATTTTGTCAGCGAATCAGTCTCGCGACACATAGTTAGATACATCTAAATTTTGTAATAATTTATTGTATTTGTATAATATAAATTTAATAGTTTAAATAAACAAATAGATCAAAGTACGATGTTCTCTTCTATATAAAATCCCAGAAATTGAAAGTCTGTATATTGAACTACTTATCTCGAAAATTAGTGGGCAAGGCAGTTTAGATTTAGTAGATCGGTAGGTTGATAGGTAGGCAGGCAAGGTGTTTTGTACATTATTACGAGTAAATGCCTGCACAGATTTTAAAAATATCTTATAACTAAGCAGGTATTACTTCAACTCAAAAATTTAGGTATTTTTAATCACAAATCGGTAAAACTTGTAACATAAATATTAGGTCTTTATATATGAAATTGCCGTTTTGTACGGGAGAAATATATAAAGTCAATTTTTTTTGTGAAATATATTTAATTAAGCAAAGTATGAACCGTTGTTATCTATGCACTTTTCCATCTCATAGCTAGTCCATTGATTCCTTTACTAAAAAAAACCATGGGGGCGAGAATCAATAAACTCTTTGAAGGCGGTTTGTTGGACTATACTTGAAATAAAGTTATAAATTTGAATTTGAAATTCTTAACCAAAGAGGAGATATTTCATATCAAAAATGTCAGTACGACAAAACGCTAATTTCATTTGTAAGGACTTAATATTAGAGGATGTAACCCATACAGACGGACTCCTGGACAGAAAAGTATTCCCGCCACCTAATCTGTTAACTATAATAATATTTACTGTACTGCGTACTGTACTGTGGGTCGCTGTCTGGAGATCAACAGGCCGCGTCTGGAGCTGGCGCTCATGCGAGCCACCAAACGAGCAGATAAGGGATGCGGGTACTGCACGACCACCCAGCAGCACCTCATATCCAACATCCCCACCAGATGGCTTGGTGTCAGCCGGTGTCCTCTCGGACTCAGAAAGCGGCACTCACCGCTGGTGGAGTACGCCGCATGCGATGGACAGCTCAAATCAATCAGACCGTACTTTAGGGCAAAAGAGGGAGAATTTGGAGGTTTTGCGTACCACGCTAGGATGCACCGCTTTTTTGCTGTGTTGGAGTCACGATTTACCATCACAGAGCAAAACCTGGCAGATCCATTTCGGTACACCGACCATGCGCTCAAAAATATAGATGAATTAGGCGAATTAGAATTTTTGCTTGACAAAAGTACTTAACAGCTTCTTGTTAGACGTGAATAGGCAGGCGCCGTATAACTGTTGGGTCATGCCCGTTATCACGTATACATACTCAGGTAGTATATATACTCAGGTGGATTCTGACAGTACTTAACGCACTGGATAGAAAAGTTCGCACTGTTATGACGTCCCACAGGATGCATTGTCGTCAGTAATGAAGCTGTACTTGTCGCGGAATCATGGTAGGCATGGTTTTTTAACCGCTCTCATCATGCTTAATCGCGAAGTATGCAGCCTCCGTATTTACTTCCTGGCGAGATAGGATAATCCATTCTAGACGTTATTTCATATGATAAAGGGTTTACCCCTGGAAAGAGAAGCATCTCCACGGGAGATACTACAAGACTATATGAGCCTTTAGGGTACACAGTTGCCTCACTTCACTGGCTACGTTTTGCTGAATTCTTCGGAGAACTTAGAAATTCACAAAAATTAGTTATTTATATATATAGAATCTTATGTTGAAAAAATATTTTAAATGTTTGCTAATGCTATAAGTGAGGACGTAATAAAAAAAATTGCTATAATTTCGTTATACGGATAGTTATCAAGTGTGGTTGCTTTGATAAGCGATTTAATCATTGTATTCCTTATTCAATCCGGGTCAGCAAATATTACTCATTTCTCGATTTTTTAGCTA
Source organism: Parnassius glacialis (assembly GCA_033319125.1). Taxonomy (NCBI): domain Eukaryota; kingdom Metazoa; phylum Arthropoda; class Insecta; order Lepidoptera; family Papilionidae; genus Parnassius; species Parnassius glacialis. The sequence goes on from JAVANC010000004.1 coordinate 41,911,867, forward strand.
CTGGTTGGTATTTTGATAGTTGTTTTGTTATTATTTTTTCATCACGTTGTTGATTTTTTGTTAATTATTGTTATTTTTCTTTCTTGATAATTTAATTGTTATCAGTTGATTTGTTTGAGAGGACGCGTTGATATTAACAATGCCTTCACCATAACGATCAAACTTATTTTCTTTCTCCATACGTGCTAAGCAAGCAAAACTAAAGCGGACAACCGGGAGCTCGTCGCAATTTGAGGAGAGATTGATTAGATCCCTAGAAACGCATGATTCCGCGTTTGTATGCTGGCCGCATTAGATACAGTTTCCCTCGATCAATTGAGACGGAAAACCTGCGTGATTCGAATCTATTTGTCGATAAGGATTATCATGTTGTATTATGGCTTTGAAAAGTCATAGAGCAGGTTAAATGACGACCGATGCGCCATTATGCTTGACAATAAGGAAATTTAGATGAAAGGCAAATCGCTGGTATAGCTAGTAATTTTTTAAGAAGTAATACATATGTATGTGTATTACTTCTTTGCAAGGCTTTGTTAAATTGAAGTCTGCAGAATGTTAATCTTAATTTAACACGAAATTTACAACGATATTCATTGATATAACTGGCTCAACTATAATTTGTTTAAACTATTTCGCAAGATATATTTTAAAAGCTACGCCAACACCTTTCGCTATAAAAATCTGAGTATTTTGTAGTTTTATATGAGGTAATAGTTTATTTATTTATAGATTGTATAATAGTTTATTTTATTTAATTTATTTGTCACCAGGATGTTCCGAGAATTAATAGACGAAGACTTCAATGAAACAAGATAACATATATATATTTTTTTAAGTAATTATTATTAAATCTCTATATATAAAAATCAATTCTTATCCGTTATCCGTCTCGCCAAAAACCCTTTTCAAATTTTGATTAAAACATTTGTGTGTATGGGTCCCTAGATAGTTTAGATTTACGTCTCAACCCGGTAGGTGGCACTGTTGTTGAGGTCCAGAAACCACCCATGTGAAGCCGGGTAGGATCACTAGTATATAATAAAGCTACAATATAAACCCAAAATCACAGATATGTTAAAGATAAGATATGTTATAATAACTAATCGAAAAAAATATAATATGCTAATTTAAAAAAAAATAATTCTCAGTCCATCTAATTTTAAGGAACCTCTCAATACATTTTTTACCTCTTAATACATTTATGAAAATGTAATGTATGTACGCAGAAAAAAAGTCGTTTAAAAAAGGCGATATTCTTTCTGTAAATACTAGGAACAGACACAAGGTAGTTGTACCAGTAACTCGACTCCACCGAGTCAGTGATTCATTTTTTGGCAATGTATTAGCGTTTTGACAATATCCGACAAAATAAACAAAATTTGACCACCACAAAGTTCAAAAACTTTATTAAACAAGGTTTGTAAAAAAAGGGTTATTATAATATTTGAGAATATATGGGAGATAATAACTCCTGAGAATGAAGTGATCGCTACTAAGCTATTTCTAAACTGCTTTGTGTTGTTAATTGTGCAACATATATGATTGCAAGCTCTTATTTTTTTTTTAAAAGCCTGCTGGGTTTCGTGATGGTTCTTCCCAGTTTTTCGTCGCGCGCTGCGTAACGATCGAGACGCTAAGCTAATCTGCGAATAAAAATTAAAAACTGGTGCTAAACTTCAAGTTTCGTCCTCAAACATATATAGTGTTATAGTACAAGTAATACGTAACATAATGATACTTACATCTGTGTGAAGTGCTTAGTTTATTTGTGTTAAAATCAAAATAACTTTTGTGTTCGTGCGGTACTCCTTAATTATTATGAAGTTATAAAGTCATAAGTTCAACTTTGGACCCTTTAATACCGACCTCGTACAGACATATACGCATTTCAATAAGTGATTAACCATACTCTGTATTTCGTCGCTCAGCAAGGACAACAGCTAGCGTAGCGGAGTTACGGACAGATTTTTATACCTGCGATTATATCTATACTTTGAACCCGGGGACTACAAATTCTTTTTTTTTATTATTATTAAACTTTTCTTTTTGTCTTTGTTGGGAGAAGGCAAATAAACATTTTTGTTATTATTTTGTAACCCGAAAGAAGTCAAAGAAGTGCAAAATGATCTGCGGGGGTAGCCGCCTATTACTGAACACAGATTGTTCCTTACATTGTCACACTTGTGATATCAACTATCACTATGAATGCTTAAATATAAAGAAGGAGCAGTTTGTGTCGCTTTCAAAGGAATTTCGTTCCTCTTGGACTTGCCCTGCATGTGTGAATGTAACAAGACGTGTAAAAACTAACTTGAGCACATCTGTACGTCATAATCAGGTGCCATCAATGTAACAGTCTATGGACTTATCGTGCGAGATCTTGAACAGAAGTGAGGCGCACATACCATCAGATTCAGTCTCCATCGAGAAATTTAATGAACTGCTTAATACTATCAATTTGTGGCGTAACGATATGAACTCTAATATAATGAGTATCAGAGATGAAATTAAGAATGATATGAACTCTAACTTTATGAGTATTAGAGACGAAATTAAAAATACGTTAAGCGTCATCCATTCAGAAATTAAGTCTCTCCGAGAGGAGCTTGCCACCCTAAGACAAAATGTTTCTAATATAAACATCGAATTATAATCCCTTCAAAACTCTATTCAATTCCAATCTGACGAACATGGTACTCTGAAACAAAAGGTCGATAAAATTGCACGTGTTGCTAGCGAACAGACCACATCAGCAACTGCAAGACTACAGTATAGAATTGACTCCCTGCAACAACAAGCCAGACAGACAAATGTTGAAATCTGCAACGTACCGGAGCGTAGGAATGAAAACCTCATAGGTATCATCGAAGCCATTGGACAGCGATCCGCTTCCCCATTTCAAAGGCAGACTTAGTGTCGATACATCGGGTTCCTCACGCACACAGCACAAATGATAGACCTAAAAACATCATTGCTAAATTCAGCACACGTATACAGAGGGACAATATAATTGCTGCATATCGTAAAGCAAAATCACTGAGGTCTGATCAGCTCGGCATTGATGGCCAATCTACCACTATATATTTGAATGAACACCTTACACTACAGAAAAGACAGTTGTTTCGTAAATGTCGGGAGGTTGCAAAGGAACTACACTACAAGTATTCCTGGATCAGAAACTCAGCCATTCTTGTTAGAGAGAAAGATGTCAGTCCAGCACTGGTCAACCGAGGAGAAGAAGACCTCAAAAAACTTCGAATCATTAAAAATTAGTGACTGTACTAATTCGATAAGTCTAGTCATAATCATATTTATAATGTTTTATTATCTTTTTGTGTATATGATCAATTTCATCATCTGCACTGATTGCTGTTTTCTCAATACTCGCTTAAAAGAACGACTGAGCGACTTACCCATCTGTTTGAGCAATCAGGAATATTTCTCACTATTTTTATTTTTCAATATTAAATTTATAAAACAAATATTTTTCTCATCATATACTAACAATTACTATCTGGCTTTCTACTGTACAATAAAGCACAAATGTATGCTAATAATAGCTTGTGTTCACACTCAACACTATCTTAGCAAAACAAACATAGTACAATGCTCTTTTGTTTCTAAATGGATAACACGACTAAAACAAATCACTTTACTATTTATTATCAAAATTGTAGAGGTATAAGAACCAAATTAAACGCACTTTACATGAATATCTTATCAAATAATTACGATGTTATTGTACTTACTGAGACCTGGCTGCTTCCAGACATTGCCAATGGTGAATTTATAGATCAGAGGTACGTAGTTTACATATATCACAGAAACCGCTTAGCTACCAACAAACAGGATGGTGGTGGTTTTCTGGTGGCGGTGCTGCGTGGACTGAGACCTGCCATATTTAATACCTCAACCCCGGATAAATCCCTGCACTCTAAGCATCTTGAAAGTATGCTGGTCGAAATTCCTAGTACAAGCCAAATTAGGAAACATGTAATTAGTGCAGCGTATGTTCCACCTCGCAGCTCCCCGGATATACATGAAAAACACTTTGAACTGTTGCTTTATTGCCTTAATAACCCCCTTATTGATAGCTTTTATGTGATTGGTGATTATAATATTCCTGATATGACATGGGTTCCATCATCATCCTTTACCTCTACTTCTGATTATTGCAACCAACCTTTACCGTTGAATGGATCTGGATCCGCCTACACACATTCCTTATTATTGAACTTTATGGCATTTCTAAATGCATCGCAATATAATGGAATCTTTAATTGTAATGATAAACTACTGGACCTTTTCATCTCTAACACCTCATCTACTATTATAGCCTCATCAGATCCACTACTTCCTCCTGATTCACATCATCCACCTTTCATTGCGATTACTGACATGCATCAGACGTATAAACCAATGAAAAGGCGCCCCCTAACCAAGTATAACTTCCATAAAGCAGATTTTGACCTCATTAATTCCAAGCTTGAAAACACAAATTGGACGGAACTACTGCAAACGCTTCCATTTGAGCCTGCATTGAAACATTTTATAAGACCATAGATGCCATCATAAAACAACATGCACCGCGTTCTAGTTCTCGCTCCGGAGGATTTCCTGTCTGGTTTTCACGTCCTCTGATTAAAACATTTAAATGTAAACAAGAAGCCTGGACTAAGTGGAAGAAATATAAAAACCCAAGTGACTACGTACAATTTTCCCAATATAGAAATACCTTCAAGATCCAATGCAAACAGTGCTATCGTAGGTATATGGACACTGTAGAGGAAAATATAACTAAAAATATAAAACATTTTTGGACCTATGTATCGAGTTGCAAAACTGAGACTAAAATCCCGTCTACTTTGCATTACCATAACCTTAAATCTAGTGAACCCGAGACAGTCTTTAACATGTTCTCTGACTTCTTTTAATTGGTATTTGAGCCCTCTTCCCCTTCTCTTTCGTATTGGCAGCCTCCATCCTGTACCTCAAGTCACGATATTTTAATTTCTAATGTTTACTTCACTGAAACTGAAATTCTAAATGAACTCAAAAATTAAGACACTTCCAAGGGTCCTGGTCCAGATGGCCTTCCTTCACTCTTTTTTAAACAAACTGCTAAAAATATGTATAAACCTTTGCATATTATCTATATAATAAGTGTTTGTCAGAGAGTGTTTTTCCTAGGAAGTGGATAAAGGCAAATATAACTCCAGTTCATAAAAGTGGGGCAAAAAATGATGTTGAACAGTATCGCCCCATCTCTATTCTCTTCGTCTTGTCGAAGGTCCTCGAAAAATTAGTTCACAACCAAATTTACCCGATTCTACATAAGGCTATCATTGAAGAACAACATGGTTTGTTAAATATAGATCTACTACTAGTAATCTAGTAACCTTTACGAATAATTTATTTGAAAGAAAATTATGACGGCTTTCAAGTAGATGCTGTATATACAGATTTTAAGAAAGCTTTCGACAAGGTGGATCATGAGATTCTTCTTAACAAGATTGCATTCAACGGTATTTGTGGTAATATGCTGCGCTAGTTTGCATCCTAAATTCAAAACCGTACCCAAAAAGTTGTAGTAAATGGATATCAGTCAAGGGACGTTTTGGTTACATCTGGCGTTCCACAAGGATCCATTCTTGGACCATTGTTATTTATTATTATTATTAATGATATAGACAAATGTTTCCTTAACTCCAATTTTCTATTATATGCCGATGACCTTAAAGCATACAAAACTATTAAAGATATAGATGATTGCATATCCTTCCAAAGCGACCTTGACAGATAACAACATATTGCAACATTAATAAATTACAATTGAGCATTCCGAAATGTCAATACATAAGCTTTACAAAAAAGAAAAATATTGTCCATTTTAATTATAGTCTCTGTAAAAAGTCCTTGACCAGAGTGACAGACTTAAGGGATTTGGGGATTCAGTTAGACTCTAAGCTACAACTAAACACCAATATTGATAAAATAGTCAAACAAGCTTTTAAAACGTACGGATTTGTAATGAGATCTTCTACTGGTTTTAAACGAACAACCACATACTTATTAATAAGGCTTCACCATTGGCCTTAGCACCAAACGCGAATTCAAGGAAAACTGATATGCAGGCTTGGCTTTTAGAAAAAGGAATAACATTTACGTCTGAAATGTTGAAGCCTCGATTATACCAATTAATAAAAAAATAACAAAGATCGCTTCAAAACATTTAGTATAGACAAGATATAGACGTCATGACGTACTGCGCCTGCCTACCTACCACCCAGATCTGAACCCTATAGAAATGGCATGGGCAGCTATAAAGGGTTATGTAAGTAGCAAAAATGTACGATGGAATGTGCCCGTGTTATAGAGTTAGTGAACGAAAAGGTAAATGCAATGGCACCGTGTGATTGGAAAAAGCTATGCGACAAAGATAAGACAGTCGAAGAAGCTTATGTTAAAAGCGACCATGTCATCGATAAAATGACGGAAGAATTTATAATACGGGTTGGAGATTCTGGCAGCAGTGATTCTGAATTGGATTCCTCAACTGACATAGAAGATGAAATCGTAACTCCTGGCCCAAGTTCTGGTATACCACTAGGAAATTATATAGAAGGTGTCATGCCAATGAGTGAAAGTGATTGAACATGTAGATAAACAGATTAACTTTTTGATGTATTAAATTTTAATTAGTATTCCTTTACCTGTTCTATTTAATCATTGAGTTATATATACTACGTACAGAGAAGCCATTCCGAACATTGACTATGGTCAACTGAACTGAACTGCAATCCATACAAACTAAATATTGCGTAAATTGAAGATTTGTGAATTCCATAAAATAATTATTATTACATTTTATTAAGAAATATGTTTGTTTAGATTAAATTAAGATATTTTATATTCAATTCTTATATTTATTTTATATTAATATCTTATTAAATATCAAATTAATGTCTTCGCGCATGCGCGACTACTACTCATAGACAGAGTAGGACACAATTTTTGTTTGTAATGGCTTCTCTAGTACTAAGTACATATAACTCAATGTATTTAATAATACCTAACAATCACACATAAATTATGTAATTAGAAATACAATTATTTGAAAGAAATTCGAAATTATTTTTATGAAACTTAATTTTTTGTTTAATTAAATTACTTCACTTCATTTTCACACTTATTAAAAAATATATTTAAATATGACGAATTCACGGTTTTTCCTTTCAGATTTTTGAATTTTTCAGGCAACCGTGGAGCATGTTTCTAACATTTTTGTCCATAATTGTACCTGCGCAAACGACCGCCATTTTAATTCAACTTACGTACCGCGATCTATAAGTAATATGTGGATAGCGTTGTGGGTTACATTATTGTGAAGACAGCATGTTATTGTATTTTAGATATTACTGTATTTGGTAGCTGTTTGCTGTTCCTTAATAAATAAAATAAAAATACAATAAGACAGAGGTTTTTTTTTCGAGAAAGAGGTAACTTAAACGAGAGTGACTTTCGTAAGCATTATTTATAATCTGTATTGAATAAAATTAGTTAATAAGTTTCTGTTTCTGCCTAATGGAAAGTGGCCAATGCACATTGTCAATCTTTAAGACTTTTTTACATGAGGAAATACATACATACCCGCCTTGCGGCGGGTTCGGACTCGCATCGACTAAAACCCCATAGTGATCCACCTTCGTCGCATGTTGGTAGTGTCACGTGAACGCTTTCGCACACATCCGCGACCCTATCAGCGCCGGCCAGTCCATGGCCGTCTTTCTTCGGTAGAGGACTACTCCTTCACCATCTCCAGCTCAGATAAGGCGCGCCAAAACACATGGTGCGCCTTCCTCCGCGGCCTCCAACTTCAGCTGCGCAACGGCTAGGAAAAACGAGCACCCAAAGCACTAACCTTCCTAATACCAGTGGCGGTCTGGTCTATGGCTCCACTGCCCTGCAAGATTCGGCCGCAGAGGGTAGGGAGAACGGCGCCTCGCCATATCAACACTCCCTTTGCTCCGTGACTCCACCTCGGCTGCGACGGAAAGGTAGAGAGCCCCTACCGCCACAGTCCACCAATCGGAGTGGGATAGGCAAGCCTACTCGGAGCGGCCGCCTCGAGTCGGCCCTACACCTCAGGCCAGCCGTGTTGGTTTCTCTTAGTTCACCGTGGGTGACCAAGCTACGGCTAATAAGCCACCCGCCACTACAAGACGGGCACTCATTCGGAGGGTCAATTTATAAGACTAATACGGATAATTTTTTACGTGAAAATTAGCCGTACCACTTTATCTTTTGGGCTTTGATAATGATAAAACATCCTAGATTAAGGCGATACCCCGACCAAAACCTTGCGATAGTGCCTTTTTCAGAGACTATTATCTCATTAGTTATGAGAAATAAAATACCTCTAAATGCACATTATTAATGTTCGATGTCCTATCATCACATTCCACGTTCGAATTTGTTTTTATGTGTTATAAATACATTTAAAATCTACTTTTAAAAAATGACTAAAATTATTGATTACATGCCTCTGCTGCTAAAGGCAACGCTCTAATCATTTGAGGATTACAATAATGAATGGATAATTTAAAAATCTATATTATTCACGTTTTATTTAATTTTTAAAGTTCGTTTTTTTTAATTAAAATAAACCTAGCAAGCTAACAGCATAGCAAAGTGGCGAAGCAATCAGCTTTGTAGCGGTTTCTAACGATTGCCGTTGAGCAATCAGTTTCAAAATAGGAGATTCAGATGCCTGGGTGATCAGTAATCGATTGCTGAAAACAGAATTTGAAAATTCGAAACCGTTCTCGAGATAATCGTGGGACAGACGGATAGACGTACAGACGGACAGGCGGACAGACATCGTGAAATCAATAAGTTTCTTCGCAAGCTTCGCCACTTAATAATTCCAAAAATTGTGTGAATTAACGTAGTTACTACTTTTAAACTTTATCAATAAAATCACCATAAAAAATTATATATTTGCAGAATTTGTCATATGTTTAGAATTAAGCTAAAATAATATTAATAGTCAAGTTCACAGATGCTTATAGAAAATTCAAAATAGATGAAATCATTACTTATGACCTTGTGTAGCATGCCTATTACCGTATCGGTAATTAGTTAAACCAATGCGGTGGTACCACAATATTGCAAATGCAATTTTCGCAGATGTAGTATATAAGCAAATGGGTTTGTAGCAGACCCGTTTACGTATAAATTAGTAGGGCTTGATTATAGAGGCATGGTAAGTGTTGATATGGAAACGAAACAGCAACTAATAAACCTATCACATCATATATACATCTACTGTTGCATTTATTATGCGCGTTTTTCTTGATATTATTATTGTTATTTTGGTTTTTGTCAGGGTATTTGATTATCTTTAAACCTTTTAGCCTTTTGCTAAAGTTTGTACAAAATCTCCAATTATTTAACATGACACAAAGGGTCTTCGTATGTGTAATCATTCTATTATATCTCTGATTTATAGAATCTTGACGAATACGCATAGATTTAGACGAGTGGTTGCCTTTGTTTGCGCGTACCTTAAGAGATATAATATTACTACTTGGTACATAATTATTACGTTAAATCATTTAAATTAAAAATTTTGTACAACCGACTTTAATATAAATTATTAAGAATAACTCAAAAACGATTGGTCAGACCTTGATCAAATTTATATGGGACCACATTAGAAGCACCACCTTTCAAATGAAAAAAGAATCATCAAAATCGGTTTACCCAGAAAAAGGTTATGAGGACACAGGAACTCACATAAAAAAACATACAGTCAAATTGAGTACCGTCTCCTTTTTGAAGTCGGTAGAAAAATTCGAAAATAAAAATTTTCATCTTTCTTTGTTGTAAATTGTAAGTTAAATCATATAAATACATTTATTTACATATATTTATTTTTATTTATTTTATTATATACAATATTAGAAAACTATAATTAAAAAAAATTAAAACTAATAACTTAATTATCATACAGTCCTACTCCTCGTAGTATCATACCAAGAACGCTAGCTGCATTTCCTCGCTGAATGGCTATACTTAGCTTTTGAGCTAAAAATGAACCAGCCCTCTTATCACCAGCAGCAACGAACAGTTGCGGGTAGAGCTCCTTTAGGGACTTCACCGCAGGTGGACTCCACGGACCGATAGTCTCTACAGTAAATGGCACAAATATGTAATCATCTCTCAGAAACTCATACTTGCGCCACTTACTCAGTTCAGCTGCCTCTGATGCCGACCCGGCGCTAAATGAGGTACCCCTGAGATGAGAGGCCGCTAAAGTGTCTACGCAAGTAGCATCCGACACTAGGGCTTTACCTGTTTCCTAAGGGATAATATATAAAAAATATTCCACGAGGCTCTAAAACCGAGGGTACATTTATACAGACAAGAGCCCTAAATAAAACAAAAGCCATAATAAATTAATGATATAATAAATTCAGGTATTTCGTTGCTCATTTCTAACACTTCCCTACACTCACCATACGAAACACAGCAGCGTTAAGCTTGCTATTTTACGCTGGTTTTTTGTGAGAGCGTGGTCCTTCCCCGGTCGAGCCGACCCATTCTTGTTACAACCATAATAATATAGCTGCACAAGCTAAAATAAATATCGTTAACCATTGTTTATAGCGTTATTCATCAGAATTCATAGGATATTTCTCTCGTATCTCATAGACGCCTTTCATGACACCCACGTGAATAAAATAATATTACATTATCGATCGTGCTTAAATTAAATTTCCTTTCTTTTTGAGAATAAACCCCAAAAATCACTTTGAACAAGGCATCGATTAGGGAGCGAAACAATTGCCAGGAAGTGACGTAAATAGATGAAGCAATTGCTCAAAGCCCGTGAAGTTTTTACGTACCACTGCACACTTACCTTTTGACACACGAAGCATGCCATTAGTCCGAACAGATACTTTTTTTTAAATTGATTGGCGGACTCTATTCGGGGCTCTATTTCTTTCATCCTAGCAGGATGAAAGCAATAGAGTGATTAAATATTAATGCGGTGTTAATAACAATATAACCGGATAAATACTGATGAAAGATTAAAAATCCAATATTATATCATCTAAGTTATAGGAAGTCCATAATAAGTAATTATTTCTATTATTTATTATTCCATATATAAATAATACAGTTAGAATGAAGCTGCTTTTGGTTATTATTTTTAGTTCGCTCGTTTCTACATTTCTGTCAGCCATTATTTTTGGTTGACTTCATGTCTATGGCTTGATATACCAAGTACCCATTCTGACTATGATCGACTGACCATATTGCACATATATATACATCAATTGCGATATATCATAATCAGAAGAGTAGTGTGGGAGTTACGGGCGGACACAGAAATGTGTAATATCCTACCAACTGTACCATACAACATTGTGAGGTTTAATCAATTGAAACTATTCAATGATGCACATAAGACTGACTTTAATCCACCTACTCTATACTCGTATATAATTTGTTTCTGAACGTTCGTCCATGTTACAAATTTAGCCTTTATTACGTGAGCACGAGCATGAAATCTTAACAAATGAAAATCTGTGCCGATATCAAATGGAAATCTATTAGTCTGAGAGCTCGCGACGAATTTTTGGAAGGTTCTTTTGGCAAGTTGAAATTGTGAAAAAATATAATTTCGTCAATTGGTGAATCCAGTCCCGCGAGTCTGGCAGAGTATTTGCGGTTATTTCGTTACTGCACAGAATTTAACATAGATATTTGAAAAAATATATCCAAAAAAATGTTTTTGAAAACTTGATTTGTGTTTATTTAATTAAAAAAAAATCTAAATATTTTTGTCGGTTATAAAGTATTAGCAGACCTCTTCAAAAATATTTTAATAAAATTGCCAAAAAATAAAGCTTTGGCAATCTCAAATTTTAATCACGTATTAATATAATACCCGCAAATCGACAGACAAATTTAGCGGTTTTAAACGATTCCCAGACGTGAATAAAGTTTATAAATGAATACGACAAAAAATCTAATGCGCAGCCATAAGTAGATATTTACATGGTCATATATGTACATACATACATGCTAAATCCTTGACGCATTTTGCTGGTCACTATTCTCAATGGTGCTTTCTGCGTCTTGCTTTGACTCACACCTAAATAGCTTTTTTTCTCTTCATGACATCTAAATTTCCACCTGTGAATGATTGACGGCAACTTGTTGGTGGGTGAGAGAAACATGATCAAAAAATGCATATACTCAACGTCAGTTACACAAACCCTTTGTGATGGCAAGTTATTATGGCTATATCTGCTGTTGTATTGGTTGGTAGAGCATATGTGTCGACCTCATGCAGGTAATAGCTGAGGGAGGAGACTCTCAAGGCTGCTGCCGGAAGCCACTAAACGTGGAACCCCATTCCCTTGAAGTAAACGGTATACTCATAACACGCTCTGCGGCTAGAAGCCGTAATGATTATGCAATCGGTGGTGATGCCTTACACTTACATCACGTCTGCAGGAGTGGCCAATGTGCTTATTAGTTTAGTTTGTGCATATTTATGCACTACCAAGGGGCCAAATCCTTTTTTACTAGTTCGCCAGTTATTTTGCTGTGGACTATGGTTCAGTTCCCAACTTAACGTTCCTTTCCGGGGTTGGTTGGGAAGCCCTTGTATTTTTTTTTATTTTTTATATAAATATTGTGAGCCTTTTCCAAGGAGGAAGGGATTAATTAATAAGGAATTGATTGATGTGAATCTCATACAATAAGGACGATTTAATTTTCTTTACCTTTTTGAGGCTTTTCGCCATAAACGGGGTTCTTTAACTTATAATAATTATAAGGCACCACCAACAGCTTTCGATTGCTCTAGTGAATATTCATTCTTCCAAGAGACACCTACAAGAACTAAGTTACTAAACAAACACCACGTAAATAAGGGCCCTAACTAAGACGATCACGCCATAAATTTAACAAACGGCACATACTATACCTTAAGATCCTTGGGAAAGATCAATATATTTGTTTATCCTGGTCACGCAAATTTTACATAATGATATACGGCCATTTCTGTATGGAAAAATCAATAATATTTCCATATAGAGATAGCAGCAGCAGAGCAGCGTTACACTACGTAAATAACGTATAGATTTCTATTCTTACAAAGAAATACTGATATCAATTATTATTGATATTTACAGAAGATATACCTCTCTCATAATATAATGATATGAAAATTGTAGAAAAGATAAAATAGTTTAGAAAATCCAAAGGTGCACGTCTCATGAGCGTTTCATTTAATTTTGATGAAAAAAATACATTGTATTTCTGACCTTTAAAATATATTATTTACGTGTTTTAAATTTAGCGCTCTATTATTATAACAAGTAGTGTCACCTAGTCTCGATACGTCATTTTTTTGGGAGTTATCGTGACCACATACAAAATCAACATCGTTCGGATGTACACGTACACGTAATTTTTTTTTGAAAGTAGCAATATTAAATTTTATTTTAGAAAATATAAAATGGATTAATTGGAGTGTTTTCTTGATATACGACAACTTATATTATTGTATAAGTGCAATATAGTTATGATAGAAGCATTTTAAGACCACAAAATTGGTTGACCATGACGTGTCGTTAGTAATAATAATTCTTTATTTCAGATATCAAAGACCCATAAGTTGTTAGTATGACTTATATTAGGTTAGTAATTGGGAACATTAAATAAAAAAAATTAAATTAAAGTCAATCAAAACTAAAATCAAATCTATACCCAAAATTAAATCACAATAGAATCAAAATAAAAATAATAATGAAATAATAGTAATGTCAAAATAAAATAAAATTAAATACAATCAAACAAAAAAATCAAATAAAATCAATCGAAATCAAATAATGTCAATTTGGATTCAATTTAAATAACTGTTTTAAAATAACCCTCCTCACAAAGCAGGTCCAAAGCGGAGACGTGTACCTATCTGCCAGGGTTTGCAGAATGCTATTGGGACTGCCACGCGCTCTAAATATCAGCCATGTCGTTTTTTTGCGAGTAATGGCTGCAAAGTCGCCAACTTGGTATTCTGCTATTATGTTCAAGTCGTTCTGGGTAATGTTATCGACTTTATCGGGACATTTACCAGCGGCTTTAAACACCATGCATTGTCTTTTTTACATTGTATATGAACCCGTGCTCAGTAGCATATTTCTCACAAACCCCTAGCATCTAGTTAAGACCCCCTGCAGTTGGACAGAGCAGTACACTGTCATTAGCGTAATTTATATTGTTGGTGCTTACTCCGTCAATACGGCATCCGACACGCATACTACTCAGTCTGACAATGAGATCATTAATATATATGTTGAAGAGTGTGGGGGACATCAAGCCTCCCTGTCTTTCTCCAACACATATTCTTCCGAGAGAGATTCGGCCCATTTTACACAATTTGTCTGGTTGGCATACCAGAACTTAAATATATTTAGCAATTCAACCGGTAGTCCCCTGTCCTCCAGCTTTGCCCATAATATGTTATAAAGCACTAAGTCAAACGCCGTTGACAGGTCTAGGAAACAGCCATGCACCTGTGTCCCGCGATTTGTATAGTATTGGACAGTGTGTTATAAACTTACAATTGCACTCTCCGTAGATAGTTCAGACCGAAACCCAAACTGTAATGCCCTACGTTTTGCGTAATGAGGTGCAAAATATTGGGCCGAGGTTGAAGTATGAATTTGACGTTTTGCATGGAAAAATTGAAACTGAATATTATTCATCAAAGATGTACACTTACTGCAATGCAATGAAAACAATACTATAGGCTATAATTTATCTGAAAATTTTGGAGATTTTTCAAAAATGCTCTTTATCTTTATCTTATATCTAAATAACGCTACATTAATAGACTCTAACCAGGGTCTCTTGTAATAAATAATGTAGAATAGAATAGAATAGAATAGAATAATTTTTTATTCAATATCGATTATTACATAATTCTTATTGAAAGTCATTTTTTATTTACCACTGGTTCGGAAAATACCTCTGTCCTGGGAAGAACCAGCAAGAAACCCAGCGGGACTTTTTTTTTCAAACATATTTCATTTAACAATAATTTCATTTATACAATTTTTAAATGATTTTTAATAGAACCAGCATGGTGGCGATCACCTTATTCCCAGGGGTTATTTTCATTCATGTATTCCTTGATATTATAATAACCCTTTTTGTACAGTTTTTCTTTAATAAAACTTTTAAACTTGTTTATTGATAAACTTTGAATATGTTCTGGGATTTTGTTGTAAAAGCGTATACATTGCCCCATAAATGAATTACTGATTCTGTGGAGTCTAGTAACTGGTATTACAAGCTTATGTTTGTTCCTAGTGTTTAAAGAATGCACATCCTTATTCTTATTAAAGCTATTTATGTTTTTATGTACATACATTAGATTTTCATAAATATATTGCGATGCCAAAGTTAATATGTTTATTTCTTTAAATTTTTGTCTGAGGGACTCTTTACAATTTAGGTTATAAATCGCCCGAACGGCTCTCTTTTGCAAAACAAATATAGCTTCAATATCAGTCGCATTACCCCATAGCAAAATTCCATAAGACATTACGCTATGAAAGTAACTAAAATACACTAATCTAGCTGTCTCAACATCTGTGAGACTTCTAATCTTTCTTACAGCATATGCTGCAGAACTAAGTCTGCTTGCTAATTTAGATATATGGGGGCCCCATTGAAGTTTCGCGTCAATAGTAATACCGAGAAAAACAGTGGTATCCACAAGACTCAACTCCTCCCCATTTAATAGCACATTGGTATTCGAATGTTTTACATTAGGTATTGTGAATTTAATACACTTAGTCTTATTGCCGTTTAAGAGCATATTGTTGGCGTTAAACCAATGTACTAATTTCGATAGAGCATTATTTACATCGTCATAATTAATTAACTGCCGTTTGAGTTTGAAAATTAAAGAGGTATCGTCAGCAAATAATACTATATCGTGATTGTCCCCTACAAGATAAGGTAAGTCATTAATATAGATTAAAAACAGGAATGGGCCAAGAATCGAGCCCTGAGGAACGCCCATTGATACTACCGATCCGGAGGAACCTTTACCATTTATCAAGACTTTTTGAGTTCTGTTACTTAAATATGAAGTAATAAGTCTAAGCGCCAAATTTTTTACACCGTAATGTTGTAGTTTCCTGATTAATGTTTCATGATGAACACAATCAAAAGCCTTGGAAAGATCACAGAAAACACCTAAGGCATCCTGTGAATTCTCCCAGGCATTAAAAATATATTTTATAAGCTCAACACCGGCGTCAGACGTCGAGCGACCCCTTGTAAATCCAAATTGGTTTTTATGAAGTAATTTATTTGTATTAAAAAAAATTAACAATTGATCCAAAATTATTTTTTCAAAAATTTTACTAAGAGTTGGTAGTACAGAAATAGGTCTAAAATTAGCGGGGTCCAATGTACTACCAGATTTAAATAAAGGTATTACTTTACTATACTTCATTAAATCAGGTAACACACCAGAATCGATACAAGTATTAAAAATAATAGCAAGATGAGGTGCAATTAAATCTATTATGGACGCAATAACTGTCACGGAAATCCCCCACAAATCTGCGGTTTTCTTTACATCAATGGTTTTAAAGTATTTTACAATATCTTGCGGTAATACTTTTTCGAATCTAAATTCTTTTAAACAGATATTAACATTCTGTTTGAGTAATGACTCGGCGACAGTTGGAGAAGTATTCAAAGACTCTGTTGTCAAAATAGGAATATCAGTGAAATATTTCTCAAACACCGCTGCGACTTCTTGATTTGATTTAGTCAATTCATTGTTAATTTTTAATTGATAGTTCGAGTTACGAGGTTTTTCTTTACCGGTTTCGCTGTTAATTATACTCCACGTCATTTTAATTTTATTCTTAGCCGTCTTAATTTTGTTGCTAATATGTAATGATTTGGCTGTGGAGCAAACTTTTTTAAACATTTTAGAATAATTTTTGACATATTCTTTAAAAGCATCAGAAGGATTATATGTGATAATATTACTTTAATTATGACAGAAATTTTTGCAAATGAAATCATATTGATAGAATAAAAAAATTTGTAAAAATTATAACACCAATCAGGATTGCTATAAGATGGTGTCCTCCAAGCCGAATTTCAGTTACGGCGGCCAGACGTAGCCATCTTTATAAGAGGATTATAGTGCACGAGTCTTTGCTTAATCGCATGTGCGTTCTCTATTTGTTACGGACGGCGAGGGGAGCCGATGCCCCGTCGCCCTTCATATCCCATTGCGCCCCGCGCACCCCGCACACCGGCAGCAGATCACGCGATGTCGTCGACCAATAAGCGCGCGGCATCGCCTCACGACGCTACTCACAAAATGAGACGCTCTCTTGCGAGATATAAGAAGAGTGTTTTGGTCTGTGAGCTGTTCATTTCGGAAGCGGCACTCGAAGACAGCAGCAAGCGAAGAAATCAAGAGAAATCAAGGGAAGATTGAAGAGTGAAGGCTCCCCTCTCTGTATATAGTTTATTAGTGCCGAATTTGTAAATATTTGAATACAGTATAGTCGTCTATAGTACCATCTTTCTTTTGAGCAGTCCCCTAGCGTAGTATACCTCAACGTCAATTAGTAATACAGTCCACTTGCACAGTTAAATTCATACAGCCCACTGCAGTCCATAATACTATTCATTCATCCATTTAGTCCGGTGGGATGACAATTCAACATGACCGGAGAGAGATCAGACGCAGTACCAATGATTTTACGTGTTCTCCCTGCCACGGTGGTGAAACAACGCCAATTTCCTGATTCCGAGCTGCTACTGAGAATTTCTCGACAAAAAATCCAATAGCTGATTTTGGACCGACCCGGAAATCGAACCGGGAACTCATGATTAACAGTCGCGCTAACCGACCACTAGATCAATGACAGAGTTAAACTATAGATATCTTATTACATAACCAGGCATACATAGATGATGTAGGTACAAACCGTAATCCCTGCCTTTGAGAGAGCGTTGGCAGGATCAAAAGAAACGCGTCTTAGGGGCTACTACTCTCTATACACAGGACAATGAGTATAAGGTACTATCGCCAGTGCGATTAGGTCTGATATATTGATTGTATATATTCCTTTTCTGATCAAAATACTACAAGCTTTATTCCTATTCTTTTTTTTTCAATAATAATAAGTTTTAACATATTTTACTTTGTACAAAGGAAAAATATTTATTTTTACGCCGGTAATATTATTAATATTTTTTTAATATATAATTGGAGGACTTAATTTTTTTTACTGGGCAAATATTACATCTATACTAAAATGGTTGGGTTAGGTTAGGTCTGTTTGCCCCCCCCCCCCGAACAGGTTCCCGCCTTGTCGTAGCGGGGGGCTTAGTAGCCGTGGCTTGGTCACCCGCGGTGAACGAAGAGGAACCCCTTGGCTGGCCCGTGGTGTAGGGACGGCCCGAGGTGGCCGCTCCGAGTGGGCTAGGCGAGCCCACTTCGGATGTGTGTTGGTGGGCTGCGGTGGTAGGGGTGTCCGCTCCCTCTACCGCTGCAGCCGAGGTGGAGTCGCGGAGGAGGAGGAGTGTTGGTATGGCGATGCGCCACTCGCCCTATCCTCCGCGAACCAAACGGGGCCGCACCGTTGATGCGGTGGTGGTGGGGCTGCGGGGGGAGAGGAGTGTCGGTATTGAGAGGCGCCGCTCTCCCTACCCTCTGCAGCCGAATCTTGGTTGAAGCGATAGCGGCGAAGCCATAGACCAGATCCGCCGCTGGGGTCAGGAAGACTGGTGCTTCTGATTGCTAGTTTTTCCTGGCCCCATGGCCTTCGTGCATCGGACACGGGGGCGTCCGTTGCGCATGTGAAATTGGAGGCCGAGGAGGAGGGCGCGCCATGTGTTCTGGTGCGCCTTACCTGAGAGGGAGATGGGGGAGGAGTGGTCCTCTACCGAGGAGGGGCCGCCATGGGGCGGCCAACGCAGGTGGGGCCGCGGAAGTGTGTGAAAGCGTTCCCGTGGCCCTGGCAATATGCGACGAGGGTGGAACAACATGGGGTTTTAGTCGGTGCGAGTCCGACATAACCCGTCCTTGCCCCCGCGAGGCGAGTATGCGTAGGAATTTCCCCATGTAAAAAAAAAGGTCTGTTTGGGCATTGATTACAAAAGAGTATATGCCATCAAAAACATAACTTGTAAAAAAAGCCAAGTCTCGCAACTCAGTTCTTCTACCGTAAAAAGTTGTGAGATCCATGTAATACCAAGTCGGTTAATTTAATCAGTACATAGATTGATACATGGATTGACTTGGCAATCGCATGAAAACACAATACATCTCACAAGTAATACATATTATATTAAATTAGATTGTTTAGTGCGATTGCCAAGTAAATCTATGTATCAATCTATGGACTGAATAAGTTAACCGACTTGGTATTACATGGATCTCACAACTTTTTACGGTAGAAGAACTGAGTTGCGAGACTTGGCTTTTTTTACAAGTTATGTTTTTGATGGCATCTCGTTTCCTTTTGTAGATAGTTATACCTAGGTAGCTATTTACACCTATTTTTCCATTATACATATATAGGTACACTGATTCATTCACTGCAAATGTAACTTTATAATACTATATGTTTAAATGGAATTACAAATTTATTTATGCAGTTGGTGTATCTCGAAAACTGGACCGAAATTGTAAAATATTTAAATTTTTCCTTGATTTATATATTAAACAATAATTGTATTCCAAATTTGAAGTTTCTATGTCTGCTAGAAGTGCCTTAGAGTTTTGATGATCGGTCAGTCAGTGAGTGACAAAATTAAGAAACTTTGACTAGTTATAATTCTTAAACTATTGGTTCAAATTTAATGAAACTTGAAATATACTGAGTTTATACAATGCGTACTTGGTTAGTAAAAATTCTGGCTTCTAGTTTTATCCATAACGAAGTTATAGGGTTTCGGAAATGGCCTGAAGTGCTTCGAGAAAAGGATGGCACGGCCGTGCCCCCAGATAATCACTACGTGTTAATCACGTGCGTTTCATAAACACGTATGACATATTATTTTATGTACTGATTTGGCTGTGATTTACTAGACGTAGTGATTAATATACCCTTTGTAAATTACCGTGTGCTCGGCGGTGAAGAAACAATTCGTGAATAAGCCATTTCTGAAAATTAAAATATCTCGACGAATTATGAAGTCCGCTAATATATAATGGAGCAGCTCGTTGGTTTAATTACTCCGTAATCATATTTTCACCCTTTCAAAAATCAGATAATGCCTGAGCCGAGCAGTGGAACGAACGTAAGCTGTAACTTTGTTTGTGTAAGTTTTATAAGTCTTTCCCCTGAGTGATTCCGAAATTAAAATGAATAATTTATACAAATTTTTTCTACATAAGTAGAAAACGTCGTATAAAATCAACATCATTTTAAGCTTTAACCACTGACAGAGAATATATCTATTATTAGTGCAAAACATAGCTTTGAGACATCCATATCCATCTACATTCAGGCACGAAGCCTCGTCAGTTCGTCACTTCATTAATTGGGAAGGAGGGAGATCACTACACAGCCAGAAAAGGGTTGTCACTGACTCAGATAATTAATATTTTATATATCTGATTTTAGAGAAAATAGCAAACGATAAGATGATAAACTGTTGTTTCTTATAATATCAGAATGACAGACGAGCGTACTGGTGCCCATGCCATGCCAAATGCATGTAGCCCATGGACAATATTTTTACTTGATTCTATGATTAAAACGGTTATTAGTACGGCGAATATTTTGTTGGGGGCCATATATAAAATTATAAATAAACAGTGCGCATAACTTGAAAACTTTTAGAAACAGTTTTCAACTGTTTCAACTTGATATGCCTCAGCAAACGGACCAAGTTTATGTAAATAATGCGGAATATTCGGAACCCATTAGACTTACCGTTACAACCAGCTAAACTTAGGCCTCTTCCATTGATAGCATCATAGGGTGATATTTGCTATACTTGCAACGATTGACATTCTGATCAAGCCGAGCGGAGTTTTTTTATCTGTTATTAGAAAGATGCTACAGCCAATCTGGTTTGCTTCCCTCTGCCGCCTATTACGACACCCACAGGATGATATGAGGTAGTGTATATTCTTATACCGCCACTACACGGTATTGACTTTTTACCGCTATAATTTTGAATAAATACGAAATTATTTTACTATTTATTACAAATACAATATAATGGCGAGAGGGATATATCCGCTGTCACCGTTTGACAATTGGCTCGGGCTGACAACCGCAGTTTATTTATTATTTTGATTTGTTATCAGGAAGATGCCGCTGTACATTTTTCTCTTTGTTGCCTCTTACCACACCAATATTGATATAGGGTAGTGAATTCTCTTATGCCGTCATTATATGGCAATTTTATTTAACGGTTTTTTTATATGTGTGACAAACGAGCACACAGTCCACCTGACGGTAAGTAGGTGCTGCGGCACATAAACATCTACATCTATTTTCGACTTAGTACTCTAAGATTCTCGACTACGAATCAAAATGCAGATGCGTTGTCACCCGTGATGCGTTCACGTTTTATAAATGTTTAATATGTCTACGTTTTTAACAAGTGGGATGCGAGAAGTAAAGACTGGCTAAGAACCTTCGAAGGAGGCGGAGTTATAGCTAAAATAAGAATTTTGAATTTTTTGGTTTTTGGCCATTTCGACCCCCTAAGAGTGTAATAAGAACTTTTTGCCTCTGTTCAACCATGACCCCCACAACATCTTTTACATGATAGGCTATTCAAACGAACTGTGCCTAAAGTTCGAGCCACCCCCCTTTTTTTTTGGTTTTGGCCATTTTGATCCGCTAGGAGTGTAATGAGAACTTTTTGCCCCTATTCAACCATGACCCCCATAGCATCCTCTACATAATAGGCTATTCAAACTGAATAGACCTAATGTTCAAGTCACCCCCAAATACACACACATATACAATAATTAAGGTCCTATGGTTTATTGATAAATATTGCCTTTTAAATATGCTATGCAAATCAATTATATTCTTTTATAATTTACTGTAAAGTTAGACTATTTGATCTTAAAAGGTAAAGGCCAAACTTCTGCAGTTTGAGTAGGCTTTGCACGATTTGAATAATATTATTTTAGGACATGTAGATTTCGGAATATTTACCCTTTTGTTTATGGGAAAAGTTAACGCGAGTAAGTTGCTTTGATTAATTCATTTTATTATAATTTTTAGGTTTATTGCCGCACTCGCCCAGTTTGGTGTAATATTTGTAGTTAGTATTAAAATATTTTTAGTGCACGAGCCACGCTGCAGCTATAAGTGTCATGGTTGTAGCATCAAAAGCTCGGCTCGACCGGGGAAGGTCCTCATTCTCACAGAATACTAACGTGAAATAGCAGCTTAATGCTGCTGTGTTTCGTGTGATGAGTGTAGAGCACCGGATACCCTTTAGATGTTGATGTTTATGGGTCACAGCATCCATTAATCATCAGGAACAAGATTAAAGAGCACGATTGTTTGCTTAAAAACAAGTGCACTGTCTATTCCCTCACCTTCACATTTGGTTGGGACGGTTATCCGACACGAGCGGAGAGAGATCAGGCGCAGGACCAATGGCTCCGAGGCATGAGGGTGAAACACCGCCGAATTCCTGATTCCGGGATGTTACTTTTGACAAAACAACCCAATAATTGATTTAACCCTGACCAAAAACTCGAACCCAGGATATAATCATCAGCAGCCACGTTTACGACCACTAGAACAACGAGGCAGTTTCACAGAGTATAACGTAAGGCAAACAAGAATCTTAATGGTAACACGTAATACGTACCCATTAATGTTTGTTGTAGTTTATGGGAAACTACAACCAATGTTAAACAAAGAATGAAAAGTACTAGATTCCTGATGTATAAAAGAAATAATTTTAAAGGAACACTGAACACTGGGCGCAGACCTCCTCTCAATTATAAGAGGGTGATAGAGCTATTAGCCTATTAGTCAGCGGCGCTGCTATCGCTGGTGTTAGCGGATTTCACGTGAAAAACTTTTTTTTTCTGTGCCAGCTCTCTAGAAAGACCAGTATCATTGATGAAATATCTTAGTGTAAGTTAATTTTTGGCGCGTGAGCTTTTGTCATAGAATAAAGGTTAGTGTATTCTGTTGCCCATAGACATCTACATATACCCCCGATTGAGAATCATAATGCAGAATGCGTTGCCACCCCCAGGACCAAGATAGAATGCCTCGTATTCAGTAAACGGGGTTTTCGGTTCTCTACACTCTAGTCATCCTATGTACTATAACCGTAATATAGCCGTATATACTTTAATATAGTGTGGCTATACCATGTAAAAACTTCCTCGTAATGGTTTTCGCAGACCATAAAATTTCAATTAACAATGTCATTGGTGCCGACGGCGATAATTGAGCCAGGGTTGTTCGCGTACTGTGAAATTTATGACGAACGCTTAGCTCTTGAAATGCTAACTGCCTAACATATTAATTATATTAGTAAATGCCAGTCTCCGGGCGGCAGACTTTAGGGGGTGGCATTTTGGGGCTTAAGTTTATATGTGGTAGAGCCATGCTGCAGCTATATTATAGTTGTAGCACGAATGAGTCGGATCGAACGGGAAAGGACCACACTCTCACAGAATACCAGCGTAAAATAGCAGTTTAACGCTGCTGTGTTTCGTATGGTGAGTGTAGAGAACCGGAGACCCATTTTACTGGAAACAAGGCATTACAACTTAGTCCTCACGGGTGACAAAGCATTTGCATTTTGATTCGTAATCGAAGATCGATGTAGATGTCTATGGGCCACAGCAATCACTTACCATCAGGTGGACTGTGTGCCCGTTTGTCACCCTTATCCTATTAAAAAAAGTTAACTCGCGCCTTATTTTTTTAAATAATCAGTGAACATCTCGAAAAATTTGAAATCTCCTAAATATTTTTAAACCAAGTATGACGCGCACACTATAGCATAGCAAGTTTAAAAAAAAGGGATAATCTGTATACACACACTGGTCAGGGATGACGATTTTCGATATTATGTTTCGGTCCGATCTACGCAGAACGAGCTTACAGTATCAGACAGATACAAACTTCAAGAAGTATTTGCAGTGGTACGCTTGGGTTTCGATTTGATTTTGTTAATTATAGGATCCCAAACAGAATGTCAGCATCATATCCTTTAGTGAAATTAGGATATTTTCTTAATTCCGCCTCGCGTATTATCCTTGGTAGGCCGGATTAGCCCGGACAGACAGATATACAGACAAACATTTTAAAATGCTTATTCATGTCACATTTATAATTACTCCCTCAGCTAAATTTATTTCGATATGATTTTAGTATTACGGACAAACACTTCAGGTTAATTATATTCATAAATATTATACAAAGACTAACCTATTTTATATTTATTGCGATATTTCGAAAATGATTTTGAATCATTTAGTTTTAGCGGCCACAGATGGTCATGCTGCGCCACTGGACAAACAAATAGTTTGTTAGGTATAAAAACGATTTTACATGCATTTCATATGTTATTTAGGCGGATCGTTATAGTAAATATTAAGTTTCATGAATTTAGGTATTTCTCACATGAGTATTCAGATTTCTTTATAATTTCATTATATAGACGACAGTCACGAATTTAAGTATTCCATAATTAATCGAAATTCTAAATACAAAAGCGACATTTGAAAATATTGAGATGAGAAAATATTTGAGACAAGTTTAAACTTGTTGTAGATCTAATAGCAGTTTGGAATATTTACGATATCGATGGACTTCGTAGATATAGTATTATTGCGATTCCTTCGCTGATGGCTGTAGTTTAATGGCGGCGTCCTTTACTAATGAGAAAAAAATTTGACATTTTAAAAGGAATTTGACATTTTGAATCCAAAAGATTTTATTTAAATTAAGTATGTCATTATAGAATCGCGTTTTATACCTAACACTATTTGAACAAAGAATTTTTCAAAACCTATCGACCAGCAAGATAGGCAGTATTTGAATAAGACGCATGAAAGTTATACTAAACATCTTTATTGAATGTTACAATCGGTCATTGAATGAATTAGTCATCATCGTAGTCATTACCTCCTCCCGGACTCCCTCAAGGAATGCCACAAAGCACAGTCCTGAGCCACCTGCATCTCTTACCAGGTCGTCGATGGCAATGGATTGGCCATATAGCTCGAAGAACCGACAACCGATGGGAAAGAAAGGTTCTCGAGTGGCAACTTCTTGCCGGTAGACGAAGTGTGGTACGGCCCCCCACTAGATGGAGTGGCGAACTCGTATTACCGATACTTATTTATATGTTTGTTGCTGCTACTAGAGTTAATGAAGTTGGAGATCAGCGTTTGTCAAAAATTACCATGCCATCGTAAGTTGTTTTATAAAGGCAAATAAATAGGATGCAGGTCATAAATATATTATCAAGTTTTACTCAAGTTATAAGCAAAACAATATTACGATATATATTTTTCCGTGTTGTTATTTAATTTGAAATTATTCTTCATTTCAGAAATGTATATAATGTTGATTACCTTAATTTTATGAGATAATACTCACCGATCATCTATCGGTGAGGCCGCATTTACATTGAGAGAAAGGAAGAATGTATATGCATATATATATATATATATATATATATATATATATATATATATATGTGTGTGTGTGTGTGTGTGTGTATATATGGATGTACAATAACACAAGCGTGTTTTCTTTTTTCCGTTTTTGTTCATTCCCAATGTTTACATGTATTTTTGTTGGTAAATGTTATGTACACTTGTTATTGATATACATATCAGTGAGCGTGTTACTTGTTATATAATCTAGTGTTAATGTTTAATATGTATATTGTAAGTGTGGTTATGAAAATAAAATAAAATAAAATAAAATACTATATTTGGTAGTTTAAAATTGCTGAATGACTGTAATATTTATCACAATATGTGCTTTTTAGTATCAAGCATTTTGTATATGTTCTAGTAACATCTCGGCAACTATGAAGCGCAAAAGAAAGACAATGAGGATGCTGATCATAGCAAAGTTGAAGTAAATTAGCACTACAGGCGAAGACGATGCTAACGAGTTATCTAAAAGTCCAGTCAGTCTTATTTACATGTGTTTATAATATTACTTGATAGATAGTTTTTATCCGACGATTTAAATCAGAACTCATTACTATTAAGTTTTAGTATTAGTTTTTTTGGCTGTACACTAAAATATATAAAAGAAAATGATATATATATATTTAATATACGTTAAAAATAGCAAAATAAATAAAAAAATAATGTATAAATAAATAAAAACCCAACCAGATGGAAATCCACGGCAAGGCAG
Organism: Parnassius glacialis; assembly: GCA_033319125.1. NCBI lineage: Eukaryota > Metazoa > Arthropoda > Insecta > Lepidoptera > Papilionidae > Parnassius > Parnassius glacialis. The sequence goes on from JAVANC010000004.1 coordinate 41,938,329, forward strand.
ACAAGTCGGCTGAGCGCTAGGGAGAAAGGGAAAAATTCGGTATCGGGAGGCACCGGCTGCATTTAAGCCCGGCGCGGTCCGTCACGGAGTCCCAGTCATCTCAGATGATCTGAGAGTCTGACTGGAATTAGCCCGACAACTACAGGAATAATATCGTTTGACAGACCCACATGTCAGTAACCTCGTGAGTCAGGACTAGATATTTTGATTGCTTATCTGCTTCGGCTTTCACAAGGTCCAAAAGTAATCTTGACTGTGCCCGGTCTTTTATTATTATTTTTATTTCTATTAGATATTTTATCGCAAATAGGACTAAATAAACCGAGTGCGGTATAAATACTTAAAATAAGCAGGCAAGAGCTTGTCGGGCCACGCGCTATGTAAGATTTCGTATTTTCCCATTACAATACGTGAACTAAGAATGGCTTTTCTTGATACTATGAGCATATTAAGTTAGTTCGCGGTTTGACCGCTATTAAAACTAAAAATTTTCCCAAATAGGACGGTGGTAAAAATGAACTTAATTTTTATGCTGACATTTAGAGAGTGATATTTAAAAAAGATTAAAAATACTTTTCCATTAAGAAAATAATACAATCTACACCAAATAATTCACATGCCAAGTCCGTACAAAATGGTCATAGTTCCCTATCCATCTATTCATTCCCGGCAGTGTAATTCTAAGATATACGTGACCGTAAGGAACCTTCCCGTAAACCTCCACTGCCCTAAACTATCCTGAGGGTCACCTGCATAAACAAAGAGTACTAAAAATAAATAGTAGGCTACGATAACTACTAACTAAACAATAAGTGGTATATCAGGATCCTCAGAGCCGAGTCTATCCCACAAAGGAAAACGTAAAGCTGTAGTAATTAAACATAAGTATTTCTTTTTTCACAAAAATGTTTTTTTCCTTAACAGTTTAAAATAACATAACAACGTTATGTAATTGTATATATGTATATATATATATATATATATATATATATATATATATATATATATATATATATATATATATTCATTTTCTATAGAGTTGTAACGAAATGTTAACTAATCCAAGGGCATTTTATAAGTAAGTCGACTGTTACTCGTTAACTCGTTAAGCCTACTTAGCTGTTTCCTTTTAACTTATGGATTTCTTCTATTTAAGAGAACACTACACATTTAAATCAAACTAGTTTTTACGGATTTCATCGCGTATATTAACTTATTTTATGTTCCCGACATTAAGAGTGCTTTATAGCACGCATGGTCATGGGGAGCACTGGGGTGTTCGACGTTCCAATGTCACATTTAACCACGATTACCTCCAGATTAACATTGTTCGTTGTCGAAACGTCGGGAATATAAAATAAGTTAATATACGCGATAAAATTCGTAAAAACTAGTTTTATTCTTTTTGACTTCTTTATATTAAATACTCCTATCGTACACACTTTTCATATTTTCGAAAACAGCGGTTTAGTTGGTAGAGGGGATTGTTTATTAGTCATATTATGTCCCCCATGATTAATAAAAAATACCGCTTTTAAGCTAAATATTTCACAAACTGACCCCTGAATCGAAAACATGTTGCTATACACCACCAATTATTCCAAAAGACCAACGACCAACGACACCCCACATGATGGAATAGACGGGTAAAAAAGTCACATGTATGAGAGGTACCCAAAATAAAAATGTTTCAAGATTTTGATTCAAAATTTTGTAGGCGTGATTAATATCTAGCACCTAGGGTTTCTGAGTAAAACCGCGGACGGACGGACGTACAGACGGACATGGCGAAACTATAAGACTTCCTTGTTGTTTTTTAACTTCGGAATTCTAAAAAACATTTGTATAGACACTGAGTCATTGACAAGGCAATTGATAAGAATCGAACAAGGCCAACAAACAGACGTATAAGTTGTTGATTATAGAAATAGATAATTTAGGGCTATTTTTCTATCGTCAGATAGAAGTTATTCCTTAAAAAATATTACCTGAATATAAAAATGAAACAACAATATCTTATATTCAAACAAGTACACATTTTAATTGAATAATTGAAACACTACCGAGTTGTGGCGGTGAAAGAATATCCTCTACCCCATATTGTCCCATGGGTGCTATAAGAGGCGAAAGAGGGAAACCGAAACAGAAGATGGGCATCTCCCTGATGACAACTTAAGAAAAAATAATTTTTATACAAATAAAAAAACTACTCTTACCAACCCGCCTGCCAAACGTGACAACTATGAAAAAATCCCCCTATGAGGCAATATGAATAGGCCAATAGGACATATAGAGCAATAGGAATAATAATAGAATACGAAGCATATGATGCTAGTAGATTCTATAGACTATAATTGATAGATGGAGTTGATTGAAAAATCCCAGAAAAATAGTATACCTGCCGGAATTGAATGATAAGCATATACAAGTTGTTCAAGCAAATAAATAAATAATAAAGTTTTTTCGATAATTCGCCAATTAGACTATTAGGTAATAAGACAATTATGAAACATTTTATTTCAAATTTAAAAAAAAAGTCTAATATTATCTGCCCCTAGATAATTTCTGTATAATATATATTATGTAGCATAATATATATTATAATTATTATAACAAAGAGGATTTCATAATAAAAACTATATTGTGTACATGCACCATTCCTCTTTTTAACTTTGTAATTATTTATTATGTAATTTATATTGTTTAAATGTATCACTGTATAAATAGTTAATACCAGTATAGCAAATGAACACTTAATATAATCATATAAATGTTCTTTGCAAAAATAAATACTAAAGATAAGTTGTGTACCACCTACACACAGTTTATTAGTGACCTTAAATAAACTTTAAATAATATAATAAAATATAATTAATATATATATATATATATATATATATATATATATATATATATATATATATATATATATTATATTTTTATATATAATATTTTAAAATTGTTAATTTAATTTATTAGCAACTAATAATTTTGTAAAGCATCTTATTTTTTAATTGAATGACGTAAAAATTGTAATTATTTACAGAAAATATTACATAAAAGTGTTTGTCTTTTATATAGTGTTGCAATGTACTAAAACATTGAAGTAAATAATTACATATAGCCGGTCACAAAGTTTGATTAAAAGTACAAGACGCTACAGATATATTTTCCCGGCATTTCAAAAGGAAAATCGATGTTACTTGGCATCCTCTAAGACATTTGGTTTCTTGGCGAACTTTGTAACTATTGCTTCTAATCTGTGTTGTAAATATTTTTATATACAATATCTTAAAATAGTTTTATTTTTTTTATGCGAAACTATAAAAAGAAGTTTATGACGTACCTTGTTCGTTCGCGTAGACGTTATTCAACGCGGAAGGCATGTAGCTAACGTCTGCTACACACCGGTTGCGCGCGGGTACTGTCAAAACCAAATGAATGCTTTCGCCTTTCGGCGGGATTCTAGTCATTCTAGTGGCACGGACAGTGTTGTTCTCTCGATAAAAACCTGACATGTGACCTACTTATCGATAAAACTTATCTCTATTTTACTCTAAGCCATTAGGTTACATCTTCTACAAATCGGCGACAAATTCTTGAATGTAGTCTATTTTTATTTTTATTATTTCAAGTCGATTAGACTTTTGATGTTATCTAATCTTAATAATTAATTATCTTAATAGAAAAGCAATGTATTTTCAATACTTAGATATTTAAATAACATAAGTGTATATATGACAATCCTTACACCTAAAAAGGAGATACCAGGAAAACATCGAAAAGATCATCCCTATGCGACGCATGCGTAGAAGCTACAGAAACGATAGCTGGGTAGACTCACCACGTTGATTGATTCACGTAGTTGTGCGCAGGTTAACTCATCCGGCACGTCCTTAAGTAACGCATTTCCAATTTAAAAAGACCTTCTTTCCCTCTCTATTCCTTTAGAACTTGGTCTAAGCGGGAATCTAGAGAAAAAAATAATAAAGCCCCACGTATGTTGGTCAGAGCTATCTGGGAACTTGGTAAGAGCACGGCGTTTGTTTTGGGAAAGGAATTAAAAACGAGGCTCGAAGTTTGCCACGATTTAAGTTACAAGCTTACAGGCAAATAATAAAAAAGGCAGACTTATTTAAACTTTGTATAATAATATTTAATGTTTCTTTATCCATAATACAAATATGATGAAAAGTTTTGTTATATCAGAAATTTATTGAAAAATAAGATATCAACGGTATTTCATACGTATCACTTCAGTAACGATGATTGCTACAATTTCTGAAATCACAGGCAAAGGGAAATTATTTAGTGTATATTGTGATTTGTCATTACGACCCACAATATGATTTTAAAAATTAATTTGATAAACATATAAATGAAAAAAAAAAGCTTACGTCTTTCAAGATAAGTCAGTTGGAAAATTCTTGTAGGAGTACATTTTTGTATAAAACTCAAGTGACAAACGTACTTAAGTCCACTTGATAGTAAGTGGCTACAGCAGTTCATAGACGCCTGCCGCTAATTTCAAATTAAGAACGCTACAGGTGCGTTGTCACCTCTGAAGACGAATGTATCATCCCTTTAATTATACCGAATCTCAATAAAGTTTTTCAAATAAAATATAGCCTAGTTTCCTCCTGCCATTGCCGTCTACCCTTTCGTAAAGTTTCGTCACAATTAGTTTAGCCATTCCGAAGATTAGCCCGGACAGACAGACAGACATACAATTTTTTTAAATGGTTAATAATGTACTTCAATATTACAGATTGACACTTTAATTTTATTTACATACATTATGTAAGTTAACATACTAATAACTAGCAATCTATCCGGCGAATCCGGGGTGGGATCTATTATTTTGGCCTCATTTAGATTTTTTACAGACTTCAAAAAGGAGACGGTACTCAATTCGACTGTATGTTCTTTTTTCTTTTTTTAATGAGGTAACACACATTAAAAAAAAAGAACATACAGTCGAATTAAGGACCGTCTCCTTGTGTGTCATCTCATAATTTTTTTATGGGTGAATTGATTTCGATGATTCTTTTTTATTTCATAGTTGGTGCTTCTCATGTAGTGCCATACTAATTTGATTGAGGTCTTTATATTGAAATTGGTTGGTAATTTATATTGAAATTGGTTGTACAAATTTTTTATTTTTATTTTTTTTTTAATAGAAGAGGGTGACAAACGAGCACACAGTCCACCTGATGGTAAGTGGTTGCTGTGAACCATAGACATCTACATGTATCCTCAATAAAGAATCGAAATGCAGATGCGTTGTCACCCGTGAGGACTAAGATGAAATACCTCTTTTACAATAAAAAAGGTCTCCGGTTCTCTTCACTCACTGTTCAAAACACAGCAGTGTTAAGCTGCTATTTTACGCTGGTATTCTGTGAGAGCGTGGTCCTGCCCTGGTCGAGCCGACCCATTCGTGCTTCAACTATACTACCAATATAACTGTAGCATGGCTCTACCACGTACAAAATTATTTAATAAGTCATCAATGACCTTTTACTTTATCGACTTTCCGATTTCCAAAAAATATTCCAAGTTTCAGATAAAATATAGCCTAAATGACTCTTATCATTGCTTTCTATTCTGTTTGTGAAGTTTCATCCCAATCGGTTCAACCTCCGAAGTTTAGCCCGTACAGACAGACAAATTTTTAGAATGTTTTAATGGCAAGCAAATAACTCAGCTATATAAAAGACAGTTTTATGCAATAGGTCGGGAAAAAAGTTTCTTCGTATTTTATATACAAATTCAAGACATTTTTTTCAAGGTTACATTTAATTATAATATTTATGTTTATTTTATATATTTGACATTTAATTCGATAACTTGTTGCCATTTTGTTTATAGTGGCAAAATCCCGTTGCTGTAGAAATCTTGGAATTTTTGATCAAAAAAATGTGACAACTACATGTCACATTTTTTTGATCAATAATTCCAAAATTAAGACACTAGTAAGAAACTACTTTCGACAGACCTCACTTGGTGTTAACCTAACATTACCCAATGAATTCTGAAAAGACGGAAACAGGTAAAAATCTGAGAGTGTAAGGTCAGGACTATATGGTGGATACATTAACACTTCCCAACCAAGCTCTCTCAATTTTTGCCGAGTAGTCAAAATGTATCTGGTCTGGCGTTATCAAGGTGAAAGACCATTCTTTTTCTGTTAATCAATCCCAGCCGATTTTTCTCAATTTCTTGCTTGAGTCTTATTAGTTATTGACACTATATATATGAAATGATTGAACGTTAAAAGCTCATATTAAACGATGCCCTTCCAATCCCACCTTACACACAGCATCACCTTATTGCGTATTATTCCGGATTTTGCTACAGCCTGTTGAGCTTGACTACCCTTCGACCATGATCTTTTTCACACGTTCTTATCTTAGGTGATCCACTTTTCATCACCAATGATCAATCTTTTCAAAATGGGTCGGTTTCCTAACGTTTCAATAGAGAATCGCAAATAAGTACACGATTAATTAGGCTTCTTTCAGTGAGCTCATGTGGTACCCAAATATCGAGATTTTTTGCACAGCCAGACTTTTTCAAATGGGTCAAAACTATTTTGTGATCAATCCTCAATTCCTCGGCTGTGTCGTAACTGCTAATATGCCAACATTGCTCCACTTTTTCATAAATGCCATCGACTTTATCCGTATGAAGGCAACCAGAGCGAGATGCAACTTTGACCTCAAAATTCCCGGACTGAAAACGCTTGAAACAACTTTGTGCTACTCTTACTGACGCACACGTCACAAATTTTTTTCGCGGCTTGAGTCGCATTTTTTCCCCTTTTTTGTAATACAACTTCAGAATGTATCGAATTCCTTCGTTAGATTCACTCATTTTTAGGTCAGAAAAACAATTGAAAAATGGCGAGAAAGTGTTTTTTTACTTTTTATTTTTCCTTCTTTTAATGTCCTATATGTATTGATATTAAAACTAGACATTTTTCTTCAATTTTATATAAACAAAATACGAAGAAACTTTTTCTTCGACCCTATATAACAGAAACACTTAAATTTTATTTATATGTACATATGTATCGAGAAGTTTTTAGTGTTGAGCTATATCAGTATTTTTAAGTTATATGCATGATATGTCTCTTGTGCAGCTGTTTATAGAAAGTTCCGCAAAAATAATAAAGACATGCCTACTTATTTTAGACGTTTTGCTTTAAAATTAATTTCGTTTTATTTTATTCAACACTTAAAATGTTTGTAATAAAATCAGGTGTTACTTAGCGAAAATCCACAATATCAAAGATGTAAAAAATATTTATTTAACATGCTGCGGTTAGCCATACCTAGAGTCTATTTCACCTGATTCCTCATATAGAGGCGAAATGACGTGTCGTATTATCGATAGTGTTGGGTCCCTCCTAATAAAGTGGTAGTGAAAATAGTAGTGACGGTAATAGTACTGGGTGCACTACCACTATACAGGAAGTATGAGAATTGCTTTTCAAACTAGACAAGACAAACCCTTTTTTGTTTTTTTATGCAATTAATTTTATCATTTTTCATTTCATTTATTATTTTAAATCATTAGCCTATTTCTTGGCTCATCACATAACATGTGTTCTTTACATGCATTAATTTAGTCAGGTAAGAGATGTGGGAAGTCGTTGGAACCGGTGGCTCAGTGGCATTCCTTGGAAGAGGCCTATATTCAGCAGAGGACTTGTTAAGCGCTGTAATGATGACGATGATGATCATAATGATCGTTAACGTAAAACTGAGCTTGATATATTATTGGACGGAGTGAAAAAAAAACCATTTTAAGAATAATTTGTAGCTAATTTACACTTAATAAAGGAAAGGAATAGAGACCCACTGTTCTTTAATTCCAATTAAATTTACAGTACATACATATTTACCAAGTATGTACTCTGTACATTTATCGAGATTCAATATGTTCGAAATTTACGCTGTGGTGTAACCCAAGACAGGAAATCCGTACGGAACAAAGAGCCTTGTCCTAAGCCAATAAGTTACTTGCTTTGATCTCTAGGTACATAGGTGTAGGTTCTTTAAAAGGTTTACGATAGAATAAAAAAGCCTTATTAACATGCTTTTATTAGCTTGGTATGTATCTATGTAACGGAATTTTTTAATGTGATTTTCATCCCCTTCAAATCGTCGGATTGATTTGAAACTTTGTACTCTTATCAAGGACCAATGACAATGAAATAACTTAAATTGTTTATCCCATTATCCTTGCCAGAATTCTCAGGATTTGCAAATAATTCATAAAACAATTACGTTTTCAGCCAATTTAATCTACTGTAAGCCTCGTAAAAGAACTTCCTTCCAAGAAAAAAAAGCACGCTTTTGTTTAGCCGCACTTAAAAAACATAAAATAAATAATGATATAAAAAAACCAAAAAAAAACATGATTTAGTAGATAACCGAACTAATAAGTAGAAAGTAATTTTCAATAAGTTTAAAATAAGAAAATAGTGCTAATAAAAAAAAATATTGTAAAAAAGCGTTGGGTGCTTGATGTCACTTGTTGTAAATATTTTTGTGGATAGATATTTGTAAAATTAGCGTCATCATAAAAATATCTGAAAAAGCACCCCACGCTTTTTTACAATAATTTAATTAATCACAATTTAATCACTCTTTTCTTATTTTAAACTAATTGAAAATAATTTTTTACTTTTAGTTCGGTTATTTACAAAAAAGGGTTTTATTAGTTTTTTAACTATTATTTACTTTATCATATATAGCATGCACTACCGTATTTTTAAAAGAAAGAAATCAAGAACTATTTATTTGATATACACATTTTACACAAATTTTAAAAAATATACAAAAGAATGGGGCAAAAATATGCATGGACCAGTCTGAGACTGCTTACGCATTAACAATTGAAAAGGGGTACATGCACATCATTAATTAATAAAGAAACAAAAAAAAAAAAATTGACATCAAACAGGTCTCAAACTCAGCATAATGCTGCAAATACAGCGCTGGTTTTCAGTTAGAGCTTTGTGACTTCACAGTCAAGTTGGTGTGTTATCTTCCAAGTACAAGTTACTACGAGTTACATACAATTACGAATTAGAAAGTAGTGCTAACGTTTTTATACTTCTTTTATAATTTAAGGTGACAAAAAAGCACACACAAAGGTAATTGGATGGATGACTCATGGACATTTTCAACTATCCTCAATAAAGTAACTTTACCACAGGGGATAAAAATCAAAGCCACTGGTAATAGAGCACGGGCTACCGACTGACCGAAGGGGAGTAGCCATAGCGTTTTTCCTAGATACAGAATTGCCTGTCATTTTTTGCAGAGGGTAATCTAAATAAACAAAAGGAATCGTCTGTCACTACGAAACTCTCACCTAACTATTAAAACAATAAACTAACAATTTCACACACAAATAGATACAATATAGCAGTATCGCTTGGTGATACCGTCAACTTGGATCAGTCGCTCGACTGATCCGCATATTATATGAGGCCGAGCGGCCTGTGTTGGGAAACAAATTCGAAACAAAACGACCGTTATTATTCTAATTTTTAAATTTAAAAATAAATAAATAGCAATATTGCGATTTAAAATTATTTATATATGAAATGTAACGTCATCTTTTTGTAAATTTCACGTGTCAGATCTTTTTTGCAGAAAAAAACTGACAAATTCGACGTCGATTCAGCTGCTTAGATTTAGTCTAGTGAGCAGTGCGGCTACAATTTGGTTTTTGTTACGCATGAACCGCGTGAACTTATACTTTGATAGAGGAGAACATTTGCGTATGGCTACTCCTCTTTGATCAACCAGTGGCCCGTGTTGCTCTATCTCACTTGTATTTCAATTCGCCATTCATGTATTGTTATTCCACAATCAGTTAGTCGCAAGACCTTTGTTGGTTAGGCATTCTTCGTAGAGCCACTCTAAAACTCCAGTATGGCATCAGTCCGGACGGAAACGCTATCACAGCAAAGCAACCTAAAATTGCAGCATAATGCTATTTGATTGTGTTACTTGATGAGAATCGGAGGCCCTTATCTCTTGGCAGGCATTCCATCTTCGTTTTCGGTGGACATAATACATCTGCATTTTCATTTTCAAGGACTGAACGCCCGTTTGTCACATCTACTTGGTATTGTAATCAAGTTAGAATTGACATAGAATAAATACACTAAAATTAAAAGTCTGTGAAATCAGCTAACTAACCTCGAGGATATTGCGATAACTATATCGAGATATTGTGTTTTATTATATGAATGATTTTATTTTAACTTTATTTTAAATAACTTATCTTACTTAATCTAACCTAGCCCAACTTTATTATACTTTGCGGAATCATATTATATCGATTTAACCTAAATATAACGTATGCTTCAATTTTATTAGTGCATTACCACCAAAAACAGAACACAAACAGAAAACAATTTACAGACAATATAAACGTTGCCGCAAATATGCTCACTTAACATCAAACTAACTTTCTACATTTACATGCAGTTAACTGTTCCTAGTGAATTTATGATACATAAAATTAAATAAATTCAGTTTATAGAGAAAAAATAAATACATAATATTACTAACAAATATTTTGTAAATTTTTATAACAATAAGTTAAAAGTCCACAGCCTGGTATAAATGCCTCTATCCTGATGCTAGGAGAAGTTCCCGGGTTTACTACAGTTGGCCAACATCCAACATGCTCATTTTATGCGATTAAAATGGGTGTTTGGAGAAATAGATAATTAATTACTACTTATACTTTTCTTTTTCCGCTATTGGATATGGGTCATATGGGTATGGGATCGCTGTAATTAAAGAGAATATAATCACTATCTTAATACGTGTCCAGTATAATAATGGCTTGAGGATCTTGTTGGGGTTACCCCGATTTTGCAGTGCAACAGGCATGTTTGCAAAGGCGCGTACCGATGACTATTACGCCCTTATAAGAAAGAAAACAGCCTCGTTGCTTGGCAGGGTGCGGGCTAGCTCCAACTCCATCATGAAAATAATTGCTGAAAGATACGACTCATTCCTCCTTAAGCAATATACCGCCTATGTTTAGTTAATAAGGCGCTTGTTTTTAAGAATTAGATTTAGGTACTAACATAGGTTATAAGTTCCATATCTACTAACAAGTTTTATGGATCACTTGGTTATCTGAAATGAAATTATTATTATTATTATTATTATTATTAATGCTTGGTAAACAAATTGACAAGTGCCGTACTAGAGTAGGCAGATTGACAAGTGTGTCTTCCTTTTGAATCTCCTTACAATAAACAAGCATCAAATTTAGTTAATGAAACTGTAAAAACTGTGAAAACTGTTCGTTAAATATAATTTTTAAATCAACATTTTCGTAAATTTAAATTCCCTTAAATACATTCAATACCGGTTCAGAGATGAACCGATGTTGAATGTATTAACCACTTGAAAATTCCAGCATTGTGAAAATAGCGTGAGTTACACACAGGTATTTATGCTAGACGAGTCTGCCGCCTGTCGCACTTACAAGTTGTGCATTTTATTAATTAAAAAAGTTCTGACAACCACGTTACTGTTACATAAGATGATATTGGGTTCAACTTCTTGTGGTCGAAATTAGACACACAGATAAAATAGATTGGAATATCATTGCGATTTTAATATAACTATAACAATCAAAATACCTTAATTACATATAAGAATCCGGTGCCCCATATCATGGCTTAGGTGTCTTAATACTTAAAAGGTGTCAAATATAAACTGTAACAAGAGACGGACAGCAGCATTCTCCTGATAAAAAAGTCAATAATTATAAATACAGATGTGGTTGCTAACACACCTATCAAGCTGGAAACGATGGAAAAATATCATGAGTAATCTAAGTTTTATGTTGCAGGCCTTCAGTGCTCTCTAAGAAGTGTATGAAGTCATAATTGACATTAATAAAGATATCTGTTATCCCGATTTCTCTTAACACCCTTCAATTTCTTTAATTCTTAATTAAATATAATTTATCCTAATGTTCTTTAATTTTCATGAAATAAATAAAGCTGACATCAACGATGGAATACGGGTGAATATATATAATAGCCGCCCACTTATTAACCTTGGGTGACAAAAAAACTTTAACGTATTGATTAATACATAGTAAACGGCACTTCGCTTTAACGGCTTTACCCGAGGTGAGCAAAGAGGAAAACACTTGGCTGACCAGTGGCGTATGGCCGGCCCGAGGTGGCCACTCCGATTAGGCTTGGCGAGCCTACTTCGTATATGTGGGCTGCGGCGAGAGGAGTGTCCTCTAACCCTATCGCTGCAGCCGAGTTGGAGTCGCGGAGAAAAAGGAGTGTTGGTATGGCGATGCGCCACACGCCCTACCCTCCGCAGCCGAATCTTGGTTAGTGTCCGAGCCGTAGGTCAGATCCGCCGCTGGGGTCGGGAAAGCTAGTGCTTCTATGTGTTCGCTTTTCCTGGCTCCATGGCCTCCGCATTTCGGACTTGGGGGACTCCGTTTCGCAGTTGCAGTAAGAGGCCGAGGAAGCCGCACCTTTTGTTCCTGGTGCGCCTTATCTGAGAAGGAAGGGGGGAGAGGAGAAGTCCTCCCCGAGGAGAGGCTGCCATGGGGTGGCCGTCGCTAGAGAGGCCGCATATGTTTGCGAAATCGTTCCTGTGACCCTGTCAATATACGGCGAAGGTGGAACACCATGGGATTTTAGTCGGTGCGAGTCCGATATAACTCGTCCTTGTCCCCGCGAGACGGGTATGCGGAGGCATTTCATCATGAATAAAAAGACGTTCATCTACGTTATAGTAATAGCTTTCTTAAAACTCAAAGTAGCTGAATTGATTTTTTCCAAGGAATACACAAACTCTGGGAGTTGCCCCTGTTACAACAACGGCAAACAAGCAAGATAAAAATCTTTCGGAGGAGGAAAAATCGCAGGCAAATCCGTTGGTTATAAATTCCAATTTGGTACAGTTGTCAGAAAAAGCGGTAGTAATTCATAACATACTTACTTTAACAAGCTGGAATTTTAAAGAAATATTCTTTGTAATATACTATCAAAAGCGATTATTGATTCACTTGGTAATTTACAATGTATCAAATTCTAGCTTGTATGTAACACGATAGTTAAAGTGGGAACCAGCTCTCCGGCTTTTGGTTTGGTCCGCATTGAATAATTAATATTTTCTTCTAAATAATTTCTGCCACTTGCTTATTATCTTTATGCTTTCATATTTGCAAAGTTGTACTGGTAAAAAAAATATTTAGGAATAAGAAAAATTTAAGAATAAGATTCAGAATAAATAATATAGGCGAATAGTGAAGAAAACCTAATTTAAAAAATCACAAACATCCTGCACTTTTTATCTTTTAAATTCAGAATGCGCGGTAATACATTATTATCATTCAAAAATATCTACCGCATCCTATTTTACTACGCACACATTTACAAGGTTCGTTCGGTAGGCAAAAACGTTGTGAATTGAATCGCACACGAGGAGCACGCGTACGCGTAGTTGTTGCCAATAAATCACATCCAATTTGGGATAATTTCAAAAAAGGAGATCTTATTTACTCGTATTATCAGAAACTGCAAAAACGCTATATCATTATTTCTATATTTGAACACGGAGGTGTTTGACAACCTGATGTCATAGTTAGCCCGGCTATCTTCAGTTTTTGAATATTAATTTTTGGTCCGATCTACGCAAAATGAGCTTACAGTATCTTGAAATCTTGCAATGGTATGCTTGGGTTTGGATTTAATTTTATTAATTATAGGATCCCAAGCAGATGGCAGATTGAAATTAGGATGTTTTTATTTATTTCAATAGCCTCGCGAATCATCCTTGGTAGGAATCGGTGTTCTTTTGTGAGGATTTGTGGTCTATCAAATCTAATGTAATGGCAGGGATGATCTAGAACATGTTCAGACACTGTAGACTTTAAGATACTGTAAGCTCATGCTGCGTAAATCGGACTGGTACGAATCGGATGGGTACGTCAAACACCTCAGTCCCCCCGTGACCATGGGTGCTGTAAAAAACCCGAACCGTCAGGAATTAAAAAATTAAATAAAAGGCGATAAAATCCGTGGAAATTAGTTTCATTTAATGTGTAGTTTACGCGTAAATATAAGAAATCATTAACCATAATATAGCTGCAGCATTACTCTTCCGCATATCAAACTAGTTACTAGTTAATATTCCTTTGTTTCCCGCTTAGCACTCTCTGTTTTAATTTAATTATATAATATACGTTAAACATTCGTTTTATAATGAAAGACGAATTAATATACTCTTGAATTTCAGGAAACGTTGGTAATAAAATGCGAAGCGCAATCCATGAGCATTTAATTGCGGTAGACGTAATAGCATGAACGTGTAAACCTTTCGCAAATCACTCCAAGTAAAAACGAGTAAAAAATTTAAGGTAGCAACTTGAATATATTCTAAATGAATGTCGTTAATATTTTTTACGACTGGGACCAATTCAACAATTCAAATTCAATTCGTATAATATATAATATGATGTTATAGGAAAAATTCAACATCTTATTGATGAATTGTTTCAATTGTATCAAAATTAAAATTGTAATAAAGTCCTAGAAATTTATATTATTAGGTACTAGCTATACGACCTGGCTTCGCACTGATGACTTCCGGATCTCGACAATAGCACAAACTACCGGTTCCAAACGATAATCATACCGAATCTAAACCATCGAGAGACCCATTCAAACACACAAAAAATTCATTAAAATCGGCAATTGATTTTTAGTTCGTTAGTCTCTCCTTTCATTTCGTAAATTAATATTATATGTATAATATTATCATTACATCATACCAATTTAAGAAATAAATGTTTTTACTGTTAAAGTAATATTTAAGTTTCTAGTTTTAGTTTTTTTTTAATTATTATTATAGTTTTTAGTATTGTAGATAAAAATAAGTATTATTTAAAGGAATCTTCTTTTCTCTTTCTCTTTTACATAAACTATCATTTAAATAAATAGTTTAAATATATTTATTCATATATTTTTATTTAATATTACGCAAACATATATTATTACATTATGTGTATAATACATAATCTACATCAAACAATAATACTACATCAAGATAACCTAGCTCAATAGTCTAGGATGAAAAGCCTGCAGACGATTTTTATTAACATACAAAAAAATTCTTTCGAAAAGTAAGAATAAAAATTTTAATATAAAGAAAAATATATAATTGAAATACTGAATTCATTTCTTAAAAATGAAAATAACAAGAAAGTCGGGCTTTAATAACCAAAACAATGAATATTTTCTAAGCGTTTCTTGGGTCACATTATAATTCAATTTCTCCTGTCGAGGACGCTACGAAGATTCTTCGAGTATGCCCTCGGATACAACTTTTTAAATTAAATCTAAAACGATTATTTTCATTTCATTTCACCGCTTTGCATCCTGCATAATATAAGTCTAGAAAAGCTGAGGATATTATTTACAAGTATCATAATTCACGATCTTCAATAAATCCATTCACAAGTCTACTGCTGAACATATGCCCCCCCAAATAAAAATTACAAGCTGATATATGTACCATTGGAGTGGTATTTGCTATAGTTGCCAAGCTTGGCATACGAGTTGGTACCTAATCTCAGTTTTTTATTATTTGAGTTGTTATCAGGAAGATGCTGCTACCTATCTTCTGTTTTATTTCCCTCTGTCATCTCATATGGATGATATGGGAATGGGATAGTGGATATTCACATACCGACGCTATGCGGTTTTACAATAATATAGTGTGACAAACAAGCTAAGAATTCATCGTATTTTTAGTAGATACTGCAGCTCATGAACACTTGTAATAAACTATAGGCCAATAAAGCCACAGAAGAATTGTCGCCGACGGCACTATGATGTAATTACGATTATTTCCAGTTTCTGAGAGACTCATAGAAGTGAGACACAGTGAAGAATTGTCTAAAGCCTGTAATAATTACAGGCTTTAGACAATTCTTATATTCTATATTCTATTCTATATTCTTATTCAAGAATAATTATTATTCTTGCCCTCTCTTACTTTAAACTTGGAAACAACAATGGATATGCTGCTGCTTGGCATCTTAAGTGAAAGGATAAAAGGGGTATACCGATTAAGACGAATGACGGCTCCGTGGCGCAGAGGCTTAGCAATCAGTTGTTGCGCTGGGGGCCGCGGGTTCGAATCCCGCACGGAACAAGTAAATTGTATGGCCTACAAATAATTGTTCCGGGTCTGGATGTTTGTCCTTGTGCAATTTATGTTTGTAAACTGCCTCCACGACACAGGAGAAAATCCTAGTGTAGGGGTAACGTTTAAAAAAAAAGAACAAATAACAAAAAAATTAATTGTTTCATATGCGAGATGAAATATTGTAATCATTATGAAAAAATATGAATAATAATAATAATTTCCTCCAAATGGAATTTCGGTCACGATGGCAAGTCTTAACGGAGACTAGCCATCGAAGGACAGGATTAAGTATATGAGTGTGTGCGCAAGCATATGTGCATTCTCTATTCCCTAACTCTTATAGTGCGATAGGAAAGCACTCCGAAACGATCAGAGAGAGTCACATGAAAGACTAACGGCTTATTATGCTTTTTGAGTTACGATGTTGAAACACTGCCAACTTCGTTACTCCGGGCTGCTGCTGAAAAATTCTTCACAGAAAAACTCCATTTCGACAGATTTTTTACTGGAGTGACTTGGGATTTGAACCTTTGATATTAGTCGAGTTTACCACCACTAGACCAACGAGGGAGCCAAAAATGAATATTAGAAAAGCGGGAGAATGATTTCAAGTGTTTCCACATTTCCCACCTAAATAAATAATTCTACTGAAACGTAGTAATCACGACAAACTTCAATTAAATAGTTTCGTACCTGACCCAAGTCTTAAAACGTAAATTCATTTCACTCACGCCATGTTCAGTAGTATCTAAACATAATAAGTGGATAAAATAAGGAATACTTATGAAACAATATAATGAATATTATAAAACATATTAATTTAAAATATTTGTGAGTAATTCACAAATGTGCTGAATTATTTATTTTAAATCTTAGAACGACAATTGAGTAAAAATTCTACCTTTTTACATATAAAAAGGGTGAAAAACGAGTGCACTGGATATATATGATATTAAGTAGATTCAGAATCAAAATGTAAATGCGTTGTGAGGACTAAAGCTGAACGCACATATGTCCGCACCGTACGCATCGTACGCGCCGTACGCGCCGAGTTTTACTAATGGCCTCGCACATATGCCCGTACGCATCGTCCGCACCGTCCGCAAATCTTTTGTATTACCAACAACTTTTGTAGTTTTTTCCAACCACTGGTGTGAAACGGTACATTGAAATTGATCGCTCGAAATCACTATGGAAAGAAATATAGTAATAGCCTGCTTATTGACATAGGAAGAAGAAAAAAAAATTCGGAAAAAAAGAAGATTCTGGATTCATAATATTAACTTAAAAAGGCAATTGTATGGAGAATATGAAGGGGATATACTTTATTTAAAGATTTATTAGGTGATGATGAACGATTTTTCAGATATTTGCATTTAACATAAAAGGTACTTCAATAATTGGTACATGTACTAAAACCATATCTTTCTATGGAAAACTCAAGATTTAGAAGACCAATTGAACCAGAAAAAAGACTTGTTGTATGTTTGAGGTAAGCATTTTTATTGATAATGAAGTTATCAGGTATAATCGGGTTTTTGAATTAAAGAAGCATGTCCAGTTTTGACCTGAAAATTTTCTGAGGCGTCTAGTGATGCAAAATATCTTATAAAATTGCATTTTTTTGCTTATTTCGTATCGCATAATTGAATTCTCAAATAAAGCTAGGAAAAAAAGTAATGTTAATATGTTTATCATTCTCAATAGACTTTTGGAGACGGAACAATGGCGCAAAGGCCCAGAAGCCATTCCAAAAATATAAAAATAAAAAATGAAAAATGAATGACAGGCATTCATTTGTTTGACGTTTTGCAGTCGTTCATTTGCTCTCGCTACGTAATACGTATTGTACTGTGCTATTTTGGATATTGTGATAACCTTACAACTTTTACATTTTACACGGACTTTGGTACCTTTTACTTACGATTACTTTGGCATGTGTTATACGGATACCGGTTTAGTACTTTTTGATTAGGATCAAAGACGTAATCGCTCTTGTTGGAAAGAGTTGTGGAGCCGTCTACGAGATTGCTGTGTACAAACTGCAACATATAATATGTTAAATACGCTCCAGCGTTATCGGGCCTTTCAGCTTGATAGCAGAGTTATCTCGCTAATTAGCACTTGGATATCTCCAGTAATAGTAAGTATTATAAAGTACCTAACGATTTAGTATCCAGTTAACAGACGTATATGTAAAAATCTACCTTTTTTATACGTGGTATTACGTGATGGAGCCATGCTACAGCTAGATTAGTAGTATAGTTGTAGCACAAATTGTTCGATTTGACTGGGGAAGGACCACGCTCTCACAGAATACCAGCATAAAATAGCAGCTTAACATGGTTCTGTTTCTTATGGTGAGTGTACAAAACCGGAGATCCTTTTCACTGGAAAAGAGGCATTCCATCTTAGTCCTCACGGTTAACAATGCATCTGCATTTTGATTCTTTATTGAAGATAGATGTAAATGTCTATGGGCCACCTCAACCACTTACCATTATGTGGACTGTGTGCTCATTTGTTACACTATACCATAAAAAAAATCTATCCACCTACCCAGTTAACAGACGAACAGATGATTATTTCAAAAAAAAAAGGATTAATATTCACAGAAGTGTGTTACATTTTTTGAAATTAAATCATAGTATGTCGATGCACATCATACTCCAAGAGTAGTTTGGCCAGTACTTTGTCATCAGACTCTAGGAGTGGAATAAACTGACAGGTGGTAAATAGGTGAATGTGTTAGTGATTTTCCCCATTTTTAGCTAAAGTGTTCTTTTAGATAGCTGTTTAAATAAAAACATGTAAAAATATAAATTTAATATATTTATTTCTATTTTATGGTTTAAAATCTCATAATTGATTTGTTTTTCAGATAACGGAAGAAGATTACATTTGTAAAGCGTGCTTTGATGTATCCATGCTGACTATTAATGCTCAGATTTATGGAAAAAATAGTGTGATCCATCTGCTTTCATCTTGCCGTGGTAATACTCAATGGACGAGAAGGCATTATAGAGTATTGCTGCAACTGCATTATAGGCCGTCGTATTATAGGTTTTTGTGCGCTTCTTATGACGTTAGTGTGGTATTTAGGTTGGGCCAGGCATGAAATCAACATTATGCCTCCAGCGGCATTTTTAGATGAAGTGGTTATACGAGAAGACATTGAATAAATAATAATAAATCAAATCCTGTTTTTTATTTAATTTCCCTGTCCTTCCCAAGAAACATGTAGGTAGGTAGTTCCTTTCGTCATCCATTTATGTCGTGATGACCCAGAAGTTACACCTCTGTGAGTTCAAGTCCGGGAAACTACAAATGTGTGTTTTTCAATGCGTAGGTATAATCAATAAAAGTCTGAAATCGCAACCCATCTTGACCAAGCATGGTGATTAATGCTCCTGCCTTCTGCTATATGACAAGAGGCCTTTGCATAGCAGTGGGGCAGTATTATGCTGGTATTAGGTATTAGTTACTCGTTCTTGTCTGTTTATCAGACCTAGAGTTCGATAGTTAAAAGCATTGAGTTATATTTACTACGTACGAGGTACTTATTTATAACTCAATGGTTAAAAGCGTCAACTGTCAAGCCGACTCCTGGTGTGTAGTCCATATGTACGAGATTTTAACCGATAATTTAACGAATTATACGATTTGATGATATTTCATTGAAGAGAGATTTATTTCTGAGTGGTTGTAAGTATATCGGCGATTAAGAAACAATTTCATTATAATTATCGTGTAGTTTTTGAGCTTATGACAGCTGTCAGATAAGGTCTGACAGCTGTCATAACCCCAAAAACTTATTTACTTAATAGCATTTTTCCCTGGCCTCTAAATAAAAAGATGATAAGTTATTATGTTATTATAAATAATAATTGTTATTATACAACACTAGTTGTAGGAAGACGCGGCCTATAAAACGAATCAAGTGACAGGTCAATCAATGTATGGAAAGTGGGCATGATTCTTTAACCATTTTTTTTAGTTCAGTATGTAAATAATTTACACTAAGTATTCATATTGATAACCGATGTAAAAAAAATCGAATTATGTATAATTAATTACGAATTAATTAAGTTATAAAAATACAAAAACTATCACGTAAGTCGAAACCACCATTTTTAGTGGAAAATCCACTAAGTTGGCAACATTACACAACACTGAGTTATATGACGTCATCAGCATTCGTCCTTTGATATCGTATACCTACCGCATTTTATAAAATTCGGCGCGTACGGTGCGGGTGTAATGTGCGAGGTTTCATATGATTTCATACAACGAATTCTAAAATTCGGCGCGTACGGCGCGTACGGCGCGTACGGCTCGGTCATATGTGCGTTCAGCTTAAGTTGGAATGCCACGATACCAGTAAAAAGGGATTCCGATAATCGTCTCTGTTTACGAAACACGATAACCTCAAACTACATTTGTGCTAAAGATACAAGGTTAACAAATTAAAAAAATAGCGAAATTCTAAAAATGCAAAACGCATATTTGCGCTTACACGAGTACAATCAGAATAAATGCGAAGCGTTCGTTTATTTTGCGGTTCAAACGACGCGTCTGTAGCGACATGGGACGAATTTGTTGAAGTTATTTACTCTAGAAACATTGTTGCTTTATAGGTAGTATAACGGTTGGGTAAAAATATGTAACAGTAGATGTTTTACGCTTTCGTGTGCAAAGTTTAAGACACAGAAAGTTTTTATCGAATATAGATTATAAATAATACTTAGTGAAAATCACTCTTTTGTTTAATTTACCACTAGTTCGGAAAACAACCTCTGTCTTGGGAAGAACCAGCAAGAAACCCAGCGGGACTTTAAAAAAAACAGCTTACAATCGTCCATCTTACGCAATTATAAACACAAAAAAAAAATTAGAAATAGCTTGGTAGCAATCACCTCATTCTCGGGGGTTAATAACATCCATAAATTCCTTAATATTATAATAACCCTTTTTTAAACAAACTTTGTTTAATAAAGTTTTGGAACTTTGAGAAGGTCAAATTTTGTACATTTTCTGGGACTTTATTTTAAAAGCTTATACATCGCCCCTAGAATGAATTACTGAATATCATTTTTTAACTACTTTTATTTTTGTGTTTACATACATTACATTTTCATAAATGTATTGAGAGGAATTAACTTAAATTTTTGTCTAAGCGACTCTTTAAATTTTAAATCTCAGATTGCTCTAATGGTCTTTTCTCTAAAACAAATAAATGTAATTTCAGTGTCAGTCGCGTGTCTTTGTATCAAAATACCATACGACATTGGAATGGAAATAGCTTAAGCAGTTTAGTGTCACGTAAAATAGTTAAAGTTAACTGTCTAGCTGTTTCAAAAGTGGTAAAAAACTTTCTAATATTTTTACAGTATATGCTGCAGAACTAAGTCTGCTTGCTAAACTTTTGATATTTTGGGTCGCTTCGCGTCTAGTGTGATTCCAAGAAAAAATGTGGTATCGCCAAAATTCAGTTCCTGCCCCTTTACAATTACATTAGTATTTAGATGACATAAAGAGCTATGAATTTCATACATTTATGCCATTTAAGTGCAAATTATTAACATCAATTGTCGTTTCAATTTTAAAATTAATGAATTGTGATCAGCAAATAATACTTTAACATGGTTATCCCCTACTAAGTAAGGTAAGTCATTAATATATACAAGAAATAGAAAGGGTCCGAGAATTGAGCCCTGAGGCATGCCCATATGTCGGTCATAACGTCGCCACAATTGAAGTATTCATTGGATTTAGACAAAAACACACCTCAGTCGATTTGTCATAATCGCGCAGGTAACATAAACTACATTATGACACCAGCATAAAATAAATAGAAATGATGAATACTATTTGCTCAGCCTTCAATATTATTTACCTACGCATACGCGCTCGAACGTGCTCAAGTACGCACGCACACTCGAACGTGCTCAAGTACGCACGCACTTACGCACGTACGTACGAAAGGCTGCTTTTTGTAAATAGGTCACAACTGTTTGTGGTCAATCCCCAATTTCTCGACTATGTCGTAATTAGTAATATGCCAACATTGCTCCACTTTTTCATAAATGCCATCGTCTTTATCCGTATGAAGGCAACCAGAGTGAGCTGCATCTTTGACATCAAATCCCCGGAAGGAAAAAGCTTGAACCAACTTTGTGCTACTCTTACTGTCATTGCATTAGGTTCATAAACGCTTTTTCGTTCTTCGTTTTTACGCGGTTTGAATCGCATTTTTTCCTTTTTGTATTTATTTTTCAGAATATATCGAACTTCTTTGTTAGATTTAATCATTTCGGCGGACAGAAAAACAATGAAAATTAACGCAAAGTGTTATTTACTTTTAATTTTTCTTTTTCTTAATTTAAAACCAGACATATACTAACAGTACAGCTATGTAGACAAACAAAATAAAAAGAAACTTTTTTTTCTCGATCATCCTCGGTGTCATACTTATCGATTAAAATGATGTTCACGCGCAGAACGCGTGGTAGTTAGGATGCAGTTTTTAAATAAAAATCTTCGTCTTCGTAATATATAAATTATGATATCATACTTGGATAACAAAATTAAATGAAGTGAAAAAATACAATTTATGAGAAAAACGCTATATATGTATAAATTTACAGAAAATATTCTCTTGTTTCTTCAATATTTTGTAACATCTGTCTTCTTTATTCTTTTCAATTATTTAAGAAACTAAAGTAAAAACAAAACATATAAAACTCCACGGAACATACTCCGCCCCCCTGGAAGCTTCAGCTTTCAGTCTTCGTATTGGTGATCCAGTAGAGGACACAGGTATTTAATACCACGTTTAATAACTCCGGTGTACGTCAGAACGTCTGCCACACGGTTTATTCCATCTGGTCCGGGGTAAAACTGTATGATACGTCCGAGTTTCCACTGTAGTGGAGGAGCGTTGTCATCTTTGAGTAAAACCAATTCTTCAATCCATAATTCTCGAGCTGGTACTCGCCATTTATGTCGCTGTTGCAATTCAGATATATATATATATATATACCAGCTTCCATTTATTCAAAAATGCTGATGGTATTTTTCTATTTGTTTAAATCTGTTAAACCGGTTGAAACTCGTTGAAGTATGATTAGGTGATGGTATCATATCTAGAGCACGTCCGATGAGGAAATTACCGGGAGTGAGTGGATGGAAATCATTAGGAGAGGACGACATAGGATATAGAGGGCGACTGTTCAGGATGGATTCAACTTGACTAAATAAGGTTGCCAGCTCTTCAAAAGTTAAATGTGTAGAACCAAGGGTTCGTTTAATATGAAATTTAGCGGATTTTACGCCCGCCTCCCATAGACCGCCAAAGGGCGGCGCATAAGCCGGGGAGAAATGAAATTTTATGCCTTCGTTTGAAGCAAAATCGGAAATGGAACGCGAATTCATGTTTAAAAAATTGCCTAGTTCTTTCGAGGCTGCCACAAAATTCGTGCCGTTGTCACAATAGATATCTGACGGCTTTCCTCTGCGAGATATAAACCGACGTAAAGCTAGTACAAACGCATCTTTGCTGAGATCACTCACCGCTTCTAAATGAAGGCATTTATATTTTATACAAATAAATAAACATAAATAGCATTTAGTTACGATTTTACAGCCTCTACCTTTACGATTAACTATAGAAAATGGTCCCGCAAAGTCTACACCAGTACTAATAAAAGGAAATCATTATGTTATTTACTTTTTATTTTTCTTTTTCTTAATTTAAAACCAGACAGATACTAACAGTACAGTTATGTAGACAAACAAAGTAAGAAGAAACTTTTCCTCGATCATCCTCGGTGTCATACTTATCGATTAAAATGGAATATCTAGTATTCTCTACAACGTGTACCATTTTACGCCGATATTCCGTGAGAGCGTTGTCTTTCCTCAGTCAAGCAAATGGATCGCCATTTGCCTTAAATTTAAATCGTAGCATTATGACTCTACCACGTGTAACCTCCATTTTTAAAAAGAAAATAAGTCCGTCAACATGTAGTTTATGAATTCTTCCCTACTCCAATAAAACTTTTCCAAAAATAGAGAAGTGCTTGTGTCCAGCTGTAGGATGTAGGCTGTTATTTTTTGCATGCCTTAAGCGAAAGCGCAAGGTATGTTCTACTATCGCCTAAAAATTAAGATTCCAACGTTTTATCGAATAAAATCGTATCTATCAATCATATTATACATATAAATGATATAAAAAGCACATTGTTAGAAAGATAAAAGATTGTTGAACTTATTAATATATTTTTTTGAAATCGATTAATTGTAAATAAAAAAGGGTTTTAGTGGCTTATGGTGTGAATTCATCATGGCTCCAAGGCTTGTAAACACGATAACTTTTGAAACTATCAATTGTTGAACTCAATCTATTTTTTAATCTCTTCATCTATCATGTGGGAAGCCACTGAATGTAAATGGCAGTGTAATTTTGTTTTGTTTAGCTATAATTATTTTTTTTCGGCTCGAAAATGGTGAAATTTTCGTTGATTTGGTAGCCTTGTATGTAAATTATTTCTGTAAATGGGGAGCTACAGCCACAGAGTATAGTTTACTCACTCACTCAGCTTAAAAAGATAGCTGTTCAAATATACAATATTATTTGAATAACCAAATTTCTTACATACTTGATTATAATAATAAGAATTTTTTTTATTACAATATTTTTAAAGCACAGAATAAATAATAGTAGTACGCACTAAAAGTAAGTAGTATCAATTTTTTTTGTCATGGGTGTCATTTTCATGGTTTCCGAGGATGTTGAAGCCGATAGTGCTGTCCAAATGTAAATCCAAGATACGAGGGTGGATTGAAAAGTACTCGGCCTAACACAGATCCATTCAATTCTAAAAATCAAATCTACCCACATTATTTAGTTCAGTTCAGACTAGTTCATTGTGTGAAGTTCGAAACGTGTGCGATAATTAGTTGTGATTTTATAAATTTATTAACAAAGTAATCGGACATAATTTCCGCGAATGGAGCAAATCGAGCAGCGTGCCGTCATTAAGTACCTCCATAAGAAGAGGCTATCATCAAAAGCCATTCATGATGACATGGTCAGTACATTAGGCGATTGTGTTCTGTCATATTCATCCGTCAAAAGATGGATAGCAGAATTTAAGCGTGGTAGAGAGAGTGTGAAAGATGAACCCCGCTCTGGAAGGCCTTCGACGTCAACTACTGACGAAAATATTAAAAAAGTACTTGATTTAATAATGGGAGACCGCAGATTAAAAATTAGAGAGATAGCCGAGATTATAGGCATCTCTTATGAACGAACTCAAAACATCATTGTCAACGAGTTGGGTTTCCACAAGGTGTCTGCGAGGTGGGTTCTGCGACTGCTTTCAGTTGAACAAAAAAGGACGCGATTGACTATTTCACGCGACTGTTTGGAGTTATTTGAAGCCGATGCAGGTGATTTTTTGAATCGTTTTGTTACTATAGACGAAACATGGGTTCATTACTGTACACCAGAAACAAAACAACAATCAAAACAGTGGAGAAGACCTGGTTCACCACCCCCTAAAAAGGCTAAGTCGATTTTGTCGGCAAATAAGGTGATGGCTTCAGTATTCTGGGACTCGAAAGGTGTGATTATGATTGATTATCTTGAAAGGGGTCAGACTATAAACTCTGATTAATACTGCACCTTACTAAGTCGTTTACGAGAGGAAATAAAAGAAAAACGTCGAGGAATGCTCAGAAGAAAAGTCCTGTTTCATCAAGATAACGCCCGTGTTCACACGTCAGTACAGTCAATGGCTGAAATTCACAACTGTGGCTTTGAACTGTTACCGCATCCGCCGTATTCACCTGATCTGGCACCATCAGACTTCTTTCTGTTCCCTAACCTAAAAAAGCACTTGGGAGGTTAAAGATTTTCGACAAACGAAGAAAGAATTAGAAACAAAGCAGCTGTAGACGCATATTTTGACTCTAAGGAAGAATCATTTTTTTTAACGGTCTAAATGCTTGGAAGGGGAGGTGGCAAAAGTGTATTGAACTTGATGGTGATTATGTAGAAAAATAAAAATATAACTGATTTAGTATGTGTTTATTTTCTTGGTTAGGCCAAGTACTTTTCAATCCACCCTCGTAGCAGCTGCAATAGATATCAATTTTTTCATCATGAGTGTCATTTTCATGGTTTTCGAGAGAGTTGAAGCCGATAGGGTTGTCGAAATGTAAATCCGAGGTGGCGGCTGCAATAGATATCAATTTTTTCATCTTGGGTGTCATTTTCATGGTTTCCGAAGGTGTTGAAGCGGATAGTACTGTCGAAATGTAAATCCAAGATAACGGCTGATGTAGGTACCAATTTTTTCATCATGGGTGTAATTTTCATGGTTTTTTTAGGGTTTTGAAGCCGATAGTGCTGTCGAAATGTAAATCCAAGATGGCGGCTGGAATAGATATCAATTTTTTCATCATGGGTGTCATTTTCATGGTCTTCGAGAGAGTTGCCGATAGGGTGGTCGAAATGTAAATCCAAGATGGCGGCTGCAATAGATATCAATTTTTTCATTGTGGGTGTCATTTTCATGGTTTTCGAGAGAGTTGAAGCCGATAGCGTTGTCGAAATGTAAATCCAAGATGACGGCTGAATTAGATATCAATTTTTCATCATGGGTTTCATTTTCATGGGTTTCGAGGCAGTGGCGTAGCTATGTAACCAAGGGCCCCGGGGCAAAAATGAAATGGGGGCCCTATTTAAACTAAACTAAATACTTTATAGGTGCAAAACTACTTCATCATCAGCTCCTTGCCCAGCGTGAAGTAGAATTTTACTTCGTCTGTTAAGTGCAGGTGGTCGGAGGCCTAACCCCTCTGCCCCTTAACATCGTACTTTAATGAAATAAAAAACATTCCCAGGAGGGTACCGGCACCTGGTATTGGAGAATCCCAGACTGAGCATCCAGGCCCGAGCTATCCTACTCTTCCTTAGTGCGCGTGCTCAGGCTGCCTCGCGTATCCTGAGGAGAGGGGGGGGGCGAAATTCTGCTTAAGACTAATACTGCTTGTGGTTAGTCCTGTCCATCGGCAGAGTTCGTGATCCTTGGTGATTTTAACGGCCACCATGCTGAATGGCTTGGTTCTCGTTTAACAGATCATGTGGGAAGATCTGTTTATGACTTTGCCTTGGAATATGGTCCGATACAAATGGTTACTTCACCTACCCGGATTTTAGATGTGGAGGTTCGCGCACCTTTACTATAGGACCTTCTGCTAATCTTTCATACGAATGGATATCAGGTCTCCGTCGACGGCCTTCTTGGCTCATTGGAGCATTGTTTGACCCGGACTATGGTTCCACTTACACTTCCATCGCGGTTGCGTTCTGCAGATCGTCGCCGTTTTTGGCATTATAGATCGGCTGTTTGGGACAAGGTGCGGTCTTTTTTTTGCATCCTTCCCTTGAAGACAGGGACGGGTATGCTTCTCACCGGTTGATCCCAACCTGATTCTGTCGCTGATGTGGTACTTCAGGGAATGGAACTCTTTATTCTTTCATCTGTGATGCCTGGTTTGTTCGCTTAGATAAAAAAGTATCTAGCTATAAGAGGAGTGCCAGAGACCAGCACTGTTAAAAGAAGTATAATTTCGCCTTCAGGTCAGTATGATACTGTTTCCACAGCGCTCGGTGCACATAGCACTACTACTACTAGAGCTCCTCCCATTGTGCTGACTACGTGTGCTCCCTAGTTGACACCAGTCATAACGTGTCTTTTCGAAAACTTTTTCTCCCTAGACGTAGTCCCGAACTCAAAGAAGACAGCTTTAGTGCGCCATATCCCTATAAAAAACCGCAAATCAACCACTCAGACCTATCCAACTTGTTCTCCAAAATCATGAAAACCATTGTGAACTGCCAGCTTATGAGATTGAGGATCACCAACTTAAAAGTGATCGCCAGTACGATTTCCGTCGGGGCTGCTCCACTGGTGATCTTCTGGCTTGCCTGACTCATAAATCGGCGGAGGAAGAGAGGGAGACCCTGGGCGTTACTTTGAACATAGCGAAGGCCTTCGAACGAGTTTGTCACAAAGCGCTTCTATCTAAGCACCCTTCTGATGGGCTTCCAGAGAATTTGTGCAAGGATCAGCAGTTTTCTTGCAGATTGAAACAACAAAGTCTTAGTAGAAGGTACATACTCCATTAACAAGTCTATTTATGCTGGTGTTCTACAAGGCTACGTGCCTTGTAGAACACCACCTACGCTGTTTCTTCTTCTTATCAATAATATGTTGTAAATCAGTAACGTGCACTGGTGATGCTTTATACTCCGGCCGTGCCTATATTTCTCGGGAAAACGTCGCCGAGTACCGGAACAAGATAAGGTCTCTGATTGGGATGATTAAATCTAATTCAGTTCAATGCCCAGAAGTCACAAGTTTGTGCGTTTACTAGGAAAAAGAACGTTTTTGTCGTAACTCCTCAATTTCATGGTACTCCCATTGTTACCTCAGCCAGTATCGGAATCTTCGGCGTTGACATATCGAATAACGTGCAGTTTCGTGGTCACTTGGAAGGGAAGGCTGAATTAGTCTTTAAAAAGCTTGGTGTGCTCAGCAGAGCGGGACAGTGTTTTATGCCGGCACACTGCTTGCAACTTTACAAGGGGCAGGTTTGGCCTAATATGGAACACTGTTCTCTTCCCTGGGCTGGGGTTCCCTAGTATCAGCTCCTTCCACTTGACTGCATCCAGCTCAGAGCGACTCAAATCGTCGACGACCGACGAAGACGAAAGACGAGACGAAGATATTAGCTTATTATAGCTATATAGCTATATTAGCTAGACTTAGCATTTTCTATCGCATTTACCACGGAGAGTGTTCAGAGGAATTGTTCTAATTAATTCTAGCCTTAAAATTTCATCAACGCATTTCACAAATCCACATCATCGGGATATTTGGCGGTCCACTACTGTCGGACCGATACGACATAGGGAGCCTCAAGAAACAAGCTTACTCCTATTTGAAAAGCGCCTGTAATTCCCCTTGTGTTGTATTTGTTAATAGGCGGTGGTCGACACTTGCCATCAAGTGAGCCGCAAGATCGTTTGTCACAGTCTTCTATATAAAAAAGACAATAAAACGAAGTAAACAATTATCTTTAACAATGTTATATTTATGTGCTGGAAGTGGGAGTAATTTTTGTGATTTCAGTTCGAGCCGTTCGCGATCAGGGGCTAAAAAGTTAAAACTCGAAAATTCTTTATACAACTAGGAAATGCATAATTTTTTGAACGTTTTTCTTGGAGGCCGTGGGACCCTTTTAGCTTAGGGGCCCCGGGGCACTGCCCCGCCTAGCCCCTGGGTAGCAACGCCACTGTTTCGAGGGTGTTGAAGCCGATAGTGCTGTCTAAATGTAAATCCAAGATGGCGGCTGAATTAGATACTAATATATTCATCATGGGTGTCATTTTCATGGTTTTCGAGGGTGTTGAAGCCGATAGTGCTGTCGAAATGTAAATCCAAGATGGCGGCTGGAATAGATATCAATTTTTTCATCATGGGTGTCATTTTCATGGTCTTCGAGAGAGTTGAAGCCGATAGGGTGGTCGAAATGTAAATCCAAGATGGCGGCTGCAATAGATATCAATTTTTTCATTGTGGGTGTCATTTTCATGGTTTTCGAGAGAGTTGAAACCGATAAGGTTGTCGAAACGTAAATCCAAGATGGCGGCTGCAATAGATATCAATTTTTTCATTGTGGGTGTCATTTTCATGGTTTTCGAGAGAGTTGAAACCGATAGGGTTGTCGAAATGTAAATCCAAGATAGCGGCTGCAATAGATATCAATTTTTTCATCATGGGTGTTATTCTCACGGTTTTCGCGGGTGTTGAAGCCGATAGTGCTGTCGAAATGTAAATTTAAGGTGGCTGCTGCAATGGGTATCAATTTTTTCATCATGAGTGTCATTTTCATGGGTTTCGAGGGTGTTGAAGCCGAAAGTACTGTCGAAATGTAAATCCAAGGTGGGGGCTAAAGTTGGTACCAATTTTTTCATCATGGGTGTCATTTTCATGGTTTTCGAGGGTGGTGAAGCCGATAGTGCTGTCGAAATGTAAATCCAAGATGGCGGCTGAATTAGGTATCAATTTATTCATCATGGGTGTCATTTTCATGGTTTTCGATGGTGTTGAAGCCGATAGTGCTGTCGAAATGTAAATCCAAGAAGGCGGTTGATTTGAATATCAATTTTTTCATCATGGGTGTCATTTTCATGGGTTTCAAGGGTGTTGAAGCCGATAGTGCTGTCTTAATGTAAATCCAAGATGGCGGCTGAATTAGGTACCAATTTATTCATCACGGGTGGCATTTTCATGGTTTCCGAGGGTGTTGAAGCCGATAGTACTGTTGAAATGTAAATCCAAGATGGCAGCTGCAATAGATATCAATTTTTGCATCATGGGTGTCATTTTCATGGGTTTCGAGGGTGTTGAAGTCGAAAGTGCTGTCTAAATGTAAATCCAAGATGGCGGCTGAATAAGGTACCAATTTATTCATCATGGATGTCATTCTCATGGTTTTCGAGGGTGTTGAAGCCGATAGTGCTGTCGAAATATAAATCTAAGATGGCGGCTGGAATAGATATCAATTTTTTCATCGTGGGTGTCATTTTCATGGTTTTCGAGAGAGTTGAAGCCTAAAGGCTGGTCAAAATGTAAATCCAACATGGCGGCTGCAATAGATATCAATTCTTTCATCATGGGTGTCATTTTCATGGTTTTCGCGGGTGTTGAAGCCGAAAGTGCTGTCGAAATGAAAACCCAAAAAGAGGCGGCTGCAATAGGTTTAAATTTTTTGATCATGGGTATCATTTTCATGGTTTTCGCGGGTATTGAAACTGATCATCATCATCATCATCATTACAGCCCTTCACAAGTCCACTGCTGAACATAGGCCTCCCCCAAAGAATGCTACAAAGCACGGTCCTGAGCCACCTGCATCCATCGACTTCCTGCATGTCTTACCAGGTCGTCACTCCATCTCGTGGGGGGACGCCCTACACTTCGCCTACCGGTACGAGGCTGCCACTCGAGAACCATTCTTCTTCATCGGTTGTCGGTTCTTCGAGCTATATGGCCGGCCCACTGCCACTTCAGCTTACTAATCCGTTGGGCTATGTCGGTTACTCTGATTCTACTGCGGACATCCTTAATCCTAAGTTTATCACGCAGAGAAACTCCGAGCATAGCCCTCTCCATAGCTCGCTGAGCGACCTTGACCTTCCTCATACGGCCAGCAGTGAAGGACCACATCTCAGTTCCGTAAGTCATCACTGGCAACACGCACTGGTTGTACAATTTCGTTTTAAGGTTTTGAGGTATGTCTGACGAGAAGATGTGTCGTAGCTTCCCGAACGCTGCCCAGCCGAGTTGAATCCGTCGATTGACCTCTCGGTCGAAGTTGGACTTACCTAGTCGGAATATTTGTCCCAGGTAAACATACTCGTCAACAACTTCGAGCTTAGTACTCCCAACAACTACCGGCATAGGTGTGACATGGACATTAAACATAATGTTTGTTTTGTCCATGTTCATCTTAAGACCTATCCGTTGGGAGACACTATTGAGGTCATTGAACGTAGTGCTTAGGTCCTCCAGCGATTCTGCCATAAGGACTATATCGTCGGCAAATCGAAGGTGAGTGATGTACTCGCCATTGATGTTAATACCGTATCCTTTCCAGTCCAGAAGCTTGAAAACGTCTTCCAATGCGGCGGTGAAGAGTTTCGGGGATATAACATCACCCTGTCTTACACCTCTCTGCAATTAACTTAACAGTGGTAGAGCCACGCGGCAGCTTTTGCTGTCGCACGGATGGGCCGGCTCGAACCGGGGTGGTACCACGACCTCACAGAAAACCAGCGTGAAGTAGAGGTTTACCTCTGCGTTTTGCTTGATGAGTGCAGGTGGCCGGAGGCCCTTTTTGCTGGAAATGAGGCATTCTCGGTACTCGGCGACGTTTTCCCGAGAAATATAGGCACATATTTCTCGGGAAAACGTCGCCGAGTACCGGAACAAGATAAGGTCTCTGATTGGGATGATTAAAT
The DNA here is from genome assembly GCA_033319125.1 of Parnassius glacialis. Taxonomy (NCBI): domain Eukaryota; kingdom Metazoa; phylum Arthropoda; class Insecta; order Lepidoptera; family Papilionidae; genus Parnassius; species Parnassius glacialis. The sequence continues at coordinate 41,970,663 of JAVANC010000004.1, forward strand.
CTAATTCAGTTCAATGCCCAGAAGTCACAAGTTTGTGCGTTTACTAGGAAAAAGAACGTTTTTGTCGTAACTCCTCAATTTCATGGTACTCCCATTGTTACCTCAGCCAGTATCGGAATCTTCGGCGTTGACATATCGAATAACGTGCAGTTTCGTGGTCACTTGGAAGGGAAGGCTGAATTAGTCTTTAAAAAGCTTGGTGTGCTCAGCAGAGCGGGACAGTGTTTTATGCCGGCACACTGCTTGCAACTTTACAAGGGGCAGGTTTGGCCTAATATGGAACACTGTTCTCTTCCCTGGGCTGGGGTTCCCTAGTATCAGCTCCTTCCACTTGACTGCATCCAGCTCAGAGCGACTCAAATCGTCGACGACCGACGAAGACGAAAGACGAGACGAAGATATTAGCTTATTATAGCTATATAGCTATATTAGCTAGACTTAGCATTTTCTATCGCATTTACCACGGAGAGTGTTCAGAGGAATTGTTCTAATTAATTCTAGCCTTAAAATTTCATCAACGCATTTCACAAATCCACATCATCGGGATATTTGGCGGTCCACTACTGTCGGACCGATACGACATAGGGAGCCTCAAGAAACAAGCTTACTCCTATTTGAAAAGCGCCTGTAATTCCCCTTGTGTTGTATTTGTTAATAGGCGGTGGTCGACACTTGCCATCAAGTGAGCCGCAAGATCGTTTGTCACAGTCTTCTATATAAAAAAGACAATAAAACGAAGTAAACAATTATCTTTAACAATGTTATATTTATGTGCTGGAAGTGGGAGTAATTTTTGTGATTTCAGTTCGAGCCGTTCGCGATCAGGGGCTAAAAAGTTAAAACTCGAAAATTCTTTATACAACTAGGAAATGCATAATTTTTTGAACGTTTTTCTTGGAGGCCGTGGGACCCTTTTAGCTTGGGGGCCCCGGGGCACTGCCCCGCCTAGCCCCTGGGTAGCAACGCCACTGTTTCGAGGGTGTTGAAGCCGATAGTGCTGTCTAAATGTAAATCCAAGATGGCGGCTGAATTAGATACTAATATATTCATCATGGGTGTCATTTTCATGGTTTTCGAGGGTGTTGAAGCCGATAGTGCTGTCGAAATGTAAATCCAAGATGGCGGCTGGAATAGATATCAATTTTTTCATCATGGGTGTCATTTTCATGGTCTTCGAGAGAGTTGAAGCCGATAGGGTGGTCGAAGTGTAAATCCAAGATGGCGGCTGCAATAGATATCAATTTTTTCATTGTGGGTGTCATTTTCATGGTTTTCGAGAGAGTTGAAACCGATAAGGTTGTCGAAACGTAAATCCAAGATGGCGGCTGCAATAGATATCAATTTTTTCATTGTGGGTGTCATTTTCATGGTTTTCGAGAGAGTTGAAACCGATAGGGTTGTCGAAATGTAAATCCAAGATAGCGGCTGCAATAGATATCAATTTTTTCATCATGGGTGTTATTCTCACGGTTTTCGCGGGTGTTGAAGCCGATAGTGCTGTCGAAATGTAAATTTAAGGTGGCTGCTGCAATGGGTATCAATTTTTTCATCATGAGTGTCATTTTCATGGGTTTCGAGGGTGTTGAAGCCGAAAGTACTGTCGAAATGTAAATCCAAGGTGGGGGCTAAAGTTGGTACCAATTTTTTCATCATGGGTGTCATTTTCATGGTTTTCGAGGGTGGTGAAGCCGATAGTGCTGTCGAAATGTAAATCCAAGATGGCGGCTGAATTAGGTATCAATTTATTCATCATGGGTGTCATTTTCATGGTTTTCGATGGTGTTGAAGCCGATAGTGCTGTCGAAATGTAAATCCAAGAAGGCGGTTGATTTGAATATCAATTTTTTCATCATGGGTGTCATTTTCATGGGTTTCAAGGGTGTTGAAGCCGATAGTGCTGTCTTAATGTAAATCCAAGATGGCGGCTGAATTAGGTACCAATTTATTCATCACGGGTGGCATTTTCATGGTTTCCGAGGGTGTTGAAGCCGATAGTACTGTTGAAATGTAAATCCAAGATGGCAGCTGCAATAGATATCAATTTTTGCATCATGGGTGTCATTTTCATGGGTTTCGAGGGTGTTGAAGTCGAAAGTGCTGTCTAAATGTAAATCCAAGATGGCGGCTGAATAAGGTACCAATTTATTCATCATGGATGTCATTCTCATGGTTTTCGAGGGTGTTGAAGCCGATAGTGCTGTCGAAATATAAATCTAAGATGGCGGCTGGAATAGATATCAATTTTTTCATCGTGGGTGTCATTTTCATGGTTTTCGAGAGAGTTGAAGCCTAAAGGCTGGTCAAAATGTAAATCCAACATGGCGGCTGCAATAGATATCAATTCTTTCATCATGGGTGTCATTTTCATGGTTTTCGCGGGTGTTGAAGCCGAAAGTGCTGTCGAAATGAAAACCCAAAAAGAGGCGGCTGCAATAGGTTTAAATATTTTGATCATGGGTATCATTTTCATGGTTTTCGCGGGTATTGAAACTGATCATCATCATCATCATCATTACAGCCCTTCACAAGTCCACTGCTGAACATAGGCCTCCCCCAAAGAATGCTACAAAGCACGGTCCTGAGCCACCTGCATCCATCGACTTCCTGCATGTCTTACCAGGTCGTCACTCCATCTCGTGGGGGGACGCCCTACACTTCGCCTACCGGTACGAGGCTGCCACTCGAGAACCATTCTTCTTCATCGGTTGTCGGTTCTTCGAGCTATATGGCCGGCCCACTGCCACTTCAGCTTACTAATCCGTTGGGCTATGTCGGTTACTCTGATTCTACTGCGGACATCCTTAATCCTAAGTTTATCACGCAGAGAAACTCCGAGCATAGCCCTCTCCATAGCTCGCTGAGCGACCTTGACCTTCCTCATACGGCCAGCAGTGAAGGACCACATCTCAGTTCCGTAAGTCATCACTGGCAACACGCACTGGTTGTACAATTTCGTTTTAAGGTTTTGAGGTATGTCTGACGAGAAGATGTGTCGTAGCTTCCCGAACGCTGCCCAGCCGAGTTGAATCCGTCGATTGACCTCTCGGTCGAAGTTGGACTTACCTAGTCGGAATATTTGTCCCAGGTAAACATACTCGTCAACAACTTCGAGCTTAGTACTCCCAACAACTACCGGCATAGGTGTGACATGGACATTAAACATAATGTTTGTTTTGTCCATGTTCATCTTAAGACCTATCCGTTGGGAGACACTATTGAGGTCATTGAACGTAGTGCTTAGGTCCTCCAGCGATTCTGCCATAAGGACTATATCGTCGGCAAATCGAAGGTGAGTGATGTACTCGCCATTGATGTTAATACCGTATCCTTTCCAGTCCAGAAGCTTGAAAACGTCTTCCAATGCGGCGGTGAAGAGTTTCGGGGATATAACATCACCCTGTCTTACACCTCTCTGCAATTAACTTAACAGTGGTAGAGCCACGCGGCAGCTTTTGCTGTCGCACGGATGGGCCGGCTCGAACCGGGGTGGTACCACGACCTCACAGAAAACCAGCGTGAAGTAGAGGTTTACCTCTGCGTTTTGCTTGATGAGTGCAGGTGGCCGGAGGCCCTTTTTGCTGGAAATGAGGCATTCTATCTTAGTCCTCACGGGTGAAAACGCATCTACATTTTGATTTGTAATAGAGGATAGATGTAGATGTCTATGGGCCGCAGCAATTACTTACCATCAGGTGGACTGTGTGCTCGTTTGTCACCCTTATCCTATAAAAAATATCGGATAGGTTTCGTACTCGTATTCCGTACTCAGATAGCCATCGTAGCGCTACTGTTTAAACACTTCAGCACTTCGATATACCGACAGTCAACTTGGCACCGCTGAAGGGACTGCAGCACCGCCCAAATTTCGACGGAATCAAAGGCTTTCTCATAGTCCACATACGCCAGACATAGTGGCAAATTGTACTCTTTGGACTTCTGTACAATTTGCCGTAGGGTATGCATGTGGTCTATGGTGCTAAACCTCTTTCGGAAACCGGCTTGTTCGGGAGGCTGGAAGTCGTCAAGTCTGCGCGCGAGACGATTCGTAGTGAATCTCGAAAACAGCACGTAGACGCGACTCAGAAGGGAAATCGGTCTGTAGTTCTTCAAGAGAGCGTTGTCGCCTTTCTTGAAGAACAAGACCACCGCACTTCTGCTCCACGCCTCCGGTGTAATGCCACCATGGAGGACGGAATTAAAGAGCTTCTGAACGACTTCAAGTACCGGTCTTCCACCCGCTTGCAGAAGCTCCGCTGTAATTCCATCCTCGCCTGGGGCCTTGCCGTTTTTAAGGTGCTGGAAAGCCATTCTAATCTCGCTCAGACTGACGTCCGGGATATCTTCGTAATAGTGTCGGATAAGACCCGCTCTTGGATCGTTACTCAAACTTGCGTGTGGCTCCAACGATGACGTGTACAGCTGCCCATAGAACCTCTCAATCTCACTCAAAATCTCAGGTGCCCCAGAAACGATGCTGCCAAATTCGGTCTTCAGCTTTGACAGTTGGCTCTTTCTGGCAGACAGATCTCTGGCAATGACTTTGGAGCCTTGGTTCCGCTCGATCGCTTCTTCAATACGAGCTGTATTAAAGTTGCGTAAGTCCCGCCGCATGCATTTGGAGATCTGTTTGTTCAGTTGCCTGTATGCTGTCAAATCTGTTGAAGAATGTAGCCTCATCTCCCGTCTAACAGCCATGAGATTAAGAGTGTGATCGGAAAGTTTTTGTGTTCTTCTGCGGCGGGTCTTGCAGAACTTAGCTCCGACCGCATGGACAGTTTCCACGAGCTTGTCATTCATATCGTCCACTTCATTGCAGTCTTCTATACACTTAAAACGGTTTTGTAACTCGAGCTGAAAGGTTTCGGGACTTTGGATTAGAGCACGAGGGGGACGGAGCGTTGACTTCATCAGACGAGACCTCTCGAACTTAACATTTAGTTTCAGTGTGCCTCTAATCATTTGGTGATCGCTGCCGGTTTTCACTCTCGCGATCACTGAGACATCACTGAACAGTTGTCGTCTGGTCGTCATAATGAAATCAATCTCATTTTTTGTCGAACCGTCGGGGCTCGATCAGGTCCACTTCCTGTGGGGCCGCTTCTTGAAGAAAGAGTTCATCATAAAGAGTCCCTCTTTCTCCACGAAGTTGGCCAGCTCCTGGCCCCTTGGGTTCCGTTGCCCTTTTCCAAATTTCCCTACTTTTAGCTCACCGTTCTCTCTTGTGCCTAGTTTTGCATTAAAATCTCCCATTAACACCGTATATTGGGTTTTGGAGGAATGCATGGCTCTAGAGATATCCTCATACATTTTCTCCACCTCCTCATCGGGGTGTGCCGAGGTTGGTGCGTAAACCTATATGAGCTTCAGCGAATACCGTTTGGTGATTCTGAGAATAAGGTACGCAACCCTCGTCGACACACTCCCGATCTTTACAACGTTGTTAACGAGAGACTTGTGGACGATAAATCCGACACCTCCTAGGGACAGATGGTTGCCCTCCCGGTGATAGAGCAAGTTGCCGGATTCGAGGATTACCGTGTCCTCCCCCTCTCTTCGGACTTCGGATAAGCCTATAATATGCCAGCGCAACTTGTCTATCTCTTCTTCCAGCTCCACGATCTTCTCGTCAGTCCTCAAGGTGCGTGTGTTGTACTTTGCCAGGTCGAGTCGTCGTAGGTGGCAACCGAACCTCCACCGGAGATTCTTAGCACCCCCCGCCCCGCCGTTACCATGGTCGCCACCGTAGCCAGGAATAGCGGGACCGCCGGGGACTGGTGGCCGTCTCTCTGTTACTCTCGTCATTGGGGGGTATTTGCCATAGTTGCCACGTTTGGCGAGCGGGTTGGCAACCGCAGTTTTTTTATTGTATGTTTGTTGTTATCAGGAAGATGCTGCTGCCCATCTCCCGCCTGTTTCCCTTTGTCGCCTTTTACGACACCCACGGGAGGATATGGGGTAGTGGATATTCTTGACCGCCACTACATGGCAGATATTGAAGCCAATAGTACTGTCGAAATGTAAATCCAAGATGGCGGCTGAAGTAGGTACCAATTTTTTCATCATGGGTGTTATTTTTATGGTTTTCGAGGGTGTTGAAGCCGATAGTGCTATCGAAATGTATTTAAAATTCTTTAAAAAATTCCGTATAATCATTTTGTATGTAATTTTTTTAATGCACTTAAGGCATTTCCAATTGGATTTAACAATTTTTTTACATTTATTGATAGTGAATATCTTACTGTTTTTACTTTAACAGTCAGTGCGGTGAAACATAATAGCCCTACATCAGAATGTTTTTACGGTTATCAAATTATTGGCAATCTTACTTATAAACAAAGTTGTAGTCTGTCTGTAATATTGATATAATTGGCATCTAATAAGACCCACCAAATAAGCATTTTTAAAATGTTTGTCTGTCTGTCTATCCGGCCTAATCTTCGAAATTACTTAACTGATTGTGATGAAACTATACGAACAGATAGAGTTCAATACCAGGAGGAGAAACTATCCATTAATCCTTCTATCATATTCATTAGCGGGTAGTTAAATATACCTCATTTGATACGAAACTAGCCGGAAATAATTTGTTTTGGCAGTGTCGAGAAAATACACGTGTATATTTGCTCTGCTCATAATATACCATTTGTAATATTTTTAACGTATTCGCATTGATCCTGCGTAAAATCTTACCTACCATACATGTAACAAATATTTTTTTCCAGTATATGAAAAGATTTTACATATAATTACATGGTAGTGTACCAATGCAGCGTATTATTGTTCAGTAAGACATAAATGATTCGTAGTGTTTTTGGGGGTGTGGATCAACATTTTTTTTTTAAATTAAGGAGTCCGTTTGCAAAATATTTAACTTTAAAGTGGTTATTTCTATATGTAATTAAATTAAAAAGAAAACTATCACAGTTAAAGTAGGCTTTAAAATTAAATGAGTAACTACTAAACTACAATTGGATTATTTTAAAAATTTCGTTTCAATTCCATAGAAAATAACCTATAACTATATTATAACTACTACATTATATAGTATTATACCTTTGTGATGTTATTGTAAACGGTCAAAAGTAAACATTTTTGAAGAAAACTACTTATACGTGTAGTGCCGGTGTAAGAATATCCACTACTTCATATCATCCTCTGGATGTCATAAGAGGCGACAGAGGGAAACTATTCAGCAGCGTTTTACTACCGACTAAAAATAAAAATAAAACCAGGTTTACCAACCCCTTTGTCAATCGTGGCAACTTTGGGATATATCCCCGCTATGAGGCAACCTATGGGATAGGTCTATTTTGAGCAGTGGAATTTAATAGGCTGTAACATTAACGGTAACTAATAGCTTTACTTTTACTTTTGTGTAGTAGGTAAAGAAAATCTATTTGCCAAGCGACCGATGCTGCCACACCACTTTCTCTTATTTTTTAGTTAGTAGTTATTATAGGCCTACAGTTCATTCGTGGTACTCTTGGTTTACACGGGCGATCCTCAGGATAGTATAGGGCAGTGGTGGTTTGTTACGTTTTTGTAAATATTAGTGTTGCACTGCCGAGAACTTACTGAAAACTTCTTTAGTATCGTTGTGTTTTGAAACAAAGGAAACGAAAAAGCGACACTAAACTACAACACTAAAAACAAACAAATTATATAAAGAAGACGGGGATTTCTAGGCCCCATTGTAATAAGCTGAAATATGGTTTAAAAAAAGCGTTATATTCTACTATTTCAAAATATTAAAAAATGCCCAATTCACAATCCGGAAGACGAGAAATCTTGAAAAAAAGTTTATGTTACGAGTAAAATAGGAAAGCGATTACTTTAATCGATTAATGTGAATGAGTTTTAACAACTAAACATTACATTACACTATATGAACATAGTGTCAACAGTTTAAAAAATAAAATATCAACATAGTAAAAATAAATCTTTAAATCGATTCACGTTTACAGTTATTGTATTATTGTATTACTTGTATTTTTCAACTGTATTTTTAATCTGCGCTGATAGTGACAGCTCCTGCCTGACTCACTCAATCTAATCTATGATCACTTATCTCGTATCGTTTTATACTTATATGTAGTATGTTTTAAGTGTTTCCCGTTGCTTTATTGATTTATATTGCTCGACCACTACTTTTCTTTCTACGGACTTCTGATCTTACTTAACTTGTACGGCCCTTGCTAACATACCGAACATCGAAAATCTTGTTTACTCGTTTGAATTTGCCTCGTTGGAACGCTGTGTGAGTTGTGGCATAGCGACTAGTCGCTGTAATAAACTAGGCACACGATCCTTCCAAAATAGCAATTGCACTTCAAAAATGAGTTGTTTAGTATAGGTTTTTGCGAACTTGTTTTATAACCTAACTTTTATTAAATTTCTTATAATTCTGCTCTCAGATTGCCAAAGTCCGCAAAATTTTCTGTGATTTTTGATAATATATAAGCTATTAATTGACACCACTTTCATCTTTTTATAATCTGGGCCCAAGAATGTATGAAAGCGTATCAGTCTCCTCTATAGGAGAGAATGAGATAAAATCTGTACTAATATAATAGAGCAAAAGAGATTTTTTTTATTTGTTTAAGCACGCAGTTAATCTCTGAAACAACAAATGTCATTTGATAAATTATTTTTTATATGATAGCCAGATTCACCAGAAATAGTATAGGCTATCTAGCATTGGGCTATACCTCTCAGCTAGTCTAAAACTATTGATTTTGTTAAGCTAGTTGGAAGAAAAAGCGCTCCCGAAATTCTTAATCTACGTGCGCTGGAGTAATGGTTAGTGAAAACTAATTACCGTGCTTTACAAAAATATAGATCTTCCCTCCGTCTAAAAAATGTGTGAGACTCTATAGTCCTATTTCTTATACGTAAGTCACAATAAGGTATTTTAAGACAAAAAAATTAGCAAATCCAAAAGTGATTTATCTGTATATATTGATATTTTTAGGCATAGCATATTAATCTTTACGAACGGAAGTTACTTCATCATCAAGACAATATTATAAAGATAAACTTTGTTCTTTATAGCATGTTATTTGGACGCATAACTTAAGAGATAATGAAAAATTTAAATAATTCAACACTCGGCTCGGAGCGCATACTACGCCTAGTCACCCGAAGAGAACCAAAACAGAATAAGCGAGCTCGAATTTCGCGCGCCTGAGAGCATCATATAAGCGGGTAATACCGCGGAGAACAGCTAGTTCAGTATAAAGTTTTTACTTTTATCCCGGCCTCCTCTGTGTGCGGTGCTTTAAAAATGACTAAAGTAACTTTTAAATATTACAATATAAAATTCAAAAATTACACATTTATTTATTATCAATTAAATAAAATTAATTATATTGAATAAAATTATCATATCTTAACCATTCTTAACAATCCACATATCTTACCGATTTATATTAAATTAGTCTATTTTACGGATCACCTTCAGAGTCAGTAAGTTTTTGTTTCCTTGTTCGATAAAATGATTTTACTTATAGAATTCATTGTTTAAGAAACATTTTTTTATCGAACAAAATTTTATTGACTTCAGTAGGCGTCGTAGTTTTAGTGGAAAGAAAATATTAAAATGTAATACAAATAAAATAAAAGTAATACACTAAAGTTTAGGCTCTACGCGTCTAAAAATAAGGATTGTAACATTTATTTGTTATAAACAAACTTTTATGTTATATTTAATGCCGCGCTTGTGGTTGAAAATTATCAAATTAAATAAATAATTTGCTGTGAAATGTTTTTGTTTTATATTTAATTCCATTTAAAGGTTTTACTTCTACCGCGTGTGAACTGCACACATGTTTTTTGAGAGTGTATGCTGTTGGCCCTGCGGCATTTACAGCTTCATCGAAATAAACTCGTAAGCGAGGACTTACAAGTTATTAAGTATAATGATTCTGCCTGCGGCGACTGCAGTGCCAAGGCACCCCGGCCGCAAAGTAAAAAGTAAGGACCAAAGGGGAAGCTTCTTAACAACGTCGAAAATGTATACCTATTCTGATAGGGTTGTCACATGATGCATGTGAAAAATTTAAGGAAAAAATAAAAATACTGTATAGCATATTATGACAAAATGTGTATTAATTATAACTTATATTAATGTAACAACATATCTATTAATTGTTAAAAATCAAGAGCTATTTCGTATCGATTAATTTTAAACAAAAAGAAAAAAATTAAAGTATTATATAGTGTATAAAGCAACATGCGTATTAATTGTTACTTATATTACATAATGTAACAACATAATATCTATCAATTGTTCGAAATCAAGAGCTATTTCGTATCAATTGATTTTAAAAAATAAGGAAAAAATTAAAAAAAATAATATAGTGTATATAATACGTAAAAAAGTACTTACTTCACTTGATCTTTCAGGTATAAACAAAAGGAAATATCCTTATTTTCTCTACAATTATTCACGCATACTGTACAACTATAAGGCATTTTTGCTTATACAGAACACTTAATATTTATCTATATAAATGTATAATAACTTAATTCTTAATTATTTTGATTAAAATACTTAAATCTAATTATTTAATCAAAACAAAAAATTTAATAAATTAATTGATGTATAAAATTTCGTAATATTATTGGTATATTTGTTTAAATGTGCACGAAGCCCTTTCATGGATACTCTGACTGAGCCGGCGCAAACCGGTTTGTACCCCGACGGAGCGTCGCTGAACCTGTCGGTGAGAGCTCATGCACACATCACTGCGATATGTATGGGTGTATTCGCACCAAGCCGTTTGTATGTAGCTTCCTCTCAGGTCGGTTTCCTTACTCATGTGCCCCGGCCCCTGCTTTTCGAGTAAGGTGCCTCGAGATAGTGGGCAGCTCGATATGATTCAAGGGCCCAAATGAGAGGGACAAATCTCGGCTGAAACCACTATCGGAATGAGGGAAACGAATCGAAAAACTGAAAACGCCCCGTATCACGGGCTATGTGCCTCGTGTATGGCATGTGTATGTCACCGCAGGATCGCCGGCGAATGTCGTGTGCCTTAGTGTCCTGTACTAGAACTGTGTCTGAATGTGTGTATGTAACAGTGTTCGTGAATCGGATACCCTCTCCTCTGGAGGGGGTGAAGGGGATGAGCTATTCTGGGAAGCGAACTCATCATCGGGATCAAGAAGAGTGTTTTTAAGACGTCTTTTGAGAGGGGGGGGGGGGGGGGAAACAGCATCCCTCCCTGGGGAGCAGTACGTACCTGCTTTTACCGACAACAGATTTTGATATTATTTAATCGAATAGAAGTATCTTAAGGATAATTCCTTAAGATACTTCGATACTTTTCTGACATAAAAGGAGCTACTATGATACGTCAAAGGAATTTATTTTGGATAAATTGAAGTTGCCGAAGTTGATTGGGAGGGATGTGGGTTTATCATAATAGGACGTACGCAGGTTTTATGAATATGCAGTTTGTGTCTTAAGGACAACTTACTGTGTTTATTGGTTAGGGCTAATAGGCGATATAATACAAATTTCGTCTTATTTTTAACAGCCTTATTATGATAATGATAATTGTGATGGTATTGATAAGGCTCATTGCATTATCTAACGTTACCAGAGGTATTTCACCTCCCTAACTCAAGGGATAAGGATATTTTAGAGGGAGATTGTACCTTTCCTGCGTCGTTTGAGTCTAAAGAGAATATTTTAAAGCGAGTTTTCATGTCAGATAGCTTTGCTTTTATTGGGATTTAATTCGATTCTGTTTTTTTGTACCAATTGCCTAGCGCATTTGCTGCAGCTTGGTGTCGAATACTATAACTCCAAGCTGAAGCAAACGCTCTAGGCAATTGCATGCGGCATGTCTCTACCACGTACATTATTATACGTTGTAGAGCCATGCTGCAGCTATATTAGTAGTATAGTTGTAGCACGAATGGGTCGGCTCGACCGGGGAAGGACCACGCTCTCACAGAATACCAGCGTAAAATAGCAGCTTAACGCTGCTGTGATCCATATGGTGAGTGTAGAGAACCGGAGACCCATTTTACTGGAAAAGAGACATTCCATCTTAGTCCTCACGGGTGATGACGCATCTGCATTTTGATTCGCAGACGAGGATTGATGTGGATGTCTATGGGCCACAGCAACCACCTACCATCAGGTGGAGTGTGTGCTCGTTTGTCACCCTATCCTTTAAAAAAAATACAGATTCTGAAGGTGGTACGTTCAGAAGAATAAATGATTGTATCATCTACATGGAGTTCAAGATGAGTGTCGGGTATCATCAGGATATTGCTCACATGGAGTGAGTAGAGAACTCTTGCTCTGAGGGGTTTAGAAGAGGAGAAGGTTCCCTCGACGAGAAAACGGAATGATCGATTGACTAGAAAGTCTTGTAAGATTTTGACAAGTCTTAAAAATAGATAGATAGTAAACTTTGACAATTTTTGTACGGACTTGACATGTAAATTATTTGATGTAGATTGTATTATTTTCATAAGAGAATTTTATTTTAATATTTATTGAATACCACTTCCTATAAATCTGCTTGGAAAATAAGTCCTTCAGTTACTATCGTCCTATTAGGGCCCATTTTTAGTCGTTATAGCGGTCAAACCGTGAACTCACTTAATATGCTCAGTGTAAAGAAGGCCCCTTATAAGTTCGCTTATTGTGATGGACACTACTGAAACACCTACATTGTGCGTTGCTCGACATGCACTTGACCGGTTATTTAATACCTAATATTTCTTACAGGTCAGTAATATCGGGTTAATGCACGGCTGCGGAGACTTACTGCACGTGCAAACATTTAGGTACCCATATACGATGTAATTAACTTTACTTACTACTAACTACACGCCCCGGCTTTGCCTTGCTTGGATTTATTTATATGGTGGAATTTAAATTAAGGATAATAATCAAAGACTATTTATTGTATAACTTTTTCTAATTCTCAAATGCTCTATTATTTCGGACGAAATAATAATAATATAGCCTCAAAAATATAGCCTCAAAAATATAACCTCATTTCACTTCTGGCATTACTCCCTATCTATTCGTGATATTTCATCAATCTTATCAAAATAAGCAAAAATAAAACGATTGGTTCAGCCATTCCGAACATTAACCCAGATAGGCAGACAAGCAAACATACAGACAGACAAACAGACAGACAAAATGTTTTAAAATTGTAATTCATGTATTAAGGGCCCCCTAAGCTCAATGAAAGGCAGTTATTGCGATACTTGAGAATGATAGGCATTTCAGTTTTATTTATATGTAGTATATATCGACGCCCCTGAGCAAAGTCGGTAATCGTAAAACTTACATTTTACAGGAAAAATTATTTACTGTTTTTGTGATATAACTCAGGAACGCGTTGGAATATTAAATGCAAATAAATTTTTTATAGAATTTGATTTTGATGTTGGCGATGAGTAAAACAATTTTGAATGCAAGCAATATAATGAAATAAAAATTACTAGAAATGTGCTAACAAATGTTTTCAGTTAATATCATTATTAACTTTGGGGTTATTGTGGTAAATATCTCAAAAGTGATGTCATAGTAAAATTATACTACTATATTACTGTACTACTACTGGTCTACTATATTGGACCATTTTTTATCAAAGAGGCAAAACTTAATGTGCTATAAAATTACATTTAAAATTGCAAAGATATTACTGTAATTTAAAATAGATTAGACGAAGGCAATGACCTAAAACCCTGTTTTTGCCGAAAAATTAAAATTATACATTCATGCTTCGTCCTCTAGATTAGTAAGTAACTGGAACTTATTAAACACTGTTAGAATCACTCGCACTATAGATGAGAATCTAAAAATTAAAAACTCCTCGTTTCCCCTTCTTCCTCTGATTTCAGGAGTGATGAGAACCCTACTCCCGCGGACCACCCATAGACTCCGCTCTCGACATGTCATTAAGTTTAGAGCTGAAAACAATAATCTTGATATTTCCTGGTTAATTGAGTACCAGAAGGGCGAGAGTGAGTTACTAATCTTTTTGGACGAAGCACCTCGTATAAATATGATAGAACTTCACTTGAGGTAAGTTCATTTAATCTTTAATTATATTTCATGATTAAAAACTGGTAGATATTGAGAACAAGAACAGGAAATATTAAAGCCCATTTAGGGAGGTTAACATTACTCGGTATTTATTTGCCCTTAAAGATGTGATAAATACATGCCCGGTATTATTTGTACTATATATTACACATTTAATACCATACTATTGTATAAGCATATTAAAAAGAGGAATAATTTTAATCAAAAGTTAGCTTCGTTTGCCCTGAAAATTAATTGTGTCAACACAAACGCTAAAAATTGTATTTTAGTTAAACATCTTTATGAATAATAAATAAATCAATATAACCTCCATACACAGGGGGTGGTCGTTTTGCTAATTTGGCACGTTTAGAAGACTCTTCTTTAACAACTAACATATTTTTTTCTGATTTTGTATGAAAAACATAATATATACACACGTGACCACGAGCTCGCCCAAACCACCGCGCCAACTGCCGCCCATGCGCTCGCGTGTTCTACGTGAGCAAACAATAATATTAGCAATTTTTTTGCGAGATATCTAATATAAAATCTAAAGGCGAAAATCTGAGGGTACAAGTTCAGGACTATATGGTAGATCCATTAACACTTCCTAACCAAGCTCTGAAAATTTTTGCTGAGTGGCCAAAGATGTGTGCGGCCTGGCGTTATCATCTTGAATGACCACTTCTTTTCTGTTGGTCACTTCAGGCCGTTTTTTCTCAATTTCTTGCTTGAGTCTCATTATTGGTTGGTAGTAGAGGTCCAAATCGATAGTTTTGCATGTTAATCCGGGTTTCGCTACAGTCTGTGGAGCTTTACTACCCTTTCACCATGACCTTTTCCCCACGTTCTTGCCGTAGGTGATCCGCTTTTCATCACCAGTGATCAATTTTTTCAAAAATAGTTAGGTTTTATTACGTATCAAATCGCAAATGAGTAGACGATTCATTGACTTTCTTTCAGTGAGCTCGTGTGGTACCCAAATATCGAACTTTTTTGTCGAAACTGCTTTGTGGTCAGTCATCAATTCCTCGGTTATGTCGTAAATATGTCTATCTTGCCCCACTTTTTCAAAAATGGCATCGACTTTATCCGTATGAGGGCGATCAGAGTGAGCTGCATATTAACATCATAATTCCCGGACTGAAAACGCTTGAATCAACTTTGTGCTACTCTTACTAATACTGCATTAGGTCTATAAACGTCACAAATTTTTTTCGCGGCTTGAGTCGTATTTTTCCCTCTTTTGTAAGAAAACTTCAGAATGTATCGAATTTCTTCGTTAGATTCATTCATTTTGGCGGACAGATGACCGACAATTGAAAAATGGCGGGAATGTGTTTTTTACTTTTTATTTCTCTTTTTTTTAATTTTACAACGTAGATAGAGGTCTGTATTACTATATGTAATTGATATTAAAACCAATACATACGAACAGTACTACCAAAGCGATTTTTTTTCAATTTTATACAACAAAATACGTAGAAACGTTTTCCACGACCTATTATAACTAAAAATAAATTATTATTCTTATAAAATATAGTTAGGTTTCATCATTGGTTGACTTTACATTAAATAATGCTATAAATTTATAGTAATAGTGTTTACTAAGCGCTTTATAATTATGCGTTTCCGACAATACTGCAGTAATAGTAATTTACCAAATCAAACACAACAATTTTTTTTGTATTCAGACGATACGATACTTTTCTGGTCATTTTACTTTTTACATCATCGTTTTTACAGAATTTTCATATTACATCTCCTTGAATAAAGCTAGAAATAAATTTGGAAAAATTACCAATGTGTATTCCAACCTACAGATTACGAATCAAACATAGCATTAAAACTCCATAATTATCAGTTTTTTATGCGGAGGGCCGTCGATATGGATTAAATTAAACCATAGATGTCTTAAAAGATACACTTCAAAATCGGCGGTAAACTGGGATGTAATTGCAAAAACACGAAATACATGAATACACATTTAAACCCTAGAACTTCTATTATTCTCTAATAATTATCGGCTAGAATTTGAAATCAGCACAATAGACTAAGTACTAAACAACGACATGATAATTCATTTCTCATTTTTGAAATGCAAAAATTCCGTTTTCGGCATAGATTGTTTTGTAGGTAGATCCTTATCTCTCAATTACTTTGAAATTTTAACAGAATATCTCTGTAAACGCTATTAACCCTACTCCAAATCGTTGACTTCTGTCTGTGTAAGCATGTCCTAAACAAATAAAACCCAAAAAAAAACAAATGAAATGATTTTCAATATATATCACAAGCAATAAAAATATAAAAGTAATTACTTTACTCATTTATCTATGACAAATCTTTAAGTGTATTTTATACATAAAATTGAACCATTCATTTGTTAAGAGAAAATCTATTGGATTATCTAGTTTTTATACAAAATGATTACGATTAGAAAAAGCGTAGGTACTGCGTAGCGTAGCGGTGAATCACAAACATTATTCAGATTTATCACGAATCTTTATATTATTCACAGAGTAAATAGACATCTACTCGAACTCCACTTAAGACCTTTTTATTTTATAGCTATTCTTACGGATTTACGTGACGCCATTATTTGGTCAAGCCTTAAAAAAAACATATTTTATTAATGAACTGCTATCATAAATTCAATGAGGTGCTAGTAACTTATGAAAAGTAATAGTTTTGTTTGTGAATAATTGTGTAATTTGATTAAACATAAAATATGAGCATGCTTATATATGCCTCCTGATTAGCGTTCTGGAGTGTGGAGTTCATTAATTTATATGAGAAACGTGTAATTGAATGTGTTATTTAATCTTGTAACGTTTCATCCATTCACAGAGCAGAAAATCATAGTTCATATTATACACCCAATATAATATTGCCCTCTAAAATATAATATGCTATTTCGGAAACATAGGAAAGATATTTTCCCCCTTTTTTCTGTCACTTGTATGATGCTATCCGCTGATTTTATGATATATTTATTTGTAGCGATAGCATAAAACCCTAAAGTGTATGATAATGTGTGGTAGGTACACGTAAGATCTCTTATAAATTAAAAATAAAACTCTTTTTTTTTTGTTAAATTGCTTAACATCAGTGGCAACATAAAAAATGTATTCGTACGACACGCTAACATTATAAATGCAAAAGTTTTTTTTTTACTTATTATAAGCCAGTGCTTGACCACAATCTCACCTTGTGGAAAGTGGTGAGGCAGTCTTATGGTGGCCACACACGGTCAGAAAAACTCATCAGTTTAACTGATGTACATCCAAAAACTGACCGTGAATATGAAATCTTAAGTTGAAATTTTAACTGACGACAACGCACGGATTTTATTCGGGCGTGCTGTCAGTTAGACTGCTCCTTTGTACTGACGTACATCAAAAACTGATCGTGAATGTGAAATCTTAAGTTAAAATTTTTAACTGACGGCAACCCACGTATTTTTCCGGGCGAACCCGCGCCCCCCAGCGCAGCAATTCATTGCTAAGCCACTGTGCCACGGAGCCTGTGAAGTACTGTGAAGGTGATGGTAATGATGTCACCTTGCTTATGGTGGACTCAGAAGGTGGGTAAATCATCTCAGGGATGCTACTACGTAGAACCATCGTGTTTGGACTCATTTTCAAATAGGTAAATGGAGACTTAGATGACTGTGATGATATCACCTTTATGTTGGTGCAATCCGAAGGTGGGTATAGGATCTCAGTGACGACACTAAATAGAAAGACCGCGTTTGAACTCATTTGAAAGGGCTCATAAAGACCTAGGTGACTGTTATGACCTCACCTTTTTGATGGTGCAATCCGAAGATGGGTATAGGATCTCAGCGGCGGCACTAGATAGAACGGTCGTGTTTGAACTCATTTGAAAGGGCTCATATAGACCTAGATGACTGTAATGACCTCACCTTTCTGATGGTGTAATCCGAAGGTGCATATAGGATCTCAGTGTCGGCACTAGATAAAACGATCGTGTTTGAGCTCATTTGAAAGGGCTCATAAAGACCTAGGTGACTGCTGTGACCTCACCTTTCTGTTGGTGCAATCCGAAGGTGGATAAAGAATCTCAGTGGCGGCACTAGATAAAACGGTCGTGTTTGAACTCATTTGAAAGGGCTCATAAATACTTGGGTGACTGTTATGATCTCACCTTTCTGATGGTGCAATCCGAAGTTGGATATAGGATCTCAGTGACGGCACTAGATAGAGCGATCGTGTTTGAACTTATTTGAAAGGGCTCATAAAGACCTAGATGACTGTTATGATCTCACCTATCTGATGATGCAATCCGAAGGTGGGTAAAGGATCTCAGTGACGGCACTAGATAGAGCGATCGTGTTTGAACTCATTTGAAAGGGCTCATAAAGACCTAGGTGACTGTTATGACTTCACCTTTCTGATGGTGCAATCCGAAGGTGGGTATAGGATCTCAGTGGCGGCACTAGGTAGAACGATCGTGTTTGAACTCATTTGAAAGGGTTTATAAAGACCTAGTTTAATATTATATAATTATATTACGTTCATGATCAAGGTGGGGTAAAAGATCTCAGTTATGCCACTACGAAACACCATCGTGTTTGGGCTCATTTGGAAGGGCTCAAGAAGTAACTACACAAATAATATAAATATAATAAATAGTATAAACAGTATTATTACTCATTTTATAATGTTTCCAGGCAATTAAAAAGAAGCAAAATTCCTAAGTAGGTACAAAATTAGAAATCGACCACATATTTTACAGGCAATAAAAAACAAGGCAGAACGGAAAAAGCATAACCAACTATAACCAGAAGACGAAAATATCTGCGTACTTCAAGAAAACCTACAAGCACCATTAACACCAATTCCTATAAGTGACCAAGTTACCTGCACGCAGTATTTAGAATTCAATGATTTTTGACCGATTTATTACACGAATACTACACATTTAATTAAAACAAACTTTAAGGATTTTATTTTATTTAACTTATTTTAATTCGTGACGTTTTGGTGCTTTAACTTTATTTTAGTATGTAACACGTCGATAGCTCAATTAGATAAACGTAGAAAGCTAGACCAACTTTACTATTTCCGTTACTGAAAACCGATAAGCATTATCTGGTCATCATAAGACCTTCAGAATGTGCCCATGCCCACGGATTTTTTTGGATTCACCGTAACCGGAGTGCAAGTTAGTATCAGTGGGCTGTCACTCGCTCTACAGATAGGTAATTTAATAAACAGATAAAAATAAATAACACATATAAAAATAAATAAAATTTACCATAATGAATAAAACTATCATAATATCTGACCCATTTCTTAAAAGTGTCTTATAATACTGACCTTATCATGAATAAAAATATCTTTTGGAGTGTTAATATATAGGAAACGTTATTTATATACATATATACGGAACGGATTTCATTTCTCGATCGATGGAGCGGCACCCGTGCGCGTTTAGTTGGCGTGACTCCTATAAATTAAAAATATCATTTCCTATCTATTAACTATCTGTTCCCCGCGTATTCGCCCGCGTGTAATTTATTACGATTGGATTTCATAGGTTTTAATTTTTTTTGCACGGAACCCTAATTCTTATCCTAAATTAAAATTAGCCTACGTTCCTCCATATAATATCACTTATCTGCCACAGAAAGTCTCGTCAAAATCGGTTCAGCCGATTCTGAGATTAGCCGGAACAAACAGACAGACAGACAGAAAGAAAGATAGACAAAGATTTTAAAAATTGTGTTTTTGTTATAAGTACCGTATGTACTTTCATGTGCATTTAGTAAAAAACAGTTATTTTGACATTTTTTATTTATTTAAAAAAAAAAACGTTACCTGCACACTAGGATTTTCTCCTGTGTCGTGGAGGCAGTTTATAAACATAAATTGCACAAGGACAAACATCCAGACTCGGAATAATTATTTGTAGGCGATACAAATACTTGTTCCGTGCGGGATTTGGACCGGCGGCCGCCAGCGCAACAACTGATTGCTAAGCCACTGCGCCACGGCGGCTCCAGTCTTTGACATTACAAACTTTTTTTTAAAAATTTTACATTACAAATAGACATATCAATTTTATTTATTTGTATAGATATATATTAATAGACAGGAAATGCTATTAAATAAGATTAAGGTATTATTAAATATCATTTAATTTATCTCTATATATGATATTTAATAGGAGTCACGCAAACCAAAGGCCCACGGCTACGCCCCACGTTTGAACTAGGACTGTTGATAAAATATCGATATATCGAAAAATCTATTTTATTTAGAAATATCGATATTTACTTTTTAATATTTTGACGACATATATTGAAATATATGTTTGATATTGAAATATAGATATACGACAGTCGATATATTTTTTTAAATAATTTATTTTTTTATTTTTTTCACGTAAATCGTTTAATCTACAACACCATCGTAAATCCTAATCCTTGATGGACCCAATCTACTATACTTTATTTACACTATATTATGTTTTTCGTTTTTCCCCAGTTTATTTATTTGCTTAATATCTTAAAAAGAAATGTAATTTTGTAAAGTATATCTCTGTGATATTAAAATCACTATAATCTATGAAACTTAGTACTAACTACGTAACTGAGTTTTGGCAGAAGCTTGACCATTGACGGATGGTTGCTCCTGTTTTATCGTTTAAATAATCGTTTGAAGTGGATTTTTATCAAAGTGATGCGATTATGTGTATTGAGGGTCTGCACATGTGAGCTATTAGAGAAAACGACGAAATAAGTGCTTCGATGTTGGTATAAGCCTCAAGTTATTTTAATCGCTTAGGCGTCTTATGATTTACTTCCGTGCTATCAGAAATAGCTGTTAAATATTTCTTCAGCTACATCCGTAGCATTTGAACGAATTAATTCTACAATCAATCTTTTAGTGCCCAATAATCGCAGTATTGAAACAGCTGAACATATAAAACAAGGAGTATTTTTGAAAACTCTTACTGACAAATATTGGTAAACATAATT
Source organism: Parnassius glacialis (assembly GCA_033319125.1). Lineage (NCBI taxonomy): Eukaryota > Metazoa > Arthropoda > Insecta > Lepidoptera > Papilionidae > Parnassius > Parnassius glacialis. Next base: position 41,991,737 of record JAVANC010000004.1, read on the forward strand.
GTCTTATTTAAATTAAACAATAATTCAAGTTAAAGTTACAGCCTATATACGTCCCAATGCTGGGCACTCCTCAGCCGAGCAGGCCTCTCCTAACTTCTGAGAGGGTTTTAGGGCAACGTCCGCGCGCTGCCCCAATGCTTGTTGACGAAATTCACGTTTTCTGAAAATTTTTTTTTATTTCTCAGACATGCAGGTTTCATCACGATGTTTTACTTCATCGTCGAGCACGTGGTAAATCAGCACTTAAAATTAGAATTAACAATTTCATTGGTGCCGGCGGGGATCAACCCGGGTTGCTCGCGTACTGTGAAATTTACAGCGAGCGCTAACCATCTGAGCTACCATGGCTCTTTAATAATTAGGTTATAGTTCTTAGTAAAATAATTACTAAGAACTATAACCTAACATTTTTGTACATTTATAATTTTATTTGTTTAATAAATATACTAAATTATAAACTGTGTGATTCATTTTTAAGCAATAAGCATCAATATATCGCTTATGTTTCCGATATATAAAACTTCGATATTGATATATTTATAATTATCGATATATTGAAAATCCGATATTTTAAAAATATAAACAGCCCTGGTTTGAACTGATCAGTTGGAATAATCAGTTGAACTGACCGTGTGTGTCGAATTTTTTTTGGATTAAATCCGTTTGAAATGATCAGTTGAACTGATGTCAGTTTAACTGACCGTGAGTGGGGACCATTAGATGGAAAAATCGCACTGTCTTAGCGTGACAAAAGCCTATTCACTCTTGCCGCTTTTTAACGGTTAACGCTAAAGTATCATTATAATATTTAATAAATAGGCAGACAGGGATTTGGAGTAGGACATAGCTAACTTTTAATGAGAAATTGTTTTCATGTTCCTTCTAACAGAATATCATATAGGTGAAAACCTAAAATTGATAAAATTCACACACGCACAAACACGCACGCGCGCCCGCGCGCCACACTCACAATTAGTTAATACTTATATAAATATATTTATGGATATAATAGTTTATAAAATATTTAATGTATTTATTAATTTATTTTTGTTTTGGTTTGGTTCTTTTACTTTGGTTTTATAAATCCACTTGTTAGGGGATTTTCTTATTGGTAAGGGAAACGCGTTCCAGAGTCGTACAGTTGTAATAGCGAAAGAGTTTGAGAGAAAACCAGTACGGTGAGAGGGAATTTGCAGTATACGATTGCAAGTTTTACACGTGGTAGAGCCATGTTGCAGCTATATTATTAGTATAGTTGTAGCACGAATGGGACGGCTCGACCGGGGAAGGACCGCGCTCTCACATAATACCAGCGTAAAATAGCAGCTTGACACTGCTGTGTTTCGTATGGTGAGTGAAGAGAACCGGAGACCCTGTTTACTGGAAAAAAGGCATTCCATCTTAGTCCTCGCGGGTGACAACGCATCTGCATTTTGATTCGCAAACGAGTATAGATGTAGATGTCTATGGGCCACAGCAACCACTTACCATCAGGTGAACTGTGTGCTCGTTTGTCACTCTATCCTATATAAAAAAAATGAGATCAAAGATTACAATCATGGGAAGAATCCAGGTATTGAAACATACATTTAAAATACTCTGGCTTCAATGGATCATAAATGATTGTGGTAAGAGAGCTAAGTATACTAAGATTCCTTTATTGTGGGATATTCAACCTTTTAATTGAAAGTTATAGAAAGATACGTGGTCATACTTTCGAAGATTGAAAACGAAACAGATACAATTGTTGAGAATTCAATCAAATTTATTGACTAAGTTATTGTCTGCGTCTAAGTAACACACATCGGCATTATTAAACATAAGAAGAAGAAGAAGAAATTGGATTAGAAGTTTCTTCTAACAAGGCGGTATAATATTTTTAAATCTACACAATATTCTCAAAATAGAACAAATTTCACGGCTAGCTTCTTCAACATGACTGCGCCAAGTAAGAGAATTATCCAAGGTTAATCCTAAGTCCATAACACGAGTTATGTATGGACTTCGTTATTATACTTATATCCTAGTTATAAAGAAGAAGGAGACGTCTCCATACATTATTGGGCCCAAGTGTTAACAAGATGAAAGTAGGACCATTTGAAAGCGTATATATAAACAATTCATAGCTGAAAATCTGGCAAGATTTGTCAATCTAGGAGCTGAGTTATTGTAGAATAAGTAGAAGTGAGAATATGTATTACCTACACTGTAACAGGTGATTTTTCATTATTATTACACTGTAATAGGCTATTTTTCACTATAATTACTTAAAGATATTAAAACAGGATCAGTATAAAATCACTAAAAAAGCTGTGGTTAATACTAAAACTAAATTGTGAAACGATTAATGAAAGTTAAAACAACAACATCAACATCATTGTAACTGGTAATCAATCGACGGATTCAACTCGGTTGGGCAGAATTCGGGAAATTACGGCACATCTTCTCGTCAGGTATACCTCAAAACTTGAAAACGAGACTGTACAACCAGTGCGTATTGCCAGTTATGACATACGGAACTGACACGTGGTCCTTCACTGCTGGCCGGATGAGGAAGCTCAAGGTCGCTCAGCGAGCTATGGAGAGGGCTATGCTCGGAGTTTCTCTGCGTGATAAACTCATAAATGAGAATATCCGCAGTAGAACCAGAGTGACCGACATAGCCCAACGGATTAGTAAGCTGAAGTGGCAATGGGCCCGCCATATAGCTCGAAGAACCGACAACCGATGGGGAAGAAGGTTCTCGAGTGGCAGCCTCGTACCGGCAGGCGAAGTGTAGGGCGTCCCCCCACTAGATGGAGTGACGACCTGGTAAGATATGCAGGAAGTCGATGGATGCAGGTGGCTCAGGACCGTGCTTTGTGGCATTCCTTGGGGGAGGCCTATGTTCAGCAGTGGACTTGTGAAGGGCTGTAATGATGATGATGATAGTGTATTTTTCACTTCTTCTCTTCTTACTCGCACTCCGTATATATCTTTTATATCCGCCCTGTTTATTTCACAACCTATATTCCTTGAAAGACATGTGACCATTTCTACTAAATATTATTTTATCTAATTTTCTTTCTTTGGTACGTTCTTTACCTCGAAACTTGCTTTTCTCATCCTTTTCTGCATATTTTTTTTTATTTTCTAGAATAGTTATATGATTACGGGCTTCTAGTGCTTAGATTTCTAATTTTTCAATTTTCTTTTTATATCCTCCATTCAGTGCAGTGGGTAAAACAATGGAGTTTTCTATATTCTGGTTTGGTTTATGGATATCCGTAAGTGTTGGTGCTATTTTTTTCAGTTCTTTTTCATGCTTGCTTGTCAAAAAATTTATCAGATTTTTCACTTCTTCCTTTAATATGAAAAATTCTATAATAATAAATTCTACAAATTTGTTTTGCTGGAGCTTGTGACATTTTTAGTGGAGGAATTAGATTCAGCTTTATTTATTGCTGTCTGGTTTGTTTTCCAGAATGATTTATTCATACTGAACTCCATAATATTATTATACAAATAGACAATTAATTATTTATTTGATATTAAATATTTTTGTGAACGCAGATTTATTTTCTCTTTAGAAAATAGAGGATATTACGCGAAAACAATAGGTTAATATGAACAAAAGCCGTTTCGGAGGGCGTATCACGTAGAATGTGCCTTTATGTGGAATAGCTTACCACCGGCGATTTTTCGGGACCGATACGAATTAGGGACCTTCAAGAAAAGAGCCTACTCCTGCCCCATCTCCTATAAAAAAATCAATTAATTTATAAAAATTGTTATTAGTTAAATAACTAATATTGGACCTCATTTTTTATAATTTTCTTCATACTGAATGTTTTCTAACATGCGTGAAACCTTTTCCCTCACCTTCGATTTGCCGACGATATAGTCCTATGGCAGAATCGCTGGAGGACCTTAGTACTATGCTCAATGACATCAATAGTGTCTCCCAACGGATAGGTCTTAAGATGAACATGGACAAAACAAAGATCATATTTAATGTCCATGTTACACCTATGCCGGTAGTTGTTGGGAGCACTAAGCTCGAAGTTGTTGACGAGTATGTTTACCTGGGACAAATAGTCCGACTAGGTAAGTCCAACTTCGACCGAGAGGTCAATCGACGGATTCAACTCGGCTGAGCAGCGTTCGGGAAGCTACGACACATCTTCTCGTCAGAAATACCTCAAAACTTAAAAACGAGACTGTACAACCAGTGCGTGTTGCCAGTGATGACTTATGGAACTGATACGTGGTCCTTCACTGCTGGCCGGATAAGGAAGCTCAAGGTCACTCAGCGAGCTATGGAGGGGGCTATGTTCGGGCTTTCTCTGCGTGATAAACTTAGAAATGAGGATATCCGCAGTAGAACCAGAGTGACCGACATAGCCCAACGGATAGAAGCGATGATAGATGGAAGTAACGGAAGCTAAAGTGGCAATGGGCCGGCCATATAGATCGAAGAACCGACAACCGATGGGGAAAAATGCTTCTCGAGTGGCGGCCTCGTACTGGCAGGCGAAGTGTAGGGCATCCCCCCACTAGATCGAGTGACGACCTGGTAATACATGCAGGAAGTCGATGGATGCAGGTGGCTTAGGAGCGTGCTTTGTGGCACTCCTTGGGGGAGGCCTATTGTTACGGCCGGCAGCTGCCTATCCCAGGAGTAGAATCCTTCGCGGCCCATAGACGAAGAAGCTACAGGCAGATGCTGGTCGGGCGTCCTCACGCCACCGGTTAAAAGTCTATAATTACACTAAACAATCAGGGGGGAGCGTCACAATTGTTGAACAGAGCTTACTTACCTCTATTCAAGGCGACTGGTCCCTCAGGATTCGGTCAGGTCTCGGGTGGATGTATTGTGCTAGGAAGTAAAGGTCAGTGATGTGTATTTGGGTGTGGCTGGTAGTGTTATTGACCTTATTTGACCGTTCCCCCTGCAGCAGTTCGGCCCTCAGCTCCTCTCCAAGCTAAGGTCGCCTTCCGCAGTCACTTTCTTCCTTTGTTACGATTGACTCGCGAAAATGAACACAGAACGTACGGGTCAAAGGTCACCGTTATTTCTAGAATATTAACTACCGCACTAGTAACTAATACAGTCGAATCCACTTATACAGATTCTGCGTTAAACCTAAAGTCCCGGGTAAACTCTCAACACGCGCCACCATTCCCAGTGGTATATTCACTATACGCGCCTAACATCAAATCAGATCTAAGAGCTCCCAAACAAAATGGACTGCCTTCTCTGTCGACGCGAAGAAGACTTCTAATTTTTCGCTCTCGACTCCCACCGTTCAGTCAACTCGGACGTTCAACACACACAAACGTCATTCCGTATCGACCGAGCCGAGTGCCATCTAACGTCGATGCCTGACACTAACGCTTTTGCGTGAACAAACCCCCGTCCCGGACATAAGGATTTAGGTCCGCGAGCAAACCGGTCAGCGGGACAGGGTCGCGACGGCAAGTTGCAAGATCGAATCTACAACCAAACTAGGCCACCTTACGCACCCAATCAGATCTTGCAACACTAACCAACGCCCCAAAATTGCAGCCCTAACGTGGGCTAGCCGGAGAGTTGAACTGGATGCCCTTCCTGGACATCGCAGCACATAAATAAGTCCTATTCCTAGACAGAAGTCAGACGACCTCCTTCAAACACCTATCTGCGCTCCTATGATTAGTTCCGCAATTCGGCCGGATCAGGTCTGCAAACAGCGACGCGACACGAAGCGGCCCAGAGGGACCTTCAAGCTTCAGTGCAGAGAGCACCCCCAAATTCCCCATGAACGTCGTCTGTGGAGAGCTGAACGAAACGCACAGATAGTCCCTAGCAGGTGATCCTATGCTCATATTTCAACCAATCTTCCAAAAGCATCAATGTTCAATTACAGAATTAATTAAAACAAGTAATCACCGATGCACATAGGTCAACTTGGCAAAGTAAACAAAACAATAAACGTAAGGGACAGCCCTATTTCTTATTTCAAATAAATATCTTAGACAGTGCCAACAAAATCTAAACCAAAAGAGAATTGACTCCTATTTCCTTCGGCAACCACAGGGTTATCTAATTTCAACCTTCCTTATCACAAAGAAAAATGATTAAACACTATCACAAGCATTAAAAAAGGGCACACAATTTAATCTCAATTTTCCGTGCAACAATAAACGCAGTGATCAAATGTATTTACAAAAAATATGCAGCAGCATTTAAAGGAGTATTTTAAATTCAATTCTCTTAATCATAACCGCTACAATATGAATTTCGCGGAAAACCCAAAAGCATTTTAATTTAAATTTAAAGAATTCTTAACTAAGTGCTCGACCAAACCAAATCCTATACCCCTTGAGAGCGTGATTCAACGCTCCAGGGTGCCCTAATCTTCCCACCACCAAGTGGAGGCCACACCGCGTGAACCCGATACTAACAGAGCGCAACCGCTAACGGTCGCCACTCGGGTTGTACGCCCTCACTGAGGCCGTCGGCAACAGAACAGCTTGACAAGTGGACTGTTGACGGCTTAAGGCTCAGTAGAGGCAGCCATGGTGGGAGCTAAGGCGGCAGCTAGCTAGGGCCGCCTCCATCAAATGGGGTACAGTGGTACACCAGTCGCGGCCACTCAGCTAACGAGAGTGATAAGGGTCCAGCGGACTGATGAGTGGCCGTGAAGTTCATCTCCGCACGCTGAGGGGGTGTGATGACACCCCCGCCCCTGGGGGAATTACCCCCCCGACTGGTCGGGGGAGGGATCCCTTTCAAACCTAGGGGCCTGGTGGCTAGCCGGCGGGAGCCGAGCGTCGCCCGTCAACGGGCATGGCGGAGCGCCCCCGCCCGTGGGGGTCGAGGGCCTGGCAGCGCCCCGAGAGGAGACGCCGTTCGCACCCAGGCACAGTATGACATGGTGATTGCCCTGGCAATGCAGACAGGGCCGCTGGTGCGGAAAGTCTCGCTGGAGGTGCCCTTCCAAACAGGAGTAACACCAGCGGCGCTCCTTGGCGATAGTTCGCCTCGCCGGAACTGGCTTACATAATAATTTTGGGCAAGACGTTACCCGGTGATCAGATGCTCGACAATAGGAGCAGGGGGGGGTTGACGACGACTTGCCCGGCGGATTTCGCCTCTCACTGGGCACGGCTCGTAAGTCGTCGATTGTGCCCGCCGCGTGCTCGATCTGTCGGCACTGCTCCTCCAAAAACCGCAGCAGGTCATAGAAGGGCGGAATATAGGAGGCCTCGTCCCCGCCGTACCTCTCCTCAAAATGCATTTGAAGGTCGAGAGGTAGACGGGACAGCACGATGCGGAGCAACAAGAAGGCCCATTCGCCCACTGGTAAATCCAGCCGCCTCAACATATTACAGGCCACCAAGACTGGATCCAACAGGTCCGGACGTAGTCTGGCCCGGTCACTCAGCAGCGGGAGGCTCAGAAGCTGCTTAACATGTTCGTCCGCAATTCGCCGGACGTTGGCGTATCTTCTGGCTAGGAGGTCCCGAGCAGTTTGGTAGGCGTCGTCCGACAAGCTCAAATGGCTGACAACGCCCAGGGCCTCCCCTCCAGTGAGGCCAAGAGGTACGCCATCTTCTGGCTCGGAGTCAAGTCACTCCGGGCGTCCACTAGGCCGTCGAAAAGACCAACGAAGGTCAGCCACTCGGAAAGGACCCCGGAGAACTTTGGCAAGTCCAGAGTTGGGAGTCGTCCCAACAGCTCTGGCTGAGGCTGCTTCCGAACGGACTCGGGCAGGCCACTCATCCGAGCTTCACGCGCCTCTTCGGCATACCTGCCTTCAGCCTCGATCAACTCGTCCGTGAACCACAAGAACTGCTCGTAGTCTGCGAAGCAGGAGTCCAGGACTCCCTTTTCCACATCCGAATCCTCGAGCTCAGCGTAAGCCTCCTCCACTGCAGCCCTTCGAGCATCGACCTGCTCGAACCGCTTCATCAAATTATGGACCCTATCCGGTCGACCTATCAAAGCATGGGCGCTGGTGGCCCAGCGTAACTCAGTCCGCAGGCAACGGATTAGCATCTTGGGCGAGGACATCACTACTAAATACAAATTACGACGCCGCTTGAGCACAATTACAAAAATAACAAATAAAAAATTAACAGCTAACCAATGCGGTTCCTATCAAATCGAGTTGAATAGAAATTACACAAATAAGAACCGCTATTTATTAAATCAAACACAAGTTAGTACAAAAGAAAAGGCAAATCAAATTAACAATAACAAATACTAGTGCGATCAAATCAAGTTAAATTCAAATTACGTAAATACAAATTACCACTCTTTAGTTCAAATACAAATTACAATACGAAAGATACATAACGAAGATACACATCAACAAAAAATGCCTTGCTCGGAAATCGACCCTTCGATAAGTAACACACTACAACCATCCGACAACGATAATTAACCGATTACGTAAAAATAACCATCTACCTACATGACGCAATCTCCCGCTTGCGCGCTAAACCGGGCGTGGCTTTTCAAATTTACCCGCAAACAACAAAGCAAGCTAACAAAGAAAGGAATTTTATTATTACGTATATAATAAAAAAAAATATTTTTACGTATTACGGACGGGCGTGATTGTAGACACAAAATTAAACCAATCAACCCAACGCTCCCTGCCACCAAAATTATTTAATTTTTATCAAATACTATGGTCGATGGATCGACCGGGAATCGATCCCAGCACCGCGTTCTGCTACCAAATGTTACGGCCGGCAGCTGCCTATCCCAGGAGTAGAATCCTTCGCGGCCCATAGACGAAGAAGCTACAGGCAGATGCTGGTCGGGCGTCCTCACGCCACCGGTTAAAAGTCTATAATTACACTAAACAATCAGGGGGGAGCGTCACAATTGTTGAACAGAGCTTACTTACCTCTATTCAAGGCGACTGGTCCCTCAGGATTCGGTCAGGTCTCGGGTGGATGTATTGTGCTAGGAAGTAAAGGTCAGTGATGTGTATTTGGGTGTGGCTGGTAGTGTTATTGACCTTATTTGACCGTTCCCCCTGCAGCAGTTCGGCCCTCAGCTCCTCTCCAAGCTAAGGTCGCCTTCCGCAGTCACTTTCTTCCTTTGTTACGATTGACTCGCGAAAATGAACACAGAACGTACGGGTCAAAGGTCACCGTTATTTCTAGAATATTAACTACCGCACTAGTAACTAATACAGTCGAATCCACTTATACAGATTCTGCGTTAAACCTAAAGTCCCGGGTAAACTCTCAACACGCGCCACCATTCCCAGTGGTATATTCACTATACGCGCCTAACATCAAATCAGATCTAAGAGCTCCCAAACAAAATGGACTGCCTTCTCTGTCGACGCGAAGAAGACTTCTAATTTTTCGCTCTCGACTCCCACCGTTCAGTCAACTCGGACGTTCAACACACACAAACGTCATTCCGTATCGACCGAGCCGAGTACCATCTAACGTCGATGCCTGACACTAACGCTTTTGCGTGAACACCTATATTCAGCAGTAGACTTGTGAAGGGCTGTAATGATTATGATGATAATGTGAAACTTTAACTTTTTATGTCCTTTATAACTCCTCTATCATAAAAAAAAATAATTGTTGATGTTTATAAAGTTTGGAAAAAGTAAATGTGTCTAGATTTTCCTTCTTATATTCTAAAACGCTGTCTTCATTGTCTAGTTAGTTTAAACTAAACCACGATATGCATGTATGCAAATAAAACTTCGTCATAAGTAAAAAACCCCATTGCACAATATGAAAATCACGCTCAAGTGTTTATGTTACAGGTAAAATCCGAAAAAGTAGTAAGTCTACGTTTATCCAGTGAGTTAGATGGGGGTCGAATTATTAAAAATAATAATTAAAAAAAGGAAATAAAATATTAATGTCAGGAATAATAAGTTAAAGGGGCTGGATTGGCCTTTGTGCCATCACAAATCATTGGATTTTTTATAACTTATAAATTATTCGGACGTTGCCGTGTAGTGGCGGTCAAGAATATCCACTACCCCATATCCTCCCGTGGGTATCGTAAAAGGCGACAAAGGGAAACAGGCGAAGGATGGGCAGCAGCATCTTCCTGATAATAGCCAAAAGTAAAATAAAAAAACTGCGGTTGCCAACCCGCTCGCCAAGCGTGGCAAATATAGCAAATACCCCCCAATCATCAAAACAACAAACAGACGGCCCCCAGTCCCCGGCGGCCCCGCTATTCCTGGCTACGGTGGCGACCATGGTAACGGCGGGGCAGGGGGTGCTAAGAATCTCCGGTGGAGGTTCGGTTGCCACCTACGACGAATCGACCTGGCAACGTACAACGCAGGCACCCTGAGGACTGACGAGAAGATCGTGGAGCTGGAAGAAGAGATAGACAAGTTGCGCTGGCATATTATAGGAATATCCGAAGTCCGAAGAGAGGGGGAGGACACGGTAATCCTCGAATCCGGCAACTTGCTCTATCACCGGGAGGGCGACCATCTGTCCCAAGGAGGTGTCGGATTTATCGTCCACAAGTCTCTCGTTAACAACGTTGTAAAGATCGGGAGTGTGTCGACGAGGGTTGCGTACCTTATACTCAGAATCACCAAACGGTATTCGCTGAAGGTCATACAGGTTTACGCACCAACGTCGGCACACCCCGATGAGGAGGTGGAGGAAATGTATGAGGATATCTCTAGAGCCATGCATTCCTCCAAAACCCAATATACGGTGTTAATGGGAGACTTCAATGCAAAACTAGGCACAAGAGAGAACGGTGAGCTGAAAGTAGGGAAATTTGGAATAGGGCAACGGAACCCAAGGGGCCAGCAGCTGACCGACTTCATGGAGAAAGAGGGACTCTTTATGATGAACTCTTTCTTCAAGAAGCGGCCCCACAGGAAGTGGACCTGGTTGAGCCCCGACGGTTCGACAAAAAAATGAGATTGACTTCATTATGACGACCAGACGACAACTGTTCAGTGATGTCTCAGTGATCGCGAGGGTGAAACCGGCAGCGATCACCGAATGGTTAGAGGCACACTGAACCTAAATGTTAAGTTGGAGAGGTCTCGTCTGATGAAGTCAACGCTCCGTCCCCCTCGTGCTCTAATCCAAAGTCCCGAAACCTTTCAGCTCGAGTTACAAAACCGTTTTCAGTGCCTAGAAGACTGCAATGAAGTGGACGATATGAATGACAAGCTCGTGGAAACTGTCCATGCGGTCGGAGCTAAGTTCTGCAAGACCCGCCGCAGAAGAACACAAAAACTCTCCGATCACACTCTTAATCTCATGGCTGTTAGACGGGAGATGAGGCTACATTCTTCAACAGATTTGACAGCATACAGGCAACTGAACAGACAGATTTCTAAATACATGCGGCAAGACTTGCGCAACTTTAATACAGCTCGTATTGAAGAAGCGATCGAGCGGAACCAAGGCTCCAAAGTCTTTGCCAGAGATCTGGCTGCCAGAAAGAGCCAACTGTCAAAGCTGAAGACCGAATGTGGCAGCATCGTTTCCGGGGCACCTGAGATTTTGAGTGAGATTGAGAGGTTCTATGGGCAGCTGTACACGTCATCGTTGGAGCCACACGCAAGTGTGAGTAACGATCCAAGAGCGAGTCTTATTCGACACTATTCCGAAGATATCCCGGACGTCAGTCTGAGCGAGATTAGAATGGCTCTCCAGGAGCTTAAAAACGGCAAGGCCCCAGGCGAGGATGGAATTACAGCGGTGCTTCTGAGAGCGGGTGGAAGACCGGTACTTGAAGTCCTTCAGAGGCTTTTTAATTCCGTCCTCCATGGTGGCATTACACCGGAGGCGTGGAGCAAAAGTGCGGTGGTCTTGTTCTTCAAGAAAGGTGACAACGCTCTCTTGAAGAACTACAGACCGATTTCCCTTCTGAGCCGCGTCTACGTGCTGTTTTTGAGAGTCATTACGAATCGTCTCGCGCGCAGACTTGACGACTTCCAGCCTCCCGAACAAGCCGGTTTCCGAAAGGGCTTTAGCACCATAGACCACATACATACCCTACGGCAAATTGTACAGAAGTCCGAAGAGTACAATTTGCCACTATGTCTGGCGTATGTGGACTATGAGAAAGCCTTTGATTCTGTCGAAATTTGGGCGGTGCTGCAGTCCCTTCAGCGGTGCCAAGTTGACTGTCGGTATATCGAAGTGCTGAAGTGTTTGTACAGTAGAGCTACGATGGCTATCCGAGTACAGAACCAGAGTACGAAACCTATCCAATTGCAGAGAGGTGTAAGACAGGGTGACGTTATATCCCCGAAATTCTTCACCGCTGCATTGGAAGATGTTTTCAAGCTTCTAGACTGGAAAGGATACGGAATCAACATCAATGGCGAGTACATCACTCACCTTCGATTTGCCGACGATATAGTCCTCATGGCAGAATTGCTGGAGGAACTAAGCACTATGCTCAATGACCTCAATAGTGTCTCCCAACGGATAGGTCTTAAGATGAACATGGACAAAACAAAGATTATGTTTAATGTCCATGTCACACCTATGCCGGTAGTTGTTGGGAGCACTAAGCTCAAAGTTGTTGACGAGTATGTTTACCTGGGACAAATAGTCCGACTAGGTAAGTCCAACTTCGACCGAGAGGTCAATCGACGGATTCAACTCGGCTGAGCAGCGTTCGGGAAGCTACGACACATCTTCTCGTCAGAAATACCTCAAAACCTTAAAACAAAATTGTACAACCAGTGCGGGTTGCCAGTGATGACTTACGGAACTGAGACGTGGTCCTTCACTGCTGGCCGTATGAGGAAGCTCAAGATCGCTCAGCGAGCTATGGAGAGGGCTATGCTCGGAGTTTCACTGCGTGATAAACTTAGGAATGAGGATATCCGCAGTAGAACCAGAGTAACCGACATAGCCCAACGGATTAGTAAGCTGAAGTGGCAGTGGGCCGGCCATATAGCTCGAAGAACCGACAACCGATGGAGAAGAAAGGTTCTCGAGTGGCAGCCTCGTACCGGTAGGCGAAGTGTAGGGCGTCCCCACACAAGATGGAGTGACGACCTGGTAAGACATGCAGGAAGTCGATGGATGCAGGTGGCTCAGGACCGTGCTTTGTGGCATTCTTTGGGGGAGGCCTATGTACAGCAGTGGACTTGTGAAGGGCTGTAATGAATGAATGAATTCGGACGTTATCCATAAACCGGGATAAATTTACGTTAAATACTTTCTTAGCTTTAGTTAGATATATAACTAATGTAGAAAGAAGAAGGGAAAATATTTTAACTGCCATAATGGTTGATCTTATCGTAAAAATTTACTAACAGTGGTATTTATTAACAGTGGTAGAGCCACGCGGCAGCTTTTGCTGTCGCACGGATCGGCCGGCTCAAACCGGGGTGGTACCACGACCTCACAGAATACCAGCGTGAAGTAGAGGTTTACCTCTGCGTTTCGCTTGGTGAGTGCATGTGGCCGGAGGCCCTTTTTACTGGAAATGAGACATTCCACCTTAGTCCTCACGGGTGACAACGCATCTGAATTTTGATTTGCAAACGAGGATAGATGTAGATGTCTATGGGCCACAGCAACCACTTACCATCAGGTGGACTGTGTGCTCGTTTGTCACCCTTATCCTATAAAAAAAAGCAATTTTTTCTAGAATACCTTTGGATGGATATTGTCATGATAAGCAGAAGCCTGGCGAATTGGCGATTCCAAAACAGAATTTTTATCAATATATCCATATAAATTATAAAAGTAAATAATATATTAATAAATGAAAATACAAATACATAAGAGATACCTCCACTGGAGAGTCTTAGCACCCCCTGCTGATTGTCCACGGATTCAACTGGGCTGGGCAGCGTTCGGGAGATTACGGTACATCTTCTCGTCAGGTATACCTCAAAACTTGAAAACTAGGTTATACAATAAGTACGTATAGTTAGTGATGAAATATGGATCTGAGACGTGGTCGTTTACTGCTTGTCGTATGAAGAAGCTAAAAAGTCGCTCTCACCAGGCTATGGAGAGGGCTATGATTGTGGTTTCTTTGCGTGATAAACTTAGAAATGAGGATATTCGCAGTAGAACTGGAGTAACCGACATAGTTCAACGTATGAGTAAGCTGAAAAGCTGAAATAGTAAAGAACCGATGACCGATGGAGAATAAACGTTCTCGAGTGGCAACCTCGTACCGGTAGACGAATTGAAGGAAGGCCCTCAATAGATTGAGTGACCACTTGTTAAGATGTGCAATAAGTCAATTGAAGCAGGTGGATCAAGACCGTGCTTTGTGGCATACATTGGGGTATGTTCAGCAGTGAAAAGTTGTAATGATGATGATGATACAACATAAAAATGACACAAATCAAAGATTAGGATAGTGATTCTACAAATGCTTCTGACAACAGTTAAGTATTGAACGCATTTCCCTGATAGAAGTAGGGCATTCCATTGACGGACATGAATTACGTATTATAAATCCATGTGGATGGACTGCTTGAACAATAAACGTTGACAAATATTAAAACTTAAAGAGAATAGAAAATAGAATAGAATAAACAGAGAGTAACCGCTTTCCAAAACTAAGCATTTCATTAAACTAAGTCACGCAATAATTAAAGAGCTACTTCTCACTAAATCAGAAGGAATATGAAAGATAAGTTTCTTTCTAAAAATTTGATTTAAGTTTCTATTCGTTCTAATGATTCCTTGTTATGATACTTATTTTCATCAGTTCCTTAGTATATGTTATGATACTTATTTTCATCAGTTCCTTAGTATATTGCTACACAAGATCCTCTATCTTATTGTTTTATATTATTGTTGTTATATATTATTAAAAAAGAGGTTAAGCTTGGAGCCTTTTATATTTTTTCTGATATTATAGGTGCTGCTGCATTTTTTTTTCTTGGTGTAAGTGCAATGGTGGGAATTAAATTATAATTTTCAGATATTGCCTTTGACTAAACCTGAAAACTAAATAGGCTATACTATTCTGTTATGATCTTTATATACAGCTTACTTAATCTCAATAATAAAAAAGTAGAAATTTCTATTTAATAAATAGGTACCCATTTATTTTAATCAAACATATTATCTACAGTAAGCTAATAAAATGAAACTCGCACGTGAATGAGTTAATGTTGTACATGCAGATGTCAATAATAATACTTTTACTTGTAAAACATTCTCCTTGAACAGTCGGAAGGCATTCAATGAATGGGCGACAAAAGTTATATGATCTTTATCATAAAAGGTCACATAATCTTAGCGTAAAATTTAGGGAATATGTAAAAAAAAATATTGAAAAATATTTAAAAGAGTGTGCACAGCCAATTCTTAGCATCTGAGCAACAAAATTAAGACGGCCTCTTATAAACGACGACGACGTTGGTGACTATAATTAATAGCGAAACTGGTAAGATCAAATCTCGGAATTTCTAACTACCAGTTAAGTTTTAACAACAAATTAACTGAATCAGATCAGGACATTGCAATGGTTTTTGAGAAATATTTTACTGATATTCCGATCTTAACCACTAAGTCACTGTATTCTTCTCCTGCCGTCGCCAAATCTTTACTTAAAATAAAAGGTAACTGCGTGTACAAAGAATTTTAAATTTTATAAAGTATCATTAAAAGATATTGTAAAATCTATACATTACAACTATTGATATTATTAAAACTGCAGGTCTGTGGGTGATTTCCGTTAAAGTTATTGCGTCTATAATAGATACAATCACGCCTCATCTAGCTATTATTTTTAATATTAGTATCGAATTGGTGTGTTTCCTGATTTAATGAAGCATAGTAAAGAAATACCTTTATTTAAATTTGGTAGTGCATGAGACCATTATTATGTTTTACGCGTCATTTTCAGGGGCCGTTCGGGAGGTCGCGTGATACCGTCAAGAAGGTTGTAAAATTATAACCTCCTTGAATACCGTAGGCGCTAATGTAAACAATTACCTATATCTTTTTAATTTTGTATGCCAGCTATGTATAAAACTTATACGCATCGATTCGTTAATAATTAATATATAATATGAATACTGAATTCTATTTTCATAATATTATCATTCTTAGTATAAATATGTATTATAAATTTCCCTACTTTCAGCTCACCGTTCTCTCTTGTGCCTAGTTTTGCGTTAAAGTCTCCCATTAACACCGTATAATGGGTTTTGGAGGAATGCATTGATCTAGAGATATCCTCATACATTACCTTCACCTCCTCACCGGGGTGTGCCGAGGTTGGTGCGTAAACCTGTATGACCTTCAGCGAATAACGTTTGGTGATTCGGAGTATAAGATACGCAACGCACGTCGACACACTCCTGATCTTTACTACGTTGTTAACGAGAGACTTGTGGACGATAAATCCGACACCTCCTTGGGACAGATGGTCGCGCTCCCGGTGATAGAACAAGTTGCCGGATTCGAGGATTACCGTGTCCTCCCCCTCTCTTCGGACTTCGGATAAGCCTATAATATTCCAGCGCAACTTGTCTATCTCTTCTTCCAGATCCAGGATCTTCTCGCTATTCCTCAGGGTGCGTGCGTTATAAGTTGCCAGGTCGAGCTGTCGTAGGTGGCAACCCAACCTCCACCGGAGATTCTTAACACCCCCTGCCCCGCCGTTAACATGGTCGCCATCGTAGCCAGGAATAGCGGGGCTGCATGGAACTGGGGGTCGTTAATTTTTGTAATTGCTCATGGGGGGTATATTGCAATAGTTGCTACTCTTGGCGAGCGGGTTGGCAACCGCAGTTGTTTTATTGCTTTTGCTGTTATCAGAATGATGCTGCTGCCCATCTTTTTTGCCTTAGTTTCCCATTGTCGCCTCTTACGACACCCACGGGAAGATATGGGGTAGTAGGTATTCTCACCCGCCACTACACGTTTATTTAATTAAGCTAGTTAGTTTAGTTAATTTAATAACTTTGGTTATTCAGGGCTTAAGTTTACGTGAGTAACTCTAGTCCGATTCCAACGGAACCTATGAATTTGTTAATTGTATTGTAAACATTGAGAAAAACAATTCCATCATAAATTATTTTCATATCTTTATATATAAAAATTACGTGTCACGTTGTTTGTCCGCGATGAAATCCTAAACTACTAAACTGATTTCAATGAAATTTTGCACACTCTGTGCAGTTTGGTCCAACATGAAAGATAGAATAGTTTTTATCCTGATAAGTGCCGCTCAATATTTTTTTATTACGACTTTAAGAATTTTTTATATTAAGGGTCGTCGAAAATGGCTGGCCAGCTAGTAGTTTTTTAATATTACGCAGCGCACGCCATTGATGTTATAAGTCTAATTTCGACCAAGCGACAGATCCAACCCGTATGCGTAGCGTTAGGACATTATTGATCTTGAAAACCAGAGTGTACTATCAGTGCGTCTGGCCAGTGATAGCATGTGGATCTCAGACGTGATCCTTTACTACTTTAACTTAACTTAAAAAGAGAGTTAAGTTCAGCGAACGACGGAGTGGGCTATGCTTGGAATTTGTATGGGTGATAGATTTCGTAATGAGGATATCTGCAATAAGACCAAAGTAATTGAGATGACCGTCCAACGGATCAGTAAGCGGTAGTGGCCATGGGCCGGCTTTATAGCTCGTAGATCCGGCAAGATGGGTAAGAATGTTTCTTGAGTTGCACGCTCGTGCAGGAAAGTGAAGTGTAGAACGGACCCTTAGATAGAGTAATAATCTAATAAGACAAGGAAAAAGTCGGTGGATGCAGCAGATATCTCAAGACCTTGATTTTGTGGCATTCCATGGGGAGGCTATGTTCAGCAGTAGACGACTTAGTCGACGAAAAACATCATAAAATTAGGTAGTTTATACAAAATATTCATAAGTTTTATACCTTCACCGTTCTCGTGAATCAAGCTATCAATTGGTGAAAACAGAATGAAATTAGAGAGATAAGCGCAAGACGAACGCGTCGGTGGAATTTATAGTATGTATAGATTAACGAGTTTTTAAATTTTCATTTAAAAGTATTATTTAATGTTGTATATTTTAAATAATTTTGTATTAAATTTCACATATACATAAATTGTTCAGTGGTTGTATTTACCAAATAGGAAATTATTATTTCAGGTAAGGATTCGGATAATATTAAATTATTAGCCTCGAGCAAATTCATCGAGGTGAAATGTTTCCTCCTCAACCGTTTTCATCTGAAATAAATCGTTCGAAATGTTTTACAATCATATAAAAGGTTAATTTAGTAAATCGATTTAATTCATTGTAATAACGATTTCTCGAGTTGATTCTATGCTTATTATTGAACTAGGACAAATATGAAGTGAAAAAGGGATAGAAATTTAGGTTATATTATATTTGGGATAAAATACTTAAAGATTTTTTGTAAAAACGAAAAATGTATAAAATAAATGGTCTTTGATTACCTTAAATCTTAAAAAAACGCCAAATCACTAGGTCGTACCCAGATGAAGTCAGGGCGGGTCGCTAGTTCTTCTGTGTAATGTCTTAGCACCGACCGAAATACCATGAAGTGTAAGAATCTTAAATACTACCGGTGTCGTACGAAGCAACAGAGGGAAACCAACCAGGAGATGGTCAGCATCGACTTTATAATATCAACTAAAAAAACGAAAACTGCAGTTCCTACCCCGCCTGCCGAGCGTGGCAACTATGGCAAATATTCCCTCCTGAAGGCAAAATAGTGGGAGGCCTATATTCACCAGTGGACTTTTGAAAGGCTGTAAAGGTGAAAGGTTAATCATCCTAAAATCATTTTGGGATATGTTAAATTCGTATAACTTTCATTAAAAATACACAATTTTTCACTCAGCTAAATAATACGACAGCATAAGCCGCCGGTGTTCGGTGCGGTTATAAGAAAAGAATTCAGCATATGTTGCGGTATTTTACGCAGCTCCTCACAGAAAACGCAACAACCGTACGTGGCTAGATTGTAAATGTACCAGGCTTTCTGACTATTTTACCGAGACGAGCATTTGATTTAACGCCTAGCGTTTGAGAATACATAATATGTTAAAATACACAATGTTAAAATAACACTAGCAAAATAAATTGAAAATAATAAGAAAAATATTAAGATAGCCAGAAATGAAAGTTTTTAAGTAATAGCAACAGTGTTCTTACTGCCGCTGTACATTAGGTACATTTTGTTAGTAGGTTTATTTAAAATAAGATTTACCTTCATATAATAATAATACATACCATAATTCAATAAATACTTATTAACCGTGTAGTGGCGGTGTAAGAATAAGGTACTTGAGGATAATATGGTCACCTTAAGCTTTATCGCCATATAATACTAAAAGACTTACTACAGTACTGAAATCTACAAAAATATTTACAATATTCTCAACTGTCAAAATGGCGTCGAAAAAGCATCTCTCTTTTGACGCTTAATTATTTGATTGACTGATGAAGAATTATCGTATCACATAACCACCTATGCATGGGTGTAGTTTTCAAGTTATAAGAAAGTGACCATATTAACCGGATGACCATATTACCCTCACGTAGTGCCCTGCCCCATATTGTCCCATTTGATACCTATGGGACAATATGGGGCCCCCAATATGGGGGTAAGGGTGACAGGGGTAGTAGTAGTCTACATTAGGTAGTTTCTGAGTTATACGTTGAATATAAGATTTATCGGAATTAAAGTTAGTAAAAATTACTTTGCGTATATCATCTCAATTAAATAAAATGATGTCTTACCTAATTTGAAGAGGACCTCCCGCCCTCCCTCAATTGCGTGCACTATCACCGTCACCACTACTACTCCCACCACCACTACAATAGGAAAGGCACATCACCGACGATAATACTACACGTTTCGCCACTACACGAGGCATCCGTAACAAAAACAAAACAATGGATTCCGCAAAGTAACATCTGATTAATAATTCTAAGAGTAACTTCATTTTGTTGATAAACATAACTATATATAAGTTATTAAGCTTTTGAATTATGGAAAATATTTAGCTTAGTAAAAGCAAAGGTTTAGACACCCAACAAATGGTAGAATATCAATATTTTCACGACAAAATTCCGTAGGCATGCCCGCTACGCGGGGTAAAGTTGATAAGGTCGGGGTAAGTGTTCTATTTTCGCCGGAAATTGGCAGGACCACGGGAACGCTTTCGCACACATCTACGGTGTCACCAGTGAGAGCAGCCCCTCTTCATGGGGAGACAACTACCCCCGCATTCTTACTTAAGAAAAGCCGGATAAAGAGGAGTGCTTTCTTCCACGATTTCTATCTCCATCTGCGCGATGTAGCTTCCTGTCTGGTACCGTTACACGAAGGCCATAGCCACCAGTCACTGGCGCATAAATTATATAATTTATTTATTAAAAAAATAGTTTAATTCAGTGTCTTTTTAGTAACAATAATGGAATTTTATTGCGAATTCTATTTCATAAATATTATAATATCCCACATGTAAATATTTTTATCACACTGAGTGATTGCATCCGCATTGCCGACGGTAACGTGTTACGTTGTTGGGTGATATAATTAATCAAATTGAGGTGAATGGTTCATTATTTCCCGACAAGTTAGGGCAATAAATTGCAACTGAGAACTGTAGTATACGTCCTGTACGTTTCCGTAAAGAGACCGAGTCCGACTACTTTTTTTGATTGTTTCATTCGATCTGTAAATCAGTAGGTGATACTTGAATGTGATAATGTTCATATGAAGTCCTTTTGGAAATTAGATTTAAGGGCTATGTCGTTATTTTAATTTTATAATACGTGCAAGATATCAATATGTTACCACATTTTATATAATGCCTTAAAAAGATTATGTATGTCCGTTCCCGCATACTCATGAAAATCAACATCAACGTAATAAATGCTTTAAGTTACTTTCACTCAATTAAAAATAAATAGAAAAACAGGTTTAAATACAAGTAATACTTAAGTAAGCGATAATAAATGTTAATAGACGTTATTTTGCGCCAAGCATAATTGTTCGTTGGCTGAACGCTTGCCAGTTTACAAGCCGTCCCCAATTTGATCCTGGCCGGTAACACTAAACCTGTTAATTGAAATTCACTGATTTATTTACTATTGCTCAGCGGTGCGAGGAAACTTACCTACATGATTAAAAATTAACAAATAGGTACATACAAATCGGTTCGAAGCGCTTGCTTTTTTATTTAAAAACAACGTAGTTCTTTAACTCTTCAGGACTTTTTTGTCATTTGTAATGGAGTGATATAACTTGCCAGTGTCTATCTTCCCGTCTGATTGTTTCTTTGTGGATATATAATAGGCTAACCTTAGTAGTAATTTTTCAGTGCATTTTAATATCTTTCGCTTTATTGAACTTAAAGCAGCCTTAAGAAAAGTAGGTGCCCAATCGAGGGTACAATGGTACAGCAGCAGGCATATTCTGACCCTATATAAAGCGCAAATGAGTACTTCTGTCAAATATGGACTGGTGCTGCAAAATGCCGCCTAGTAACGTTGGACTCAGTGGGAAGGTGCAATAAAATACCTTTTGGTGAGCTTGACTTGCTTGAACCCAACTTGGCATTCTTGAGCACAACTGCAGAGTTTCCAGCCTCTCAGTATTCGACAGGATGCACGGAGAATATGTACGGAGATCACATGCTTTAACTACTCTTTCTTCTTTCTGCTATCAGGCAACCAACTTTATAGTCGATATTCCACACATTTGAACGAAACTGTTTGCTTCGTCTTTTGTCATGCGTGTAGCAAAGGACTGGAATAATTTGCATGTTTTTGTCTTTCATGGGTTTTTCAGCCATTCGTTGTGAACAATGTTTAGTGTAATTAGGTTGTCAGTAAAAAATCGCTTCCAGAGCTATTAGACCGTATTTTGTACCATTTTATTTAATTAACTTTGTTTTTATCAACAAGAAAGGAAATATTAAAGGCCATTTAGGGAGGTTAAGATTACTCTGTATTTATTTGCCCTTAAAGATGTGATAAATACATGCCCCGTATTATTTGTACTATATATTACACATTTAATACCTTACTATTGTATAGGCATATTACAAAGAAGAAAAATTTTAATCAAAAGTTAGCTTCGTTAGCCCTGAAAATTAATTGTGTCAACACAAACGATAAAAAATGTATTTTAGTTAAACATCTTTATGAATAATAAATAAATCAATATTGCCTCCATACACAGGGGGTGGCCATTTTGCTAATTTGGCACGTTTAGAAGACTCTTCTTTAACAACTAACATATATTTTTTTAATTTTGTATGAAAAACATAATATATACACACGTGAACACGAGCTCGCCCAAACCACCGCGCCAACTGCCGCCCATACGCTTGCGTGTTCTACGTGAGCAAACACTAATATTATCAATTTTTTGCGAGATATCTACCCCGTGTCATCTAGCCTGTGCCATCGCCCCCGAGCGGTTGTGTACAGGTTTGTCCGCGTGCCTAGCGTCCTAACGCTAGTGCCCCTCGTCCCGCGTTCGCGCTTTCCAGATAGTGAGCACCTAGCGCTGAAGCACGGTAAGTGCTCACTTGCTAACTCGCAGTTCTTACCCCCCCCCCCCCCCGCCTTTCAGTCGGGGAGGTCTGACTGCACGCTTGTAATATAGTAGATACTAGTAATTTATACGTTTATTAGTTTATTTTAATTATTTGTGTATATATATCGTGTATATTATATTGTCTCTTAGAATACGTCTCTTGCTCTTCCGAGCAAGCCCCTGTCCTTTTGAGGATAAGGGGAACAGTTTTCAGAGATATTGAAAGTCCCGTACTTTTGAGTACGGTGACCCCCCCTCCCCTTACGTTTAGTTATAGTTTTTATAGTTTTTATTTTTAATTAGTCAAAATGTCCACTCAGGACTTCAAAACGTCAATTATGGAGTCCATCACTAGGATGGACGACCCACAGGCGCTTGCTGCCGCCCTAGCCCTTCTGGCTCCTTCCGCCCCTAAGGCAATCGTTCCGCCGCCCGTTTTAGCGGACTACCTCGAGTCACAGAACTCGTTTGCCATACTGGAGGCCGAGATGGAGTGCTGTCACTCCGACTCCGCGTCGACAACATCGTCAGTGTCTGCCTCCCGGAAGAGGCCCGCGACCAAGTCCTCATCCAGCACTAGGACATCGGAAACATCGGACTCCGATGACACCAGTGCCACATCACTAGACTCATACAAAACTGTATCGTCGAAACGCGCATCCAAGCGTGCTGCGAAAAATCGTTCTCCCGTTGCCGTAGCGGCCCGTGCCGCCCCCCTAGCCCCGTAGCCCCCGCCGCTGCCGCGTCTACCTCCGCAGCCCCCGCCGCTGCCCCTACCCCTCTGTCGCCGTTAAACGTAACGGCGCAAAACAAACCGGCTTCGCGTTGTGATCCTAAACTCGCGAAAAAGCAAGTCCCGCCGCCTGTATTTCTTAGAGACAAGGCTCAATTCACGCGTCTGAGCAAAATATGCTACGACGCGAAAATTAAATATGACCTAGCTACGAACGTCGGCGTAGCAATAAAAATCCTGCCGAACTCATTAGACGATTTTCGGCGTATTACTAAATTATTCACTAGTGAAGGTGTGTCGTATCAATATGTGTGATACGACACACCTTCACTTTGCGCTCTTCCGGAAGAGCGCAAAGTCAGGGCCGTCATCCGAGGCGTCCCATACGAACTCTCCAACGAGGAGATTCTTGCTGACCTGAAGGCTCAAGGATTTCCCGTGGAGGCTGTGCACAAAATGCACAGCAGGACAGGGCTACGGTACTCCTTAGTCCTAGTCATATTAGCTAACGTACCGGAGGCTCGAACTATCTTCCGGCAAGTGCGTACTGTGTGCGGCTTGTCTGGAGTGAGGGCCGAGCCACCGCATAGGCGCGGTTTCCCGGCGCAGTGCCACCGCTGTCAGCTGTACGGACACGCGGCGGCCAATTGCTCCGCCCCTCCCAGGTGCGTTAAGTGCCTAGACCCTCATTACACTAAAGAGTGTCCCCGGCCTAAAGATGCCGTATCCCCGCCCGCGTGTGTCCTGTGCCAGCAGACAGGACACCCGGCGAGCTACAGAGGATGCCCGTGCGCTCCTCGCCCTCGCATTCCCGTCTTCAGACAGGCCCCTCCGCCGGTAAATGACCGTTCATTTCCGGCACTGTATGCTAGGAAGCCCCGTCAGGGCGTAGTACAACCGTCTCAGGGAGTTGCACGACCCCCTCAGGGTCCCCCGAGACCTCCACAGGCGCCGCTTAGGCCGCCACCCGGCTTTTCAAAGCCTATGCAGGCTCCAGTTTTTCCCTGGGGCCCCAAAAAGGCTGTTCCACAACACGCTGTCTCTGCTCTTCAACAGAAGCAGCCTACAATTGCCGACGATTTAAACACGGTCTACGCCGTGTTAAAGAACGTCGACATCAACGAGATAACGATATTAGCAAGCAAATTGCGTGCTGCTAGGTCCCCACAGGACCGTCTTTTGGCTCTAGTAGAGCACAATAATTTATTGCGTTCGTTGTAAGTTAAGTTAACTTAATTAGCTTAACTTACAATGACAGAGCCTTCTGCTCTGCCTATAAAACACGGTCGTATCAAGCCTAAAGGGCTATCGCTTATTTCATGTAATATTCACGGATTGCGAAATAACCTCCCAGAGCTTAGGCTCTTCATTAGAGATCGCGAAGCCGATATACTCCTCTTACAGGAAACATTATTAAAATCTAGGGACACTATAGGTCTCTCAATTAATAATTATTCTCTTCTTCGTAGTGACAGGCCCGATCGTCGAGGCGGCGTTACGGCTATTTATTACAAGAAGTCACTACATTGCTCTCATATTGATACGCCGCAGCTTACCAATATGGAAGCAACGATATGCAGGTTAGCTATGACGGGACATCAGTCTTTAGTCATAGTCTCCTGTTACATTCCACCTAGAAACCTCCCCCTCAAAGATGATTTTGAGGCCATCTTATCTCTAGGCAATTCAGTCATTATGTTTGGAGATTTTAACTCTAAGCATACTGAATGGATATGCCGTAAAATCAACACTAGTGGCAGGACACTGCTTGATATCACGCAGTCTCTTGACCTTACCGTCCACAGTCCTCTCGGTGCAACACACTATCCCTATGCTACCGATCAAAACCCAGATGTACTAGATTTTGCGTTACTCAAAGGAGTTTCACTCAACCTCAGGTCTATTGAGACACTAGACGATATAGGATCCGATCACCGACCGGTCTCCCTTATTCTCGGCCATCAGCCACCCCCTATTATAACTACGAAAACCTTCACTAACTGGAAGGGTTTCAAGGACTCCCTAGCAAAAGCTATGGACTCGCAGGACTCCCCTAATTACCTTCCGTCGGACTTAGATTTAGACAGTCCTGAAAAAATCGACACCGCGGTCGATTCACTTTCAACCCTTATTAAATCCTCCCTTAAGGAGAATGAAAGGGTCGTCCCGGTTGCTAATAATAGTGGGCTTCCCCTACATATTAGCAACATATTAAAAGCTAAAAAAGCTGCTTTTCGTAGAGCAGCAAAATATCCCACCCCCGAATACAGGCATACGGCTAATCGTCTTCAACGAAAACTCCGTTTATGCCTTGCCGAATTTCGAGACCTCCAAAGGAGTGAACTCATGGAGAACATATCTCCCTCCCATAAAGCATACTATCGGATGGCTGGAGCCCTCCGTATAGACGCTATAACTCACACTCCCCCTCTCTCCCGCCCCGACGGAACGGTTGCCTTCGAGGACGACGAAAAGGCTGAGTGCTTTGCAGATAGCATTGCCGAACAATGCTCTCCTAGCTCTCAACCTGTCGACCCCTCACATATACAGGAAGTGGAGGATGAGGTCCGACGCCGGAACTCACCCCCCACAACCTCCGATCCTATCACTGTGTCCAATGATGAGATCTCGTCCCTCATCAAAGGACTTAAGAACAGAAAGGCTCCGGGCGCGGATGGCATATCCAACCAAGCCCTTAAACACTTTCCAGAGCAGGTGTTAACCCTCTTATCTATTATCTTTAACGCCTGCTTTAATCTTAGCTATTTTCCCACCACTTGGAAAGAGGCCATTGTCATTGGTATTCCCAAGCCAGGCAAGCCTCTTAACCTCCCCTCCAGTCATAGTCCCATTAGCCTCCTAAAGGCCATGGGCAAACTCTTTGAAAGAGTAATTCAAAGTAGAATGAGGCACCATCTGTTTCCCACAGACGGTGACCCTCTTATCATCCCACACCAATTTGGTTTCCGTGAGAAACATTCATGTCCCCAACAAGTGCACCGCATTGTGGAATATATCCTCAGCGGTTATTATCCACGTCGACAAAAGACAATCGCGGTCTTTTTCGACATTGCCAAAGCCTTCGTCCGAGTCTGGCATGTAGGCCTTATTTACAAATTAACGTAACTTATTTTCTGCCTCGTAAATTGCGTAACGCATTTTCTGCCTCCCTCTGTGGTAGCCCATTTCCAATTGCTTCGGGCGCAAAAAAAAAGAGATATCTAATATAAAATCCAAAGGCGAAAATCTGAGGGTACAAGTTCAGGACTATATGGTAGATCCATTAACACTTCCTAACCAAGCTCTCAAATTTTTTGCTGAGTGGCCAAAGATGTGTGCGGCCTGGCGTTATTATCTTGAATGACCACTTCTTTTCTGTTGGTCACTTCAGGCCGTTTTTTCTCAATTTCTTGCTTGAGTCTCATTATTGGTTGGTAGTAGAGATTCAAATCGATAGTTTTGCATGTTAATCCGGGTTTCGCTACAGTCTGTGGAGCTTTACTACCCTTTCACCATGACCTTTTCCCCACGTTCTTGCCGTAGGTGATCCGATTTTCATCACCAGTGATCAATCTTTTCAAAAATGGTTCGGTTTTATTACGTATGAAATCGCAAATGAGTAGACGATTCATTGACTTTTTTTCAGTGAGCTCGTGTGGTACCCAAATATCGAACTTTTTTGTCAAAACTGTTTTGTGGTCAGTCATCAATTCCTCGGTTATGTCGTAAATATGTCTATCTTGCCCCACTTTTTCAAAAATGGCATCGACTTTATCCGTATGAGGGCGATCAGAGTGAGCTGCATATTAACATCATAATTCCCGGACTGAAAACGCTTGAATCAACTTTGTGCTACTCTTACTAATACTGCATCGCGGCTTGAGTCGTATTTTTCCCTCTTTTGTAAGAAAACTTCAGAATGTATCGAATTTCTTCGTTAGATTCATTCATTTTGGCGGACAGATGACCGACAATTGAAAAATGGCGGGAATGTGTTTTTTACTTTTTATTTCTCTTTTTCTTAATTTTACTACGTAGATAGAGGTCTGTATACGTAATTGATATTAAAACCAATACATACGAACAGTACTACCAAAGAGATTTTTTTTCAATTTTATACAACAAAATACATAGAAACGTTTTCCACGACCTATTATAACTAAAAATAAATTATTATTCTTATAAAATATAGTTAGGTTTCATCATTGGTTGACTTTACATTAAATAATGCTATAAATTTATAGTAATAGTGTTTACTAAGCGCTTTATTATTATGCGTTTCCGACAATACTGCAGTAATAGTAATTTACCAAATCAAACACAACAATTTTTTTTGTATTCAGACGATACGATACTTTTCTGGTCATTTTACTTTTTACATCATCGTTTTTACAGAATTTTCATATTACATCTCCTTGAATAAAGCTAGAAATAAATTTGGAAAAATTACCAATGTGTATTCCAACCTACAGATTACGAATCAAACATAACATAAAAACTCCATAATTATCAGTTTTTTATGCGGGGGGGCCGTCGATATGGATTAAATTAAACCATAGATGTCTTAAAAGATATACTTCAAAATCGGCGGTAAACTGGGATGTAATTGCAAAAACACGAAAAACATGAAAACACATTTAAACCCTAGAACTTCTATTATTCTCTAATAATTATCGGCTAGAATTTGAACTCAGCACAATAGACTAAGTACTAAACAACGACATGATAATTCATTTCTCATTTTTGAAATGCAAAAATTCCGTTTTCGGCATAGATTGTTTTGTAGGTAGATCCTTATCTCTCAATTACTTCGAAATTTCACCCGAATATCTCTGTAAACGCTATTAACCCTACTCCAAATCGTTGACTTCTGTCTGTGTAAGCATGTCCTAAACAAATAAAACCCAAAAAAAAACAAATGAAATGATTTTCAATATATATCACAAGCAATAAAAATATAAAAGTAATTACTTTACTCATTTATCTATGACAAATCTTTAAGTGTATTATATACATAAAAATGAACCATTCATTTGTTAAGAGAAAATCTATTGGATTATCTAGTTTCTATACAAAATGATTACGATTAGAAAAAGCGTAGGTACTGCGTAGCGTAGCGGTGAATCACAAACATTATTCAGATTTATCACGAATCTTTATATTATTCACAGAGTAAATAGACATCTACTCGAACTCCACTTAAGACCTTTTTATTTTATAGCTATTACGGATTTACGTGACGCCATTATTTGGTCAAGCCTTAAAAAAAACATATTTTATTAATGAACTGCTATCATAAATTCAATGAGGTGCTAGTAACTTATGAATAGTAATAGTTTTGTTTGTGAATAATTGTGTAATTTGATTAAACATAAAATATGAGCATGCTTATATATGCCTCCTGATTAGCGTTCTGGAGTGTGGAGTTCATTAATTTATATGAGAAACGTGTAATTGAATGTGTTATTTAATCTTGTAACGTTTCATCCATTCACAGAGCAGAAAATCATAGTTCATATTATACACCCAATATAATATTGCCCTCTAAAATATAATATGCTATTTCGGAAACATAGGAAAGATATTTTCCCCCTTTTTTCTGTCACTTGTATGATGCTATCCGCTGATTTTATGATATATTTATTTGTAGCGATAGCATAAAACCCTAAAGTGTATGATAATGTGTGGTAGGTACACGTAAGATCTCTTATAAATTAAAAATAAAACTCTTTTTTTTTTTGTTAAATTGCTTAACATCAGTGGCAACATAAAAAATGTATTCGTACAAACTCATATCCAGGCTAACATTATAAATGCAAAAGTTTTTTTTTACTTATTATAAGCCAGTGCTTGACCACAATCTCACCTTGTGGAAAGTGGTGAGGCAGCCTTATGGTGGCCACACACGGTCAGTTAAACTCATCAGTTTAACTGATGTACATCCAAAAACTGACCGTGAATGTGAAATCTTAAGTTGAAATTTTAACTGACGGCAACGCACGGATTTTATTCGGGCGTGCTGTCAGTTAGACTGCTCCTTTGAACTGACGTACATCAAAAAACTGATCGTGAATGTGAAATCTTAAGTTAAAATTTTTAACTGACGGCAACCCACGTATTTTTCCGAGTGAACCCGCGCCCCCCAGCGCAGCAATTCATTGCTAAGCCACTGTGCCACGGAGCCGATGAAGGTGATGGTAATGATGTCACCTTGCTTATGGTGGACTCAGAAGGTGGGTAAATCATATCAGTGATGCTACTACGTAGAACCATCGTGTTTGGACTCATTTTCAAATAGGTAAATGGAGACTTAGATGACTGTGATGATATCACCTTTATGTTGGTGCAATCCGAAGGTGGGTATAGGATCTCAGTGACGACACTAAATAGAAAGACCGCGTTTGAACTCATTTGAAAGGGCTCATAAAGACCTAGGTGACTGTTATGACCTCACCTTTTTGATGGTGCAATCCGAAGATGGGTATAGGATCTCAGCGGCGGCACTAGATAGAACGGTCGTGTTTGAA
The DNA here is from genome assembly GCA_033319125.1 of Parnassius glacialis. NCBI lineage: Eukaryota > Metazoa > Arthropoda > Insecta > Lepidoptera > Papilionidae > Parnassius > Parnassius glacialis. The sequence continues at coordinate 42,021,503 of JAVANC010000004.1, forward strand.
CTCATTTGAAAGGGCTCATATAGACCTAGATGACTGTTATGACCTCACCTTTTTGATGGTGTAATCCGAAGGTGCATATAGGATCTCAGTGTCGGCACTAGATAAAACGATCGTGTTTGAGCTCATTTGAAAGGGCTCATAAAGACCTAGGTGACTGCTGTGACCTCACCTTTCTGTTGGTGCAATCCGAAGGTGGATAAAGAATCTCAGTGGCGGCACTAGATAAAACGGTCGTGTTTGAACTCATTTGAAAGGGCTCATAAATACTTGGGTGACTGTTATGATCTCACCTTTCTGATGGTGCAATCCGAAGTTGGATATAGGATCTTAGTGACGGCACTAGATAGAGCGATCGTGTTTGAACTTATTTGAAAGGGCTCATAAAGACCTAGATGACTGTTATGATCTCACCTATCTGATGATGCAATCCGAAGGTGGGTATCGGATCTCAGTGGCGGCACTAGATAGAACGATCGTGTTTGAGCTCATTTGAAAGGGCTCATAAAGACTTAAGTGACTGTTATGATCTCACCTTTCTGATGGTGCAATCCGAAGGTGGGTATAGGATCTCAGTGGCGGCACTAGGTAGAAAGATCGTGTTTGAACTCATTTGAAAGGGTTTATAAAGACCTAGTTTAATATTATATAATTATATTACCTTCATGATCAAGGTGGGGTAAAAGATCTCAGTTATGCCACTACGAAACACCATCATGTTTGGGCTCATTTGGAAGGGCTCAAGAAGTAACTACACAAATAATATAAATATAATAAATAGTATAAACAGTATTATTACTCATTTTATAATGTTTCCAGGCAATTAAAAAGAAGCAAAATTTCTAAGTAGGTACAAAATTAGAAATCGACCACATATTTTACAGGCAATAAAAAACAAGGCAGAACGGAAAAAGCATAACCAACTATAACCAGAAGACGAAAATATCTGCGTACTTCAAGAAAACCTACAAGCACCATTAACACCAATTCCTATAAGTGACCAAGTTACCTGTACGCAGTATTTAGAATTCAATGATTTTTGACTGATTTATTACACGAATATTACACATTTAATTAAAACAAACTTAACGGATTTTATTTTGTTTAACTTATTTTAATTCGTGACGTTTGGGTGCTTCAACTTTATTTTAGTATGTAACACGTCGAAAGCTCAATTAGATAAACATAGAAAGCTAGGGCATCTTAACTATTTCCGTTACTGAAAACCGATAAGCATTATCTGGTATCATAAGACCTTCAGAATGTGCCCATGCCCACGGAATTTTTTTGGATTCACCGTAACCGGAGTGCAAGTTAGTATCAGTGGGGTGTCACCCGCTCTAGAGAAAGGTAATTTAATAAACAGATAAAAATAAATAACACATATAATAAATAAATAAAATTTACCATAATGAATAAAACTATCATAATATCTGACCCATTTCTTAAAAGTGTCTTATAATACTGACCTTATCATGAATAAAAATATCTTTTGGAGTGTTAATATATAGGAAACGTTATTTATATACATATATACGGAACGGATTTCATTTCTCGATCGATGGAGCGGCACCCGTGCGCGTTTAGTTGGCGAGACTCCTATAAATTAAAATATCATTTCCTATCTATTAACTACCTGTTCCCCGCGTATTCACCCGCGTGTTATTTATTACGATTGGATTTCATAGGTTTTAATTTTTTTTGCACGGAACCCTAATTCTTTTTCTTAATTAAAATTAGCCTAAGTTCCTCCATATAATATCACTTATCTGCCACAGAAAGTCTTGTCAAAATCGGTTCAGCCGATTCGGAGATTAGCCGGAACAAACAGACAGACAGACAGAAAGAAAGATAGACAAAGATTTTAAAAATTGTGTTTTTATTATAAGTACCGTATGTACTTTCATGTGTATTTAGTAAAAAACAGTTATTTTGACATTTTTTTATTTATTTAAAAAAAAAGAACGTTACCTGCACACTAGGATTTTCTCCTGTGTCGTGGAGGCAGTTTACAAACATAAATTGCACAAGGACAAACATCCAGACTCGGAACAATTATTTGTAGGCGATACAAATACTTGTTCAGTGCGGGATTTGAACCGGCGGCCGCCAGCGCAACAACTGATTGCTAAGCCACTGCGCCACGGCGGCTCCAGTCTTTGACATGACAAATTTTTTTAAAAAATTTTTACATTACAAATAGACACATCAATTTTATTTATTTGTATAGATATATATTAATAGACAGGAAATGCTATTAAATAAGATTTAGGTATTATTAAATATCATTTAATTTATCTCTATATATGATATTTACTAGGAGTCACGCAAACCAAAGGCCCACGGCTACGCCCCACGTTTGAACTAGGACTGTTGATAAAATATCGATATATCGAAAAACCTATTTTATTTAGAAATATCGATATTTACTTTTTAATATTTTGACGACATATATTGAAATATATGTTTGATATTGAAATATAGATATACGACAGTCGATATATTTTTTTAAATAATTTAATTTTTTATTTTTTTACGTAAATCGTTTAATCTACAACACCATCGTAAATCCTAATCCTTGATGGACCCAATCTACTATACTATATTTACACTATATTATGTTTTTCGTTTTTCCCCAGTTTATTTATTTGCTTAATATCTTAAAAAGAAATGTAATTTTGTAAAGTATATCTCTGTGATATTAAAATCACTATAATCTATGAAACTTAGTACTAACTACGTAACTGAGTTTTGGCAGGAGCTTGACCATTGACGGATGGTTGCTCCTGTTTTATCGTTTAAATAATCGTTTGAAGTAGATTTTTATCAAAGTGATGCGATTATGTGTATTGAGGGTCTGCACATGTGAGCTATTAGAGAAAACGACGAAATAAGTGCTTCGATATTGGTATAAGCCTCAAGTTATTTTAATCGCTTAGGCGTCTTATGATTTACTTCCGTGCTATCAGAAATAGCTGTTAAATACTTGATTTCTTCAACTACATACAAAGCATCTGAACGAATTACTTCTACAATCAATCTTTTAGTGCCCAATAATCGCAGTATTGAAACAGCTGAACATATAAAACAACGAGTATTTTTGAAAACTCTTACTGACATATATTGGTAAACATAATTGTCTTATTTAAATTAAACAATAGTTAAAGTTAAAGTTACAGCCTATATACGTCCCAATGCTGGGCACTCCTCAGCTGGGCAGGCCTCTCCTAACTTCTGAGAATGTTTTAGGGCAACGTCCGCGCGCTGCCCCAATGCTTGTTGACGAACTTCACGTTTTCTGAAATTTTTATTTTATTTCTCAGACATGCAGGTTTCATCACGATGTTTTACTTCATCGTCGAGCACGTGGTAAATCAGCACTTAAAATTAGAATTAACAATTTCATTGGTGCCGGCGGGGATCAACCCGGGTTGCTCGCGTACTGTGAAATTTACAGCGAGCGCTAACCATCTGAGCTACCATGGCTCTTTAATAATTAGGTTATAGTTCTTAGTAAAATAATTACTAAGAACTATAACCTAACATTTTTGTACATTTATAATTTTATTTGTTTAATAAATATACTAAATTATAAACTGTGTGATTCATGTTTAAGCAATAAGCATCAATATATCGCTTATGTTTCCGATATATAAAACTTCGATATTGATATATTTATAATTATCGATATATTGAAAATCCGATATTTTAAAAATATAAACAGCCCTAGTTTGAACTGATCAGTTGGAATAATCAGTTGAACTTACCGTGTGTGTCGAAATTTTTTTGGATTAAATCCATTTGAAATGATCAGTTGAACTGATGTCAGTTTAACTGACCGTGAGTGGGGACCATTAGATGGAAAAATCGCGCTGTCTTAGCGTGAAAAAAGCCTATTCACTCCTGCCGCTTTTTAACGGTTAACGCTAAAGTATCATTATAATATTTAATAAATAGGCAGACAGGAATCTGGAGTAGGACATAGCTTACTTTTAATGAGAAATTGTTTTCATGTTCCTTCTAACAGAATATCATATAGGTGAAAACCTAAAATTGATAAAATTCACACACGCACAAACACGCACGCGCGCCCGCGCGCCACACTCACAATTAGTTTATAAATATATTTATGGATATAATAGTTTATAAAATATTTAATGTATTTATTAATTTATTTTTGTTTTGGTTTGGTTCTTTTACTTTGGTTTTATAAATCCACTTGTTGGGGGATTTTCTTATTGGTAAGGGAAACGCGTTCCAGAATCGTACAGTTGTAATAGCGAAAGAGTTTGAGATAAAACCAGTACGGTGAGAGGGAATTTGCAGTATACGATTGCAAGTTTTACACGTGGTAGAGCCATGTTGCAGCTATATTAGTAGTATAGTTGTAGCATGAATGGGTCGGCTCGACCGGGGAAGGACCACGCTCTCACAGAATACCAGCGTGAAATAGCAGCTTGACACTGCTGTGTTTCGTATGGTGAGTGTAGAGAACCGGAGACCCTTTTTACTGGAAAAAAGGCATTCCATCTTAGTCCTCACGGGTGACAACGCATCTGCATTTTGATTCGCAAACGAGTATAGATGTAGATGTCTATGGGCCACAGCAACCACTTACCATCAGGTAAACTGTGTGCTCGTTTGTCAATCTATCCTATATAAAAAAATGAGATCAAAGATTACAATCATGGGAAGAAACCAGGTATTGAAACATACATTTAAAATACTCTGGCTTCAATGGATCATAAATGATTGTGGTAAGAGAGCTAAGAATACTAAGATTCCTGTATTGTGGGATATTCAACCTTTTAATTGAAAGTTATAGAAAGATACGTGGTCATACTTTCGAAGATTAAAAACGAAACAGATACAATTGTTGAGAATTCAATCAAATTTATTGACTAAGTTATTGTCTGCGTCTAAGTAACACACATCGGCATTATTAAACATAAGAAGAATAAGAAATTGGATTAGAAGTTTCTTCTAACAAGGCGGTAAAATATTTTTATATCTACACAATTTTCTCAAAGTAGAACAAATTTCACGGCTAGCTTCTTCAACATGACTGCGCCAAGTAAGAGAATTATCCTAAGTCCATAACACGAGTTATGTATGGACTTCGTTATTATACTTATATCCTAGTTATAAAGAAGAAGGAGACGTCTCCATACATTTTTGGGCCCAAGTGTTAACAAGATGAAAGTAGGACCATTTGAAAGCGTATATATAAACAATTCATAGCTGAAAATCTGGCAAGATTTGTCAATCTAGGAGCTGAGTTATTGTAGAAAAAGTAGAAGTGAGAATATGTATTACCTACACTGTAACAGGTGATTTTTCATTATTATTACACTGTAATAGGCTATTTTTCACTATAATTACTTAAAGATATTAAAACCGGATCAGTAAAAAATCACTAAAAAAGCTGTGGTTAATACTAAAACTAAATTGTGAAACGATTAATGAAAGTTAAAACAACAACATCAACATCATTGTAACTGGTAATCAATCGACGGATTCAACTCGGTTGGGCAGCATTCGGGAAATTACGGCACATCTTCTCGTCAGGTATACCTCAAAACTTGAAAACGAGACTGTACAACCAGTGCGCATTGCCAGTTATGACATACGGAACTGAGACGTGGTCCTTCACTGCTGGCCGGATGAGGAAGCTCAAGGTCGCTCAGCGAGCTATGGAGAGGGCTATGCTCGGAGTTTCTCTGCGTGATAAACTCATAAATGAGAATATCCGCAGTAGAACCAGAGTGACCGACATAGCCCAACGGATTAGTAAGAAGTGGCAATGGGCCGGCCATATAGCTCGAAGAACCGACAACCGATAGGGAAGAAAGGTTCTCAAGTGGCAGCCTCGTACCGGCAGGCGTAAGTGTAGGGCGTCCTTCCACTAGATGGAGTGACGACCTGGTAAGATATGCAGGAAGTCGATGGATGCAGGTGGCTCAGGAACGTGCTTTGTGGCATTCCTTGGGGGAGGCCTATGTTCAGCAGTGGACTTGTGAAGGGCTGTAATGATGATGATGATAGTGTATTCTTCACTTCTTCTCTTCTTACTCGCACTCCGTATATATCTTTTATATCCGCCCTGTTTATTTCACAACCTATATTCCTTGAAAGACATGTGACCATTTCTACTAAATATTATTTTATCTAATTTTCTTTCTTTGGTACGTTCTTTACCTCGAAACTTGCTTTTCTCATCCTTTTCTGCATATTTTTTTTTATTTTCTAGAATAGTTATATGATTACGGGCTTCTAGTGCTTAGATTTCTAATTTTTCAATTTTCTTTTTATATCCTCCATTCAGTGCAGTGGGTAAAACAATGGAGTTTTCTATATTCTGGTTTGGTTTATGGATATCCGTAAGTGTTGGTGCTATTTTTTTCAGTTCTTTTTCGTGCTTGCTTGTCAAAAAATTTATCAGATTTTTCACTTCTTCCTTTAATATGGAAAATTCTATAATAATAAATTCTACAAATTTGTTTTGCTGGAGCTTGTGACATTTTTAGTGGAGGAATTAGATTCAGCTTTATTTATTGCTGTCTGGTTTGTTTTCCAGAATGATTTATTCATACTGAACTCCATAATATTATTATACAAATAGATAATTAATTATTTATTTGATATTTAATATTTTTGTGAACGCAGATTTATTTTTCTCTTTAGAAAATAGAGGATATTACGCGAAAACAATAGGTTAATATGAACAAAAGCCGTTTCGGAGGGCGTATCACGTAGAATGTGCCTTTATGTGGAATAGCTTACCACCGGCGATTTTTCGGGACCGATACGAATTAGGGACCTTCAAGAAAAGAGCCTACTCCTGCCCCATCTCCTATAAAAAAATCAATTAATTTATAAAAATTGTTATTAGTTAAATAACTAATATTGGACCTCATTTTTTATAATTTTCTTCATACTGAATGTTTTCTAACATGCGTGAAACCTTTTCCCTCACCTTCGATTTGCCGACGATATAGTCCTATGGCATAATCGCTGGAGGACCTTAGCACTATGCTCAATGACATCAATAGTGTCTCCCAACGGATAGATCTTAAGATGAACATGGACAAAACAAAGATCATATTTAATGTCCATGTCACACCTATGCCGGTAGTTGTGTTGTGTCAGGTATACCTCAAAACTTAAAAAAGAGACTGTACAACCAGTGCGTGTTGCCAGTGATGACTTATGGAACTGACACGTGGTCCTTCACTGCTGGCCGGATGAGGAAGCTCAAGCTCACTCAGCGAGCTATGGAGGGGGCTATGTTCGGGCTTTCTCTGCGTGATAAACTTAGAAATGAGGATATCCGCAGTAGAACCAGAGTGACCGACATAGCCCAACGGATAGAAGCGATGATAGATGGAAGGAACGGAAGCTGAAGTGGCAATGGGCCGGCGATATAGATCGAAGAACCGACAACCGATGGGGAAAAATGCTTCTCGAGTGGCGACCTCGTACCGGCGGACGAAGTGTCGGGCGTCCCCCCACTAGATCGAGTGACGACCTGGTAAGACATGCAGGAAGTCGATGGATACAGGTGGCTTAGGAGCGTGCTTTGTGACACTCCTTGGGGGAGGCCTATATTCAGCAGTAGACTTGTGAAGGGCTGTAATGATGATGATGATAATGTGAAACTTTTATTTTTTATGTCCTTTATAACTCCTCTATCATTAAAAAAAAATAATTGTTGATGTTTATAAAGTTTGGAAAAAGTAAATGTGTCTAGATTTTCCTTCTTATATTCTAAAACGATGTCTTCATTGTCTAGTTAGTTTAAACTAGACCACGATATGCATGTATGCAAATAAAACTTCGTCATAAGTAAAAAACCCCATTGCACAATATGAAAATCACGCTCAAGTGTATATGTTACGGGTAATATCCGAAAAAGTAGTAAGTCTACGTTTATCCAGTGAGTAAGATGGGGGTCGAATCATTAAAAATAATAATTAAAAAAAGGAAATAAAATATTAATGTCAGGAATAATAAGTTACGGGGGCTGGATTGGCCTTTGTGCCATCACAAATCATTGGATTTTTTTATAACTTATAAATTATTCGGACGTTATCTAAAAACCGGGATAAATTTACGTTAAATACTTTCTAAGCTTTAGTAGCATATATAACTAATGTAGAAAGAAGAAGGGAAAATATTTTAACTGCCATAATGGTTGATCTTATCGTAAAAATTTACTAACAGTGGTATTTATTAACAGTGGTAGAGCCACGCGGCAGCTTTTGCTGTCGCACGGATCGGCCGGCTCAAACCGGGGTGGTACCACGATCTCACAGAATACCAGCGTGAAATAGAGGTTTACCTCTGCGTTTCGCTTGGTGAGTGCAGGTGGCCGGAGGCCCTTTTTACTGGAAATGAGGCATTCCACCTTAGTCCTCACGGGTGACAACGCATCTGAATTTTGATTCGCAAACGAGGATAGATGTAGATGTCTATGGGCCACAGCAATCACTTACCATCAAGTGGACTGTGTGCTCGTTTGTCACCCTTATCCTATAAAAAAAAGCAATTTTTTCTAGAATACCTTTGGATGGATATTGTCATGATAAGCAGAAGCCTGGCGAATTGGCGATTCCAAAACAGAATTTTTATCAATATATCCATATAAATTATAAAAGTAAATAATATATTAATAAATGAAAATACAAATACATAAGAGATACCTCCACTGGAGAGTCTTAGCACCCCCTGCTGTTTGTCCACGGATTCAACTGGGCTGGGCAGCGTTCGGGAAATTACGGTACATCTTCTCGTCAGGTATACCTCAAAACTTGAAAACTAGGTTATACAATAAGTACGTATAGTTAGTGATGGAATATGGATTTGAGACGTAGTCGTTTACTGCTTGTCGTATGAAGAAGCTAAAAAGTCGCTCTCATTTAAGTTTCTTTTCTTTCTAATGATTCCTTGTTATGATACTTATTTTCATCAGTTCCTTAGTATATTGCTACACAAGGTCCTCTATCTTATTGTTTTATATTATTGTTGTTATATATTATTAAAAAAGAGGTTTGGCTTGGAGCCTTTTATATTTTTTCTGATATGATAGGTGCTGCTGCATTTTTTTTTCTTGGTGTAAGTGCAATGGTGGGAATTAAATTATAATTTTCAGATATTGCCTTTGACTAAACCTGAAAACTAAATAGGCTATACTATGCTGTTATGATCTTTATATACAGCTTACTTAATCTCAATAATAAAAAAGTAGAAATTTCTATTTAATAAATAGGTACCCATTTATTTTAATCAAACATATTATCTACAGTAAACTAATAAAATGAAACTCGCACGTGAATGAGTTAATGTTGTACATGCAGATGTCAGTAATAATACTTTTACTTGTAAAACATTCTCCTTGAACAGTCGGAAGGCATTCAATGAATGGGCGACAAAAGTTATATGATCTTTATCATAAAAGGTCACATAATCTTAGCGTAAAATTTAGGGAATATGTAAAAAAAATATTGAAAAATATTTAAAAGAGTGTGCACAGCCAATTCTTAGCATCTGAGCAACAAAATTAAGACGGCCTCTTATAAACGACGACGACGTTGGTGACTATAATTAATAGCGAAACTGGTAAGATCAAATCTCGGAATTTCTAACTACCAGTTAAGTTTTAACAACAAATTAACTGAATCAGATCAGGACGTTGCAATGGTTTTTGAGAAATATTTTACTGATATTCCGATCTTAACCACTAAGTCACTGTATTCTTCTCCTGCCGTCGCCAAATCTTTACTTAAAATAAAAGGTAACTGCGTGTACAAAGAATTTTAAATTTTATAAAGTATCATTAAAAGATATTGTAAAATCTATACATTACAACTATTGATATTATTAAAACTGCAGGTCTGTGGGTAATTTCCGTTAAACTTATTTCGTCTATAATAGATACAATCACGCATCATCTAGCTATTATTTTTAATATTAGTATCGAATTGGTGTGTTTCCTGATTTAATGAAGCATAGTAAAGAAATACCTTTCTTTAAATTTGGTAGTGCATGAGACCATTATTATGTTTTACGCGTCATTTTCAGGGGCCGTTCGGGAGGTCACGTGATACCGTTAAGGAGGTTGTAAAATTATAACCTCCTTGAATACCGTAGGCGCTAATGTAAACAATTACCTATATCTTTTTAATTTTGTATGCCAGCTATGTATAAAATTTATACGCATCGATTCGGTAATAATTAATATATAATATAAATACTAAATTCTATTTTCATAATATTATCATTCTTAGTATAAACATGTATTATAAATTTCCCTACTTTTAGCTCACCGTTCTCTCTTGTGCCTAGTTTTGCGTTAGAGTCTCCCATTAACACCGTATAACGGGTTTTGGAGGAATACATTGCTCTAGAGATATCCTCATACATTACCTTCACCTCCTCGCCCGGGTGTGCCGAGGTAGGTGCGTAAACCTGTATGACCTTCAGCGAATAACGTTTGGTGATTCTGAGTATAAGGTACGCAACGCACGTCGACACACTCCTGATCTTTACTGCGTTGTTAACGAGAGACTTGTGGACGATAAATCCGTCACCTCCTTGGGACAGATGGTCGCACTCCCGGTGATAGAACTAGTTGCCGGATTCGAGGATTACCGTGTCCTCCCCCTCTCTTCGGACTTCGGATAAGCCTATAATATTCCAGCGCAACTTGTCTATCTCATCTTCCAGCTAAAGGATCTTCTCGTCATTCCTCAGGGTGCGTGCGTTATAAGTTGCCAGGTCGAGCTGTCTTAGGTGGCAACCCAACCTCCACCGGAGATTCTTAACACCCCCTGCCCCGCCGTTACCATGGTCGCCACCGTAGCCAGGAATAGCGGGGCTGCAGGGAACTGGGGGTCGTTAATTTTTGTAATTGCTCATGGGGGGTATATTGCCATAGATGCTACTCTTGGCGAGCGGGTTGGCAACCGCAGTTGTTTTATTGCTTTTGCTGTTATCAGAATGATGCTGCTGCCCATCTTTTTTGCCTTAGTTTCCCATTGTCGCCTCTTACGACACCCACGGGAAGATATGGGGTAGTAGGTATTCTCACCCGCCACTACACGTTTATTTAATTAAGTTAGTTAGTTTAGTTAATTTAATAACTTTGGCTATTCAGGGTTTAAGTTTACGTGAGTAACTCTAGTCCGATTCCAACGGAACCTATGAATTTGTTAATTGTATTGTAAACATTGAGAAGAAAAATTCCATCATAAATTATTTTCATATCTTTATATATAAAAATTACGTGTCACGTTGTTTGTCCGCGATGAACTCCTAAACTGATTTCAATGAAATTTTGCACACTCTATGCAGTTTGGTCCAACATGAAAGATAGAATAGTTTTTATCCTGATAAGTGACGCTCAATATTTTTTTATTACGAATTTAAAAATTTTTATATTAAGGGTCGTCGAAAATGGCTGGCCAGCTAGTAGTTTTATAATATTACGCAGCGCACGCCATTGATGTTATAAGTCTAATATCGACCAAGCGACAGATCCAACCCGTATGCGTAGCGTTAGGAGATTATTGATCTTGAAAACCAGAGTGTACTATCAGTGCGTCTGGCCAGTGATAGCATGTGAATCTTAGACGTGATCCTTTACTACTTTAACTTAACTTAAAAAGAGAGTTAAGTTGAGCGAACGACGGAGTGGGCTATGCTTGGAATTTCTATGGGTGATAGATTTCGTAATGAGGACATCTGCAATAAGACCAAAGTAATTGAGATGGTCGTCCAACGGATCAGTAAGCGGTAGTGGCCATGGGCCGGCTTTATAGCTCGTAGATCCGGCAAGATGGGTAAGAATGTTTCTTGAGTTGCACGCTCGTGCAGGAAAGTATTTCACTTTCCTGCACGAGCGTACAACTCAAGAAACGGGTAGAACGGACCCTTAGATAGAGTGATGATCTAATAAGACAAGGAGAAAGTCGGTGGATGCAGCAGATGTCTCAAGACCTTGATTTTGTGGCATTCCTTGGGGAGGCTATGTTCAGCAGTAGACGACTTAGTCGATGAAAAACATCATAAAATTAGGTAGTATATACAAAATATTCATAAGTTTTATACCTTCACCATTCTCGTGAATCAAGCTATCAATTGGTGAAAACCGAATGAAATTAGTTACAGAGATAAGCAAAATACAAACGCGTCGGTGGAATTTAAAAACTCGTTAATCTATACATACTGTATAGATTAACGAGTTTTGAAATTTTAATTTAAAAGTATTATTTAATGTTGTATATTTTAAATGATTTTGTATTAAATTTCACATATACATAAATTGTTCAGTGGTTGTATTTACCAAATAGGAAACTATTATTTCAGGTAAGGACTCGGATAATATTAAATTATTAGCCCCGAGCAAATTCATGGAGGTGAAATGTTTCCTCCTCAACCGTTTTCATCTGAAATAAATCGTTCGAAATGTTTTACAATCATATAAAAGGTTAATTTAGTAAATCGATTTAATTCATTGTAATAACGATTTCTCGAGTTGATTATATGCTTATTATTGAACTAGGACAAATATGAAGTGAAAAAGGGATAGAAATTTAGGTTATATTATATTTGGGATAAAATACTTAAAGATTTTTTGTAAAAACGAAAAATGTATAAAATAAATGGTCTTTGATTACCTTAAATCTTAAAAAACGCCAAATCACTAGGTCGTACCCAGATGAAGTCAGGGCGGGTCGCTAGTTCTTCTGTGTAATGTCTTAGCACCGACCGAAATACCATGAAGTGTAAGAATCTTAAATACTACCAGTGTCGTACGAGGCGACAGAGGGAGTCCAACCAGGAGATGGTCAGCATCGACTTTCTAATATCAACTAAAAAAACGAAAACTGCAGTTCCTACCCCGCCTGCCGAGCGTGGCAACTATGGCAAATATTCCCTCCTGAAGGCAAAATAGTGGGAGGCCTATATTCACCAGTGGACTTTTGAAAGGCTGTAAAGGTGAAAGGTTAATCATCCTAAAATCATTTTGGGATATGTTAAATTCGTATAACTTTCATTAAAAATACACAATTTTTCACTCAGCTAAATAATAAGACAGCATAAGCCGCAGGTGTTCGGTGCGGTTATAAGAAAAGAATTCAGCATATGTTGCGGTATTTTACGCAGCTCCTCACAGAAAACGCAACAACCGTACGTGGCTAGATTGTAAATGTACCAGGCTTTCTGACTATTTTACCGAGACGAGCATTTGATTTAACGCCTAGCGTTTGAAAATACATAATATGTTAAAATACACAATGTTAAAATAACACTAGCAAAATAAATTGAAAATAATAAGAAAAATATTAAGATAGCCAGAAATGAAAGTTTTTAAGTAATAGCAACAGTGTTCTTACTGCCGCTGTACATTAGGTACATTTTGTTAGTAGGTTTATTTAAAATAAGATTTACCTTCATATAATAATAATACATACCATAATTCAATAAATACTTATTAACCGTGTAGTGGCGGTGTAAGAATAAGGTACTTGAGGATAATATGGTCACCTTAAGCTTTATCGCCATATAATACTAAAAGACTTACTACAATACTGAAATCTACAAAAATATTTACAATATTCTCAACTGTCAAAATGGCGTCGAAAAAGCATCTCTCTTTTGACGCTTAATTATTTGATTGACTGATGAAGAATTATCGTATCACATAACCACCTATGCATGGGTGTAGTTTTCAAGTTATAAGAAAGTGACCATATTAACCGGATGACCATATTACCCTCACGTAGTGCCCTGCCCCATATTGTCCCATTTGATACCTATGGGACAATATGGGGCCCCCAATATGGGGGTAAGGGTGACAGGGGTAGTAGTAGTCTACATTAGGTAGTTTCTGAGTTATACGTTGAATATAAGATTTATCGGAATTAAAGTTAGTAAAAATTACTTTGCGTATATCATCTCAATTAAATAAAATGATGTCTTACCTAATTTGAAGAGGACCTCCCGCCCTCCCTCAATTGCGTGCACTATCACCGTCACCACTACTACTCCCACCACCACTACAATAGGAAAGGCACATCACCGACGATAATACTACACGTTTCGCCACTACACGAGGCATCCGTAACAAAAACAAAACAATGGATTCCGCAAAGTAACATCTGATTAATAATTCTAAGAGTAACTTCATTTTGTTGATAAACATAACTATATATAAGTTATTAAGCTTTTGAATTATGGAAAATATTTACCTGTGTAAAAGCAAAGGTTTAGACACCCAACAAATGGTAGAATATCAATATTTTCACGACAAAATTCCGTAGGCATGCCCGCTACGCGGGGTAAAGTTGATAAGGTCGGGGTAAGTGTTCTATTTTCGCCGGAAATTGGCAGGACCACGGGAACGCTTTCGCACACATCTACGGTGTCACTAGTGAGAGCAGCCCCTCTTCATGGGGAGACAACTACCCCCGCATTCTTACTTAAGAAAAGCCGGATAAAGAGGAGTGCTTTCTTCCACGATTTCTATCTCCATCTGCGCGATGTAGCCTCCTGTCTGGTACCGTTACACGAAGGCCATAGCCACCAGTCACTGGCGCATAAATTATATAATTTATTTATTAAAAAAAATAGTTTAATTCAGTGTCTTTTTAGTAACAATAATGGAATTTTATTGCGAATTCTATTTCATAAATATTATAATATCCCACATGTAAATATTTTTATTTCACTGAGTGATTGCATCCGCATTGCCGACGGTAACGTGTTACGTTGTTGGGTGATATAATTAATCAAATTGAGGTGAATGGTTCATTATTTCCCCACAAGTTAGGGCAATAAATTGCAACTGAGAACTGTAGTATACGTCCTGTACGTTTCCGTAAAGAGACCGAGTCCGACTACTTTTTTTGATTGTTTCATTCGATCTGTAAATCAGTAGGTGATACTTGAATGTGATAATGTTCATATGAAGTCCTTTTGGAAATTAGATTTAAGGGCTATGTCGTTATTTTAATTTTATAATACGTGCAAGATATCAATATGTTACCACATTTTATATAATGCCTTAAAAAGATTATGTATGTCCGTTCCCGCATACTCATGAAAATCAACATCAACGTAATAAATGCTTTAAGTTACTTTCACTCAATTAAAAATAAATAGAAAAACAGGTTTAAATACAAGTAATACTTAAGTAAGCGATAATAAATGTTAATAGACGTTATTTTGCGCCAAGCATAATTGTTCGTTGGCTGAACGCTTGCCAGTTTACAAGCCGTCCCCAATTTGATCCTGGCCGGTAACACTAAACCTGTTAATTGAAATTCACTGATTTATTTACTATTGCTCAGCGGTGCGAGGAAACTTACCTACATGATAAAAAAATAACAAATAGGTACATACAAATCGGTTCGAAGCGCTTGCTTTTTTATTTAAAAACAACGTAGTTCTTTAACTCTTCAGGACTTTTTTGTCATTTGTAATGGAGTGATATAACTTGCCAGTGTCTATCTTCCCGTCTGATTGTTTCTTTGTGGATATATAATAGGCTAACCTTAGTAGTAATTTTTCAGTGCATTTTAATATCTTTCGCTTTATTGAACTTAAAGCAGCCTTAAGAAAAGTAGGTGCCCAATCGAGGGTACAATGGTACAGCAGCAGGCATATTCTGACCCTATATAAAGCGCAAATGAGTACTTCTGTCAAATATGGACTGGTGCTGCAAAATGCCGCCTAGTAACGTTGGACTCAGTGGGAAGGTGCAATAAAATACCTTTTGGTGAGCTTGACTTGCTTGAACCCAACTTGGCATTCTTGAGCACAACTGCAGAGTTTCCAGCCTCTCAGTATTCGACAGGATGCACGGAGAATGTGTACGGAGATCACATGCTTTAACTACTCTTTCTTCTTTCTGCTATCAGGCAACCAACTTTATAGTCGATATTCCACACATTTGAACGAAACTGTTTGCTTCGTCTTTTGTCATGCGTGCAGCAAAGGACTGGAATAATTTGCATGTTTTTGTCTTTCATGGGTTTTTCAGCCATTCGTTGTGAACAATGTTTAGTGTAATTAGGTTGTCAGTAAAAAATCGCTTCCAGAGCTATTAGACCGTATTTTGTACCATTTTATTTAATTAACTTTGTTTTTATCAACAAGAAAGGAAATATTAAAGCACATTTAGGGAGGTTAAGATTACTCTGTATTTATTTGCCCTTAAAGATGTGATAAATACATGCCCCGTATTATTTGTACTATATATTACACATTTAATACCTTACTATTGTATAGGCATATTACAAAGAAGAAAAATTTTAATCAAAAGTTAGCTTCGTTAGCCCTGAAAATTAATTGTGTCAACACAAACGATAAAAAATGTATTTTAGTTAAACATCTTTATGAATAATAAATAAATCAATATTGCCTCCATACACAGGGGGTGGCCATTTTGCTAATTTGGCACGTTTAGAAGACTCTTCTTTAACAACTAACATATATTTTTTTAATTTTGTATGAAAAACATAATATATACACACGTGAACACGAGCTCGCCCAAACCACCGCGCCAACTGCCGCCCATACGCTTGCGTGTTCTACGTGAGCAAACACTAATATTATCAATTTTTTGCGAGATATCTACCCCGTGTCATCTAGCCTGTGCCATCGCCCCCGAGCGGTTGTGTACAGGTTTGTCCGCGTGCCTAGCGTCCTAACGCTAGTGCCCCTCGTCCCGCGTTCGCGCTTTCCAGATAGTGAGCGCCTAGCGCTGAAGCACGGTAAGTGCTCACTTGCTAACTCGCAGTTCTTACCCCCCCCCCCCCCCGCCTTTCAGTCGGGGAGGTCTGACTGCACGCTTGTAATATAGTAGATACTAGTAATTTATACGTTTATTAGTTTATTTTAATTATTTGTGTATATATATCGTGTATATTATATTGTTTCTTAGAAAACGTCTCTTGCTCTTCCGAGCAAGCCCCTGTCCTTTTGAGGATAAGGGGAACAGTTTTCAGAGATATTGAAAGTCCCGTACTTTTGAGTACGGTGACCCCCCCTCCCCTTACGTTTAGTTATAGTTTTTATAGTTTTTATTTTTAATTAGTCAAAATGTCCACTCAGGACTTGAAAACGTCAATTATGGAGTCCATCACTAGGATGGACGACCCACAGGCGCTTGCTGCCGCCCTAGCCCTTCTGGCTCCTTCCGCCCCTAAGGCAATCGTTCCGCCGCCCGTTTTAGCGGACTACCTCGAGTCACAGAACTCGTTTGCCATACTGGAGGCCGAGATGGAGTGCTGTCACTCCGACTCCGCGTCGACAACATCGTCAGTGTCTGCCTCCCGGAAGAGGCCCGCGACCAAGTCCTCATCCAGCACTAGGACATCGGAAACATCGGACTCCGATGACACCAGTGCCACATCACTAGACTCATACAAAACTGTATCGTCGAAACGCGCATCCAAGCGTGCTGCGAAAAATCGTTCTCCCGTTGCCGTAGCGGCCCGTGCCGCCCCCCTAGCCCCGTAGCCCCCGCCGCTGCCGCGTCTACCTCCGCAGCCCCCGCCGCTGCCCCTACCCCTCTGTCGCCGTTAAACGTAACGGCGCAAAACAAACCGGCTTCGCGTTGTGATCCTAAACTCGCGAAAAAGCAAGTCCCGCCGCCTGTATTTCTTAGAGACAAGGCTCAATTCACGCGTCTGAGCAAAATATGCTACGACGCGAAAATTAAATATGACCTAGCTACGAACGTCGGCGTAGCAATAAAAATCCTGCCGAACTCATTAGACGATTTTCGGCGTATTACTAAATTATTCACTAGTGAAGGTGTGTCGTATCAATATGTGTGATACGACACACCTTCACTTTGCGCTCTTCCGGAAGAGCGCAAAGTCAGGGCCGTCATCCGAGGCGTCCCATACGAACTCTCCAACGAGGAGATTCTTGCTGACCTGAAGGCTCAAGGATTTCCCGTGGAGGCTGTGCACAAAATGCACAGCAGGACAGGGCTACGGTACTCCTTAGTCCTAGTCATATTAGCTAACGTACCGGAGGCTCGAACTATCTTCCGGCAAGTGCGTACTGTGTGCGGCTTGTCTGGAGTGAAGGCCGAGCCACCGCATAGGCGCGGTTTCCCGGCGCAGTGCCACCGCTGTCAGCTGTACGGACACGCGGCGGCCAATTGCTCCGCCCCTCCCAGGTGCGTTAAGTGCCTAGACCCTCATTACACTAAAGAGTGTCCCCGGCCTAAAGATGCCGTATCCCCGCCCGCGTGTGTCCTGTGCCAGCAGACACCCGGCGAGCTACAGAGGATGCCCGTGCGCTCCTCGCCCTCGCATTCCCGTCTTCAGACAGGCCCCTCCGCCGGTAAATGACCGTTCATTTCCGGCACTGTATGCTAGGAAGCCCCGTCAGGGCGTAGTACAACCGTCTCAGGGAGTTGCACGACCCCCTCAGGGTCCCCCGAGACCTCCACAGGCGCCGCTTAGGCCGCCACCCGGCTTTTCAAAGCCTATGCAGGCTCCAGTTTTTCCCTGGGGCCCCAAAAAGGCTGTTCCACAACAGGCTGTCTCTGCTCTTCAACAGAAGCAGCCTACAATTGCCGACGACTTAAACACGGTCTACGCCGTGTTAAAGAACGTCGACATCAACGAGATAACGGTATTAGCAAGCAAATTGCGTGCTGCTAGGTCCCCACAGGACCGTCTTTTGGCTCTAGTAGAGCACAATAATTTATTGCGTTCGTTGTAAGTTAAGTTAACTTAATTAGCTTAACTTACAATGACAGAGCCTTCTGCTCTGCCTATAAAACACGGTCGTATCAAGCCTAAAGGGCTATCGCTTATTTCATGTAATATTCACGGATTGCGAAATAACCTCCCAGAGCTTAGGCTCTTCATTAGAGATCGCGAAGCCGATATACTCCTCTTACAGGAAACATTATTAAAATCTAGGGACACTATAGGTCTCTCAATTAATAATTATTCTCTTCTTCGTAGTGACAGGCCCGATCGTCGAGGCGGCGGTACGGCTATTTATTACAAGAAGTCACTACATTGCTCTCATATTGATACGCCGCAGCTTACCAATATGGAAGCAACGATATGCAGGTTAGCTATGACGGGACATCAGTCTTTAGTCATAGTCTCCTGTTACATTCCACCTAGAAACCTCCCCCTCAAAGATGATTTTGAGGCCATCTTATCTCTAGGCAATTCAGTCATTATGTTTGGAGATTTTAACTCTAAGCATACTGAATGGATATGCCGTAAAATCAACACTAGTGGCAGGACACTGCTTGATATCACGCAGTCTCTTGACCTTACCGTCCACAGTCCTCTCGGTGCAACACACTATCCCTATGCTACCGATCAAAACCCAGATGTACTAGATTTTGCGTTACTCAAAGGAGTTTCACTCAACCTCAGGTCTATTGAGACACTAGACGATATAGGATCCGATCACCGACCGGTCTCCCTTATTCTCGGCCATCAGCCACCCCCTATTATAACTACGAAAACCTTCACTAACTGGAAGGGTTTCAAGGACTCCCTAGCAAAAGCTATGGACTCGCAGGACTCCCCTAATTACCTTCCGTCGGACTTAGATTTAGACAGTCCTGAAAAAATCGACACCGCGGTCGATTCACTTTCAACCCTTATTAAATCCTCCCTTAAGGAGAATGAAAGGGTCGTCCCGGTTGCTAATAATAGTGGGCTTCCCCTACATATTAGCAACATATTAAAAGCTAAAAAAGCTGCTTTTCGTAGAGCAGCAAAATATCCCACCCCCGAATACAGGCATACGGCTAATCGTCTTCAACGAAAACTCCGTTTATGCCTTGCCGAATTTCGAGACCTCCAAAGGAGTGAACTCATGGAGAACATATCTCCCTCCCATACAGCATACTATCGGATGGCTAGAGCCCTCCGTATAGACGCTATAACTCACACTCCCCCTCTCTCCCGCCCCGACGGAACGGTTGCCTTCGAGGACGACGAAAAGGCTGAGTGCTTTGCAGATAGCATTGCCGAACAATGCTCTCCTAGCTCTCAACCTGTCGACCCCTCACATATACAGGAAGTGGAGGATGAGGTCCGACGCCGGAACTCACCCCCCACAACCTCCGATCCTATCACTGTGTCCAATGATGAGATCTCGTCCCTCATCAAAGGACTTAAGAACAGAAAGGCTCCGGGCGCGGATGGCATATCCAACCAAGCCCTTAAACACTTTCCAGAGCAGGTGTTAACCCTCTTATCTATTATCTTTAACGCCTGCTTTAATCTTAGCTATTTTCCCACCACTTGGAAAGAGGCCATTGTCATTGGTATTCCCAAGCCAGGCAAGCCTCTTAACCTCCCCTCCAGTCATAGTCCCATTAGCCTCCTAAAGGCCATGGGCAAACTCTTTGAAAGAGTAATTCAAAGTAGAATGAGGCGCCATCTGTTTCCCACAGACGGTGACCCTCTTATCATCCCACACCAATTTGGTTTCCGTGAGAAACATTCATGTCCCCAACAAGTACACCGCATTGTGGAATATATCCTCAGCGGTTATTATCCACGTCGACAAAAGACAATCGCGGTCTTTTTCGACATTGCCAAAGCCTTCGACCGAGTCTGGCATGAAGGCCTCATATTCAGATTATATAAAATAGGACTCTCCGATCGTCTAGTACGTCTCGTGGCCTCTTATTTACAACATCGTAACTTTCGTTTTAGATACGATGGCACGTTATCCCCTCAGCACCCCATTAAAGCTGGTGTTCCTCAGGGATCGGTACTGGCTCCCCTCCTGTACATCTTGTACACCAACGACATCCCAATCCCATCGAATGGTGTACAACTATCACTCTTCGCAGATGACACTGCTCTTTACTATAAAAGTCAAATTTTATCTTACGCAAGGAACGAGCTCCAAAAGTCAGTCGATGACCTAGGAGATTGGTTCCAAAAATGGCGCATCGATGTGAACCCGGAGAAGAGCTCCGCAGTTCAATTCGATTGGATACGACGCCGTCGCAAAAACCATAAAAATATTCCACCAATACGTATGTTAAGGACCCCTGTCCCTTGGCATACGTCAGCCAAATATTTAGGTGTCACCCTTGACGAAAAGCTCACTTTCGAGCCTCATGTCAAAAGAGTGACACGTCTAGCTCGATTTTACCTAGGTAGGCTTAACAGTATGTTAGGCCGACATAGTAAAATGTCTCTAAGAAATAAGCGAACCCTTTATAAGGTTTGTATACGACCGGTAATGTCTTACGCGGCGCCTATTTTTGCACACGCTAACGATAAAATTATTAACGAACTCCAAGTAGTTCAAAACCATTTCTGTCGTCGAGCTACGAACGCACCTTGGTGCGTCCGTAATGCCGACCTTCACCGGGATTTAGAAATCCCAACAATTCAACAATTTACTAAAACTCTCTCTGAAAACTTTTTTAAAGTTTCAGAGTCGCATAATAACACACTAATTCGTGAGGCAGTAACTTAAACTGCCCCACTCCCCTCCCCTTATATCGTCCGCAGGCCGAGAAACACTCTCTCGGACTAGCCAAATAAACTTTCAAACGACCTGAACTGCCTCCTGGCGGCTCAGACCAATTCTAATTAAATTAAAAATTATTTAAAATCAATTTGCCTTCCTAGGCAGTCCCTAAACGGCACTTAGCCGTCTGCGCCCTCTTTTCCCAAAAGAGGGTCGCTTTAGATACGGTATATGAAGCTTTCGACAGCTAGTTGCCAGTCCCCAAAGGCAGTTTTTGGGGGGTATCACTTAGGCTCCCCTTGTAGGCAGTGAGTCCCCAATAACCACTATAGACCGGCTATAGTGGTATGCGTAACGCATTTTCTGCCTCCCTCTGTGGTAGCCCATTTCCAATTGCTTCGGGCGCAAAAAAAAAAAGAGATATCTAACATAAAATCTAAAGGCGAAAATCTGAGGGTACAAGTTCAGGACTATATGGTAGATGCATTAACACTTCCTAAACAAGCTCTCAAAATTTTTGCTGAGTGGCCAAAGATGTGTGCGGCCTGGCGTTATCATCTTGAATGACCACTTCTTTTCTGTTGGTCACTTCAGGCCGTTTTTTCTCAATTTCTTGCTTGAGTCTCATTATTGGTTGGTAGTAGAGATCCAAATCGATAGTTTTGCATGTTAATCCGGGTTTCGCTACAGTCTGTGGAGCTTTACTACCCTTTCACCATGACCTTTTCCCCACGTTCTTGCCGTAGGTGATCCGATTTTCATCACCAGTGATCAATCTTTTCAAAAATGGTTTTATTACGTATCAAATCGCAAATGAGTGGACGATTCATTGACTTTTTTTCAGTGAGCTCGTGTGGTACCCAAATATCGAACTTTTTTGTCAAAACTGTTTTGTGGTCAGTCATCAATTCCTCGGTTATGTCGTAAATATGTCTATCTTGCCCCACTTTTTCAAAAATGGCATCGACTTTATCCGTATGAGGGCGATCAGAGTGAGCTGCATATTAACATCATAATTCCCGGACTGAAAACGCTTGAATCAACTTTGTGCTACTCTTACAATACTGCATCGCGGCTTGAGTCGTATTTTTCCCTCTTTTGTAAGAAAACTTCAGAATGTATCGAATTTCTTCGTTAGATTCATTCATTTTGGCGGACAGATGACCGACAATTGAAAAATGGCGGGAATGTGTTTTTTACTTTTTATTTCTCTTTTTCTTAATTTTACTACGTAGATAGAGGTCTGTATACGTAATTGATATTAAAACCAATACATACGAACAGTACTACCAAAGAGATTTTTTTTCAATTTTATGCAACAAAATACATAGAAACGTTTTCCACGACCTATTATAACTAAAAATTAATTATTATTCTTATAAAATATAGTTAGGTTTCATCATTGGTTGACTTTACATTAAATAATGCTATAAATTTATAGTAATAGTGTTTACTAAGCGCTTTATAATTATGCGTTTCCGACAATACTGCAGTAATAGTAATTTACCAAATCAAACACAACAATTTTTTTTGTATTCAGACGATACGATACTTTTCTGGTCATTTTACTTTTTACATCATCGTTTTTACAGAATTTTCATATTACATCTCCTTGAATAAAGCTAGAAATAAATTTGGAAAAATTACCAATGTGTATTCCAACCTACAGATTACGAATCAAACATAACATAAAAACTCCATAATTATCAGTTTTTTATGCGGGGGGGCCGTCGATATGGATTAAATTAAACCATAGATGTCTTAAAAGATATACTTCAAAATCGGCGGTAAACTGGGATGTAATTGCAAAAACACGAAAAACATGAAAACACATTTAAACCCTAGAACTTCTATTATTCTCTAATAATTATCGGCTAGAATTTGAACTCAGCACAATAGACTAAGTACTAAACAACGACATGATAATTCATTTCTCATTTTTGAAATGCAAAAATTCCGTTTTCGGCATAGATTGTTTTGTAGGTAGATCCTTATCTCTCAATTACTTCGAAATTTCACCCGAATATCTCTGTAAACGCTATTAACCCTACTCCAAATCGTTGACTTCTGTCTGTGTAAGCATGTCCTAAACAAATAAAACCCAAAAAAAAACAAATGAAATGATTTTCAATATATATCACAAGCAATAAAAATATAAAAGTAATTACTTTACTCATTTATCTATGACAAATCTTTAAGTGTATTATATACATAAAAATGAACCATTCATTTGTTAAGAGAAAATCTATTGGATTATCTAGTTTCTATACAAAATGATTACGATTAGAAAAAGCGTAGGTACTGCGTAGCGTAGCGGTGAATCACAAACATTATTCAGATTTATCACGAATCTTTATATTATTCACAGAGTAAATAGACATCTACTCGAACTCCACTTAAGACCTTTTTATTTTATAGCTATTACGGATTTACGTGACGCCATTATTTGGTCAAGCCTTAAAAAAAACATATTTTATTAATGAACTGCTATCATAAATTCAATGAGGTGCTAGTAACTTATGAATAGTAATAGTTTTGTTTGTGAATAATTGTGTAATTTGATTAAACATAAAATATGAGCATGCTTATATATGCCTCCTGATTAGCGTTCTGGAGTGTGGAGTTCATTAATTTATATGAGAAACGTGTAATTGAATGTGTTATTTAATCTTGTAACGTTTCATCCATTCACAGAGCAGAAAATCATAGTTCATATTATACACCCAATATAATATTGCCCTCTAAAATATAATATGCTATTTCGGAAACATAGGAAAGATATTTTCCCCCTTTTTTCTGTCACTTGTATGATGCTATCCGCTGATTTTATGATATATTTATTTGTAGTGATAGCATAAAACCCTAAAGTGTATGATAATGTGTGGTAGGTACACGTAAGATCTCTTATAAATTAAAAATAAAACTCTTTTTTTTTTGTTAAATTGCTTAACATCAGTGGCAACATAAAAAATGTATTCGTACAAACTCATATCCACGCTAACATAATAGCATAAATAAATGCAAAAGTTTTTTTTTTTACTTATTATAAGCCAGTGCTTGACCACAATCTCACCTTGTGGAAAGTGGTGAGGCAGCCTTATGGTGGCCACACACGGTCAGAAAAACTCATCAGTTTAACTGATGTACATCCAAAAACTAACCGTGAATGTGAAATCTTAAGTTGAAATTTTAACTGACGACAACGCACGGATTTTATTCGGGCGTGCTGTCAGTTAGACTGCTCCTTTGAACTGACGTACATCAAAAAGCTGATCGTGAATGTGAAATCTTAAGTTAAAATTTTTAACTGACGGCAACCCACGTATTTTTCCGGGCGAACCCGCGCCCCCCAGCGCAGCAATTCATTGCTAAGCCACTGTGCCACGGAGCCTGTGAAGTATTGTGAAGGTGATGGTAATGATGTCACCTTGCTTATGGTGGACTCAGAAGGTGGGTAAATCATCTCAGTGATGCTACTACGTAGAACCATCGTGTATGGACTCATTTTCAAATAGGTAAATGGAGACTTAGATGACTGTGATGATATCACCTTTATGTTGGTGCAATCCGAAGGTGGGTATAGGATCTCAGTGACGACACTAAATAGAAAGACCGCGTTTGAACTCATTTGAAAGGGCTCATAAAGACCTAGGTGACTGTTATGACCTCACCTTTTTGATGGTGCAATCCGAAGATGGGTATAGGATCTCAGCGGCGGCACTAGATAGAACGGTCGTGTTTGATCTCATTTGAAAGGGCTCATATAGACCTAGATGACTGTTATGACCTCACCTTTCTGATGGTGTAATCCGAAGGTGCATATAGGATCTCAGTGTCGGCACTAGATAGAACGATCGTGTTTGAGCTCATTTGAAAGGGCTCATAAAGACCTAGGTGACTGCTGTTACCTCACCTTTCTGTTGGTGCAATCCGAAGGTGGATAAAGAATCTCAGTGGCGGCACTAGATAAAACGGTCGTGTTTGAACTCATTTGAAAGGGCTCATAAATACTTGGGTGACTGTTATGATCTCACCTTTCTGATGGTGCAATCCGAAGTTGGATATAGGATCTCAGTGACGGCACTAGATAGAGCGATCGTGTTTGAACTTATTTAAAAGGGCTCATAAAGACCTAGATGACTGTTATGACCTCACCTTTCTGATGATGCAATCCGAAGGTGGGTATAGGATCTCAGTGGCGGCACTAGATAGAACGATCGTGTTTGAGCTCATTTGAAAGGGCTCATAAAGACTTAAGTGACTGTTATGATCTCACCTTTCTGATGGTGCAATCCGAAGGTGGATATAGGATCTCAGTAACGGCACTAGATAGAAGGATCGTGTTTGAACTCATTTGAAAGGGCTCATAAAGACCTACGTGGCTGTTATGACCTCACCTTTATGATGGTGCAATCCGAAGGTGGGTATAGGATCTCAGTGGCGGCACTAGGTAGAACGATCGTGTTTGAACTCATTTGAAAGGGTTTATAAAGACCTAGTTTAATATTATATAATTATATTACCTTCATGATCAAGGTGGGGTAAAAGATCTCAGTTATGCCAATACGAAACACCATTGTGTTTGGGCTCATTTGGAAGGGCTCAAGAAGTAACTACACAAATAATATAAATATAATAAATAGTATAAACAGTATTATTACTCATTTTATAATGTTTCCAGGCAATTAAAAAGAAGCAAAATTCCTAAGTAGGTACAAAATTAGAAATCGACCACATATTTTACAGGCAATAAAAAACAAGGCAGAACGGAAAAAGCATAACCAACTATAACCAGAAGACGAAAATATCTGCGTACTTCAAGAAAACCTACAAGCACCATTAACACCAATTCCTATAAGTGACCAAGTTACCTGTACGCAGTATTTAGAATTCAATGATTTTTGACTTATTTATTACACGAATACTACACATTTAATTAAAACAAACTTTAAGGATTTTATTTTGTTTAACTTATTTTAATTCGTGACGTTTGGGTGCTTCAACTTTATTTTAGTATGTAACACGTCGATAGCTCAATTAGATAAACATAGAAAGCTGGGTCATACTAACTATTTCCGTTACTGAAAACCGATAAGCATTATCTGGTCATCATAAGACCTTCAGAATGTGCCCATGCCCACGGATTTTTTTGGATTCACCGTAACCGGAGTGCAAGTTAGTATCAGTGGGCTGTCACTCGCTCTACAGATAGGTAATTTAATAAACAGATAAAAATAAATAACACATATAAAAAATAAATAAAATTTACCATAATGAATAAAACTATCATAATATCTGACCCATTTCTTAAAAGTGTCTTATAATACTGACCTTATCATGAATAAAAATATCTTTTGGAGTGTTAATATATAGGAAACGTTATTTATATACATATATACGGAACGGATTTCATTTCTCGATCGATGGAGCGGCACCCGTGCGCGTTTAGTTGGCGTGACTCCTATAAATTAAAAATATCATTTCCTATCTATTAACTACCTGTTCCCCGCGTATTCGCCCGCGTGTAATTTATTACGATTGGATTTCATAGGTTTTAATTTTTTTGCACGGAACCCTAATTCTTTTTCTAAATTAAAATTAGCCTAAGTTCCTCCATATAAAATCACTTATCTGCCACAGAAAGTCTCGTCAAAATCGGTTCAGCCGATTCGGAGATTAGCCGGAACAAACAGACAGACAGACAGAAAGAAAGATAGACAAAGATTTTAAAAATTGTGTTTTTGTTATAAGTACCGTATGTACTTTCATATGCATTTAGTAAAAAACAGTTATCTTGACATTTTTTTTATTTATTTTTTAAAACAAAACGTTACCAGCACACTAGGATTTTCTCCTGTGTCGTGGAGGCAGTTTACAAACATAAATTGCACAAGGACAAACATCCAGACTCGGAACAATTATTTGTAGGCGATACAAATACTTGTTCCGTGCGGGATTTGAACCGGCGGCCCCCAGCGCAACAACTGATTGCTAAGCCACTGCGCCACGGCGGCTCCAGTCTTTGACATTACAATTTTTTTTTTTTAAAATTTTACATTACAAATAGACATCAATTTTATTTATTTGTATAGATATATATTAATAGACAGGAAATGCTATTAAATAAGATTTAGGTATTATTAAATATCATTTAATTTATCTCTATATATGATATTTAATAGGAGTCACGCAAACCAAAGGCCCATGGCCACGCCCCACGTTTGAACTAGGACTGTTGATAAAATATCGATATATCGAAAAATCTATTTTATTTAGAAATATCGATATTTACTTTTTAATATTTTGACGACATATATTAAAATATATGTTTGATATTGAAATATAGATATACGACAGTCGATATATTTTTTTAAATAATTTATTTTTTTATTTTTTCACGTAAATCGTCTAATCTACAACACCATCGTAAATCCTAATCCTTGATGGACCCAATCTACTATACTTTATTTACACTATATTATGTTTTTCGTTTTTCCCGTTTTTATTTATTTGCTTATTATCTTAAAAAGAAATGTAATTTTGTAATTATGTGTATTGAGGGTCTGCACATGTGAGCTATTAGAGAAAACGACGAAATAAGTGCTTCGATATTGGTATAAGCCTCAAGTTATTTTAATCGCTTAGGCGTCTTATGATTTACTTCCGTGCTATCAGAAATAGCTGTTAAATACTTGATTTCTTCAACTACATACAAAGCATCTGAACGAATTACTTCTACAATCAATCTTTTAGTGCCCAATAATTGGAGTATTGAAACAGCTGAACATATAAAACAAGGAGTATTTTTGAAAACTCTTACTGACAAATATTGGTAAACATAATTGTCTTATTTAAATTAAACAATAATTCAAGTTAAAGTTACAGCCTATACGTCCCAATGCTGGGCACTCCTCAGCTGAGCAGGCCTCTCCTAACTTCTGAGAGGGTTTTAGAGCAACGTCCGCGCGCTGCCCCAATGCTTGTTGACGAACTTCACGTTTTCTGAAATTTTTATTTTATTTCTCAGACATGCAGGTTTCATCACGATGTTTTACTTCATCGTCGAGCACGTGGTAAATCAGCACTTAAAATTAGAATTAACAATTTCATTGGTGCCGGCGGGGATCAACCCGGGTTGCTCGCGTACTGTGAAATTCACAGCGAGCGCTAACCATCTGAGCTACCATGGCTCTTTAATAATTTGGTTATAGTTCTTAGTAAAATAATTACTAAGAACTATAACCTAACATTTTTATACATTTATAATTTAATTTGTTTAATAAATATACTAAATTATAAACTGTGTGATTCATGTTTAAGCAATAAGCATCAATATATCGCTTATGTTTCCGATATATAAAACTTCGATATTGATATATTTATAATTATCGATATATTGAAAATCCGATATTTTAAAAATATAAACAGCCCTAGTTTGAACTGATCAGTTGGAATAATCAGTTGAACTGACCGTGTGTGTCGAAATTTTTTTGGATTAAATCCGTTTGAAATGATCAGTTGATCTGATGTCAGTTTAACTGACCGTGAGTGGGGACCATTAGATGGAAAAATCGCGCTGTCTTAGCGTGACAAAAGGCTATTCACTCCTGCCGCTTTTTAACGGTTAACGCTAAAGTATCATTATAATATTTAATAAATAGGCAGACAGGGATCTGGAGTAGGACGTAGCTTACTTTTAATGAGAAATTGTTTTCATGTTCCTTCTAACAGAATATCATATAGGTGAAAACCTAAAATTGATAAAATTCACACACGCACAAACACGCACGCGCGCCCGCGCGCCACACTCACAATTAGTTTATACTTATATAAATATATTTATGGATATAATAGTTTATAAAATATTTAATGTATTTATTAATTTATTTTTGTTTTGGTTTGGTTCTTTTACTTTGGTTTTATAAATCCACTTGTTGGGGGATTTTCTTATTGGTAAGGGAAACGCGTTCCAGAATCGTACAGTTGTAATAGCGAAAGAGTTTGAGAGAAAACCAGAACGGTGAGAGGGAATTTGCACTATACGATTGCAAGTTTTACACGTGGTAGAGCCATGTTGCAGCTATATTAGTAGTATAGTTGTAGCATGAATGGGTCGGCTCGACCGGGGAAGGACCACGCTCTCACAGAATACCAGAGTAAAATAGCAGCTTGACACTGCTGTGTTTCGTATGGTGAGTGTAGAGAACCGGAGACCCTTTTTACTGGAAAAAAGGCATTCCATCTTAGTCCTCACGGGTGACAACGCATCTGCATTTTGATTCGCAAACGAGTATAGATGTAGATGTCTATGGGCCACAGCAACCACTTACCATCAGGTGAACTGTGTGCTCGTTTGTCAATCTATCCTATATAAAAAAAAATGAGATCAAAGATTACAATCATGGGAAGAAACCAGGTATTGAAACATACATTTAAAATACTCTGGCTTCAATGGATCATAAATGATTGTTGTAAGAGAGCTAAGAATACTAAGATTCCTGTATTGTGGGATATTCAACCTTTTAATTGAAAGTTATAGAAAGATACGTGGTCATACTTTCGAAGATTAAAAACTAAACCGATACAATTGTTGAGAATTCAATCAAATTTATTGACTAAGTTATTGTCTGCGTCTAAGTAACACACATCGGCATTATTAAACATAAGAAGAATACTGCTTGTGACATTTTTAGTGGAGGAATTAGATTCAGCTTTATTTATTGCTGTCTGGTTTGTTTTCCAGAATGATTTATTCATACTGAACTCCATAATATTATTATACAAATAGATAATTAATTATTTATTTGATATTTAATATTTTTATGAACGCAGATTTATTTTTCTCTTTAGAAAATAGAGGATATTACGCGAAAACAATAGGTTAATATGAACAAAAGCCGTTTCGGAGGGCGTATCACGTAGAATGTGCCTTTATGTGGAATAGCTTACCACCGGCGATTTTTCGGGACCGATACGAATTAGGGACCTTCAAGAAAAGAGCCTACTCCTGCCCCATCTCCTATAAAAAAATCCATTAATTTATAAAAATTGTTATTAGTTAAATAACTAATATTGGACCTCATTTTTTATAATTTTCTTCATACTGAATGTTTTCTAACATGCGTGAAACCTTTTCCCTCACCTTCGATTTGCCGACGGTATAGTCCTATGGCATAATCGCTGGAGGACCTTAGCACTATGCTCAATGACATCAATAGTGTCTCCCAACGGATAGATCTTAAGATGAACATGGACAAAACAAAGATCATATTTAATGTCCATGTCACACCTACGCCGGTAGTTGTGTTGTGTCAGGTATACCTCAAAACTTAAAAAAGAGACTGTACAACCAGTGCGTGTTGCCAGTGATGACTTATGGAACTGACACGTGGTCCTTCACTGCTGGCCGGATGAGGAAGCTCAAGGTCACTCAGCGAGCTATGGAGGGGGCTATGTTCGGGCTTTCTCTGCGTGATAAACTTAGAAATGAGGATATCCGCAGTAGAACCAGAGTGACCGACATAGCCCAACGGATAGAAGCGATGATAGATGGAAGGAACGGAAGCTGAAGTGGCAATGGGCCGGCGATATAGATCGAAGAACCGACAACCGATGGGGAAAAATGCTTCTCGAGTGGCGACCTCGTACCGGCGGACGAAGTGTCGGGCGTCCCCTACTAGATCGAGTGACGACCTGGTAAGACATGCAGGAAGTCGATGGATGCAGGTGGCTTAGGAGCGTGCTTTGTGACACTCCTTGGGGGAGGCCTATATTCAGCAGTAGACTTGTGAAGGGCTGTAATGATGATGATGATAATGTGAAACTTTTATTTTTTATGTCCTTTATAACTCCTCTATCATTAAAAAAAAATAATTGTTGATGTTTATAAAGTTTGGAAAAGTAAATGTGTCTAGATTTTCCTTCTTATATTCTAAAACGATGTCTTCATTGTCTAGTTAGTTTAAACTAGACCACGATATGCATGTATGCAAATAAAACTTCGTCATAAGTAAAAAACCCCATTGCACAATATTAAAATCACGCTCAAGTGTATATGTTACGGGTCATATCCGAATCTACGTTTATCCATTGAGTTAGATGGGGGTCGAATCATTAAAAATAATAATTAAAAAAAGGAAATAAAATATTAATGTCAGGAATAATAAGTTAAGGGGGCTGGATTGGCCTTTGTGCCATCACAAATCATTGGATTTTTTTATAACTTATAAATTATTCGGACGTTATCCAAAAACCGGGATAAATTTACGTTAAATACTTTCTAAGCTTTAGTAGCATATATAACTAATGTAGAAAGAAGAAGGGAAAATATTTTAACTGCCATAATGGTTGATCTTATCGTAAAAATTTACTAACAGTGGTATTTATTAACAGTGGTAGAGCCACGCGGCAGCTTTTGCTGTCGCATGGATCGGCCGGCTCAAACCGGGGTGGTACCACGACCTCACAGAATACCAGCGTGAAATAGAGGTTTACCTCTGCGTTTCGCTTGGTGAGTGCAGGTGGCCGGAGGCCCTTTTTACTGGAAATGAGGCATTCCACCTTAGTCCTCACGGGTGACAACGCATCTGAATTTTGATTCGCAAACGAGGATAGATGTAGATGTCTATGGGCCACAGCAACCACTTACCATCAGGTGGACTGTGTGCTCGTTTGTCACCCTTATCCTATAAAAAAAGCAATTTGTTCTAGAATACCTTTGGATGGATATTGTCATGATAAGCAGAAGCCTGGCGAATTGGCGATTCCAAAACAGAATTTTTATCAATATATCCATATAAATTATAAAAGTAAATAATATATTAATAAATGAAAATACAAATACATAAGAGATACCTCCACTGGAGAGTCTTAGCACCCCCTGCTGATTGTCCACGGATTCAACAGGGCTGGGCAGCGTTCGGGAGATTACGGTACATCTTCTCGTCAGGTATACCTCAAAACTTGAAAACTAGGTTATACAATAAGTACGTATAGTTAGTGATGGAATATGGATTTGAGACGTAGTCGTTTACTGCTTGTCGTATGAAGAAGCTAAAAAGTCGCTCTCACCAGGCTATGGAGAGGGCTATGATTGTGGTCTTTGCGTGATAAACTTAGAAATGAGGATATTCGCAGTAGAACTGGAGTATCCGACATAGTTCAACGTATGAGTAAGCTGAAAAGCTGAAATAGTAAAGAACCGATAACCGATGGAGAATAAACGTTCTCGAGTGGCAACCTCGTACCGGTAGGCGAATTGAAGGGAGGCCCTCAATAGATTGAGTGACCACTTGTTAAGATGTGCAATAAGTCAATTGAAGCAGGTGGATCAAGACAGTGCTTTGTGGCATACATTGGGGTATGTTCAGCAGTGAAAAGGTGTAATGATGATGATGATACAACATAAAAATGACACAAATCAAAGATTAGGATAGTGATTCTACACATGCTTCTGACAACAGTTAAGTATTGAACGCATTTCCCTGATAGAAGTAGGGCATTCCATTGACGGACATGAATTACGTATTATAAATCCATGTGGATGGACTGCTTGAACAGTAAACGTTGACAAATATTAAAACTTAAAGAGAATAGAAAATAGAATAGAATAAACAGAGAGTAACCGCTTTCCAAAACTAAGCATTTCATTAAACTAAGTCACGCAATAATTAAAGAGCTACTTCTCACTAAATCAGAAGGAATATGAAAGATAAGTTTCTTTCTAAAAAATTGATTTAAGTTTCTTTTCTTTCTAATGATTCCTTGTTATGATACTTATTTTCATCAGTTCCTTAGTATATTGCTACACAAGGTCCTCTATCTTATTGTTTTATATTATTGTTGTTATATATTATTAAAAAAGAGGTTTAGCTTGGAGCCTTTTATATTTTTTCTGATATTATAGGTGCTGCTGCATTTTTTTTCTTGGTGTAAGTGCAATGGTGGGAATTGAATTATAATTTTCAGATATTGCCTTTTACTAAACCTGAAAACTAAATAGGCTATACTATGCTGTTATGATCTTTATATACAGCTTACTTAATCTCAATAATAAAAAAGTAGAAAGGAGACGGTCCATTTTTGGCCCAGTCTATGTACAGTATACCGTAAAAAAGAGAAAAATTCAGGGATTTTGGTAAAAATAAAATGA
Organism: Parnassius glacialis; assembly: GCA_033319125.1. Taxonomy (NCBI): domain Eukaryota; kingdom Metazoa; phylum Arthropoda; class Insecta; order Lepidoptera; family Papilionidae; genus Parnassius; species Parnassius glacialis. Next base: position 42,055,143 of record JAVANC010000004.1, read on the forward strand.
GAGAATTAATCAAACTAAATAACTTGCTAAAAATAAAAATGCAATCCCAAGTTTTTGATGGTTTTACAAGATAGTACCCTTCCAGTCATAAAAAAGTAAAAAAGACACGGTTATTTGTCAAATGTCATTTCCGTCAAATGATATTTTTATTTATTCCGAGCTTGTTCTGGACTCGTGAATGTGTTTAATTGTGGATTTCTTTGGCGATTTGGTTTTTTGTTTGCACTTTGGATTACTACTTTTTGACTCTGCTTTTGTTTTATAGACTTAATAATTTACGTGAGATTTCGATTTCGTTGATATCGGACATCTGTATTCTGTAGAATCACATTTTGAATCAGTAAGCAGTTATGTACTAAAGAAAGATGTTTCCTTAAGCTATTAAACGCATTTGAATGACATGCTTCTATCTTTAGTCTGTTAATAATTATTAATTTCTACATAAGTTCATAATGGCTGCGAAATCTTAATATGATGTAATTATCTTTCAGTTCACCTGTTAAAACATGTTGCACTGTTTAAAATGCGCTTCTGCGATATAGATAGTTAATTAAAGTAAGATTGTTTTATTCTAGATGGATGAAAATGCACCAATATGTTCACAATGTTTAGCAAACGTATTACAAGAATTATCTGTCGGCACAAATCATGAAAATGAGCTCCACCGCCCTAATGCCAATATTGTCAGTATATTGTATGTTTGGTGTCAACGAAGACTGTGCAGCCGATAAGTTGTGACCCAATTAATATCATCCCAATAAGACTCTTTTGATTTTAATAAGAGGCCGTATAAAATCTCGCCATCACTCGGAAAGAGCTTATTATACATATATACTGTTGGCGAGACAAGGGACAAGTTGGGATGAGATGATTGAAGGTTATTATTGCAGTTGCACTTCTGGACAACAGACAGTGGGTTGCTGTGCCCACATAATGACCGTTGTCTGGTATTTGTGTTGGGCTCGGTATCAAAATTCCATAACCGCACCGGCCTCAATTCTGGATGGCATTTTAGTAATAGAGGATTTTGAAGTAGGATAAATAAATAAAAAATTAAAAAATTAAGCTGTTTTATTTATATTACCTTAAGTATCTAAAACATGATTGACCTTATGTTTCACTTTCTATAATTCATAGGACTGTTAACTTTTGTTATGACATTATCCAGGCTTTAAATGACTGTCAAGGCTCAAGGCATACTCTGACACGCTGAGGACCTATTATATGAAAATATTTGTACGCCGGAAACGTATTTAGGATGCGAATTCTTTTGTAACAACTGTATACCATATTATAACAAATAAGTTATATTATCTGTGATTGTACTCTAGCACTTAAGCAGCCCAGATAGACACATATACCTGAACAGAAATTAGTATTCAGGATTATTCTGTTTATCCACCTTAAAAAAGCCACTCTAAAGTAAAATAAGTTAAATATATTCTTTAATATTAGTGCAACAATGTAGTATCTCAGGATGAAATTTTTAGGTTAGAGAAACGGAGTTACCCTCTATTCACATATAATCTCGGCTTTGAGCTATCTGGCACAACATTTTTGTAAAAGCTAACAAAACACTTAGGCCTCATTTCCCCATGTAAAACAAAAAAAGTCCTGGATGCCCCTGACACTGAAGTGTGCATTAGTACACACTAATGAATGCAATGAAATAATTTTGTGTGTAGACACCGTTGATTTATCTCAACAATCTTCTTGTCTGGAATTAGGTAGTACTTTATACATTTGTTTTACAAATATCAACAAGAACGTTAGTTGTTTTAAGATCAAAAAGCACATACATAATCTTTATTACACTTTATTCGTGTTTTGATCAGAAAAGACAACTGTTTTGCCTTACTTTCCTACTAGTGTCGAGACATTTTAGCTATTTTACATAATAAATCTACTTGATAGGCTATAGGTGATATCAGAGATGACAGCTAACGTCAAATCAAAACGACTTCAATCCGCCATTAGTGTTGCAGTTTTTGCTGAGAATAAAATATTAATAGCACTGATATTAAGGAAAATTCGTGGATTTGAATGATCAAAAGTGGTTTTATATTTTATTTTAATTTATTTCCATACTAGTACATAAACCAGGCCTACGCTTCATACAATTTTGGACCGTCTCCTTTCTATTTAATAAATAGATACCCATTTATTTTAATCAAACATATTATCTACAGTAAACTAATAAAATGAAACTCGCACGTGAATGAGTTAATGTTGTACATGCAGATGTCAATAATAATACTTTTACCTGTAAGACATTCTCCTTGAACAGTCGGAAGGCATTCAATGAATGGGCGACTTTAGGAGCCCATAAGAGCAGACAAAAGTTATATGATCTTTATCATAAAAGGTCACATAATCCTAGCGTAAAATTAGGGAATATGTAAAAAAAATATTGAAAAATATTTAAAAGAGTGTGCACAGACAATTCTTAGCATCTGAGCAACAAAATTAAGACGGCCTCTTATAAACGACGACGACGTCGGTGACTATAATTAATAGCGAAACTGTTAAGATCAAATCTAGGAATTTCTAACTACCAGTTAAGTTTTAACAACAAATTAACTGAACGAGATTAGGACGTTGCAATGGTTTTTGAGAAATATTTTACTGATATTCCGATCTTAACCACTAAGTCACTGAATACTTCTCCTGCTGTCGCCAAATCTTTACTTAAACAAAATGTAACTGCGTGTACAAAAAATTTTAAATTTCATAAAGTATCATTAAAAGATATTGTAAAATCTATATATTAAAACTATTGATATTAATAAAACTGCAGGTCTGTGGGTGATTTCCGTTAAAGTTATTGCGTCTATAATAGATACAATCGCGCCTAATCTAGCTATTATTTTTAATATTAGTATCGAATTGGTGTGCTTCCTGATTTAATGAAGCATAGTAAAGTAATACCTTTATTTAAATTTGGTAGTGCATGAGACCATTATTATGTTTTACGCGTCATTTTCAGGGGCCGTTCGGGAGGTCCCTGATACCGTCAAGGAGGTTGTAAAATTATAACCTCCTTGAATACCGTAGGCGCTAATGTAAACAATTACCTACATCTTTTTAATTTTGTATGCCAGCTATGTATAAAACTTATACGCATCGATTCGGTAATAATTAATATATAATATAAATACTAAATTCTATTTTCATAATATTATCATTCTTAGTATAAACATGTATTATAAATTTCCCTACTTTTAGCTCATCGTTCTCTCTTGTGCCTAGTTTTGCGTTAGAGTCTCCCATTAACACCGTATAACGGGTTTTGGAGGAATACATTGCTCTAGAGATATCCTCATACATTACCTTCACCTCCTCGCCCGGGTGTGCCGAGGTAGGTGCGTAAACCTGTATGACCTTCAGCGAATAACGTTTGGTGATTCTGAGTATAAGGTACGCAACGCACGTCGACACACTCCTGATCTTTACTGCGTTGTTAACGAGAGACTTGTGGACGATAAATCCGTCACCTCCTTGGGACAGATGGTCGCACTCCCGGTGATAGAACTAGTTGCCGGATTCGAGGATTACCGTGTCCTCCCCCTCTCTTCGGACTTCGGATAAGCCTATAATATTCCAGCGCAACTTGTCTATCTCATCTTCCAGCTAAAGGATCTTCTCGTCATTCCTCAGGGTGCGTGCGTTATAAGTTGCCAGGTCGAGCTGTCTTAGGTGGCAACCCAACCTCCACCGGAGATTCTTAACACCCCCTGCCCCGCCGTTACCATGGTCGCCACCGTAGCCAGGAATAGCGGGGCTGCAGGGAACTGGGGGTCGTTAATTTTTGTAATTGCTCATGGGGGGTATATTGCCATAGATGCTACTCTTGGCGAGCGGGTTGGCAACCGCAGTTGTTTTATTGCTTTTGCTGTTATCAGAATGATGCTGCTGCCCATCTTTTTTGCCTTAGTTTACCATTGTCGCCTCTTACGACACCCACGGGAAGATATGGGGTAGTAGGTATTCTCACCCGCCACTACACGTTTATTAAATTAAGTTAGTTAGTTTAGTTAATTTAATAACTTTGGTTATTCAGGGCTTAAGTTTACGTGAGTAACTCTAGTCCAATTCCAACGGAACCTATGAATTTGTTAATTATATTGTAAACATTGAGAAGAACAATTCAATCATAAATTATTTTCATATCTTTATATATAAAAATTACGTGTCACGTTGTTTGTCCGCGATGAACTCCTAAACTGATTTCAATGAAATTTTGCACACTCTGTGCAGTTTGGTCCAACATGAAAGATAGAATATCTATATATAGATAGTTTTTATCCTGATAAGTGACGCTCAATATTTTTTTATTACGAATTTAAGAATTTTTTATATTAAGGGTCGTCGAAAATTGCTGGCCAGCTAGTAGTTTTATAATATTACGCAGCGCACGCCATTGATGTTATAAGTCTAATTTCGACCAAGCGACAGATCCAACCCGTATGCGTAGCGTTAGGAGATTGTTGATCTTGAAAACCAGAGTGTACTATCAGTGCGTCTGGCCAGTGATAGCATGTGGATCTCAGACGTGATCCTTTACTACTTTAACTTAACTTAAAAAGAGAGTTAAGTTCAGCGAACGACGGAGTGGGCTATGCTTGGAATTTCTATGGGTGATAGATTTCGTAATGAGGATATCTGCAATAAGACCAAAGTAATTGAGATGACCGTCCAACGGATCAGTAAGCGGTAGTGGCCATAGGCCGGCTTTATAGCTCGTAGATCCGGCAAGATGGGTAAGAATTTTCTTGAGTTGCACGCTCGTGCAGGAAAGTACTTCACTTTCCTGCACGAGCGTGCAACTCAAGAAACGGGTAGAACGGACCTTTAGATAGAGTGATGATCTAATAAGACAAGGAGAAAGTCGGTGGATGCAGCAGATGTCTCAAGACCTTGATTTTGTGGCATTTCTTGGGGAGGCTATGTTCAGCAGTAGACGACTTAGTCGACGAAAAACATCATAAAATTAGGCAGTTTATACAAAATATTCATAAGTTTTATACCTTCACCATTCTCGTGAATCAAGCTATCAATTGGTGAAAACCGAATGAAATTAGTTACAGATATAAGCGCAAGACAAACGCGTCGGTGGAATTTATAGTATGTATAGATTAACGAGTTTTTAAATTTTCATTTAAAAGTATTATTTAATGTTGTATATTTTAAATGATTTTGTATTAAATTTCACATATACATAAATTGTTCAGTGGTTGTATTTACCAAATAGGAAACTATTATTTCAGGTAAGGATTCGGATAATATTAAATTATTAGCCCCGAGCAAATTCATCGAGGTGAAACGTTTCCTCCTCAGCCGTTTTCATCTGAAATAAATCGTTCGAAATGTTTTACAATCATATAAAAGGTTAATTTAGTAAATCGATTAAATTCATTGTAATAACGATTTCTCGAGTTAATTCTATGATTATTATTGAACTAGGACAAATATGAAGTGAAAAAGGGATAGAAATTTAGGTTATATTATGTTTGGGATAAAATACTTAAAGATTTTTTGTAAAAACGAAAAATGTATAAAATAAATGGTCTTTGATTACCTTAAATCTTAAAAAACGCCTAATCAATAGATCGTACCCAGATGAAGTCAGGGCGGGTCGCTAGTTCTTCTGTATAATATCTTAGCACCGACCGGAATGCCATGAAGTGTAAGAATCTTAAATACTACCGGTGTCGTACGAGGCGACAGAGGGAGTCCAACCAGGAGATGGTCTTGATGACTTTCTAATATCAACTAAAAAAGGAAAACTGCAGTTCCTACCCCGCCTGCCGAGCGTGGCAACTATGGCAAATATTCCCTCCGGAAGGCAAAATAGTGGGAGGCCTATATTCACCAGTGGACTTTTGAAAAGCTGTAAAGGTGAAAGGTTAATCATTCTAAAATCATTTTGGGATATGTTAAATTCGTCTAACTTTCATTAAAAAGTACACAATATTTCACTCAGTTAAATAATAAGACAGCATAAACCGCAGGTGTTCGGTGCGGTTATAAGAAAAGAATTCAGCATATGTTGCGGTATTTTACGCAGCTCCTCACAGAAAACGCAACAACCGTACGTGGCTAGATTGCAAATGTACCAGGCTTTCTGACTATTTTACCGAGACGAACATTTGATTTAACGCCTAGCGTTTGAGAATACATAATATGTTAAAATACACAATGTTAAAATAACACTAGTAAAACAAATTGAAAATAATAAGAAAAATATTAAAAAGCCAGAAATGAAAGTTTTTAAGAAATAGCAAGAGTGTTCTTACTGCCGCTGTACATTAGGTACATTTTGTTAGTAGGTTTATTTAAAGTAAGATTTACCTACATATAATAATAATACATACCATAATTCAATAAATACTATTAGCCGAATAGTGGCGGTGTAAGAATAAGGTACTTGAAGATAATATGGTTACCTTAAGCTTTGTCGCCATATAATACTAAAAGACTCACTACAATACTGAAATCGACAAAAATATTTACAATATCCTCAACTGTCAAAATGGCGTCGAAAAGCCTCCTATCCGGTACCGTTACACGAAGACCATAGCCACCAGTTACTGGCGCATAAATTATATAATTTATTTATTAAAAAAATAGTTTAATTCAGTGTCTTTTTAGTAACAATAATGGAATTTTATTGCGAATTCAATTTCATAAATATTATAATATCACATGTAAATATTTTTTATCACACTGAGTGATTGCATCCGCATTGCCGACGGTAACGTGTTACGTTGTTGGGTGATATAATTAATCAAATTGAAGTGAATGGTTCGTTATTTCCCGACAAGTTAGGGCAATAAATTGCAACTGAGAACTGTGGTATACGTCCTGTACGTTTCCGTAAAGAGACCGAGTCCGACTACTTTTTTTGATTGTTTCATGCGATCTGTAAATCAGTAGGTGATACTTGAATGTGATAATGTTCATATGAAGTCCTTTTGGAAATTAGATTTCAGGGCTATGTCGTTATTTTAATTTTATAATACGTGCAAGATATCAATACGTTAGCACATTTTATATAATGTCCTAAAAAATTATGTATGTCCGTTCCCGCATACTCATGAAAATCAACATCAACATAATAAATGCTTGAAGTTACTTTCACTCAATTAAAAATAAATAGAAAAACAGGTTTAAATATAAGTAATACTTAAGTAAGTGATAATAAATGTTAATGAGACGTTATTTTGCACCAAGCGTATATGTTCGTTGGCTGAACGCTTCCCAGTTTACAAGCCGTCCCCTATTTGATCCTGGCCGGTAACACTACACCTGTTAATTGAAATTCACTGACTTATTTACTATTGCTCAGCAGTGCGAGGAAACCTATCTACATGTTAAAAATAACAAATAGGTACATTTAAATCGGTTCGAAGCGCTTGGTTTTTTCTTTAAAAACAACGTAGTTCTTTAACTCTTCAGGACTTTAAATTCGTTCAGCAATAGACTTTTTAAGCTTATTGCATTCCTTTTGATACAAGCTTTTCCCGGAAGTTTCTATAAATCAGGACATATTTACGAGATATACTAGATGGCAACTTTAACAGTTTATATCTTGAACTCGATATAAATCTTATGAAGTTCGATGAGATTTTAAGTAGAAGAAGTACAATTTTAAGTCGAGTCAGTACAAAAGTCGAGTCAGCTAGTCTTCGCCCTTTTGCGGTTGATATTGTTTGTTTTGTCATTTGTAATGGAGTGGTATAACTTGCCAGTGTCTATCTTCCCGTCTGATTGTTTCTTTGTGGATATTTAATAGACCAACGTAAGTAGTAATTTTTCAGTCCATTTTAATATCTTTCACTTCATTGAACTTAAAGCAGTCTTAAGAAAAGTAGGTGCCCAATTGAGGGTACAATGGTACAGCAGCAGGCATATTCTGACCCTATATAAAGCGCAAATGAGTACATCTCTCAAATATGGACTTGTTGAGGACAGCTAGAGACCCGCCGCCCCTTCGTACCCCGCTACCCCCCGCGCACCCCGCACACCGGCGCCGACCAGCGATGTCGGCGTCCAATCAGCGCGCGTGTGGCTCCATTTGTCGTCGCACGGCACTACTCACAGACTGAGGCACCTTCTAGCGAGATATAAGAAGGGCGTCTCGGTCTGTGAGCTGTTCATTTCGCTTCGGAGCGGCACTTAGGAAGAAATCTGAAGAAGACTCAAGACTCCAATTCAAGACCTCCCTCTGTACATAGTGTTAGTCATAGTTATAGTTAGTCAGTGCCGAATTATTGTAAATAGTTAATACAGTATATTAAAAAGTACCATCTTTTCTTCAAGCAGTCCCCTAGTATAGTTAACCTCAGATCAGTCGTTAAGTAATCAGTCACAAATAAATATACAGTCCACTGTTCATCCATTATATTCTTGGTCCATCGCCGCCGGATTCAAGCCAGAAGAAAGAAGCAAGAAGTAAGAAGAAACAAGAAAGAAGCCAATTATAGAAGAAAGAACATAATTATAGAAGAAAGAACATAATTATAGAAGAGAGAAGATCATTATAGAAGATCTTCAAGGAAGAAAGAAGTTCGTCGACGAAGAGAGAAGATCGTCGGTACTAATTTCTTCCCTGTTTCTTGTTACGATTACGTCACATACGTCTATTGTCTGTTTCCAGACAATTTCTTGTTTCTTAACCGCGTTTACGCGGCCAGTGGTCACTCCCTAACGGTGCCAAACTGTGACCATCTGGTAACGCCCTTGTGGCGGGAACGACATCCATACGTGTGTCTTTTTAAAGACTGTACGTACGTCTTTTTGAAGACGACCGGAGGTCGCAACGTGGGACCATGAGGAAGACACGAAGCCAGAAGACACGGAACGATGATGACACGCCGGTAGGAATGCGCATATTCGAAGAAGCACCCGCGTCCCCGTCCGATTATCTCGCAATGGCACAAGCGCCCTCCGCCGCGCCCGCGCTCCAGGCCCCGCCCGCGCCCGCATCTACGCCCGCGCCCGCGCCCCCGCCGCCGCGCCCCGCTATGTCCGTGTCCACGACCGATCGTTTGGGAGAGGTTAGCACTTCCGCGCCGCGTACAGAGACACTCGCCGCGATTATTGAAGATCTTCCGTCTACAGAGATTAGTTCGATAGTACGTACCGTCGCGCCTGTAACAGACGTACATAGGCCCGCACCCCGCGCCCCGTCGGTTCGCTCCGTTCGTTCAGCCCGGTCGACGGCTAGTGCGATAGCTAAATTAAAGCAAATAGAGTATAACGCCGCGGAGGAACTAGCTGCAATTAGGAGGAAGCAATTGCAGTTGGAAGAAGATCTTATTAGGAAGAAGTACGCTAGGGACGTCGCGCAACTGCAAGAAGAAACAGATAGGGAAAGTGTCAACGAAGACGAGTTAGTTGAAAATAGGGTACGCGTTGATAGGTGGTTAGAAAACGTAGAGACTGTGCGGGGGGAGTCGCCCTCCCGCCCCTCTCAGCCCGCGCCCCGCATCGAGTTAGAGCAGACCCTACAGAACAGGGTAACCAGTTACGACCACAGTGAAGATGCCCAGGGGAGGACGGAAGCGAATAACGTTCAACCGCGCCGCATAGATTCGGTACAGAGGGAAGATGGAGTCGCCGTAGGAATGAACCAGGTGGATCGTCGTGTACGGGTTACGTCGCCGTCGCGCGTCCAACGCCACACTCTATCGCCTACACATAGATCGCCACATCGCCACGCGGATCGTAGATCACCGTCGCCGTATAGGGATGTAGGTGTACATAGATCACCATCGCCACATCGCCACGCGGATTGTAGATTATCGTCGCCGTATAGGGATGTAGGTGCGCATAGGACGCCAGCGCCACAACGTAGGCTAGAGAGAGATAGGGATAGAGATAGGTCGCTTACTCCGCGAGGGAAAGATAGGGGTATAGAGCAACTAGCGGAAGCTCTGGAGAATATGGTCAGAGTTAGGCCCGCTGCCGCGAAGCAGACGCAGGACTTGCCTATTTTTAACGGTTCGGCCGCGGAATGGTTAGCGTTCAAAGCCGCGATGAAAGAATCCACGCGTCTATATGGATTCACAGATACGGAAAATATGGCAAGGTTAAGAAACTGTCTACGCGGTGAAGCTAGGGAGGTAGTATCGGCACTGCTGTTTACCGCGAAGGATCCAGCAGATATTATGCGAACATTAGAGCAGTGTTTCGGCCGCCCGGAAGTAATTATCGATCGAGCGTTAGAAGAATTGAAACGCCTTCCGCGCCCGGGTCAAACCGCACAGGAATTAAATGCGTTCGCAATAAAGTTGCAAAATATCGTGTGCATTTTGCAAAACGTTGACGGCAAGGGATATCTGCAAAATCCAATGCTTACTAGGGAAGTAACGAGTAAGTTAAGCCCTCACTTACGGTCGCGTTGGTGTGATTATGCGGAGCACTACGGAAGTGCAGACGAACCGGACATCGTTACACTGTCCAGGTTCATGATGAGAGAGGCTGATCGTGCGTTGAGTCATGCCTATACGTCCGTAGAGCCGACTAAGGAATCGCCCGTAAGACGAGAGGCCCCGTCGTCGAAAAGGATAGTGACACGCCGCGTAGAGAATAGGGCTCGCGACGTAAAAACGTTCACCGCACAGGAGGACACCAGTAGTGCCTCTTGTATGTGCTGCGGAGGTGAACACGTGATCGCTAAGTGTAGAAAGTTAGCGCAAATGGGTGTGGACGACCGGTGGAATTGGGTAAAGGAAGGTGGGGTATGTTTTCTGTGTTTAAGTAGTAAACACCGACGGTTCAAATGTAGAGCGAAGAAATGCGGCGTCGACGGCTGCAACGCCCCCCACCATGCCCTCCTTCACACCCGCAAGACCCGCGCACCCGAGACACCGGCAAAACCGGATGAGACCGTGCTCGTCGCGTCTAACGTCGCTAGTAATGCGTCCGTATTATTGAAAGTGTGTCCCATTACGTTACGTGGACCACGCGGTAGGGAAATAGATACGTATGCGTTGCTTGACGAAGGCTCAACCATTTCGTTGATCGACGACGACTTAGCGCGCGAGTTAGGAGCGGAAGGACCGGTAAAGCCGTTGAATATTAGAGGAGTAAGCAATAGTTAGCGCGAGGCCGATAGCAGGCTAGTTAACATAGGCATACGTGGCAAGACGCGCAGCGAAATGTACAGAATAAATGCGCGTACAGTAACAAATTTACAGATAGGTTCGCAGTCGGTAAATAAAGAGTGTTTACGGTTGAAACACTTACGCAACCTACCGAGCTCGGTTTGCTACGAGGACGCCAAACCGAGATTATTATTAGGCGCCGACAACTGGCATTTAATAATCACCCGTAATTTAAGGATAGGACGTCGAAGGCAGCCTATAGCTGCACGAACGTTATTGGGATGGGTGATACAGGGAACCGTGCCGCGATTCACGTGTAGGGAGGACGGTAAAACCGTATTACACGTCGTAAGCAGTAGCGGACGGTTAGATAGGGACATTCGAACGTTCGCCAGTCAGGACGAGGAGTTAACGGAACTCCTTAAACGGCAGTACGAGATCGATTCCATCGGTATCTCGCTAAAGAGTAGGCCGCGACGGGAAGAGGAGCGCGCTGTCGAGATATTCCGGCGCACCGTCAAGAAGGTCGGCGAGCAATACCAGGTGGGACTGCCATGGAAGGACGACGACGTGCGGATGCCTCCCAGCTACGAGATGGCTGCTCGCCCACTTCGCAGTACAGAATCCGAACAAGCCTGGGAAAACAAGAGTGGTTTTCGACGCGGCAGCGCGTGCGTCCGGTAAATGTTTGAACGATTATTTACTTGACGGCCCCGACTTGTTACAGAACCTACCGGGCATACTATTTAGATTTAGGGAGAACGAAATAGCCGTGTCCGCGGATATTAGGGAAATGTTTTTACGCGTAAAGATAGACCGTCGCGACCAACCCGCGCAATTGTTTCTGTGGCGAGGTAACGAGCGATCCAGCCCACCGCGGGAATACGTTATGACTTCAATGATTTTCGGTGCGAGGAGCTCGCCGTTTCTCGCACATAGTGTTAGGGATCATAACGCGCGCGCACACGCAGAGACGCATCCGTTGGCACTTAACGCTATCGTACGTAGTCACTACATGGATGACTACCTAGACAGTTATGCTACGGTAGAGGAAGCGGTAAACACTGCGAGGCAGGTTATGGAAGTACACCAGCAGGCCGGCTTCACCTTAGCAGGCTGGAATTCGAACCACGCAGCCCTACTAGAAGACAAGCCGGAGGAATTACTAGCGAGCAAGCCTAAGGAGGTAGGCTTGAGACAAGACAGCCCAGGCAGAACCCTGGGGCTATTATGGATGGCCGATGAAGATGCCTTAACGTTCAACACATCCATGATCAGGGTACCGAACGAAGTGAAGACGCTGCAGAGGCCACCGACCAAAAGAGAGGCGTTAAGTGCAGTCATGTCGGTCTTCGACCCGCTGGGACTGCTGAGCTACCTCACCATCACCGCTAAGTTCCTGCTGCAAGACCTGTGGCGGATGAAGAAGGTCGGATGGGACGACGAACTACCCGAGGAGGCAGCTGAGGAATTTCAGAGGTGGCTGCGAGTCGTCGAGGAAGTATCACAACTGCGGCTGCCTAGGTGCTATGCTCCTACGGGGGGAGTGGTAGAGCGTCAGCTTCACGTGTTTAATGACGCAAGCGAACGTGCGTACGCATCCGTGGCGTATTGGCGATTACGATACCGCGACGGAACGGTTAAGGTACGATTAGTGGCGGCCAAGGCGAAAGTCGCCCCGATAAAGGCGCAAAGCATTCCGCGGTTAGAGTTACAGGCGAATCTAATCGGCGCGCGACTCGCGGAATTCGTGCAAGGCGAGCACAGAGTGGTAGCCGATAGGGTAGTTTATTGGACAGACTCCACTACGGCGCTCCATTGGATTCAGAACGATACGGCGCGTTACACCCCATACGTAGCACATAGATTAGGGGAGATATCGGAGAAGACGTCACCCGAGCAATGGAGGTGGATACCGACCGCAGACAACATCGCGGATCAGGCAACGCGCATTAATTATACGTACAAGGAAGAGAGCGACAAATGGTTTACGGGACCACCATTCCTGTACGAAGATGAAGATCGATGGCCTCGACGTCGGGAAGAGAAGGCAGGGGATGAAGATGACGAGCTGGAGGAAGTCGTGGCGCACCAGAGCGACACCAGGGACGCTCCACACCTGCCAGACATCAAGAGGTTCTCTTCTTATGAGAGATTGGTCAGGGCCACCGCTCGCATATTACAGTTCGTCGATGCCATGAGAGGAAAGGCGCACGGACTAACATTGGACCACATCCAGAAGGCAGAACGGATGTGGATAGAGCGAAGTCAACAAGACAGTTTTGCTGAAGACATCAGTCGACTGCAGAAAGGAAAGAACTTGGCAACCGGCAGCGCGTTGAGGAAGCTCGACCCCATATTCGAAGATGGCATACTGCGAGCTAGAGGACGGATTGACGCAGCCGATGTGGACAGCCAAATGAAGAGGCCCACCATCCTGAACGGACGCCGCCAGTTTGTAAAGCTGCTTGTGGAGAAGGCGCATAAGGAAGCAAGCCACGCCAACAGGGAACGGGTAGTGAACGACCTACGCACGAGATATCACATACTTCGACTACGACCAACCGTAAGAGAAGTGGAGCGGAGATGTCTGCAGTGCAGGGTACGCAAGGCGACACCACGGCCGGCGGTTATCGGAGATCTACCACCTGAACGGTGAGGGGCATTCGCGCGACCATTCACCTACACCGGAATCGACTATTTCGGGCCTATAACGGTAACAATAGGACGTAGGCATGAAAAACGGTGGATAGCGTTATTCACTTGTTTGACGACGCGCGCGGTACATCTAGAGATAGTTTATTCCCTAACGACGGACTCGGCGATATCGGCATTGCGGCGCATGGCGGCTAGGCGTGGGTGGCCACGGGTCATCTACTCTGACAACGGAACGAATTTCCATGGGGCGGACACCGAGCTACGACGGGCAATGAAGGAGTGGGCACCCCTGCTGAAGGACTACGCGTTGACTCGGCGGACAGACTGGAAGTTCATCGCGCCGGGCGCGCCGAACCAGGGAGGCGCATGGGAGCGTCTCGTGCGCTCAGTGAAGACCGCGCTCGAAGCCACTCTACACCAGAAGAGCCCGCGGGAGGAGACGTTGGTAACGCTCCTCACCGAAGCCGAGAATACAGTGAACTCTCGACCGTTGACACACGTACCGGTCGACATCGACGAGGAAGAAGCGCTGACACCCAACCACTTCCTGCTGCTGGGACCATCGAGCCTTCCAGTAACCGCGCCGTGCACGCCTAATGATCGTCGGGCGTGGAGAGCGGCGCAAGGACTTGCCGACGAGTACTGGAAGCGCTGGATGAAGGAGTACCTGCCGACGCTGGTTGTGCGCGGGGACTCACGGGATGTGCAGCAGCGACAACTACAAGAGGGGGACCTCGTCGTGGTGGCAGACGGAAGCCTGCCAAGGAACGTGTGGCCGCGTGGAATTATAACGCGGACCTTTCCCGGACCAGACGGCGTGGTGCGCAACGTGGAGGTGCGGACCAGGGGCGCATTGCTGCGGCGGCCGGTCAGGAAGATCGCCGTCCTCCCGAAAGAAGATGAGGCTCGCGAGCTACGCCGGGGGGAGGATGTTGAGGACAGCTAGAGACCCGCCGCCCCGTCGCCCCTTCGTACCCCGCTACCCCCCGCGCACCCCGCACACCGGCGCCGACCAGCGATGTCGGCGTCCAATCAGCGCGCGTGTGGCTCCATTTGTCGTCGCACGGCACTACTCACAGACTGAGGCACCTTCTAGCGAGATATAAGAAGGGCGTCTCGGTCTGTGAGCTGTTCATTTCGCTTCGGAGCGGCACTTAGGAAGAAATCTGAAGAAGACTCAAGACTCCAATTCAAGACCTCCCTCTGTACATAGTGTTAGTCATAGTTATAGTTAGTCAGTGCCGAATTATTGTAAATAGTTAATACAGTATATTAAAAAGTACCATCTTTTCTTCAAGCAGTCCCCTAGTATAGCTAACCTCAGATCAGTCGTTAAGTAATCAGTCACAAATAAATATACAGTCCACTGTTCATCCATTATAGGACTGGTGCTGCAAAATGCCGCCTAGTAACGTTGGACTCAGTGGGAAGGTGCACTAAAAGACCTTTTGGTGACCTTGACTTGCTTGAACCCAACTTGGCATTCTTGAGCACAACTGCAGAGTTTCCAGCCTCTCAGTATTCGATAGGATGCACGGAGAATGTGTACGGTAATCACATGCTTTAACTACTCTCTCTTCTTTCCGCTATCAGGCAACCAACTTTATAGTCGATATTCCACGCATTTTAATGAAACTGTTTGCTTCGTCTTTTGTCATACATGCAGCAAAAGACTGGAATAATTTGCATGATTTTGTCTTTTATGGGTTTTTCAGCCATTCGTTGTGAACAATATTTAGCGTAATAAGGTTGTCAGTAAAAAATCGCTTCCAGAGCTATTAGACCGTATTTTGTACCATTTTATTTAATTAACTTTGTTTTTATTTTCCATGTGTATTGTTGTATAATAAATAATATATTAATAAATTGAAAACCGCATCAAAATAGTTCAGAATTTAATAATAGCTTCCATCCCATATTTTACTGTTAAGGGTGGGGTACCCAAAAATTCTTGAATAATTGTTACTACTAATCGAAAGCTTATAATGATCACGTCAAAGATAATATTGCAGAAGTTCAAGCAATATTTCATCTTTATTTTTACTCCTTTAAGGGTAGAATTGTCGAGAAATAAGAAAACAAGTAGTGGCGCGGCGCCAAAACGTGTTTCTTAGTTTTTAATCTCAAGCTAAATGCAAATATTTATCAATCCAAATTTTAAGAGACAGATTTTGTAAAGTTTAAATTTATATATTATCCATAATTCATTATAACCAAAATTTATTTTTAAGTTTATCCACACCATCATTCAAGTTTCAAAGCCTTCTTTCCTACGCAAACAGGGGTCTACCTCATATATTTACACTTTAAAATAAAATTTTCGTAAAATTATAAACTCTCATTTCAATATTTTAATCCAAAAGTAACCTCTTAAGAGTTGAATTTATCAAAATTTCTACTTAGTGGATGCCTACGTCATAAAAGGCAGCTACTGTCCAAATATCAGATTTCTGCGTCTAGCTTTTCAGGCTGTGCGTCTTCAACATTACAGCCCTTCACAAGCCCACTGCTGAACATAGGCCTCCCCAAGTAATGCCACAAAGCACGGTCCTGAGCCACCTGCATCCATCGACTGCATGTCTTACCAGGTCGTCACTCCATCTATTGGGGGGACGCCCTATACTTCGCCTACCAGTACGAGGCTGCCACTCGAGAACCTTTCTTTCCCATCGGTTGTAGGTTCTTCGAGCTATATAGTCTACCCATTGCCTGTTCAGCTTACTAATCCGTTAAGCTATGTCGGTCACTCTGGTTCTACTGCGGATATCCTCATTTCTAAGTTTATCACGCAGAGATACTCCGACCATAGCCCTCTCCATAGCTCGCTGAGCGACCCTGAGCTTCCTGATCCGGCCAGCAGTGAAGGACCACGTCTCAGTTCCATAAGTCATCACTGGCAACACACACTGGTTGTATAGTCTCGTTTTAAGGTTTTGATGTATACCTGACGAGAAGTTGTGACACTATTTAAGTTATGGAGCATAGTGCTTAGGTCCTCCAGCGATTCTGTCATAAGGCCTATATCGTCGGAAAATCGAAGGCGAGTGATGTACTCGCCATTGATGTTAATACCGAATCCTTTCCAGTCCAGTAGCTTGAAAAAGTCTTCCAATGCGAAAGTCTCCGTGCGAGACAATTCGTAATGACTCTCGAAAACAGCACATAGACGCGGCTCAGAAGGAAAATCTGTCTGTAGTTCTTCAAGAGAGCGTTGTCGCCTTTCTTGAAGAACAAGACCACCGCACATCTGCTTCACGCCTCCGGAGTAGTACCACCATGGAGGATGGAATTAAAGAGCTTCTGAAGGAATTCAAGTACCGGTTTTCCACCCGCATTCAGAAGCTCCGCTGTAATTCCATCTTCACCTGGGGTCTTGCCGTTTTTAAGGTGCAGGAGAACCATCCTAATTTCGCTCAGACTGACGTCTGGGATATCTTCGGAAAAGTGGCGGATAAGACTCGCTCTTGGATCGTTACTCACACTTGCGTGTGACTCCAACGATGACGTGTACAGCTGCCCATAGAACTTCTCAATCTGACAAAAAATCTCCGGTGTCCCGGAAATGATGCTGCCATATTCAGTCTTCAGCTTCGACAGTTGGTACTTTCTGACAGACAGATCTCTGGCAAAGACTTTAGAGCCCTGGTGCTGCTCGATTGCTTCTTCAATACGAGCAGTATTAAAGTTGCGCAAGTCCTGCTTCATGCATTTGGATATTTGTCTGTTCAGTTGCTTGTATGCTATCAAATCTACTGAAGATTGCAGATTCATTTCCCGTCTAACAGCCATGAGGTTGAAGTTGAAGACCAAGTGTGGTCTTCAGCTTTGACAGTTGGCTCTTTCTAGCAGACAGATCTCTGGCAAAGACTTTGGAGCCTTGGTTCTGCTCGACCACTTCTTCAATACAAGTTGTAATGATTTCTTATATTTACGCGAACACTACACATTTAAATAAAACTAATTTTACGGATTTTATCGCGTATATTAACTTATTTTGATCTTCCCGACGTTTCGGGTGCTTTCCAGCACCCGTGGTCACGGGGGACTGAGTTGTTTGACGTCCTGCTGTCATAGTTAGCCCGGCTACCTTCAGTTTTTTGATATTAATTTTTGGTTCGATTTACGCAGAATGAGCTTATAGTATCTTGAGGTCTAGCAGTGGTATACTTGGGTTTGGATTTGATTTGATTAATTATGGGATCCCAAGCAGATGGCAGCACCCATCCATCTTCTCTATTGAAATTAGGATGTTTTTTAATTTCAATAACCTCGCGAACCATCCTTGGGAGGAATCGGTGTTCTTTTGCGAGGATTTGTAGTCTATCAAATCTAATGTAATGGCGGGGACGATCTTGAACATGTTCACAAACTGCAGACTTCCCGATACGTCGGTGCTTCACGTCAGCTATATGTTCTTTAACGCGGGTTTTTATAGATCTTTTTGTTTGTCCTATGTATGAGAGACCACATTCACAATCCAGCTTGTACACTCCTGCATCTTGTAGAGCGATATGACACTTGACGGATGGTAAAAATTGACCAATCTTCTTCAGCGCCTTGAAGTATGTTTTAATGGAAGCTCGCTTCAAGATGTAGCCAACCTTGTCTGTGACTCCTCTGACATAGGGTAGTACAGCAGGCACACGCTCGATTGTGGCTGGCTTCACTCGGTCACTGTGACGTAGGCGCGGGACCCGAAGCTTGTTGTCTTGCAGTACTTGCTCGACGTGCTGAAGCTCGGCGGCCAGATGTTTTCTGTCACAGATCCCTCGTGCTCTCTGAAACAAAGATTTTAACAAACAAAACAAAACAAAGATAAAAATAAGTTAATATACGCGATAAAATCCGTAAAATTAGTTTTATTTAAATACAAGTTGTATTGAAGTTGCATAAGTCCCGCATCCCCGTGTAGTGGTGGGTAAGAATACTCACTATTCCATATCTTCCCGTGGGTGTCGTAAGAGGCGACAGTGGGAAACAGACAGGAGATGGGCAGCAGCATCTTCCTTATAAGAGCAATATCACAATAAAAAACTGCGGTTGCCAACCCGCTCGCCAAGCATGGCAACTATGCTAATATACCCCCCAAATGAATAAAGTTACTAAGATAAAGCCCCCAGTCCCCGGCGGCCCCGCTATTCCTGGCTATGGTGGCGAACATGGTAACAGCGGGACAGAGGGTGCTAAGCATCTCCGGTGGAGGTTCGGTTGCCACCTACGACGACTGTGCATCTTAGTACAATGTATTTCATACAAACTTTGCACTCTCATTTTAAAGGACCCCATATACAAAACGATCCGTCGCTACGATCAATCTGAAAGGATATTGGGACGATAGATCGCTCAAAGCTTACTTAGAAATAATTGTTCATTGCGATCGATCATTTACTAGTTTGAAACAGGACGACAAAGACTACGCTATCACAGACAGAAATCCGAATAATTAATGACGTGCCATATTTTAAAATAGAAAATGAGCTTCTTTTCTATACCTATTTGGCGGTAAAGGAGAAGGAGACGTCGCCATACATTTTTGGGCCCAAGTGTTAACAAGATGAAAGTTGGATCAATTGAAAGCGTATATATAAACAATTCATAGCTGAAAATCTGTCAAGATTTGTCAATCCAGGAGCTGAGTTATTGTAGAATAAGTAAAAGTTAGATTATCTATTACCTACACTGTAACAGGTGATTTTTCACTGTTATTACACTGTAACAGGATATTTTTCACTTTAATTACTTAAAGATATAAAAGCAGATTTTTAACAGTGGTAGAGCTAAGCGGCAGCTTTTGCTGTCGCACGGATGGGCCAGCTCGAACCGGGGTGGTACCACGACCTCACAGAATACCGGCGTGAAGTAGAGGTTTACCTCTGCGATCCGCTTGGTGAGTGCAGGTGGCCGGAGGCCCCATTCCCCCCCCCCCCCCCTCCATCAACATGGTAGTGGAATTGAACAGAAGACTACCCCAGGAGGGTACCAGCACCCCTGGAGAATCCCTCGCTAAGCATCCACGACCAAACCACTCCACTCCTGGGCGTGGGTGCTCAGGCTGCCCCGCGTATTCTGGGGGGGGGGGGGGCAAAATTCCGCTCGCGACTAATACTGCTCGGTGCAAGCTGAGCAATAAGACCAAGGCGACCCCTTTCACGCTATCCGTGAATTTTTGCAATATCAGGGGATTTCATTCCAACCTTAACGCTGTCCATTACCATCTAGAGACGGCGAAGCCGGCCTTGCTCTTTTTAACCGAGACTCAGGTAACCTCTCCGGCTGATACTTCATATCTCTCTTACCCGGGGTACAAATTTGAACACTCCATTGTGCCCCGGGCTGGAATTTGCGTATACGTCAGGGAGGACATCTGTTTTCGACGCCTCGGCAGTCTTGAAGGTACGGACCTGTCCATCCTATGGCTGCGCGTAGACAGCGACGACCATCCCCGCGTCTACGGGTGCCTCTATAGGTCCCATAGCGGTAATGCCGACACAGACCGACTCATCAACCACGTCCAAATGGCTGCAGACTCCGTGCTACAACAGGTCCCATCCGCAGAGATCGTGATACTCGGTGATTTTAACGCCCACCACGCTGAATGGCTTGGTTCACGTTTAACCGATCATGCGGGTAGATCTGTCTATGACTTTGCTTTGGCATATGGTCTTACACAACTGGTTACTTTGTCTACGCGGATCCCAGATGTGGAGGATCATGTACCTTCCCTGTTGGACCTTCTGCTGACCTCTCATCCGGACGGATATCAGGTCTCCGTCGATGCCCCACTGGGATCTTCGGACCATTGTCTGATCCGGAGTACGGTGCCACTCACGCTCCCATCGCAGTTGCGATCTGCAGCTTGCCGCCGTGTTTGGCACTATAGGTCGGCCGATTGGAACGGGATGCGGTCTTTTTTTGCATCCTACCCTTGGGGGCGGGTTTGCTTCTCGCCGGAAGATCCCAGCGTTGTTGCCGATTCTGTTGCTGATGTGGTACTTCAGGGTATGGAACTTTTTATTCCATCCTCTGTGGTGCCCATCGGAGGCAGATCCCAGCCATGGTTTGGTCGCTCCTGTAAACTAGCATTACGCTATAAGCAGGAGTGTTACCAGGCCTGGGCTGACGCATCAACGTCCCGGGATATAAACACCAGCGCTCTTAAAAAGAAGTACAATTCCGCCTCCAGGTTCTTCAAAAGTGTCATTGCCAAGGCAAAGTCAAAACACATCGGCAGAATTGGCGAGAAACTAGTTTGTCTCCCTTCGGGAACACGTGCATTCTGGTCTCTCGCCAAGGCTGTCTAAGGGAACTTCTGTCAGCCATCTCTGCCGTCTCTGCACAGGGTGGACGACTCACTGGCCCATGACGCAGAGGAGAAAGCCGATCTGCTAGGCTCTCTTTTTGCTTCCAACTCGACTCTAGATGACGGGGAGAACACACCGCCGAACATCCCGCGGTGTGAGTGCTCCATGCGGGAAGTGCTGTTTACACAGCGCTTGGTGCGTAAAGCACTCCTCTCCCTGGACGTCAACAAGTCGAGTGGGCCTGATGGAGTCCCACCTATTGTGCTGAAGACGTGTGCTCCGGAGTTGGCGCCGGTTTTAACGCGTCTTTTTCGGTACTCCTACTCCCTAGGCGTAGTCCCGGACTCATGGGAGACAGCTTTGGTGCACCCGATCCCTTAAAAAAGCGACCGCTCAGACCCGTCCAACTACAGGCCTATCACCATCACCTCCTTGTTCTCCAAAGTAATGGACACGATCATTAACAGCCAGCTCATGCGGTACCTTGAGGATCACCAGCTGATTAGTGACCGCCAGTACGGTTTCCGTCGAGGTCGTTTAGCTGGTGATCTTCTGGTCTACCTGACCCATAGATGGGCGGAGGCAGTGGAGTCCAAGGGGGAGGCGTTGGCCGTTAGTTTGGACATAGCGAAGGCTTTCGATCGGGTTTGGCATAAAGCGCTTCTTTGGAAGCTGCCTTCCTATGGGCTTCCCGAGAAATTGTGCAATTGGATCACCAGCTTTCTTGCAGATCGAAGCATCAAGGTCGTAGTAGACGGTGCATGCTCTGATTACAAGCCCATTAACGCTGGTGTTCCACAAGGCTGCGTGCTATCACCAACGCTGTTTCTTCTGCATATCAATGATATGTTGCTAACTCGTAACATTCATTGCTATGCAGACGACAGCACTAGTGATGCTTTATACACCGGCTATGCCAATATTTCTCGGGAAAACGTCGCCGAGTACCGGAACAAACTTGTGTCTGAAGTCGAGACTTTGTTGAATAAAGTCTCAGACTGGGGACGACTAAATCTAGTCCAGTTCAATCCCCAGAAGACACAAGTTTGCGCGTTTACCGCTTAAAAGATTCCCTTTGTCGTATCTCCTCAGTTTCAAGGCACTCCCCTTGTTGCCTCAGCCAGTATCGGAATCCTCGGTGTCGACATATCGAGTGACGTGCAGTTTCGTGGTCACTTGGAAGAGAAGGCCAAATTAGCCTCTAAAAAGCTTGGCGTGCTCAGCAGAGCGGGACAGTATTTCATACGGGCACACCGCTTGCAACTTTACAAGGCGCAGGTTCGGCCTCACATGGAATACTGTTCCCATCTCTGGGCAGGGGCCCCCCAGTGCCAGCTCCTTCCACTTGACCGCATCCAGCGCAAAGCGGTTCGAATCGTCGACGACCGAGTTCTTTCCGATCGGCTTGACTCACTGGCACTGCGTAGAGAGGTTGCATCTCTTTGCGTATTTTATCGCATCTACCACGGGGAGTGCTCTGAGGAATTGTTCGGACTAATTCCAGCCGCTCAATTTCACCATCGCACATCGCGACAGAACTTGCGATACCATCCATCATCTAGATGATTGGCGGTCCACCACTGTGCGATTCAGAAGAAGTTTTCTCCCTCGCACAACTTCCTTGGGGAATCGATTACCACCAGCGATTTTTCCGGACCGATACGACTTAGGGACCTTCAAGAAAAGAGCCTACTCCTTTTTAAAAGGCCGGCAACGCATCTGCAATTCCCCTGGTGTTGCAGTTGTGCATGGGCGGCGGCAGTCACTTACCATCAGGTGAGCCGCATGCTCGTTTGCCCCCTCTCCTATAAAAAAAAAGAAAAGCAGGATCAGTATAAAATCACCAAAAAAGCTGTGGTTAATTATGAAACGAAATGGTGAAACGATTAACGAAAGGTAAAACAACAACAACTAAGTGAAATGAATATTAGGCATATCGATCTGAGATCGATTACTTGAAATGTTGTTGTAACTAGTACTTGTTAGAATTTTGGTATTTTGTATTTTTTATTATTATTTTGTAGATATGTACGCAATTTTTTTTATCTCCCTAGTTAACATAGAAAAATAATCGAAAATAGATATTAAAATGCTCAATTTAATCGAGAATCGATTATAATCGAAAATCTGTCTTATTCTTTTAAGTAAATTGAAGTTTGAACTGTCAAGTTTCAAAATGAGAAGCTCTCTATTTTTTTTTGGAGATTATGGCCGGGTATCTAGACCTTTAGGCTAAGTCTTGCGTATTATTATTCGGTTTATTATAATTTCCCCAAGCCTTGTCTTTATGTATTATTATCCTTCATAGTTCACTGCTTCACAATATGTTGATGCGTCACATTGTGCAGCCCTTGGGAGATTTTGACGGCAACTTGAGCCAGCAGGCAGCTGACAGTTGGCAATGGTATCTAAAGGCGCCTATGCAAACAGCTTATCTTGAGAATCCATCACCATCAGAGCACTTGTTTCACAGTTTCCACTATTTAACACCAATAGTTCACATGCGTAGACAGTTAATACATAAAATCGCACCACTTTTACATATCAAAATCTACTTCAAACTATTATTTGAACTATAATACAGGAGCAGCAAACCGCCGCCGATCAAGTTCCCGCCAAAACTCGAGAAGCTCTCTATTGGAAGATAACGTTCAGAAATGAGAATTTCACTAGTGTATTCTATATGGTAAGCGATTTATTGCCATAAATAATACACTACAATTGATTTTCTAACTTATTTCTTATTTTATTGATTTTTCGAAATCTAGATTGTAAAAAGATCTACTTTTTTGTATTTTACTTAAGAATAATATGGGCAATTTTTTAAAGTATAAACCAATTAGTTAACTTCAGGCCCGAAAATCCCATTATCCTTTAATAAGTACGTAGTCAGACTGAGACAAGAACCGAATTATCGATTGCATCCATACATTTTTTAAATTAATTGTTTTTCACCATTTGCGTATATTACTTAAATTTGGCCGGTTATTACAAAATAACCCTTATATATATATATATATATATATATATATATATATATATATATATATATATATATATGTGTGTGTGTGTAATAGCATAAGTGTAATAGCGTTACGAACGAGAACACAGTCCACATTACGATTAGTGAATGCTGCGGCTGATAGACATATTCATATATCCTCGATAAATAATAATTATGTAGATGCGTTGTTGTCTCTTTAGCAGGAAAAGGGGTCTCCGTTTATTTACAGTTTGGGCCGTGGTCCACTAAATAGTCATTAAATGAACCTCAGATGCTTTAAGGTGATACTAAAAACGTTATTAGATTTTTTTGAAATTGTATTCATTCACAGACATAGACTTGATTTTGCTTAGAACATAGTTTACACTATATTTAAGAAGTATCTTTAGATTGTTTTTACGTGGAAGGTTTCATTTGCAACGTCATCTTAACCAGGTTAGTATCTTATCTTAGTATATATAAAGGTTCTACTACCGGTATGTGTTAAATCCAAATTTAAAATTTAATAAATTAAAACAAAATTTTTTTGCAATTCTAGTAGAAACGATGGAATGTAACTTGGGTTTTTCGTGTCTTACGATTTTGAGGCTTAAACCCAAACTCTGAGCTAAAACGGTAAATCGAAAATATATAAATTTATACTTAATAGATTAATTAAATGGGTAAATATTTTAAAATTTAAAGCGTTGGTGAGTAAAGAGAGAGTAAATAGCTTTGTTAGCATCGACACTTCAAGTTATAAATAAATAATTCTAAAAGTTACAATCAAAAATATATTTTCTTGGAGTCTAATAAAAGACAGAACTTTCGTAATTTTTTTAATTTTATTTTTAAATGAGACACGTAAGTAAAACGAATATAATTGAGAAAGGTAGATAGATAATAGACGAAGGCGAATTGAAGGGAAGATAAACTCTACTATAGACAGTAAAATTATTTTTAATTATTCTTGTCACACACTCAATACTTATAGAAATAAATATTTTAGAATAAATAAAATTTTATATAAATTCTCTATATATATCTATTTAAATCATCTATACCTAAATTTACCGAATATTTTAGGATTTTACTGATAGTTTCATTAATATATTAAATGATATAGTTTTCATGTAAGTCAAATGATTTGAAGATATTACTTTTATTTGCACAGATCTTTTACTTTTCACAATATAAGAGGCGAGTCATACGACAAACCCAATATTAATATCTTGCGGGAGTGCTCTCAACATTGCTGCAACAAGAAATAAAGTAAATATATTTCGACGGAGACAATTTAGAAGAGAGTCTGTCCCAACCAAAAGCAGTATTTATTTATATAAATTACAGAACATTGTCCGACAAAATAAATATATTAGAGTGAACAAATATTAAGTATTTTATTTAACAAAATATAAAGGCATCTACGAGTATAGTGTCCCATGCTCAACTGTGTAAATAATGATGTACAAATGACTATAATAATGATGAAAATTATGAAGAAAAAATCGCTAGTCATATTTATTGGGGAAACGTTAACACATATATTTTTTTCACACAAATCGATAAGTCTCATGAGATAATTTTCATATTAATATCTGACATAAAATGGTTAATTAATTAAATATTATACTGTATATAGAATACTTTTAAAATTAAAATGTCATTTATAAACTTGTTACTATTTTCGATTGCGCTGATGTTTTCGACATTTTTTTTATAAAATTCCATCATTTCTAAAAAGTCCGGTCTGATCAGTGGGGAATTATTTTGTGTTGGTTTTTTATTGGAACTATTGGTAAGCGGAAACTGGATTAATAGGATATTTGTCGAATCAAAATGGGATTGCTGATATTAAAACTGCTTGTGGCGGGTGATATTGTTAAAACCCTATTTGCCTGGTTTTACCAAATTGAAAAATCACGATGCTTGTTTAGAGTTTGCTCAATTTATTTCTTCATTTTCTATTGTCGCTTGTGAGTCAGCAGTAGATGTAATTTTTAAGGAAATTTATTTCACACTTAACAAACAAAAAACTGAGACTTCCTAATTATGATTTAAATATATTTTATACGTGTAATTATTATGATAAATTATTTTACTAAACGTTAATAAATCAGAGTTTAAAACAAATATTAAAGATTGGAATTAAATTTTAAAAAGAGTCAGGCACAGTCCTACAATACATTTATTGTTAAAGTTAAACGTTAAAATTACAGTCTTTATACGTCCTACTGCTGGGCACAGACCTCTACTCATTTCTGAGAGGGTTTTAGGGCAAGGAAATTTACGCCGCGTTGCCCCAATGCGTGTTGGCGAACTTCACATATCTTCGAAATACTTTTTCTTTCTTATATCTCAGACATGTAGGTTTCCTCACGATGTTTTCCGCCGCCGAGCACGTGGTAAATCAGCACTTAAAATTGCAACGACGAACCCGGGTTGCTGGCGTACTGTGGAACTTACAGCGAGCGCTAACCACCTGAGCTACCACTACCTGTAAATAAATATATTTTTTTTATTATTAAAATTGAGCCTATTCACTACTAATTGTAGCCCGCAACACAACGTTCGCATAAAACCTTTCTCTTATTTTGTTTTAAAAAAGAGTAAATTGGTAATTTACTCGGTTGGGTGCATTTGTCTCAACTCAAATTTAATAAGGAACATCATTGATTCAAGCTGAATAGCGATATTATATATAGGCATTTTTACTAAGGGATAATTGTAATTTCATCGATTCTATACGGATATTATATAAAAATCTTAGTAATATACTATGATAAATAGCTTACCAGACGGTCATACAGCAAAATCTGTTTAAATGAAAATTAAAATCGGATTTTTGAGTACGAAATCCTAAAAAGATACGGCGTCACTTCGAATGTACGCAATTATTCGACCATATTTTGTATTGCACTGAGATTATGGAGTGAAGAGTAGAAGGAGAACCATCTCTGTATATGAAAAGTGTCCCTAAAAACGCGTCCAATAAGGGTGGCGCTGCAGTAGCATAGGATAAATTAAAAAACCGCCAAAATTAATTAGAATAAGATGGAGAAATAAACAAGAACCGACCAATCCGCTTGGTTTTGTACTATGTAAATAGTTGAGGTTTTGTATACTGGCATTTTACTAACTACTCTAGTCATGAAATTATTTAAATATTTGAATTCAGGTGACTTCACTCCGTCTACAACAGCTATATTCATATCGTTGTTATTCAGACGCCAGCGCTATTGTGATAGGTTTTGGAACCTCTATTTTCAGTATATAGTGGGACACTTTTTGAACTTTCGCACCTTGTAAGATGGTTCTCCTTCTACTCTACACTCCATAACTGAGATGCAGAATTGGCGTTTTTCTCACTTTCGCGGTGATATAGAAGGTAGATATAAAAAGAAGGAAGTATAAAAGGAACAGAGTAAAACTCCGCGTTTTACAGCTAAAAATATCTTCGTTTAACCAATAAATGTAGAAAATTAATAAATATTTTGCTTAAAACGTTCACTGAGCACATAAAATACGCGTTAGAACTCATTCCGTGTAAGACTTTCTTTCAACAATTCTATCCTCCAGCAAAAATTATAAACAAATATGTTCTCAGAATTTACTTAAAAAATGGTACTTACCGTTTCAAAATTTCTCATCGTGTATAAAATATAAAAGAATAATTTTTATTCAATATAGATTATTACGTAATACTTCATCAGTGTTTTTTTTTTATTTATCATTGGTTCGGAAAATACCTCTGTCCTCGGAAGAACCAGCAAGAAATCCTGCGGAATTTTTTTTTGTGAAGTTGAAGTTTTGCCAGGGATAAAACATCTTCTAAATCGCACAGTGGTGGACCGCCAATCATCCAGATGGTATGGATGGTATCGCGAGTTTTGTCGCAATGTGCGATGGTGAAATTGAGCGACTGCAATTAGTCCGAACAATTCCTCAGAGCACTCCCCGTGGTACATGCGATAAAATACGCAAAGAGATGCAACATCTCTTTGCCGCAGTACCAGTGAGTCAAGCTGATCGGTGAGTCGGTCGTTGACGATTTGAACCGCTCTGCGCTGGATGCGGTCAAGTGAAAGGAGCTGACACTGAGGAACCCCTGCGCAGAGATGGGAACAGTACTCCATGTGAGCCCGAACCTGCCCCTTGTAAAGTTGCTGTCGATGTGCCGGCATGAAATACTGTGCCGCTCTGCTGAGTACGCCAAGCTGTTTAGAGGTCAATTTGGCCTTCTGTTCCAAGTGACCACGAAACTGCACGTCACTCGATATGTCGACGCTGAGGATTCCGATACTGGCTGGGGCAACAAGGAGAGTGCCTTGAAACTGAGAAGATACTATAAAGGGGTTCCTTTTAGCGGTAATCGCACAAACTTGTGTCTTCTAGGTATTGAACTGGACTAGATTTCTGATCTGAAACTTTGTTCAACAAAGTCTAGACTTTAGACACACGTTAGTTCCGGTACTCGGCGAAGTTTTCCCGAGAAATACTGGCATGGTCGGTGTCATCTGCATAGTAATGTATGTTACCGGTTTGCAATATATAATTGATATGCAGAAGGAACAGCGTTGGTGATAGCATGCAGCTTTGTGGAACACTAGCGTTAATAGGCTTGTAATTGGAGCACGCATCGTCTACTACGACCTTAATTGCTCCGATCAGCCAGAAAGCTGGTGATCCAATTGCACAATTTCTCGGGAAGCCCATAAAAAGGAAGCTTCGAAAAAATCGCTTTGTACCAGACCCGATCGAAGGCCTTCGCTATGTCCAAACTAACGGCCAATGCCTCCCCCATGGATTCGATCGCCTGCGCCCATCTGTGTGTTGGGTAAACAAGAAGATCACAGCTTAGTGATCCCGACGGAAATCGTACTGGCAGTAGTGACTGCCAGTACGGTTTCCGTACCAGCTGATTAGTGAATCAGCTGGTGCTCCTCAAGGTACCGCATGAGCTGGCAGTTATTAATGGACTCCATTATTTTCGAGAATAAGGAGGTAATGGCGATAGGCCTGTAATTGGACGAATCAGAGCGGTTACCTTTTTTAGGGATTGGTTGCACGAAAGCTGCCTTCCATGAATTTGGGACAACGCATAGGAAGTAGGAGTCCGAAAAAGACGCGTTAGAACCGGTGCTAAATCTGGAATACACGTCCTCAGCACAATTGGTGGGATTCCATCAAGCCCACTCGATTTGTGGATGTCCAGGGAGAGGAGTGCTTTGCGTACTGAGCACTGTATGAATCACACATCACACACTGCGGGATGGTCGGCGGTGTGTTCCCTCCGTTACCAAGAGTGGAGTTGGATGCAAAAAGACGCATTTTTGAATCATATTTCACATTATAATAACTTTGTTTGTACATAAAAAAAATAATAGAACCAGCATGGTGGCGATCACCTCATTCCCAGGGGTTTTTTTTCATTTATGTATTCTTTGATATTATAATAACCGCTTTTTTATTATACATTAATTAAAGGGACATTTACCGCTTAGCGTATGTCAGTCCCATCATGCCCTAACATACATCACTTACTCATTTAACATTAGTTAATACTTATTGGATGCTCCAGAGGTCGCTTCCTGCTATTATCTTAAATTATCTGATTCACCTTGGGAGTTGCATTTCATGACCTTGTGGGAAAACCCTGTCGATAGTCGCGTCCCAACTGTCGACTCACGCGCGCGTCATTTTTTGTCGCGCAACGCACCGCATGTGTAAGCGTTCGTCGCTTACCGCTCGCTGGAGGTACGCGCCGTGCGCATGTCTCAACAATAAAAACCGCAAAACTGTCGCCTACGAGACTGTGTGATACTGCAAGAACTATTCGTATTAATTCAGCCAATCGTACTGAAGATAACCGCATCGCAGCTGTTGAAATAAGGAGTTCGTCGCGCCGCCCCGCATCCGAAGATCGTAGGTGAGCTTATTTGGTCTTATGAACATGCAATTACCCGCTGGTTCTTCAAATTTATCTACTTAACTTGAATCATTCTTTACCTGGGGGCCTGATCTATCGTAGGAAATTGTTTAAAGCTCCTAACGCGTGGGCGCCTCGTGGGCCGCACCTCCCGCATAGACTAGGTTTTCCTGGTCAACCACACTGGTTCTCTCGAGCTGCAGATTCTTACAAAATTTGTGGTTCAAATCCCGCATTAAGCTAATTAAATAAATTAGCTAGTGGCCCATTTAGAGACGCACCCACGACTTATTATACTAAGTGGGCCATGGATTCGAGCAGAACTTTCGCATCGTCGTTACTAATAACCGTTTTGTACAATTTTTCATTAATTAAACATTCAACTACCACTAAATAAACATACACATACAAAAACAACCCACTAGAATTTCCACTAAATTTTTTGTACTAAATATGCACTTAAATTTGAGGCTTTTTAAAGCACGCGTATGGATGCATTTTCAAGGCTCTATCGTCCCGTCTTATCGAACAAATAAGCGAGCGGTTCAATCTACCCATATGATTATATTTTGATTATTCTTATTATTAATGAACACTAAATCAGGTATTTCTGGTACTATCAAAGTTGGTTTGGTTTGGAAACCAAACCATCATTTTATCTTGCGATATGATAGACGAGAGAATTTCATTAACGTACAAAAAGTACATAGTATATACATACACTCACACAAACAGCCCATTTAAGAACAGAAGAAAAATACTCTATGACCTTAAAAACGTACATACGTATATATCAAAGTTTGGGCTTATATCGAAACTATTACCACTTTCACATAAGAAGTTAATAATTTGGTCTCCCTACTTAGCTTCATTTCTAACTAGTACTCTGTCTGTGTGAATTACTCCCTTTCATCATCATCGGCTTTTGTCTGTCAGGCGGCGTTGTGCGTTTTGTAGGCCATTCCATTTTACCCGCATGCAAGTTTTTTTACTTCTTTGTTTCAAGTTGGAAAAAGTACAAGGGAAAGGGTACATAGTAGCCACTTACCATCGGTTGGAATAATAACTCGTTTGTCACTATAACTTTACAAAATTAAAAAAATGCTCGCTCAAGTCCATTAATCAAAACATTATAAAGAGTAATGTGGCGTAATTAATGAACGGTCATTTACCTGGGAGATTTATTACGGCTGTTTTAAAAATTAAAACATATTTGACTTTGTAAAAGTCCATTATTTTCCGAATTTCGAGATACTTTAGAGTGAAATATTGGATAATAGAGCTTGTCTAAGTCTTCTCGATCTCATAATCACAAATCAATCATTTTGCAGTCAGATTTTATTGAATAAAATTATTGAACATTATTTACTAAGAATGATGATGCGATGGTCATTTTATTCAATGCTGATTTGATTTTAGAAAAAAGTCTTTACAATGTTTGTGTTTTTTCGATTTTCTCCAAAGTGCACTTACTGCGTTAAAAACCTGAGCGATCTGAAGGGATTTATAATTATTATAATAGGCACACTAGACACTGGGCTAGGGGCAGCAAAGTAGTTGGTTATTATTTATTCTACTTCTGATAAAAATTATATGTTTTATTATGGAAAAACTGCTCTATCTCGCTATTACAAAAGCGCTAAATGCATTTGATTAATTATGAAACATAATTCAAAATGGAAAAAAAAATAACACAATATTTTTTTAAATATTGGATTTTTATATTTGTACATATCACAATGATTTTTTTCATATTTAATATTTTAGAGTTTGATGGTTACAAAAAATCCTTGTCGCACTATGATGAAGTAGGATTACGGACCCAGGGAAGGGTGACGATAAGGTTAGGGATTTCGCTATTAGAAAGTCAAGAAAACATTATTTCAGCCAATTAATTATACCTCAATAATTATATTTACGAGTATGTTACTTCTAATTAAAAACAATATAAAATGATAAAATAAGGCACTATTTGCTATAAAAACCAAGGATACCAAAATTTTTTATCCGACGCTGATCGGGTGGGTGGTCTCATGAAGTTTAGTTTTATTTATTTCTTTTTATAACATAAATTGGTTCTGTTTAAACTTTCGCAAAATAGATCATGATATAACCTAGCTACATAATATTTTTTTAACCAAAAAAGCGCAATATTACGTAGCAAAATTTTATCCAATGTTTCATTCGCTGAATTGAGCAAAAGTTATACTTTCTAATAACTGAATTTACCCCGAAATGTGCAACCGATATTGAATCCCAAGTAGCGCCATAAACATTGTGTCCGTGGCAAAGCGCCAAAATCAGGCCCTAGAAAATCCGACAGTGAATCGACCGCCATTTTTGGAACGAAGCTCTTTATCGCACGGTACGGATTTGGCGGATGGGAGCTATGTGACAAAAAGTGTAAGATTTTTCTGTCACGACCCCTGCTGACGTATTGTAGATGGCCTTGGCGGCTAAAGGGCAGCGACATTTTTATAGGATAAGGGTGAAAAACGAGCACACAGTCCACCTGATGATAAGTGGTTGCTGCGGCCCATAGACATCTACATCTATCCTCTGTTACAGATCAAAATGCAGATGCGTTTTCACCCGTGAGGACTAGGATGGAATGACTCATTTCCAGTAAAATGGGCCTCCGGCCACCTGCACTCACCAATTGAAATGCAGAGGTAAACCTCTACTTCACGCTGGTATTCTGTGAGTTCGTGGTACCACCCCGGTTCGAGCCGGCCCATCCATGCGACAGCATAAGCTGCCGCCTGGCTCTACCACTCTAACACATGGAATAATATCCATCTCCCTCGCATTTTTTCTTACCTTGCCATGAAAAAGATATTATTTTAATATAAATGACGCTTCATTTTAATAAACGCTAGTAATTTATTGACTTCTATTTGTTAACTAAAAATATAATACGCTTATCAATAATAAATATACTACGAAAGGAACTTCGTTCCAACCGAGTGTTCCACTACACTCAGCATGTTTTTATAAATATTGAAATGAAAATCACTTATTTAAAATTTTATTTTTATTTCAGAAATCATTTAAATGATTTTCTTAAAAATTTTCTTTAAATCTTTTTGATCCCTAATGATTTCAAATCCGGATAAGTTGAAAGGTTACCTGTCATACTAAAAGTCTTATTATGAAATAATCTGATGACCAAAAAATATTACCTCTCTTTGATCTAAATCCTCTTTTATCTTATCTCTATATTTGATCTTTTCTAACGCAAAGGTACTTTTAAAGCTAAATCCGTCACTGTGATTTATCATTTCCGATTTCTTAAAGGCGAATAAAATAATTCATAAATAAGTACTGTTTTTTAAGAACTTGGGGATAAGGGCGTATGGATGTGAATGTCCTAAGAACATTCGTACGTTCGCAAGATAAAGAACATATTTTAACGATGCTATTTTATATGTATTTATACCTGATTAAGTTTTTAATAAAAACACTTTTACGTTTTCGACGTTTTTTATTCAACTGAACTTAATTTTAAAATTAATAGGGCTATCTCAAAAATCTATATAAATGGATAAACACACTAGAGTATATTAATTATAACTCAATTATATGATAAAGATGTCTTGGTTTAGGTAAAGAAACCCCGAATTAAATGTGTGTTAATATATTTCAAGTAGTTCCGAATTACCTGCGAAAAATATGAGGCTTTCGTGCAATTTAGTAACCTATGAAAAAGGAGTGATATATCAAAAGAGAGTTCAAAGAAGGATGAATGTATGATATGTCGAGAGATTATAATTAAGGAACAAAAAGAGAAGGATGTGAAATGAAATAAGTGTCAGTAAAAATAGATAGATCGGGACTCCCTTCTCAATGTTTTGACACAAAATTATAATAAAAATAAGATAAATCCACAGATCATAAAAACAAGGAAAAAACTAAGTAATAAAGTGTTTAATATTCTCCGCGCGTTCTTTCGTAGAACTTGGAGCTTAACATAATCAAAGAAGCTCATAGCAATTTTTCAAAACTTTTGAGTTACGTTTCTATAAGTTTTTGGGACTTGTATTGTAAAAATTTCTTACTATACATTACGTGTGATTACCGTTACAGCCTATTAAAATTCACTGCCGAACATAGGCCTTCCGTAGATTGCCCCATAGGTTTTGCACATTTGCCATAATTGCCAAACTTGGGAAGCGAATTGGCAACCGAAGTCTTATTTTTATTTTAGGTGTTATTGGGAAGACGCTGCTGCCCATCGCCTCATTTGTTTCCTTCTGTCGCCTCTTACAACGCCTATGGGATGATAGGGGTAGTTGATATTCTTACACCATCACTACAGTGTTTAAGTAAAAGACATACTGGGTGTCCCAGTTATGGGGGATAATCTGGTACGTACGTGTTTGGGCGGGGGGAGGTGGCCGCGGTTTGTATTGGGTAAGTACATCTGTCGTCCTTGAAAATTTCAGTTTATTACCTGCTCGCCTTGTGTGGACGAATTCTAAACTGTGTGAGCGAAATAAAAGATGCTTAGGATTAATGTGAGTAAAAAGTATCGACAGATTCTCTATTGTATGAATTCGTGTTTGGTTATTGTTAAATATGGTTAGTTCGTATCTCGACCTTCTCGACATCGCATGTGCTCTATTATTTCGAAATCTTGGCTACAAAATACTATTTCGCATTCTACTGGACTCTTGATTTGTGCACTTTGATTGGATTTTGTTTGTTTGGTGATAATTGTGACAACTCGGCATTCCACTGGACTCTGTTTTGTGTTTAGCAACAGGACTGTGTCATGTCACGAGAAATGTACACACCCCAAGAATATGCTATCATGTATTTTATCTATGGTGAATGCAGCGGCGACGCAAGTGCCGCCGAAGCACTTTATAGGGAGAGATACCCGAACGCACTTCATCCTGATTATCGTGTGTTTATTAGAGTGCACGGCATTTATTCAGAGGGGAGAATACCTGATGCTGGTATTGGTGGTATCAGTAGCAGAGGAAAATACCAGAATGCTGATATTGAAGAATTTGTCCATAATATGGTTGAAGAAGATACGTCTATTTCAATGCGTGATATCGAACGACGCACTCGAGTACCGCATTCTACAGCATATCGGATTCTCAAAAAATGGAGACTTCACCCTTATCACGTTACACGTGTGCAAACGCTTCAACAACGTGACTACCCAGCACGAGTTGCTTTTTGCAGAGAAATGCTGAGGCAAATAGATGAAGATCCTGAGTTTTTTAGAAATATTTTGTGGAGCGATGAGTCAACATGTAAAAGAGACGGGTACCTTAACTTGCATAATCTGCACAGTTGGCAGTAACAAACCCATATTTGATAAGAGAAGATAGATCGCAATACCAGTTTAAAATAAATTATTTGACAGGAATACTAAACGGAAGAATCATAGCCCCTATGAATTACCGGGTAGCCTGAATGGGGCCAATTACGTAGAATTTCTGCACATTGAGCTGGCCCATTTATTAGAAGATGAGCCATCCGGTGAAGAATATGGCTCCAAAATGATGATTGTCCGGCACATTACGCCGTCCAAGTAAGGAGTTACTTAAAGGAAGCCTACCGTGACCGGATCGGCCGAATGGGGCGATATTTTATCCACTAAGATCACCTGATTTTAACCCATTAGATTTTTCTATTGGGGCTGCCTCAAGGAGCAAGTTTATAAAAAAGCAATTGAAACAATCGACGAACTTAGATTTCGCGTCACAGACGCAGCAAGGGTTATGACTACCAAAAATTATCAAAGACTTTTAGAAAGATCGTTTGTAAAAAGATGTAGAGCCCTGCATAAGGGCAGGAGAAGGCCAGTTCGAGCATTTTCTGTAAATTGTATAAATTGAAAAAAAAAATTGTTTCATTTTATTTTCATTAAGTTACGCATACTTAACAAATGGAAAACGGTACAAACCATATTTTTAATAGAACTTATATTTATAATAGAACATGTCAAGTTTCACTGTTTGTCTCGCTCACACAGCTTAAAATTCGTCCAAACAAGGCGAGCAGGTAGTTAAGTAAAATTTTCAAGCGCGACAGATGTACTTACCTAATACCCCCCCCCCCCTCCCCCCTATTCAAATACGTACGTACCAGTCATCTACCATTACTGGGATACCCAGTATATAAAACATCTGATAATATCATTATTATGGCCCACCACAAGTCCACCGGTGGGCATAAGTCTCTCATAAATATACCGCAGAGACTGATCCTGAGCAGAGTGGATCCATCGTATTTCTATACAAGGCAACAGGTTGTTATTCATTCTACACTGAGCTTTCTGGTGCTTTTCCAATGATTGTTGGTTCTTCAATCAATATAACTGGCTCTTAGCTATTTCCACTTACTGATCAGTTTAAATTCGTTGTGTTGTCACACTTAGTATTAAAAAAAATATTTAATATTAATTAACACTTAATAAAAGGAAATCAATCGACGGATTCAACTCGGCTGGGCAGCGTTCAGGAGATTACGACACATCTTCTCGTTAGACATACCTCAAAATCTCAAAACTAGATTGTTCAACCAGTGCTTGTTGCTAGTGATGACCTATGGAACTGATACGTGGTCCTTCACTGCTGACTGTATGAGGAAGCTCAAAGGCGCTCAGCGAGCTATGGAGAGCACTATGCTCAGAGTTTCTCTGCGTGAAAGACTTAACAACGAGGATATCCGCAGTAGCACCAGAGTAACTGACATAGCCACAGGACATAGCCCAAAAAATTAGTATGCTGAAGTGGCAATGGGCCGGCCATATGGCTCGAAAAACCGACAACCGATGGGGAAGAAAGGTTCTCAAGTGGCAGCCTGGTACCGGCAGGCGGAGTGTAGGGCGTCCCCCCGCTAGATCGAGTGACGTAGGTCGTCAAGAGTAAGACATGAGTGATGCATTACACAAGAGTAAGAGTAAGACATACAGGAAGTCTATGGATCCAGGTGGCTCGGGACCGTGAATTGGGTATTCCTTGGGGGAGGCTCATGTTCAGCAGTGGACTTGTGATTGGTTGTAATGATGATGATGATAAAAATGAAAAATAAAGACCCACTGATCTACATATTCTACATACATATGATACATAATATACGTTTAAGTGAACCCCTGATGACTAAGATGAAATGCCTTGTAACCAGTAAAAAAAGGTTCCCGGTTATTTACACTCACACTCTTTTATATATGTACTGCGACATGTTTATATATGATATAGAATTTTCGAAATTATGACGCCTCGGTAGGAAAATGGATAGGCGGTTCGCTGCGGCGCTTCGTTCCGCGAGTTTAATCCGACACGTAACACCTTGGACCAGGCTTTTGACTCATAAGATTCGAACAAGGAAAAATGGAAATTCTACCGAAACCAGCTTTTAAAATATGTTAGAAAAAATTATAACAATATAAAATTGTTTTTTTGGTCGCAATGGCGTTATGTTTTTAATAAATATTTTAATAGTTCGCGGCTATACGATCAATAATAATAGAGATCGTCTAATTTAAAACTGCACGCGTCTCTCTTTTATTTTTGATAGATTAAATCAATTTTATTATGTACAATACAAAATAGTTTATGGGTTCGATATAGTTTTGGATAAATCGAAATCTTTTTTACGAGATTGATTTTATTATCCCGAACCAATTTGAATTGAAAAACACGATCGAGTTAGGACAAAACGTTATCAACTTCGTTAGGTACATTCGGATATGTCATTATCCGGGAATCCTTTTTAATAAATTATAAATTAATAATTTTATTACACAAATATGACACTAGTCAAGACAAAGCGTTCTCGTCGCCATCTGGCGGCGGACCGCTGTAAAACACTGATAATTACAATATGAAACATCCTTCGATTGTGCGCTAGCTACATATACGGCTCCGGATATTCGAAATATAAACGAGTTCTAATATTCAGATTTCTATTTTATCGGGAGTAGGCCTGCAAACTTATTTATATTACGAGCATTCGCCGCACATAAGCGTTAGCGATGAAGTTATAGAACTGGTCAACTCAACGGTTTTTAGGATTAGAATTTAGAATTAAAAACTCAAATTTTTTAGGATTAGACATTGATTATCAAACGAATTGAATGACTAACAAATTATCTATGCAAACGCATAAACAAGTTCGTATTTGCATTAAAAGCTTTATCTAGAGTAGCTTATATTATATAGATACAACCTACAATGGATATGTCGCCTCCATCCTACGTTATGGTATAATCTTTTGGGGTAACTGCACTAACAAAATGCAAGTATTTAGAGCTCAAAAAAGTTCATTAGGGACATAAAAATATTAAGAAGAAGGGATAGATGCCGAATTAATTTTAGAGATTTAAAAATATTGACTATGCCTTCCTTGTACAAATATGAAACTGCAATGTTTGTAAAGAGAAACCCACTCCTGTTTCCAACCATATCCTATGGTCAATTAGAGAAAAGTAGACGTCATGGTCACAAGCTAAAAGCACCTATCATTAAAACTGCACTAAAGGGAAATAGCTTCTTCTGTATGGCTCCTAAGATCATTAGAAATCATCAGATAAATAAACTACCTAAGAAACTAAAAGATGCCAACATTAGTCTATTTTGAAAACAATTGTACTACAAGCTACAACATTGACAGGAATTTTGACTGAATAATTATAAATTATAGTTCCTTGTAATATTATTCTGTTAAAATTATAAATTATAAATATTACATTTGACATTGAATAATAATTTATTATATAGAAAATTTGCGACATGTGATGATGTATATTTTTATTAATTTTTATTTGGTGTTAGGTAATGAACCATAAAGTTTGTACGCCACTAAATGGCCAAACATAGTGATAATGACAACCAATATGACTTTATCAGTATACTACCATCTGTGTTAAATAAATAAATGAATTTAGTTGAATTGAATTGAAGCGATCGGCGATTACGCTAACAGTGAAAATATCTTCGGTTCTATACATTCGCCATAATATGAAACACAGCAGCATTAAGCTACTATTTTACGCTAATATTCTATGAGAGCATGGTCCTTCCTCGTTTAAGCCGACGACGTAAACTATTATAGCAGCGACGTGGGTCTACCACGTTACAAATATTATATAATTGGGACCTTTTATCACTATTCATTTTTAAACTTTACCTCAGAATAATCAAGCATCCCAAATTACGAAACAAAATTTTACTGTTGTAAAACGAGTGTACTGCAGTCGGCACTTCAGTGAAGCACTAGTGCATACACCATTTGCAGAATGTTGGCTAAGAATGCATTAAAAGTCATTACGAGTCAGCCACGAGCACCGCAGTGAAAAGTTTTTAATTATTTTGCAGATGAAATGATTACTGTTTGTGATATTTCGTTGTTAACTGGGTTAAATGTAACATTTTATATTACTACTTGATGTAGTCTACAATTATACATTGTTGGTTTTTTGGTTGATTAAAAATGCATCTAAATAAAAACATGAAATTTTTGATAAGTTGACCATACAGAGATTTTTTTAAAAGCATAGCGAAATGAAGACGGAAATCCTGCAATAACTGCATTTTAATGATAGCCCAGCGGCAAGAGAAAATGTTGAAAACCACAAGCACTACGGAAATCAGTTCAAGATTGTTTCTGAATATTTTAATGAAATGTCTCGGTGAGCTTTGAAAGCATCAAAACCCATCCTAACCCACTGGTGGTAAATATTAAGAGCGATTTTCACGAGTACGATTTATCATTTATTTCAAAAAAGCGGGTAGGTATGTGCCTGAGATTTTGTGATGTGTGATAATAAAAATATCAGATATTATATGTGACAGGGATAAATACGATTGAACAGGTATTACCATCGAAAGTTAATTAAGTCTGAAAATGAAAACTGTCATTTTGCAGCACTCGAAGTCATTAACGTTTTGCAGATCGTGACTTTAATTGTGATTCCTTATTTTATTTATCAATACCATTATGTTAAGGTATGGTTGTGGCGCTGTAAGAATATCCACTACCCCATACCATCCCGTGCCTGTCGTTAGAGGCGACACAGGGAACCTAAACCGGGAGATGGGCTGCTGCATCTTCCCGATAAAACTCAAAATAATAAAAAGCCTGCAAATCGTGGCAACTATGACAAAATCCTTCCTACGAGCCAATTTGTGTGAAAGGTCTATGTTCAGCAGTGAACTTTTACAGGCTGTAATGGATGGAAGGTATGGTTTATAACAATGAAGACCTATTTATCTTTAAGGAATCGTTACTTATTAGATATTAATAGGTTTTTTAACTTGATATGTTTACCGTTTACCGGCACCATTATTGCTGCAGCCTAAGTGCACTGCTGAATATAGATTCCATAGATTGCCTCATAGTGAGGGTATTAGACATATTTACCACCCTTAAGAGACAGTATATTCGTAACGAGGCACCCATAAGGGCTAAAGCATCTCTCAACTTCTATGTACCAGGTTCGATGTAGAAGTTAGCTATTTAAGATTAGACGGACGATAAGCTCGTTTATTACTCGAAAAAAAAATCTCTTATATTTTCTTAATATTATAGAGAATTCGTTACAGCCCCACCATACTCTCGTGAAGACCCGAGAAAACCCAAGAAGAATTATTGAGATTAGTTTATCATTGTCTCGTTCTTGTGCTGGTAGTCCACGCGGAATAAGTAGAAAAATATTTGTTTTTTTTTATTTGCTGGGTATTAGTTAAACAATAAACCAGCGGTCTGGGGTTTGTAGTTGGCAAAAATTTTGTTTTAATAATTTTTTTAAATTTTGTTTTTCAAAATTAAAATATATGAAACGTAAGTGTAATTCTTTTTTGATTTGATAGAGCTTGATGAGTAAAAAATGAAAATTTGAGTCTGGCACCCTTATTATTGACACAACTGTTTGCTAGACCACGAAAGCACGCCTAAAATGCCTAAAATATTTATTCTAATGATATTTTTTTATATAGTACTTAAATCCATAAGACGTAATTATAAGAACATAATATTAAATGTAAAAATGTTTGTTTTTATTATTCTTATTTTAAATAAAATTGGTCTGGTACGTTAATATTTGATTAAAATTACGCCAGATCAAGAATAAGAGTGTCATTCGCTGCTACTTGTTAACATTCCCTTGGTCATTTGTATCGGCAGCGGTCGCGTGTAATTTAATAGACCTATGGGATATTTCAGAGATTTAAAACACTAATTAATTAATAATCATTTATTTTTTTGTACTCAGAAATATTACCATTATGTAAGGACACAATTGGTTGAAAAAAAAACTTAAACTGAAAGAAAAACAAAAATATAAAATCTAAAATCACCTTTTTTTCATTATAAAGCAATTTATCATCAACTTAGTTTTCATCAGAATCAGTGGCTTCGCCAAGATGTGCAAATATTTCTCAGACATGATGTGCATTAGGTTTCCGATTGCTTTCTCTTTTGCTGGACATATCTTGCAGCTCGTTCTGCATGGGCTGAAGCTACTACTGCTTGGTTCCTTGCCTTTTAATTTTTATATTTTTATTTATTTTAAGTTTTCTTTGAAGTTGGTATGATGGTAAATCATAACTCTTCTTTGAACTAACTAGTTTAGTACCTAATACACGTAAACACTTTCTTATTTTCTAAATTACTTCTTTATTTGTTCTCAATATTACCATGGAATTTAACCCAGTAATTTCTAGAAGACGAAGGGAGAGTGGCAATGACCAGCTATTATTCGTCCTTGACGTCGAATACATATTAATTTTTTATCGATTTCATCGACTCCGCCTTTCGTTTTATTGTAAAAAGTTAGGATGCTTGACTTGTGATTTTATTATTCACTCAATACATATTTTCGTTGCATTTGCACTGTTCCATCTATTTTTTTTAAATATTTCAACCATAAGCCGATGATGTATGTTGATATTTCAAATATAATACCTCGGGTTGAGCCTTGAGCGTCGCGCGTAGCCTTTTCGACGACAGGCGTGTGGCGTGCATTCGTGATCCGGCAAACAGTTGTATCAAAAATAATGGTGCCAGACTCGAATTTAAATTTTTTACAGACCACACTCTATCAAACAAGAAAAAACACACTTACGTTTTATATATCAATTTGGCAAAAAAAAAATTCAAAAACATTTTGGCCAAGTTACAAACCACCAGACCGCTGGTTTATTATTTAACTAATACCCAGCAAATAAAAAAGTATATTTTTGTCCTTATTTCGGACGACCTTTTTCGACGGTTACAGTTTGGACGATCGCCTACGTCGGTTTTTTGACCTACTTCAAGCGTTTCGAGTTAAGTGATCCCTTTTCCATTATTATTCGGTTTTTACGAAATTTAATCCCATTTACCTTTTTTTTTTAACGATGAATTTGCGCCATCCACCTATATCTGTGTTTTTCTTTTTTTACTTTTATTTTTTGTTTCAACATTAAGGTGGATATTGTTTGCTATGGACGTAGTACCAAAGCCGCTGCCTTGTCACTGTTATCCATTGCAGATACGAACGGAAACACAAGTGAGTTCATCGTGTCTGTGTGCAGGTGTGTCCTCACGTTCGCAAGATAGTGATATACAAGGAGAAATTCAAATTGACATACCTTAAAACATAGAATATACTTATGATACAACCTACGTTGGGATTACAATAACGTTAATCTAAAGCTTTATATTGCAAATAAGGAAAACTTGATAAATCGTATTAGTCATTTGCCGATAATTGTAAACAATCACGAAAAAATCACGGTAAATGAAACATTAACAATCAACATCAATAAATCGTGATTTCAAAATGTCGCAAACGTAGTTTAACTACGAAGTAATAATAATATATATTCTTTGGTTTAACGGTCAGGACAATGGTCAGGGAAAAGCCATATTCAAGGTCACATGTATTCGAAAAAAAATTAGCAAATACGAGCAATAATCGGCAGAAATCGTGACGTCTTGGTATTTTGCTTATTTATACTTTCTTATTGTTACCTTTTTCAGCGTCCTTACGAACTTATTGTATTTTTCCTTACTAATTGAT
Source organism: Parnassius glacialis (assembly GCA_033319125.1). NCBI lineage: Eukaryota > Metazoa > Arthropoda > Insecta > Lepidoptera > Papilionidae > Parnassius > Parnassius glacialis. The sequence goes on from JAVANC010000004.1 coordinate 42,098,149, forward strand.
TGTGTTTTATGAGTAATAATATGGGTTCAAGGATGCTTAAGATAATAATGTCTTTCTGACGGAATTTCAGTCACGGTGGCTAGTTTCAACATGGACTAGTCGTCTAGGTAGGACAAGATTATAGTGCAAATCACTCATAGTATAAGTACTCTCTTAGTCCAATGGGACGGTAATCCACTACGATCTTACACGACTTTCCGTTCTTTCCGAGGCACGGAGGTGTAACTCCGCCAACTTCCTGACTCCCAGCTGCTACTGAGTATTTTTTGACAAAAAAAACCTTAATAGTTTTTTACGTGGTAAAGCCATGCTCCAGCTATATTAGTAGTATAGTTGTAGCACGAATGTGTCGGCTAGACCGGGGAAAGACCACGCTCTCACAGAATATCAGCTTAAAATAGCAGCTTAAAGCTGCTGTGTTTCGTATGGTGAGTGTAGAGAACCGGAGACCCTTTTTACTGGAAATGAGGCATTCCATCTTAGTCCTCACGAGTGAAAACGCATCTGCATTTTGAATTGTAATAGAGGATAGATGTAGATTTCTATGGGCCGTAGCAACCACTTACTATCACGTGGACTGTGTGCTCGTTTGTTACCCTTTACTATTAAAAAAAGGCTTAGATTGGAACCCGAAACCACGTAAATGCTTAAAAAGTACTGTACCAACGATAGATAGCGATATAGATTATTCTCGGAATGAGTATGGCAGATCTATTACACGTTTCAACAACATAGGAATTAAAAATGTAACAACCGATTGCAAAGAAAGCTTCTCGAGTCGCAGACTCTCACCGGTAAGGATAGTGTATGACGGCCCACCACTCTCCTTCTCCTTCCTATAAAAATAAAAAAAAACCACTAGATGTAGTGACGACCTCGTAAGACATGTAGGAAGTCGATGGATACAGGTGACTTAACACTGTGTTTACCAAGCCCAAGGAGTGGCTGACATAATTATGTTCAGCAGTGGCTTAGTGGGGGTCTATTATGATGATATAACTTATTTAAAAAAAACCATTACATGATAATTTAAAAATCACCCGTCAATCATAAACCAAAGAATAAATTCGATTTACGTTACATTTAAATTATAAAAAAGAAAAAAAAAGAGAAAAAAAAATTCCTTTCCGTATATTTATATCTTTGCGATTTTTTACAGCTATTGCTTTGCGCGCCATGCAACACAACCATGACGGAGAATTCTTATCGTGCCATTTAGCACGAGAACTAAAGTAAACATGGTTTCTTTCTTACAGAGAGCGTTCGATTTGTAAGATACAGAAAACAACCATTTGTACAGCTAAGGAAAGATAATTAAAATGTTTAAGCTGTTCTTACATAGGTTATACTGTTGTCATTTATTGAAGAGCTAGCTGTTCCCCGCGACTTCGCCTGCGCATAATTCATTACTGTTGAATTTCATGGGTTTTATTTTTTTGCGCGGAACCCTAATGCTTTTTCTAAAATAAAAGTAGCCTAAGTTACTTCTTATAACATCAGCTACCTGTCAGTGATAGTCCGGTCAAAATCGGTCCAGCCGTTTTGGAGATTAGCCGGAACAAACAGACAGACAGACAGACAGAAAGAAAGACAGAAAAAGTTTAAAAATCGTGTTTTGATATAAGTAACGTATATATGTTACTTTAAAAGCCCGAATTTTGATGAATCTTAGGTTTGACTTTTAAATCCTAGGATTTACCAACATGAGCTGGTAAATGTAAGGATTGATATAAAATGCGACGATTTTTCGCGCTTTTATCGTTAGAGTTTGGTGCATCCTAGGTTTAACCAAAGACCAGTAAGTGTTGGTTTTGAAAATGAAACAATATATTTATATAAGTAGAAAGTATTTATTAAACATTGAATCATATTACCTGCATAATTTTAAAACATTTTTATGGTGATTTCTGAAAGTAGAATATAGAAAAATAAAGAGGCTTGTTTTTTGAAAGTAGAATATAGAACATGTTATATATGAATCTATATTATATATAGAACATACATAAAGAGATGATGTATCGATTCACAACAAATCGATTTCTAAAATATAGATATTTATTCACAGACTGGCTCATTAAATATACTCTTAGCGAAGAAAAATAAAAATAGCGCATAAAGATGTTTTCGAATAATTAAAGCAATACAATATGTGTATAAAATTGATTAATAAATTATGTCAAAGAACCGAATTGATTGACCCCGATTCCATCTGGTACGAGTCTGTCCTACTCCTAGAGTGTTTTTATAGAGCCGGAGGCGCGTAGGGGGAGCAGCCTCCGTCTGCTGTAACAAATTGTAGGCATCGGACGAGCCGGAGCGGCTGGCGAGCAGGGATGCCAGCGATTTGTTACGCAAAGGCGTAGAGGCTGCTCTTCCCGCAGCGCCGGAGACGTTGCAGTCTCAAAATAAAAACAGAGGGTGACACAGGTAGCGGGAAGGGCTGCACACTGTCCGCAAGTACGATAAAGCGCCGAACACGTCTAAACATGACTATTTTTCAACATTTACCGTGTCTTAGCGGTAAAACCTAAGATTTACTGAGTGAATGCTTGTTAAAGTCCGAAAAAAACGATTACCATAGAACACTTCGGACTTTTACCTTATGGACTTGGTAAATCTTAGGTTTTACTGCAAAATCTTAGGATTTACCGTAGTTCTAGTTTTTACAGTAACATATACTCGTACATTCATATGCATATAGTAAAAAGCTGTTATTTCGACATTACAAACAGACACTTAAATTTTATTTATTTGTATAGTAAATTTGTACTTTAATTATTTATTTATTGTTTTTATTACTTATCATTGTTATAAAAATATTTGGTAATAAGGGTGAAATACGTCCACCTGACGGTAAGTGGATACTGTCACCCATAGACATCTAAATCTACCCTCGAAGAAGAATGCGCATGCGTTGTCACCCCTTTATGCTTCATCAGTATGGGTTATGTACACATAAGTCCTGGTAAACACACACCTGGGTAATTTCTGAACTGCCCGACGTTGCCTGATGCGATGTATATTCTGGTCAAATGTGTCCACAATTTTTCTTTTATCCATAGGTCAGGTATAGAAAACTGCCTTAGTATTCGATGGAGCAAGGAAATGAGATCCTATCTACTGCCGGCAAAGGAACGTGCACGTAATGTGTATCGTCAAAAGTTTTATTGCTTGCGTTGACGAGGAAGTTGGCTGTTACAAGTGGTCGTTGCGGGTGTAGTTGAAAAAAAGTTTGCTCGCTTTAGAGTTTAAGAGTAAGAAAAAATATTTATTCGAAATAATTTACGTAAGACGAAATGTTTTCCATTCAAATTGCACTATTTGTAGTTATAAAAATTATAACGAAACTTTAATGAAAAAAAATAAGATATCATATACTGAACATATCACCTTAAAAATACGCAGTATCTTTTAATTAAATCTCAACAAATCTTCAATACAAACTAGCCCTCGATACAAAAAATGGAAGGAGTATAATAAACAAGTGGTAGAGCCACGCTGCGGCTTCGATTCGAACCGGGGCAGTACCATGACTTCACAGAATACCAACGTAAAGTAGAAGCTTTGCTACTGTGGTTAATGCAGGTGGCCGGAAGCCGGAGGGGTAAAATCCAACATCAGGGTACACTCAAACCTTAACGTCGTCCACTACCATCTAGAGATGGCGAAGCCAGCCTTGCTCTTCTTGACCGAAACGCAGGTGTCCTCCTCTCCGGCTGATACTTCGTACCTGTCCTACCTGGGGTACAAATTAGAACACTTCTTTGTGCCTCGGGCTGGAGTTTGCGTATACGTCAGAGAGGATATCTGTTATCGACGCCTCGGCAGTCTTGAAGGTATGGACCTGTCCCCGCGTCTACGGGTGCCTGCATATGTCCATAGCGGTAATGTCAACACAGACCCACTCATAGACTACGTCCACATGGCTACAGATTTGTTGCTACAACAGATCCCATCCGTAGCGATCTTGATACTTGGCGATTTTAATGCCCACCAGATCGAATAAAACAGTTTACGTTTAACCGATCATAGGGGAGATCTGTTTATGACTTTCCCTTTGCATGTGTTCTGACACAACTGGTTACTTCGACTATGCGGATTCCAGATGTGGAGGAATACGCCTTCCCTGTTTGACCTTCTGCTGACCTCTCATCTGGACGGATATCAGTTTTCCGTCGATGTCTCTCTCGGCTCTTCGGATCATTGTCTGATCCGTAGTGTTATCACTCACGCTCCCCTCGCGATTGCGTTCTGTAGGCTGTCACCGTGTTTAGCATTACAAGTTGGCGGATTTCTTTTTTATAGGAAAAGGGTGACAAACGAGCACACCGTCCACCTAATGGTAAGTGGTTGCTGCGGCCCATAGACATCTACATCTATCCTCTATTACAAATCAAAATGTAGATGCGTTGTCACCCGTGAGGACTAAGATGGAGTGCCTCATTTCCAGTAAAAAGGGCCTCCGGCCACCTGCACTCACCAAGCGAAACGCAGAGGTAAATCTCTACTTCACGCTGGTTTTCTGTGAGGTTGTGGTACCACCCCAGTTCGAACCGGCCCATCCGTGCGACAGCAAAAGCTGCCGCGTGGCTCTACCACTGTTGATAAGGATTGGGAAAGAATGTGATCTTTATTTGCATCCAACCCCTGGGGACGTGTTTGCTTTTTGCCGGATGATCGCAGCACTGTTGCTGACTCTGTCACTGATGTGGAGCCACAGGGAATGGAACTATTTATTCCATCATCTGTGGTACCCATCGGAGGTAGAGCTCAGCCTTGTTTTGGTTGCTCCTGTAAGACTGCATTACGCAATAAGCAGGAGTGTTAACAGGCCTGTGCTGAGGCTGCGGCGGCTTGGGATGTAAACACTAGCAAGCTTAAAAAGATTATAATTTCGCCTCCAGATCCTTCATAAAAATTATTTCCAAAGGCAAAGTATGAGCACATAGGCAGAATTGGCGAGATATTAGTTCGCATTGTGCATTCTAGTCTCTTCCCAAGGCTGTTCAAGAGAATTTATGGGCCATTCTCAAAAACGGACTTAAAATTAAAAAAAAAATCTTTTGATGTTATTCCAAATAGTCTCAAATGAAAGGTATTTTATCTTACGAAGGATATAATAGCCTAGCTATTTTCACGGTAGTTTTCATAAAAAAGGTGAAAAATGAAAACACCTATCCACAAAAGTGACACACCTCCACGGTAGTGACATATTTGTTTCAATAAACTTTTTTCAATAAACTATGAATGATTTATTAACGAATAAAACGATATTTTTTAATTATTATATTTATTCTTTTTTATTCATCTAATCAGTATGGTATTTATTTAGGCTTAATCAATATTATGTTAATTATACATATTAAAAATAAGATTTATAGGAACACAAGTCGGTTAACAGTCTTTTATTCAGTTCTGTTTGGTCACATAGATAACCTTTTAATAGTGAATAAATTATTATTAATCAACATTATTTAGTTAGCATATAACTTTGCAAAACTCTTACAAAATAAAGTATCTGAGACTTTTAAAATTATCATAAACGAGAAACCATAATAAACTAATAAAAAGTAGTAATAACTTAATCAGCTTTAAAAAAATCAAACACTGCGAAGAATCTTATTCATTAAATAATTTTAGCGAAGTTGAGAGAATGAACTTAACAAATTATTTTTGAAGTATGTTACATTTCTTCGACCGCAATGTGGTTGTGGTAAAATAGCAATAATATTTTTACCATTAACCTCCGAAATATCTTCACACTTTGGCCAAAAAAAACTCCGTGTACTCATCATTACACTTTTTCTTTCTCAAAAACTTGATCACATACTTAGAATCTACTGCGGTGACAATTTGACCAATGTAAAATACATTGTACATGTCTTTGTCCCAGTTGCCTTCGATCAATTCCCGGTTAGAAGCTATAGCTGTTATTTGAGATTTGCCAGATATGTTGCGTTTTTCAGTTAATATCACAGTATTTTCTAACACTTCATGTGGGATTTCATGACTAGGGTAAGGAAGAGATTTTTCATCGATGACACTTCTTGTATATATACTTTACTATTCCATAATGAGAACAATCTCTATCACATTTTGCACAGCTAAGTCGTCTTAAAAATATGGAATTGTCTTCCTTCTTTGTCCAAGAGACTTGATAGGTATTCATTATTCCTCGGATTGGTTTTAAATTCTTGGGAACGATAGAGTCAATTTGTACAATATCACTTTCGTGTACTAACATGTATGTAATGTTTGATTCCTGTGAACATAGCACCTGAAATAAAATCTGTATGTCTGTAATATCTTTTCCTTGGGAAACAAATCTATCGGCAGTTCTTTTAGTAGAACCGCCTACACCATCAGGTGCTCCTTTGCCATGACCAGGGGCTGAATAAGACCATTCAGCTTTCCGCAAATTATAAACTTTATGCAAGAGGTTGCTAAAAATGTAAATCATGCTTTTGTTGCGATATTGTGTGGACGGAGCGTCGTTGAAGAAATGCAGACTGTGTATTGGTGATCTTTTGTTAATTTCATGTAGAACGGGTAAGACGTGAGCGTACACAGCAAAAGCATCGTGGCGAAGATTTTCCGATAACGTACAAAAAGAGCGTGTGACCAAAGAGAATATAATCACTACGTTTACGCGTGACAACTTGATCACTGGTCAAATCGCAGTAATATGCAACTATTGTATGTAATGTCAGCTGCTGGCGGGAAGCTCCAAAATATAAACTAAATAACTTGCAAAAAATAAAAATGCAATCCCAAGTTTTTGATGGTTTTACAAGGTGGTGCCCTTCCAGTCATAAAAAAGTAAAAAAGACACGGTTATTTGTCAAATGTCATTTCTGTCAAATTATATTTTTATTTATTCCAAGCTTGGTTGTGTAGTTCTGCACTCGTGAATATTTTGATCAGTAAGCAGGTATGTACTAAAGAAAGATGATTCCTTAAGTTATTAAACGCATTTGAATGACATACTTCTATCTGTAGCCTGTTAATAATTATTAATTTCTACATAAGTTCATAATGGCTGCAAAAATCTTAATATGATGTAATTATCTCTCAATTCACCTGTTATACTCCGGCCGCTGAGTTATTACCGATTTGACACATGACGAATTGACAATACTAGTGAAGTGACTGAACCAGTAACCCTAATATCATTTGGGAACAGTTTGTTTTTAAATATTCTAGTATAGTGTGTAATTAAATAAAATCAAAACAATAATAGTTAAAGACACAGGTTCTTTATTAGGTGGAGTATCCTTGATGGGCGTAGATAATTGGTCGAGGACATATCAAAATAAAACAAATTTGTAAACACTGTTACACATTTTAATGAATAGAGTAGGTACAAGATGTTTTAATAAATGACTACCTATCATTTATTAAAACAATTATTCAGACTCTGAACCAGATTCGCCAGAGCTGTCATCGCTATCAGTCACTTGTATGACAATTTCATTGTCTGTAATGGTGTCCACTCTTATATCGCGTTCATAATCTTCTGTTATTAGTTTTCGAGTCTTTCCGACGACCTTGACCCAATCTTCTTTCGTTATTTTGCTGCAAGCATCTTTTAATAGACCCATCATTTTATTAGTACTGAATGGCGGAGTCGTATTATTACGAGCTGCGTAACCTGTAATGTAAACATTAAATAACGTTAATTTATTACATTAAATAAACGAAATGTTACACAATTACCTACATGTAAGGGACATGAGATATTTATTTCTTAGTTATGTATCTTTTTACTTATATGCTGAATATTGGATGTTATAATAGTACAAATTATTCATATTCATAACTTATGCGATAAAAAACAATATCTTTGATTTGTGCCCATATTAGCTCAATGGCATTGTACTGGCAGTGATAAGGCGGAATTCGAAGTACCCGATGTCCATGTGCTAGAGCTATCTCATCTACTTCATAACGGACTCTTGATGCTTTATTTTCGCATACCAACTTTACTAAGTCAGACTTTAGCATTTCGGCAGTAGTTTCAATTCCATTTTGGTGTAGCCATGCTACGAGATCAGCTTTCTTGTCGGCCTGAGTAGGCGCTTTATTCACTTGTTTCGAGTGATATGAAGCGTTGTCCATTATTATGATAGAAGGGTCTGGGAGGCTGGGTAATAATTGATTTTCGAACCAATTCGTAAAAGTGTCTGTATCCATCTCCTCGTGGTAATCGGAAGTACTTTTTGACGCGAAAGCCAGCAGTCCATTTTCAAAGAAACCACTTCCAGCAGAACCGGCGTGACAAATTATCAGTCACGATCCTTTTCCAATTGGAACCTTTGAGGTTGGTGCTTTTGTTTCGTCAGTCCAAGAGCGTGACACAGTGTGGTTCGCATTTAACCATGTTTCGTCAACAAAAACGACGTTGTTCCAAGACTCGATTTTTCTGGCTTCTCTTAAAAACTCGCTCCTTTTAATTATTAAATCAAATCTTTCAATTAATATTTTCCTTTTATTCGTTTTTTTTATATTCAAACCCAATTTCGTGCAATAGTTTTGACAACGCCGTTTTACCGCCTTTAAACAAGCCAGCTTCTTTTAAAGAGACCAAAAGCAAACGTCTAGTTGGAAACTCGTTCCTAGTATAATAACCATATATGTGGTTTCTTATTGCATCTGCATCAAAAACATCAACACCTGTCACGGGCTTTTGTCTTCGTTTTTTCTTAGGAGTGCGTAAAACATTATCTTCACTTCCAGAAGCACCAAATTTTTCTTTATTTATATTATAAGTGTTTTTGCACCAATTCCAAGAGCTTGTGAAACCCGATCTTTTACTTGAGTGACAGGAATCAAAGGGCCGCCATTTTGTGACTCACGCTCAATTACCAAACACAAACAAAATTAGTCCAATAAAGCGCAACGATAAACAGGAGAAAGCCGAGTCAAAAAACAACGGTTACACAAGAGAACGTAGTCTGTGCGCACGAGAGTACGGAAGACGACTAAACAGATTAAAATAGCGGTGGTAAGGGTGTTGCCAGAATAGTATCGCCAATTACTTAAAAAAATACACCTATAACATTGCTTAATTGAGGGAGAAAATTATATTTATTAAATGTTGTTTTATATATTATGAATGTTAAAAATTATACATAATCATTTTAATTGTATTTATTTTTAAATCATAGAAAACAGTATTTCTGTCTTTGGATCACACATAAATCTTAAAAATCATAGAGATACTGGCAACACAGTGCAATTAGGAGACGCAAAAAAATGGCAGCATTATAGTCTAGTTGCTCGAAGGAATAAGTAAAATAAAAATATCCAAATAAAATAAATACCATATCTATTCCAATGAATTCGGACCGAATACTATCAAGCAAATCACTATGAAAACTAGACGCACGATGTAACTTTGTACAAGCGCGCCAAAGAACAAAAAATAAATGTTTTCATATTATTTACAAACTATTTTAAGTTTTGAAACAGAGTTTATTGGAAAATTACTTGATTCTGACATTTTGACATAAAGTTTTATATTACAGAGGTATTCTAAATCATTCGGCAAATGTGTCGCTCGTGCAAGGTTATATCGATTAATTTAAGAATAATCTGTCAAATCGGTAATAACTCAGTGGCCGTACTATAAAACATGTTGCACTGTTTAAAATGTGCTTCTGCAATATAGAGAGTTTATTAAAGTAAGATGGATTTGTTCTAGATGGATGAAAATGCACCAATATGTTCACAATGTTTTGCAAACGTATTACAAGAATTATCTGACGTCACAAATAATGAAAATGAGCTCCAGCGCCCTAATGCCAATATTATCAGTATATTGTATGTTTGGTGTCAACGAAGACTGGGTAGCAGATAAGTTGTGAGCCAATTAATATCATCCCAACAAGACTCTGTTTTAATAAGAGGCCGTATAAAATCTCGCCATCACTCGGGCAGAGCTTATAATACATAATTATATACTGTTGGCGAGACAAGGGACAAGTTGGGATGAGATAGTTGCAGGTTATTATTGCAGTTGCACTTCTGGATAATAGACAGTGGGTTGCTGTGCCCACATAATGACCGTTGTCTGGTATTTGTGTTGGGCTCGGTATCAAAATTCCATAACTGCACCGGTATCAATTCTGGATGGCGTTTTGGTAAGAGAGGATTATGAAGTAGGATAAATAAATAATAAATAAAAAAATTAAGCTGTTTTATTTATATTACCTTAAGTATCTAAAACATGATTGACCTAATGTTTCATTTTCTATAATTCATAGGAATGTTAACCTTTGTTATGATATTATCCAGGCTTTTCTCAGGGTAAATTTTTTAGGGTAGAGAAACGGAGCTACCCGCTATTCACATATAATCTTGGATTTGAGCTATCTGGCACAAAATGTTTGTAAAAACTAACAAAACACCTAGGCCTCATTTCCCCATGTACAACAAAAAACGTCCAGGATGCCCCTGGCACTGAAGTGTGCATTGCATTACTAATGAATGCAATGAAATAATTTTGTGTGTAGACACCTTTGATTTATCTCAACAATCTTCTTGTCTGGAATTAGGTAGTACTTTTTATATTTGGTTAACAGATATCAACAAGAACGTTAGTTGCTTTATGATCAAAAAAGTACATATACAATCTTTATTACACTTTATTCGTGTTTTGATAAAAAAATACAACTTTTTTGCCTTACTTTCCTACTAGTTTCGAGACATATTAGCTATTTTACATAGTAAATCTATCTGGATAGGCTATAGGTGATATGAATATATTTCAGAAATGACAGCTAACGTCAAATCAAAACGACATCAATCCGCCATTAGTGTTGCACTTTTTGGTGAGAATAAAATATTAATTCCACTGAAATTAAGGCAAATTCGTGGATTTGAATGATCAGAAGTGGTTTAATATTTCATTTTAATTTATTCCCATACTAGTACATAAACTAGGCCTACGCTACATACAATTTTAGACCGTCTCCTTTGTGGACACATTTGGCCAGAAGATACATCATACCGGGCCCTGTAAACGTCGAGCAGCTCAGGGAGTGTTCCCAGGTCTTATATGTATATAGCATGATTATTTTTTGATCTTGCGAGCCAAATATTTCCTTACAAATCGTGCTGTCGTAGTAATAGTGCTATCTTTAGTTTCACACACAGTTTAAATTTTTGAATTTAACGTACATATGTATTTTCATCGACGTGTCGTATAGGCCATCTTTGCGCAAAATACTCAAAATACCGGATCCAGCATTAGGTGAACAATTTATGTGTGATGTTTCATGCAAGCAGTATATGTTCTAACGCCATATTATTTTTGATGATTTAAAAAGAACGTTACAGTTCGCAACGTCCGATGAACAACAGTTCCGTTCACGAACTAAAGATCACCACAAAAAAAGTTTAGTAAATTGCAAACTAAATTTGAAAAACGTTTAATAAAGACAAAAATGTTTATAAAAGATGAACAAATTAAAATTTGGGCCGATTGTAATGACGCATAATGCGCTAATGTCACGCATTTGAGTAAATTAAAACAGGATGATAAACAAGGTCGGTATGCGTCCTTTAACTCCGAATCGTTTTCACAATCTCACAATCCAAGATTGACTAAAATTCCCTTGCCCAATTTCTCGGGTAATACTGACTGGAATTCATTTTATGATTTGTATGTTTTGCTCCTGCATACACGGATACGGAGAAACTCAAATATTTACTCCTTTCTCTAAATATGAACCTTATAATTTAATTATATTAATTCCCATTACCGACGCTAAATATTCTGTTGTCTTACAGATATTAATTACGTATTATGAGAACAAAATAATAATAGCTTCCACTCATCTTGACAAAACTTTCGACCTCGAACCTTGTTCAGAAAAATCAACAATCAGCTTACGTAACTTACTGAACATTTACCAACATTAAAGCAAAGCAGAACAACAAAAATGCGAGTGGTCTACAATGCAGATTATAAGACTACCAACAGGAACTCCCTAAACTATGTTTTATTTACAGGACCCAAACTTCAACTGGATATACTCGACGTTCTACTGAAGTTTCGAATGCATTCTATTGCCTTCACAGCTGACATTAAACACATGTACCGCAACATTTTAATCCGTTACACAGATAGGCATTTTCAGCGTATCGTATGGTGCACTTCTACTGACGAACCTATACGTGATTATCGTCTTCGTAACTTTCGAATTTAGTTCCTCGCCTTACCTCGCACTTCATACAATGAGACAGCTTGCGCTTGATGAAGCCACTCGCTTTGCACGTGCTTTTCAAGTCATAAAAGTGACATATTTGTAGATGAAATAGTGTCAGGCGACAATACAGAGGCAGCATCTCTTGCTCTACAACAGGAGTTAATAAGCATATGTCAGGCTGCCAGCTTCACTCTTCACAAGTGGCACAGTAACCCGCCTGTATTACTCGCTGCGGTTCAGCCCACAAGTTCTCATGTTGACAGCACCATAACGTACCTTTTTCAGAGATGGAAAATAACATGAAAACTAAAGAACTTGGTCTTCAGTGGAACTCAAATTCAGATTCGTTTAGTTTCAGTGTTCAAATTACCTTTAACAAATGTACTATAAGTTCGATTCTTTCGATTGCTAGAATTTATGACGCTTGGCGTTTTATCACCAGTCCCAATTTTTGCTAAACATATAATCCAGTTGTTGTGGATAGCGTGTGTAGATTGGAATGAATACCCATCCCAAGATATAATAAATTCATGGACCAGTTTGACTAATGAGCTTTCACTCTTATCGAAAGTTATTTTTCCGCAACATGTATTTACCTACAGTCATTCCGTACAACTTCACGACTTCTCAGATGTATCCGAGAAAACGTATGCCGAATGCGTCTATCTTCGGGTGCAGGGAGACATGTGTGCAGTGGACACTTACCTTCTCCTAGCTAAAACACGCGTGGCGCCTACTATACGTATGTCCATACCACGTCTAGAGCTCATGGCGGCCCTGTTATTATCTACATTAATGAAAGCTGCTATAAATATTTATGGGAATCGCATACCTCGCGATCAGATATACGCATGGTCGGATTCATCTGCGGTTCTAGCGTGGTTGCGTTCTTCGCCACACGTGATGAAAACCTTTGTTTCCAATCGCATAACAGAAATCATAAGTAATATTCTATACTGCCGTTGGCGGCATGTTCCATCTGTAGACAATCCGACAGACGCGGCTTCACGCGGAATGCTTCCCGCCAATTTTTTACATCACATCATATGCATCCGCGGTCCTCACTTTTTGCAAAAGGATGGGGCTACTTGGCCTGTTTCCAAAGCTACTCAGACACAAGAAGAAAAACGTAACATTGCAATTGTTTCCAATCCATGTACTTCTTCCACCAACGAATACGTAGAAATTATATCACGTTATTAATCCCTGGGTAAACGGGTTTCTGTCACAGCTTCATTATTCCGTTTCTTTAAAAAACATTCGAATGTCTAAACTTCTCTTTCTGAACACATTTACATAACCGAGTTCAATTTTACTTTAAATTGACTTGTATTTCTTGTACAACATTCCGTTTTTCGTGATGACATTTGCAACCTTTCTAAGGGAAAGCTCCTGTCAAATCAATTAAGACGTTTTAATTCCTTTATTGATTCAAACAATTTTCTTTGCGTAGGTGAGAGGATACATAAGGCCCTTTTACCATATGATTCAAACACTAATTAATATTACTTAAAAAACATCCCTTAACGATTCTAATTATTAATTACACTCACGTATCTCACTTGCGAGCCGGTGCGCAGAGTACTCAATACATACTTCTACAAAAATATTGGATCTTATACGACCGTGACGTCGTACAGCAATGTATTTATCGCTGCATCCGTTGTATTCGAGCACGTCCCGTGTGTCCGAACGCCCCTTTCTTAAAACCGCCGTAGACTTCGCTGGTCCTTTATACGTCCGAGCTAACAAAGTGCGAAATTCAAAAATAGTAAAATGTTACGTCTGTGTATTTGTATGTATATCCGTTAAGGCTATAAACCTCGAAATAGTTTCGGAACTTACAACAGAGAGTTTCTTAGAGGCACTACGACGCTTTACGTCACGCCGAGGTCTGTGCAAGGATTTTTAGTCAGACTGCGGTAAGAATTTGATCGGCTGCGACAGGTACCTAAAGGACTTGTATGCCGTCCTACTGAATGACACTGTACAAGGCGCGTTCTAGAACAAGACTCTAGAAGAATGAATAACATGGCATTTTCAGACACCGTAAGTATGCATGTTATTTTGATGGCCTTTTTGAAGCGGGCGTCAAAAGTTTTAAATACCATTTTCGTCGGGTAGTAGGTCCCCGTATCCTAACCTATGACGGGATGCATACCCTATTATGTCAAATAGAGGCAGTACTAAAGTCGGGTTCGTTTCGCGTACTCCGATGTGCAGGAACTCCGTCTCACTTCCCGATAGGCAAACCGTTAACATATATCACTGATATTTTGCTTGTAAATGAAAATCTGAGTAGATTGATCAGGTGACGTTTGATACAACAATCGGTTCGACATATCTGGGAAAAATGGAGCTTAGAGTATTTACATGAAATTCAGCAACGTGGCAAATGATTCAACAATCGTGGACATCTGGTCCGTGAAGGCATGATTGTGGTAATATGCGATGACAACCTTCCACCTTTACAATGGCGACTTACGCGTGTACACCGCCTGCGTCTAGGCTCTTATGGGATTCTCCGTGATGTAACTCTCCAAACTGAGAAAACATAATCGAAGCGACCAGTTAATAAAATTTGGGCATTTTCTATAGTATTATAAATGTAAATAATGATTAATATTTCTTATTTTACTTTCTTTAGAAATACCTTTAAATATTTATCAGTAATCTTAAGATATAATTTAATATTTACTACGTTTAACTTTGTTTGTTTTATTGGAGAGAGAGCAAACGAGCATGCGGCTCACCTAATGGTAAGTGACTATCACCGCTCATGAAAAACTGCAACACCATGGGAAATACAGATGCGTTGCCGGCCTTTTAAAAAGTACTAGCTTCTTTTCTTGAAGGTCCATGAGTCGTATCAGTCCGGAAAAATCGCTGGTGTAAATCGATTCCACATGGAAGTTGTGCGAGGAATAAAACGTATTCTAAATCGCACAGTGGTGGACTGCCAACCATCCAGATGGTATGGATAGTATCGCGAGTTTTGTCTTAATGTGCAATGGTGAAATTAAGCGGCTGGAATTAGTCCGAACAATTCCTCAGAGCATTCCCCGTGGTAGATGCGATAAAATACGCAAAGAAATGAAACATCTCTTCGCAGCGCCAGTGAAACGAGCCGGACTCGAAGGGGCCACTCTGCACTGGATGCCGTCAAGTGGAAGGAGCCGGCACTGGGGCGCCTCACCCAAGAGATGGAAACAGTATTCCATGTGCCGAACCTGCGCCTTGTAAAGTGGCAGGCGGTGTGCTGGCATAAAATACTATCCCGTTCTGCTGAGCACGCCAAGCTCTTTAGAGGCCGATTTGGCCTTTTCTTCCAAGTGACCACGAAACTGCACGTCCCTCGATATGTCGACGCCGAGGATTCTGGTACTGGCTGAGACAACAAGGGAAGTGTCTTGAAACTGAGGAGATGTGACAAAATGGTTCTTTTTAGCGGTAAACGAGCAAACTTGTGTCTTCTGGGGATTAAACTGAACTGTATTTAGTCCCCCCAAATCCAAGACTTTGTTGGGCAAAGACTCAACTTAAGAAACATGTTTGTTTCGGTACTCGGCGAAGTTTTCCCAAAAAATATTGGCACGACCGGTGTACAGAGCATCATAAGTGCTGTCATCTGAATAGCAATGAATGTTACCGATTTGCAGCATATCATTGATATGCAGAAGAAACAGCTTTGGTGATAGCACGAAGCCTTGTTTTAATAGACTTGTACTCAGAACATGCATCGTCTACTACGACCTTGATGCTTCGATCGGCCAGAAAACTGGAGATGTAATTCTAATTTCTCGGAAAAACGATAGGAAGGAAGCTTCTAAAGAAGCGCTTTGTGCCAGACCCGATCGAAGACCTTCGCTATGCCCAAACTAATGGACAATGTCTCCCTCTTGGAGTCGATCGCCTGCGCCTATCTATGTGTTAGGTAAACAAGAAGATCACCAGCTGAGCGACCCCGACGGAAACCGTACTGGCAGTCACTTAACAGCTGGTGCTCCTCAGAGTACCGCATGAGCTGGCAGTTAATAACGGGCTCTATTATTTTCGAACACAAGGGGGTGATGTCGATAGGCCTGTAATTGAATGGGTCAGAGCAGTAATCTGTTTTAGGGATCGGGTGCACGAAAGATGTCTTACATGAATCTTACATGAACGCCTAGGGAATTGGAGTACCGAAAAAGACGTGATTAAACCGGTGCCAAATCTGGAATGCACATCCTCAGCACAATTGGCGGGATTCCGTCAGGTCCACTCGACTTGTGTATGTCCAGGGAGAGAATCGTTTTGGGTACTGAGCACTCTATGAATCGCACATCAAGCATAGAGCACTCACACTGCGGGATGGTTAGTGGTGTGTTCGCCCTATCATCGAGAGTCGAATTGGATGCCAAAAAGGGATCCTAAAAGGTCGGTTTTCTCTTTTGCAGTGTGGGCCAGTGAGTCATCCTCCCGGTATAGAGATGGTAGTGATGGCTTATATAAGGACCATTCTCATTTTTGCATATTTTTTTGTGCATTTGTATTAAAAAATTAAATATTTGTATTATTTCTATCTACAATTTATTGGAGTAGGTTATATTAATAGATTTTTTTATTAAAACTTACACAACAAAAATAATTTTTTTAATCATCGCTAAGAAAGTGATGGAAATGTCACCTCCATGTCGTGTGCAACATCACTTTATGATACTACAGACTCAAATAAATTAATATATCAATAATAAATAAATAACTTCATATTATTTTACGATAATACATAGAATAAACTTTCTATAAAATACCAAATAATTAAAGCAAAAATAAAATAATGAATTCAAAATATTTCATAACTTTTGTGCATGGAAGAATTATCAGCTCCATGGATAAACTCAATGAACGCAGCCAAAATACAATAAATCAGTAAATACAGTTTCTGAACGAATATCGACAACAAACACAACGCCATCTTGAAAAATTTTGACAGTTTTTCATTGCTGGGATAATCATTTTGGAATAAAGACCTTTAAGGTGAGATTTTTTTGAATTAGCATGCAATTTCTGTCACTTTTGTGGATTACTTATCCAACAGTATTAAATAAATATTGAGGTCTATTGGATATTCTAAAATGATGGACCATTGTAGCCGTTTTCTTAGAGTTTCGTCGTTTTTTGTAATCAGCATTTGAGGTTATGAGAATACGATGTCTAAGTTTAAAATGTCACCTCCATAGATGTCACCCACGTGGATTACGGTTATCCACGGAGGTGACGTAATGTCCATGGATGTGACAATAGTATGATCGCTCTTTAGAATTTTAAAAATTATTATTAATGTGATAAATTATTAATATATAAATTGTTTATAATAAAATATTCCTTAATCCAGGATAATTATGGAATCCACCAAAAAAAGTCAAGAAGAGATAAGACGCAAGAAAAAAGAATGTGAAAGGCGACGTCGGGAAAAAATAAAGTCCAATCCACAATTGTACGAACAGGCTAAAGCTAAACAAAGAGAACGTTATAGAAATCGAAAAGAAGAGAAGAAAATCATACCTATTGATCAAATGTCAGAAAGAAAACAAAGAAAACACCTAAAAGAATGGCGTGAGAGGCAAAAAAATGTAGAGAAAATAGAAAATGCAGGGATAGATTTTTATCCCGTTTACGAGATGATACACCACCTTCAAGTGATATTGAAAATGATCCAGTTTCAGTTAGGCATTCTCCTACTGTTTCAAGCATACATTCTCCTCCAGTCTCATGCAGACGATCTCATTCTGTCTCAAGCTGTCTTTCGTCATCATAAAGAGAGACATCTCCGTCTGTGTTGGAAAATTACTCGCCTAGGATACTTGATTTACTAAGTAATTGTAGTACAACATCATACCAAAAGAATACTGGATTGAAGACTGCAAAACGTAATAGATACATTTTTAATAAGAAACTAAAACTTCAAGAAAAGATGATTTCAACTCTGAAAAAGAAGGTAAACACTTTAAGAATGAAAGTGAACAGAGAAACGGTATCAACGATTCTTGAACAAAATAACGATGTTACACAAAAGCAGAAACACGAGCAGAATACAATTAGAGAAATGAAAACAATACAAGGTAAGAAGGTTGCTGTTGTAAATTTCTTTGAGAACGATGAGAATACTCGGCTAATGGCTGGCAAAAGAGATGTTATTACACGGAAAAAAGCACGGAAAACGCAGAAGAAGTTACTAAATGTTTCACTTGGAAATCTTTACAAAAAGTTTTTAGCTGAAAACACCTGTCAAATGAGCTACGCTACTTTTTGCAGATTTAAACGATTTTGGGTATTACAGGCTAGTGTTGTAAAACGGGAAACTTGTTTGTGTGTTCATCATGAAAACTTGAATTTCATTGTCGAAAAGTTATATTTTTTGCGTATATTACAGAACTGTTCAATAGATGAAGTTGCTAAAGGATTCGTCTGTGATATGAAATCGGATATTTGTGTACTCAGACAGTGTAATGTTTGTAAAGACAGAGTTCCAACTATAAATAATTTTATCTTAATTTTTATTTATATCAAAAAAGAACCAAGGATCATAAACGTAACGTTTTGTTCCACGCGCGCCTCAAAGAGCTGTCAGCATCGTGAAGGGGCCCGCAAGGGCCGACGCCTGCCGGGGCTGCGGGCTGTTTGAAAGAGATACCGCGGCTCCGGAACGTAAGGGCACTGAAGGAACACGGATGGTTTTTAGTCAGTAAAAGTCTGACACTCCCTTCCGCTCCACCCAGAGCGAAAGGCGTCATTTGATGATTTTCCATCCGCAAAAAAAAAAAAAAAGGATCATAAACGTAACTGAAAAATTGGTTGTAATAACAGTTAAAGACACATTTCAAATTACTAAAGTAGATTTGGTAAGACTTTTGATAGAGCTGATACCAAAATTTTTGGTACATAAACAAATTATTACGAATCAATATGAATATATCAAGCACTTGAAGAAGAATTTGGAGGTAGGAGAGATATTACTACAATTTAATTTCTCATTTTATTTTTAACAAAATCCCAGAATTTTTCTCTTTTTTACGGTATATTGTACATAGACTGGGCCAGAAATGGACCGTCTCCTTTTCTTTTATCACAGGTCAGATATGGAAAACTGCCTTAGTATTCTATGGAGCAGGGAAATGAGACATTATCTACTGCCAGTAAAGTAATACGCACGTAATGTGTACCATCAAAAGACAAGGAAGTTGGCCGTTACTAGTGGTCGTTGCAGGTGTAGTTGAAAAAGGTTGCTCGCTTATAAATTAAAGAGTACTTGCCAATAAGAAAAAATATTTACTCGGAATATTTTACTAAGACGAAATGTTTCTTTTCAAATTGCAATATTTCTATTTATAAAAATTATACCGAACCTTTAATGAATAAAATATCTTATAGGGAACAGTATGCTATGACGTCATAACTGTGAATGACTACTTCACGTCTTTGTAGTGGAATAATCTTATACAATAACTCGAATTCAAAATTAATGTATTGCTTCTTTATCCACATGTGTATTCTTATAGATATTAAAACACTTACCTACTAGATCTTCTCGAAAATAACAAAGATTGATTTTGCATACATATAATCACCACATAGAGTTCATATAGTAACGGCGGTGTAAGAATATCTACTACTCATAATTTCCCGTGCGTTTTATGAGAGGCGACAAAGGAAAACTTGAAAGAGGTTTGCAGCATTTGCCTAATAGCAATATAAAATTATAACACAATCGCGGTTGCGATATACTATGGCAATGAGGCAGCTATAGGAAAGACCTATTTTCAGTAGTGGATTTTTATAGGCTATAATAGATGGACTCAGAGTCCAAACGTTGAACTAAGAAATCTATAGTAAAGTACTGTAATCCCACAACTACGCGATCATTAAATTAATTTTGCAAAGAAAATAACCCTTGAAAGTGACTGATTAAATATAAAGTAACTGACACAATGATCAATCGCTGCGTACAATCTACACAAATCTGAAGACTGAGAAGTTGTAACATTAGCCATTAATTAAACAGCAATGAGGTACACAAAACCGCATACAAATCTGCTTTCATTCCTTCAGTAACTTGGCATTATTTTTATTAATAAAAAATATTTCTTAAATTCTCATAAATATTACAAGATTCTATGCATTGTACTTTATAATTACCTAATAATGCTTAATTATACGCTTATTTTATAGATCAAACCACTGGTATTTAATAATTGAACACGGTATAATAAATTATTAGGACAAAAGGTTGGAACCAAAAACTGTGATGGCAAGTAATACCAACGATTTCCCATTTATAATCAAATGCATACATGTTAGGGATACGCTACAGCTGTATTATGGTTGTAGCAGGAATGAGTCGGCTTGACCGGGGAAGAACCACGCTCTCACAGAATATCAGCGTGAAATAGCAGCTTAATGCTGTTGCACTTCGGTTAGTAAGTGTAGAAAATCGGCGTGACGTGCGTGCCCGGATTTAGCCCTTAGTGGTGACAGTGCATCTGCATGAGGATTTAGATGTCTGTGGGCGGCAGCATCCAGGTGGATCATTATCATCAGATGGACTGCCTTTTTGTCAGTTTTATTCCATAAAAAAATGTTAGACATGTGCCAAGTGGATCAATTATCAATTACAGCGCCTGTCGTCTCACACGTTTATCTCTGCTGCCCGTTGCTGGTTTGGCAACGCTGACGAAACCCACGGGACGAAATGTGGTGATAGGTTATTTTACGTTACCACCCCAAGGCATATTTTAAACTTATTGAAAGTAAAGGGCTAATGATGAAAAAGTAATGTGAGTATAAGATGGTGCATAACTTCAACCTTCCCTCATCTACAGCTAAAAAAATTTCTTTAACAGAGGTATTCGTAAACTGTAACACATTAAGTAAGGAGTCGTAAATAATATAGTTGTTAACTGTTGGAAATCATATTCTGACTAGGCTGTCTTTAATAACTTAAGTTTATTTCACGATAGGAAACCTTAACATAAGAATGTATCAAACATTCTACTAAAAGGAAAATCTTATTCTTTTTTCTGAGAGTTTTTGATTTTAAATCAAATCATAAAAATACAAAAATGATGTGTTTTTATTAAAATAGAACCAAGAATTGCGAACAACACATAAAAATTCTAATGGAAATGCTTTGTTTATCTTACATTTAATTTACTTTCTTAGTTTAATGTTGTTTCAACCTCTTAAAAGCTTTTAGAGGCTATCGTATGCCAAAGAGCTCTTAATTATCAAAATTATATTTATATTTATTTATTCTATATTTTTTACTAAAATTGAGTCTGTAATAACGAAAAAACTGGCTTCTATTAAGCTCAGGGCCGCTAATAAGACATAAATAACCATGGAATAAAACTAATTTCGTGGATTATGTCTCGTTTAATTTTAACTTTTTTAATACCCAACGTTTCGGGTACTTTACAGCACTCATGGTCACCCAGTGGACTGAGGTTTTTCTGATGTCTTAGTTAACGAAAGCTACCTTCAACTTTTAATTAATAACTTTTTGTTGCGATCTACGCAGAACGAGCTTATATTATCTTGATGTTTTGCAATAGTATGCTTGGATTTGGATCTAATTTTATAATTAAAAAAATCCAAACAGATGGTAGCACCAATCAATCTTCTCTGTTCAAATTAAGATGTTTTTTAAATTCAATAGCCTTGCGAGTCATCCTTGGTAGAAATTGGTATTCTTTTGCGAGGATTAGTGGTCTATCAAATCTGATATAACGGTTGGGACAATTTTGAACATGTTAATATACTGCATCAACGCTCCGGAAAGTTTTGGTGCGTCGGTGCTTCGTATTAGCGATATTATGTTCTTTTACGCGGGTTTTTATAGAACTTTTTGTTTGTTTTATGTAAAGGAACGTTAAGATTATCGGACAAACAGCTTCGAGTTATTCGGCGAGAGTTTAGAAGCTTTACTTTTAGAATTATTTATATGTTGATTGTGCAATTACGTCTTACTTTTCACCTTTTTATAGCCAAATAATTGTCAGCTGATATTGTATAAATTGATAACAGAAGAGTTCAGGAACATATGATCATGAAAGCTGTCAATATAGTTGACTGGACAGATTTTAAATCTCAAGGCTATTTTCACATTTTCCGTAAACTCGTATTAAAAAAAACAAAGTTCTATAAATTTTCCTGCAACACGTCTTGCGTTTTTCATTTAAAACGATGGATCTTAACCGTGAACATTTGCGCGCTATGATATATATAATGATTTTAAATTTGGTTTAACCGAACAATCAAGTTTACAACGGTTCCGATCAGCATTGGTGGACTCAGCTCTGTCATGCGCAACAACTTTATGTGGTTTGCTGAATTCAAATAGGGTAAAAGTAATCTTAAAGTACCAAAAAACCGGGGTCCCACAAACAACAGTAACGGCAGAAAATTTATGGACTACTGAAATGTTGGTGCGAGAAGACCCACGAATCACATATACGGACATCGAAAATATTGTAAGCATTAAGTTCATTAGTGTAGTGGCGGTCAAGAATATCCACTACCCCATATCCTCCCGTGGGTGTCGTAAAAGGCGACAAAGGGAAACAGGCAGGAGATGGGCAGCAGCATCTTCCTGGTAACGGCATAAATACAATAAAAAACTGCGGTTGCCAACCCGCTCGCCAAGCGTGGCAACTATGGCAATATACCCCCCATGAGCAATGACAATAATAAACGGCCCCCAGTCCCCGGCGGCCCCGCTATTCCTGGCTACGGTGGCGACCATGGTAACGGCGGGGCAGGGGGTGCTAAGAATCTCCGGTGGAGGTTCGGTTGCCACCTTAGACGACTCGACCTGGCAACGTACAACGCACGCACCCTGAGGACTGACGAGAAGATCGTGGAGCTGGAAGAAGAGATAGACAAGTTGCGCTGGCATATTATAGGATTATCCGAAGTCCGAAGAGAGGGGGAGGACACGGTAATCCTCGAATCCGGCAACTTGTTCTATCACCGGGAGGGCGACCATCTGTCCCAAGGAGGTGTCGGATTTATCGTCCACAAGTCTCTCGTTAACAACGTTGTAAAGATCTGGAGTGTGTCGACGAGGGTTGCGTACCTTATACTCAGAATCACCAAACGGTATTCGCTGAAGGTCATACAGGTTTACGCACCAACCTCGGCACACCCCGATGAGGAGGTGGAGGAAATGTATGAGGATATCTCTAGAGCCATGCATTCCTCCAAAACCCAATATACGGTGTTAATGGGCGACTTCAATGCAAAACTAGGCACAAGAGAGAACGGTGAGCTGAAAGTAGGGAAATTTGGAATAGGGCAACGGAACCCAAGGGGCCAGCAGCTGGCCGACTTCATGGAGAAAGAGGGACTCTTTATGATGAACTCTTTCTTCAAGAAGCGGCCCCACAGGAAGTGGACCTGGTCGAGCCCCGACGGTTCGACAAAAAATGAGATTGACTTCATTATGACGACCAGACGACAACTGTTCAGTGATGTCTCAGTGATCGCGAGGGTGAAAACCGGCAGCGATCACCGAATGGTTAGAGGCACACTGAACCTAAATGTTAAGTTGGAGAGGTCTCGTCTGATGAAGTCAACGCTCCGTCCCCCTCGTGCTCTAATCCAAAGTCCCGAAACCTTTCAGCTCGAGTTACAAAACCGTTTTCAGTGCCTAGAAGACTGCAATGAAGTGGACGATATGAATGACAAGCTCGTGGAAACTGTCCATGCGGTCGGAGCTAAGTTCTGCAAGACCCACCGCAGAAGAACACAGAAACTCTCCGATCACACTCTTAATCTAATGGCTGTTAGACGGGAGATGAGGCTACATTCTTCAACAGATTTGACAGCATACAGGCAACTGAACAGACAGATCTCCAAATTCATGCGGCGAGACTTACGCAACTTCAATACAGCTCGTATTAAAGAAGCGATCGAGCGGAACCAAGGCTCCAAAGTCTTTGCCAGAGATCTGTCTGCCAGAAAGAGCCAACTGTCAAAGCTGAAGACCGAATGTGGCAGCATCGTTTCCGGGGCACCTGAGATTTTGAGTGAGATTGAGAGGTTCTATGGGCAGCTGTACACGTCATCGTTGGAGCCACACGCAAGTGTGAGTAACGATCCAAGAGCGAGTCTTATTCGACACTATTCCGAAGATATCCCGGACGTCAGTCTGAGCGAGATTAGAATGGCTCTCCAGCACCTTAAAAACGGCAAGGCCCCAGGCGAGGATGGAATTACAGCGGAGCTTCTGAAAGCGGGTGGAAGACCGGTACTTGAAGTCCTTCAGAAGCTCTTTAATTCCGTCCTCCATGGTGGCATTACACCGGAGGCGTGGAGCAGAAGTGCGGTGGTCTTGTTCTTCAAGAAAGGTGACAACGCTCTCTTGAAGAACTACAGACCGATTTCCCTTCTGAGCCGCGTCTACGTGCTGTTTTCGAGAGTCATTACGAATCGTCTCGCGCGCAGACTTGACGACTTCCAGCCTCCCGAACAAGCCGGTTTCCGAAAGGGCTTTAGCACCATAGACCACATACATACCCTACGGCAAATTGTACAGAAGTCCGAGGAGTACAATTTGCCACTATGTCTGGCGTATGTGGACTATGAGAAAGCCTTTGATTCCGTCGAAATTTGGGCGGTGCTGCAGTCCCTTCAGCGGTGCCAAGTTGACTGTCGGTATATCGAAGTGCTGAAGTGTTTGTACAGTAGAGCTACGATGGCTATCCGAGTACAGAACCAGAGTACGAAACCTATCCAATTGCAGAGAGGTGTAAGACAGGGTGACGTTATATCCCCGAAACTCTTCACCGCTGCATTGGAAGACGTTTTCAAGCTTCTGAACTGGAAAGGATACGGAATTAACATCAATGGCGAGTACATCACTCACCGTCGATTTGCCGACGATATAGTCCTCATGGCAGAATCGCTGGAGGAGCTAAGCACTATGCTCAATGACCTCAATAGTGTCTCCCAACGGATAGGTCTTAAGATGAACATGGACAAAACAAAGATTATGTTTAATGTCCATGTCACACCTATGCCGGTAGTTGTTGGGAGCACTAAGCTCGAAGTTGTTGACGAGTATGTTTACCTGGGACAAATAGTCCGACTAGGTAAGTCCAACTTCGACCGAGAGGTCAATCGACGGATTCAACTCGGCTGGGGAGCGTTCGGGAAGCTACGACACATCTTCTCGTCAGAAATACCTCAAAACCTTAAAACAAAATTGTACAACCAGTGCGTGTTGCCAGTGATGACTTACGGAACTGAGACGTGGTCCTTCACTGCTGGCCGTATGAGGAAGCTCAAG
Organism: Parnassius glacialis; assembly: GCA_033319125.1. Taxonomy (NCBI): domain Eukaryota; kingdom Metazoa; phylum Arthropoda; class Insecta; order Lepidoptera; family Papilionidae; genus Parnassius; species Parnassius glacialis. The sequence continues at coordinate 42,123,688 of JAVANC010000004.1, forward strand.
GTCGCTCAGCGAGCTATGGAGAGGGCTATGCTCGGAGTTTCTCTACGTGATAAACTTAGGAATAAGGATATCCGCAGTAGAACCAGAGTAACCGACATAGCCCAACGGATTAGTAAGCTGAAGTGGCAGTGGGCCGGCCATATAGCTCGAAGAACCGACAACCGATGGGGAAGAAAGGTTCTCGAGTGGCAGCCTCGTACCGGTAGGCGAAGTGTAGGGCGTCCCCCCACAAGATGGAGTGACGACCTGGTAAGACATGCAGGAAGTCGATGGATGCAGGTGGCTCAGGACCGTGCTTTGTGGCATTCCTTGGGGGAGGCCTATGTTCAGCAGTGGACTTGTGAAGGGCTGTAATGATGATGATGATGATGAAGTTCGGGGTGCATTCATACCATCCTACATCAACATCTTGGAGTGGGGAAGCTTTGTTGATGATGGATCCCTCATTTGCTCTCCGAAAGCGAAAAACAGACTTGTGTGGATTGGTGCCATGAAATGCATCTTCGTTTTGAAAACGGGGCATCTAGGCGTGTTTCAGAAATCGTTACTGGTGACGAGACATGGATCTATGAATATGATCCGGAAAATAAAAGGCAATCATCGGTATTGGTCTACTCAGAAGGACAGTTACCGACAAAACTGCAAAGACCTTGCAAGATCGGCAAAAAATTTTTTTCGCGGAGCGGACATTTGTCGACGTCAATGCTGGAAAATTGTAGGACAGTCAACTCTGAATACAGTTCTACAGTTGCATTACCCAAAACTTTTCAAGCTGTGCAGGAGAGAAGACCAAAGATCGGGCTTCGGAATCATGATGCATCACGATGACGCCTCTTTATATACCTCCCTTAGAACAAAAGCATTTATTGAGGAATCTGGTGTTGAAACTCTTAGTCACCCAACCTACAGCCCAGCTTAGCGCCTTGTGATTTCTTTTTGTTCCAAGAGTCAAAGCAAAATAAAAGGCAAGTTTTTTTCAAGCGCCAAAGAAGCCATGGTTACCTACGAAGAAGCGATTGTCGACCTGTCAGATCAAGACTGGCAAAAGTGTTTTCAGAGTTAGTTTAGGCGAATGGAACTTTGTATAGAGCATGATGGAGAATATTTTGAAAAGATGTACAATAAATATTAATAGTATCTTGAATACTTATTGTATATCTTATAACTTATTGAGTGTCCTACGTAAAGTGTAAATTTTAAGGCGGTATCCCCTTTATTAAGAATAATATCTTTATGCGTCAAATGAAAAATAGATTCTTCTTCCCTTTATTTATTAACCACAAAATTTAGACTCGAAACAAATATTTTTACCTTCCCTTCCCTTTCCCTTGCTTTTCTCTTCCATTTAAGTATCTTTATATTTTTTGTTCTCTATTTAAAAATAGAGAAGAAATACACAAACCGTAAAATAATGTATTATAATGCAAAAAATATTTCTTCCGTTAAACATATCTTTAAGTTGAGAAAAGTTTCTAAATAATACATGAAATAATCCATGTGTGAGCGAATGTAAGAAGCTTATTCTCGTGAGTTTATAAACACTATAACTCTATAACTTCGAATTGAAGGTATAAAAGTTTTCCGGACAATCTTTGAGTTGGGTGGAACCCATTTCTCTTACTGTCAAATGTAATTCTAAATGTTTTGCCAAACAATATTGTTTATTCTTAAAATGTAATACAAACATTTATATAAAATTCGAGAAATCCGAACAAAGGCATGCATCTATCAACCTATCGGTATTATTGCTGTAGTGGCATTTCCGCTTTGTACTTTGTCCCGTCAAGGTTCTTTGAACGACATTATAAGAATAGCTCTTCGTTCTTTAAATTTTCCCTCAGTTTTAGAAAAGACCCAACCTTATTTCGGCTCGTGCAAAGAAAGGAAAAGGCTAGGCAAAGTACTCAGTGTATGTTGACGTTTCATCTCAAGAATACCTCGTTGCGTTTCGAGGGGACATCAGAGAGATTATTTACTAGTAAATTTATTAAAAATTTGAAACATTTGTAAGTTAATCACTTGGGTTCTGGGGAAGCCCTACTACCTATATATTACATTTAATAATAATATATATGGGCCCTTTTCTTCGATTACTTGTTGCCATCTTGTAGGTAGTGACACAATCCCGTTGTAGAAATCTTGGGATTTTTATCAATAAAATGCGACAAGTAGTTTTGACAGTCCTATCTTCACGTCTAAATCAGACTCTTTGGGTAGTGTTTGACAGTCTAACACTACCCAAAGGATTTGGAAGAGGCCGAAACAGTTAAAAATCTGAGGATGCAAGGTCAGGATTATATATGATGGATACATTAACACGTCCCAACTAAGCTCTCTCAATTTTTGCTGAGTGGCTAAAGATGTGTGTGGTCTGGCGTTATCACGATGAAAGATTACTCCTTTTCTGTTTTCTGGCCGTTATATTTTTCAATTTCATGCTTGATTCTTATTAGTTGTTAGTAGTCGAGATCCGAGTCAATGATTTTCCTGGCAGTAAAAGCCCATAATAAACCATGCCCTTTTAATCCCACCATATACACAGCATCACCTTATTGCTTGTAAATCCAAGTTTCGCTACAGTCTGTGGAGCTTGACTACCCTTTGACTATAATCTTTTTCGCACGTTCTTGTCATAGGTTATCCACTTTTCATCACCAATGATCAATATTTTCAAAGATGGTTCCGTTTCATTACGATTCAATAGAGAACCGCTAATGAGTACACGATTCATTAAGTTTCTTTCAGTGAGCTCGTGTGGTACCCAAATATCGAGCTTTTTTGTAGCCAGACTTTTTCAAATGTATCAAAACTATTTTGTGGTCAATCCTCAATTCCTACTAACTGTCGTTATATTAATGAAAGGTAATTACGGAATATAATAATAGTAAATAAGGAATACTACCAATGTCGTAACTACTAATGAAGGGGGTACAGTGGCTCCAGTGACCCACCTTGCAGCAGAGATCAACCAATTAGTGACTTTCTATCTTTAGAATCTAATACCACACCATGTTGGGTTCGGGAACAACGAGGTGGACGTGACCCCTGAGAAGGTGTGCCACTCAAAGCCCGTCTGTCCTCTCTCAAAAGAAAGGTTATACGACTAAGATCACGTATACCTTAGAATGGTCCCGGGCTTGATGCCTATCATAAGTGAACTGTATTTCGATTGAAGTGGAGTTGAATATAAAACATCGATTTATCTTCGTAATTTCCCCTTATGACTGCGATATTGAAAAATTTCGCTACTTTTTCCTATCACTTTTCCTATATTATTTTCGATTTTTATTTAAAATGGAAAGAGTTAGCTGATCCCGAATTGTCCCGAACGAATTTCTAAACTACCAGCCTCCTTTCCTAGTACGTTAGCTATACGCGAAAAATAACCGCGCGCCGCGCCATTTAGACATAATCTGACACTAATTTTCATCACCGCACATTTAACCCTATATCTTTATTTCTCAAAATTATATTATTACATAACTTGAAAAACATATACAAAAGCCGTATCACATAAAGACATATTAAGATATTCAACAAAATACACCAATTGTACAGGATATTTTTAAAGTTCTAAATCTTACATATCTATCACAAATGTATAAAACAACAATCTTCATTAATTAACATGAATATGTTAACTAATACAACAGTTTAATTCACAAATTAAAATCTTTAAACAGCATTATTACACTTTAATACAATATTAATTATTATTAATTTACACTTCAATCCCCAGAAGACACAAGTTTGCGCGTTTACCGCTATAAAGAACTCCTTTATCGTATCTCCTCAGTTTCAAGGCATGCTTCAGCTAGCATCGGAATCCTTGGCGTCGACATATCGAATAGTGTGCAATTTCACGGTGACTTAGAAGGGAAGGCCAAATTGGCCTCTAAAAAGCTTGGCGTGCTCAGCAGAGCAAAACAGTATTTCATGCCGGCACATCGCTTGCAACTTTACAAAGTGCAAATCCGGCCTCACATGGAATACTGTCTTCATATCTGGGCCAAGGCACCCCAGTGCCAGCTCCTTCCACTTGACCGCATCTAGAGCAGAGCGGTTCGAATCGTCGACGAACGAGTTCTTTCTGATCGGCTCGATACACTTGCACTGCGTAGAGATGTTGTATCTCTTTGCGTATTTTATCGCATCTATCACGGTGAGTGCTCTGAGGAATTGCTCGGACTAATTCCAGCCGCTCAATTTCACCATCGCACATCGCGACAAAACTCGCGTTACGATCCATACCATCTGGATGATTGGCGATCCACCACTGTGCGAATTAGAAGAAGTTTTCTCCCTCGCACAACTTCCTGGTGGAATCGATTACCACCAGCGATTTTTCCGGACCGATACGACTTAGGAACCTTCAAAAAAAGAGCTTACACTTTTCTAAAAGGCCGGCAACGCATCTGAAATTCCCCTGGTGTTGCGGTTGTTCATGGGCGGCGGTAGTCACTTACCATCAGGTGAGCCGCATGCTCGTTTGCCCCCTCTACTATATAAAAAAAAAACTTTAATTCAAGTTTAATTTTCTTTTATAACTTTATTACTATTTCGCTATTCTAAGCACAAAGTTAAACACTTTCAACACGTTACTTGTCTTATTATTTTACACAATAATCCTGAAACATTTATTGCCTATTTTACACACAATACTGAAATTTTCACAAACTGATTAAACATACTAAACTATTTTATTTTTTTATTTTTAGTACATTATTTGAACACTGTTCAAGTCCTATACAAAATGAACAACCAAATTCTGCACGACCCTAATCATCACAGTCGTTTGTGGTTTAGCAGTGGCTTTCGTGGCGAGTAGGGTAGACAGTGCCCAAGTGTTGCGGTCAACCGCTATTCTCCCTCCCTCACCTCTCACGTCGTACGTTTCATCGGCACGTTAGGTAGGATTAAGATAAGACACTGATTAAGATTACCTGACTGTTGTAACATAAAAGTTTGTAACCATCATGACGGGTAAAGGGAAGGAGGAGCCCACCCAAAACCCGTTAGGAAACCCCCGAATCGGGCGTTTTGGATCGGCCATTGCTGGCAAAGGACCTATCGAACCTGGAGCGTTCAAGAGTAGTAGGAAGCTTTAGCCAGATTCCAACTCGAAAACCAGTTTCACCACCAAAGGCCCCAAAACCGAGCGTCGCGCTCACACCCTCCGTGCCTGTGTGCACGAGTTGACTGAAACAGGAGCCTTTACCTCGCAGGGTGAAGTCAGCGAGGAGACACGCGCCATCAGAGACCGAGGTCTCACTCTATAAAAAGAGGTAGTACGTCGGCTCCGCTATCTCGACTACCAACCGAACTTGATTACCAACCGATGGGCAAGAGGATAACTCACTATGCCCCACCAAAAGCCCCAACACCACCGTGACCAACCCCACCCATCTCGCCGGACCACAGATCTTCATTCCAACCGAGTGTTCCACGACACTCAGGCATGTTTTTTTTATAATGAATTTTATATATCGTATGTGTGATGTGAACTGACAAGAAGTTCTATCTGAATTTTTTGACAAATCCTTTGTACAGCATGTTGTCCAATTGGTGGTTGCGGATCACTCATAAAAACGTTGAAATCATAGTTTAAAACGGGCGCTAACTAGACTGTTTCAATTGTTCCTTACTCGGGCTTCACCTTGAATGGAAGTAAAAGTACTCTATAAGGAATTTTTAACTAGATGTCACATGTTACAGAGTTTATTAGAAAATATTTTTGTTATTTTCAATAAACAAATGTTTTCAATAATACTGAACATAAATTTCCTTCGAAGTGTTAACTGCGTAAGTAGTTAAGATATATTTCTACCCATTTAAAAAAAATTAAAGATTGTCAATATTAATTTTAACTGTTAAAATAAACTATTAAAAATTAACAAACTTATTAAATAAATTAAACTAACCATATTTAATAAAATTATCTTAATATACCAATCTATCTTTACCAATCTATCTATACCAATCCAAGATTTCGTTAATTTATGCCATCTAGGGTCCACCTTTGAGAGTCAATCAAATTTTGTTCGATAAAATGACTTAACTTATAGAATGAATTAGATGGCACTATTACAAAGCAATTTATAAGAAAGAAATATTTTTTTGATTTATTTAACTAAATTTGGGTCTAAAAATAAGTATTGTAACATTTATTTACTATAAAATTAAGTTTTTATATTATATGGCCGCAAATGATCAAATTAAATAAGATAATTTGCAATGAAATATTTATAATATATTTTTATTACATTTTAAGTTTTCACTTCTACCGCGTGTAAACTACACACATGTTATTCCCCCTTGACAAGAATGCCATCTCACTATAATAGACAAAATTCTTTTAAAATGTATTTATCTCAATCCGTACAAGATATTTATGAAATGTACTGTGAGATATGTAGTAGCGAAATCGAAGAGCCAGTTTCTGGACGCAAATTTAGAGAAGTTATAGAATCCGACAACACGTCTTGGTTCAAGCTTTTTTTTTATAGGAGAGGGGGCAAACGAGCATGCGGCTCACCTGATGGTAAGTGACTACCACCGCCCATGAACAACAGCAACACCAGGAGAACCAGGGGAATTGCAAATATTGCCAAGTCAATCTATGTGTTTAAAACATAAAAGATTTTTAATATTGATATGGTCACTATAAGATGTCGTTAGGTTAGCTAATAACGTAATAACTTAAGATAGAAAGTTAAGTAAGACCTTAAGTAGAGACTGAATACATTAACCGACTTGGTATTACGTGTATCTCACAACTTTATACGGCAGAAGAACTGAGTTGCGAGGCTTGGTTTTTTTTACAAGTTATGTTTTTGATGGCATCTCATTTCTTTTTGTATATAGTTATACCTAGGTACCTATCTACACCTCTTATTTCATTACATTATACATATATGGGTACACTGATTCATTCACTGCAAATGTAACTTTGTAATTAGTTCAGTTAGTGTATCTCGAAAGCTGGACCGAAATTGCAAAATATTTTAATTTTTTCTTAATTTATATACTAAACAATAATTGTATTCCAAATTTGAAGCTTCTATGTCTGCTAGAAGTGCCTTAGAGTTTTCAGTCAGTGAGTGACAAAATTAAGAAAATTTGACTAGTTATAATTCTTAAACTGCTGGTTCAATAGTAATGAAATTTGAAATATATCGAATTCTTACAATGACTACTTGGTTAGTGGAAAGGTTTCGAGCTACTAGTTTTATCCACAACGAAGTTATAGGGTTTCGAAAATGGCCTGAACTGCTTCGAGAAAAGGATGGTACGGCCGTGCCGCTTTTTTGCTCGACTTGTCGGGGGCACTGCCGTGCCCCCAGATACTTTATATATAAAAATGAACTGCTGTCCGTTAGTCTGGCAAAAACTCGAAAATTGCTGGACCTATTTTGATGATTTTTTATGTGTATTTGAATCTGAACGGTTTAAAAACACATCTGAATCCGGTAGGTGACGCTGTTGTCGAGATACAGAAATCACCAGTGCGAAGTCGGCGCAGATCACTAGTGTTAAATAAATAAGTGCCCAGAATTTTTATTGAAAATAATTAACACAGTTAATTATTTTCAATCTATAGAATATCAATTTGATAAAATTCACCGTATTTCTTCTTGTGTAAATACCCGAATCCTCAGCAATATCTTTATGTGAATGACAAAGCCATAAAGTCCTTTATATTTTATTGTAAAATGTTTGTTTTTTTTTTGCTTGTAATATCAAGATACTGGTTACAATGGGATAAAAAAATTTTGGATCACATCATGTTAAAAGCAATCAGTTGTAATATGTACAAATATCATTGACTTTACTTGTGATATCCGGGACAGAATAATTAAAACTTAATTTCAATAATGTATTGAATAAAACTACTTTTACGGATTTTACCGCGTGTAATTAACTTTTTTTATTAATTCCCGACGGTTCGAGTCCTTTGCAGCACCCATGGTCACGGGGGACTGAGGTCAAGTTAACCCGGAGTACCTTCAGCTTTTTAATTATTAATTTTGGTCCTATCTACGCAAAATGAACCTAGTGTGTTCTGCAGTCTTGCAGTGGTATTTAGTTTTAATTTTATTTTTACTCGGATTTAGTTTTAATTTTATTAATTACAGGATCCCAAGCAGATGATAGTACTCAGCCTCCCTCTATATTGAAATTAGGATGCTTTTTTAATTTCAATAGCCTCACGTATCATCCTTGGCAGGAATCGATGTTCTTTCGCGAGAATTGGTGGTTTATCAAATCTAAAGCAATGGCGGGGGCCGTCTAGAATATGATCACAAACTGCAGACTTTCTGGAACGTTGGTGTTTCACGTCAGCTATGTGTTCTTTTACGCGGGTTTTTATTGATCGTTTTGTTTGCCCTATATATGAGAGACCAATAAATTTAAACGCAATAAAATCCGTAAAAGTAGTTTTATTCAACGTGTAGTGTTTGCGTAAATATAAGAAATCATTATTCAATAATGTAAATCAAATTCTACATTATAATTTTCGGAATTCATAGCTTGTTAAGTTAAAGCAAATATCACTTAATTATCTCGTTACCCAGTTCCTAGAGAGTCCATGAGCGAGCAGAGAATACTCAAACTGAAAATTATAGCATCAATTTGTGGATTGCAGCTTGAAACATCATAAAAAGTTTATTTTTATTTTCTTATGTTAAAAATATGCATTAAAAAATAAACATACACAAAAATATTACACTTGTAATTAATTTTATAAAAATACCATAAAATAAAACCTAACTCGGTAAGAAAATTATAAAAAAAATAAAATGTGAAATGAATAACAATGACTTGCGTAAGATCAATAACAAATAATCTTTCGTATAAAGTTCAGTTCAAAGCTCCTTTGATGTTTTGCGTTTCTCAAAAGAGAATGCCAGATCGTGCCCCACCTTGTACAAAATAGGTAAAATTTTTAAAAATAATCTTATAAATTTTGAAGTTTTTTGTGATAAATCGTTATTTTGTACAACTTGCGGTAAAATATTATTTAAAAAAGAATTTAACGATTAATATTTACATTTCCAGGCTTTTCTGATAACATCTGCGTTTTTTTGTACGAATAAGTACATACGTACGCATAAAGTATCAAACAATACATATTTCTGTTAAAATATATTATAAGTCTTTGTCATATAAAAATGTTAGTTATAAATTTTAATTTTCAATTATTATTATAAGTCAATAATCATGAATTGCATTAGATAATTACTAAATAAAAATCATTGATTTTCGTGCACTTTGTGCTTTGTGAAATGATACACGCACACGTCATGGTGTCAATATCGTAAGTACGTATGTCAAATTAATGTCGAATATTTTCACTCTCCGCTAGAAGTAAAAGTGTTCTGAGATTTTCACACATTGACTAATTTGTGCTTGTGAAATATATTGATTATAATTATATCACATTTTTGCTTTTGCTGACGACTTATGCTTTTATTAATTAATATACGGACTCGATCACGCCTACTTATTGACTTACTCCTAATTACTACGGACATTCTGATAATTGCATCCACAATGTTGAGGTGCACTAAATGTCATCTTTGCGTCGATATGATGCAGGGGAATTTTGTGTCCTCATTTATTTACAATCTTAACTCTTCTTTCAACATCGAGTTCTTTGCAACAGCTATATTCAGTTTAATAGCTTTTTTATATAGTTAAGAATTTATGATCCTGCCGTTGTCGTTAAATTAGTTACTAAGTAAGTAATCTGTAAATATTTACATCTTCTTCAGACAAATGTCGTAATAATAATATGTATCTTAATAAATATAAAAATATTATAAATATAATAAATAATAATAATAAAATAAAATAATAAAAATAAAAATATATAATATAAAATTGAAAAATAATTTTGTAAATATTATAACTCGTTTACATGACTAGGATTTAGATTTTATGAAAAATAGGTGGTGCTATATACTGTGTAAGGACCTTTTAGATCCTCTATAAGAGAACCCCTTTTCCAATGTTACTGATGATTAAATTATTATGCCCCTTAAATTCCTATTCCTTAATTTCCTTAAATGACCGGAAAATTTTTTTATTGCGAATTTAAAGATTTTTATAGAAAAGGTCTACGGAAAGGGCAGAACAACGTCTGCCTGGCCGTGTGTATATATATATATATTCATATATCATTAGCGCCTGACAATTTATATTCTGAAATTACAATTAACTGCAACGAATGCTGTTCTAAAAAATAAGGCAAATGTAATTATTAAAGTGCAGTTTAAAAAATCGCAAGTTCTAGAGACTTTAAATTATATAATTTGGATGAAGTAATAAAGTAGAAAACAACGTTGCCAACGGCATTTGTGTACACCACACTTTTGGTTTGGGCAAAGTTCTATAGAAAATCTGACATTATTCTTTCAATATTACGTATTTATGGTTAATATTGCATTATAATGGCCGTCATCGTGCTTTAATCAACACCGCCTCGACCATAGATAACACGCGTTGTCATTTTCAAGCAAAAGACCACTTAAAAAAGAGCATAAATTTTTATTATTAATATTATTTAATCATATTATTAAACTATGACTTACGAATATCCAAGTATCTGTTAATATCATAATACAAAAATCTTTTACATACAAATAATACTATAGTGTTGAATAAAACTAATTTTAAAGGTTAAACCGCATTTCATTTGACTTATTTTAATTTCCGAAGTTTCGGGTGCTTTATGAATTTACTCAGCTTTTGAATATTAAAGTTTGAAAGTTTACCCGGGTTAACAATGACGTCAGGACGTCAAACAGTTTAGTCCCACCCGTGACAATGAATACTGCCAAACACTGAAAAGTCCGCATAAATACATAAGTCTGTCAACATAAATACATAAGCGCTGAGTATATTATAGTAATTTAAGTAAACTGTAAACATAGGATTACGGTTGTAAAAGAAAAAGATTTGAATAAATTTTTAACGGTAACTTGGATGAATTAAAATATCTCTCGTATAAACTGGAAAGTGAAATTGTGTAAATTGAAAGCGACAGTTTAGTTAACACCAATATGTAATATTAGTTTTAATAAGTCTTATTGTTATAATTAGAAAACATAAGTTATAGTTCTTATATTGTATGAAAAATCATCGGAATCCAAACCTTGGTGATAAATTTGCAATTGTAAAGGGAGGAGTTATGGTTACACCAGACCACTCACAATTCAGATAAAGCATCTATACTGTAGTTCCTGTTATAAATGTTTGCAAACCTTGCGAAATAACACCAATTAAGCGTATACTGCAACTCACATCAATTCAGGATGAAACCTTTCAGGAATTATTTATAGATTTATTTACTATTGAGAACATATTAACGTATTATTTGTGTTGTGGATGATTTTAGCAAATGACTGAAGTTGTACAAGATTATGAAAATGCATCATCATCATCATCACAGCAACTCATTTAAGATCATGTAAGAAGAGAGAGCAACTCATGTGCCCGACCGATTAATGTTTTTACGCTTCAAGTGTCAGGGTCCGTTTTGGTGATCACGCGATACCGGTAGGCGCTAATGTAAACAATGATATATTTTTACCTATGTTTGTCAGCTATATTATATATAACTTATACGTATCGGTTCGTTATGAATTAAGATATTTGATTCTTCTCTATAAATATTAAATTCTATTTTTATGATATTATAAATCTCATTTCAAAATTGCGTGGCGTAATTTTGCCGGTTTCTTGTACATAAAGTGTAAGGATTATGAAATTAAGCCATTATATAAAACGGTATTTATTTTATTTGCTTAACAATACAACATTATATCAAAAGAAATTAAAAAATCACACCCCATCAACATATTTTTTCACACAACAAACTTTTTAATATATACCTCCGTTTACGAGGCAAAATAAAAAAAAAATTAAAATAATCGAAAATGTTCAATTCGAAAACGCTTGGAAACCATACATTATGGCCTTGTCATTAATCTATGCTGTTGAAAGACGTTAAGTTAAAACAGCGTTTTATCTTTGAACAACGTAGATTAAAGACAAGGCGTGTTTAATTGAGAAATGGCACGCGGGGTCGGCTGACTCACGGGCATGCATCATGTGCTGTCAATCCGCTGCAGGTGTCTTGAGGGGTTTTATAGGTATATTTCTGAAAAGGTTGATACAGGTGAAGAAAAGGTTAAAAAACAGAAAAGCGAGGAATCTGGAAGTGACTTTAAAGAAAGTGATACGGTTTTTTAAGGTTTTTAATAATTATTTATTAATATATGATTTAATAGTAAGTCCTGTTTAGAAAGTACTAAATTAAAAATCACAAATTAAATAAAACTAAAATTGTTAATTTTTTATTGAAAGTATAAAATATTTAAAAACTATGATAAAAAAATTAAACTAATAACTTAATTATCATACATTCCTTCTTACTGTGCTATCGTGCCAAGAACGCTGGCTGCGTTTCCACCCTCGTTTTGAGCGAGAAAAGAACCAGCCCTCTTATTACCAGCAGCGACGACAGGTTGCCGATACAGTTCCTTTAGAAACGTCACCGTACGTAGACCCCACGGACCGATAGTCTCTACAGAAAGTAGCAAAAATATGTATTCATTTCTCAGAAACTCATATTTGCGCCGCTTACTCAGTTTAGCTTCCTCTGATGTCACCCCGACTCTAAACGAGATACCCCTGAGATGAGAGGCCGCCAGTGTAGTACCCCACACTAAGGCTCTACCTCTCTTCCAAGGGATCAATGTCATACCGTTTTTTCTCCTGTCATCGTCTCTAAATATTCCACAAGGCTCTAAAACCGAGGTAAAATTTATAGAGACAAGAGCCCTTTGTATGTCATCGTTCAAAGAACCGTGCCGTGAAAACTTACCAGCGTTTTTCTTTCATGAAAGTTCGTGAAGCCCAAACTCGTTGACGCTGCTACACAACTGCTGCTACTGCTGTTGATAAATCACCACCCATAGTCGGATTCCTAAACAATACGCAAGTTTCCCCCATTAAGTAATTTGCCGGGATTACTTGAAGGTAAATCATGTAACCAGTGACTAGATTCCTTATTCGAAACAGCCAGAAGGCGTGCCTGATCTTGGTTACTATGGAAATTATAATACAAATCTTTCCGCACAATCTGTGCCAAAGGAATATCTCACTGTTTTTGTTGGTTGAACTTCCAGTGGAACATTCCCGCCGAGACAGAGCGTTCGCCATGCCCTGCCTCCATAGCAATGCACAGGTCTATTTTATTGTTTAAAATTATATTATATAAGTCACTGACACTGCACGGAAGCAAGGAAAGCAGGCAATGCAACACTAGAAAGATTTCTCACTCCAATACCACCAAATTTTATAGGTAAGGTATCATGAGTCCAGGCTATGGTATTTAAAGTTAAATTTAGATTTTTTTCTATAGCTATTTTATGATTATTATCAATATATCTTTTCAATTATCCGAAAATTGGCTTATACTTATTCCGTGCAGGCTGGACGCGGACGAAATAAGTATGTAAATCTAGGTACAATGAGACAATATTTTAAAATAGTAAGAGCAATATGGGGGTTTCTGCTAGAACTAAATAAGCTATTGAAAAAATCACATTTATTGCTATTTGGTTCAAGAACAATATTTTAATAATTTTGAAAAATATGAATAAGATCACTGAGGACGTCACCAGTTCTACTTCCCAGTGTTCGTCGAGGTACCAAACATTCAGCTACGATTTCAAATTTGAAATAATGGGTTGAATTCCCAAACTGAAATGTGCTGGACTTAGTGGGTCACCTTGCTGAACGCCGACATCAGAATCGATAATATGGTTTTCTTAAAACAAGTTAGTATTTTGACCGTATCATTGCCTTACGTAACAATAAATTGCGGGGATATTATCAGCCACTTCTTTCAGAAGGGTTACACTATCGATGGAGTTAAGAGTATTACTTAGGGCAAAAGAGTTTTTAATAAGGAAAAGTAAGGCTAAGCTTAGGTAACAAAAAGCGGAAGTGCAAGGTGATATTGAAAGAAACATAATACCTATAACGATAGAAAAAAGAAAAGTCACTGTGAATCCCACTGAACTACTAGTAATGGTCGAATCTATAACTAAAAGAAATATTTTGTTGTATCCTATTAACGAAAACAGTTTAATTAATTAAGAAAGATCTATGTATGTGAAGGCGTATGTAAAAGAAAACCAAATAACGCTCATTTAGGAAATCCCGCGAAATGATAATAATACATACTCTTATTTTAAAATGTATGCTTTACCTATACTTTGATCCTTCTTATAATATAACAACTGTGATTATTTCCAAATATCCTTACCTCATCATGTTGTCAGATCACATGTACTTACCCTTAAACAACCCCTGTGAGTAGATAGCCGCAAACCAGTTCATGTGTGAGGAAAGTGATATCTAAATGACCCTGAAAATACATGCATAGAATAACTTAGGAACTTCTCATCAAATATAAGCTTTTTTTAACCTTCAATAGTAGAGCTGGAAAGTGTTAAAGTACAGCCTATTAGGCCTATTAACTGGATCCTATTTACACAAAATGAAATGGAGCTTACCAAAACGTGTGGTGAAGACACTCAAAGAAATACTGTAAAAGGCACTTAACTCTTGGAAATTGATAAAAACTGTAACATACTCGTAAAATTAGGCAATATTAAATTACACAAGAAACTTATTGTAATTCTACGAAAGTTGATAGAGCTGCCCACAAATGTGGAAAAAAATGATTTTAAATCGCGTTAACTTGGAGAAATTAAAATATCTCTTGTACAAACTGAAAAATGAATTGGTGGAAATTGAAAGCGACAGTTTAATAAATAACAAGCGTGTTAGTTTAGCTACTATACTACACTATGTTATATTAGTTTTAATAAGTCGTATTACTAAAAATAAGTTTAATCTCTTATATTGAATGCAAAGTCATCGGAACCCAAATCTTTGCATTTAAGGCAGGAGCAGTTATGGTTATACCAGCACCACCCACAATGCAAATAAAGTTTCCGCTAGCATAAATACATAAAAGCTGAAAATGTAGTAATTTAACTAGACCGTTGTAAGCATAAAGTTAAGGATAGTAAAAAAAAATTAGAATAAAGTCAGTCTCTCTCTCTGTGAACACGTATTTTGTAATTAGTTTTTAAAAAAGCTCTCGGCAGCTCTCCAAACTTGATTAGTTTTCTACGAGAAAGTTATGTGCAATGGAGACCGACTGCAGCATTCTATCCGCGAACAATTGAATTTTTGATCGTTCATTGTTTATAATCATCCCTATTTTAAATGAATGTAAAATAACAATACAGAGCAATTACATACAATTTTACAAATAAAATTATCAAAATATGAACTTTTATTTTATGTATCGACAACTTACAATAATAGTTTCATCTATAGTGTTGTCTTGAACTCGATAATAAATAGCCATTAGCTTAGATTATTACTGTTATTATTTTATGCTAGGCCATTAGGGAAAAGAATGTTCAATATAAACTCTTCGACATATTTTTTGCAATAATAATTATTTATTTATAGTAGAGCTATATTACCATTTTTATATGATAGGGTGACAATCGAACACACAGCCCACCTGATGGGTGCTGTGTGCTCGATTGTGCACCTGGTAAGTGGTTTCTGTGACCCATAGACATCTACATTTATCCTTAATAAAGAATCAAAATCCAGATGCGTCGTCACCCGTGAGGACTAAGATGGAATGCCTCTTTTCCAGTAAAATGGGTCTCCCGTTCTCTACATTCACCATACGTAGCAGAGCATTGTCAGGCTCCCATTTTACACTGGTATTATTCTGTAAGAGCGTGGTCCTTCCCTGGTCGAGTCGACCCATTCGTGCTACAATTATACTACTAATATAGCTGCAGCATGGCTCTACCACGTATAAAGCGGTTGTGTTGCGATGAATGGCTTAGCTCCACCGGGAAAGACCACAATACTAGAGTAAAATTTCAGTTTAATGCTGCTATGTTTCATATAATACCATATGTAGAAAGCCCGGAGAGACTTTTTACTGGAAACAAGGCATTCCGTCTTAGTTCTCAGAGGTGACAATGCATCTGCATTAATCGAGGATAAATATAGATATCTATGGGTCACAGCATCATCTTGCCACCAGGTGGACTCTGTGTTCGTTTTTCACTCTTATTCTGTAATAAAAACAATATCATGATTTTTTGTAAAGAAAAAATAGCATACGATAAGATCGAAATTTTATTGTAGGTTTGAAAAATTATATAGGTAAATGCCAACGAGTTTATACATATATTTACTACGTTTCAATTTGTAAAAAGTAATATAATAATTTTAACATAATAGGTTATGAAATCAGTGTTGATTGTTTATTGTTATGAGACATAGTGTTAAGCGAAAATAAATGCTTATACTTTTTTCAAGAGTTTATTTTTTACCCTTTGATTGGGCTAGGGAATATCACATGCCCAATTTACAGCTATAATGTTGTCTCAATAGTATCTTTAAAGCTTCATGCCCTTTTCCCAGCTTTAAGGATGAACAATTCTACAAATTTATAAAGAATCTCAAGAAAATAGTTGTACATTTGAGGAAGATATTACGTAACATACAAACAAGTAAAACACACGGTTGAATTGTAAATCTACTCCTTTATTGAAAGTATTTGTAATAGTTGTTACTAAAATATCCTGCTACGTTCTTATTTAATTATGTATTTCTAGTCATCGCAGTTGATTTTATTTAAAAAAAAATACATAGTTAAAATAAAATGATTGACGTCGCAATTTAGAAGAGTTTTTTATATACCCTTTTTTGCGTGATTCTTTGGTTTGATTCTTAGGTTTATATTTTTTGTAGGATTTAAAAATACGCAATTAATAAAAAAACCGCATCAAAATCAGATGCTTAGTACTTGAGATATTGCGTTTTATTTAACATTAAGTAATTTGATACCCTTTTTTGATACATAACCGTGAATAAGTTTGTAAATTTTTGAGAGACGGCGATATATATCTTGTAATAATGCACTTCTGGTAATTTTGGTTGTCTTGGATGTATCCATAAACTTTTCTGCAGGGCTAGCATAGGCAGGAGACAATTTTATCCCCGGGGAAAGGAGAAAATGTTTATCCCCTCCCTGAGTTTTATCCACCCTTCGAGCATGGGCACACCGGTGGATATAATATCCAAAGTAGATAAAATGGGAGATAAACTTAGACTTAGAGAGATTTTTTGTATGAATATAAACTTAAACCCACGTTCAATGGACTAGGATTAAATTGTCCCTTTCAAATGTCAAAAAAGCATAATGTTTTATCTTTCATTTGGCTTCATGCTACGGACGGGAGATATATGTCTACTCGTTACGTCAAACGGGGATATACTTCTCCCCGTTGCCGTGCTTCGGCATAGGGACAAGATAATTTTATCTCTTGTCAGTGGATATAATCGAGGGATAAAATTTTTGTCCCCAGCCCATGCTAGCCGTGCAGAAGTGTTTAATTTATGATAAAAACCAAATTAACAGATTCATGTATAAATAAAATAAATGGCAAACTGTTTAAATAGACACTGTATGAACTAAGTAAAATATATATAAAAAAGGTAATAAGTTTTCTATTTTGAAAATCTCAAAAGCCTGATATTTGAAGCAGAATACAGTGTAATTTTGCAAATTTATTAATTGATAAAATAATTAACACCAGAATATGTTTCCTGTAAATATCGTTTTAGTTTACGTATGTAACGAAAGAATTTTGTTTCCATTACCGTTATCGTTACAGCCTATCCAATGTCTAGTGCTGAATATTATAACGAAATAGGCATAGGCCATAAACTGGCTCACAGAGGGGATATTTGCTATAGTTACAACGCTTGGCAAGCGGGTCGCAAACCGCTTTTTTATTTTTCGTTGTTATTAGGAATTTGCTGCTGCCCATTTCCAGATTTGTTTCCCTGCTTCACCTCTTACATCTCCCACGGAACCTATGCGGATATATGGGGACAATATGCAATGTTGTTTCGAAACAATAAAATCAAAGGTCGCATTTGTTTCGACATTTAAGGTACATAACATGACAATATATCTTACATTGCAGCAGCAACAGAAATTGGGAAAGGCAAATAGAACTAATAGTCCCAACTATTCCCGTAATCAAATATTGTTATATACCTACATATTTTGATTTTGTGTTGATTAAGTAAATAATTAGTAGTATAAAAAACAGCTTCGATATTAAATGTCCATTATATAAATTCTATTACATAATTTGAATCTTTCAAAACTGTTACGTTTTGATAGATTCAAATTCAAGAATCAAGATTCAAGAATCGTTTATTTGCATAAAACACGGAAAATGTTGAAAAAGTTGTTACATCAAATAAAAGATCAACATGTTTTGTCCTGTTAGGACCTGCCTCATTGGTCTAGTGGTTGTAGTAGTGCGACTGCTGATCATGAGGTCCCGGGTTCGATTCCCGGGTCGGGCCAAAGAATCAGTTATTGAGTTTTTCCATCAAGAAATTCTCAGTAGCAGCCCGGAGTCAGGAAGTTGGCGGTGTTTCACCCCCGTGCCTCGGAAAGCACGGAAAGCCGTTGGTTCTGCGGCTGATCTCTCTCCGGTCGTGTCGGTTTACCGTCCCATCGGGCTATGAGAGTGAGGGAATAGAGAGTGCACCTGTGCTTGCGCATACACTTGGGCACTATAATCCTGTCCTGCGCCGATGGCTAATCTCTGTTGAGACTGGCCGCCGTGGCCGAAATTCGGTCTGGAGGACATTTAAGTATATGGTCAATTGAATTTAAATTAGTTATTATTTAAACAGTATAATTATTATTATTATAGTATTCATATTTAAAATTATAATTCATTACAAACAGATTGAATTAAATTAAATTGAATTAAAATTAGTTATTATTTAAACAGTACAATTATTTTTATTATTATAGTAGTCATATTTAAAATCATAATACATTACAAACATTATATTCATGGTCAAGTGAATTTATTTGTAATTAAAAAACTCCTTAATATTATAGAAAGCCCTGTCCACCAACCACATAAAAAGTCTGCTTTTAAATTTATTAAGAGGCAATGACTTTATGTCGCTAGGCAGTTTGTTAAACACCTTTATTGCCATCGAGTAACAGCTCTTATGAGAGGCTGCCTTCTTTCTAAATAGAAGAACTAGTTTATCCTTGAACCCTGTATTAAAACTAACAACATCACTATTTTTTGTAAAAAAACTGTTTATGTTTTTTGACCAAGACACCCAACTCGAAAATATAAATGCTAGGAAGTGTTAGAATTTTTAGGTTTGGAAAAAGTTCTCTACAAAAAATATAATGGAACAACCCTGCAGATTGCCCTTACACACTTTTTTGAGCAAGCAAGCAAGCAAGCAATAAAAGCTTTGTTCACTGTAGATCCATTTCCCCAGAGTATTACGCCATATCTCAAAACGGGATCTATATAGCCATGATAAAGCAGTTTATTGAGATGAAATCCTTGACAATCTTCGTAATGGGTAAATGATCTTATTGATTTTTGTACATACTTCTTCAATATGTCTTTGCCAAGTATTGCCAAGCATCATCAATATGTATCCCCAAGAATTTTATATTTTGAACCTCCTCTAGTTTTTGTCCATTTAAATTAATGTCAATAGTTTATTTATATTTCCTTGGGTTAAATTGTATAATTTTTGTTTTGCCTAAACTTACTTTGAGTCTATTCTTGTATAGCCAATCTGGGACACTTATAACAGCTGTCATTATTTTATCATTGTAATTGGATTTAGTGTCAGTACTTATTATGATTGAAATGTCGTCAGCCAAAAGTACAGACTTGCAATTGATAAAGTCAGGTAGGTCATTCACGTAAAGCAAGAACAGAAGAGGCCCCAGGACACTCCCTTGTGGGACCCCACTACGGTTGTGTTTATATTTGTATCTATACGATGTGATTACATTATTAACGTCTATATCGTTTATTTCAACACACTGTTCTCTACCGCTTAGATAAGATTTTAATTCAATTCAAATTAAAAAAAATACAAATTATAAAGAAAATTCAAATTATCTCAGTCAGTCTCTGTTTAAATGGATGTATCATTTGTTTATTGCCAAAATTAAATACATTCCCAATGAAATAGGTTCGGGGTTTAACTTCGAATATTATATATCAGATAGATATATATCAGATAGAATTTATGGAATCACTTTCTATTATTGACATTGCCTGGAAGCTATGTTCCGAAAGTGGTGTACGTCTGTAGATACTCGTATTATATTGCCGATACATATAGAGCCGTGGTAGCTCAGACGGTTAGCGTTCTCTGTAAGTTTCACACTACGTGAACAAACCAGGTTCGATCCCCGCCAACACCAATGAAATTGTTTAATTGCAATTTTAAGTGCTGATTTACCATGAGCTCGGCCGTGAAGGAAAACATTGTGAGGAAAGCTGCATGTCTGAGAAATAAGAAAAAATATTTCGAAGACATGTGAAGTTCGCCAACATAATTGGGGCAGCGCGGTGGACATTTATTTGCCCTAAAACCCTCTCAGAAATGACTGGAGGCGTTTGTCCACAGCAGTGGGATGTATATAGGATCTAACTTCTCTCTCTCTCTCTCTCTTTCTATATATATATATATATATATATATATATATATATATATATATATATATATATATATATATATATATACAACGTGTCCCAAAATTCAACGATAAGCCAACACCGGAGGATAGACCTGCCCCGGACTAATCGGGGAAAAAAAGAAAAAAAATATATCCCAATTATATTTTAAGTTATATAAAAAAAATGAAATTCTTCAGAAATTGAGACCGTTTATGATATTTTTCACTACCATGACCACAATTTTTTAAATATTTTTTTCTTTTTTTTTATAGGCAACCTGAATAGTACTGCTATCTACCACAATTCTTAAAAACTCCAGAATAACTCATGTTTTATCACGAAAATTAATGAAACTTATTTTATTCCCTAAATTTTTTAAAGACTTTTAATTTTAACCAAATTTAACTTATCGTGGTGTAAAAAAAAAGTATATACACTAGTATGGCAAGTTTTTTCAAAAAATTGACGCAACTAACTAACATTCCAAAATGGTATAATACTCTAGGAAAACAAGTTATAAAAAATATGGGTCTATTATTTCAAATGGCCAAATGACGGTCGGGTGTAATAAAAGTATTAGTTCTTGAAAAATGTTTAATATTTCAAAACAAATGGTACAAACAGTTTCACGTGTAATTTATTAAGTTATTAACATTATAGCAAATGTTCGAACTGTTTGCCACCAGCATTAATACATGCACGACATCGCCTTAAAAATTATTGTTTTATTTGTCTTGCATATCTTCTGCTATTAATGTAATCAGCAGCCTGAGTGATATTTCGACGAAACTCGTCCAATGTCACAATGGGTTTTGAGTAGACCCTATTTTTAAGACAGCCCCAATAGAAGAAGTCCAGGGGGTTCAAGTCGGGTGAACGGGGTGGCCATAAGATAGGACCAAGTCGCCCGATTCAACGCCCTGGATACTCTTGATTTAAATATTCTCGCACAGGACGGGCATAATGTGCTGGGCAACCATCATTTTGGAATCACATGTTTTGAAGATCTCTTAAGGGCACGTCGTTTAACAATTCTTGCAAGTCATTTTGTAAAAAGTTTAAATAACTATTGCCATCTAAGTTTCCTTGTAACTTAAAGGGCCCAATTACTTTTCCATTTAATATGCTGGTCCATAGGTTAACCTTGAATTGATATTGGGATTTGTCTTGTCTCATCAAGTGTGGATTTTCATTACTCCAACTATGTAGGTTGTGAAGATTTAAATACCCATCTTTCTTGCACGTTGTTTCATCCGACCATAGAATTT
Source organism: Parnassius glacialis (assembly GCA_033319125.1). NCBI lineage: Eukaryota > Metazoa > Arthropoda > Insecta > Lepidoptera > Papilionidae > Parnassius > Parnassius glacialis. The sequence goes on from JAVANC010000004.1 coordinate 42,145,619, forward strand.
TGTAGGAAGTGGGGATCTTCACTGTGCCTTTGCAGCATTACACGGCAAAATGTGACCCGTAGCGGTAATAACGTCTGCACACGCCTGTAGTGATATGGGTGAAGCTTGTGACGTTTTAATATTCGATGTGCAGAACTATTCAGGATTCCTGTAGCTTCTTCTATGGCACGTACCGAAGTAGTCGAGTCATTATCTATCTCATTGAGAACTTCTTCATCACGATCCAATCTAGGTCTTCCAGCGCTTCTCCTATTGGATGGCATACGACACTCCGAAAACGCTTGATGCACATTAATAAACACTCGATAATCAGGATATTTTTGAGCATTTGGGTATCTTTCTCGATTCAGTCTGCTAGCAGCGTTAGCATTACATCGGCATTCTCCATAGATTAAATGCATATTAGGGTATTCCTGTGGTATGTACGGTTGCGGCATGTTAAACGCCAAACAGTCCAAAATGCGCCAGAACTCTAAATCACAAAACACACAATCGTAGTCCAAGATAATGTCAGGTCCGTTCAGTTTGCAGATCACTATATTATATGTATATATATATATATATATATATATATATATATATATATATATATATATATATATATATATAATTTACTCACAGTACCTACGATACAATTCCGACTTTGAAAAAGGAGAAGGTGCTCAATTAGAAAATACGAAAATTTAATGTAACAATTGACTATAAAGAAAGACGACCGCCGTGTAGGCCAACGATTGACGGCTCCGTGGCGCAGTGGCTTAGCAGTGAGTTGCAGCGCTGAAGGCCGCGGTAGAAGTATTTGTATGGCCTACAAGTAATTATATCGAGTCTGGATGTTTGTCCTTGTAAAATTTATGTAAGTAAACTGCCCCAACGATACAGAAAAATGTCCTAGTGTGGAGGTGACATTTTAAAAAAAAGAAAAAAAAATAGATAATGGAGCTTAATGTGGTAGATAAATTATAGGCAGTGTTACAAATAAATTTGTTTTAAAAATTGAAGAAAGTATTGGTAGCGCCCTTATCGATTGCTCGGGCCCTTTGGGCTGAACATTAAGCCTTAATATAATAATACAATGTGAGAAATCTATTTCACACGTCGATGTTCTTACTTGACTATCCTATTCATTTTTTTGATTAAAGTTTATATCTCAAATGCTTTGGTTTCAAATATTATTATTGGTATTAAATATCACTACACTATATTTAATACCAATAATAATATTTGAAACCAAAGCATTTGAGATATAGATATTTGTGTATGAAGTAGCGGTGTAAAAACATCCACTACCTCATAAAACGCGACAGAAGGAAGCAAACCAGCAGATAGGCATTAGGCAGTACGAATAATATGAGAGAATAAAGGTGAGCGAGTGGCGTACTGCTACACCATAACTTCTCTTCCATCTCTTTACTATGGGGGACAAGAGTCAAAATTCTCATACGTATTTCCCTTGACAGTCATTATTTTCATTCGGATTTCGCACATCAAGTGTATTGAGAATGGCTTCCTCGGAGTAGCCAAATGAAATATATATTATTATAGGTTTACTGTGGGCTTATCAAGGTGTGAACTCGTCCGGGAGGTATTAGGAGTAGACTTACCGCATTTCTGATATCTATACATATAAATAAATAAAATTGAAGTGTCTGTTTGTAATGCCGAAATAACAGCTTTTTACTATATGTATATACGGTACTTATAACAAAAACACGATTTTAAAAATTTTTGTCTGTCTGTCTTTCTGTCTGTTTGTTCCGGCTAATCTACGAAATGGCTGGACCGATTTTGACCGGAATTTCACTTAAAGATAGCTGAAGTTATAAGAAGTGACTTAGGCTACTTTTATTTTAGAAAAAGGTTTAGGATTCTGCGCAAAAAATAAAAACCCATGAAATCCAATCGTAATAAATTACACGGAGCGAAGTCTCGGGGAACAGCTACTCTACAATATGTTTTTATTAGACACATTAATGTTTTCATTCCAAATGAAAACATGTTTAGCTAGCATGTGAATGTAACTAAGAGATAGGAAACACGTCACATCAACGTTACTGAATAATACATTAAGTAAGTACATGTTAGAGCTCCAAAGGTTGTTCGCCAAGTAAAACTTGCTTTGTAATGTGCGCGTTAGCGAGCAAATCTACATAAATATGTTCTAAGGGCTATAATAATTAAAGTCACTACAATGTTTTATTTATACATTTTACTATACTAATATATACTTATGTATATTTATCATTTATTAACTAACCAGATGAGAAAATTATAAAAATACCACAAACAGTTAAGATTTAAGAAACATTTCATTGTTCTCTGCAGTTTATTATATTTTTTCTTTTTCAGGAATATTTATTAAATTTTAATACAGTATATACAATATTAAAAACTATAATAATAATAATAAAAAAACTAAAACTAGAAACTTAATTATCATATAGTCCTACTCCCCGCGGTATCGTGCCAAGAACGATGGCTGCGTTTCCCCGCTAAATGGCTATACTTAGCCAGCCTTTGAGCAAGAAAAGAACCAGCCCTCTTATCACCAGCAGCAACGACCAGCCGCGGATGGAGTTTCTTTATGAACTTCACCGCACTTGGACCCCACGGACCGATAGTCTCTACAGCAAATGGCGCAAATATGTAGTCATCTCTCAGAGACTCATACTTGCGCTACTTACTTAGTTCAGCTGCCTCTGATGGCGCCCCGGCTCTAAACGAGGTACCCCTGAGATGAGAGGCCGCCGAGTGTCTACGCAAGTAGCATCTCACACTAGGGCTTTACCTCTCTCCCAAGGGTCCAATGTCATACCCTCTCCTGCCATCGTCTCTAAATATTCCACAAGGCTCTAAAACCGAGGGAACATTTAAAGAGACAAGAGCCCTTCGGATAACATCGTTCAAAGAACTGTGTCGTGAAAACCTACCAGCGCTTTTCTTACATGAAAGTCCGTGGAGCCCAAACTTGTCGACGCTGCTACCAACAAGGGCACTCATGGGGTTGACAAAGCGCCGCGCCTAGTCGGATTCCTACGGCGATGCGCAAACTTTCCCCATCAAGTAATGTGCCGAGATTACTTGATGGTAAAGCGTGTAACCAGTGACTAGATTCCTTAGTCGAAACAGCTAGAAGGCGTGCCTTATCTTGGTCACTATAAAAATTATGAAACAAATCCTTCTGCACGCCCCGTACCAACGGAATATCCCACTGTTTTCTACCGACTTCCAAAAAGGAGACGGTACTCAATTCGACTGTATGTTTTTTTTTTATGTGTGTTACCTCATAACTTTGTAATGGGTGAACCGATCTCGATGATTCTATTTTTATATAAAAGCTGATAGTTTTTGTGTGGTCCCATATAAATTTGATCAAGGTCAGTCCAATGGTTATTGAGTTATTCTTAAATAACTTATATTGAAGTCGGCTGTACAAAATTTTTAATTTTAAATTATTGCTGGTTAACTTCCAGTGGAACATTTTCATCGGGACAGAGCGTTTGACATGTCTGCCCTGCCTCCGTTGCAAAGCATAGGTCTACTTTATTATTTAAAATTATGTTACATAAGCCATTGACACTATGCACGGAAGCAAGGATAGCAGGAAATGCAACGCTAGAAAGATTTCTCAAACCAATGCCACCAATTTTTATAGGTAAAGTAGCTTGAGTCCAGGCTGTTATATTTAAAGTTAAATTTAGAATTTTTTCTATAGCTATTTTAAGATTATTATCAATATCTTTTAAAGTATCCGAACATTTCCAGACTGGACTCGAGCGGAGTAAGTATGTAAATCTAGGTACAAGGAGACAATATTTTAAAATAGTAAGAGCTATGTGGGGGTTTAACTTATACAATTTATTATATTAAGTGTGACATTCAGGTATAATGTGTAATTAATTCAACAACTTAAGTCAAATTTAAATGAAAACGAATTAGATACATATTGCATTACAATAATATAAATTATTCTCAATCTAAATTTAGTTTATTTATTACTGGGAGCGGATTATAAAGTCACTACTTGAACTGAATTCAGTTCGCAGGTACTGTATCTAAATTAATACATTTATTTTAATTCGTAAATTTATAAACTTAATCGCAAACTTAATTATAAACTTAGTAACAAAAACAAATAATAAAAATTTATAAAAAAGTAAAACACACTGACAAAAAAAAATTGTCTCCACATTTTTTAACATACTTTTGAACTCATGGCTTTAATTATGCGATTAATTATGTCTTAGCACCGACTTCAGAAGCTATTTTGGGGAAATTAATTTTGACTTAATATTTTATCTAGTTCAAAGTAACAACAAAAATATCATCTAAAGTGTTACATTAAAAACTTTATCTCTTAGTTTTTCACTATGGGGTAAACTTTTTTCTTAAAATTCATACGGGACCACTCCTTAAGTATATTACCTATTTAATAGAAGTACTTCAGGGGTGGGCCCGTATGAATTGAAATTTTATTTATCTCTACTTTTGTACGTGTACTCTTTTACGTGATAGAGCCACGCTGCAGCGCAGCTATATTATGGTTGTTGCACGAATAGGTCGGCTCGACTAGGATAGTACCACGCTCTCACAGAATACCAGCGTAAAATAGCAGCTTAATGCTGTTGTGTTTCGTATGGTGAGTGTAGAGAATTGGAAACACTTTTTTCTGGATACGCGGTATTCCATCTTAGTCCTCACGAGTGACAACGTATCTGCATTTGGATTCTTAATTGAGGATAAATGTAGATGTCTATGGAGCATGCACTTACCATCAGGTGGACTGTATGCTCATTAGTCACGCTATACTATAAAAAAATGGGTGAGTATCTGTAAAGATTATCTCATTTTCAGAACTATCAATACCCGTACTCATTATTCCAATCATATATTCAGTAGGAATTTTTCAGAACAGATTTTTTCAGATATTACTGGCATCGTTTGTTTGTAGTTGTCGACGGTTTAGGGGAGTCGGTCCGACTTTCCTAGAGCCATACAGGTTTGCCGCAAATTATCTAATATTGTTTTGAAGCTTAAATAAAAAATAGCTGATATATATATATATACTAGCTGACCAGGCAGACGCTGTTCTGCCCTTTCGGAACAACCATTTACTTTAACCAAAAAAAATCCTGAAATTAGCAATAAAAAAATTGAGGGTCACTTATCGGGATAAAAATTATCCTATCTCTCAAGTTGGACCAAACTGCACACAGTCTGCAAAACCTCATTGAAATCGGTTCTATCTGTTGAATACTTACAACAACACGTGGTGGTTATACTACTAAATTGTAGCTTATATTAAACGTTTGTATTTTTTAACATAGCGCCATCTATTGAATATTTACTCAATCCAATCAACAGATATCGTCATCTGACAGAATCGTTTGGAGCTAATAGAAAATTGTGACTGTCAAATAATAGGCAAATAATTTTCAATAAAATAATATTGTATTGCGACTATAAATTGAGATGTAAGCTATCCTATCTTTTAAGTTGGACCAAACTGCACACAGTGTGCAAAATTTCATTGAAATCTGTTCAGTAGTTTAGGAGTCCATCGCGGACAAACAACGTGACACGTACTTTTTATATATATAAAGATATATAATCTTCCTTCTTCTCCGAGCAGCCACGAGGTTCATATGTAAAATCAAAATTTCTCGAACGGAAACGATTATACTAACAATCCGTACGTTATTAGTGCTGGGCTGGCTACATACGATTTGCTCGTACATACGATCATTGATATTTTTTATTGTTTGATAGGTATTCCTTTCAAGTTGGAATTTATATTGCCAAAAAAGTGTCCATGGTTATAAATATAGCGCTGTTTCAGAAATAACAAAAAAAAAACAAATGAACTAATAATATTAAAACATTTTATTATATTAAACAAATATTATATTAAACAAATTAACTATATTTCATAGGTAAAGGGATAAAATGAATTATTTTTCTTTCGTGTTAATGATTAACAATCTTCGGTCTTACTTTATAAACAATTATGTTAATAGTACCTACAAGTATTAATTTATATTATGTATAGTATTAATTTAATATTCATCATTATCATTATATTCCTGCCCAAGTCCACTACCGAACATAGGCCTCCTCTAAGGAATACCACAAAGCACGGTCCGGAGTCACCTGCATCCATTGACTTCCTCTGCATGTTTTACCAGGTCGTCATTCCATCTAGTGGGGGGAAGCCCTACACTTCACCTACCGGTACGAGGCTGCCACTCGAGAACCTTTCTTCCCCATCTGCTGTCGGTTCTTCGAGCTATATGGCCGGTCCACTGCCACTTCAGCTTACTAATTCTTTGGACTAAGTCGATTACTCTGGTTCTACTGCGGATATCCTCGTTTTAAAGTCTATCACGCAGAGCAACGCTGAGCCCTCTGCATAGCTCGCTGAGCTCATACGGCCAGCAGTGAAGGAACACGTCTCAGATCCATAGGCCATCACTGGCAACACGCACTGATTGTACAATATAGTTTTGAGGTTTTGAGGTATGCCTGACGAGAAGATATGTCGTAATTTCCCGAACGCTGCCCAGCCGCATTGAATCCGTCGATTGACCACTCGGTCGAAGTTGAACTTACCTAGTCGGACTATTTGTCCCAGGTAAACGTATTCGTCAACAACTTCGCGCTTTGTGCTCCCAACAACTACCGGCATAGTTGTGACATGGACGTTAAACATGATTTTTGTTTTGTCCATGTTCATCATAAGACCTATCCGTTCGCAGAAACTATTGAGGTCATTGAGCATGGTGCTCAGGCCCTCCAGCGACACTGCCACAAGAACCATATCGTCAGCAAATCGAAGGTTAGTGATGTACTCGCCATTGACGTTAATACCATATATTTTCTAGTCTAGTAGCTTAAAAACGTTTCACGCAGCGGTGAAGAGTTTCGGGATACTAGGTCACACTGTCTAATAACTCTCAGCAGTTAGATAGGTTTCGTACTCTGGTTCTGTACTCGGAAAGCCATCGTAGCCCTACTGTACAAATACTTCAGCACATTGATATACGGACAGTAAACTTGGCACCGCTGAAGGGACTGCAGCACCGCTCAAATTTCGACGGAATCAAAGGCTTTTTCATATTTCGCATACGCAAGACAATGTAGCAGATTGTACTATTTGGTCTTCTGTACAATTGACCGAAGAGTATCTATGTGGTGTATGATGCTAAGCCTTTTCGGAAACCGGCTTCTTCGAAAGGCTGGAAGTTGTCGAGTCTACGTGCGAGACGACTCTCAAAAATAGCACGTAGACGCGGCTCAAAAGGGAATTCCGTCTGTAGTTCTTCAAGAGAGCGTTGTCGCCTTTATTGTAGAATAACACCACCGCACTTATGTTCCACGCCTCCGGCATAGCGCACCCATATAGGACGGAGTTAAAGAGTTTCTGAAGGACTTGAAATACCGGTTTTCCACTCACTTTCAGAATCTCCGCTGTAATTCCATCCTCGACCGAGGACTTGCCGTTTTCAAGGTACTGGAGAGCTATTCTAATCTCGCTCAGGCTGACGTCCGGGATATCATCGAATTAGTGTCGGATATGCATGCCACTTTCTGTGGGGCCGCATCTGGAAGAAAGAGTTCATCTTAAAGAATCTCTCTTTTTCCATAATGTGCGCCCGCCGCTGGCCCCTTTGTTTATTTCCCTATCTTTAGCTAATCGTTCCCTCTTGTGTCTAGTTTTGCGTTGAAGTCTTTCATTAACACCGTATACTGGCTGGGGTTTTTAAGAAAGCATGGCTCTAGAGATATCCTCATACGTTTCCTACGCATCAACGTCGGCATACAGAGGAATCAATTAACGTATCTATTTTATTACACACAGTGACCACAATGCCGCAATTTCTAGCAACAAACTGTTACCTATATCTCCATCACTTCTTGTAATATGATCTACTGTAGGGACAACCACTTTCAGGTCGTTCCAAGTCGACCAACAGTAGTCTCTACGAGACAAATGCCTTCCACCACACCAGCAGATGTTCTTCGCTCCTGAATGACTCACAAGTAAATCTCAGTTACACAGTTACAGTTACTATTAGGTTGGAAATACCTCCAGCAACTTCGTCAGTACTTAATTCTACTTCAAGTACATCAATTCAAAGGAAACTTTACTTATTATCACAAAAAAATGTCCAAAAGCCAAAACTTTTGTAATCGTTTGTTACGCAACAAATGTACACTACACATCATTTTATTTTTACGAACATACATCTCTATGTTCAGTCATCCCCATTACATCCCAACGACGACTAAACTACGGCTACGGTATGGCTGTTGCCATAGTCAAAACATGGAATAAAATGAAGTAAGCAACTCTACAGTTAAACAGGTTATTAATTATCCAAATAAACTCTCTCAACTTCAGTTAATTGAAATAAGCTTGGCATTCAGGCATTTCTCTCAACTAATTAAAAAGATAACCACTTGTTACTACAAAATATTTTTTTCAAAGCAATATTTAAGATAAATTTACTTTCCTCACGCATCAAATGTCGGTCGGCAGCAGTGGTAAATAATCTGTCCGCGGTATCTCACGCTGACAGCATACTTTTATTCAAGAGCGAGCGGTACAGCACCACGCCTTCACTTCACGGATTTATCATCTTTATCATTTGTGTGTTGTGCCTGAATGCAAATATAAGAGCATAAGAACGCCGGAAAGTTATGGATTTAAGTGCCAACTGATTTAAATATGAAAAATACTTGGTTAAAACTGGCAATAAGAGACCCGAAGACATTGTCTAAAAAAACTACGTAAACCGGCACGATCACTTTGATGTTAGTTCGCATTATATCAACTATCGTTTAGACAAAACAAAATATTATGAGGTATTGCAAATCAAATTTTGTAATAGATTAGATGTCAGATTATAATCATAAATAAACATAGCTATGTACTATCAAAAGACACTGACCTGGTATTGTGTTAATGTATAAACAAAAATTGGGGTAAAAGTTACTTACATTGATGTTTTAAACTTCCTCAACTCGACAGAACAAAAATCGGGATGGCATGCAAAATTATGCTACCATGAATATATTTATTTACGGTATCCTAGTACATTCTGCTTTTACGAATCCTTCTTCCATGAGGCCATTTCAATAAAATATCGAATAAAAGTCAACAAGCGTGATGTAAACTTAAAAAAATTTGAAATAATACAGGGAATTAGCTGTTTTACTATAGAAGTGACGTCACGGCGGAAGTTTATTTTTTTAAGATTTTTTGCTTGAATGCTTTTCATTTAAACCATCTCATCCATACTTCGTTTACCTCAGTATCAAGTGATAATAATTCTCTAAAGTACACTGCTTCACAATATGTTGATGCGTCAAACTGCGTAGCCGTTGGGAGATTTTAACGGCTTCTTGAGCCAGGTGTTATATGGAAATACTCGTAGTATCTCAAGGTGCTTAAGCAGACAGACACCTTATCTTGTAATTCACATCACCATCGGAGCACTTCGCACACGGAGCATCGGAACACAACAACAACACTTAATACACAAAATCGCACCACTTTTACATACCCAAATCCACTTTAAACCATTATTTGAATAATAATACAGGAGCAGCAAATCCGCCGCCGGTCAAGTTACCGTCAAAACTCGGCGGATAGCGTTTTAGCTGTTTGAGGCACAGATTAAAAAAATATTCTTAAAATTAAATTACAAAATTTATTTTTATGAATTGAAACCACCGAGAAAAGCACTTTATGGGTAAAACTTAATTCTCGCCTAAATTAAGGCTCGTTCTTAATTTCTAAATTAATTCTTCTTAATTCGCATTTCGAAACCCAGCCACTACTTCCTCAGCGTCCATGAAACGTTTTCCTAGAAGTTTTTCTTTAATTTTCAGAAAAAAATGAAAATCGCAAGGTCGGAGCTATAGCGCGAGTGACCCAGTAATTCCACGTCTGACGTCGCCGAGTAGTCGATTGTTTGCTTGACGGTGTGCGACGAGGCATTGTCGTGGTGAAGGATCCTACCGCGAGGTCGTTTCTCCGAACTTTATCCAAGACAAGTGACAAACAATTGTTAGTGTACCACTTTGCAGTAACTGTTTTTCGATCCTCTAAAACAAGTGTTGCGTTATGACCTATCCTCCCGAAGAACTAGGTCACCATCTTTTTTGCCACGTTTCGACATCTCTTTTTATAGGAGAGGGGGCAAACGAGCATGCGGCTCACCTGATGTGACTACCACCATCCATGAACAACTGCAGCACCAGGGGAACCAGGGAAATTTGATATGCGTTGCCGGCTTTTTAAAAAGGAGTAGGCTCTTTTCTTAAAGGTCCCTAAATCGTATCGGTCTGGAAAAATCGCTGGTGGTAATCGATTCCACAAGTAAGTTGTGCGAGGAAGAAAACATCTTATAAATCGCACAATGGTGGACTGCATATCATCCAGAGGGTGTGGATGGTATCGGAAGTGTGCTTTTGTGAAATTTGGCAGCTGGGATTAATCCGAACAATTCCTCAGAGCACTCCCCGTGGTAAATGCAAAAGAAAATGCAAAGGGATGCAACATCACTCGAATCGAGCCGATCAGAAAGGACTCTGTCTTCGACGATTTGAGCCGCTCTGCGCTGGATGCGGTCAAGTGGAAGGAGCTGGCACTGGGGAGCCCCAGCCCAGAGATGTGAACAGTATTCCATGTGAGACCGAACGTGCGCCTTGTAAAGTTGCAGGCGTTGTGCCGGCTTGAAATACTATCCCACTCTGCTGAGTGTACCAAGCTTTTTGGAGGCCAATTTGGCCTTCTCTTCCAAGTGACCATGAAACTGCACGTCACTTGATATGCCGATGCCGAGGATTCCAATACTGGCTGATGCAACAAGAGGAGTGCCTTGAAACTGAGGAGATACGACAAAGGGGTTCCTTTTAGCGGGAAACGCGCAAACTTGTGTCTTCTGAGCATTAAACTGGACTAGATTTAGTCAACCCAATCCTAGACTTTGTTCAGCAAAGACTCGAATTCAAACATAAGTTTGTACCGGGACTTGGCGACGTTTCCCGAGAAATATTGGCACGGTCGGTGTATAGAGCTTCACCAGTGCTGTCATCCGCATAGCAATGAATGTTACCGGTTTGCTTCATTTCATTGATATGCAGAAGAAACAGCACTGGCGATAGCATGCAGCCTTGTGGAGCATCAGCTTTAATAGGCTTGTAGTTGGAGCATGCACCGTGTACAGCGACCTTGATGCTCCGATCTGCAAGAAAGCTGGTGATCCAATTGCACAATTTCTCAGGAAGCCCATAGGAAGTGAGCTTCGAAAGAAGCGCTTTCTGCCAAACCCGATCGAAGGCTTTCGCAATGTCTTAATTAACGCCCAATGCCTCCCCCTTGGACTCCATTATCTCCACCCATCTATGAGTCAGGTAGACCAGAAGATCACCAGCTGATCGACCCCGACGAAAATTGTATTGGTGGTCACTAATCAGCTGGTGATCCTTAAGGTACCGCAAGTGCTGGCAGTATATAATGGATTCCATTCCATTATTTTGGAGAACAAGGAGGTGATGGCGATAGGCCTGAAGTTGGATGGGTCTGAGGGGTCGCCTTTCTTATGGATCGGGTAAATAAAAGCTGTCTTCCATGATTTCGGGATTTCTCTTCACTTTATTTCGCATCTTTTCTAAAGTAACACTCAGACAGCAGACTGTCTCTTAGTTTCAGAATAATAACAACAAATCCAGTTTTCGTGACCTGTAAGTATGTGGAACACAGCATTTGAGTCACCTCCGTTAAATCTTTGAAACATTTCACGACACCAATCAACATGATGGAGTATTTGGGTCTTTGTCAAATTATGAGGTATCCACCGGGCACAAAGCTTTCTGACCGCTAAATGTTCATAGAGGATTTTATACACTTGACTCATACCAATGCCTATGCTTGTCCAAATCTACTGATAAGTCACTCTTTTATCAGTCTATCATACGCCGCACAACACTGATGTTATCTTCAGTCATCGCCGTAGAAGGCCGTCCCTCACACAGATCATCGTTGAGATTAGTTCGACTACGTTTAAACCAATAAACCAGTTGTGAACAGTGGCACGAGATGGGGCTTCATCGTGAAAGGCCAATCGAAGTCTATCATAACTTTCTTGTTAACTTAAATGACATCGAAATTCATAAAAAGTCATTGTACGAAAATTTTCTCGCATTTAATTCATGCTGAACTTACACAAACAATTTTAAACAAATAACAAATTATAAAATACATACACAATAATATTGGCAAAGATTTCCATTTCAAAATTTGAACTTATTTTTTTATTATATCGTTTACAAGTGGCCAGTTCTAAAAACTTTTTTGTCTAATGTTTCGTCTCATATAAGATTTGTTTGTATGAACAACAAATACATTTTATTTCTATCTTTCTTTCTTTTTCCATTTCCATTTCGTTAAATTGTTCTCAGAATATCAAAAAGATTACTAAATTTGGCATTATCCGATGAAAATGTTGGAAGAATTTTTCGTCATCGTTAAACCAATCAGGAAATAATGAATGATGTGACAAACTAGCACAAAGTCCACCTCCTCGATTAAGTATCAAAATGGAGATGTGTTGCTACTCCTGAGGACTAAGATGGTATGCCTCGTTTCCAGTAAAATTGTCTCCGGTTTTACACACTCACAAAACGAAACACAGCAGCATTGAGCTGCCACTTTACCCTGGTATTCTGTGACAGCGTAGTCCTTCCACGGTCCATATGTGCTACAACCATAATTATATGCTGCAGCATGCCTCTACCACGTAAAAAAAATGAAAATATTATGATCTCTTCCTAAATGTATCATCTAACTACATGTCATGTTTCCCTTTTTCTTTCCTATTCTTCTACAAACAAACCAGCAATCACGAAAAATTCTCGTCTATCATTTTCCTCAGTTAGAGAGTTATACTCAGTTTCCGCTCGTGAATTCGCAACGAAAATGCGAATGATAAAAACTACCTATTGTTAAAAAGCCCATTCCAAATGGTCGCCGCGTCGGTAATCCGATTGCTGCGAATAAAGTGGACGCACCATGGAATTTCATATTCCGTATCTACCACAAAATATAAAAACTTCTATTTTATATTGCATGGGACACACTACCGCAAACACAAACTAACCAGTTTGATACGATCCGTTCGATGCGTGCGATGCGAACTTGTTGACTCGTACCTTAACACTTACCGCGATACCAATGTTATCACGACGTTATAATGCAATACACATCATGCGATTTTTTAATGAAAGTAAATTCCTGTGCGTATAATAATTTACAAAGTAATAACAAGAAAATAAGAAGAAGTACTAGAGCGAATAGTTTTCTTTAGGTTAAATGAAACCATTCATCGCAACTTATTACCAGTTAAAATAATAAAATAAAATACACCTTATTTTTATTAATAACAAGCTTTCACCTGCGATAAGTCCGCGTAGAACTTAAACAAATAAAACTGCAGATCTGCAATAATGGTATTTGGGCAAGTAGTTTAATTATCTAAAAACCACTTGCAACTTTGTTTTGTATTATCTTGAAAACTAAGTACGATATGGGAAAGTGTTTTTTAAGATATGAATTGAAAATCTATTCATTTTACATAAAAATGGTCGTTACACTTATAATGTTGTTAACACTTATAATCTTGTTGTAAAAAAGGCATTGAAATAAAAGCATTTAAAAAATTTATTTTGCATCAAAACCATAAGAGATATAAGATTAAATGTAATGACATTATTTTTTTGCGTAAAATTGCAAACCTTTATGTTTAAAACTTTTTATAACTCTTATAGTATATGAAACTCCATTTATTTTATAAGTTAAAATATATATTTCTCTAGATTATTCCTAGCATTATTCTCTATTTCTTTGTAAATTTTCATCACAGTCCGTTCATCAATTCCGAAGACAGATAAACAGACAGACAAAAATATTCATGTATTAGTAACATGCAAAAAGACCCCTGAGCTTAATGGAAGGCAGTTATTTCGACATTACATATAAATTTCAATTTCATTTATATATATAAATAATAAATAAAGATTATTAGAATTTAGTCCGTTAAACGTAATTTATATAATACTACTAACTTACTTACTTACTTACTTATCGTCACGCACAATCCCTGACGGGGTAGCCAGAGAGAACAGATCGCCAAGTGTCACGATCCTTACATACCTCTTTCGCTTCTTTCAGATTCATCATCTTCTTCATACATGCACGTCTAGGTATCCGAGTACTCTTGACCCTCCCCTCTTCGAGCAATTTGCTCACATGGTCTTCGAAAGTTAGTCTCGGTCTACCTCGACACCTTTTAATATTAACTTTCGCGCTATATATTTTCTTCACCATTCGGTCTTCACTCATTCGCTCAACGTGCCCAAACCATCGAAGCACGCCCTTATCAATTTTTGTGATAAGGTCATCTTTCAAACCTGCCATATTGCGAATCTCTTCGTTTCGCTTTCGGTCAGCCATGGTGACGCCGCACATTTTACGAAGAGATCGCATCTCCACTGCATTCAACTTGCTTTTATGCTTCTTCTGGCATACCCAGGTTTCGCTGCCATATAACAAAGTCGGTACCAACACTGCGTTATGTATTGCAAGGCGTGCACTCTTCACTACGCCTTGCCTTTTGACTAACGCAGTCAGGGCACCATTGACTTTGTTCCCGGCAGCGACACGCCTGTCCACATCTAAATCACATCTTCCATCCCGGCTAAAAGCACTCCCCAAGTATACAATTTCATTTACCTGTTCTAGACATTCCTGATTTACCCATATTTCACACTTCGTTCTCTCTTCGTCCCTTTCAAATACCAGAACCTTAGTTTTATTAGCATTCAAGCGGAGACCTTTAATTTCACATTCCTCTTTCATACACGTGACTAATGCCTGCAGTTCTGCCTGCAATAAGCACTGCATCATCAGCATACAGCAGACAATTTACTTTAATGTCACCCAATTTCACACCCAAACAGCTATCTTTCAGTTTCTGTAAACAGCTGTCGAGATACAGTATGAACAGCCAGGAAGACATGACACAACCCTGTTTTACGCCCGTTTGGACGCTAAACATGGGTGACAGGTCATGCCCTACCCGCACACAGGCTTTACAGTCACAGTAAAGTGACTGCACAGCCCTTAGCAATCGACCATCCACACCATACCCCGGCAACAGTTCCCACATTTTCTTCCTTACAACCTTATCAAATGCTTTCTCGAGATCCACAAAAGCACAGAAAATCTTCTGGTTAGCAGCCAGAAGCTTTTCCGTGATCATGCGGAGAGAAAACATTTGATCCGTGCATCCTCTTCCAGGTCTAAATCCGCATTGTGCCTCCCATAGAAATCTTTCCGATTTCTCTTGCGTCCTACGTGTCAAAACCTTCGAATAAACTTTACTTGCTAAACTGGTCAAGCTGATCGCCCGATAGCACCCGCAGTCAAAATGTGAACCTTTACCTTTATATAAAGGCACAATGACTGCGGATCGTCAATCATCCGGGACATCCCCCGTCCGCCAGCACAAATTGCACAGCAGATGAAAGCTGTCCCAGACGCGAGGCCCACCATATTTGACCATTTCAGCAGTAACTCTGTCTAGTCCCGCAGCCTTACCACATTTCAAACTTCGAATCGCACGTTCAATCTCTTTCATACTGATGACCTCAGTGTCATCGAGGTCCGGGTCTGGCGTACCAGTCTCGACGTCATCCCCGGATCCCTCACTAAGATCATCACACGCATACATTTCTCTATAAAATTCGCTCCATCGCTGCATGACGTCCGATTTTTCTGAGAGGACGTCATTAGTTCTCGAAAGCACTTTGTTCATTCTTAAGGCCGTCGCACCACTTCGGGTCCTTCCAACCTCTTTCCAGAAGAGTTTGGAGTTCTCCTTAAAGTTGTGCGACAACCTTTCGTCCGCTTCCATTCTACACCTTTCACGCACTTCCGCAATCAATGCTTTCGTGTGAACTTTCTGCAGCTTATATCTTTCTTTCATCTTCTCTCTCATATCCTTATCATTACTAGAGGCCAAGTAGTCTAACCATGCTTTCTTCTTCTTCTTTACAGCTTCTTTCACTTCATCATTCCACCATGCATCTCTTCTTTTACTACTGCCTCTTTTAATCGTTCCACACACTTCTTCCGCTGCACTTACCATTCCATCCCTAAGGTTCTGCCATGTTCTTTCAACACATTCTTTTCTGCCATCGATGTTGTCAAGCTTTTCGGCTACCCTCGCATGATATTTGTCCCTAGTATCCGCTTCCTGAAGCTTCCAGCTTCGGATGCGACAGACCGACTGTGGTTCTGTTACTGCCGTCCGGTAGCGCCAACCCGCGAACAGACCCCTAAATCTAGTAATCACTAGATAGTGATCCGTTCCCAGGTCAGCACCCCTGAACACTCGCGTATCCATCACCTGTTTTCGCAGTCGGTCATCCACCAGGAACAAATCGATCATACTTTTCTCATTCTTACTTTCTCTAGTATACATATGGATCTTCTTGTGATTAAACATAGTGTTTGTCACAAGAAGACCCTTTTCCTTGCATACCGCCAGTATAAGCTTGCCAGCATCATTAACCCTTTTATCGCCAAACTTTCCAAGCACCGACTCGTACCCTGGTCGAGCGGTACCAACCCATCCATTCAAATCACCACATACAACAATTCTTTCGTTTCCCCTAGACAAATCTAGAACTTCTCTTACATTCTCCCAAAACTCCTCCAGCTCAGCCCTGGACGACGAAGCTACCGGCGCATAAACAGCCAAAAGGAATAACTTCGTCAGTCCCAATTTAAAGCGAACCCAGAGAAGTCTTGAGTTCACAACCTTATATTCAGTCATAACATCGACCAACCGAGACGACAGCAGCACCCCCACTCCCTGGCGGGTGCTCTCGCTCTCCGGGACTCCGGACCATAGAGCTAACGCCCCGCCAGGGAGCTCTTCAGTACCACTGCCCTTCCGTTTGGTCTCCGACATACACACGACATCTAATTCTCTTTCTTTCATTATTTAGATCAACTCATTCGTCTTATCTCTCATGCCTCCTCTAACATTCCACGTGCCAACTCTGCACTCTGTCCTCCACCTTCCGCCGTGTCGGGCTGTGCGTGACGGGTGGCGGTCCCCATCGCCGCTTTGCGCGCTGCATTCCACACCAACGGGGACGAGCTGGTGTGCGTCGCCTTGGGGGGACGCCCTAACCCTCGTTGACATGGGTGCGCAGCTAAGTAGAATTGCAGCCCTGAAAAGGGCTGGCAGGGGTCGCGACGAGCACGCTTCTACAGTTACCCCCTAATACTACTTATATGTAAAATAAATACTTCTGTGTTAAAATAATTAACACTATACTATACTACACTACACTATATATTAGGTATAACGGTACTTAAAATGTATGAATAACGTTTAAAAAATCTACTTTATAAATTTTGACTGATATTTAATTTCTGACTATGACCAAATTAGTAAAAAACATCATTTTATTATGAAATAGTCATTAGATACCCGTCAGAATATTCATATCAGAATGTGCTTACATTCTGATTTGACTACAGAAAATGAATGGGAGAATTTTTAGTAACATTAACAAGAGAATGCTAATAAATTTAAACGTGGAAATTTATTCTCCTACCATGTAGTCCATAGTCCACAAAATCGCATTTACATTATTCTGTTTAACATATTACTTGCAGTCCTCTTGCATATTTTAATTAAATTTTAATTTTAATTTTTCAAAGCCATTGCTTTTTTAAAACTTGAACAACGAATTAAGGTGTTGAATTACAAATATTAAATTTTGAACTCTTTTACGAAATGTTATTGTAAATGGAAGTGAATCCTTATTTCTGTAAACATTTGAAGCAAGAGATGTTTTGTTATTGCCGTGAGAGGGAGAGTTTATAAAATTTACCTTCTGCTCTATTAAGTATGTATGCCGATAGATAAAAGTATTCCATTAATTTTGCAAATTTTTTAGCTAAACCGATTGAACTATTATAGGCCAACATCTTTGTCTTCGTTATAAAATAAAAAGGTTACAAGAAACGATTTTGACAATTCAACCCACATAAAGTTATAGCTATATATGCTATAACATTGTGTGAGTTAAAGTAAGTCAACAGTACCGACGCAGCGTGCTTGTTTGTGCTATAGCTTATATTTAGTAGTGACATAGAACACGGGCATCCCTTATTGCGACGTTTTTATTTGCTAGTTGACTTATATTGCAGCTCCGTGGTATATTTGTTACGAGCAATATAAAGTTTGGGTAAAAATTCAGTTTTATTTCATATACTAAACTTTACATTTCAAATGATAAGTACTTCTTTCTTTATCCTACCTCAATGACTTTTGAGTATTATAAAGTACGGAATCATCATCTCGTCAAGTCGACATCTTGTGCGGACTACGCCTTGGCAATCGTTTTATAGATATTTTGAAGAGACTCTAGACTAAAACTAGATGATGCAAATTTTGTGAATGAAATTTATAATACACTAAACTCAGTAGTGATCTGGCTAACATCAGTTAATCTTAAAGTAAATTTGGGAAAAACTAAACTAATAGAATTTGGGAATTATAAAAAATTAAGAAAGTACATGATATTTCAAATAATATTTCAATTAATAGTCATTTGAATTGGAAATCACATGTTGAGAAAATAAAACAGGATTTCAAGTAGTTGTTACACCATATCAATATTGAATAATGTAGCATCGAGAGATATAGCAAAATATTATTACTATAGTCATGTCTATTCACTTCTGATACACGGAATCATATTCAGGGGCAAATCTTTTGATATTCAGTCCACATTTGTTTTGCAAAAATAAAATGCTTAAGAAATAAGAATATGTATAATGTTAATTAATATGACTCTTTAAAAAATGTATTCGTAGATTTTAAATTTCTGACGCTGAATAGGGTATTACACCCATTTTTAAAAAGTATTTTAAATGAATCCTAGAGTGATAATGAACCACTATAATTTTTATTTAATTTTTTTAAAACCGAATAGTGACATAAAAATTACTTTTAATTTATCATTTTCAATTTTCGCGTGAAAACGCTAGCCGCCATACTGTTCAACTCGTGACGTCACTGTCGTAGAATTTTGACAATTTTGCAAAGGAATAATATACTTTTGAATGTTTAATAATGAGTTATCATTTATGTCATTGTTGTGTTATGCCTAATTGAAAAAATACGAGCACAAGAACGCTGGGGAAGTTATGGATTAAAGTGCCAACTGATTTAAATATGAGAAATACTTGGTTAAAACTGGCAAAAAGAGACCCGAATGCATTGTCTACAAAATCTAAACTATACTTCTGTGAAGATCACTTTGATTTAATTATGACTTATATTTAACTATCAATTAAACAAAACAAAACATCATGACATGATAGGTACCTATTGCAAGTCAAATTTTGTAATAGATTAGGTTTATCGCTCGTCTGTCCCGCCCTTTGTGGGCCATTTTGATGGCCCTTGCAAGTGCAGTGCAGTGTTTTGCTTAATTCCTGTTTTCTTCTATTATATGGGAATAAAAACATGGTTTGTACTCAGACCAAATAAAAAAGTGACTTTTTATTTCGTCTGAGAGTTTGTACAAAAAAATTTAACAAAATGTTTTTCTCACCTAAGCTTATATTATAATATCTATAACATTAGTGGTAAAAGCGAAGTAATAAACTCGCTTTTACGAATCCGTCTTCCATGATGCCTTTTGAATAAAATTCAGAATAAAAGTCAACAATCGTAATAATAACTTGAAAAAATTCGAAATTAGCTAGTTAGTACACAGCACATAACTTAGTTCTTTGACCTAGTGACGTCACGACGCTATCTAATATGGCGGACATTGTTTTGCAGATTTGAGGCACAGGTAAAAAAATTATTCTTTAAAATGAAATATAAAATTTATAATGCATTTTTATAAATAGAAATCAATATTTCTCGTTTACTTTTTACAAAATCTATCATAAATATTTATTCTTTGGCTTTTTTTTACATGGTGTAAAATACCCTATTGTGATAACCAACAACATTTTAATATACAAAAATTCAAAAAAAAAAACTCGCAAATTTAGTATGTCTTAGAGGTGTGACTGACACTATGCACGGAAACAAGGAAAGCTGGCAATGCAACGCTAGAAAGATTTCTCAAACCAATGCCACCAAATTTTATAGGTAAAGTAGAGAGTCCAGGCTGTTATATTTAAAATTAAATTTAGAATTAATTCTAGAGCTATTTTAAGATTATTATCAATATCTTTTAAAATATCCGAACATTTCCAGACTGGATTCAAGCAGAGTAAGTATGTAAAAAAGAGAAAAGAGAAAAGAGAAAAAAGAAGAAAATATTTAAAAATAGAAAGAGCTTTGTGGGGCTTTAGTTTATACAATTTATCAACGTGGTTTAAAAACTGATCAAATTTTGTTTTTAAATCAGGTTTAATACTATCAAAAAACAACGGGCCACCTAGCAGATATAGTGATTCCATACTGACAGTTTTTATTCCTGGACAAATATGATTGAAGTTTTCAATTAAAGTGTCTCTATGAAAAGTAAATAAATTATTGGAAAAAATATTTCATTATTTTTATTTCATGCTATTTGGTTCAAGACCAATATTTTTGAAATTTCGAAAATATAAGTAAGATTACTGAGGACGTCATCAGCTCTACCTCCCAGTGTACCGTCGCCTATGTACCAGGCATTCAGCTTGGATTTAAAATTTCAAATAATGGGTTGATTTCCCAAACTGAATAGTGCTGGACCCAGTGGTTCACCCTGCTGAACACCGACAGCAGAATCGATAACATGGTTTTCGTAAAATAAGTTAGTATTTTCACTATAACATTGCCAAACGTAATGATAAATTTCAGGTATATTGTTAGCCACTTCTTTCAGAAAGGTTACCCTATCGATAGAGTTAAGAGCATTTCTTAGGCCAACCTTCACAAGAACATCTGCATCAGAGTTTGTTAAAAATGTACGCACTGAATGTGCCGCCGCCTCACAACCACCTCTAGTGCCAAAGCCTAGTTGAGTAGGCTGAAATTTGTCTTAATGTTAGAGATTATATGCCTGGAAGCTAATTTTGAAGTAAAGTGTCGAAATGTGGAACCAACGGTAATAGGACGGATACCGTTATACTTTTTTTGAAGGCACATAATCTTGCCCCATATAAGAATGCAATGAACTTTGAATAAACATTACCAGAAATCATAAAATTACATAATTTTGTAATGCCTTTAAGAAGTATTCCACCGGCGTCACCGGCAGAAGCGCTAAACCCTGAGAAGGTTTGACCGAAGGATGCTTTTGACGAAGACTTTCAAGAGTTTCGACATTACGAGGAGCCAGGATGTCGTCTGAGAATAAAGTACGGAATGCATTTACTAAGTCGCCATCCATTACTTTCGACTCAACTACTTTTTTAAAACAAATTGAGGACGTGGTCGAGATAAATGAGTATTAATTGGGTAATCTAAATTTTGAAAAGATGTCTGTTTTAGTTGAGACGTAATTAATTTATTTATTGTTTTATCAAAATGAAAATGAGAACACGCAAAAGAAAATAATTTTTGCCAACTATTTTCACTATTAATGAAACAATTTTGAATAGTGCATGACAATGCTTTAGCACGCTGCATCCTCGCACCTGTAGGAATTCTTTTAACCACTGGTACATTACGATGATAATTGTAAATTTGCTCCGAAAAAATGGAAAAATTTGTGTCATTAGAGGATTTGCTAATAGAGTTGTAAATTTCTACGGTAGGCTGTGAAGCCGAAATACTTTTACTATGGCATAGTTTAATATGTATATTTAATCCCATTTTACCTTTAAACAGCCTACCGTCGGCACAATTTTGACACTGTAGGAAATCCAGCTATGAATGATGCCCCTGTAGTCCCTGAATTACAGTCATTTATGGTCTAAATAAAAGCACTTTACTCTATAAATGACATATTTTCACATTATTTGCCTAGATTTATTCCATATCGATAAAAATTGTATGTAGTTGTTATGCTTTGACAGTCCACAACGACGCAGCAGAAATATTTTCCTTTATGAGTATTATGTCTGAAATCAAAAAAATTATCATTATAACAACTCTCTTATATATTTACTCATCTTTTTGTTGAAATTTGTTAACCAGAATTGGCCTCTAAATAACAAAATTAAATAAGTTAAATATATGTGGCTTTTGACAGAGAAAAATTTTAATAATAGTAATATGAAATTGATTTATTGTTGTGCTTTATTTTTGTATTATATTGTACGTCCGAAATAGATAAACTGTTGTGTCTATTTTTTGTTTTTGTAATACCTCATGTACACAGTTGGACAATAAATGATTATCTTATCTTAATATTAGAACGACTGTGTTCTCGTTTGTCACCCTTAATCCATAAAAAAATCAGAAGTTTATTTGAAAAAAAAATGAAATTTTCTGTCTGTTTGTCTCTCTGTCCGAGCTAATCTTCGGAATAAGTGAATTAATTGTGATGAAAATTTAAGCACAGATAGAGAGCAATCCAGGAGGGATCTAGGATATATCTTATCCAAAAGGCTTAAACATTTTTTTATTGGATAGGGTGACAAAAGAGCACACAGTCCACTTGATGGTAAGTGGTTGCTGTGACCCATAGACATCTACATTTATCCCCAATAAGGAATCAAAATCCAGATGCGTCGTCACCCGTGAGGACAAGGATGGAATGCCTCTTTTCCACTAAAATGGGTCTTCGATTCTCTACACTCACCATACGTAGCAGAGCATTGTCAAGCTCCCATTTAACACTGGTATTATTCTATAAGAGGGTGGTCCTTCCCTGTTCCGACCTGGAGCCGACCCATTCGTGCTACAACTATACTACTAATATAGCGCAAGAATGGCTCTACCAGGTATAAAACGTGTTTGTGTATTAAACGTTGGTTGCCGCCGCGTTTGGCATTACAGGTCGGCGGATTGGGACGGAATGCGGTATTTTTTTAACCTTCCCATGGGGGCGGGTTTGCTTCTCGCCGGATGTTCCTAGCGCTGTTGCTGACTCTGTCACTGATGTGGTGCTAAAGGGAATGGAACTATTAATTCCATCATCTGTGGTACCCATCGGAGGCAGATCTCAGCCTTGGTTTGGTCGCTCCTGCAAGACTGCATTACGCAGTAAGCAGGAGTGTTATCAAGCCTGGGCTGCGGCTTCGGCAATTCGGGATGTAAACACCAGCATACTTAAAAAAAAGTATAACTCCTCTACCTCAATAAAGAAACAAAATGGAGATACGTTGCCACCCATGAGTATTAAGATGAAATGCCTCTTTTCCAGTAAAAAGGGTCTCCAGTTCTCTACACTCACCATACGAAACACAGCATATTAAGCTGCTATTTTATGCTGGTATCCTGTGAGAGCGTGGTCCTTCCCCGGTTGAGCCGACTCATTCGTGCTAGAACTATACTACTAATATAGCTGCAGCATTGCTCTATAACGTACAAAAATTATTTTTGAAATATTATAATTATATTTGAGCAAAACGAAAATTAGATAAAACAAATGTTCCTAGATTATGATAAGTCTAAATATTATATTATGATGCCATTCGGATAAAGCCGGGGCGCTTCGCTAATATAGAATAATTGTTCATCCACGAAAAGCATATTTCTCTGTCTTCCGCCAGTGTATCGCGGCAGCAAGCGTTTCTGTTCTTAATTATAAAGACAAACAATGTAGTTAACAAAGCTAACATAAAACCTGTTAAAGAGTGCAAGTATGGAGGGTGTAAAATCTGGATTTATAATTAAGATGATAATGAGAAAAGTAGTGTAAACGGTGAGAAACTTCTCTGATATAAGTTTTAATAACAATGGAAAGTTTAACATTTTCAGTTTTCGTTTTAGTGAACCGTGCTCGAATGAAAATTAATACTGGCTTTTACAGACTCAATTAATTTCATCTGCCTAGTCAAACAACGCGAATACGTTAGAATAGTAAAATGCTTAATGAAAATTTTTAATTATTGTAGTTTATATAATTACATACTTTAATTATTTGTTTAATGTGGTACGTTCAAAACTAACTTAAACCTCATGGTTGACTTCACTATGCTTGCAGGGGATTTATGAACGCAGAGTTGAAATTTGGTGATGATGCCTATTAACATCAGTTTGTGAAATTTAGTCTTGGCATACTTGGAAATATTTTTTTGTAATCAGTCGGTCGATAAAACCCTTACATCATCATAATCATCATGATTGGTATATTGATATATACCATAGCAGTTTCATATTAAATCAAATATTAGTTTACCTAATTACTTATTTTAATTAATTGTTTAATGTGGTACGTTCAAAACTGACTTAAACCTTCATGGTTGACTTCACTATGCTGGCAGGGGTTTTATGAACGCAGAGTTGAAATTTGGTGATGATGCCTATTAACATCAGTTTGTGAAATTTAGTCTTGGCATACTTGGAAATATTTTTTTGTAATCAGTCGGTCGATAAAACCCTTACATCATCATAATCATCATGATTGGTATATTGATATATACCATAGCCGTTTCATATTAAATCAAATATTAGTTTACCTAATTACTTATTTTAATTAATTGTTTAATGTGGTACGTTCAAAACTGACTTAAACCTTCATGGTTGACTTCACTATGCTGGCAGGGGTTTTATGAACGCAGAGTTGAAATTTGGTGATGTTGCCTACTAACACCAGTTTCTGAAATTTAGTCTTGGCATACTTGGAAATATTTTTTTGTAATCAGTCGGTCGATAAAACCCTTACATCATCATAATCATCATGATTGGTATATTGATATATACCATAGCAGTTTCATATTAAATCAAATATTAGTTTACCTAATTACTTACTTTAATTAATTGTTTAATGTGGTACGTTCAAAACTGACTTAAACCTTCATGGTTGACTTCACTATGCTGGCAGGGGTTTTATGAATGCAGAGTTGAAATTTGGTGATGTTGCCTACTAACATCAGTTTGTGAAATTTAGTCTTGGCATACTTGGAAATATTTTTTTGTAATCAGTCGGTCGATAAAACCCTTACATCATCATAATCATCATGATTGGTATATTGATATATACCATAGCAGTTTCATATTAAATCAAATATTAGTTTACCTAATTACTTACTTTAATTAATTGTTTAATGTGGTACGTTCAAAACTGACTTAAACCTTCATGGTTGACTTCACTATGCTGGCAGGGGTTTTATGAATGCAGAGTTGAAATTTGGTGATGATGCCTATTAACATCAGTTTGTGAAATTTAGTCTTGGCATACTTGGAAATATTTTTTTGTAATCAGTCGGTCGATAAAACCCTTACATCATCATAATCATCATGATTGGTATATTGATATATACCATAGCAGTTTCATATTAAATCAAATATTAGTTTACCTAATTACTTACTTTAATTAATTGTTTAATGTGGTACGTTCAATACTGACTTAAACCTTCATGGTTGACTTCACTATGCTGGCAGGGGTTTTATGAATGCAGAGTTGAAATTTGGTGATGATGCCTATTAACATCAGTTTGTGAAATTTAGTCTTGGCATACTTGAAAATATTTTTTTGTAATCAGTCGGTCGATAAAACCCTTACATCATCATAATCATCATGATTGGTATATTGATATATACCATAGCAGTTTCATATTAAATCAAATATTAGTTTACCTAATTACTTACTTTAATTAATTGTTTAATGTGGTACGTTCAAAACTGACATAAACCTTCATGGTTGACTTCACTATGCTGGCAGGGGTTTTATGAACGCAGAGTTGAAATTTGGTGATGATGCCTACTAACACCAGTTTGTGAAATTTAGTCTTGGCATACTTGGAAATATTTTTTTGTAATCAGTCGGTCGATAAAACCCTTACATCATCATAATCATCAATCAATATACCATAGAAGTTTCATATTAAATCAAATATTTATTACTTACTCATCATAAAGAACAAGACGAATTAATAATATTATTTTTTTTTGTTAAAAACCTTCACGAACGCGCACACATCAACTGGGAAAAGTTACATCGTAATCAGTTGATTACAACCATTCAACTGTGTCGACGTAAAAAAACCCACTACCCATAATAAGGGATAATATGGTTCAGGGTCTGAGGTGACAGAGGGAAATATAATTAAAAATTAAAAATTTTGTACAGCCGACTTCAATATAAGTTATTAAGAATAACTCAAAAACTATTGGCTTGACTTTGATCAGTTTGGTGATTCATATGGGACCACACGAGAAGTACCAGCTTTCAAATAAAAAAAGAATCATCGAAATCTATTCATCCAGTAAAAAGTTATGAGGTAACACACATAAAAAAACATACAGTCGAATTGAGTACCGGCTCCTTTTTGGAAGTCGGCAGAAATAGGAGATTAACAGCGACATCTTCCTGATAACAAATCAAAAAATAATGAACTATGGTCGTCAACCCACTTGCCAAACATGGCGTGGGTGAATGTTTTAATCGATGGAGCTGAGATGAATAGAATCGCTTATAAACCAGACGAACAAACAGTACTTAGTTGCGCCGGGCATGTATAGCAATGCTTCATTTTCTGCCGACTTCAAAAAAGGAGACGGTACTCAATTCGACTGTATGTTTTTTTATATGTGTTACCTCATGACGTTGTACTGGGTGAACCGATTTCGATGATCCTTATTTTATATGAAAGCTGATAGTTTTCGTGGGGTTCCATATGAATTTGATGAAGGTCAGACCAATAGTTTTTGAGTTATTCTTAAATAACTTATATTCAAGTCGGCTGTACAAAATTTTTAATTTTAAATTATACACGCTTATATTAGCTTGTCCTGTATGTATGTATGTATGTATGCATATACATAAATTTTGTTATTATGTTTTCAACAGCTTTTTAAATCTGAATGATTTGAAAATATTGATGACCATGACTATGAGATCCTCAATAGGATTTTCGCAACTCATAATAAAAAATTGTTCGAGAACTATTAAACTGTGACATTATTTTAACGGAAACATTCGCGGTCGCACGCCCTACAATTCATTATTTTATCGTAATTAGATGAATGATATAGGAAAACATGTACACAACAACTCACCAAAGTTTTATCGTACTCGGAGACGAGGTCTATAGGAAAGAATAGAAGACGAGCAGACACTTATTTAGGTATTTTCCCTTTATCGTTACCGGTACGGCCTTTCAAAAGTCCACTGCTGAACATAGGCCTCCCCCATAGATTACTTCATAAGGGGAATATTTATTTGCCATAGTTGACACGTTTAGCAGGCGGTTTGACTGCCGCAGTTATTTTTTTAAATCTTTGAATTATTATTTGAAAGACGGTAATATACATATCCAGGATTATTTTCACTGTCACTGATGACACTGACACTGATGTAGTGCATATTCTTCTACCGCCACCACACGGTGAACACGGTATTTGGATTTAATATAAGGTATTTCTTTTATTCTTATCCATACATTATTTTTAATGCTACTTTTTTGATTATATAATAGATCATCATGAAATAGATTATATAACTACACTTTTACGTTATTATGATATGCAATTAATTTCAAAGTTCTCGATTGTTTTCAGTGATTTACTTTTGAATTAATTTGTAATAATATTAATACGTTAACTATAAAAATCGAAGAAAGCATCGAACAAGCATGATTGGCTTTGTTATAAAAAATAGTTTGTTAATTAACAAAAAAAAGTATTTTTTATGTTTTCATGCAAATAACATTATTTTGATGTTGTTTTTTTTATTTTAATCTAAACAAAAATATGAAACTATAGTACGATCCCGTAACTGGTAAAGAATTTCATCTAAAAGCTATAAGTACCAGGTCATTATTATGGTACATACCAAATTTCAAGAGGATACCATTAACCGTTCAATCATTTCAAAGAAGAGATACGATCTTGACTTGGTCGATAGCTGATAATGTAATATCGGCTCATCGTTATGATTTCAATATCAAATACAATCTACTTTTCAACTCAAATCACTTTTCAACAGTGGTAGAGCCACGCGGCAGCTTTTGCTGTCGCACGGATGGGCCGGCTCGAACCGGGGTGGTACCACGACCTCACAGAATACCAGCGTGAAGTAGAGGTTTACCTCTGCGTTTCGCTTGGTGAGTGCAGGTGGCCGGAGGCCCTTTTTACTGGAAATGAGGCATTCCATCTTAGTCCTCACGGGTGAAAACGCATCTACATTTTGATCTTTAACAGAGGATAGATGTAGATGTCTATGGGCCGCAGCAACCACTTACCATCAGGTGGACTGTGTGCTCGTTTTTCACCCTTATCCTATAAAAAAAAATCTCAATTAATTTATACCAGAACACAGTAGTCGGCAGCTTTGCTGTACCAGACGGATATTGGAGTCTTCCCACAGCCCCCGAAAAATCACCTAGTCTGCTTAAGTCTTTTCTAATTATTTTTTTAGTACGGTGCCTTACAGAGGTGGCGTAAGGGAATCATATATCCTATATCGGTGGGTGTGGAAAGAGGCAAAAAAGGTAAATGGAACAGGAATGGGCGGCAGTATCTTCCGGTTACCAACCCGACTGTCAAGCGAGGTATCTATGGCAAATACCCCCTCTATGAAGAGAGACCTATTTGCTGCAGTTGAGTTCTGATAAGCGAGTGTGAATGTAATGATGATTATTTTAGCCTACTCCTTTTTAAAAAGCCGGCAACGCATCTGCTATTCCCCTGGTTCCCCTGGTGTTGCAGTTGTTCATGGGCGGCGGTAGTTACTTACCATCAGGTAAGCCGCATGCTCGTTTGCCCCCTCTCGTAGAAATAAAACTATAGATAATATAATAAAATATAGAACTATATAATCATAAGCTTGTAGAAACTATCCAAGCGGGTTTCGCAAGACCCGTCGCATAATACCGGAACTGCGACGATACTCTTTATTTAATGGCTACTCTACAGGAAATAAAACGGCACCCTTGGAATGGTAATATGTCAGAATACAGGCAACTAAATAGGATGACCTCCAAATTTATGCGGCGATATATCCCCGTGATCTCTAATCCCAACATCACTACTGTTAAAACCACTACATAAGCACTACTCTTAACACCACTACATAAACAAAGACACACCATAGATGAGTGAGGACGGGGATAAGGTATGCAATTGAGGGAAGACGGGAGGTGCACTTCAAACTAGGTGAGGCTCATCATTTTTATTTTTTTTATGCGGATCTTAAATAATTAATGTTAACATCTTCAAATTAATTAGGTGTATATACATATACCATCTTCTCGTCATCTATACCTCAAAACTTGAAAACAAGTGTATTCAAACAGTGCGTGCTACCAGTGATGACATACGTGGTAGAGTCATGCTGCAGCCATTATTAGTATAGTTGTAGCACGAATTTTTGTTTCATTAATATTTTAAACCTTTTGATAGATAATTCTGTAACGAAATAAATTATTACTGTCCGTTAGACTCGCAAAAATTCGAAAACGGCTGGACCGATTTTGATGAAATTTTTTGTGTCTTCGAGTGGATCCTTGGATGATCTAAACGATCACAATTGCGCACGGTAGGTGGCGCTATCGTCGAGATCCAGAAATCATCCGTGCGAAGCCGGGGAAAATCGCTAGATTTCAATAAATAACGCCTCCGTAGGGCTTTTATATATAAGAGGGAACAAACGAGCATATTATATTTTAGTTTGACATCCATATTATGTAATCATTCCCAAAATATTCAGGATCCAGATATTCGTGATTGTTCTCACGTAAACGTAATTCAACATTGAACTTATATTTATTTTTATTCTGAATCAGATAAAACCATAACTTGTTAAAGGTGTACAATCTTTAATTAGCCTGTTGTTCTGCTTTTTTGAAATAATCTTCTAACTTTTCTTCGGATATCGCCAGGGATTTATTTATAATTTTAAATTAATTTCTAATTAACAGTAAGCTAAAACGCTGTATTAACTCATCGACATTGGAACTTCTGTTATTTTCACATATTCCACTAAACTCTAAGGTGATTAACGTTAAAGTTTTTACAAAATTGCATATATCTTGTTTATACAAACGTCAACACATTCTCTTGAAAAATATTTGTCGCCAAATCTCTTGTTTCACATTACTTGATTGTGTGATAGTTCGTTTGTTCCATCACTCTCGTAGGAAAATGTAATTAAAATCGATGCTCTTTGGACTAGAAATAGTTAATGAAACCTGATATTCTCTACAACTAGTGTTTTTAAGAATAGCGTAAGCTAAATAATCACTTATGTAAACAATCGGTTATTTTTTTTTATAGGATAAGGGTGACAAACGAGCACACAGTCCACCTGATGGTAAGTGGCTGCTGCGGCCCATAGACACCTACATCTATCCTCGTTTGCGAATCAAAATGCAGATGCGTTGTCACCCGTGAGTACTAAGATGGAATGCCTCATTTCCAGTAAAAAGGGCCTCCGGCCACCTGTACTCACCAAGCGAAACGCAGAGGTAAACCTCTACTTCACGCTGGTATTCTGTGAGGTCGTGGTACCACCCCGGTTCGAGCCGGCCCATCCGTGCGACAGCAAAAACTGCCGCGTGGCTCTACCAATGTTAAAAAAAATTTTGCAAATGATTTGAAAAATGCATTAATTTCTTATAATTGCCGCTCTGTATGTTTTACCTCTGGAATTTGGCATTGCGGTACTTTTTCTCCAGACACAAGCTCATGGAACTTGTCATTCCTTAATTGTTCTATAGTCTTTAACACTGGAAATACGATAACATTTAAATCAAATAGTAAATTGTTACTGTCTTTCTTATAGTTGGACCCTTTACTCCGCTGCGTGCTGAGGCGTGGCAGTATTGATGATTTTAATGTTCCTTTGAAATTATGTTAAGTTGGATTTTATTCGTTGGACATTGTTGTCTTATTATTAAAAAGCTTTCTAGAGTGTCATGATTGAGCTGTCTTAAATTTAGATATTTAAACCATTTAAAGCAGCTTACTCCTACATACATTCCAGAGATATCATTGTTGTTATGTAGCCGTTAATGAATCGAACATTTTTTTAAATCTTATGTCGCATTAGCGTTAAAAAAAGGATTTTATTATTTCCTTATACTTTGGCTAAAGTTGTTGGTGAAAACTGTTTTGCTAACATTTGTCCGTATCATAATTTTTGTTATCTTTATTCATATCATGTTTAGAAGCTGGTCCAATAGTGCAGTCAAACAAATTATCTACAAATTAAATCACTTGAAGTGTTTGTAAAAAAACATTATGTTCTTTATTTTTCAGTGTTTTCAGACATCAATTTCAAAACGGCAGCTACTATGTTTCTTAAATTTTGTGCGGCTGTTTTTACCTTAATTTTAGCACAATACTTTTGTTATTTTAGTAAATCTCTGATTAATTTAGTTTTTTCTTCGAAACAATTCAAATCAAATGACACAATTGAGCTTTTTTATTATTTAGCATCATAGCCTCAGCCTAAAGAACGATGTTCTTGGTAGACTTAAATAGATAAGGCACATCATAAATAAAGTTATTTTTCGTCGTTTAATAAAAAAATATATTATCAAGAGGAAAACTACTTCTATTATGACTAAGATTAATGCATCTAAATTTGTAGGATACTGATCGCAAACTGTTGTGAGAACTTAATATCCAACTGCATCACAGAACACAATTACTCTCTACCGAGAGACCTGCATTGGCGTCTATTTTTCTGATGAGATTGTTCCTCTATTAAAATAATAATAAATGGGCTACTTTTTTTTTTATAAGTGCCTTGTTACATAATAACATTTTATTAAAGCATTTCCGTCATATAAGTGGCCGCCGTTTTATTCTTTTTGACAATTCTCTGCTCAGATTTTCTTTCTATATGGTCTAAATTTTTTCACCAATGTCTGGCTACATTTTTATATTTTCTAATACAGTTTGTAAGCTGCAAATGCTTGGAATTGGCAATAGCTGAATTATATATTTATATAATTTTGGTGAATTCAATTTTTTTATTTTTTAAATATGATTTCTGGCATATGTCCGCTGCAGATACGAGTTACATAGTCAATTCGATTAGTCCAATTTTTCACTCCTTTTTCCAATAAATCTGGCGGTATGGCGCCAACGGTAGCTTGAATATTGGCTTCCGATGCTTCATGAGTTGCTGGTTTGTGAACATAAATCAACGACTTAGCATAGCCCCATAAAAAGTAATCGAGAGGGGTTAAGTCGCACGAACGAGGGGGCCAGTTAACAGGAGCACTTCTGAAAATAAAGTTGTCACCAAATTGTTTTTGCAATAAATTGATGGTTAAGCGCGCTGTAAGGCAATTTGCGCCGTCTTGCTGAAACCAAATGTTGTTGATGTGTAGCTGATTAATTTTTGGAAACATAAATTCAGTCAGTATGACTCGATAGCGCTCGCCACCGTAACGGCAGCTCCTTCCTCATTTCGAATGAAATAAGGACCGATGATGCCGCCAGCGTGTAAACCACACCAAACTTTCAATTTTAATGGATGTAATGGTAAATAAGTAATGGCATGAGGATTGTTTTTTCTCCATATACGGCAATTTTGCTTTATCACGAAGCCATTTAACCAGAAATGAGCTACATCACTAAACACAATTCTTCGATAAAAATTCTCATCTTTGGATAATTTCAAATTAGCCCAATCAGCAAAAATACGACGTAAACGATGGTCACTTGGCTTTAATTCTTGCACGAGCTATATTTTATAGGCACGTAAGCCAAAGATCCTTACGTAAAATGTTCCACGTAGTCGAAGGACAAAGGCCAACAAGTTGAGGACGGTGACTGTTCGACATTACGGCCGGCGTCTTTTTAAACTCTTCGCAACACAGCAGCAATATTCTCTACGGTACGCACATTTGTTTACCTTGTTAATGGTTTTGAACTGAGAAGAGTAAAACTAGCGCGTAAACGATCAATATCTCGAATTGCTTGCTCACTAGGCTGATTGTGTTGACCGTAAAATGGACGAAGTGCTCTATGAACTTCGCAAACAGATTTTTTTTTCCATAGTAAATTTCCACGATTTAGAAGCGTTGTTTTGGCGTTAAACAATTTATAATGAATTGCCAAACCTTACTGAACAGAAATGTCAACACAGTTTGACGTTCTCAACTTTCAAACCATAAACAACAACCATCGAAAGTTTTCATGAACCTAATAAAAAAACAGCCACTACATATTAGTTTTATTATTACATTATTTTACAGAAGCCTTGGTATTGGAGTCATCCATATACTTGAACGGTATTACTGATGAAGTTATGCCTTACCACCATAAACGTTTAATACTATTTTAGTTGGAACAGAGGTCTAGTTAAAAAAAAATTAATCCCAAACTAATAGGGCTTCCATTACCGTTAGAGCCTGTCAAAGCCCACTGCAGAATATAGTGTTTACCCATGGATTAACTCATGATAAATATCCCATTTGTTATAGTTGTCACGATTAGTAGGCGGGTTGGCAACCGCAGGCTTTTAGTTTTTAGTTGTTATAAGAAAGACGGCAGGTATCCATCTCCTAATTTCTTTCCCTCTGTCACCTCTTACGAAACTCTTGGGACGATATGTAGTAAAAGATACTTAATAAAGCTCAAACCGATTAAATAGCAACTTACTCAGCTTTTAAACAATCGAAGAACATTATTATAGCCGAAAGAAGTCGTAGGCAAACCTAGATATAAATATAGTTTTCGGGTGAATAGAATTAATTTTATTATTAATTGACCTTCTTTGTTAATTTAAAATCCGCGCTTTGGCTCGCTGCGGCTCTAATTAATTTCACTAGATCCCTTCAAAGAGTACAAAAGGTTTCCATAATTAAATCAATTATTGGGAAACAAATGAATTTCAAAATATTGCTTTAAATTACTAATTATTTTCCACGGAACAGAAACCTGTACAAATTTTATTGTTGAAATAATAAAAATATTTTGAGCTTTTTTTTGAGCGTACTTCATACTTGTAAAGGAAACTTGATCTTACTTTGATTATGAAAAATCACTTTTTAAAAGAGTTAATTTCTCAATATACAAAAGCTTTTAGAAAAATTTACTTCGCAAATATCCGCTAAAAGCTTTTATATAATGGATTTCCGCAAAGTAACGCCTGATTCTATTAATTTTCAATACGACAATTGTACTGATGTAAAAAAAACATTATATCAAAAATATACTTGATGCCTGATATACGAGATAAAGTAATAGATGAATATTATTTGAGGGAATGGTTTGGTTTCATTTAACCGATTTCAAAAAGGCAGGTTTTAATTTCGATTTGTAATATGCTCTTTACGTTTATTAACTGATTGCTCGGAAACATCTAAATCATTTTAAATTATTATTTTCTTAAATTTTTGTAAGGTATACCTCATTCATGGGCACAGACCTCCTCTCATATCTGAGAGGATTTTTGGGCAACAATAATGTACGCCGCGCCACCCCAGTTGACGAACTTCATATGTCCTTGAACATTTTTTTATAGGAGAGGGGGCAAACGAGCATGCGGCTCACTTGATGGTAAGTGATTACCGCCGCCCATGAACAATTGCAACACCAGGGGAACCAGGGGAATTGCAGATGCGTTGCCGGCCTTTTAAAAAGGAGTAGGCTCTTTTCTTGAAGGTCCCTAAGTCGTATCGGTCCGAAAAAATCGCTGATGGTATCCGATTCCACAAGGAAGTCGTGAAAGGAAGAAAACATTTTCTAAATCGCACAGTAGTAGACCGCCAATCATCCAGATGGTGTGGATGGTATCGGGAGTTCTGCCGCGATGTGCGTTCGTGAAATTTGGTGGCTGGGATTAATCGGAACAATTCCTCAGATCACTTTCCGTGGTAAATGCGAAAGAAAATGTAAAGGGATGCAACATCTCTTCGCAGTGCCAATGAATCAAACGATCAGACAGGACTCGGTCGTCGACGATTCGAGCCGCTCTGCGCTGGATGCGGTCAAGTGGAAGGAGCTGGCACTGGGGAGCCCCTGCCCAGAGATGGGAACAGTATTCCATGTGAGGCCGAACCTGTAAAGTTGCAGGCGGTGTGCCGGCATGAAATACTGTCCCGCTCTGCTGAGCTCGCCAAGCTTTTTAGAGGCCAATTTGGCCTTCTCTTCCAAGTGACCGCAAGATTTGCAGGATTGTACAATATTTTAGAATTATTAGCCCACAACATTATTTTCTAAGTCAGTAAATAAAACAATAGAATTTACTTAGAAGAAACAAATAGTATAATAAAATTTTGATCAGAAATAATGACAAAAATCTAAATTATGTAATGTGAATTGATCTCTGAAAAAAAATATTAATGAGATTCGGACACTTGCTTCTGAAATTGTTTTCATAAAGTTACATAAAGTATTTAAAGTTTCATCTTTTACATTTGATCGGATTTTGCTGCACGTGTAACCAGCAGACAGCAAAATGCGCGTTCAGATTAAACGCTAGTAGGTTGAACAGACTTAACAAAGTTGTAAGTTGCTTCCAGATACTTCCCTCTGTTTCCTCCACATTCAAAAAGACTTATTTCTCATTTTATTATAAAATTAAGTGATACCGCCGTCTGTTGAGTAGTTGAAGATGGTGTCCCCGCCCCGTACAAAGATAAATTCACATTCACTCGTCACTCGACTCACACACAGATATGTACTTCGATTTGGGGATCCCCCATTATCGTGCATTCGTGCCGTACATGGTTTTATGCGAATTCAGGCTGGAAAAAATAAAATCTTGCAAATCTTGCGGATCCTGCACGTGTTATCCCGCTTTTGTAATCTCGCTAATTTTACGCGGCATCCCGCATTTGCGGGATTGCGGATCCGCGGGATTGCATTCCCTAGTCGTGTATATGATATTTACGGCGCGCGCTTAGCCCTTGAGCTACGACTGTTCAGTATACCTCTAAAGTGGTCCTATTTAAATTTGAAGAAAATAGTTTTAAAGAAATATAGAAGACTAATCAAATTTGTGATATTGTTGAACCCATATACAAGGGATAAAAATGAAACTTTAATAAAAGTTTTAAATAAAAGTTAAAAACCCATTTCCAAAATTATATTATTTTATTATTTTTAGTTTTTGAAGTCGGTTTTTACTTTTTACTAGCGACCTGCCTCGGCATCGCCTGGGTGAGATAAGATTATTTAGATTTAAGATAATTAAAAACTATTTTTAAATGCTCTGTATCTGTTCGTACAGTTTCATCATAATCGGTCCAGCCATTCTAATGATTAGCTCGGACAGACAGATAGAATTTTTTAAATATCTTAATAGCATGCACATAACCACTTGAACTTAATAGAAGTTATTTATTTCACTATTACAGGCGGGCACTTCGCACGGGTGATTTCTGGATTTCGACTTTCAACTTTTTGAGATTTAGCGAGACTAACGGACAGCAACTAATTTTTATATATTACTAATTTTTTATTTTTATTTTTTCATCTAAGTGCGTTAGTTGTGTGTGTTAAGTCGAGCCCGGAACCTTATAAGGTTATAAGTATACATCTGATAAAGCCAGCCATTTAAACAATTGTGGAGAAACCTTATGTTGGGGATTACAGTTAAAATATATATCTGCATTTCCTATTTAAAAATACTATTTAAAATATTATTAAAATAGCTTTCATAAACAAAATGTTTTGTAAATAATGTTATGTCGATATGCCCAGAATTTAATAAGGAAAAAATATTTACGCAATATTGACTTAATGTTGTAAGTAATTTGCTATATAAAGCGGGCTTAATTATTTGATATCAAATAATGCTTTTATGTAATTAGCTGAACGTTCACCTTAGATATATTAGCACGGGTGGTAATAGACCGGTTTTGTCCGTATCTATGACACTTATTTTTTTCCGTGTCTCATTTAAGAATTTTGTTCTATAAATAAGCTATATTTAATATTGCATAAATATCCATAAGCTTAAAATATTTAAAAACTTATGCAATATTTATTTAATGTTTAATGATATTATGTTTCTTAAGAGTTTTAGTTGATACCTGTATTTGATTGAGATAATCATGCTTTCTTTATTATATATTTACGGCCGTAACTACTAAGCGCGTATTGCATATAAAATTCAGCTAGTTAATTATAAAGCATTAATTTAACTTTGGAATACACGTGGTTCTAAAATGTATACATAGACAGAAATATTTTCTGTATCACTTACAATTTGTTCAATTACATTTATAGTAATAATTATTTCTTCTCGAATCATTAGATTGATTATTCACCTCTATCTTGACAAGTTGGACGTTTTACTGCCAGTTTATGTAATAAATCACAGTTAGGAAACTCGACTTGAGGACAAAGTTTGTAAATTGTGTTTTAAGCAAGGTGTTAGAGAGGAGACAGACGTTATATATAATGTACATAGTTTATAGCAAGATGCATGCGTTTAGGTAACAATATAGAAAAATATTGCAGACTGTTTCTGGTGAAATACTGTTGTTGATATAACTTTATCCTACATTCATTCTTTCCTTACAGCCTATCAAATTGTATTGGTGAATATCGGCCTCACCATAGTTAGCCTGATAAAGAGGTTATTTGCTATAGTTGCCACGCTCGACGGTCGAATAAACCACAGCAGTTTTTTTTTCTAATTGTTATTAGGAAAACACTGCTGCTCTTACGGCACTGACGGGACGATATTTTGGACTAGTAGAGATTCTTACAACGTCACTACACTGTTTCTAACTACGGTGATGTAAGTTATAGTTGTAGGTACACAAACAATAAAATTAGTCAAAATAAATTTTAAAAAGCGATCTTTTTGATGCTTGTGTTCATAACAACAGATATTAATTTAAAAGAATTTGAGTAAATTTATTATTTATCTTATTCAAATCTATTGCTAATAACTTCATTATATACGAAAGATAAGCTGCATGTACTACTGAATACAGGCCTCACCCAAAGATTGAAATACAGCACTGTCCTGAGCCACCTGCGTTCATCGACTCCCTGCATGTTTTATGAGGTTTAAATTGAGTGTCGCAATTTAGTGGGGAAACGCCCAACAAGTTCTTTATCAAAATATAAAAAATGTGTGCGGTCGTGCATGTAAAAGCTATATTAACGCAAAGCTAATAAACTTGTGTATGCCCGTCGACATAAGGATCAATAGAACCAATAGAGCCAATATGGTTATGATATGGACCAAATAGTGATGGTGAACATTCTGGCGTGAATTAAATGGTTTATCAATAAATTTTATTTTATTAATTAAATTTAAATCATATAAATTTTATTTCATTTGGTATTTTATTTGTTTCAATTGAATTCATATATTCTATAACATAGAAAAAATATAACAGTACAAATCTGGTAAGTTTCCTTCAATCCAACCTATTATCAATATTCACTTTGGAGACACTGTTTGTTCCGCAGTTTAAGGAAATGATGTAAACGTTCCCAGCGCTGAACAAAACAGTACTTTTCAGACCTGTTAATATCCATCAACCTCTTATCTTACACAAATGTTAATTACTTATAACTTTAGGAAATTTTATGGTATAAATAGTCATAAGAGATTTTTTTTTATATTAATACAGTGTTTGTGGATGATATCCAAAGGGATTTAAACTATTTAAATGTTTTTGATGCTATCGAGTAAACTACGCAGAGATGTTCTTAATTTACCTTTTAGTATCAATTTCAAAGCTTAAAATATATGATCGGTAATAATTTTAGAAAACAAAAAAATACAATCATTTCGACAAATCCCAAGAAAAATTGTACTAAAAAATATATTTAGAATTAGGTCGTGTACATAAAAAGATACAACAAGAATAGAATGAAATTAAATGAAAAAATCCTTTATATTTTAATTATCTTTAACTGTCATAATAAGAATACGCTGCAGTATGAGGTTGGCAGGAAAATGCTGCAACGAAATGGAAATTCCGATAAGCGTTGTAAAACAAATTATACCAAAAAATCATATCAATCTGAAACCAAAGTTGATGGTGTCGACAAAAATAATTCATCAATACATGGATGTTGACTTGTTGATTTATTAATTATATCTTTATAGAGTTATTGTTTATTTACATAGAAATTTCAAATTTTGTTACGTTATAAGTGGTTTTCTGGTGGTTTTAGAAGTTGAATCTGGTGGAGAGCTAGTTTACTTATTGACAATACTGCGTACGTTGAATACGTAGGTCAAGTGTGCACAATAACCTACGCAACGTATGCGATGCATTATGACGTCTGGACTCTTGATTTTGTATGAAAAATTGGAAACACACTTTACACAACACTTTGACAAAACTTCGATCTGCGATGTCTAGATTAGCGTAGGAAGGTGTAGGGGTTATTCGTACGTACGACCGCTGTGTTCCTAGAACTTACGCGTAG
The DNA here is from genome assembly GCA_033319125.1 of Parnassius glacialis. Lineage (NCBI taxonomy): Eukaryota > Metazoa > Arthropoda > Insecta > Lepidoptera > Papilionidae > Parnassius > Parnassius glacialis. Next base: position 42,185,134 of record JAVANC010000004.1, read on the forward strand.
CACGACTTAGACAAATGCACAACAATACACCGTGCACGCGTTTTGTTGCCAAAATGGGAAATAAACAAGGTCATCAATTCAGTAAGGCGGTACTTATAATATTATTGGGTATGTGTGATATTGCAAACATCAACAAAATGGCCGTAATAACATAATTCACAAGTATTTGCTTCCGAATTTATCAAGTCAACAATTGGTTCCCATTTAACAGATAAGAGATTGCTCTAAATAAGCAAACTCAATCACAATTATTCGTTCTACAATGAGGGACGTTATTGCCTTTAAAATTAAAAAAATATTTTATAAGTATGCTATAATCCAAAGCCTTCCAAAAATTACGTAATTATCTATATTATGCCTCTACCTGCAAACAAATAAAAAATATAAAGAAACTTAACCATGGATAGACAGTTCTTTAATGTTTGATTAATAGGTGTGATCGTGCCCAAAGTCAGATGAGTTTTTTATCAAGAATATTTTACCCCTGTGCTTCAGAAAGAACGTACAAAGCCGTTGGTTCTGAGTGTGATCTCTCTATATTTGTGTCGGTTTACTGTCGCATCGGACTATGAGAGTGAGGGAATAAAAAGTGCATATGTGCTTGCGCACACGTTCATTATACATAATCCTGCCCTGCGCTATTAAGGGAAATTCATTGCGTCCTACTTTTTTAGGAAACACAAAAAGCTGAAAATCTTTAAATGTTATTGGAGAATAGTTTTCAATTTTACACACTGCTAATATTTCTCTGCTACAAACCTTAAATTTGAATTTTATTTTTATATCACTTTCAATTATTTTATGAATCTCCAAAAACTGACTACACAAACTGCACTTTTGTCATACGAGAATACAGGTATATCGTTTGTCATCATTTTCCAGTTCCTTAACTAATGTATGGTATTCTCCAAACTCCTCTCTTGGTTTATTTATTTCATGTACCCAATATTTTCGCTTCTTAACTTTTTCTTTATGGCTTGGATGTATTCATTAATGAACATCAGACTAAGTAAATCATTCTGAAACTCACTCCCAGAATCAGAACACATGCTATAAGTTTGTACTCGTGCGTCAGCTAAGAAGTGACAAGTGTCTGACGCCAGACGTATGTTGCATACGTAAGTAAAGTGTACCAACGTGGGAGCGTTGCATTGCATACATTGCGTACTTGGGATCAGTCTGTATCTCCCGTTTAAAAACTCCGCGTTTGGATCAATTCAAATTACATAGCCGCTAATTTTAACTGATGGCTTCCAGAGAGAGATCAAGTCACTCGGCGTTCTGCCTGACGTTGCCATGCATACGAGGATAGTGCACTATTATATTGTTATCGACAATACGTCTGAATCCTTCATAATTTATAATTTATTTTAGAGTGACAACAAATTATGATTCAGACGTAATGGAAAATAAAACCAAACTATATTTAGCAAATGAAAGAAAATGAAAAAATTTAGAGAATTTCGTTAAAACTGTGATAATCTTATAATTTTAATATACACTATTTCAATATATACAATTTTAAAAACTATAATAATAAAAGAAAACTAAAATTAGAAACTATTAATTATCATATAGTCCTACCTCCCGCTGTATCATGCCAAGAACGCTGGCTGCGTTTCCTCGCTGAATGGCTATACTTAGCCTTTGAGCAAGAAAAGAACCAGCCCTCTTATCACCAGCAGCAACGACCACTTGAGAGTGGATTTCCGTTAGGAACTTCACCGCACGTAGACCCCACGGACCGATAGTCTCTACAGCAAATGGCACAAATATGTAGTCATCTCTCAGAGATTCATATTTGCGCCCCTTACTGAGTTCAGCTGCCTCTGATGCCGCCCCGGCTCTAAACGAGGTACCCCTGAGATAAGAGGCCGCCAGATTGTCTACGCAAGTAGCACCCCGCCCTAGGACTTTACCTCTCTCCCAAGGGACCAATGTCATACCGTCGGTTCTCCTGCCATCGTCTCTAAATATTCCACAAGGCTCTAAAACCGAGGGAACATTTATAGAGACAAGAGCCCTTCGGATGACATAGTTCAAAGAACTGTGTCGTTAAAACCTATCAGCACTTTTTTTGTATGAAAATCGGTGGTGCCCAAAATTGTCGACGCTGCCACCACAGGGGCACTGATGGGGTTGACAAATCGCCGTCCCTAGTCGGATTCCTACGGTTCGGAGATTACTTGATGATAAAGCGTGTAACCAGTGACTAGATTCCTTAGTCGAAACAGCTAGAAGGCGTGCCATATCTTGGTCACTGTGGAAATTATGAAACAAATCTTCCTGCACGCCCTGTACCAACGGAATATCCCACTGTTTTTGTTTATTAACTTCCAATGGAACATTTTCACCGGGACAGAGCGCTTGCCATGTCTGCCCCGCCTCCGTAGCAAAGCACAGGTTTACTTTATTATTTAAAATTATGTTTCATAAGTCACTGAACTTTGCACGGAAGAAAGGAATGCAACGCTAGAATAATTTCTCACGCCAATACCACCAAATTGTATAGGTAAAGTAGCTTGAATCCAGGCTGTTGTATTAAAAGTTAAATTTAGAACTTATTCTGTTGCTATTTTAAGATTATTATCAATATCTTTTAAAATATCCTAACATTTATAGACTGGACTCGAACGGAGTAAGCATGTAAATCTAGGTGCGAGAAGACAATATTTTAAAATAGTAAGAACTATGTAGGGGTTTAATTTACGCAATTTATCAACGTAGTTTAAAAACTGATCAAATTTAGTTTTTAAAACAGGTTTAATACTATCGAAAAACAACGGGGCACCTAGCAGGTATAGTGATTCCGTACTGACAGTTTTTATTCCTCGAGAAATATGATTGAAATTATTAATCAAAGTGTCTCTATGAGAAGTAGATAAGTTATTGGAAAAAAATATTTCACATTTATTGCTATTTGGTTCAAGACCAATATTTTTAAAATTTCGATAAGTATAAGTAAGATCACTGAGGACGTCATCTGCTCTACCTCCCAGTGTACCGTCGTCCAGGTACCAGACATTCAGCTTGGATTTCGAATTTGAATAATTTCCAAACTAAAAAGTGCTGAACCTAGTGGGTCACCCTGCTGAACACCGACAGCAGAATCAATAACATGATTTTTGTAAAACAAGTTAGTATTTTTACTATAACATTGCCAAACGTAATGATAAATTTCGGGGGTATTGTTAGTGTTCGAGACGGCCAAAAAGACTTTAAACGAAAAAGTGATTAAAGAATATTGATTTGTTTAAAAAGTGCAAATACGGAAAATATTGAGTAAATAATGTATTAATATAGTTTTACCATGTATTTACAACTCTCAATATGTCTATATAGAAGGTCGGTTTAATGATAGTTAATATAAACAACTTTATTTTGTTTAAGAAAAACCGACCAATCACAGCGCGCCGCGCTATAGAACATTCTGGAAATTTAAATTAACTGCGTAATAGTTTTAAGCAAAAAATTAATGAGAATATTTTATATCTGAAAAGAGTTGTAAATATGATATTTAGTTAGCATATGATGTATAGATCGTTATAATAAAGAAGTATTTCGTATAATTAAGCACGATTCAAAAGTTATAGGATAATTAAAGAATTAATATGCCCATTTAGTGTAAAAGTTTAGGACATTTTACTTAATAACTTTGTTGAATGTAAATATATTAATTATCCTTTATCACGTACTAATGAAGACCAAAAGTGTCTATTTAATGATGTATAGCATGTTAAAATTAAGATTAGTATTATATAGAAAATGTTGCAATTTGTGCCATTTGCATAAAGAAAAATGTTTGAAAATAAAGAGGCAAATGGGAAATGGCAAGCGGCTCACTATAGAGTATAGCCGAAGTCTACCTTATGGGGGCGAAACATTGTAATATTGTAGTAGGAAGAACTACCAGTGCCCAGCAGTAGTATCCGGTAGTAGTTGCAGTGACTAGCAGAAATATATAGTGAAAGTGTTTAGCTAGCCGAAAAAAGTGGCAACTGAAAATTCGGTGTTGCATATAGTAAAAAAGTGTTAGCTAGCGGAAAAAGGTCGTAACTGAAAATTCGGTGCGGCATATAGCGAAAAAGTGTTAGCTAGCGGAAAAAGGTCACAACTGAAAATTCGGTGTGACATATAGTGAAAAGTGTTAGCTAGACGGAAAAAGTGATAACTGATATTCGCAGTTACACAAGTGTTAAATTCAACTAATTTTAGTTGATTAATAGCTGCTAGTCAGTAGTGTTAAAGAACCAACTACTCCGGACAGATATTTTTATACTACCGCTCTTTTTAATTAAATATTTTAAAATATATAGTGAACAACCCATAGTGAACAACCATAGTTGACCAACCGTTTTGAATAATAGTGATAAATAAATAATAGTTGTAAAATCTCGCGACAAATTAATTAGTCGAACCGCTGGCCACTCCCTTGCTATTTTAATTTACAATCGTGCATTTTAATTTTGAACCTCAGTCCACAGTTTATCCGCAGCAACCGCAGAGACGGCAGTGAAAGACGGCAGTGGGAGGATTCCGGAACCTACAGGTGTAGGACGTGAGCGACTCGCGGAGTATCTTCGACAACATTTACTCCGGAGAGTTACGCCCGTCCGGCACATTTTATGGTCCTTCGAGCCGGATTCATCCTCCTGTACTTCCGGCTGGACCATTTTATGGTCCTTCGAGCCGGATCCTTTCGCCTGTACTGCCGACCGGACCATTTTATGGTCTTTTGAGCCGAATCATCCGTATATACCGGACCACATTTGCTGGTCATTCGAACGGGATTCGTCAATCCGTTAGTATTTCGGAACCGGGTACATAGTCACTACCGTTTTAAAGTTGCTGAATTTTCAGAATCAAGATGCCGATCACTCGTTCGCAAGGAAGGGGAGCCATGGCGTGGACTGTCGGTCTGGATGATGGACCGTCGGACAATACCGACACCGTCCGCCACCAGATGCCACCACGCTCACCATCCACAACAGAATGCGCTGAGGCGCCAGCTTGCCCCCGCGATGGGGGGGTACTCCTGCCTGTGCCAGCCGTTGTTGAAGCCGGTACACCGAAGCAAAGAGAACAGATAGCTTGCCCCTGCGATGGGGGGGTACACCTGCCAGTGCCAGCCGTTGTTAAAGCTGGTACACCGAAGCAGAGGGAACAGATAGAAGGCAACGATGACATTCGCTGTGCATCACCGCCAACAGCCCGGGTATATTCCCGCGCCGAAGAGCCACTAAGGGGCCACGCCGACAGAAGTACAAGGTCAAAAAAGACCATCCGGCCCAATAAAAAAGTTTTGAAGGCTCGTGAGGAAGTGCTGAGAATAAAATTGGAACTCGCACAGATCTCATTACAGATGGCTGAAGAAGATGATGAATCGGACGACTATGATGAGGATGGTCACTCCAAAAGTGAGTATGTCCGATCTTGGCTCGAAAATTCTGTAGCCAAGCAAAAGCCAACGCAAGGCGCAACCACCGGTGGGGAGGCCCCACTTAATAAAAACATCACAAAGCCACCCCCGGAGGTTGTCGACCTCAGTGAGCCGCCGATGAAGCTCACAAACAAGGATTCGAAGGTTGATGAAGAAAGGGAGCTCCTACCTGTTGTATCAGAGCTCACCTACCAGGATCCCAATGCAGAAAATATACCGAAGAGTCCCATACCTCAGAAAATTTGCCAGGACTCCAAGGTTGATGAAGACAGGGGGCTCCTACCAATTGTATCAGAGTCCACCTACCAGGATCCCAATGCAGAAAATATACCGAAGAGTCCCATACCTCAGAAGATTTGCCAGGACTCCAAGGTTGATGAAGACAGGGGGCTCCTACCAATTGTATCAGAGTCCACCTACCAGGATCCCTATCCGGAAGAAGCAACCAAGAATCCCATAACAAAAAGGCCTAACCAGGCACCTGTCAGCAATGAAGACAGGGTGCTCCGACCATTCATATCGGAGCTCACGTCCGCTATAGTCGCACTCGCTGACAAACCAAAACCAGAGAGTGCATCGTCGAATACTTTCGCAGCATCAAAAGCGATAATGACGCTGCCGAGCTTTAGCGGAGCACATACCGAATGGCTTTCGTTCCGTGTCATTTATGAAACAACCCGAGGCTACTTCAATGACATAGAAAATACTGCAAGACTACGAAGAAGTCTACAAGGAAGAGCCTTGGAAACAGTCAGTTCAGAACTCATCGGGCATGCTAAACCAGATGAGATTATGCGAGAACTGGAGCTACAATTCGGGCGTCCAGATTCAATCGCGCAAGCCGAAACCGAAAAATTACGGGGATTACCACGCTGTACAGAAGCACCCAGAGATATTTGTACATTCGCGAGCAAAGTGAGGGGAAGCGTCGTCACTCTTCGAGCACTCAAACGAGACCATTACCTCGTTAACGCAGAGCTGCTACGACACCTCACAGACAAACTGCCTAACTCTATACGCGCGCAGTGGTATAGAATTTATACAGAAAAGTACGACTCGAGACCAGACCTCGGTTCCTTCAGTGAATTTATAACCGAGCAAGCTCGCTTCTGCAGTGCATTTGCGCCTCCTGAAATCATAAACGGAGCGCAAAATAATCGTCCAGTACATAGGACGCACACGGCTACCACTAAGCCATCTCCGAAATGCAGTGTGTGCGAAAAAGAGGGTCATTACGGATCCGACTGCAACAAGTTTAAAGAAGCAGATATTGATAAAAGATGGCAACTCGCCAAGCAAAGGAATTTATGTTTCCGGTGTCTACGTTATAGAAGTCAGACACACAGATGCAAAACCACAAAGTGTGGAATAAAAGGATGCAACGCGACACACAATCGACTTCTTCATCATAATAAAAAAGAGAAGACAGAGGTCACACTAAAAGAACCTCAAGAAACAGTTGCAAACTCATTCGCTGTATCAAAGCATCAAGCTTACTTGAAGATAATTCCAGTTCGAGTAATTGGACCGGCGGGAGCGATAAACACACACGCTCTGCTGGATGATGGGTCGACAGTCTCATTAATGGATCAAGAGATTGCCAATCAAATTGGAGCTACAGGGCGGTTGGACCCATTCAAGATCACAGCTATCGGGAACACTACCCTCGATTCGCCGGACTCCCAAAGAGTCAAAGTGTCACTGAAGAGTCTCCATAGAAAAAGGGTGCCATTCAGAGCACGCACGGTCGCCAGCCTAAACTTGGGGCCGCAGACTGTGCGTGCAACAGACATAGAAAAATGTAAGCATTTGAAAGACTTAAAGAATCAATTGATATATGATTCAGGCAACCCTAGGATCCTGATAGGACAAGACAACTGGAGACTCTTAATAGCCACTAAAGTCCGCAGAGGTCCACCGCACCAGCCAATCGCCTCGCTCACAGAACTGGGATGGGTGCTACACGGGGCGCACACTAAAGCCCCGCATCAGCGCGTCCACACGGCCAACGAGCTGTACACGAGCGAGGAGAACACAGATGACCAACTCCGCGAATATTTCGCGCCAGAATCTCTCGTAGTTAACCCGAGAAGATCAGACTCCGGTCCAGAGAAGAAAGCTGAAGAAATACTAAATAACAGCACCCGTCAGTTGGAAGACGAGCATATAGAAAAAGAGCTTCTCTGGACAAAGAAAGATGTCACGATGCCTGTCAACGATAAAACGACAGTTAAGAGGTCTACACCCTCGTCCTCCGTACCTACAAGCGAGGAAAGATGGTTGACAATTAAAGAAAAGTATAGAGCTCCACTATACAGAGAAACCATTCCCGATCCGATGAAATTTTCGAAATGGGAACGCTTAGTGCGAGCTACGGCCAGAGTGTTTCAATTCATAACACTCTGCCGCAAAACAACCAACAGGACCTTTTATAAAAGGACGAAAAGAAATAAAGAGGAAGACCCCGACTGGAGGAGATCGAAATGCAATCCGCGACGTCTCGCGCAGCCTCCCAATCAGGTGAAAAATAAAGATGTAAACAAATACATCACACTGGAGGCCGAACATATAAGAAAGGCCGAAAAGCTCCTGATACATGTCATCCAGGAAGACTCCTTCACACAAGAGATAGCCGATCTCCGTAACGATAAGAGGGTCGCCCATGATAGCCGCCTACGACCGCTTCAGATACATTTAAAAGACGGGATCATTGTGCTACGAAGTCGAATAGCCGCTGTAAAAGGAGTCTCTGAAGATATGAAAGGGCCAGCTATATTGAATGGTGATCATCACATCACCCAATTGTACATTGATTGGACGCATCGTAGCCTGCATCATTGCGGGACCGAACCTACCATCAACGAGGTTCGACAGCATTACTGGGTAATCAGACTAAGACCCACTACTAAAAGAATAGTAAGCCGATGCGTTCAGTGCCGCATAAGAAAGGCACAACCATCCATGCCAGCCACCGGTGATCATCCCAGCACGCGTCTCGCACATCACCAGAGACCGTTCACGTTCACCGGCCTGGATTATTTTGGACCACTCTCCGTAACAGTGGGACGTCAGCATCAGAAGAGATACGTGGCTCTCTTCACCTGCCTTACATCACGAGCTGTACATTTGGAAATTGTGGCAGATCTCAGCGCAGACTCTGCCATACTGGCATTAAGAAGATTTGCAGCGCGCCGAGGATGTCCCACCGAGATTTACTCTGACAACGGCACCAATATGCACGGTGCCGACAAGGAGCTTCGAGAGGCTTTCCGAGAAGAAGCCAGCCGACGAGGCATAGTATGGCGATTTATAACCCCCTCCGCGCCTTTTATGGGAGGGGTGTGGGAACGTCTTGTTCGATGCGTGAAGACGGCACTATACACCGTCCTTCATGAGAGACATCCGCACGAAGATGTCTTGACCACGCTGCTCTGCGAGGTGGAGTACACAGTAAACAGCAGACCATTGACTCACATCTCAGTGGACAGCAAAGACAACGAGTCCATCACTCCAAATAACTTCCTATTGGGAGGATCTGCGAGACTGCCAACACCTGGAGTTTTTAGTGAAAAGGATGCGAACAGCAAAAAACACTGGCGACGCTCCCAGATACTCGCTGACATGTTCTGGCAGCGTTGGGTCAAAGAATATCTGCCGGAACTTCAAAACCGGCGGGAGGCCCATGGTCAAGGCCCCGATCTCCAGGTGGGCGATCCAGTCCTCATAGCCGACAGCCAGTTACCTCGTAACACCTGGCCACGAGGAAGGATTGAAAACATTTACCCCGGTGCGGACGGACAGATCCGCACTGTGGAGGTACGCACAGCAAACGGACTAATCAAGAGGCCAACCAGGAAACTCGTGCCGCTGCCGAAGTAGAGGCAACGTCTCTCACCGAAATTTATGCAGCGACGCTGCGACGAGTCTTCGCGACGCTGCACGGCGGGAGAAATGTTCGAGACGGCCAAAAAGACTTTAAACGAAAAAGTGATTAAAGAATATTGATTTGTTTAAAAAGTGCAAATACGGAAAATATTGAGTAAATAATGTATTAATATAGTTTTACCATGTATTTACAACTCTCAATATGTCTATATAGAAGGTCGGTTTAATGATAGTTAATATAAACAACTTTATTTTGTTTAAGAAAAACCGACCAATCACAGCGCGCCGCGCTATAGAACATTCTGGAAATTTAAATTAACTGCGTAATAGTTTTAAGCAAAAAATTAATGAGAATATTTTATATCTGAAAAGAGTTGTAAATATGATATTTAGTTAGCATATGATGTATAGATCGTTATAATAAAGAAGTATTTCGTATAATTAAGCACGATTCAAAAGTTATAGGATAATTAAAGAATTAATATGCCCATTTAGTGTAAAAGTTTAGGACATTTTACTTAATAACTTTGTTGAATGTAAATATATTAATTATCCTTTATCACGTACTAATGAAGACCAAAAGTGTCTATTTAATGATGTATAGCATGTTAAAATTAAGATTAGTATTATATAGAAAATGTTGCAATTTGTGCCATTTGCATAAAGAAAAATGTTTGAAAATAAAGAGGCAAATGGGAAATGGCAAGCGGCTCACTATAGAGTATAGCCGAAGTCTACCTTATGGGGGCGAAACATTGTAATATTGTAGTAGGAAGAACTACCAGTGCCCAGCAGTAGTATCCGGTAGTAGTTGCAGTGACTAGCAGAAATATATAGTGAAAGTGTTTAGCTAGCCGAAAAAAGTGGCAACTGAAAATTCGGTGTTGCATATAGCGAAAAAGTGTTAGCTAGCGGAAAAAGGTCACAACTGAAAATTCGGTGTGACATATAGTGAAAAGTGTTAGCTAGACGGAAAAAGTGATAACTGATATTCGCAGTTACACAAGTGTTAAATTCAACTAATTTTAGTTGATTAATAGCTGCTAGTCAGTAGTGTTAAAGAACCAACTACTCCGGACAGATATTTTTATACTACCGCTCTTTTAAATTAAATATTTTAAAATATATAGTGAACAACCCATAGTGAACAACCATAGTTGACCAACCGTTTTGAATAATAGTGATAAATAAATAATAGTTGTAAAATCTCGCGACAAATTAATTAGTCGAACCGCTGGCCACTCCCTTGCTATTTTAATTTACAATCGTGCATTTTAATTTTGAACCTCAGTCCACAGTTTATCCGCAGCAACCGCAGAGACGGCAGTGAAAGACGGCAGTGGGAGGATTCCGGAACCTACAGGTGTAGGACGTGAGCGACTCGCGGAGTATCTTCGACAACATTTACTCCGGAGAGTTACGCCCGTCCGGCACAGTTAGCCACTTCTTTCAGCAAGGTTGCCCTATCGATAGAGTTAAAAGCATTCCTTAGGTCAACCTTCACAAGAATATCTGGATCAGAGTTTGTTAAAAATGTACGCATTGAATGTACCACCGCCTCACTGCCAACTCTAGTGCCAAAGCCTAGTTAAGTAGGCTGAAATTTTGTCTTAAGGTTAAAGATTATGTGCCTGCAAGCTAATTTTGAAGTTAAGCGCTGAAATGAGGAATCAACGGCAATAGGGCGGATACTGTTATCCTTTTTTTAGAGGCACATAATCTTACCCATATAAAAATGCAATGAAATTTGGATTAACATTACCAGAAAGCATAAAGTTACATAATTTTGTAATGTCTTTCACAAGTACTCCGCCGGCGTCACCGGCAGAAGCGTTTACAAGATCTTTAAGATATTGAGGCGTAATTCCGTCAATGCCGCCAGTAGAGCCATTCGAAAATGACATAATTGCTTCTAAAGTGTCTTTTTCAGAAATTTGTAAAGGTTGCATAGAAGTCGTGGGAGACAGCGGTAAACCCTGAGAAGTTTTGACCAGAGGATGCTTCTGACGAAGGCTTTCAAGAGTTTCGACATTACGAGGAGCCAGAACGTCATCTGAGAATAAAATACGGGATGCATTTTTTAACTCGCCGTCCATTGCTTTCGTCTCAACAAATTTTTTTAAATCAAATTTAGGAAGTGGACGAGATAAATGAGTATTAATTGGGTAATCCAAATTTTGATAAGATGTCTCTTTTAGTTCAGACGTAATTAATTTATTTATTGTTTTATCAAAATGAAAATGGGAATACGCGATAGTAAATAATTTTTTCCTACTATTTTCACTATTAGTTTTGAACAGTGCATGACAATGTTTTAGCAAGCTGCATCCTCGCACCTCTAGGAATTCTTTTAATCATTGGTATACATTACGATGATAATTGTAAATTTGCTCCAAAAACAGGGAAAAATTTGTGTCATTAAAGGAGTTGCTATTAGAGTTATGAATTTCTACGGTAGGCTGTGAAGCCGAAATACTTTTACTATGGCATCGTTTAATATATATACTTAATCCCCTTTTACCTTTAAACACCTTAGCATCGCCACAATTTTGACACTAGGAAATCCGGCTGTGAATGTAGTGGAGCAGAGATATTCATTAAAAGATCTAAACAGTTCTCTACAGCACTCAAAAGTCTTTATATTAAATGTCCTATACCCCGCATCTTTCCTTGCAACACAATCATTTACGGCCTAAATTAAAGCACTTTACTCTATAAATGAAATATTATCACATTACTTCCCTGGATTTATTTCATATTGATAAAAATTGTATGTAGTCGTTATCTTTTGACAGTTGACAAGGACGCAGCAGAAATATTTTCCTTATTAATGAGTATTATGTCTGAAATCAAAAAAAAAATTATTACAACTCTCTTATATATTTACTGATCTTTTGGTTGAAATTTTTAAATCAGAATTGGACAATATTATTGATTACACATAAAAGACAAGGTCTGTGTGCTTACTAGTTAATGGTTTAACTTTAGGCAATGTAAGATAACCCTAAGTGCTGATGAGAAAAGAAAATGTTGTGTTTTTTACTACAGGAGCTAAAATGTGCTGTTCAGGAATGTAAGCCAAAATATAGGAGAATGGTTGAAAACTTTTGAGCAGTGGTATTTATAAAGAAAAATGAGCTGGCCTTTATTATAGCGATAACCTTCTTCGCAAAATACTCTAGGAATTGAGTCACCAGATCATATGTCATAAGAGATATTTTGTGGGTTCAACAGGTAAAAGGTCTTTATCAGACTACGGACTTATGCGTACTAATACTTGAACTTATATTACAGTTGGTGAAGTCCCCAGAACAGAAAAACTTTATTGAAAGGAGCACTGTTTCAGAAAGTCCAAACTCACTTTTGAAAACTATAAGAAGATTTGAGAGCTTCATGGTTTGCCAGACTTTGCAAGTGGCTTAAAAATACCAATTGTGCTCTCCTTGTTAAGTAATTACTGTGTGGCTATGATGTAAGCGATGTGCTATCCAGAGAATTAGAAAGGGCTTTAAATATTAACATATGTACGTGACAGTAGTTTACATATATACCACAAATTTTCATTTCTGGGTGACAGTCCAGACGGCAAATATAAACCTGGTACTTTAGAAGTGAAATGCTCATGATCCAATTATAATACGGACTCGAAAAAGCAATCAAACAAAATAAAATTAACTTTTGGTTGTATAAACCTGACGTTTCCACAATCAACACAAAAAGCAAATGGTTGCTACCAAGATCAGGGCCAATTACGAACTGGTTAAAATAATTATGTATATATTTGCCGTTGGATAGGCGTCGGTAAAATTAAATTTGAATTCATAAAAAGAGACGACCAGTTCTGGAAGGAAAACGTGGAGGGACTTTTAGTAAAATTCTACAATAACTGCTTATTTCCGGAGCCAGTTGTTACGAGAAATATATGAATCTAAGATAGCATAGCTCATATACGAATATAAACATACCGATGAAATTACGTGTAAAAGCAAAGATTTACCTGTTTTATCTTTGAATTCTTTTAAATATATTCCTCACTCACACAGGCCCATCGTCACATGTATCACAATCAGCACATGTATGGTAAAATAGCCGCAAGCCCACTCGTGCTCGTGGCGTCCTATAGAAAATTAATTTGTAATGATGCTGAACCCGCACCCCGCTCCCAAATTTACAAATAATATGAACATTATTACCATGCCAGATACTACATGCGATTGTAAAGTTTCGCCAACTAACTTTACTTAATACTTGTAAAATTAATAGTACTTCAAGTATCCTCATACCAACAAAGAAAGGGAAACGGAGAGCTGATTACATTTCAAAGGATACAAAATCCAAGCTAAAAACCATGCTCACCTTATTTGCAAGAACACACACTGACGTAAATGTATGCATCTAAGACCATTTGCAACCATTAATATGGTTTTAGGTGCATCCATTGCATCCATTAGTGTGCATCCATCAGTAAAGTTTAATGGGCTGATAAAGAAAAAAATTAAAAATATGTATGCGAGAGTGTGTGTCAAGAAATGAGCATGGTTTCAGCAGGATTTAAAATTTAAGCAGCGCTCCGTCTTTCTTCCTTTGTTGTTCCGAGCAAGTATCAAGTTTAGATAAGTATACTATATAAAATATAGCGGAAAATTTTAAATTTTTGCATGCAATTCGAATAAAAGTCAGCTTGCAAATCAAATATCTAAATTTGAGCACGTCAAAAATATATAACTCTACGCCCTTAATAGCATTTTTTCGGGAAAAGTTTGAATAAAAGTTATACATAAAATAAAATCGATATATTTTCAATGGTAGCTAATTGCATTTTTTAAATCCCAAGCGATATTTTAATATTTTTTAGTTTATTATTAATTTAAAAAAATCTGTCGTCCGAGCATCGAGCAATAAGGCACCTATAATTCTGTTATTAAAGTTATTAATTCATTTCAAGCCAAATTCTTAGTTATTAAGCATACATTTTTCTTTTACTGTGTTTAATTATTGTGAAGTAAACAATGTGTGAAATTCTAGTTCAATTAGTGTTCTCTGTCTGAAGATATTTAGTAAAAACTTTTAAAAATTATGTGTTAAACTGTCGCTATTAACCTTGTTTAGTAATCGGAGCGTGCGAGTGCTGTTGTGCTTCATATATAAAAACATTTGTTCGTTGACCTTATTTGATACAGATGACTAATTTCGCCACCTAACATGACGTAGGCTATAGTGCAGCAACAGAATACGTGACAATACGCTGACCGTCGTGGTTCAAATCCAAAACTTAGATTTTTTTTATAATTTTTTTTGGTTGTTTATTTATTTGGGAATCGCAAGCGGATGAATACTCCAATATGCGTTGCTGAAAATCTTACGCCAGAGGGAAAAATTTTACATTCTGCAGCTCGCCTTAAGGCGAAAGGTTGTTCGGGTTCGTGATGGAAAAATTTTTGTCAGAAAATCTGAAGGATCAAACTACATTCATATACGAAATCATGATACTGTCAATAATTTTTCATAGAGGGGCGCAAAATTCGCTAAATTGTTTTTTTTTTATCACAAAAAGGCACTTTACAGAATGACATTACTACTTACTACCAAAATATTCGAGGTCTAAGATCAAAAACAAGTGATCTATTTAATAACATAGTCTTTAATCCATACGATATTGTAATGATGACGGAAACGTAACGACGTTTCCGTCGTTAATACGGAAATATGTACCTAAGGTTAAACCGCGTAGTTATAAATACCCAGTTTGGTTTACTCCGTGTCTGATAAAATGTATTAAAGAAAAATATAAATATAGGATGAAAGTTCGCAAATATAACAATCCTTGCGATAAACTCTATTTTGATTTACTGAACAGAAGATGTGAGGAGATGCTAGCATACTCCTACGCTGAGTATATAGAACGACTTGAACTCTCTTTAAAGTCAAACCCAAAATTAATTTGGTTAATCCTAAAACAAAAAAAAAAGATAAATGCTCGTATCCTTCTAAAATTAAATACGATAACAATTTGTTTCCAATGGAACAGACATTTGTAATGTTTTTGCTAGTCATTTTTCATCAATATACAGTCGCAATAATAATATTCAAAACTATGATACTAGTCCTAATCTTATGAACCCTTGTTGCAATGTGTACTTTGACTATATATCTTATACAGTGGATCAGGCTTACAATGTTTTAAAAAGACTTGACATTAGAAAAGGAGCTGGAGCAGATGGCATTCGATCAATATTTGTACGTAATTACGCTAACGCATTGGCCTTTCCTATTGCACTGATAGTCAACAGATCTCTTAGGACTAATACATATCCAACCTTATGGAAGGAAGCCCTTGTGTTGCCTTTGTTCGAAACCGGAGACAAGGTGGAAGCTAAAAATTATAGACCTATTTCCATTATTTCCCTTTTTGCAAAAGTGTTTGAGCAAATTATACGTCCCGTTATTTAATGGCACTTTTAACAATTTGCTACATCTGAACTGCATGGATTTGTGAAAGCTCGATCAACAGTTACTAACCTAGTTTCCTTTGTGGAAGACATTACTGAATCTCTTGATACCCCCAAATCCGTTGATGCAATCTACTAAAATTTCAGTAAGGCCTTTGACAAGGTTGATCACTCTATTTTATTTGTGAAACTCAAAAGGATAGGTATAGCAAACACTTTGCTGGACTGACTTAAGTCATATCTTGCCAATCGGTCGTCAACTGTTGTTGTTGATTAAAAAAAAACATTTCTTGCAATGACATATTACATTGATGGTCGTATTCTGTCTGAAGTTCCTCACATACGTGATTTAGGAGTTACGCTTGACAATAAGCTTCGTTATAATATTCACATAGATAATGTTGTCAACAAGGGTTTTCTGGACTCTTGGTTTTCTCATTCGTAACTATAAGCAATTCAAGGATGCTCGCACTAAAATAATTATTTACTCAGCTTTGGTACGAAGTATCTCGGAATACTGCAGCGTAGTATGGAATCCCCACCTTCTCCCCACTCACATAGAATCGAAAGGATACAAAAAAGATTTCTTTTGCACTTTATCTTACGATCATAACCTAGTTAAAACTTTTAGAACTTGCGAAGATAAGCTAAATTACTTTAAGCTTCGGTAACTTTCGAATCGAAGACAGCTCCTTGACCATATTTTCTTGTATATGTTGGTGAATGGCGTCATTGATAGTTCCTATTTACTAGCAAAATTAAATTTTCGTACCCCATGAAGTCAAAAAGGCCGTCGTCTTTAATATCAATCGTAGAAAAGAGCACACGTTCACGTCAAGCGCGCTATTCTCCGATTATTAGATTTATTTTGGGTTAAAATGCTATATATGAATTATCACATAAAAATTGTATTAGTGCCATAGTGACAACTGATAATAATAAACATAAAGATATAAAAGTTGATATTGACATATTTTCAGATAATCTTTGGAAATTTAAACGTGATTTATTACATTTCCATTCCTCAAATAATTGTAATTCACAGTAAATATATATTTTTTTCTTACTAGTAATATAAAAGCTAAATTGTTATTAACTAATGATTGTATATTATATGTTTATAAAATTTCTTATTTAAATAATAATAGTGGATTATGCATGATTTAATTTAAATTATTATATCATACCAAATTCTGATTTTACTTATTAATCTCTTAAATTTTGTATACAATTTAATTCACTGCATATTGTTAGTTATTTATTATTGCATACTTGTGTCTATTTTTTATGAAATGTGCGTAACACCTGTAATTAATTCAACACTTAATTTTTATTAACCTTTTTTTTTGTAAAATATCATGCTTTTGTTAGTGTATGTCTTGTTGGTGTTAAATAAATTAATAAATAAAATTTACTGACATGGCCGTTCTATGTATAGTAAGGAGTATATTATGGAGATATTTAATTTAACCATGTGCTGTAAATTATTGTGTTATGCTTATGCTTGCGGGTACGAGGCTACACTCAAGACCAAAACAAAAGGTTGAATAGGCATTATTTGCTCCGATTCAAAATTGTAGTGTAAGCTTTTAAAAACTAAAACAGAAAAAACATCCACATAATCTTTTGAAGTCCGTACTAAGATGCAGAGCACCGAAAAGTTAAAAAAAAAAACATTTTACCCTTTTGAGAGGACTAAAGAAGATCACAGGTTTAGGGTTACATTTTGAAACTTCTTGTTTTTAGAAAACGGTCAACAATATTTACTTGTACTAACCACTTGTAAAAGACTATCGAAACAAAATACCAGTTATATTTATCCATCCACACTCGCACACGTGTAACAGTTGACCTGGATGTCATACATGATCCAGTTTACCGTCAAGTTTGCAGCATGCTTGATGCGGCGTCCGGTAAACTTGACGGTGTATGGCTATCAGTGTGCATGACAAGTCTACTTGAAGCAAAACTTGAATTTCGATTCTCATGCAAACATTAACGTGTGTATGAGCGGTCAAGTATGCATGAAGGTAGTCGGTGCGAATAAGCGAGAGACGCCATGGTTTCAACTGATGTGGCATCATGCTACAGTAGGAATTCATAAAAGCAGACGAAGTTTATATGACCTTTACCATGAAATATCGTATAATCTTTCCGATGATTTTAAAGAATATGTCAAAATTATTCTAAAATGTTTAAAAGAGTTTGCTCCACAGCCAAATCGTTACATATTAGCAACAAAATTAAGACGGCTAAGAATAAACTTAAAATGACGTGGAGTATAATTAACAACGAAACCGGTAAAGACAAACCTCGTAACACAAACTATGAATTAAAAATTAACAATGAATTGACTTAATCAAATCAAGAAGTCGCAGCGGTGTTTGAGAAACATTTCACTGATATTCCTATCTTGACAACAGAGTCATTGAATACTTCTCCAACTGTCGCCGAGTCATTACTCAAATAGAATGTTAATACCTGTTTAAAAGAACATAGATTTGAAAAATTATTATCGCAAGATGATGTAAAATACTTTAAAACCATTTATGTAAAGAAGACCCTAGTGGTTTTATTTGTGGTATGGTGGTGGTATTTGTGGGGAATTTCCGTTACAGTTATTGCGTCCATAATAGATTTAATTGCACCTCATCTTGCTATTATTTTTAATATCTCTATCCTGATTTAATGAAGTATAGTAAAGTAATACCTTTATTTAATTCTGGTAGTACATTGACCCCGCTAATTTTAGAACCATTTCTGTACTACCAACTTTCAGTAAAAATTTTGAAAAAATAATTTTGGATCAATTGTTAATTTTTTTAATACAAATAAATTACTTCATAAAAACCAAATTGGTTTTACAAGGGTTCGCTCGACGTCTGACGCCGGTGATGAGCTTATGAGATATATTTTTAATGCCTGGGAGAATTCACAAGATGCCTTTGGTATTTTCTGTGATCTTTCCAAGGCTTTCGATTGTGTTCATCATAAGACATTAATTAGGAAACTACAACATTACGGTGTAAAAATTTAGCGCTTAGACTTACTACTTCATATTTAAGTAACAGAACTCAAAAAGTCGTGATCAATTGTAAAGGTTCCTCCGGATCGGTAGTATCAATGGGCGTTCCTCAGGGCTCGATTTTTGGCCCATTTCTGTTTTTAATCTATATTAATTTCTTACCTTATCTTGTAGGGGACAATCACGATATAGTATTATTTGCTGACGATACTTCTTAATTTTCAAACTCAAACGGCAGGTAATTAATTATGACGATGTAAATAATGCTCTATCGAAATTGGTACATTGGTTTAACGCCAATAATATGCTCTTAAACGGCAAAAGACAAAGTGTATTAAATTTACAATACCTTACGTAAAACATTCGAATACCAATGTGATCTTAAATGGGGAGACGTTGAGTCTTGTGGATACCATAGTTTTTCTTAGTGAATACTTTTTGAAACGAAGCTTCAATGGGGCCCCCATATATCTTAATTAGAAGGCAGATTTAGTTCTACAGGATATGTTGTAGGAAAAATTAGAAGTCTCACAGATGTTGAGACAGTTAGATAAGTGTATTTTAGTTACTTTCATAGCGTAATATCTTACGAATTTTGCTATGGGGTAATGCGACTGATACTGAAGCTATATTTGTTTTTCAAAAGAGAGCCGTACGAGCAATTTATAATCTAAATTATAAAGAGTCCCTCAGAGAAAAATTTAAAGATATAAACATATTAACTTTGGCATCGCAATATATTTATGAGAATGTAATGTATGTGCATAAAAACATAAATGGCTTTAATAAGAATAAAGATGTGCATACTTTAAACACTTGGAACAAACATAAGCTTGTAATGCCAGTTACTAGACTCCACAGAAACAGTAATTCATTGATGGGGCAATGTATACGTTTTTACAACAAAATCCCAGAACATATTCAAAGTTTGTCAATAAACAAGTTTTAAAGTTTTATTAAAGGAAAACTGTACAAAAGGGTTATTATAATATCAAGGAATACATGAATGAAAATAAACCCTAGGAATAAGGTGATCGCCCCCATGCTGGTTCTGTGACAAATCCTTTAAAAATTTTATAAACGAAATTATTAAAAAAAGTCCCGCTGGGTTTCTTGCTGGTTCTTCCCAGGACTGAGGTATTTTCCGAACCAGTGGTAAATAAAAAATGACTTTCAATAAGTATTATTTAATAATCAATATTGAATAAAAAATTATTATATTCTATTCTATTCATGCAAATTTGACGGCGAACTTGAACGTGAGTGGTCTTAATGGATGCACTGCAAACTTGACGCCATTTCAAGCGCGCTGCAAACTTGACGGTAAACTGGATCGTGTATGGCATCCAGGTCAACTGTTACACGTTAGCAGCGTTATCGATTTTTTTATATAGAATTATAGTGACAAACGAGCACACAGTCCACCTGTTGGTAAGTGGTTGCTGTGGCCCATAGACGTCTACATCTATGTTCGTTTGCGAATTAAAATGCAGATGCGTTATCAGCCGTGAGGATTAAGATAGAATGCCTCTTTTTCATTAAAATAGGTCTCCAGTTCTCTACACTCGCCATACGAAACGCAGCAGGATTAAGCTGCAATTTTACGTTGGTATTCTGTGAGAGCGTGGTCCTTGCCCGGTCGAGCCGACCCATTCGTGCTATGACTATACTATTAATACAGATACAGCATAGCTATACCAAGAAAAAGTTATAGTTATAGGCTCTTGGATAAAATTAATTTAGATTGTGACACACTGATGTCGGTTAACCAGTTCGTTAATATCTCGTCGTACTACAGAAATTCATGCAAATTTTGGTGCATTTTTAAAATATTTTATGTTTTGTCCTAGTGTCAACGACGCCCACAATCGGCGTCGTTGGGCCTGGGACACCTAACTAATAATAAATTGATTGTAATTATCCACCTAAGAAGGATAATAACAATCAAGTTATTATATATTACCATAGGGTAAACTGTTAGTTCGTTTGTCATTTCAGTTTTATAAAAAAAGTGTGTTTATACGATTATGTATTCACGTAGTTCTTTCTTCGAAATGATAAAAATGTTATAATTAATTTGGCCCTATAATTTCATGAATGAATGAAATAATAAACCAATAAAAATGGTATACACGAACTATCAAAATTAAGTATGGGATGCATATCGTCCAATTACTATCTGTAATTAACATGAGCAAGTAATAGTGTTACTACCATCATTATTAGCACTCGGTACCACTAGTCATAAAAAAATATATATAGTATTTACTGAAATGTCATCTAAATTCTTACATCAAAAACTTCATCCTCTGTTTTCTTAAACTTAGGGGTAGAATTTTGTCCTCGAATTTATATGGGACTACCCCTGAAGAATATATAACCTAATAAATAGAAAGCCTATTTAGAAATAATAATTGATATCGAGAGTCAGTTCAATCGTTTCCAGCAAATCGGAAACAAAATCATTAGCTATTCAGCGGGGAAACGCAGTTAGCGTTCTTGGCACGATACCGAAAGGAGTAGGACTATATGATATTTAAGTAACTAGTTTTAGTTTCTTTATTATTATAGTTTTTAATATTGTATATGTATAGTAACATAATTATTTTTTTATTCTAAAACTAGATGCATTTTTATAGGATAGGTTGACAAACGAGCACACAGTTCACCTAATGGTAAGTGGTTGCTGTGGCTCATAGACATCTACATTTATCCTCGTTTGCGAATCAAAATGCAGATGCGTTGTCACCCGTGAGGACAAAGATGAAATGCCTCGTACATACACTCACCATACGAAACGCAGCAGCGTTAAGCTGCTATTTTACGCTGGTATTCTGTGAGAGCGTGGTCCTTCCCTGGTCGAGCAGACCCATTCGTGCTACAACTATACTACTAATATGGATACAGCATGCCTCTACCATGTAAAAAATTTAATTATAAATAAAATACAATTGTCAAAGAGTTTTGTGGCAGTTTAAAGTGCGAAATGTGCTGGTGTTACGATCGCTAATTTACGGGCTAATGGCGACGGCAATTTTCTGAATGAAAGAACGTGCAACATCGTTTTGTAAGTATCTAAAAACCTAATTAAAATGGAAAATGAAGAGATGACCAGAAATGATTTTTGTAGTAAGTGAAAATTCAAATGAAAGTTAGAGTTAAAAAAAGTTTACATTAAAATCTATTCAACTACAGAAAGGTATAACACAGGCTGACTTCATATCTCCGAAACTCTTCAACGCTGGATTGGAAGATATTTTCAAGCTACTGAACTGGAAAGGACACAGTATAAATGTGATGATAAGACTTCGGAATGAGCAGTGAAGTGAGGACCGCAGTACGAGCAGTGTAACTGACATAGCGGAACAGATTAAGCTGAAGTGAATATGGGCTGGCCATTAAGTTAGAAGAATTGACAACCGCTGGGGGAAATTTTAGTCACTAATTGCAGTGACGAGCTGGAAAGTGATGCAGGATAGTCAATGGATGCAGGGGCTCGATATGGTGTATATGAATATGTGAGTATTATAGACATTTACGAGTATGTTGAGCAGTACTTGTGATAGGATGTACCGATGATGATAATGACGATGAAAGTTATGATGAAAGTAAGCTTTGTTGGTCGTTTTTAGTATAATATTTCCATAGTCAAAGTAAAAGTTAAAACTTTTTATTCCATTTCATTTTGATTATAGTTCATCTGAATGCCAAAATCTACACCTATTTACAAAAAAGACCTTCTCCGTTAAGAATATATTATAAATACATGTAAAATAACAAATAATGAAATACCTTTTAGTAAATAAATATTCCATTAAATGTCAATTTTAATAAATTACATATTTAGCCAGGGGATTGAATACATTATTGTCCTCAATAATAGGTTTATTGATATATTTTGAAGAAGACATTTTAATAATAAAATTTTCATTTTTTTATTTTGTATCCGATTATTGTTGCACTATTATTAACATGCTTTTATTGGCGCTATATGTAACGAAATCTTTAAATGTAATTTTCACCAACTCATAGTAGACGTCCGATTGCATCGTATTAACACGACCAATGGTAATACAATAATTTATTGTTATGTTTTTTTGAACTGTAATATTATTGCTACAGGTTATAATGTAAATAAGGTCTAACATTTTCTCGAATATTTTTTATCAGATATCAACATAAACATGACTTAGAAGTCGGAATCTTAAAAGTTTTAAAAATGCTTATATAATTTTATATGTAAACACCTGCGTCAAAGACGTGTATGAAGAGCATGAGTTTTCGCTCAGCTGTGGCTTGCTTGCTCTTGAACGGTTGTCGTGTAGAGACAATTAAGGACAAAAAGAATCTAACCTAAGAGCAACAAAACAACAAAAATACAACAAAACAAATAATATATTTAAGATTCAAAAATATTTACAATTTTTTATAACAAAAATGGAGTATGAATATGAGGATGGATGATGCGATTTACAGATTATTTTAAAAAAGTAATAAAAAAAAAGAGATTAGTGCCGAAGCTGAGTCGGAAGATCCAAGGTGTGCTCTCAGCGCCTGGAACGAGCACGCACGGCGTAGGTGAGAAGGCGTGGGCGTCTCTAGGCGACGACCTCCGGTGAATGTGGTAATTGCGGGATCCGGCGATTTCAGGCCAGACAGGGGCTTGCAGGATCCTCGGCGGCTTCAGACATCACAGAAGCCTGCAGGATCCGGTGACTGCAGGCGGGACAGAGGTTTGCAGGTTCCGGTGACTTCAGGCGGAACCGAGGTTTGCAGGTTCCGGCGACTCCAGGTAGAACAGAGACTTGTAGGAACCCGGCGACTTCAGGCAGAGCAACGGTTTGTAGAGTCCAGCGACTTCAGATAGAGCAGAGGTTCGTAGAGTCCAGTGGCTTCAGGTAGGACAGAGGCTTGCAGGATCCCGGGGCAGAGCGGCCCCGGGATAAGGCCTTTAGAAGATGCTTCCAATTCGAGAACTGAAGCAAGACTGCCTTTCTTCACCGATTGTTCGGCTTTTATATCTTTCTAGAGAGAACGGAAAAAATATTTAAATTAAACGCAAATTTTTTGTAAATGGTCAAGAGGAAAGAGTATTTATGTGGAATTATCAAAATAGAAACAACAGACCGGTAGCAAATTTGAATATAATTTCCATGGAGACCAAATAAACAACAATAACAAAACATGTCAAATTTTAGTTTTAGGCTTGTAATAAGAAAACGGCAAGATTTAAGTGGAAAAGGAGATATTATTGAAATAGGAAAAAAGGTAGCGCAACGACCCACACAAAGCCCGAAATTGTAGAGTTAAGGAAAACTAACTAAAAGATCGAAAAAAGGTAGACTTCATTGTCACCAATTTAAAAGTGCTGATAATGTGAAAATACGAAGTAGAAATGATTTGTGATTGTGTTCTTATGGTTTAAAATCGTTACAGGATCGTATGGAAATAAAGGTGATGTAAAATATCCAGTTTTGAAGTGAATGCAGAAAATCGAAACAGAATGGTAAAATGGATTTAAATTAATGTAAAATGATAAGTAAGTAGCATAACACTACATTTTCCCCCCGACCCTGGAAAATTTTTGACTCAGCAAAAATTTTCATATATACATTCTAAAATAAACCATAAAAACACAGCTTTGCAGAAACAGACATCACCAGTCAAAATCAGATATACTATCACTTACATTCATCATCTGCATTCAGGTAAGGGTGGAGTTCACATTCAATGACTACCACTCTAAAAGTGTGTTTTCAAAATGACATTAAGGCTTATTTAAGGAGTAGTCATCCGCTCCTGCGTGGGAAAAAAAAAACAAATTAGTCGAAGAGACACCACTCTAAATGTGTGTTTTTCGAAAGGACATTCAGGCTTATTTAGGGAGTTGTCATCCGCTCCTAAGTGAAGATAAAAATTAAGGGAGTAGTCAGCTGCTCTCAGGTGAACATAAAGGTAAAGAAAATTAAGGGAGTAGTGAGCCACTCCCAAGTGAAGATAAAGATAAAGAAATACCTCAAGTAAGCTTTAGTCGCTATGACTTAAGTAAAAATTAAGAACGGCCAGAGCGGTAGGGCTCAAAGCCAGAAATCAGCAACATCACCAACGAGATGTGTCTGAAATAAAAATAAAAAGTGACGATTAACCAACGAAAGTTCGAGGTCCTAAAGCAAGATGTGTTGAAGAACACTGGGTCATCAAACAAACAAACAAATTAAAAGAAATAAAATAATAAGGTGAGAATGATGGTGATATTTATACATATACACAAATTAACGGTTAATAAAAGTTAAGAAAATTTATGATTTTACATCTTTGATGTGCCACTTGCCTCTAACTCCATTAGGGTCTTCAAGCACATAGACTAGTGGTGACAGTTTAGCTATCACCTTGCACTTGATGAACTTAGGGGCAAGTTTAGCATTAAAGTATGCGCCGGCATTGCTTAAAACATGGTTTTTACGCCAAACAGTATCTCCCACATTAAATTCTTTAAAAGACCGACGAAGATCATAGCGAGCGCTATTTTTAGCGTGAGCTATGTGAAGTTTAGTTTGAACTTTGTGAAATATAGATGAGAGGAGACCAGCATTAGACGCGTAAATATCACGGGGCATAAATGCCAATTCCTCGAGGTTCTGAGTTGGAGTATAGAAGGAACCACAAGGTATTGTTTCCCTACCAAAGACTAAAAAATTTGGAGTAAAACCAGTAGCTACATTTGTAGCGCTGTTCATTGCGTACTGAATCTTAGCAAGATGGTTGTCCCAGGATCTATGATCGTCTCCTACTAGAGATGCTAGAGCTGTAATAATTGTACTATTAAACTTCTCCGTAGGATTAACCTGAGGACAATATAAAGCTGTGTGAAAAATACAAGGAACATTATAAGAATTTAAAAATGAGTGGAATTCTCGCGATTGAAATTGAACAGCGTTGTCCATTATAATAGTTTGAGGAATGCCATGAACTAGAAAAACTGAATTTTCCAAAACATTAATAATATTAGCTGAAGTAGCACGTTTAAGGGGAAAAATCATAGTATATTTAGTAAAATTGCAGTTAATTACTAGAATATACTGATTTCGTCTTCGAGTCATTGGCAATGGACCCATAAGATCTAAGGATATAGTTTGAAAAGGTCTGGAGCAAAGTTTGAGTTTACCCATAAGACCATAGGGAGAATGATTAGGGTGTTTGTAGGTTAAGCAGGTTTCACAAGTCGAGATTAATTCAGCAATGTCCTTAAACATACCAGGCCAATAGTATTTTAATGATATTTTCTTGAATGTTTTGAAGATACCAAGATGGAGTTCTGAAGGGGAACCATGGTTAGCTTCAATAAGTGCCTGTCTATCTTGAGGTAATGGAACTTCTTTCCAAATAAAGTCATCGTTTAGACGATCGGGAGAATGGATACAGCGGTAAAGTTTGTTATCCCTGATAGTGTAGTTGGGATATGCGTCTGGATTGTTGGAACATCCGAGAAAAATTTTGTTGTAGTGTTCAAGTCTACGATCAGGTGGTTCTTCAATCGTAATGGGATGTACGCCTTGAGGTGAAGTTTCTCGTGTATCAGGACGTTCTTGATTTTTATGTCTTGATAATAAATCTGGAACAACGTTATCCTTTCCTTTTTTATGTTTTATGACAAAGTTAAAGCATGATAAGCGTAAAGTCCAGCGAGCAAGTCTTCCTGATGGGTTTGATAAATTCTGAAACCATTTAAGCGCAGCATGATCAGTATATATTGTAAATTCTTTACCATTGTCTAGGTAACATCGCCAATGTTCTAATGCAGTTATTACAGCCAAAGTTTATCTTTCAGTAGTTGAGTAGTTCTGTTGATTTTTATTTAGTGCTTTACTCATGTAAGCAATCACGACTTCTTTATCATCTTGTTGTTGAGTAAGCATTGCTCCTATGCCATAATTTGATGCATCACAATGTACAGAGAAGGGTAGTTCGAAGTTAGGGCAAGCAAGGACAGGAGCAGTTACCAAAGCTTCTTTAAGTTTCTGGAAAGCAGCTGCAGCTTGTGAATTCCATAAAAATTTAGGAGCGTTCTTCCCGGAACAGGTTAGTTGGTTGAGTGGAGAGGCAATAGTGCTAAAGTTTGGAATGAATCTTCTGAACCAGCTGCATGTGCCTATGAATCTTCGTACTTCTTTTCTGCAAGTAGGTACAGGATATTCTAAAATAGCTTTTATTTTATCTGGATCTGCACGTAGACCATACTCGTCCACAAGAAAACCAAGGTATTTCAGTTCTTTCTTGAAGAATTGACTCTTTCAAAGTTAATAGTTAGATTGGAATATGATAGTTTTTCATGAACTTTCATGAGAAGCGATATGTGTTCATCAAAAGTCTCACTAATAATAACAATGTCGTCCAGATAGCAAAATACCTTGTTCTCAAATTCAGGAGTAAACAGCATATCCATTAATCTTTGTAGAGTTGCAGGTGAGTTGGTTAGGCCAAAAGGCATTACTTTAAATCTAAACATACCTCATCCAGGTACATAAAAGGCAGTTTTATCTTTATCCGCAGGATTCAAGGGAATTTCCCAAAATGCTTTCGCAATGTCAATGCTTGATAAGTATTTGGCATTCTTCAGGTTGTCCGAAATTTCGCTTATTAGTGGTAACTTATAAGCATCACGACGTGTAATTGAGTTAAGCTTCCTGCTGTCAACACAGAAACGCCATTCACCATTCTTCTTCGGAGTGATGAGAACTGGAGATAACCAAGGACTTTCGCATTGTTCAATGACGTTCCATCGCAGCATCTTGTCAACTTCATTAATTAACGCTTTTTGTTTTTCAGGAGACAGTCTGTAACATCTTTGTTTGATTGGAAGAGAATCACCAGTGTCAATCTTGTGGGTGATTAAGTGTGTGCATCCCAGGATACCTTTTTCTTCAAAAGAAATTGTCTTGAAGCGTTGGATGATGTCATTAGCGATGTTCTTTTGACTAGGAGTTAAATGCTCATAAGGTAAAACTTTAGTATCTTTAGTTTCGATAGCAGAACATTTAGATTCTGTAAAGTTAAGAGAAGATAAAACACTAGGTAAAAGATTAAATTTTCTCCAAAAGTCAATACCTAATATTAGCGAAGGAAATATTTCGGGGAAAACGTAAGCTTTAATTAAATCAGTTTGATTATTGAAATGAATAGCTAAGTCAAAATAACCCAAGGAATTAACTTTTTGATTATTAGCAGTAGAGACAGTAATAAGATCTGACTTGAAAAGTTTGCAGCCCAGTTTAAGAATTTCCAAATGAGAATTATTACCCAGAATAGTTACTGAACTGCCAGAATCTAGTAAGCCAGATAAAGTTAAGTTAAAAATTTTGACATTAACGAATGGACGATTAAGATCTTGTTCCTTGGAGTAGAGTGTAGAAGAGATTTTGTAACAAGAAAAGAAGTTTTGAATTGTTTTAATCCAATTAGTCCAATCGTCGTTATCAAAGTTTAAGTTACTTTTCAAGTCAGTAGTTAGTTTTTTGAACTAGTATTAGGTTTGGGAGAACAAGTAGGGCAATCTGCAGTTTTAAAACCCTTAAGACCACATTTGAAACAAATCACGAATCGTGGTTGAGTACAGGTGTTCAAAGAATGACCTTGTTTACGACAGCGAACACAAAAGGAGCTTTCTTGAGGAGCTTTAGTTTGAGAGAGACTATTATCTTGCCTAGAAGGGTATTTGTAGGATGAAGTGAATTTATTCATGAGGGGAGGAGAAGGTCGTGAGTTATTAGAAGAATTTGAAGAGTCAACTGAACTTGAAGTGGAATGCTTGTAGTTGAATTCAGAAATAAGAGGACTTTGTTGTACATTTGGTTCTTTAAATTGTTTGTCTCTGTCTAGGAATTTTTCATAGTTTTGGCAAATAGCCAAAAGAGAGTCGATAGAGTCAATGTCTTTTAGAGCTACGAAGACAGAATAACATGGGCGAATATTCCTCAAAATAATCTCCAATTGTTCTGTTTCAGAAAGTTTCTTCGAAAGACGAGAAAACATTCCAGACATGATGGAAATATAGATGACAATAGGTTCATCTCGACCTTGAGTTCGATTCCTAATCGCTTCTAAAAGTTTGTGATCATAATCAAAACCACCAAAGTCTTTGATTAATAATGAAGAAAGTTCGTTCCACGTTAAGTTTGGATTCTGATTATATTTAAATCTGAACCAATGAAGAGCATTGTCAGTGAAAATTTCAAACGCTTGTGAAATCAACAAGTCTTTGGACAAGCCACGAGTTATACAGTATTCTTCCAGTTTTTGAAGAAAGGATCTTGGACAGCTTTTACCATTGAAGGTGTGTCTTTTCAGATCTTTGAAGACGTTGGTTGGAGAAAAAGATTGAGGTGGTGGTGGAGGATACGGGGTATGGACCTGAATAAAAGTTTGAGAAACAAGAGGGAGTTCCGTGACAGTCGGGTCAACCGTAACAGTCGGGTCAACAGGAGGGTCAAGTGATGGAACGTCATTTTCAGTTGAAGGTGGAGTCAAGGATTCGAATTGTTTAGCCATAGCGTCATATTTCATCTTCAAAGTCTCGAAATTAGCTTTAAAGTCTGGATATAAGTCAGTATCTATTCGCTCTAATCTGTAAAAAACATGGTTAATAAAAGTTTCTATTAGTCGTAAATATTTGGTTTCACCATGTAAAAATTTTTTTAATTTTACAGTCCAGATAGGTCAATGTAGAATCAATTTGAGACAAGTCATCCTCGATCGGAATTGGAGAAGTCAGAATATCTTCAGGGTGAGAATTCGCAACTAAACGTAAAACTTGTTTTTTTAGAAGCAAAACAGTATTAGCTGGTTCCTCACATCTAATCTTCACTTCGTATTCAAGTTCGGCCTTGTTAAGGAATTCGTACTTAATAACCCTTTTCATTGTTATAATTACGTGTAAAGTTAAGTTTAAGAAATATAAATATTATTAAAAATCGTACCTTTAAGTTATCTAGAATAAAAAATATTATAGTGATGAATGTAACTTAGAGTGATGAATGTAAATGAAGTGTTATATGTAGGCCTAAATACAATCCAGATAAGTTGAAAAACTAGAAGAAGTTTTGTTTTAGAATTTTGAAGATTTGAAAAGAATGTGTAAATGAATGATGAATAATAAGTTAAGAACGAAAGGGAAAGCAATTAAATCAAAAGGGACTAGACAAGGCGCAGTAAAGGTGAAGAATTAAGAGAGAAAGAGGACTTTTACGTTGGGCGCCAAACTGTCGTGTAGAGACAATTAAGGACAAAAAGAATCTAACCTAAGAGCAACAAAACAACAAAAATACAACAAAACAAATAATATATTTAAGATTCAAAAATATTTACAATTTTATATAACAAAAATGGAGTATGAATATGAGGATGGATGATGCGATTTACAGATTATTTTAAAAAAGTAATAAAAAAAAGAGATTAGTGCCGAAGCTGAGTCGGAAGATCCAAGGTGTGCTCTCAGCGCCTGGAACGAGCACGCACGGCGTAGGTGAGAAGGCGTGGGCGTCTCTAGGCGACGACCTCCGGTGAATGTGGTAATTGCGGGATCCGGCGATTTCAGGCCAGACAGGGGCTTGCAGGATCCTCGGCGGCTTCAGACATCACAGAAGCCTGCAGGATCCGGTGACTGCAGGCGGGACAGAGGTTTGCAGGTTCCGGTGACTTCAGGCGGAACCGAGGTTTGCAGGTTCCGGCGACTCCAGGTAGAACAGAGACTTGTGGGAACCCGGCGACTTCAGGCAGAGCAACGGTTTGTAGAGTCCAGCGACTTCAGATAGAGCAGAGGTTCGTAGAGTCCAGTGGCTTCAGGTAGGACAGAGGCTTGCAGGATCCCGGGGCAGAGCGGCCCCGGGATAAGGCCTTTAGAAGATGCTTCCAATTCGAGAACTGAAGCAAGACTGCCTTTCTTCACCGATTGTTAGGCTTTTATATCTTTCTAGAGAGAACGGAAAAATTATTTAAATTAAACGCAATTTTTTTGTAAATGGTCAAGAGGAAAGAGTATTTATGTGGAATTATCGAAATAGAAACAACAGACCGGTAGCAAATTTGAATATAATTTCCATGGAGACCAAATAAACAACAATAACAAAACATGTCAAAAGTGGTAGAGCCACGCGGCAGCTCTTGCTGTCACACGGATGGGCCGGCTCGAACCGGGGTGGTACCACGACCTCACAGAAAACCAGCATGAAGTAGAGGTTTACCTCTGCGTTTCGCTTGGTGAGTGCAGGTGGCCAGAGGCCCTTTTTACTGGAAATGAGGCATTCCATCTTAGTCCTCACGGGTGACAACGCATCTACATTTTGACTTGTAATTGAGGATAGATGTAGATGTCTATGGGCCGCAGCAACCACTTACCATCAGGTGGACTGTGTGCTCGTTTGTCACCCTTATCCTATAAAAAAAAATTTCAAATTTTAGTTTTAGGCTTGTAATAAGAAAACGGCAAGATTTAAGTGGAAAAGGAGATATTATTGAAATAGGAAAAAAGGTAGCGCAACTACCCACACAAAGCCCGAAATTGTAGAGTTAAGGAAAACTAACTAAAAGATCGAAAAAAAGTAGACTTCATTGTCACCAATTTAAAAGTGCTGATAATGTGAAAATACGAAGTTGAAATGATTTGTGATTGTGTTCTTATGGTTTGAAATCGTTACAGGATCCTATGGAAATAAAAGTGATGTAAAATATCCAGTTTTGAAGTGAATGCAGAAAATCGAAACAGAATGGAAAAATGGATTTAAATTAATGTAAAATGATAAGTAAGTAGCATAACACTACACGGTTTCAATCAAACGTGACTCTACTGATTTATTGATAAAATATGTTTTGATAAACTTTTAAACTTTAATCACGTCATTCGACTTGTTCAACAAATCGTTAAAAGGGAATTAATTAAATAATTAATTCAAAATTCAAAACGCAATAACACATCATGGCCAATGTATGGGTTACTAATCAATAGTTAATAAAACATGCATTACTCATTCATTTAGCACTTAGAAACAATTTCATTTGTTAATTATGCACACAACATTTGTAACTTGCGTACTTTTGCATATACAGTACTACATATTGAATTATTCCTTTACAATAAAATCAGTGTTAGTACGACTTTCATTGGGTTTCATTCGTACATTATTATTATTAACTTTCCCTTACATCTCGATTTGCACTAATCTTGTAAGCACTACAGTTTCATTGATCCTTCGAACACAAGACACAAGATCACATAAGTGAATTCCATCGAAATTTGGAAAATTCAGGTACAGTGGCCCTTACGCCGGCGTCACTTTGTGTTCTTTGTGGATTTTGTGCGACTGCAATTGGTTGACTGGCTTCTCAAAAGCGGGTTTCACACGTTCAATTGAGAAAGTGCAGAAAAGGTTGTACTAGGTTCGCGGATCACTGGATGAAACTCTACTACTTCAGCTATCACAGACAATTCTCGTCGGCATTCAAGATAGTCTTAGTGTACATAATAAAAGTGAAATTTTAGTGTACTTTTTTCATCCTCGGAGAGTCACACAGTGCACATATACAACATAGAGAGAATACTTGGGCACCAACAAGACATCATTGAAGCGATTAAGAAGATAGAAAGAAACTTTAGAAAAGATTCCGAAAGGCGGAAGACCTGTAAGTACCTGAGTGAGCGACTCGACTCCCTTGACAAATTATGGGCTGAGTTCCAAGTTAACAGCCACATCCTATCCAACTATGAGACTGACACCGATCCTTATTTGATAGAAAAACAATACCAACAAGCCAGAACATACTTTTATTCTGTGCATATCAAGATATCTTTCCCTCCTGCAAGTGACTGCAGTTTGACACTGTGCATAACAACAATAGTAGGTTGTCCATCACGTTCACAGAATGTTTGCAAAATAAACAAATACCTTGGCAAAATTACCCTACGCTTATGCTAAACAAGCGACAAACCGAAAAAAATAGACTCGGCTTCTCGTCGTGTCGCAGAGGCGTAAGAAATACCACAAATGAGGCAAAAAAGAAACAAAATGGCCCCAAGTTCCCGGCGCCCTTTTAATGAAGAAGGGGATGCGAAGAATCTCTGGGAGGAAAACCGGCAACGCGGTTCACCACCCGTCATATTCTGTACCCCGGAAGGGCGAAAAGTGGCCCGTCTGGCTACGCTGAATATATGTGGAGCAATAAATGATAAGATGGATGAAGTATGCAATATGATGTATGATAGAGGAATAAATGTGTTATGTGTAAATGAGATAAAACATATGGGAAAGGATGCCACTACACATGACATGTATACCGTGAACTGGTATGGTGTAGGCGAGACCGAGCGGGCATGTCAGGGAGTCGGTATCATACTTTCAGAAATAATAGATCATTGTGTGAAAAAGTATGAATGCGTAAGCTCGAGACTGCTATGTATACAAATGAAGGTGGGCTTAAAGAAGTTGTTTGTTCTATGGGTCTACGCCCCAGACATGTCTATGCCCACTTTTATCCAAGAGCAATTTTGGGAGACGGTAAAGATGGTTCTAATAAAATGCAAGGGTAATGAAAAGATTGTTATATTAGGAGATTTTAATGAAAGGGTTAGGGTGAAGAGGCTTGGTTATGAAAGACTATTGGGAACTTTTTGTGATGAAAGTATTAATAAGAATAGTGAAAGCCTCCTCACCGTAAGTGTGATAATAAATATTTTTATGACGAACACTTCTATGCGTCCTTAGAAGATTCACATGTATACATGGGAAAGAGGTGATGATAGAAGTATGATAGACTTCATATTTGTGGATGAAAGAATGAGGAGCGCAGTGATAGATATAAGGGTTTACCGGGCGTCCAACGTAGGGACGTATCATTACTTGGTCTTTTGTCGAACTAATGATCTATCTAGACGTTGGCGGCATCGGACATCTGTCTGCCATTGCATTACAGCGTATAATAACAGAGAGGTTAGAGATGAAGGTGTGAAAGAGAAGTTCAAATGTAGACTGAGAGAAAATGTAAGTGGTATGAACGATTTAGACTTGGAGACTGTGTGGTACAATGTCAAAAAAGGTTTGGTAGATACAGCTACCGAAGTAAGTAAGAGAACGAATGAAAGAAAAAACAATACGTTATGGTAGGATAATGAGGTACGGATGGAAGTTGAAGCAAAGAAGAAAGCATGGCTAGATTTACAAGCAACTAAGGCTAGTAATTTAAGCTGATATTGATTATGATAATACTGAAAGAAAAAGGCAGTCTTAAGACGTCTAAATTAAGGAGTAAAAGAAGTAGTTGAAAGGAAAAAGCAAGAAATAATGGATCAGAATGATAAATGAATATCGGATAATTTCCAGGCAAATATTAAACTCGTAAGAACTGATATAAATATTTAAAACAGCCACAGTAGAATAAATGCTATACGAGACCAGAATGGCTGAATTCTAAATGAAGAAGTTTCAGGAGATAGAAGGAATGCTCTGAAAACGTCTTTATGTGGGATGAGAGGTTTGAATTAAATGAAATATAAGTTCAGAAAGAAGAGGAAATAGATACAAACATAAGTATAGATGAAATAATGAAAGCAATGAAAAGTATGAAAGCAGATAATGCAGGTGGATATGATAGAGTGTCACTCGAAATGCTAAGGACTGGAGAAGAAGTGGTGACAAGCCTGCTGTATACCTTGTTTAATTTATGTTGGGAACTTAGGCGGGCACAGGGAGACGTCCAAATCCGTGATCATCCCAATATATAAGGGGATAGGATCGCAGCAGGACTGTAAACACTACCGTCGTATAACCCTTCTTAGCATTGTGGAAAAACTGTATACGAAATGTAGCTGATGATTAATTGAAAGAGTTATGAAAGATACTGATGGAAAAATTTGGAATGTGTAAGCGGAATTTAGAAAGGGGTGTACTGAACTCATTTAGGTTGAGCGCTGGGTTAGTACAGGCATGTACGTCTCTGTATAGGGACTCTCGTGCTTGTGTCAGGATCAACGGGATAAGCTCGGACTGGTTTGGCATCCATAAAGGTGTCAAACAGGGCTGTGTAGCTTCCCTGTGGCTGTTCAACCTATTTATGGACAGTTGTTGGAAGTTGGAAAATTTTAAAAGTTGAAGAATGCGGGTTAAGAATGGGTAAGTTAACCGTCAAATGCATTTGTACGTCGATTATCAACTCTTACTTGCGTCGTTGTTATTAAAAGAAAATAAACGCAAATAAGACGAAGTGACAAAGCAAATTTATGTTGCAGAAGTTAATGGGAGAGTCGGGGAGAAACGCCCTAGACGAAGGTTTATCGACCAAATTGGCGATATATTGGAAATGGTCCAGATTGGGAGTACCGTTATCCGACGAACGTGTTGCGTAGATATATGGATGTAAACGAGGCGAGAGAGGTGTGTCAGGATCGTACCAAATGGAAGTCCATAGTCTCTGCCTACCCCTCTTGGTGAAATGCGTGTGTTTACGTGTGTATTTGTGTTAATCAAATATTAATAGGTAGATACTTAATTAAATAAATACCTATTTATATTTATATATTTTATATAATGTTTTGCTGGTGAAATGAAAAAACGGGGACACGAAGTACATATAACGGTTGCTTTATTTTATTACTTCTAATAATTAAAACATTTAATAATTAAATACATTATAGAAGTTTATTTTAAAATTCGATTTAAATATGAAAGTAAATATAATAATTTAAGTAAGGAAACTTGTAAAATCAGTTAAGTAAGATTGTTCTGTTGCAAAGCCATCCCTTTACAAACGACTTGAAATGATCGTAAGACTTGATTTTGAAAAATTTTGGCGCGTACGCAAATCGACTTTTTGAAACGCAACCGGCCTCAATTGATTGTGAGACTATTTTTTTCTTGGAAAAGAATCGCACAGGTCTCATGCGAACCGGTTTGAACCTGTCAGTCGCCCCTAACCACAGTTAAGGATGACTGCGTTATTTGGCGCGCAAACTCGTCCGGGTAAGTAATTTGTTTTTCATTAAAATAATGCAATTTTCATTGTTCAGTTTGTGTTATTTACTTAAATTAGAGTTGTTTTATACCTATATGTATGTAATTTGAACCTAAAATGCTTAGTTAAGCGTATATTGTGACTCAAAATCAAAGCCGCACGATCGTGTAGGTTAATACTTTGATGTACTTGATGGGCTTGGTGGTACGCCCTAAAAGGATTTTCATATATTTTTTGTACCTAAACATTATTTTCCTGTATCTATGATTGTTTAACAAGGGGTTTTTCCTAATTTTTAGGATTACCCCTCAAGGATGACTTCGTTGCACAAATATTGGCAGATGGAAATGACTCGGAAATCGAGAAATTTGCCGATGACGATGAGGATATAATGGCGAGGGTTTTAGACCACCTAAAGGAGAGTGGATCTGGTTCTACCGATGAGTCCTCTTAAGTAGATGATGCACTAGCACCTATCTTGACACCATCCAGAAGCTGAGGATCTACTCGAGGAGGTAGATTAGGCAGGATGACCAGTGCAAGAGGTAGAGGGCGGGTTACGGGAAGAGAACAAGCTAGAGGAAGAGGACAGGCTAGTGGAAGAAGAGGGTCAGGTGAGAGAGTGTGGGTAGAAACTGCCTATACAGATAAAGTTCATGATTACACTCCGCTTCCGGTAAACCAAGTTCGCTCTCCGATCGATTATTTCCGTGGCGTGATTTTGATTATTGGATGTCCTGGATCCACAAACAGAATATTACAGGACGTTCATCAAAATCATAAAATGGACTCTTAAAGTTCTAGTACATTTTGTAGATCTCGCGTGTGCAAACGCGTGGAGGCTTTATAAAAACGATGGCACAACTAAAATTGCTCACTATTACTAAAGAATAAGGTATCATATGATTCCAAAGTAGGTTTAAGTACTTTAAGGTAATGTTTGTTTTGATTTGTATAAGTTTATAACAAAAAAAGATTTATAACCTAAGTAAGGAAGAAATATTTTAGTTTTTTAATAAGACTATACTAAATGTTTAATTACTCTTTATTAATTACTCGTTAATAAATGTCCGATGATTTTAAGTGAATAAAAGACAGTTTAATTCATCATATTTTCATTAAATATCAAAATATATTCCTGAAATACATTGAAACTCAAATCTCGAGCTACCTCCTAAGCCCCACGATCGTGAGGGTAAGTTTTCAGGAAACCAGAGACTTCAGGATTTTTTTATTTATTTTTTACATGATTTTACATGATTCTAAGTCTATGGTTAGAACGTCTTTCATTGGGTTTTTTTTCCAACATGTACTTTCCCTTACATCTCGTTTTGCACTCATCTTGTAAACTATAGACACACTACAGCCAAAATGCAAACTTAAAGTTAAAAAGTAAAGTTACAACCTATATACGTTTCACTACTGGGCACAGGCCTTCTTTCATCTCTGAAAGGGTTTTAGGACAAGGAAATGTCTGCCGCACTGCCACGGATATGCAGATTTCTTGACGATTTTTTCCTTCATCACCGAACACGTGGTAAATTAGCACTTAAAATTGCAATTAATAATTTCATTGGTGCCGGCGGGGATTGAACCCGGGATTGTCGAGTACTGTGAAATTTGCAGCGAGCGCTTAGCCCTAAATGAGCTACCTATGGCATTATATTAATATGATACATAAATAGAATGGGTAGGCCTGGGTATAAAATTCTTATCGA
The DNA here is from genome assembly GCA_033319125.1 of Parnassius glacialis. Classification (NCBI taxonomy): domain Eukaryota; kingdom Metazoa; phylum Arthropoda; class Insecta; order Lepidoptera; family Papilionidae; genus Parnassius; species Parnassius glacialis. The sequence goes on from JAVANC010000004.1 coordinate 42,222,643, forward strand.
TATATTTTTTACACTGTCTTATCTCTATTATTAGTTCCGTGGACGTTCACTTCTACTGTCAGCGCCAAAATGGTGAACTATGAAGTCATTAAACCTATTCTCATAAAATTTCTATAGAAAAATTTAATTTTGTAAACATTTAAAAATTATTTCATATATTTACATGAATACTACACGTTAAATAAAACAATTTTTTAGGATATTATTTCACTAATTTCTCTTAATTCAATTCTCGACCTTCTTTTACAGCACCCTTGGTTAGGCTATTAGAAATTTTATCAATTACATAATGAATGCCAACTAACCTATTCAGATATTTTATTAAATAATTCGTTTTCTTCTGATCATGAAATACATAGTACGGTATAAAGACAGAATATAAATTTCCCGATAAAGTGCGCTTAGGAACTAGTTGAACATAATATTATGAAACTCGGAAACTTGATCATATTTGCAAATCCTAAGAGCTTAATAATATAGTGAAATTGTCAAGACATACTAATATGTGCTTATTTATATATAAATTTTACTGGCGCAGATTCCTCTTTTATCTTTTTTGGTTTATCACTGCTTAACTTAATATTTGTTTGGAATTGAATGCTTTTGGGCATTAAGTGCGCATTGTATTGTCGTATCACGTATGTATCTAAATAAATAAATAATAAATATAAAATATATGTATTTAAATAAACAAACAATTCCTTTTTTAAATATGGACGAAAGAGCCTTTGAAATAAATCAATCAATAAAGCAAATGACCTTTACCTTCTTTCAAACTTTAGATTAAGTGACGAACACCAGAAAAGTCTCCGCAAAGCCTTGTGCTTCGTTTCCATTATCCAGATCATTGAGATAAATTAGGAAGGTTAACGAAAAGCTTCTAGGAGAATGAAGATTAAATTACATCCTATTTATTATGTCGCTAACGGCTCGGCACTGTGTCTATAGCTGCATAATAGGTATTTACCTATGAAATTGCCGTTCTGCAGTACTGGCAATGACCTCCCTTTATATTAGTACGCTAAACTGGCTATACCCTCCAAAACGTTTGTGCCGATTTAAAGCGCTGCCATTGAGCGTACCGGGAACTAAATTTGACATAATTTGCAAATGGCCGTTGTTTTGCTCAAAACATTAAGAGTATTTTAAAGTTTTAAACGAGAAGAGAGTGTGTTGTGTAGTTCAATTATGTTTCTTGTTAGTAATATAATAACAAGTATATTTAGAAAAACTGATACTGTATAAGTCGTTACCAGAAGGGAAGTGTGGTAGCATTCAACAGGTAAGAGGATTTACTGTTTTTAAGAATTAAAACTATTTGATAATGTAGGCTCTTAAAAAGCTGTCACTAATATGATTTAATTAATTTAAATAACATGTTTTGCTTTAAATTAGTTACTTGTTGATAAACAAAATTCATTAGGGTTAACGAGTTCCTTGACGATAATACTTATCGATGTTTTCTTCTACCTATATCAGTACAAAAATAAAAGTCAAATTTTCAACTGACTATACTAAAACTGTGATTAAAAAGCATAAAACTTGTGAATTGGTGTCCGAAGCAAATTGATTACGACATCAATGATTTGTGGTATCGTATTCTTTAATTTTATTCAATTCAAAAATTCTAAGGTAAAATCCTATAGACATTGTTAAAATAGTCATAACATTTTGGCAGTTTATACATTTTCTTTATTACGAGTACTAAAGAAAATTAATGGTTAACGATAAATTGTATACAAATTTATATTTTATTTTTATTTTGTAATTACATACTCCTGTTTTTCTCGCTCATTGGATCTTTTGTGTACATAAACCTCTTTAATGAACAATGTATACTAAATGGTGAAACCCGAAACAAACCCTCTTCTATAGCTACAAAGAAAAATGAAGATAGAATAACGCAACGTCGATTGTTGTTTTATACGAATTATTTTGTATTTGTATTGTGTGTATAAAGTTTGTGTCTAAGTATTAATTGATACATTTATATTTTATTGTATGACATTATATCGAAATGATGCATAAATAGAATGATAGGCCTGAGTAGAGAATTTTTATCGATATATTTTTTCCTTTTTCCTATCTCTATTATTAGATCTGTGGACTCTCACTTCTGTTATCAGCGTTAAAATGGCGAAAATCTAATTGCCTCATTATGTCACGGTGCATAGCCTGTCCAGCGTACTTGTAAAATAGAGGTTAGTGAGTTTTGGCCATTTCAACTCGAAATAATTTTTGTTTGGCTAAGAAAAGGTAATTGGTAGTTTAATTATTCAAGATTTTACTTATTAGATTTAGTATTATTTTTAACTTTTTAGTGCTTATAAGGTTTCTTGAAGAAATTTGTTTTTTATTTTTTATTTATTTATATTTAGTGACTTAGTTTTAATATTATAAAACATGGGTAGACCTAGAGTGGACCTGGTAGGAGTACGTATTAGAAAACGTCGTCAAACTCAAACCGGGTGTACTATATTATCACGACGGGTGGGATAATCCGCACGAATACTAGGACCCCACAGCGGTAACTCAGAGTTGGCTCGAATGAATGAAATGTACGATCCGGGGGTTTAGGGCATCAGAAATAACACACTGAGCTTATATTGAACCCATTTTATTGAATGACAAACTAAAATTTTTCCACGATACTTATACATTTCTATAAAATCTCTACATCCTAATGTACAAAACAATGTAATAAACCTAGCAAGCTAACAGCATAGCAAAGTGGCGAAGCAATCAGCTTTGTAGCGGTTTCTAACGGTTGCCGTTGAGCAATCAGTTTCAAAATAGGAGGTTCAGATGCCTGGGTGATCAGTAATCGATTGCTGAAAACAGAATTTGAAAATTCGAAACCATTCTCGAGATAATCGTGGGACAGACGGACAGACATCGTGAAATCAATAAGTGTCTTCGCAAGCTTTGGCACTTAATAATTGTACTACAATACTAGCACCATTTATCAAAGAACGCGCGAACAGCGGGAATGAATAAGTAAAACGATTAAAAGAAAATAGGGAAAGGAAATCTCTAAGCATTTCGAATGAGAGGCCTGACCTGCACAAAAAATGAGAACTTATATATTACGAGGTTAAATTACGAATAATCAAGAAAATTATAATCATCATATTAGTTCAATTCACACTCGTTTGGCCACAAAAGTCAAGAAGACTACGATCATCGTTTTTCTTTAATACATGCTCGTTTAGCCAAAGAAACTGACAAGCAACGATTATAACGACTGAGTGTCCTACGTAGTCGTCTGAATTAGAGTTTGCTTAATGAAACTCCAGAAGCCAGAATCTAAAGTATTAATGCCGTTTGAGAAGCGGCGAGAAATACAAGAAATATGTATGTTTAACAATTTCGGGAGGCGATCAATATTTTTGCAGACATACAATGCGTTGTATGCAATAAAGCTTTCAAACACACACAACAGCAAGTCAATTTGCAGACAACGATTTACAGCTTATTTAATACTTAATAGGAGAGGGGGCAAACAAGCATACGGCTTACCTGATGGTAAGTGACTATCGCCGCCCATGATCAACTGCAACACCAGGGGAATTGCAGGTGCGTTGCCGGCCTTTTAGAAAGGAGTAAGCTCTTTTTTTGAAGGGCCCTAAGTCGTATTAGTCCGGAAAAATCGCCGGTGGTAAGCTATTCCACAGAGAGGTCAGAGAGGAAACTCCTAGTGAACCAGTCAGAGGTCGTCCGCCAAGCATCCAGATGGTGTGGATGAAATCGAGAATTTTGCCGCGATGTAAAATTTGGCAGCTGGGATTAATCCGAAGAATTCCTCAGAACACTCCCCATGGCAGATGGGAAAGAAAATGCAAATGGATGCAACATCTCTTCGCAGCACCAGTGAATCGAGCCGATTGGAAAGGACTTATTCGTCGACGATTCGAGCCGCTCTGCGCTGGATGCGGCCAAGTGGAAGGAGCTGGCACTGGCGATCCCCAGCCCAGAGATGAGAAGAGTATTCCATGTGAGACCGAACCTGTGCCTTGTAAAGTTGCAGACGGTGTGCCAGCATGAAATACTATCTCGCTCTGCTGAACACGCTTTTTAGAGGCCAATTTGGCATTCTCTGCCAAGTGACCACGAAACTGCACGTCACTCGATATGATGACGCCGAGGAATCCAATACTGGCTGAGGTAACAAGGGGAGTACCTTAAAACTGAGGAGATAAGACAAAGGGGTTCTTTTTAGCAGTAAACGCGAAAATTTGTGTCTTCTGAGGATTAGGACTAGATTTAGTCGCCCCAATTCCAAACTTTGTTCAGTAAAGACTCGACTTCAGACACAGCTTGTTCAGGTCCTCGGCGACGTTGTCCCGAGAAATATTGGCACGGGCGGTTTAAAGAGCATCATCAGTGCTATCATCTGCATAGCAATGAATGCTACCGGTTTGCCACATACCATTGATATGCAGAAGAAACAGCGTTAGTGATAGCACGCACCCTTGTGGAACATCAGCGTTAATAAGCTTGTAATCGAAGCATACGCCGTCTATTACGACCTTCATGGTCCGATCAGCCAGAAAACTGGTGATCCAATTGCACAATTTACCGGGAAGCCCATAAGAAGGAAGCTTCGAAAGAAGCGCTTTGTGCCAGACCCGATCGAAGGCCTTCGCTATGTCCAAACTAACGGCTAATGCCTCTCCATTGAAGCCGATAGCCTGTGCCTATCTATGTGCTAGGTAAACAAAAATATCACCAGCTGAGTGACCCCGACGGAAACCGTACTGACAGTAGTGACTGCCAGTACGGTTTACTAATCATCTGGTGCTCTTCAAGGTACCACATGAGCTGGCAATTAATAATTAAAAGGAGCCTAAAAGCTCGGCTTTCTCTTTTGCGGCATGGGATAGTGAGTCGTCCTCCCTGGGCAGGGATGTTAGTGATAGCTTACAAAAATTCCCTTGAACAGCCTTGGCGGGAGACCAGAATGCACGGGTTCCCGAAGGAAGGCGAACTAATTTCTTGCCCATTCTGTCAATTTTCTCAAACGTTGCCTTGGCAATAATTCTTTTGAAGGACCCGGAAGCGAGATTATAGTTTTTTTTGAGCATTCATACCTCCGGTATTGATACCGATAGGTAATATAATAACTTGTATTCGCTGTTGTAATAATATTAGAAAACGTAAAACGAAACGTAAACATTTTGGAACAAGTTAACTGCTGCTGACATTCCACAGGAATTAGCTAAGAAATAACTATTATCGCAACTGATGAAGTAAACCCGGAATATATTGGTGCATCTCAACTGTAAGGTATTTCTTAATTTTTGTAACATCACCGCTCAGTCGGCCATTAAAGCCACTACGAGGAAGGCACCTTTTATTTGAATCCTAAGATATCGCATTGACGACGAGAAAAAAAATATCGTAATAGTTCGCGTGTATATTATGCTTACCGGCCATGTCGTTTGGAAAACTATCGAAATTTAAAATGCCTACAAATAATTGGAGACTGTAATATGTGGAAAGGCTACATGTAACCTAAAAATTAATATGTGTCCTTTGTTACTAAGGTACTATACGGGTTAACAAGTGAGACCTGTAGGTGTGATAAGGTCTTTGTAAAAGTACAAAGATAAGGAAAAGCATCTCGATTTATATATTATTATAAATGGTAAAAGTATATTGTTAGGCAGACAATGGTTGGCAGAACACAATATACAGTTACCCCTTATCGGAAGCTTAAACTGTTTATCGAATTTTCTTTTTAACTTGAACGATTTCAGTTCCAAATATTTTAAGGTGTTCCCGGACGGCCTGGGACTGTTCACTGGGCCACCGGTGAGTATCCGTGTGCGGGAAGAAGCGCAGCCTGTGTTCATGCGAGCGCGTCCGCTGGCTTAGGCGTTGCGTGCAACCGTGGAGCGCGCACTCGAGCAGGACGATATCCTAACGCCCGTCGACCGCTCCGACTGGGCGATTCCCATTGTGCCCGTACTGAAAAAAGACTAACATTAGGATTTGCGCCGATTATAAGTTAACTTTAAATTAAGTTATAGAATTTGACGGTTATCCTTTGCCTAGAGTAGAAGACTTACTGGTACGTTTACAAGTGACGTGACGAATCCGCCAAATATACAGTGATCAACACACAAAAGAGTTTGTTCAGATATAACCGCTTAGTGGCTTATCATTAAGTCCTAGAATTTTTCAAAAATATTTAGAGCAATTATTTAATTTACCGTATGTAGGCGTATTTTTGGACGATATCATTATTACAGCGCGGAACACAGAGGAGCATATTACTAATTTGCATAAAGTACTTGACCGTTTACAGTCGTACGGACTTCTAGTTAAGAAAGAAAAGTGTGTATTTTTCGCTTAATCAGTCAATTACTTAGGTTATGTAATTAGTAACGATGGCATTCACACTTGTCCGGATAAGATTAAGGCAATAATAGACACTACCACTCCTACGAACGTGTCTGAGTTACGGGCCTATGTAGGAATGATAATGTATTATGCGAAATTCGTAAAAAATATCAGCACTATTCTCGCACCTTTATATAATTTATTACGTACGGGAATAAAATTTGATTGGTGTGAGGATTGCGAAAGAGCCTTTTAAAAGTTAAAAGTACTATTGAGTTCTAGTAAAATTCTAATGCATTACTCTAGCGATTTGCCTATTGTGCTGACGTGTGATGCGAGAAGCGTGGGTGTATGTGCAGTCATCTTGAACCTGACACCGGAGGGCGAGCGGCCGGTAGCACCGCGCTCGTCTGCGAGCCTACTCGCAGATCGATCGGGAGGCGCTAGCTCTTGTGTTTGTATTTGTATGGGCTTAAATTCATATTGCGTACGAACCATATACCGTTAAAACACATATTTGGAAAAGAAACGGGAATTCCGGTTATGGCCGCTTCGGGTATCCAACGTTAGGCCGTACTTTTATCTGGCTACGACTACAATATCGAATACGTAACGTCTAATAAAAATTGCGCCGACGGTTTATCAAGATTAATAATTTCTTTTAGTAATAAAAATAACAATGACTAGAGAAATTACTTATATAAATTTTGTGGAAAATTTTTTAGTTGTTATTAATGAGGATGTTACGAAGGCGACCTCAAAGATATTATATTATTCTAAGTAGAATTTTCGCCTATATTAAATCGGGTTGGCCGACAGTTTGCCCTGGTGAAGGGGTTTAAACCTTATTTTGAGAGGCGCAATGAACTATATTTAAATAACGGATCGATTATGTGGGGGTATAGAACCTTCATATTTACGTCCAATTATTTTATAACAATTACACAGCAGCCACATGGGCATCGTGAAAATGAAGGGGTTGGCAAACAGTTATGTGTGGTAACCAAGCATCGATGCGGATGTGTAAGCGCTATGCCGAAGCTGCGAGACCTGTGACTCCGAGGCTGACGCCCCGCCGCGCGCGCCTTCACAGCCCTGGCCCTTCTTGCCTCCGTTATCTAGAATTCACATTGACTTCCTAAGGCCGTGTAAAGATAAAACTTATTTAGTTTAAATAGATTCGAGCTTGATACTGCTCGAAATTATTAAAGTAGCGCGAACGAATGCGACTTCCATTATTAAGATGCTGCGGTCAATAATTGCAAGGTCGGTTTGCCCTTAGAACATGTATCTGTCCAGGGACTGCCTTTAAGAAGTATACTGAGCATAGCATAGTGCTTAAGTCCTCCAGCGACTCTGCCACAAGGATTATATCGTAGGAAAATCGAAGGTGGATAATGTACTTGCCATTGATGTTAATACCGTATCCTTTCCAATCCCATAGCTTGAATACGACTTCCATTTTACTACCCTGTTTTTCACCTCTCTTCGGTTGGATAGGTTTGGTCTAGACTCGGGCAGCTATCGTAGTCTTACTGTATAAACACATAAGCACTTCGATATACCGACAGCCAACTTGACACCCGTTGGGCAAACGACTGGACTACAGCACCGCCCAAATTTCGACGGAATCAGAGGCTTCCTCATTAGTCCATGTGGACTAATGAAAATGCGTATGTACGCAAGACAAATCTTCGGTCTTCTGTACAATATTCTGAAGGGTATGTATGTGATCTATGGTGCTAAAACCCTTTATGAAACCGGCTTGTTCGGGAGGCTGGAAATCGTAAACTCTGCGTGCGTGATGATTCGTAATGGCTCTCCAAAACAGCGCGACGCGGCTTAAAAGAGTTATCGTTGTGTAATTTTTCAACAGAGCGTTGTCGTCTTTCTTGAAGAACAAGACCACCGCACTTCTGCTCTACGCCACCATGAGGACGGAAATAAAGAGCTTCTGAAGGACCTCACGTACCGGTTTTCCACCTGCTTTCAGAAGCTCCGCTTTACTTCCATCCTCACCCCAAGGACTTGTAATTTTAATGTACTGGAGAGCCATTCTAATCTTGCTCAGACTGATATCCGCGATATTATCGATATCGAGATAACAACGATGACGTGTACAGATGCCCATAGAACCTCTCAATCTCACCCAAAATTTCAGTTGTCACGGAAGCGATGCTGCCACATTTGGTCTCCAGCTGCGACAATTGGTTCTTTCTGGCAGATTTATGGCAACGGCTTTGGAGCCCTGGTTGCGCTCGATCGCTTCTTCAATACGTGCAGTATTAAAGTTGCGTCACTCCCGCCGCATGCATTTGAAGATCTGTTTGTTCAGTTGCCTGTATACTGTCAAATCTGCTGGAGACTGCAGCTTAATTTCCCATCTAACAGTCATGAGATTAAGACTGTGAACGGAGAGTTTTTGTGTGCATCTGCGGTGGGTCTTGCAGAACTTAGCTTCGACTAAGTGGACAGTTTCCACGAGCTTGATGTTCTTATCGTCCATATCTGCATTGCAATCTTCTAGGCACTGAAAACGGTTTGTTGCTCGAGCTGAATGGTTTCGGGACTTTAGATTTAAGCACGAAGAGGACGGAGCATTGACTTCATTAGACGAAATCTTTTTTTATAGGTCAGGGTAACAAACGAGCACACAGTCCACCTAATGGTAAGTGGTTGCTGTGGCCCATGGACATCTACATCTATACTCGTTTGCAAATCAAAATGCAGATGTGCTTTGCCAACCGTGAGGACTAAGATTGAATGCCTCTTTTCCAGTTAAAAGGGTCTCCGGTTCTCTACACTCACCATACGAAACACAGCAGTATTGAGCTTCTATTTTACGCTGTTATTATGTGAGAGTGTGGTCCTTCCGCGGTTGAGCCGACCTATTTGTTCTACAACTATACTACTAATATGGCTGCAGCAGGGCTCTACTACGGACAAACTACAACATAATGTTTAGGTTCAGTGTGCCTCTTACCATTCGGTGAACTTTTGTCATCTAGTCGTTATAATGAAGTCAATCTCATTTTTATCGAACCGTCGGGGCTCGAACATGTCCATTACCACCGCCGCCGCTTCTGGAAGAAAGAATTCATCATAAAGAGGCTTTTTTCGTAAAGTCGGCTAGCTACTGGCTCCTTAGGTTCCGTTTCCCTATTCCGAATGTCCTACCTTTAGCTCACCGTTCTCAATTGTGACTAGTTTTGCGATAAAGTCTCCCATTAACATCTTATAGTGGGTTTTGTAGGAATGCATGGCTTTACAGATATCCTGATACATGTCCTCCACCTCCTCATCGGGACGTACTGAGGTTGGTGCGTAAACTTGTATGTCCCTTAACAAATACCGTTTTGTGATTCTGAGTATAAGGTACGCAAACCTCGTCTACACACTCACAATCTTTACAACGTTGTTAACGGGAGACTTGTGGACGATAAATCCGACATCTCCTTGGAACACATGGTCGCCCTCCCGGTGATAGAACAAGTTGCCGAATTCAAGGATTAACGTGTCCTCTCCCTCTTTTCGGATGTCAGATAGTCCTATAATACCCCAGCACAACTTGTCTATCTCTTCTTCTAGCTCCAGGATCTTCTCATCAGTCCTCAAGGTGCGTGCATTGTATGTTTCCAGGTCAAGTCGTCTTAGGTGGCAACCAAATCTCCATCGGAAATTCTTAGCAACCCCTTCCCGGCCGTTACCATGGTCGCCCCCGTAGTCAGGAGTAGCTGGTCCGCCGGGGACTGAAGGCCGTCTATTTGTTACTCTTGTCATTCTGCGGGTTAACATCCACAGTTTTTTATTGTAATTTACTGTTATCATAAAGATGTTGCTGCCCATCTTCTGTCTCAGTTATCCTCTGTCGCCTCTTACAACACCTACGGGAAGATATGGGGTAGTATGTATTCTTACTTACCACTTCACGTGGCTAAGCTTATATCACAGGTTATTTATAACAGACAAACACAGACAGAACAGCTGATCTAAAATGGTCATTTAGTAATGACGACAGTGAAGACGGTTTCCCTAACTTAAAGAATGCTCTAATACTTTTTTAGGGAACATTCTTTCGATTTTCTAACAACAAATTCTTCTACATTACCTGTACATAGCAGAAGTCAGTCTGAATCTATAACATATTGGCTATTTGATTTCCAAGAACGCCTTGCTATAGGTGTCAAAGCTCCATTGAGAGGTATTTTCTGTTGGATGCGGTTTTGCAATATTGATAAAATACATGCTGTTACGCAGAAATTTATTTGTCAAAATACCGTGAACTGTAAATATTTATTAATGAGGATGAGGATGACGGCGATTCAGAATTGAGAAAAATGGACAATGAGTCTATTGGGTCAGTGAATCGAAAGCAAACATTGTTAGAACTATGAAAAACTTTATTACTTATAAACACAGGTTATATAAACAATGGCGGTGTTACGGACGGCGAGGGAAGCCGCCGCCCCTTCATACCCCGTTGCGCCCCGCGAACCCCGCACTCCGGCAGCAGATCACGCGATATCACCGACCAATAAGCACGCGGCAACGCCTTACGACGCTACTCACAAAGTGAGACGCTCTCCTGCGAGATATTAGAAGGGCGTTTTGGTCTGTGAGTTGTTCATTTCGGAAGCGGCACTCGAAGACAACAGCAAGCGAAGAAATCAAGGGAAATCAAGAAAAGATTGAAGAGTGAAGACTCACCTCTCTGTATATAGTTTATTAGTGCTGCATTAGTAAATAATTGAATACAGTATAGTCTACAGTACCATCTTTCCTTTGAGCAATCCCCTAACGTAATATACATCAGTAAGTCAATTAATCAGTCATACAGTCCACTTGCAACACTTAAATTCATACAGTCCACTATAGTCCCTAATATTCTTGATCCATCGCCGCCGGATAAGAAGCCAGAAGAAATAAGATAATCAAAGAAGAAAGAAGATCATTATAGAAGATCTTCAAGGAAGAAAGAAGTTCGTCGACGAAGAGAAAAGATCGTCGGTACTAACTTATTCTCTGTTTCTTATTACGGCTGCGTCATATACGTCTATTGTCTGTTTCCAGACAATTTCTTGTTTCTTAAACCGCGTTTACACGGCCAGGTGGTTGCTCCCTAACGGTGCCAAACTGTGACCATCTGGTAACGCCCTTGCGGCGGGAACGGCGTCCAATACGTGCGTCTTTTTGAAGACGATCGGGGGTCGCAACGTGGGGCGTCATGAGGAAGACAAGAAGCCAGAAGACACGGAACAACGACGAAACGCCGATAGAAATGCGGATATTCGAGGAAGCACCCGCGTTCCCTTCCGATTATCTCGCGTTGGCACAAGCGCCCTCCGCCGCGCCCCAGGCCCCGCTCGCGCCCGCATCTATGCCCGCGCCCATCCCTCGCCGCCGCGCCTCACTTTGTCCGTGTCTACAACCGATCGCTTGGAAGAGGTTGTCACATTCGCGTCGCGTACAGAGACGCTCGCCGCGATTATAGAAGATCTTCCGGTAACAGAGACTAGTTCGATAGTGCGTACCGTCGTGCCTGTAGCAGACGTTGTACATAGGCCTGCGCTCCGCGCCCCGTCGGTCCGTTCAGCCCGGTCGACAGCTAGCGCGATAGCAAAGTTAAAACAAATCGAGTATAATACCGCGAAGGAACAAGCTGCAATTAGAAGGAAGCAATTGCAAATCGAAGAAGATCTTATCAAGAAGAAATACGCTAGGGACGTCGCTCAACTGCAAGAAGAAACGGATAGGGAAAGTTTAAACGAAGACGAATTAATGGAAAATAGGGTACGCGTTGATAGGTGGTTAGAAACGTAGAGACTGTGCGGGGGGAGCCGCCCTACCGCCCTTCTCAGCCCGCGCCCCGCATCGAGATAGAGCAGGCCCCGCCGAGTAGGGGGACCGGTTACGACCACGCTGAAGATGCCCAGTGGAGGTCGTTTGCGAATGATGTTCAACCGCGTCGCGTAGATACGATACAGAAGGACAATGGAGTCGCCGTAGAAATGAACCAGGTGGATCGCCGTGTACGGGTTACGTCGCCGTCGCGCGTCCAACGCCGCACTCTATCGCCTATACATAGATCGCCATCGCCACGTCGCCACGCGGATCGTAAATTACCGTCGCCGTGTAAGGATGTAGGGGTACATAGATCGCCATCGCCACATGGCCACGCGGATCGTAGATTACCGTCGCCGTGTTATAAGGATGTAGGTGTACATAGGTCGCCAGCGTCACAGCGTAGGCTAGAGGGAAATAGGGATAGAGATAGGTCGCTCACCCCGCGAGGGAGAGATAGGGGTATAGAACGATTAGCGGAAGCTTTAGAAAGCATGATTAGAGTTAGGCCCGCCGCCGCGAAGCAGACGCAGGACTTGCCTATTTTAACGGTTCGGCCGCGGAATGATATTGAGCTAGGCAGTTACATCTGTAAAGAGCTGTCACAGATTAAGGGCGAAAAACTTAGCCAAAGAGCTAAATATATGGACTTAAGTCGAATGGAAACCCTATAAGGTATTGTGTAAATTAGAGGCAAAAATAAAAAAAATATTACTAAACACGCCACATAATGAAAGAACTTTGGCAGAATTGGCCAGATTTTTACCAAAACTCTTTGCGTGGACTTGCTTCATCATCCTTTGTGTATTCCACAAAGTCAATCAGCTGACCAATAAATAAAGTTGAATGTGCTGCTAGCTTCCATTCGCGAAATAATATGCACAAACAAAATCGTTCGTTGATGTTATTTTCCTTAATCGTTAACCATCATAAGCACGTCCAACACGAGATCTAAATAAGAATATTACTGGCTACATGTGATTGTATTACTTACATGTACCCCTTTACAGTATCGCTAGTGATTTGCTGTCAGTAAATAGACTTTTAACAATTAAACAGTTCTATTATCTGTCTCCAAAATTACTCAAAAAAATTTACAAAATTTTAATAGGACCATTTCGGAAAACAAAATGTTAAATAAATAAAATCAATTCATAAGCAAAAAATTTATGCCCGAATTTACTTGCAAGGTCAGAGGTACACCAATAACAACTTTTACAGAAATGAGGGTGTACCGTGGTATACTGAACACATCTGCCTAACCCTTTAGAGAGTACAGGCGTGATATTATGTTGTGTGATTACGTAAACAATAATAGACATGCGATAGCAGCAATCGCGGTTGATTTGCTAGTATTTTTTGAAGATTTCCGTTGTGTGTAGCCGAAACTAATTATCAACTCTTAACGACATTTAAATGGGACCATTTCGGAATAAACTTATTTCGAACAAAAATAATTTTGCAAATCCATCCACGGAGTTGTGCAAGAATACACATAAAAAAATAATGATTCGAATTGAGCTTTTTTAAGCTGGTTAAAATATATTCTAAAATATCTAAATATAAAAGTTTTATTAAGTACATGTACATATATTATATACTATGACACCTAAACTGTACTAAAATGATGATAATGACGACAATGTATATTATACATTTTCTTACTCGTCGTTAAGCGGATGTCTTACAGTCTTTGTAATTTAATATCGCAAAATATAGCTACGTTATGTCTTTGGCCCGTTGAATTCAGGTCTTGGCTCGGAACCAAAATTCAACTAAAGTTTATTTGTTAAAGAAGAGCATAAGAACTTTATTAATATTAAACAATGAAATAACTCTCTATGCATTTGTACCGTATTACCTATTGTCTGCTTTATTGCATTGTATTGTCTTAGTTAAAATAAAATGAAGGCAAGACTTTAAGTAGAACAGAACACTGAAAATAATAATAATAAAAACAGAATTTTAATTAACAGGTGTTATAAAAGTTACAAAAGTAAAATTACGTAATAGACACGCCCCGCCACTAGACTCTTATTTCTGAGCATAAAAAGTGGGATGAGGGAAGTAAAGACTGTATAAGAACCTCCGAAGGAGGCGGAGTTATAGCCGAAATAAGAGTTTTTAATTTTTTTGGTTATTGGCTATTTTGAGCCCCTAGGAGTGTAATGAGAACTTTTTACCCCTATATTCAACCATGACCCCATGACATCCTCTGCATGATAGGCTATTCAAACTTACTAGGCCTAAAGTTCGAGTCAGCCCCCAACTCATTTCTAATCTTTACTTCCAATGACCATAATAAAGTTAGTATTTGAAATAGAATATTAACAATTGGTGGCGGAGTGGGTGATCCTATATTTTACCATTTATACTATGGTAAACCTTTTTAAATCTACTGCTATAAAGATCTTTCTAAATAGACGTCGACGCCAACCAACGTGCATAATTAATTTGAATGATTTCCGTACTCAACACGCTGAGCCGACGAGTTGGCTCACAAATGCTTCATTATAGTAGTATATTAATTGTAACCTGAAGCACATGAGTAAAGAAACCGTAACGTACAGAGGCAAAGCTTCATACAAGTGCGCTCTGATAAGCACGCTACTAGAAGCTTGAGGCGCGTGTGTGCGTGAGCACTAGCGGCTCGTCACGAACAGAGAAAAACTGCGTTAAACTGGCTCGGCCAGTGCTCAAACTCAGGGTTGTGTAAAAAATAATAAGTGTCAAAGTTTTTTAAAGAATAATTCGTATAAAATGAAATATAAAAAAGTGTTTAATATATGGTTTACTAATACCTACGTAGATTTAAATCTTATCGAGATTGCCGTAGGAGATACCGCTCATTTTGTAAATAAAATTAATAATTTGTTTGATTTCTTACATTCAAGTGCATTTGGTTCTCCTGATAAATATAATAAAGCTTTTCGATGCAATAATTATCAATTTGAGTTTTTTGTAGAAAATTTTTCAGGAACTCATATCAATTAGAAATGATAGGCAGAAATACGTAACAAATACCACGACTTTTTTACACAGATTATAAGTGTCTATTCAATATTTAATAGAACTGCTTGAGAGTTAAATTCAAGAGAAAGAAATTAAATTAATTTACATTTACGAGACAAAAATTACAAAGTTAAGTTACGAAAAATATATTTTTTTGAAAAAGTCAGACAGGCGGGTGGCAACAGCCAGGAACGAACATGTCGACCAAGTAGTACTGTCTTCAATAAGATTTTTATTATCAATATCCTACTGAACCGTCCCCGCCGCGCGAGTGTTTCTCGCCCCACCTGTCCGCACATTAAAATGTCGCTTTTTTTTACGACCGCGCGAGATTGTCTCAACAAAAAGGATTCAATTAATTAATTTTTATTCAATATAGATTTCAAGTAATATATATGTTTTTGCTATTGTGATTCGGAAAAGCCTGTACCCTAGAAGAACCAGTAAGAAACCCAAGCTGTTGGTGGCACACGGGTCTTACGCCTCTGATCATAGACTAACTCACTTTTTTTTATAGAATAAGGGTGAAAAACGAACACACAGTACACCTGATGGCAAGTAGTTGCTGTGTCTCATAGACATTGACATATATCTTCGTTTGCGAATTAAAATGCAGAGCGTTGTCAGCCGTGAGCACGATAGAATGCCTCTTTTTTAGTAATAAGGTTATCCAGTTCTCTACACTCACCATACGAAACACAGCAGCATAAAGCTGATATTTTACACTGGTATACTGTGAGAGCTTATTTTCAATATATATTCATTGATAACTATTGGCCTCCTACTTTCACAGACCAATACAATCCCATACCCACACAACGCTGGTTTCGGCGACAACGAGGTGGGCGTGACTATAGTCGAAGACGTTCGATTCCGTAAATAACCCAGTTTCTTAAAAGAAAAGGTGGGCGACTAAGGTGACGGGCCCCGCTTGAATAGGTCTAGGTCTTGACGCCTATCTATGTGGACTGTATCTTCATACCCTACTTTTAGGCTTTACATTGGAAGATCTTGAATAAAACAGCCATTTCACTATAATTGTGCCATGGAAATGCGATACTAATGCCCTTAATTAATATTCTTATTAGTTCCTGAAACTGTCGCTGATCCCGAACGAATTACAAACTGGGCGCGTTACTGCTTTGAAAACTAAACCGTAAAGGGGGCCGCGCGCAAAAAGCCATTTTGACCTAATTTTACTAAGATTTATCACTATCGCGTTTCCCTTTATTGTTTTACTTTATTACCCAATATCTGAATTCACCAAAACAAACACATTATACAATTATGTTTTACAAAAATGTTGCTTGGACTCATAAAAATAATACACAAAACATTAACATCACATTAAACATAAATAAAATATTCAACAAAATAACACAACTTTACACGGAATTTTACTAGATTCACCATTCTTAAAACAATTTAAGTAGACAGTGCTTAACCATTTTCACAAATAAATATGAACGCTTTAATTCACATAACAGTATTAATCTAAATTAATACAATTAAGTACATACTTTAATATCTTTAAGTTTTTAATACTTATTTTTAGCTATAACTTATCTATTTTCGTTTATACGTACGTAACATATGAATCCAAATTTTAACAAACAACATTGCATTTAATTCGCATTATGTAGCTCATTAACTACGTAACGCGTGACTCTCAAGTGAATTCAGAGCTTATCTCGATTAATGATAATAAAAGGCGTTCTATTTCATAGAAACTGATTGATCATTTTAGGGAATATTGCACCGCGTCGCCAACAGAGACATGGCGGCAATTTTTTAATTAATAATTTATGTATTCTCCAATATCCTAAATTCCACTTTTTACACAGGTTTTTTATCATGAAAAATTAAAATTATTGATAGATGTATAATTTTCTGGGAATTTTCGTCGGAACAAATAACAAAATGTCTTTCTTCATAAATAATGGATAAATGGTTCGACATTACGAGTATATCTAGATCAACAGTGAATGCCTATTAGTTGTGTTCTGCGTCCATTTATAACTTATATTTTAATAAAAGATCTTTTTCCAATGGAGCGTTGAAACCTTTGTTTTTAAGAAAATAAATACGATGAAGTAATTTCAAACTTTTTATTAGTCTCTGAACAAATTCCGTTTTTTTTCTTGTAAATATTTATTTTCTCTTTCGCTGTCTGGAACAGACGCTCTTTTAAATAAATAGTCTTGTAGACTAAATTACTTACATTGGTACTGGTAAATTCTGGATAAAGATCTTCAGATAGATTAAATTGTCGGTTTAAGACATATGAAATAAAAAATATGAAAGCAAGTAAGGCAGCCGGTTATGATAGAGTATCTCTCGAAATGCTAAGGGCTGGAGAAGGAGTGGTGGCAGACCTGCTATACACCTTGTTTAATTTATGTAAGGAACTTAAGCGGGTACCGGGAGACTGGTGCAAAGCCGTGATAGTCCCAATATATAAACTGTAAAAACTACCGTGGATCCAGCCTTCTTAGCATTGTGGGAAAACTGTATGCTAAGGTATTAATTGAAAGAGTTATGAAAGAAACTGATGGAAAAATTTGGGATGTGCAAGCGGGATTTAGAAAGGGAATGGGATGTACGGATCAGGTTTTTTCCATGCGCATGATCGCAGAGAAGTTTTTGGCCAAAAACCAAAAAGGTTTTTGTGCATTCATAGACTTGGAGAAGGCTTATGACAGAGTGGACAGGGATGTGTTATGGCAAACACTGAACTCATTTGAGTTGAGCGCTGACTTGATACAGGCCTTGAAGTCTCTATATAGGGACTCTAGTGCTTGTATCAGGATTAACAGGACCTACTCGGACTGGTTTGGCATGCATAAAGGTGTCAGACAGGGCTGTATGGCTTCTCCGTGGCTGTTCAACCTATTTATGGACAGTTGTTTGGAAAATTTGAAAGTAAAAGAATGCGGGTTAGGAATGGGTGAGTTAACCGTCAAATGCCTTTTGTACGCCGATGATCAAGTTATACTTGCGTCGTCGGCGGTTTGGGATGTGTGTTTAGCAGGGATGGTAGATATTATAAGGATATAGAACGACGAGTGAATGCAGGAAATAGTGTGAATGGGACTCTACACTCTATTGTGAAAAGTCAGAATGTGTCCAAAAAGGCACATATGGCAATTCACAATGCTGTGTTAGTACCTACTTTAATGTATGGTAGTGAAAGTTGGGTGTGGCAGAAGAAGCACGAGAATAGAATAAATGCTGTAGAAATGCGGTCATTAAGGAGTATGTTAGGGATGAATCTGAATGACAGAGTGAGAAATTGTTTAACAAGAGAAGAGTGTGGTTTGCAAGATAATGTTGTGACCAGGATTAAGAAAGGAATGCTTCGGTGGTTTGGTCATGAAGAAAGAATGAATGAGGAAAAAGTGACAAAGCAAATTTATGTTGCAGAGGTGAACGGCAGAGTTGGGTAAGGTCGCCCTAGGCGAAAGTTTAACGACCACATTGGCGATATATTAAAAATAGGCCAAATCAAGAGTACCTTTAACCGACGAGCGTGTATGCGTAGGTATATGCATGTGGAGGAAGCGAGAGAGGTGTGTCAGGATCGTGCCAAATGGAAGTCCATAGTCCCTGCCTACCCCTCTGGGTGACAGGCGTGAGTGTTTATGTTTATGTTTTTGTTTTATTTAAGACGGTGACTGGCCTCGAATATAACATGCTTAGAATTATAACCTAAAATTTTCTTAAGAAGGAAAAATTCAATAAATATATAAATTGGACGTAGTTATGCAAAAAGGATCCAACCTGAGATTGTGTCAAAAAATGTTGCCTTGAAAAATAATGTTTGTCGTCTATACTATTATGCGATGTAACAATTTTAGCAAACGTAACACAAATAAGAAGAAAAATTACAAACAGACAGAAACCATACCGATAATTAGAGTTTGAAGTATGGATACTTCAAATATCATAAACTCAAATTAACTTAATAAAAAAAATATTTGTAACAATTTGTCCCTGAAAAAGTAAAATGGTCACTGGGACATTAAAAAAATGTATGATAACATTTTTACAAAAAAAAATCTCAATAAATTTATTCTTTTAATGAAAATTAAAGTTAAAATACCATAAAAATCTTCGTATTAATAGACTAATATAACAAAAAGGGAATTGTTTTGCATACCTTAAGCGAAAGCGCAAAATTTTTTTATTACAATATTTAAAAGCACAGAACAAATAATAGTAGTACGTACTAAAAGTAAGTAGTGTAATTTTTTTGTCATGGGTGACATTTTCATGGTTTTCGAGGGTGTTGAAACCGATAGGGTTGTTGAAATGTAAATTCAAGATGGCAGCCGCAAAAAGTATCAATTTTTTCAATATGGGTGTCATTTTCATGGTTTTCGAGGGTGCTGAAGCCGATAGTGCTGTCGAAATGTAAATCCAAGGTGGCGGCTGCAATAGGTATAAATTTTTTCATCATGGGTCTCATTTTCATGGTTTTCGGGGGTGTATAAGCTGATAGTGCTGTCGAAATGTAAATCCAAGATGCCGGCTGAATTAGGTACCTATTTTTTCATCATGGGTGTCATTTTCATGGTTTTTGAGGGTGTTGAAGCCGATAGTGCTGTCGAAATGTAAATCCAAGATGGCGGCTGCAATAGATATAATTTTTTTCATCTTGGGTGTCATTTTAATGACTTTTGATGGTGTTGAAGCCGGTAGTGCTGTCAAAATGTAAATCCAAGATGGCGGCTGCAATAGGTATCAATTTTTTCATCATGGGTGTCATTTTCATGGTTTTCGAGGGTGTTGAATCCGATAGTGCTGTTGAAATGTATTTAAACTACTTCAACAATTCCGTATAATCATGTTATTACGTAATTTTTTTAATGCGCTTAAGGTATGCCCAATTGGATTTACCAATATTTTGATATAATTATAAAATTAGATATTTATTAAAGTATGAGGTAGCGGGACAAGAAAAGATAACTAATGTACATCTTTTCTGAGTATAACCCTTTATTGATCAGCATTTAAGCAGTGTTTCACTCGATTCTAGTAAACTTCTCGGTTAAATTTTTATGTTGTCTGACTTAGAAGGCCAGGACAACGTCTAGATTTTGACAAAAGGTTTCAACTGCCTAGATCATTGTGCAACGGTGAAAATATAACTTATGCCTGCATGTCAATTGTCAATTCTGCGGTTTTGCATTGCATTTGCAAAATTAGTATAATTACTTGTCCCCTCTTGCACCGGATTTTATTGCTGCCAGCTGCTTACGTCGATGGTTTTAAAAAGTAGACACCAAAGAATGTTTCTTTAATTTTAAATCCTTCACTGGTACTCCCATTACTTCTTATGTACTAGTCCAAGCATTGTATGTTCTACTTATTCTCATAATGAGCATACTTTGGATTCCAAATGACGGGCTGAGTTTGATAAAGCTCCGAAAACACTGTAACTTTATTGCCGGTCAAGTCCATTTTGTTTATATTGCTTGATAGGCCGTTTACTACGAAATAAACTAAAAAGCGAATGTGTGAACACTAGTTCGTCTCGCCGCTTTTAACTTTGACTCGTGTCTAAAAACCGCTCTTGACGCGAGTTTACATATTCGTGCTCTTGCCTCGACTCCCCCCCGCTCACCCGTGCTAATGAATAAATGCGGCTTTGAATTTTTTCACAAAAATCATTTAAGTACTTCAAACATAATCAAAGTTGTTGGCTGTTATTAAAATACACATTTCTGTTTCTATGAAAATGATAATTCCATTTCAAATCCACTTATTGTAATTTGTACTTTAGAACTACTTATGTCAATTTAATGAATAAAATATTATATTACATAATACATAACCCATACAACAGTATATTTTAGTTTTAAATCATTGTTTTAGATAATGATATGTAATGTCAATAATAGCAATAATATTAGTGGACTAGAAGAAAATAAAACGAAAAAAATTCATTTCGTCAGTTTTAAGCGTATTCGAAATCAATTAAAAAGGAATAATTTTCTGTATAAAGGCTTAAAACAATAAAGTGAGGTTGTACTTCATTAGGTACACTACAACAGGTAATTGGTAAGTTTTATAAAAATATTAGATACTATTAAAATTCAGTGCTTAATAAAGACTTTTCTCACACGCCAAACACATTTACTAAAAGATGTATCCATGACAAAGTTCAAAGAATAGTCACCAAACACCGTTATATTCCAGAAAATATTCAAATTCTGTTATTCTTTTGTACAAAAAGCGATGTCACGTTAAAATGATTCAAATAATACCATATCAAGGAAAATATTGAACCATTTTCCTTTTATTCCCTCAATAATAGTCAATAAGACAAGGGTTCTCATGTCAAAAATAGGAGGCATAAAAATGTAACAGATCTTTACGTTTCAATACGTAGATTAATTACATTCATATGTTTTAGTACTTTTTATATTTTTTGAAATTCTGTAAATCTACAAAAACGTATTTATTACTATGCAACAACAAAATCTTTTTTTTTAGCAGGGATGGAAGATATGATAAGGATATAGAACGACGAGTGAACGCAGGGAATAGAGTGAATGGGGCTCTACACTCTATTGTGGGAAGTCAGAATGTGTCCAAAAAGGCACGTATGGCAATTCAAAATGCTGTGTTAGTCCCTACTTTTATATATAGTAGAGAAAATTGGGTGTGGTAGAAGAAGCACGAAAATAATAAATGCTGTAGAAATTATGTCATTAAGGAGTATGTTAGGGCTGAATTTGAATGACATGGTGAGAAATTGTGTGATAAGAGAAGGGTGTGATTTTCAAGATGATGTTGTGACCAGGATTAAGAAAGGAATGCTACTGTGGTTTGGTCATGTAGAAAGAATTTATTTTTATAGGGGAGGGGGCAAACGAGAATGTGACTCACCTGATGGTAAATGACTGCCGCCGCCCATGAACAACTGCAACACTAGGGAGGTAATTGCAGATGCGTTGCCAGCCTTTTAAAAAGGAGTACGCTCTTTTCTTGAAGGTCCCTAAGTCGTATCGGTCCGGAAAATCGCTGATGGTAATCGATTCCACAAGGAAGTCGTGCGAGGAAGAAAACGTCTTCTAAATTGCACAGTGGTGGACCGCCAATCATGCAGATGGTGTGGCTGGTATGAGGAGTTCTACCACGATGTGCGTTCGTGAAATTTGGCGGCTGGGATTAATCGGATCTATTCCTATCGAGGCCGAACCTGCGCCATGTAAAGTTGCAGGCGGTGTGCCGGCATGAAATACTGTCCTGCTCTGCCGAGGACACCAAGTTTTTTAGAGGCCAATTTGACCATCTCTTCCAAGTGACCACGAAACTGCACATCACTCGATATGTCGACTCCGAGGATTGCGATACTGGCTGAGGCAAGAAGGGGAGTGCCTTGAAACTGAGGAGATACAACAAAGGGGTTCTTATTAGCGGTAAACGCGCAAACTGTTGTCTTCTGAGGATTAAACTGGACTAGATTTAGTCGCCCCCAATCTGAGACTTTGTTCAGCAAAAACTCGACTTCAGACACAAGTTTGTTCCAGTACTCGGCGACGTTTTCCCGAGAAATATTGGCACGACCGGTGTATAGAGCATCACCAGTGCTGTCATCCGCATAGCAATGAATGTTACCAGTTAGCAACATATCATTGATATGCAGAAGAAACAGCGTTGCTGATAGTACACAGCCTTGTGGAACACCAGCGTTAATAGGCTTGTAGTCAGAACATGCACCGTCTACAACGACCTTGATGCTCCGATCTGCAAGGAAGCTGGTGATCCAATGACACAATTTCTCGGGAAGCCCATAGGAAGGGAGCTTCGAAAGAAGCGCTTTGTGCCAAACCCGATCGAAGGCCTTTGCAATGTCTAAACTAACGATCAACGCCTCCCCATTCGACTCTACTGCCTCCGCCCATCTATGGGTCAGGTAGACCAGAAGATCACCAGCTCATCGACCTCGATGAAAACCGTATTGGGGGTCACTAATCAGCTGGTGATCCTCAAGGTACCGGATGAGCTGACAGTTAATAATGGATTCCATTGTTTTGGAGAACACGGAGGTGATCGCGATAGGCCTATAGTTGGACGGGTCTGAGCGGTCACCTTTTTTAGGGATCGGTTGGACAAAAGCTGTCTTCCATGAATTCGGGACTACGCCTTGGGAGTAGGAATACCGAAAAAGACGCGTTAGAATTGGTGCCAATTCCGGAGCACACGTCCTCAGCACAATTGGGGGGATTCCATCAGGCCCACTCGACTTCTGGATGTCCAGGGAGAGAAGTGCTTTGCGAACCGAGCGCTGTGAGAACATCATATCCGGCATGGAGCACTCACACCGCGGAATGGTCGGCGGTGTTTACCCCCACTCATCAAGAGTCGAGTTGGACGCTAAAAGGTGTCGTGAAACGACAAATTAAAAGAGAAAGAACCTAACCTAAGAACAGCAAAACAACAAAAGTAGACCAAGAAAATAATATATTATAATTTTTTTAAAAGGTATTTACAATCTTATAAAAAAATGAAATATGAAGATGATGGATGAAATGAGATTACAATTAGGTTTTTAAAAAAAATAAAGGTAGGAGAATAGGACAATATAGTTTTATAGGGGAGCCTGGAGCCTCGCTGCTTTTGTAGAAATGGGCACACGCAGAGCTTGAGGTTTCTCAGCGGCGATGGCACGCAGCACCTGGACTGGGCACACGCAGCGTCCGGAGCCGGCGCACGTAGCGCCTGGGGTAGGTGCGCTCAGTTCTTGGAGAAGTAGTCGCCGCGCCCAGAGGTAGCGCGGGCAGTAGGGACGCAGCGCCTGGAGCCAGCAGTCGAAGCGCGCCTGAAGGTAGCGCGGGCAGTAGGCTGCACTCAGCGCCTGGATCAAGCAGCCGTAGCGCGCGGAGTAGTGTGGCCCCGCACTTGAATTAGAATTCACCGACGACTTCACGTGTAGATGGAAGCTTGCAGGATCCCGGCGCCTGGTTTGCAGGATGCGCCGACGACCTCAGGATGCGCCGGATGTAGATGGAGGCTTGCAGGATCCCGGGGCAAAGCGGCCCCGGGATAAGGCCTTTAGTAGATGTTTCTCGTTTGAGAACCGAAGCGAGACTGTCCTGTATTCTCCAATTGTTTGGCTTTTATACCTTTTTAGAGAGAACGAGAAATTATTTAAATTAAAACGAAATTTATTGTAAATGACCTACAGCCAAAAAGTATTTATGTAGAAAGAACATCATACCAGAGACGAATTTAAATAAAAGTTACCATAACAACCACAAAAACAATGGTTGTCAAATTGAGGAATTTTTAGTTTTAGGACTGTTATTAAGAAACTATTACATTTAAGTAAGAAACGAGATAAAATCACATAGGAAAAACTAATGCACGACAACGTACACTAAGCCTGAAATTGTAGAGTTACAGAGAATTCAATAAAAGACCAAAAAAAAGGTGTGTGAAAATACGCAGTAAAATGATATGTTATTGTGTAAAAACGTTACAGGATCCTATATAAATAAAGGTGATGCAAAATATAAATGCAGAGAATCAAAAACAGAATGAAAAAAATAGTATAAAGTGATGCAAAACATGAATGCAGAATATCAAAGCAGAATGGAGAATTAGTGTACAATGAAATGTAAGTTGCATACAATACAATACAATACAATAACTTTATTTCAGGCATCAAGGACTTAAAAATTAAGAACATTGGCAATAAAAATATATATAAAATATAAACATAACTTAACACTATTTAGGGAACTTTTTCTTTGGCGCGTCCCTGTATCGGCGAAACACTACCCAGAGGGCCAGAAATCGGGAGCGAGGAATGTCTCTTTATGTTTTGCAGGAACCTGGAGTACGTAGGATTTAAAGTTTGTTTACCTATTAGACTCCAGACGCTGCAAATGTAAAGAGATCGGTTCCTCAATGCGGCATCGGCTTCGTTCTTCCACGAAACGCAGGACATCTTCTCCCGACGTACTTTTGTCCAAACGGGAGATGTAGAGTTGTATGGTTGGCTCCACAGCACGCAGAGTTGTACTCGCGTTTATCTTGGCGGTCCCGCGCTGGTTACAGACGGGTCGCGACCGACGTCTCTTCTCAACAAGAGTAAACCCGTCCTTATCAGTCTTGTCTTGGGTCAACACTGGAACTGATTTTATTTCCACATTCTTCCGCTTTCGACCACAAGAGGGTGCCGGTTGTAAAGATTTTCGGGCAACATCCGCAAACGTCTTCCCTTGTTTTGAGGTTGGCTTCGGCGGAGGAGTACCAATGGCTTCAGTCAAGGGTTGAGGTGGTGATGCAATGACGACCGAGGTTGCCCTAGTTTCTCGGTCATCAACCTGCTGACAGACGGTATCGCGTGACGGAGTCGCAATCATCGGTGAAATATGACTACTATTACGGTTACCACGTGTCGTATTTACATTCTGAGACGGCGGTGATTTTGCAGATGTTGCAATTATGTTGCGCAACATATTGACTTCGTTCCTCAGCTCTGTTGCGGCTCGTTCCGATTCCTTAAATTTGGAACGGATGTCGGTAACATCGGCTCTCAACGTGGTGATGTCTTTCAACAATCTGGTGACGTCTACGTGATCGAACGTCACGGGAGGCAGCTTGTTGAGATCACGCGCGACGAAAGTTGGAATGTCATCAGGGTCGGTCTCATTGAACAGCCTGAAGATGTCTTGCAGGTCTTTCTTACCGCGTCCATCCCTGTGACGTGTGATAAGACGGATTTGGGTCACGGCTGAATCTGCTAACACCTTCTTCGCTTGGATGATCTCGTCCTCAGTGAAGCTTGTCATCAGTATTTGTTCCAGAGACACCTGGTCCATGACGTCCAATTTTTGTTGAACAAAGGCCAGGAACTCGTGGATTACGACGGTTTCGGAGCGTTTAGTTTGACACGCCATTTCGAATTATTTTTGCGCAGTAGGTATGCTTACGCTACAAAAATACTGTAGGTTCGGCATTAGAGCCCTCGCGTCATTATGAAGCGACTGCACTAACCGGTAGTAAAATTGCGACTGAACACTACATTTTCCCCCCGACCCTGGAAAATTTTTGACTCAGCAAAAATTTTGACATGTACATTCTAAAATAAACCATAAAAACACAGCTTTGCAGAAACAGACATCAACAGGCAAAATCAGATATACTATCTCTTACATTCATCATCTGCATTCAGGTAAGGGTGGAGTTCACATTCAATGACTACCACTCTAAAAGTGTGTTTTCAAAACGACATTCAGGCTTATTTAAGGAGTAGTCATCCGCTCCTGCGTGGAAAAAAAAATAAATTAGTCGAAGAGTAACCACTCTAAAAGTGTGTTTTCGATTGGACATTCAGGCTTATTTAAGGAGTTGTCATCCGCTCCTAAGTGAAGATAAAGATAAAGAACATTAAGGGAATAGTCAGCTGCTCCCAAGTGAAGATAAAGATAAAGAACTTAATCTTAAGCAAGCATTAGTCGTTATGACTTATGCAACATCACCAACGAGATGTGTCTGAAACAAACATAAAAAGTGAAGATTAATCCATCCAACCTTCGAGGTCTTAAAGCAAGATGTGTTGAAGAACACTGGATCATCAAACAAACAAACAAATTAAAAGAAATAAAAATAATAAGGTGAAAATGATGGTGATAATTATACATATATACAAATTAACAGTTAATAAATGTTTAGAAAAGTATTTAATAGTTAATAAATGTTTAGAAAATTATGGTTCGTTTCGCTTCAGCTTTCAAAAATAATTTTATATTAAGTGTAAAGTGCAAAGTTAAGTTTAAGAAATAAAGATTTTATTAAAAATTGTACCTCTTTAAGTTATCTAGAATAAAAAATATTAGAGTGATGAATGTAACTTAGAGTGATGAATGTAAATGAAGTGTTATATGTAGGCCTAAATACAATCCAGATAAGTTGAAAAACTAGAAGAAGTTTTGTTTTAGAATTTTGAAGATATGAAAAGGATGTATAAATGAATGATGAATAAATAGTTAAGAACGAAAGGGAAAGCAATTAAGTCAAAAGGGAATGGACAAGGCGCAGTAAAGGTGAAGAATTAAAAATTAAATTAAGCAAGCTTTAGTCGAAGAGACCGAAGCCCATAACTTCATCGTCAGACTCAGATTCTTCCTTCTTGGACTCTCTCTTCCTTCCTCTTCTCAGCTGCCGGCGCTGCAGCAGCGGCGACCGCGGACACGGGCGCTGCTCCACCGACGGGCATGGTCGACAACTTCTCACGACGCTGCGCGAACAGTTCTTCACTCTTGCCATTGAGTTCCGAGGTGACCTTCTTCAGTATCTCGGATTCAGTGCCTCAATACCCACAGAGCTGAGGATCTTCTCAAGGTCAGCAGCGCCTTGGGAAGCCTTACCGCCCAACACGGCTAAAGGCTTGCAGGATTCCAACGCCTGGCTTGCAGGATGCGCCAGGAGAATATATAATAGGAGAATTAGTATGATAGTGGAGCCCTAGAGCCTCGCTGCTTTTGTAGTAGTAGGGACACGGAGAGCTTGAGGTTTCTCAGCGGCGACGGCACGCAGCGCCTGGACTGGGCACACGCAGCGTCCGGAGCCGGCGCACGTAGTGCCTGGGGTAGGTACGCTCAGTTCTTGGAGAAGTAGTCGCCGTGCCCAGAGGTAGCGCGGGCAGTAGGGACGCAGCGCCTGGAGCCAGCAGTCGAAGCGCGCCTGAAGGTAGCGCGGGCAGTAGGCTGCACTCAGCGCCTGGATCAAGCAGTCGTAGCGCGCGGAGTAGTGTGGCCCCGCACTTGAATTAGAATTCACCGACGACTTCACGTGTAGATGGAGGCTTGCAGGATCCCGGCGCCTGGTTTGCAGGATGCGCCGACGACTTCAGGATGCGCCGGATGTAGATGGAGGCTTGCAGGATCCCGGGGCAAAGCGGCCCCGGGATAAGGCCTTTAGTAGATGTTTCTCGTTTGAGAACCGAAGCGAGACTGTCCTGTATTCTCCAATTGTTTGGCTTTTATACCTTTTTAGAGAGAACGAGAAATTATTTAAATTAAAACGAAATTTATTGTAAATGACCTACAGCCAAAAAGTATTTATGTAGAAAGAACATCATACCAGAGACGAATTTAAATAAAAGTTACCATAACAACCACAAAAACAATGGTTGTCAAATTGAGGAATTTTTAGTTTTAGGACTGTTATTAAGAAACTATTACATTTAAGTAAGAAACGAGATAAAATCACATAGGAAAAACTAATGCACGACAACGTACACTAAGCCTGAAATTGTAGAGTTACAGAGAATTCAATAAAAGACCAAAAAAAAGGTAAGACTTCGTTGACAGCTAGTTTAAAAGTACTAAATAGTGTGAAAATACGTAGTAAAATGATATGTTATTGTGTAAAAACGTTACAGGATCCTATATAAATAAAGGTGATGCAAAATATAAATGCAGAGAATCAAAAACAGAATGAAAAAAAATAGAATAAAGTGATGCAAAACATGAATGCAGAATATCAAAGCAGAATGGAGAATTAGTGTACAATGAAATGTAAGTTGCATAACACTACAAAGGGAGCCTAAAAGGTCGGCTTTGTCTTTTGCGGCTTGGGCCAGTGAGTCGTTCTCCCTATGCAGAGATGGTAATGATGGCTTACAGAAATTCCCTTGGACAGAAATTTCCTTGGCGAGAGACCAGAATTTATGGGTTCCCGAAGGAAGGCGAACTAGTTTCTCGCCAATTCTGCCTATGTGCTCTGACTTTGCCTTGGCAATAACTCTATTGAAGGACCTGGAGGCGAAGTTATACTTCTTTTTAAGTGTGCTGGTGTTTACAATCCGAGTCGCCGAAGCCGCAGCCCAGGCTTGATAACACTCCTGCTTACTGCGTAATGCAGTCTTGCAGGAGCGACCAAACCAAGGCTGAGATCTGTCTCCGATGGGTACCACAGATGATGGAATAAATAGTTCCATTCCCTATAACACCACATCAGTGACAGAGTCAGCAACAGCGCTGGGATCATCCGGCGAGTAGCAAACCCGCCCCCATGGGTAGGATGCAAAGAAAGACCGCATTCCGTCCCGATCCGTCGACCTGTAATGCCAAACACGGCGGCAACCTGCAGAACGCAACCGCGAAGGGAGCGTGAGTGGCACCATACTCCGGATCAGACATGGTCCGAAGAGCCGAGAGGGGCATCGACGGAAATCTAATATCCGTCCGAATGAGAGGTCAGCAGAAGGTCCAACAGGGAAGGTGTATGATCCTCCATATCTGGAATCCGCGTAGGCGAAGTAACCAGTCGTGTCAGACCATATGCCAAGGCAAAGTCATAAACAGATCTCCCCGCATGATCGGTTAAACTTGAACTGAGCCATTTGGCGTGGTGGGCGTTAAAATCGCAAAAGATCACGATCTCTGCGGATGGGACCTGTTGTAGCAAATAATCTGTAGCCATTTGGACGTGGTCGATAAGTCGGTCTGTTTCGGCATTACCGCTATAGGACATATAGAGGCACCCGTAGACGCGCGGATGGTCGTCGCTGTCTACGCGTATGGACAGGTCCGAACCTTGAAGACTGCTGAGGCGTCGAGAACAGATGTCCTCTCTGACATGCACGCAAACTCTAGCCCGAGGTACGAAGGAGTGCTCCAATTTGTACCCGGGTAGGAGAGGTACGAAATATCAGCCGGAGAGGAAACCTGCGTCTCGTTTAGAAAGAGCAAGGCCGGCTTCGTCGTCTCGAGATGGTAGTGGACGGCGTTTAGGTTCGAGTGAAGTCCCTTGATGTTGCAGAAATTCACGGATAATGTGGCAGAGGTCGCCTTGGTATTTTTGCTCAGTTTGCCTCGAGCAGTTATGTTTTTGAGCGGAATTTTGCTACTCGGGGCAGCCTGAGCACCCACGGTCAGGATTGGAATAACATAGTCGTGGATGCTCAGCGAGGGATTCTCCAGGGGTACTGGTACCCTCCGGGGGTAGTTTTTCGTGTGATTTCGCTACCATGTTGATGGGGGGGAAGGGATTGGGCCTCCGGCCACCTGCATTCACCAGACAAAACGCAGAAGCAGAGGTTCTACTTCACGCCGATATTCTGTGAGGTCATGTTACCAACCCGGCTCGAGCCGGCCCATACGTGCAACAGGAAAAACTGCTGCGTGGCTCTACTACCGTTAAAGAATAAATGAGGAAAAAGTGATAAAGCAAATTTATGTTGCAGAGCTGAACGGCAGAGTCGGGATGGGGCGCCCTAGGCCAAAGTTCATCGACTAAATTGGCAATATATTGAAAATGGGTCAAATTAAGAGTACATTTAACCGACGAGCGTGTATGCGTAGGTATGGTAGGTAGTTATATATATATATATATATATATAATATATATATATATATATATATTGTGTGTGTGTGTGTGTGTGTGTGTGTGTGTGTGTGTGTGTGTGTGTGAATAAAATAATTTCATAAAAAGTGAACATACTTATAAGTGATATTTGAAGACAGAAACGGGAATCATATTGTGATTAAAATCAATAACATGATTTTTCCTATAAATCGCTGTTTAAACCTTAAATTACGTTGCAGCGAATCAATAATGACACCGTGTCGACTTCAACAAATTTTATCCCCATTTTTGAGAGATCTATTATTTGCCTATTATATTTTAATTGCGGCATATATAAGTAAATAAGTATTCTATACATTTGGATTGCTGTGTAGAATAGAATACGTATATTAAGGCTTCATAACTCGATTTATTCGGTATCTGGTACACCTACCTTACGGCGGATAACCCTCTGTCCTATTTTTGCCGCAAAACATCAGTAAATTGCTGAGTTAGCAGAGTACCTAAGTGTAACCTAAATTTCTAGTTTCACATCATCTCATTATCTTAATATAAATACACCTTCAGCTTTGTATGCGTATCCAGCTGCAGTTATCCATGGGCTGCCGTAGAGATTTACTAATTTGGCAGACTTGTCATTTATGACTAATAAGCATGTCATAAAATAGATGTTAATTTTAATCTTATTCAATAATTATTTAAGTTGTAGAGTTTTGGATGTAGCTACCAATTTAATAATTTTCATAATTCGACGGGTCGGTAAGCGTTCGAGTGCGACACGAGTGTAGCTGGCTCGATTACCACACGGAATACGCATTTGTATGAGACATACGAATAATTGTTTCTGGCCTGAGTATTTGTCAAAGTTAATACATATGTATATGAAACGCCTCTAAGGAACAAAACAAATTACTTGTATATATTATAGTAAACTAGAGAGTTCAGTGTTTAATTAAAGAGGGAGGAAGGCAGCCGCTAATGGATATACATCATAAAGAATGCTATACGCGCTTGAAAGCCAAGGCAATTATATTCACAAAGTTTTCCATTATATCTGAATATTATAGTCAAAACACTAAACAATTTTACGCGAAACAGTAGGCCCTGTTGTTGAAATAATATAACAATAGAACAATACACATCACAATAGCACCTTTCGGTTTATAAATTCAGTACGCTTTAGACGTTATAAGCTTTAAGGATATTAATATATCAATCAATAAACTGACATAGTGCTAGAAACTTAACACAAAGAAGATACAGTGTAGTTGTTGAATGGTACTTAAATATACCTAGTCAGGTCATAAATTCTGTCACATGTTTAAAATAAAATAATTAAAACAAGTTTATTCATTATGTAACCATTTATATACCAAAATGAACTTAACAAAACATAAATTCTTATGACACTAAAGTTTATTCAAAATGACCTCCGTGATTTTGAGTACAGGCCTTCAACCTGCGCGGCCAGTCATCTATCGCAGCACGAACGAGGTCCATGTCAATATCGACGGCTGCCTTAATCAAGGATGTCTTGAGTGACTCCAAATTGGGATGAGGCTTTGAACACGCCTTTTCCTCCAAGTATTGCCATATCTTGTAATCTAACGGATTCAAATCTGGACTGGAGGAGGGCCAGTCTTCGTGCCGGATGAAGTCGATTTCACTCGCTGCCAGCCAGTCTTGTGTGCACTTTGCTCTATGAACTGGCGCCGAATTTTGTTGGAATACCCAGTGCCTGTTATTGAACATAGTATGAGGAACAGGTTCCACAAGGTTCGTCAGGACCGTATTTTGATACACAACTGCATTCGTTTTTACACATTTCTCACAAAAATGTACCTCTGTTAAGCCCCAATAAGAAACTCCCAACCATACCATGAGCGAGGATGGAAAATGACCTCGTTGGACACGCGGAATACGGTTGCTCGCTTCTTCACTACTGTGTGCGTACACCTTATCATTTTGTTTGCTGTAGCTCTCTTCTACGGTAAAAATTTTTTTCATCCGAAAAAAGAATTTCCCGATATTTTTTTCCCGCGTACCGCTCCAACAAAGCGCGGCATCTCTTCAGTCTCAGGTCCATTAGACGAGCATTCAATCGATGTCCTGTTTTTCTTCGATATTCCCGAAGCCCTAAGTCTTCATTTAACACCCTTTTCACCGTGGTTCTGCTTAACCCCACCTGAAGGGCGAACAGTTTCTGTTTACGTTTGGGATTTCTTTGAATTCGCGCCTTCACAGCTTTTATCACTGCTGGAGTCCTAACAGACCGAGGGCGACCACTTCTTGACCTGTCATCTACACTAGAGTCTTCATTGTATCGTTTGATGGTACGATAAACGAATCTTTTGGTTATATTCAAATTTTTCAGTATGTCAAAAATTTGAATTGGCGCGTAACCGCAACGATGCATGAATAACTTCAACACGGTCTTATTTAAGCGTCCACTCCATATTGAAAAATGAGTAAAATTCTAAAAAGTATACAGTTTTATTTTCATGAACAATTCGAACTTCGAATTCAATAAACTTTTTTGTGGCCAGCATTCTAAAAGAAAAGTTTTTACTGTGTGACAATACTAATGACCTGACTAGGTATGATCTTTTTATAAGGTTTAAAAACGAATGCAGTTGTGTATCAAAATACAGTCCTGACGAACCTTGTGGAACCTGTTCCTCATACTATGTTCAATAACAGGCACTGGGTATTCCAACAAGATTCGGCGCCAGCTCATAGAGCGAAAAGCACACAAAACTGGCTGGCGGCGCGTGAAATCGACTTCATCCCGCACGAAGACTGGCCCTCCTCAAGTCTAGATTTGAATTCGTTAGATTACAAGATATGGCAACACTTGGAGGAAAAGGCGTGCTCAAAGCCTCATCCCAATTTGGAGTCACTCAAGACATCCTTTATTAAGGCAGCCGTCGATATTGACATGGACCTCGTTCGTGCTGCGATAGATGACTGGCCGCGCAGGTTGAAGGCCTGTATTCAAAATCACGGAGGTCATTTTGAATAAACTTTAGTGTCATAAGAATTTATGTTTTGTTAAGTTCATTTTGGTATATAAATGGTTACATAATGAATAAACTTGTTTTAATTATTTTATTTTAAACATGTGACAGAATTTATGACCTGACTAGGTATATTTAAGTACTATTGAACAATTACACTGTATCTTCTTTGTGTTAAGTTTCTAGCACTATGTCAGTTTATTGATTGATATATTAATATTCTTAAAGCTTATAACGAGTTATGCAACAACAAGACCATAGGGTTGTTAGGGTGTGTACCTAGAGAGGGCTGCATAAGCATTAGGCAGTATCGAGTAACTGTAGAGTCAGCGCTTTTGGTTGCATGAGATATCAGGCAGAGCTCATGGGAGCGGCCACTTCGTTTTGACATCCACTTCTGTAAAGACGTATTAATTAAGTAATTAGAATTATAATTATTGTAATTAGAAATAAATAGATTTTAAATAGTTTTTAAAAAATCATTTTACGTTCCCGTAAACTTGACTGGCGCAGCCGGTAGGATCGTCACACTTCGGTAGTGTTGCGTCCTTCGTGAATTCGATATAAAAATCTGTCGGAATCGGAGGTCCGCGGCGCGAGGAAAAAACCGAGACGATCCTCGAACCAAATCAAATTCGTCAAGGAAGCGGAGCTGATCCTGAACCATGAGAGCAGCTGGTGGCTGGTGAGTAGAACTTTTCACCATCCTTTCCACTAGCTCGGCGTTCTGTTATCTTGAGATCGAACTTCTCTCATTTTAACGTAATCTGGTAAAATAGTTTAAAAAAAATGTTATATAATTTAAGTTTTACCTATTTTAATAAGTACCATATACAAGAAATCATAATTTTACAAATAAATATTTTTATTAATCATATACATTTTATTCCTTAATATTTTGTGTGACATTTAGTTACATTTATTTTTTATTCTTTTTATATTGTTTGCGTGTAAAAAAAATACATAATTATGGAGAGTATTACACTTATCCCTGGTGAAATGATTAAAATCATTCCTTTGTTTAATGGTGACAAACGCCACTTAAATCTATTTTTAAGAATGTGTGAATATGTTTTAACTAAATTTAATGGCTCAACGCAACAGAATTTGTACGTGATGAATACAATAAAAAGCCGCCTTATCGGTGATGCAGCTGCATTAATAGGTGAGCGCGATGATATTACAACGTGGGATGAGTTTAAACAGTTATTAATTCAGCATTTTGGAGATTCACGAAGTGAAGAGTGTTTAAATATCGAACTTGAGACCTTAAGAATTAAACCCGGAGAAAGTTATTTAGATTTTTGTAGTCGAATTCAATCTATGAGATCAATTTTAATAGGTAAAGTTAACCGGTTGTCGGACTCAAATATGCGCAATAGTAAAAAGGCTATCTATGAAAATACGTCATTAAACGTTTTCCTGTATAATTTACCGGAACATTTAGTTAGAGTAGTGCGTCTCAAAGCTCCAAATTCATTAGAGGATGCGCTCTGTACTGTATTAGAAGAAGTTAACTTCCATAGTCAGTACCAAATGAGGAACAAAATGTCTGGATCCAATCTCACATCTCCTTCGCAATCGCATAACAATTCGCCATCATTTAAATTCGGTAATAATAACACTCTACCTCAACAGTCTTATAGTTTTAAGCCTATGCAAATGAACCAACCAGTTAGATATAATTTTGGCATTCCACCGAATAAGCAGGTGCAGATTCCGCTACCGACTCAAGGTCAGCAGCGACAATTTAACAGTTTAGGAAATTATTATCGACCATCACAATCTAATAACCATCAAATGCAATTCGGATATCGTCCACCCCAATTTGGCTATAGACCTGTAGGCCTCCAGCCTTTACCTTCGATGCGTCCTCAACAGTTCGGTATGCAGCAGCGATATAACAATAACAGTAATGCGCCTCAGCATAACCAACCGCGAATTAATACAGATGTGTCGATGCGCACAGCACCTGTAGCACGACCGCATCAAGGATTTAGGTTAAACGAATTAGAGTTAAATGAAAATGATTATAATAATGATATGTATTACTACGAAAACCCAAATTATTTCGATCAATATCCCAGCGAAGATCCTTGCTATTACCCCGAATATCAATCCGAAGAGACTGTAAACCCGGAAACTGAATCCAACCCGGCCGATACAAATATTAAGACGACGGAAAATATTGAAAATTTTCACATAACCGCCTCAACCAAAACCCCGAAACCATAGAACTAAATTGTTACACAAATTTAAAACTACCTTATATATATATTCCGGAGTTAGATTCTAAATTCATGTTAGATACCGGTAGCACGCGTTCATTTATAAGCCCACGCAAGGCATACCAATATTTTAAAAACGAAAATTTTAATGAACCCTTCGAGGTTATCAGTACGCATGCTACAAGTAGCCATAATCAGGTCATAGTTATTCCTCTACCACCGACATTCAAAAGCCCCGAATATCACAAGTTCTATATATATAATGTAG
This sequence comes from Parnassius glacialis, assembly GCA_033319125.1. NCBI lineage: Eukaryota > Metazoa > Arthropoda > Insecta > Lepidoptera > Papilionidae > Parnassius > Parnassius glacialis. The sequence continues at coordinate 42,258,684 of JAVANC010000004.1, forward strand.
ATTCGCGTTATGATGGCCTCATAGGTAATGACCTATTAAAACAATTAGAGGCTGTCATCGATTTAAAGCGTCATATACTTTCGACAAAATTTACAAGTATTCCTATTGTACATAATTTTGAAAACTACATTTTTATTTTACCACCTAGATCGGAACTTCGTCTTAACCCTTAAATGCATGACATACCCAATATCATTGGAAAAAATATATGTTGTGTAAAATGGTTTATAGATGCTGGAAAAAATAAAATAAAAAATCATTATTCAATATAATTAGTTTTATTTTAAAAAATATTCTGGTATCATTTTTGATACAACATGCAAAAAACTACAATTTTATTCTCAGTTCTATTGTGTACTACTTCCGTTAATTGACTTATTGTTAATTATTGCAAAGCACTAATGTGCAACCAAATGATCACAAAAATATGTCCTATAGATGAAAATCATTAAAACAGTCAGTTGTTTTTTTGTTAGAACACAAATACACCTTACATTTTAGACACATAATACTACTCAGCAGTTTGCAGCCTGGGTTCATGCACCTCATACGATTTTGTTGCCTCGATTGAATATGATCCACTCCATCGTACCGAACATCTCTCGAGGGCATTACCTGCTGGATGTTTTTCCTTTTAGGTGCTGGCTCCTCCGAAAAGTTTCGGCTTGGTCGACCTCGTGAAGGTACAACATGTTCGCCATATTTGCAGAGAGCATCCGCCAATTCAGCTCTAAACTCTGCCAGATTCAAAACCTGCTTAGGGTTCAAATTCTTTTTAGCAGAGACTTTCTTATATAATATCCAGGAGTTAATTACTGATAGGTCGAGTAAGTGGTAAAAAATTCGCATGTACCATTTCCGAGACTTTACTTTTATGTGATACCTGCCTAGGAAAGAGTCCATGAGGTCTACTCCACCCATGTGTGCGTTGTATTCCTTTATTATTTTTGGACATGGTATGGGCACCTTTTTCTTTTGGTTTTTGTCATATCTTTCAATCGTTTCTACAGGTTCAGCGCCAATATAAGTGGAAAGTAAGGTCACCTGCTTGTTATCTTTCCAACTGATCGCAGAAAAATCCACACCATCGAGACTTGTCGTGTTTTCAACGTAGGATCCTCGGGGTACATTACTGTTCATTACTTCTTTCTTTTTAGGCAACTTACAAGACTTTCCTAGACGGTTTAGCTGCACCGTACCTAAGCACCATATGCCTTCCTTCGCCATGTAATACATTAGTGGTAATGAAGTGTAATAGTTATCGAAGTATATTACATGGTTCATCATTCTTGGGACTCTTCTAGTTAACTTTATTACTGTATTACCGGTCACTCCAATATCAGGTTCATTACTACGCATTGGTTCTTTGTCTGTTCCACTATATATTATGAAATCATAGCAATATCCTGCCAAGGAACACAACGCAAAAAGCTTGAACCCCCACTTGTGGGGTTTATTGGGTAAATATTGTTTCAAGAAATGGCTGATTTTTGTTGCGCACATTTGTTCGTCAACTGAAAGGCGTTGTTCCATTGGAACACTAGAAAATTTCATTGTCAGATGATCTATAATGGGTCTTAGTTTGTGAAGTTTATCATGGTCGGGGCTACCAACTGGTTTGTGTAAATTATTATCATTGAAATGTAATATGCTTCTTACTTTTTCAAATTTGTTGACAGGCATTGCTTCTATTATTGGTCTAAATCCAAATTTACTGCTCCAATACGATCTAACGCTTGGGTAGCGATAGACAGACATGAATATCAATATTCCCAAATATTTTCGAAGTTCTGTAAGGCTTATTTGAACGGGGCGATCAATATTGGTCTGCGTCGAATATTTATTGGTTTCTTCAACAATTTTTTTCAACAAGTCTTCTGAAAAGTACTGTGAAAAGAACTGCAGTGGGGTTTCTAGTTTCATTAGTTCAGGTCCTAATTCTGTACTACCCAAGAAAGCAATTGATTCCTCTTTATACTCCAAAGAGCGTTTTTTCCAAATCAAATTTCGTGTATTTATTTGCGGAAATACATTTCTTCATGAACCAGGGGAGGATCCGGGCATTCTTCAGTTTCAGGCACTTCCTCTTCATCACTTACTTCTTTATCTTCGAGTACGGCTTGTAGATCTTTGCGAGACGGATAGAAATCCAAGTCATCCTCATCTGATTCGGCATCGTCTTCTGAAATTTCGCCAGCCTCTAACCGCATTAGCATATTTTCTATATCATCGTCTTTCAATTTCTTTCTTGTAGTTCTGCAACAAATTTGTAAAGTTCAAAGAAGCGTAAATAAAAACAAAAACGCGAAAATCATCAACATGCATAGAAATATTTTTTATGCCTAAGTGCATGGTGTCTCATTTTCGATACAAACTAAAAACTCTTTTGTTTATGAGAGAAATCAATTTTTCGTAAAAAATACATAAACCTACTATAAACACAAACACTTACCTTGACATTGTATATTTTTTTTTGATATAATTTGTCTCAAATCCACTCCGATTCGTCTGGATAAAGTTAGAATTTTTCACAAAAACATTCACTCGCTGACAAGAATACTTTTGACAGCTACGAAACAAATATGGTGGACCAATACGAGAAACTTTGTTTTTTTTCCGATAGACAAATAGTCTAAGGGCATCGTAACATACAGCCTAATAAAAACAAACAATTGGCTTTAAGTTTTAGTTAAAAAATCTCAACGTATCGTTTTTGATACATTATGCATTTAAGGGAAATTACCAACCGATGTACATTCAGGCGAAGCCATACTAAATTACAAGCAGTTCTGTGAAGGAGTTAGAATTCCAAGCGCTATTGTGACTTGCAATAACGGATATGCTTCAACCGTTATCCAGAATACTCTCGAACAAGAAATGACCCTGACTGTGACACGACCTTTCCAAACGGAGACTTTTGTAGACAGTGAGAAAACCCTAGTTAATGCTCTTGTAAATAAAACGAATATTGACATTGACCAACTCCTGTTACAAAATTTAGGTAAGCTAAGACTAGAACACATGAATGAGGAAGAGCGTAAAATCATTTTTGCACTTTGTACGGAATACAAAGATATTTTTACTGTGACGAATTGCCCTTGACGTTCACCAATCAAGTGAAACATTTTATACGTACCGTTAATGAAGACCCAATTTATACTAAAGCGTACAGACAACCACCCGCTCAAGCTCAAGAAATAAAGAGGCAAGTAGAGAAACTCTTGGAAGACAACGTCATCCAAGAATCTTTCTCTCCTTGGAGTGCCCCAGTTCATTTGGTACCTAAAAAGCTCGGCGCGTCTGGGGAACGTAAATTCCGTATGGTGATCGACTACAGGCGCCTCAATGAAGTGACAGTAGGAGACAAATATTAACGACATATTTGATAAATTAGGCAAATGTACATACTTCTCCACCTTAGATCTTGCAAGCGGTTACCATCAAATCGAGGTCAACGAAAGTGACCGACAAAAAACTGTGTTTAGTACTGAGTTTGGCCATTACAAGTTCTTAAGGATGCCGTTCGGTTTAAAGACAGCGCCGGCAACCTTTCAACGCGCAATAGACAACATTCTAAGAGGCCTGCAAGGGATCCACTGTTTAGTCTACTTAGATGACATAATTGTGGCATCTCAAAGTCTTCAAGAACATATAGAAAAATTGCGCATGATTATCGACAGACTACGACAGACTAACCTCAAGGTGCAACTTGATAAATCTGAGTTTTTGCGGAAAGAAGTCCTCTATTTAGGTCATAGTATTACTAAAGATGAACTGAAACCGAACGACGATAAAGTAAAAGCAATAATTAATTACCCACATCCGAAAAATACCACCGAAATAAAAAGTTTCTTGGGACTTATAGGTTATTACCGCCGTTTTATTAGGGATTTTGCAAAAGTAACCCAACCACTTACCTCTTGCCTAAAGAAAAGGAATGAAATCATTATTGACAAATCGTATATAGAAGCTTTCGAAAAATGTAAAGAATTACTTATTAATGCACCTCTTTTACAATATCCAGACCCATCTAAACCCTACATACTTACAACGGATGCGTCCTCTGTTGCATTAGGCGCTGTGTTATCACAAGGGGCAATTGGTTCCGAAAAACCAGTCGCTTATGCCAGCCGTACCCTAAGTGACACTGAAATAAAATATAGCACTATCGAACGTGAACTGTTAGCTATTATATGGGCAGTTAAATATTTCAGACCTTATCTGTACGGACAAAAATTTTACGTATATACTGATCACCGACCTCTTGCCTGGCTTTATGCACTCAAAGAACCAAATAGTAAATTAACGATATGGCGGCTACGTTTACAAGAATTTGATTTTGAGGTAATCTATCAAAATGGAAAACAAAATACCAACGCTGACGCACTATCCCGTATCAAACTGAACGCATTAGGTTCTGACGATGACACAGATTCGATGCAAATGAACGTAGACGATAAAGACAAAAACCTTAAAAACTATGTAGACAGCTTGACCGAGGAAATTTATCGTATAGCAAAGCTTAATAAATCAAATGAGAACTCTGATACAATAACGGTGTCTGACCTATCAGCTACTCTTTCAGCTTCTGATCCCGTAGATATAACAGAACAGACCTATCCCATCCCATCTATTAGCACAGAAACAGTACACTCGGCAATAGAATTAGAATCTACAGGTATACCTATATTAAGAGAAGCTGGAGATACTAAACCTAATCAGATACTAATATTCAGTTGGTTTAGGAACGAAATGCAAGTCAAAGATATTTCAAATAAGAAGCACAAAATTTTAGAAGTATTTTTACCTATCAATAACGAAAACCTAATAAAACAATTTTTAAAAGAATATGTAAGGCCAAAGATCAAATACTTTATTTATTTTGAGGACGTATCACATAGAAAAGAATTTTCCAAAATTATCATAGAACTTTTTAAAAAGGGCACTGTAGAATTTTTCGAGTGTACTGAACGTGTAGTATACGTTGAAGACGAAGCCAAACAGAGGGACATAATTATAAAACATCATGAGGGTAAAACATGCCACCGTGGTATAAGCGAAACCATGGTAAGCATACGTAGGAACTATTTTTGGGATAATATGCAGGAAACAGTTTCGGCTGTAATTAATAATTGTCATACCTGTAAGATTTCAAAATATGATAGGAAACCAATTAGACCAATTTAACAATTAACACAGACTCATAATTCTCCTTTCCAGGAAGTTTTTATAGACCTTTTTTCTATAGAAAATAAATATTTTTTTACCTTAATCGATGCTTTTAGTAAATTAAGTCAAGCATTTGAAATCTCAAATAGATCCACACCTGAAGTAGTTCGAGCCCTTATAAAATACTTCTCATTCTATGGTGTACCTAAAAAGATAACTTGCGACCCTGGAAAAGAGTTTAACAATGAGCTCATGCGAGAGCTTACAAATATTTATAAAATAGATCTTCACATAACAACACCGAATAATCCTAATTCTACAGGCATTATAGAACGTTTTCATTTAACAATAATAGAAATATATCGTATCGCTAAGTATGAGCAGAAATTCACAGATGCTGCTTCCATTATGACTTACGCTATAATGGCTTATAACCACACAGTGCACTCCACTACTAGTTTAACTCCGTTTGAAGTCTGCTTTGGGCATACGGATTCCGGAAAGGTTTTTGATAACGATTTTGATAGAGCCTATACCCAACAGCTATTAAAAGACCATCAAAAGCGCACTAAATATTTATACAAGTACATTTCCGATCGAATGATTGAACAAAAAGAAAAGGCTAGGGAAAGGAAAGGAGGAGAAGCAAATGTAGTACTTAACGAAGGGCAAATGGCGTACGTAAAGGACTTTAGGAAAAGTAAGGACAAAGCTAGGTACAGGAAAGCTGTTGTTCAAGGCCCTGTAGAACGTAATACCGTGCCTGTTAAAATAGGTGAACGGGAGACAAAGGTCCCTATTAAAAATTTCAAACGACCCCCACAGGTGGTGCGTGGCCATCCTGACTATGGCTCATATACTTTGGACCCGCATTCTTCAACTTCAAAAAATTGACAACAACCCGGGCCTACGTCCTGTAAAAGAAGGCCAAGCTTTTAAGCAAACAAACAGGTGGCTTATAATCAAAGAAGTAAATTTATTAGTAATTAAGGAAAATTTAGATTTAAATACTATTAAGTTTAAAGAATTTTGTAGGTTAGTCGATATAAATAAACCTTATGTTTATGAATTCCAAGCCATGAAAACTCAAGCCGATTATTCTTGCGATTTAACTATTGAAAAATTTAAACAACTTGTACCATCCAATAGGTTTAAAAGAGGTCTCATAGATCCTCTAGGATCAATCATTAAAACTATCACCGGTAATTTGGATCACGAAGATGCTCTTAGATACGATTCAATTATATCTAAATTAAAGCGGAATCAATTGAATGTCAACAGTAAAATCACCGTTGTTTCTAAAATGCTGAATAGTTTGGCGAATAGTACAGAAATTTACATGAAAATGAACTAATATTAGATGAACGCCTAAAAAGAATTGAACGAATAGTGAAATACATAGCTACCAAATAAAATAATTCAATTTATAATACATATATTTTAGGCATGTATAATATGTTTATTAGTAACTTTCGTAGCATTTACCTTAAGCTTAGTGAAATAGAAACCGCTTTAGCTTTTAGTAAAGTTTCAGTATTACATCAATCAATTATTAATTCATCTGATCTGTTAGTGATACTTAATGATATAGCCAAAGTTGATAACCTAGTATACCCTGTAAATGTAGAGAATTTAATTAAAATTGAAAGAACTATTGTTATAAAAGCTTACATGAAAGGAAACCAGATTACGTACTTGATGGAAGTTCCACTTACTGATAGTTTTCATTACAATTATTACAAATTATACCCATTACCTGTATTCGATGCACTTAGAAACAGAACGTCTCTAATAATTCCCAAGTATCCTTACATTTTGGTGAAAGGTTCACAATACTTACCGGTCTCTCGGCCGTGCACCGAAATAGCGGCAGATGAGTTCCTGTGTACGAGCTCCAATATGGTATCCTATCCTAGAAACACATGTGCTGAACAACTGATGAAATTCCAATGCAATCTTACACTATGTGAACCTCGGTTCGTTGATCTTGAGGATGTCAAAATCCAGTCTATCGGCCCTGTGAATTGGATTATATACGCCAACCATAAAATAATATTAACAAACAAATGCCAAGATAACATCACCAAAGAATCACTTTTGGGCACATACATTATAAAAATTAGTGAGGATTGTGAAACCTTCATAGAAAACTATAAATTGTTGCACCGCTTATACTTTGCTAAGGAATGGGGCTATAGAGTGACACCAGTAATAAGCTTACCGAGACTGGATCACCTGAACCTGACGGATACTGAAACAGTTAACCTGAAAGGCTTAGCCTTAGACGACCTGAAACATCTGGCATATCTATCGAATCAAAACCTTAAGTTCAGTGGCAGTGAACATAGTGATCAAAGTGATAACAGTGTGATAAGGATTAAAGGTGTTAGCTTAGCTACTTTATTACTGTATGTCATTTTACCTATTGTTGTAATTTTTAGTGTTTTAAGAAAATGTAAAAGTAATTTAGTTAACAGATGGCGGAATCATCGGACAACAGCTGAAAACACTGAAGACGATAATTCCGCTCTTAGAGAGGGAGGAGTTATGCAACCACAAGACCATAGGGTTGTTAGAATAGAATAGAATAGAATAGAATAATTTTTATTCAATATACATTACATGTGTAATTCTTATTGAAAGTCATTTTTTACTTTACCACTGGTTCGAAAAAATACCCTCTGTCCTGGGAAGAACCAGCAAGAAACCCAGCGGGACATTTTTTTAAAAATAAATTTTACAATATAAATGATTACGAACTATTTACAAAATTTATTTTAGAAACTGCTTGGAAGCGACCACCTCATTCCCAGGGGTTATTATCAACCATGTATTCATTTATACTATAATAACCCTTTTTATACAGTTTCAGCTTAATAAAATATTTAAACTTGGTAATAGAGAGAACCTGTACACTTTCCGGGACCTTGTTGTAATAGCGTATACATTGCCCCAAGAATGAATTACTGACTCTGTGGAGTCGAGAAACTGGCATCACTAGCTTGTGTTTGTTCCTAGTGTTTACAGAATGTATATCACTTTTTTTACTAAAACTATCTTTGTTTTTGTGAACATACATTAAATTTTCGTAAATATACTGAGAGGCCAAAGTTAATATATTAATTTCTTTAAATTTATCTCTAAGAGACTCTCGGTTTTAGATTGTAAATAGCTCTAATGGCCCTCTTCTGTAAAACAAAAATAGTTTCTGAATCAGCCGCATTTCCCCATAGCTTACTTACTTACTTACTTATCGTCACGCACAATCCCTGACGGGGTAGCCAGAGAGAACAGATCGCCAAGTGTCACGATCCTTACATACCTCTTTCGCTTCTTTCAGATTCATCATCTTCTTCATACATGCACGTCTAGGTATCCGAGTACTCTTGACCCTCCCCTCTTCGAGCAATTTGCTCACATGGTCTTCGAAAGTTAGTCTCGGTCTACCTCGACACCTTTTAATATTAACTTTCGCGCTATATATTTTCTTCACCATTCGGTCTTCACTCATTCGCTCAACGTGCCCAAACCATCGAAGCACGCCCCTATCAATTTTTGTGATAAGGTCATCTTTCAAACCTGCCATATTGCGAATCTCTTCGTTTCGCTTTCGGTCGGCCATGGTAACGCCGCACATTTTACGAAGAGATCGCATCTCCACTGCATTCAACTTGCTTTTATGCTTCTTCTGGCATACCCAGGTTTCGCTGCCATATAACAAAGTCGGTACCAACACTGCGTTATGTATTGCAAGGCGTACACTCTTCACTACGCCTTGCCTTTTGACTAACGCAGTCAGGGCACCATTGACTTTGTTCCCGGCAGCGACACGCCTGTCCACATCTAAATCACATCTTCCATCCCGGCTAAAAGCACTCCCCAAGTATACAATTTCATTTACCTGTTCTAGACATTCCTGATTTACCCATATTTCACACTTCGTTCTCTCTTCGTCCCTTTCAAATACCAGAACCTTAGTTTTATTAGCATTCAAGCGGAGACCTTTAATTTCACATTCCTCTTTCATACACGTGACTAATGCCTGCAGTTCTGCCTCTGATGGTGCAATAAGCACTGCATCATCAGCATACAGCAGACAATTTACTTTAATGTCACCCAATTTCACACCCAAACAGCTATCTTTCAGTTTCTGTAAACAGCTGTCGAGATACAGTATGAACAGCCAGGAAGACATGACACAACCCTGTTTTACGCCCGTTTGGACGCTAAACATGGGTGACAGGTCATGCCCTACCCGCACACAGGCTTTACAGTCACAGTAAAGTGACTGCACAGCCCTTAGCAATCGACCATCCACACCATACCCCGGCAACAGTTCCCACATTTTCTTCCTTACAACCTTATCAAATGCTTTCTCAAGATCCACAAAAGCACAGAAAATCCTCTGGTTAGCAGCCAGAAGCTTTTCCGTGATCATGCGGAGAGAAAACATTTGATCCGTGCATCCTCTTCCAGGTCTAAATCCGCATTGTGCCTCCCATAGAAATCTTTCCGATTTCTCTTGCATCCTACGTGTCAAAACCTTCGAATAAACTTTACTTGCTAAACTGGTCAAGCTGATCGCCCGATAGCACCCGCAGTCAAAATGTGAACCTTTACCTTTATATAAAGGCACCATGACTGCGGATCGCCAATCATCCGGGACATCCCCCGTCCGCCAGCACAAATTGCACAGCAGATGAAAGCTGTCCCAGACGCGAGGCCCACCATACTTGACCATTTCAGCAGTAACTCTGTCTAGTCCCGCAGCCTTACCACATTTCAAACTTCGAATCGCATGTTCAATCTCTTTCATACTGATGACCTCAGTGTCATCGAGGTCCGGGTCTGCCGTACCAGTCTCGACGTCATCCCCGGATCCCTCACTAAGATCATCACACGCATACATTTCTCTATAAAATTCGCTCCATCGCTGCATGACGTCCGATTTTTCTGAGAGGACGTCATTAGTTCTCGAAAGCACTTTGTTCATTCTTAAGGCCGTCGCACCACTTCGGGTCCTTCCAACCTCTTTCCAGAAGAGTTTGGAGTTCTCCTTAAAGTTGTGCGACAACCTTTCGTCCGCTTCCATTCTACACCTTTCACGCACTTCCTCAATCAATGCTTTCGTGTGAACTTTCTGCAGCTTATATCTTTCTTTCATCTTCTCTCTCATATCCTTATCAATACTAGAGGCCAAGTAGTCTAACCATGCTTTCTTCTTCTTCTTTACAGCTTCTTTCACTTCATCATTCCACCATGCATCTCTTCTTTTACTACTGCCTCTTTTAATCGTTCCACACACTTCTTCCGCTGCACTTACCATTCCATCCCTAAGGTTCTGCCATGTTCTTTCAACACATTCTTTTCTGCCATCGATCGATTCCGCATTTCCCCATAGCAAAATCCCATAAGACATTATGCTATGGAAATAACTAAAATAAACTAATCTAGCTGTCTCGACACTAGTGAGACCTCTAATCTTTTTTACAGCATAAGCTGCAGAACTTAGTCTGCTTGCTAATTTGGATATATGGGGGCCCCACTGAAGCTTTGCGTCAAGAGTGATGCCAAGAAAAAGAGTGGATACAACAGGGCTCAATTCCTCCCCATTTAAAAACACATTGGTATTCAGATTTTTAACATTCGTTGTTGTAAATTTAACACAATTTGTTTTATTTCCGTTCAAATGCAGATTATTAACGTTAAACCAATGCACTAATTTTGATATAGCATTATTCACTTCGTCACATTTAAATGATTGACGTTTAAGTTTAAAAATCAAGGAAGTATCATCAGCAAATAATACTATATCATGACTATCCTCTACAAGGTGATGTAAGTCATTAATATACACCAGAAACAGGAATGGGCCGAAAATCGAGCCCTGAGGAACACCCATTAGTACAGGTGACCCGGAAGAACTTTTACCATTGATAATAACCTTCTGCTTTCTATTACTTAAATATGAAATAATAAGTTTCAGCGCTGTGTTCTTGACACCATAGTACTGTAGCTTCCTGATTAATGTCTCATGGTGAACACAGTCGAAGGCCTTGGAAAGGTCACAAAATATACCCAAAGCATCCTCTGAATTCTCCCATGCACAAAAAATATGTTTAATAAGCTCAACTCCAGCGTCAGTTGTCGAGCGACCCCTTGTAAAACTGAATTGATTTTTATGTAGCAATTTATTAATATTAAAGAAGCTTAACATCTGATCTAAAATAATTTTTTCAAAAATTTTACTTTATGTTGGTAGTACAGAAATTGGTCTAAAATTGGCGGGGTCTATTGTACTACCAGATTTAAATATAGGTATGACTTTACTATGTTTCATTAAATCAGGAAACACACCAGATTCGAGGCTTATATTAAATATAGTGGCTAGATAAGATGCTAATGTATCTATTATAGATAAAATAACTTTAACGGAAATCCCCCATAAATCTGCCGTTTTCTTAACATCAATAGCTTTAAAATATTTAACGATAACTTTTGGCAGTACTCTATGGAATTTAAAAGTATTAGAACAAGCCTTTACATTTTGTTTGAGCAATGACTCGGCGACAGTAGGAGAAGAATTTAATGATTTTGTTGTCAAAAAAGGAACATCAGTAAAATGTTTCTCAAAAACCATAGCAACTTCTTGATCAGATCGCGTTAAATTATTGTTAATATTCAATTGAAAATCAGAGTTGCGCGGTTTGACCTTGCCCGTTTCACTATTTATTATTCTCCAGGTCATTTTAATTTTGTCGGATGCAGTTTTAATTATGTTGCTTAAATGTAAAGCCTTAGCAGTGGAGCACACTTTTTTAAATATTTTAGAATATGTTTTTACATAGTTAGGGTTAGGGTTTGTACCTAGAGAGGGCTGCATAAGCATTAGGCAGTAGCGAGTAACTGTAGAGTCAGCGCTTTTGGTTGCATGAGATATCAGGCAGAGCTCATGGGGGCGGCCACTTCGTTTTGACATCCACTTCTGTCGAGACGTATTAATTAGGTAATAAGAATTATAATTATTGTAATTAGAAATAAATAGATTTTAAATAGTTTTTAAAAAATCATTTTACGTTCCCGTAAACTTGACTAACGTCTAAAGCGTACTGAATTTATAAACCGAAAGGTGCTATTGTGATGTGTATAGTTCTATTCTTATATTATTTCAACAACAAGGCCTACTGTTTCGCGTAAAATTGTTTAGTGTTTTGACTATAATATACGAGCTATAAATTAAATGAATAATACAAGCTTACTTTATGGTTTATTATGGACGCGTTCAATATAGACTTTAAACATGTTATTTGCTTTGTAGTGATTTCAAAATATTGTATAAATATTCATAAGATACATACATAAACACTCATACATGTCACCCAGGGGGGTAGCCAGACAGGTACGGACTTCCATTTGGCGCGATCTTGACAAACCCTTCCCACCTTCTTTACGTCCATATATTTATCAACGTATACACGCTCGCCGGTTAAGGGTACTCTTAACCTAAAACTAAATACACGATAAATAAATAAACCTACATCCATCATATCGTCAATTTGGTCAATAAACTTCCATCTAAGTCATCTCTTGACGACTCTGCCATTTACTTCTGCTCATAAAGTTGCTTTGTCACTCTTTTCTCATTCATTATTTCTATATGATAAAACCATCGATTTCATGCATTTTTTTCTAACAGTGGTAGAGCCACGCGGCAGCTTTTGCTGTCGCACGGATGGGCCGGCTCGAACCGGGGTGGTACCACGACCTCACAGAAAACCAGCGTGAAGTAGAGGTTTACCTCTGCGTTTCGCTTGGTGAGTGCAGGTGGCCGGAGGCCCTTTTTACTGGAAATGAGGCATTCCATCTTAGTCCTCACGGGTGACAACGCATCTACATTTTGAATTGTAATAGAGGATAGATGTAGATGTCTATGGGCCGCAGCAACCACTTACCATCAGGTGGACTGTGTGCTCGTTTGTCACCCTTATCCTATAAAAAAAATTCATCTTGCAAACCACACTTTACTTTTATCATAAAATTTCTCAACCTTGTCATTTAGACTCACCCCTAACATACCCATTTGAAGAATAAACAAATAGAACACTCGCCCATGTGCATGATTGGGGGGTGCGCAACAAATTTGGTTTTGCTGCACACAAAACCAATGCAATAATAATCACTAAAAAACTTAAATACGCCACACCACAAATCCAAATGGGCGGAACAAACATAAAAATTGTAGATGAAATTAAATTATTAGGCCTTATTATAGATAAAAACTTAACCTTCAATAGTCATGTTATACATATATGTTGAAAGGTTACAAATATATATATATAAACATCTAGTAAAGACAGCGAAAATTTCTTGGGGATTAAGTTCGGAGATCGTCAGAACGATATATGTATGTGTCAGTCGTCGAGCCGATCATGCTCTATGCGGCCAGTATATGGTCAAGTGCATCACAAAAAATAACAGTACAAAAACATCAACACACTTCAGAGGGGCTTTGTACAAAAAATTTGTAAAGCTTTCAGGACCATATCGCTGAATTCGGCACTCATATTAACGGGACTGTTACCCCTGGATATCCGCTTGCGGGAAGCTGCAAGGCTGTTGAAGCAAAGCGTGGGAAACCACAGGAGGATATCCTGGGGGACAGAAAAGTTATATATAGGAAGTCTTTATTGAAGCCGACCATCCAGCTAAAGAGGAAATAACTTTTAGCACTATAGAAGGTAAACAATCGGAAAAGATAATAATAATAATAATAATAATAATTCAAGGCGTAGGGAAGTGACGACCCCATCGCCCGCTGACGTAACGGTTATGTGACAAAACTGCTACGTCAGCGCAGTCAGTCAGCACCATGCCAAGAGGTGTGAGCGCCGTGCCTCGGCAGAATTGGAGGTGCTAATTTGGGCCCGCTTGTGCTTTTGGCCAAATCATGAAACGGTGCAGGGCCTGGGCGTCTCCCGTTAATTGACGCCCATTTAATGGATGATGGAAAGAAATAGACTGCGTATAGGGCCGCTGCCTGGGGGTCGCCGGGGCTCGTCTGGAGCTGGCGCTGGACGCGACAGCATGCGGGCCGCCAGCCGAGCGCGAGGTGCTGCACGACCCTCTAGCAGCCCCTCGCATCCATCATCCCCACCAGCTGGCTTGGTGTTGACAGGGTCTTCGCGGGCCCAGCAATCAGCACCCGCCACTGGTGGAATACGCCGCATGCGTTGGTCGATGCAGATGAACAGCAACGCATTGCGGGCGTATTTTAGGGCGAAAGGGGGAGAAATTGAAGGTTTTGCATATCGGGCTAGGATGCATCGACTTTTTGCTGAGCTGGAGCCATCTATAACCGTCACCGAGCAAAACCTGGCAGACCGAGTTCGGTATATCTTGCGCTCAAACATATTCGATAGCACCGAACTCGAACGGCTACGACGTGAGGCTGTTCCCTCATCGGATGAAAATGCTACGGCTGAGGATGCGGCGCCACAAGTTGCAGAGCAACCAGCACACGTGGATGCCGCCGTAAACCTTTCAGTTGTGGTTGGTTCAGACGATGATGGAACAGTCTCCCAGGAACTAAAACTAGAGCAAATGAGGAGTACATTGGAAGAGGCTATATTAGAAACGCGTAGTATGCCTCTCGAAAATCGACCGCGACTCCCGCGCATGCCCCTGAGCAAGCGTAATCGAGCTGTCGTGAGGGCTCTCAACCCAATGCTGGTGACCTATTTGGAAGCCAGCCGGGATCTTTGCGAGACGGACTCAATTATTTTTGGCGCCGCACTGGCAGTTTGCCGCATTATTGGCGCCAAAGTTCCCACGGCTGGACGCGCTACTAGACAAAGTAGCGCCATCCCAGCCTGGAGAAGAAGGATTGAGGACCGTATCGCAAAGGCAAGGGCCCTCATTGGCAGACTGATAAGCTTCAGGGCGGGCAATAATAGGCCGAGAATTGTGCGCACCGTCAGGATGGCGTTTGCTGGGACAAATATCAGTTTGTCCCAGCCGGATATAACGCAAAAACTGACGGAGCGCATAGACGACCTGAAGCAGAGAATAGCTGCTTGGGGGAAGCGGATTCGGCGATATACCGAGAGGTCGACACGGTTTAACCAGAATCGTCTCTTCCAGAGTGATCAGAAGAGGCTCTATGAATCACTGGAGCGACCAATGGTACGTGGAACGGGCCCAGCACCGAATCAGGCCGACACTATCGCATTCTGGCGCGGCCTAAGGTCAGAGCCCGTAAACCACAGCGAGGGCCCTTGGACGGAAGTTGTGGCGAGTCAGTGTGCGAATGTTACGCCCATGGACCCCGTCATCATAACGCTGGATGACGTAGCTGAGGCGGTCCGTAGAGCCCCGAACTGGAAAAGTCCTGGGCTCGACGGGCTGCATCACTACTGGCTGAAGGGGTTCGTGGTGTGTCACGCTGTACTCGCCCGACAGTTTCAAGAGGCTCTCGACCAGAAGTCGCTCCCGAGCCTCTTCACTACTGGGATCACTCATTTGGTTCCTAAAGATCAGGATACCACAGACCCGAGCAAATACCGCCCCATAACGTGTCTACCCACGATATACAAGACACTAACATCCATTTTGAGCGTGAGAATCACTTGTCACCTGAACTCAAATCAGGTGATGTCACGCGCTCAGAATGGATGTAGAGGCGGTGGTCGTGGAACCAAGGAACCACTCCTCATTGACGCGGTCATTGGCAACGTGGTTAATCGCAACCGTCGGAACCTCTCCGCCGCCTGGATAGACTACAAAAAGGCATTCGACTCGGTGCCTCATACATGGCTTAAGAGGGTCCTCGAGCTGTACAAGGTTGACTGTACAGTTCGAGACTTCCTCGGGCAGTGTATGGGGCAGTGGAGTACGATCCTTTGTCATCTAGGTGAGCGGATGCCGGCTGCGGAGAACCACATAAGGATAAGAAGGGGTATCTTCCAGGGCGATTGTTTGAGTCCAATCTGGTTTTGCCTCTCTCTGAACCCTCTCAGTACCTTACTGGAGGGTTCCGGGAGGGGATTTCAGCTTCGGAGAGAAGGTACAAAAGTGACCCACCTTTTCTACATGGATGATCTCAAGTTATTCGCCTCCAGTCGCTCCCATCTTATGGAATTGCAAAACATCACGTGTGGTTTTAGCAATTCTATTGGAATGGAGCTGGGGACGGATAAGTGTGCGATCCTCCATGTCGAAAGGGGAAGGGTTGCTAACTCTGAGGGCATAGACTTATCTATGCCCATCAGCATAAGAACCCTTTCCGAGGCTGAAACATACCGATACCTGGGTATATCACAGAACATCGGTGTAGATGAGGCGGGTATGAAACGGTCAGTTTGCGATGTGTTTTATGCACGCTTGACCAAAGTGCTTAATAGCCTTTTGTCCGGTGTGAATAAGACGCACGCATATAACGGTTGGATCATGCCTGTTCTCATGTATACCTTTGGCATACTCAGGTGGACTCAGACCGAACTGAACGCTCTGGACAGAAAAGTCCGCACTATAATGACGTCCCACAAGATGCATCATCCGAGATCGTCAGTAATGAGGCTGTACTTGCCGCGGAAGCATGGTGGGCGCGGCTTTTTAAGCGCGCTCACCATGCATAATCGCGAAGTGTGCAGCCTCCGTAATTACTTTCTAACGAGAGCGGATGATCCATACTATAGGGACGTTATTTCTTGTGATAAAGGACTTACCCCTCTATCCTTAGCCAACGAGCAAGGGCAAGACCCGGCAGTACAGAGCATTTCCGACCGGGAGACCGTATGGAAGGAGAAAGAGCTCCACGGGAGGTTCTACAAGGCCCTTTATGAGCCTTTCGTAGACACAGTCGCCTCCCTCCACTGGCTACGTTTCAGTGACCTCTTTGGGGAAACTGAGGGCTTTGTCTGTGCAATACAGGATCAGGTTATTAAGACCGACAATTATCGGAGATACATCCTAAAGGATGGCACCGTCGACATCTGTCGAGCTTGTCGCCATCCCGGTGAGTCACTTAGGCATGTCATCTCTGGTTGCTCGGCGCTTTCTAACTCTGAGTATTTGCACAGACACAACCTAGTAGCCAGGATTCTACACCAGGAGCTCGCTCTGAAATACGGTCTCGTGGATCGGAAACTGCCATATTATAAGTACTTGCCGGAAGCCGTGCTCGAAAATGACCGCGCGAGGCTCTACTGGGACCGGGCCATCATCACGGATAGGACTATTCTTGCGAATAAGCCTGATATTGTGCTGATGGACCGGGCACAGTCAAGGATATTTTTGGTCGACATTACCATTCCTTATGACGAGAACCTCGTGAAAGCCAAAACAGATAAGCTGACAAAATATCTGGACCTGGCTCACGAGGTGACCGACATGTGGGGTGGTCTGCCGGCCGAAATTATTCCTGTGGTCGTTTCTGCGAACGGGTTAATCCCAGTTAGCCTCTCGGGTCATCTGAGGCGACTGGGACTCCGTGACGGACCGCTCCAAGCTCAAATGCAGAAGGCGGTGCTCCTCGATACCGCCCGCATCGTCCGCCGGTTTCTTTCCCTTTCCCCCTAACCCTCGGCCGTTTGGTTTCCCCTGCCGAGGGCTTCCATCTAGTTGGGTTTTATATATTTATGTAATTTTTATGTTTTTATTTTATTTTATTGATATTTATAAAAGTTTATCATTTTCATTTTCAATTATATATTTATACAACCCAACCAGATGAGAAAATCATACAAATACCCCATAATAATAATAAAATAGTCAGTTTGCGATGTGTTTGATGCACGCTTGACCAAAGTGCTTAACAGCCTTTTGTCCGGTGTGAATAAAACGTACGCATATAACGGTTGGATCATGCCTGTTCTCATGTATACCTTTGGCATACTCAGGTGGACTCAGACTGAACTGAACGCTCTGGACAGAAAAGTCCGCACTATAATGACGTCCCACAGGATGCATCATCCGAGATCGTCAGTAATGAGGCTGTACTTGCCGCGTAAGCATGGTGGACGAGGCTTTTTAAGCGTGCTTACCATGCATAATCGCGAAGTGTGCAGCCTCCGTAATTACTTTCTGACGAGAGCGGATGATCCATACTATAGGGACGTTATTTCTTATGATAAAGGACTTACCCCTCTATCCTTAGCCAACGAGCAATGGCAAGACCCGGCAGTACAGAGTATTTCCGGCCGGGAGACTGTATGGAAGGAGAAGGAGCTCCACGGGAGGTTCTTCAAGGCTCTACATGAGCCTTTCGTAGACACAATCGCCTCCCTTTCACTGGCTACGTTTCGGTGAACTCTTTGGGGAAACCGAGGGTTTTGTCTATGCGAAACAGGATTAGGTTATTAAGACCAACAATTATCGGAGATACATCCTAAAGGATGGCACCGTTGACATCTGTCGAGCTTGTCGCCGTCCCGGTGAATCACTTAGGCATGTCATCTCCGGTTGTTCGGCGCTTTCTTACTCTGAGTATTTGCACAGGCACAACTTAGTAGCCAGGAGTCTACACCAGGAGCTCGCTCTGAAATACGGTCTCGTGGATCGGAAACTGCCGTATTATAAGTACTTGCCGGAACCCGTGCTCGAAAATGACCGCGCCACGCTCTACTGGGACAGGGCCATCATCACAGACAGGACTATTCTTGCGAATAAGCCTGATATTGTGCTGATGGACAGTCAAGGATATTTTTGGTCGACATTACCATTCCTTATGACGAGAACCTCGTGAAAGCCGAAACAGATAAAATGACTAAATATCTGGACCTGGCTCACGAGGTGACCGACATGTGGGGTGGATTGCCGGCCGAAATTATTCCTGTGGTCGTTTCTGCGAATGGGTTAATTCCAGTCAGCCTCTCGGGTCATCTGAGGCGACTGGGACTCCGTGACGGACCGCTTCAAGCTCAAATGCAGAAGGCGGTGCTCCTCGATACCGCCCGCATCGTCCGCCGGTTTCTTTCCCTTTCCCCCTAACCCTCGGCCGTCTGGTCTCCTCTGCCGAGGGCTTCCATCTGGTTGGGTTTTTATATATTTATGTAGTTTTTATGTATTTATTTTATTTTATTGATATTTATGTACGTTTACCATGTTTATTTACAATTATATATTTATATTGCCCAACCAGATGAGAAAACTTTATAGATAACCCCAATAATAATAATAATAATTTATTGACACACACATAAAGAAAAGTTACACAAATCACAATTTTACAATTTGATTACTTTTGGTACAGAATACGAAATGTGCAAACAGTGATCTTTGACTCCTGTGCTAGGAAAGCCTGTGTTACAGGAGTCAATGCTCTTCATATCTCTTGTCCATGTTGTACATATTATATTACTTACAGTGTATAATAATTGTGTGTGTGTGTGTGTGTGTGTGTGTGTGTGTGTGTGTGTGTGTGTGTGTGTGTTTCAATTTAAACTTTCCATCATGTGTTCTGTATCTTTGTAATTTAATTTATTCATGAAGTCCTCTATATATTACTTTTATTTATAGGTATTAAATTTTCGTAATTGTTGAATATCACCTAATTTATTATACACCCGAGAGGTTATCGCGTAATATTGGCGCTTGGCAAAACTCCTTACGAGTCCGTACTGTGGGACATGTCTCTCTCCTTCGCTGAGACATTGGTAAAGACGGTACAACTTCCCTATGATACCTGAGAACTATAGATTTATAGTATAACTGTCTTACAGTTAGAACTCTACAGTGGTGATACAATGCGTGTGAGGGATATTTAAAAGGGAGAAGACATAGAACTTTTAGAATGGTTCTTTGAGCCCTTTCCAGTTCCATCATATGAAATTTTGCTGCTCCTCCCCACACTGCAATACAATATGTTATAACAGATTGGCAAAGAGCCTTGAACACATATAGAAGAAGGTCGCTATCTGCAATTACTCTTAGATTTTTAAAAATATAAATGAGCTTTCTTACTCTACTCGTTACATTTGAAATATGACGGTTCCAAGTTAGTTTATCGTCAATTGTCACTCCTAGATATAGCACGTGTTTAACCTTTTCTAGCTCTTTACAACCACACTTTCTGTCAGAAAGTAAGGGTATTGTATTGCATGGGAAAGTGTGCATCTTGACTTTAAAACTGCTAGAGGGATTAGTAGCCTCTGTTATCCTGAAACATAGATATTTCGTCTTTTCTTCGTTTAACGATAGGAAACTATTTTCCAGAGCCTTCGAAACCTCACACAGTCCCCTTTCTGTAAGAGTTTGCATACCATCCAAAGTCTGATGATGAAAAAGCAGGACAGTATCATCTGCGTACATTAATAAATCAGCTTCTTCCAATTCTATGTTGCAGAGATCGTTAACGTACAGCAGGAAAAGTATTGGTCCAAGAGTGCTTTTTTTTTATAGGATAAGGGTGACAAACGGGCACACAGTCCACCTGATAGTAAGTGGTTGCTGCGGCCCATAGACATCTACATCTATCCTCTATTACAATTCAAAATGCAGATGCGTTGTCACCCGTGAGGACTAAGATGGAATGCTTCATTTCCAGTAAAAAGGGCCTCCGGCCACCTGCACTCACCAAGCGAAACGCAGAGGTGAACCTCTTCTTCACGCTGGTGTTCTGTGAGGTCGTGGTACCACCCCGGTTCGAGCCGGCTCATCCGTGCGACAGCAAAAGCTGCCGCGTGGCTCTACCACTGTTAAAAACTGTGCTTCCTTGTGGGACTCCGTAATCGCAGTTAGTTTCATCACTAATATGTGTGCCAACTTTAATCTGGATCTTCGATTACTTAAGTAATCTTTAAATCACTCATAGGGAATCCCATGTATACCCATTCGCTCCATTCGCTTCAGAAGTATCCTCGGTGACACAGAGTCAAAAGCCTTTCGTAAGTCCAAACAGACCCCAACACAGTGATTATTATTATCTTAATAATTGGCCACTAGTGTAGTTAGTTTTAAAACAGCATCTTCTGTAGATTTGTTCTTCCTAAAGCCTTACTGATTGGACGTGATGATTTTTTGGTCAGGAAGTTTCGTAAGTCTAATGTTAATCATTTTTTCCAGAATTTTAGATAGTGTGCTTAAAAGTGCAATTGGTATATATTTTTTTTAGTTTTTCTCCGCCTTTGAATATCGGGATAATAATAGCTGTCTTGAAAAGAACTGGGAAAACCCCAGTTTCCAGGCTCAGGTTATATAAATAGCATAGTGGATCAACGAGAATATCTACTGATTGTTTTATGATCTTTGCACTAATCTTATCCCAACCCGGTGTTTATGCATCCTTCATCTGTTGTACAATTTTCTTTATCTCTAATGGGTCAGTGGGTAAAAACATCATTGAGTCGACACAGCTTCTACCGTGCATACTCTTACTAGCTAGCCTCTTATCTGCCTCACCAAGTAGCTTTAATGTTGTTTCAGCTAGTGATTTGCCAATCGACGTAAAATATATATTCAGTTCATTAAGTGATTCTTTAGGTGACACATCAAGAGAACAGATTAATTCAACGGGGGTATTGCTAACCTTTTTTAAGTTGTTTAAATTTTAAATAACGTCCCATGTACCTTTAATGTCCCCACGTCTTTTTTCTAACAAATTTCTTAAATAATTTCTTTTTTGAGTTTTAATAATATTATTGCATATGTTTCTATATTGCTTGTATTTGCTTAAAATACTCTCTTCATGAGGAGATCGCTTAAGGATTCTGTGCATTTTATCCCTTTTTCGCATACATTTTAATAATCCTACGTTTATCCATGGTTTAAGTGGTTGCTTTTTCTTAGATACTGTCCTTATCAAAGTGTTTTTCAATATTATATTATGTAAATTGCTTACTAAAAACTCTGCTGTCATGCAGTTATTTTTATTACAATCCCTTAACTTATAGTAATTTTCCCAGGAGATGTCTTTGATCCCGTTTTTATTTTTTTCTAGATTTATGTCAACTTTCCCGCATCTGAGGTTTTTCTTTTGTACTGCTGTCAACGAAATATATAGTAATATGGGTGAGTGATCGGTAATCTCATGGAAAAGTATAGTTTGGGCCTGTCCATATGTTTTGATCATAAAATTATCCAAGCAGGTAATTTGTTGTGTAGGCCTATTTATTCCAGGTACTAATCCATGAGTCGCCATTAAGTTAAGATACTGCGTTGTGTATACATTTGCGCTTTCATTAAGAATATCCAAGTTAATATCTCCAGTTAACACAAAAGTACTGCTTTTATAATTATTTAATGCTGTATCCAATGATCCTAAAAAGTTTGTAACGTTTCTAAATCTAGGTGGCCTATAGATACACAGCACAGTGATATTACTTTGGATTTTAATTACAAGGCAGTTACCGTCCTGGAAATCGGGTTCAATGGCAGACATTACTAAGTTATTCTTTGTGTATTCTACTACACCATCATTTTTATTCTCACTTTTAGTTTCAGTCTCTTACTACAGTATACATTATATCCTGCCAGTGTTGGTGGCTCATAATCCTTGTGAGACCAGCATTCTGTTAACACAATCATGTCTATGTTTATATCAAATTGGCTAAGGTATACTGTAAACATCTCCAAGTTGCAATTTATACTACGAATGTTGACACTCTGGACAAGCAACGGACAATGTCTCTAAGCACTTAGACGGATTATCAGAGCTATAACAATTTATTAGTCCAGTTTGATCTAATTCTTGTAGAATATTATTTTTTAATAAACTAACCGCTATATATATTATCACAGAATGTTACTTTCATGTTCCTTCTTATAAATATTAGGATTTCATAAGGTATAATTGCTTTTATAGTTAGTAAGCGAGAATATACATTTATAAAATAAGACCCATGTACGTAAACACTACTATAAATTGTTGAAGAATACCGGCCCATGCTCTTTAAAAACAAGTATAATTTAAAATAAAAATTCTGTATAACAATTAATTTATCAAAACCAATATCATAGAAAAGTGTAGTTTATATTTATATTTATAAGTATTGTACTTTGACTTTGTTAATACACGTATAAAATAAAGTAATTTAATCTAGTATATATGTAAGAACAGTACTTCAGATAAGTTGACCACCTACGTAAGTTGTAAGTTTTTGGCAAATGACATTGTAGCTTTTTACTTTCAATCAATAAAGTACGCTTGAAGACTTGTATATTACTAGTGAAACCATAGTAATAATTTTTTGTGTACGTAATGTAAAAAATTATGTTATTATAGTGTTTATTTGACAAGTGTAAATTATGTGTTGATGATAAAAACAGGATACATAAAATATCACTATAAAATAGTTCATGAAAAGATAGTGATATTTAAGTAAAGTATTGTATTTCTGAAGTACAAAGAGTTGTGTGTAAAGTGTTTACATGATTATGATTTATAATTCGTAACTTTAATACACTATGCCTAAATAGAATATGGAGTAATGCATCATGAAGTAGCATGCAGATATGATTTATATTGTATGGAAAACGCTTGAAATAATGAATGAAAACTAAATAACATAGTCTAGTAGTTAGTCACAAGGCAGTTTTCTCTTTTATTTTTGTGAAGTATCCTTCGTCTTCGATACGAATTGACGGCAGTCCTTCTATCTTCCGTAAATAAATTTTACCGTACGATGTCCAACAGTAAGAAAATCCATTTGTTTTTGCGAAGTCCCTCGCCAAGAAAAATAGACGCCTTCCTTTCGGGGTAAGAGCCTCAGAGCCTTCAAGAGAAATATTCATAAGATACATACATAAACACTCATGCATGTCACCCAGGGGGGTAGCCAGACAGGTACGGACTTCCATATGGTGCGATCTTGACAAACCCTTCCCACCTTCTTTACGTCCATATATTTATCAACGTATACATGCTCGCCGATTAAGGGTACTCTTACCCTAAAACTCAATTCACGATAAATAAATACACCTACATCCATCATATCGTCAATTTGGTCGATAAACTTCCATATAAGGCATTTCTTGACGTCTCTGTCATTCACTTCTGCTCATTAAGTTGCTTTGTCACTCTTTCCTCATTCATTATTTCTATATGACAAAACCATCGATTTCATGCAATTTTTTTTCTTAATCCTGGTCTTCATCTTGCAAACCACACTTTGCTTTTATCATAAAATTTCTCAACCTTGTCATTCAGACTCACCCTTAACATACCCATTTGAAGAAAAAGCAAATAGAACACTCGCCCATGTGCATGATTGGGGGGTGCGCAACAAACTTGGTTTTGCTGCAAACAAAACCAATGCAATAATAATCACTAAAAAACTTAAATACGCCACACCACATATCCAAATGAGCGGAACAAACATAAAAATTGTAGATGAAATTAAATAATTAGGCCTTATTATAGATAAAAAATTAACCTTCAATAGTCATGTTATACAAATATCTCGAAAGGTTAAATATATATATAAACATCTAATAAAGACAGCGAAAATTTCTTGGGGATTAAGTTCGGAGATCATCAAAACGATATATGTATGTGTCAGTCATCGAGCCGATGGTGCTCTATGCGGCCAGTATATGGTCAAGTGCATCACAAAAAATAACAGTACAAAAACATCTCAACACACTTCAGAGGGGCTTTGCACAAAAAAATTGTAAAGCTTACAGGACCGTATCGCTGAATTCGGCACTCATATTAACGGGACTGTTACCCCTGAATATCTGCTTGTGGGAAGCTGCAAGGCTGTTGAAGCAAAGCGCGGGAAACCGCAGGAGGATATCCTGGGGGATAGAAAAGTTGAAGTAAAGGAAGTCTTTATTGAAGCCGACCATCCAGCTAAAGAAGAGGAAATAACTTTTAACACAATAGAAGGTAAACAACCTGAAAAGATGAAACCAACAAAAGAACAGCTGGAGGTGGTACAGATATACACTGATGGAAGTAAAATTGATGGGAAGGTAGGGGCAGCGCTATCTTTGTGGATGGATAACACTAAAATTCTAAGTAAAAAATTTAAGCTGAAATCCTCCCGCACAGTTTACCAAGCCGAACTTTACGCACTGTACCAAGCCACAGAACTTATGATGAAACATAAGGACAGTGTCTTTAATATCTACAGCGACTCCCAATCAGGACTGCACTCATTAAAATCCCCGGAAAACTTCCATCGGTTAGTCTGCGCCACCAGCAAAAAAAATTATATTTTAAAGGATAATATCAAAACAGTAAAGTTATTTTGGATTAAGGCTCATGCGTGAGATCAAGGAAATGAAAGAGCAGACCACCTGGCAAAAGAAGCGGCACTATACAAAAAACAGCATCCCGATATGACAGATGCCCCATATCGTTCATAAAACGGACGATAAGCCAGTGCAGGAATGGAACCAGCGATACATAAATAGTGAAACAGCTACGACTACCAAAATGATCCTCAAAAATGCCGAAACAGCGTACAAATTAATTAGGAAAATTAGACCATCACCTGAAATAGTGCAAATACTTACTGGAATGGTGCCTATGCAGGGTACCTAAATCGCTTCAAGTGTAGGACAAGCGCTGGATGTGGTTGTGACCCAGAGGTAGAAGAAACTGTGATGCACTTGCTCGTAGACTGCCCAGTGTACAGCAGTAAAAGAATCGACTTAGAACAGAAAATAAATGTAAAAATTACAAAAAGAAATATTATGGATATACTAACAAGGAAAACTGAAAGAAAAGATTTTATAAAATTCTGTGAACATATAGTAAGAAAGGTAAAAATAAAGAATAAAACCTAGGAAAATAATAAAGATACCAGACCAGAGTTTAAAACAAGATATGCAAAGGCTCTGACCACCACATCAGAAGACCACAAGATTTAGAAAAAAAATTAAAAAACATGCCCATTTAGGATTGCATTACTGCAGCATTTATTCTACTCTCGTACTTCTTTTGCCATAACCAACTTTCACTACCATACATTAAGACAGGGATTAACACAGTATTGAAAATTTCCATACTTGCGTTTTTGACAAACTATGACCTCCCACAATACAGTGAGGCTCCATATACTCTGTTTTCTACATTCACTCGTCGTTTTATAGGCTGAGACGGTTAGACACGATATCCTATCCCTATTATGTGTACCATCCCAGCTAATATACAGGGTATTTTTGGAACGCTCCCGAAAACTAAGACAGGCGACAGCACCAAGTATACCTTTGATCATGGGTCACAAATAAATTCGATCCTGATGAAAAAAAAATCATATTTTTACAACGTTTTATTAGATTTATTCACGCGCCATCATGTTAGTACAGCTAAATGAAACGATAATTTCATAAAAAAGTCATGAAAATACTGAAACTTAAAACCAGCAGTGGAATAACTGAATTCATATCAGCTGATTAAAGGGCAATGTACGCGCGAACGCAAATTCGCGCGGCCCGCAACTAGCGGGTCATACCACAATACCTAATAATTTACAACACTTGTCTAAATACCTAAATCTACTTAACCTACTATTTTGCCACTGTGCTTGTCGAACCTCACGCTCACGACATGTGGAGGGGCACTATCATGCTGGAACCATGTGCGGCGATATTCAGCCAACGATAGGTCATCTAAAATGTCAACCAACTGTTCATTTATAAAGTTTAGGTATCGCTGTCCGTTCAGTCGCTGTGGCAGAAACACTGGTCCCAGTATGCGATCCTTAAATAAACTTGCCCATACGTTAACCGACCATCGGGTTTGGTGCCCGGTTTGTCGAACAGTGTGCGGGTTAACCTCTGAATACACGTGTGTATTTCTTCGGTTCCACAGGCCGTTTCTGGTAAATGTTACTCATCCGTCCAGATAATGTGCTCAATGGAACCAGGCACACGTTGTTGCTGGTATAATAAACAACGGCAGAAAACTCGTCGGTGGTCGTGATCGCTGGAACTAAAGCTTGCACTTTGTGCAATTTGTATGGGCGCATTCGATTACGCTTCAACACTTTGTGCACTGCACAGTATGACACACTTGTTCCATCCCGCCGTCTTAACAATTTATTTAGCGATACTTCGTGTACCTAGGTTCGGATACCTAACATTTGCCGTATTTACAATCACTATAAACGTACGCGTTAAGCATTATTAAAACAAAAAACGTAACAACACGAATAATACCAACACGTAATCACAAGTAATTACAATTTAATAAATAAAACGATTGAGCTGTCGCTCGCCCACGCGTGTACAAAATCAACACGGAACTGTTTCAAAAATTACGATTAATAACATTTCCCGCTAAAACTGAAACCTACTGCGTCACAGCGTGATGCGATACGAGCCGGCCGGGTTACACATTTTTTCGCACCAAGCTAGATACAGGTCGAGTGGAGGGAGGTTACAGTCGCGTTCTAAAGTACTACATGGTATTGGGATATTGTTTTATAATATTATAGTAAGTAATTAATTGTTTTATTGTAGAATCATAATAGGTGCCTTACTAGCTACTTAGAACTTTGGAAAAGGTTGGAATTAAAAATGGATAATGTTTACTTAAGCATTATTTGTTATTTCTATCGTAAAATATAAAGTAGTTTGTAACAAGAAAACTTAAGCTAAGGGTGGCACGCCGTCCATTATGTCGTCTTGGGTCACATGGAAGCCAGATGTTGAAGATGTGTTGGTGTTACTGGATGCTACTTCATCATCACTTTCATCTTCGCTTGAGCTTCCGTCATCAGGTCGATCACATGGTAAGTTTTTCGGTATTCTTCCTCAACACTTTTAACTTTGCTGCACAATTTTCCCCATTCACCTTCCTCTATCATATTTACCTTTAGTTCACTAGTTCAGTCATAAAACAATAGATATAAATAATTTTAGCTTTACTTAGCCGTAGTACTTTAGAACGCGACTGTACCAATGCGCAGACACTCCCTCCACAGAAATTTAATTTGCCAGCGACAATAGAATTAGAGGCGCCAATCACTATAAAACTTGCAAGTCATTTTTAATAATTTACGAACCTCTTTTTAAATTCAAAGTATTGGCCGGATTAAATAAGAAAAGTCAATCAAAATAAAGTGTAAGTATAATTTTTTTACATTAATTCTGATAATAATCAACTGTCGATCATAACTGCAATTGATTTTAACTACTAAATTATTCAGTACCATTTCATTTCTATTTTCTTATACAAAAACAAAGATAACGATGAAATAGTGTTTATAATTGTGTGAGTACTGAGTACCCAATTAGGTACGTTTATTAATTGCAATAATTTTTGTAGTAAAGAACTGCTTGTTGCGCCAGGGTACAATTGATTGTGTAATTGTATTAAAAATTACAACCATAACTTTTAAATTCCATATGAAGACTAGTCGTAGTGATAAATAAATAAACGTTGGCGATGTCTTAACATACATAACGCTTTAACGGTGTCTGGAAAGTTCCAGTGCTTCAAGGACATTGTCGCATTTGTTTTAGCGGAATAAATTAATAATTTTAGTTTTTGTTACAGTTCCGTGTTGACTGTGGCGAGGGACAGTACAATTTTTTTGTTTAATAAATTATTTAAGTTAAATAGTTTAAGTTTCTTCTTTTGTTTTTATAATGCCTAACGCATACGTTTATAGTTCTCGTGAATATGGAAACATGATAATGTGTCTTGGTGAAGCTCACGGGAATGCTTCGCATGCATTGCGAATTTATCGAGAGAAATTCCCGACCGCTCGACATCCAGCTGACTCTCGTCTGATAACAGCAGCTTTTCAGCGAGTGTTGGAAAATCGGCCCATTGCTCTGGTAGCGGCGGGAGGTGGAAGTCAAGTGGCTGTTCACTCAGAGGAGCGCATTTTAGATGTCGTTCACCGGAATCCAAACCTAGGTACACGAAGTATCGCTAAATTGTTAAGGCATCGGGATGGAACTAGTGTATCATACTGTACAGTTCACAAAGTGTTAAAGCGTAACCGAATGCGCCCATATAAAGTGTACAAAGTGCAAGCGTTAGTTACCGGCGATCACGACCGCCGGCGAATCTTCTGCCGTTGGTTATTAGACCAACAACAATGTGTGCCTGGTTTCATTGAGCACGTCATCTGGACGGACGAGTCGACATTTACCAGAAACGGCCTGTGGAACCGAAGAAATACACACGTGTATTCCGAGGTTAACCCGCACGCTGTTCGACAAACCGGGCACCAAACCCGATGGTCGGTTAACGTATGGGCAGGTTTATTTAAGAATCGCATATTAGGACCAGTGTTTCTTCCACAGCGACTTAACGGACAGCGATACCTGAAATTCATAAATGAACAGATGGTGGACATTTTAGACGACCTATCGTTGGCTGAATATCGCCGCACATGGTTCCAGCATGATGGTGCTCCTCCACACGTCGTGAGGTCCGTCCGTGAGCGCCTCAATGAGTTATTTGATGATCGTTGGATCGGCAGACTAGGACCACACGCTTGGCCACCTCGCTCACCAGATCTGACCCCGTTGGACTTCTTTGAAAAGTGAAAGAAAGGGTCTTTAATCGCGAGTGTGATAGTGCTGATGAAATGCGCCAAAGGATCGTGGATGTTTTCGACAAACTACGTACGGACTGTGTCGAAGACCACACGATGATGCCCCGTCTGCATGAGGAGATGAAACACCGAGCCCAAATCTGCCTTGAAATGAATGGAGCACAATTTGAGCCGCATCTCATAAGACCACGGAGGATTTAGAGCGGTAAGCTGTTTCATAACTATTTTTTTTAAATAACTTAGTACTGGACTAATCTGAATAGGTACATAACTGAATACATGAGAATAATAAACATACCTATACGATGAATAAAAACGCATGACTCCAACCTTGGTTACATTTCATTTAAGTATTTTTTTATTAGCGGGGAATCGAACCAGTTATTTGGGTTATTTAACCTGTAAATTCGGGTTAAAGTGGCTACGTGGAGACAAGCACAGTGGCAAAATAGTAGGTTAAGTAGATTTAGGTATTTAGACAAGTGTTGTAAATTATTAGGTATTGTGGTATGACCCGCTAGTTGCGGGCCGCGCGAATTTGCGTTCGCGCGTACATTGACCTTTAATCAGCTGATATGAATTCAGTTATTCCACTGCTGGTTTTATGTTTCAGTATTTTCATGACTTTTTTTATGAAATTATCGTTTCATTTAGCTGTACTAACATGATGGCGCGTGAATAAATCTAATAAAACGTTGTAAAAATATGATTTTTTTTTCATCAGGATCGAATTTATTTGTGATCCATGATAAAAGGTATACTTGGTGCTGTCGCCTGTCTTAGTTTTCGGGAGCGTTCCAAAAATACCCTGTATATTAAAATTAAAATAAATTTAGTTATATATCCATACTAATATTATAAATGCGAAAGTGTGTTTGTTTGTTGGTCCTTCTTTCACGTCGCAACAGAGCGTCGGCATGGCATGATTTTTTGTATCGGGAGAGTTCGGTGGCTGTAGAGTGACATAGGTTACTTTTTTCCGCTGAAAAACTTCTCATTCCCGTGGGAAAATAGAATATGTTGCAAAAGTTTGTCCTTCTTTCACGTCGCAACAGAGCGTCGGCATGGCATGCATTTTGGTATGGGGATAGTTCGGTGGCTGTAGAGTGACATAGGCTACTTTTTTCTGCGGAAAAACTTCTCATTCCCGTTCCCGTGGGAAATATTCTATTTTCCCACAGGAACGAGATGTTTTTCCGCGGAAAAAGTAGCCTATGTCACTCTACAGCCTCATTCCCGTGGTAAAATAGAATATGTTGCAAAAGTTTGTTCTTCTTTCACGTCGCAACAGAGCGTCGACATGGTATGAATTTTGGTATGGAAATAGTTCGGTGGCTGTAGAGTAACATAGGCTACTTTTTTCAGCGGAAAAACATATCATTCCCCTGGGAAAATCGAATATGTTGCAAAATTAAATTCAGCTAGGTGGCGCCACCGTGATTCTACAAGACGGACGACGGTACGATGGACAAAAACAGAAGGTCAGAATATCTGGATTATTATGTCTTTTTACCAAAATTAAAATAATAAATGTATGGATCTGCATTTTTCCACGCAAGACCGGGAAGAGAGCGATAAAAACATAAAATTCACCAGCTGATTTTCTTCAAACGTTTTGGTGCATTGTAATTCACAGAATAGGCGATAACCTCGCAGAAGATATTAAGAAATCCGTTGATACTCTGCCTACCCCGCAAGGGTTACAGGCGTGATTATAAGTATGGATCAGAAATACTATCACCACCTGTCACGCTTTCACCCTTAACTATTACTTAACTGTGGTAGAAACAGTTCTTAGTAAGCCTTATTAATAAGCCTTAGTAATATTTATTGAACGGAAATGAATACAGTTCTTATATGTGGTTATGAATGAATCGGTACCTATTACAATAAGAAAAAGTGTGCAAAATTATAAGAAAAATATTTTTGAGAGTTCTTATTAACTAACGTATACATAGTTTAAATTGATTCCGCTAGATGTCGTTACTAGGTTTTTAAAACGCGGTAACGAAATGATTCCTGACATGTACTTAACTCCCGCCGTTGAGCCGCGCGTCAACTTATAGTGCATACGGTACCTATACGCTTAAATTGTTTCTATTTCGTAGCTTATTCGACTACCTGCTTTCGATTTCGGTTGTTTGTTATTTGCTTTGTGATTTGGTCAAGGTTGAATGGATTTATATTAGCTTTCATTTTCGGATTTGTGTATTTTCTTGGATCGGTTTTGTCGATTTGGTTGGTATTCCTTTATACATATTTAGACTCTAGCTTTGATTTTGGATTTTGTTTATTTAGAATCGTGAATTGGTTTTCGTTATTATTTAGGTTGTTTAAGAATATTTCAAAGGAATATTAATAGTATAGATAGTGTATACGGTACCTATACACTTACTTCTTTTTTCGTTGGTTATATTTATATTGACTACTGCTTTCGATTTCGGTTTTCTGCGATTTGTTTTGTGATTTGGTTTAAGTTGATTCGATTTGTTTTGGCTATAGTTTTCAGATTCGTGTTGTGTCTTGGTTGTGTCTTGGTTTTGTTGTTATGATTTTAAAAAATATTTAAAAAAAATTTAATTCCTTTTAGGTATTTTAACATTTTTTTTTTTATAAATAGGCTTTTTGTTACTTCATAATGCCTCGCAAACGTAAGTCCAGCCTTTCAAGAGTATCTTCTCAAAGACAAGCGAAAAGATTTTTAGAAGATGCTGAACTGAAAAGGCAAGAACAGGCAGAGCGTCGAGCTACTTTAAGAGATACCGAAAAACCTGCTCAAAGTCAGCAAAGGCGTCTTGAACAGGCAGAGCGTCGTGCTACTTTAAGAGCTACTGAAACACCTGATCAAAGTCAGCAAAGGTGTCTTGAACAGGCAGAGCGTTAATCTACTTTAAGAGCTACTGAAACACCTGCTCAAAGTCAGCAAAGCCTATTCGAACAAGCGGAACGTCAGGCCACCTTAAGAGCCGCGGAAACACCTGATGAAACTCACCACAGACTCATTGAGCAAGCTGAACGTCAATCTACTATAAACACCAGAACAGACACAGGCGCGAAGATATACATACAAATGCACAGCTTTAAGATGAACGTCGACAGAATTTTCAAAGAAACAATTGGTCGGTTTTTAATGACGCAGCATTCAATTATGATCCGTTGATTGATTATAAAAATCACAGGTTAGTTGTTATCGGACTGATGGACAAGGCGTGTCGATTTTGCAGTGCTTTAAAATGGAAAGATGAGACCGCAGGCATGTGCTGTTCCAATGGCAAAGTGTCTCTTCCGTTACTTGGGGAACCAGAAGAACCTTTGAAAATTCTGTTTTTATATGATGCTAATAAGTCACGACGGTTTTTAAACAGGATCCGGAAATATAACTCATGCTTTCAAATGACGTCCTTCAGAATTGACCGGGAAATTATAATGCCGGGATTTTCGCCTACATTTACGGTGCAAGGGCAAATTTATCATAGAATAGGTTCACTTTTTCCAGCTGAAAACGAACAGCATAAATTTTTACAAGTATATTTTATGGGTGGCGAAGAAATTGAGGTAGACCGTCGCTGCTAATTTATACAGGGAGTTGGGAGAGACACAGTATTCAAAATTCAAAGATTCTTGCATGAACGTAACATTTTAGTCAAAATATTTCAAACTGCTTTAGAAAACCTACCTGAAGAGGATTATAAAGTCGTCATTCACGCAGGTCGTACCCCTCGCGGAGAGCATGAAAGGCGCTACAATGCACCTTTGATAAACTAAATAGCAGCCGTAATTAGTGGTGATCAATTTTCTTCACGAGACATTGTCTTGCGAGCACGTGATGATACGTTGCAACGGATAGCCGATAAAACACAAGTTTTATGACGCTCTGCAATACCCATTGATTTATTGCAAAGGACAAGAGGGTTATCATTTTCGAATTCCACTCATTAACTCGGTCACAAAGGGGCCTACTCCGAACAAAAATGTTGAATGTCATGTATGGATTTTTATGCGTAACATATGATGTTGCGAGAAAATGATTTTAAAATCTTAGCCCGGTGGAGACAATTAATTCATCAATTTTTGGTAGACATGTATGTGAAGGTAGAAAGTGAACGTCTTCGTTATATATCTTTAAATCAAAAAATGCTGCGCGTGGAGAATTATATACATTTACAAGATGCAGTTTCTAGCGACACCAATGTAAGCCCCAGAGATTTAGGTAAAATGGTAATTCTGCCCTCATCATTCGTTAACAGTCCCCGCTACCTACATGAGTACACACAAGACGCATTTGCCTATGTACGAACTTACGGAAGACCTGATCTTTTTGTTACTTTTACTTGCAATCCCACATGGAAAGAAATAACCGAGGAGCTAATGCCGGGCCAAAAAAGTACTGACAGACACGATTTAGTTGCTAGAGTATTTAGATTAAAAGTACAAAAAATAATGTACTCGTATGTAATTAACAAAGGGATAATTTTCGGAAAGGTGCAGTGCTTCATGTATGTCAGTTGAATGGCAAAATAGAGGATGACCGCATGCCCACATTCTAATATGGCTTAAAGAGAAGTTGCGGTCCAGCCAAATAGACGACATAATAAGCGCCGAGATTCCGGATCCTGAGCAAGATAAAGAATTGTATGGTACCATCGTCCGAAATATTATTCACGGTCCATGTGGAGCACGAAATTCAATATCACCATGTATGAAAGAAGGAAAATGTACAAAGAAATTCCCTAAACAGCTATTAAAAGGAACAGTGCACAATGACAATGGCTACCCTTTATACAGACGCAGAGCTCCCGAAGATGGTGGCAGGAAAGTTACAATCAAATCTCGCTCTGGAGCGTTCGAAACATTAGATAACAGCTGGATTGTCCCGTATTCGCCCATTCTATGTAAAATGTTTAATGTAAATGTAGAAGCATGTAGCTCTGTCTGCGTCATCAAGTATATCTGTAAGTACATAAATAAAGGAAGCGACCAAGCAATATTTAATCTCAGGAGTGAAGGTGAGGCAAATCCCGTTAATGAAGTACAGAACTTTCAAGCAGGGCGTTATGTCAGCATTAACGAGGCAGCGTGGCGTCTCCTTAGCTTCCCTTTACACGAAAGGCAGCCAACAGTTACTCACCTTGCTGTGCACTTAGAAAATGGAGAGCGTGTATATTTCACCGAAAGAAATTTCCAAGAAAGAATTGCATCACCGCCAAAAACTACACTAACAGCCTTCTTTCAACATTGTCAAACCAACCCCTTTGCAAAAACGTTGTTATATTCTGAAGTCCCCCGATATTATACTTGGAACACATCTAGGAAGGAGTGGAAACGCCGTATTCAAGGCGCGACAGTTGCAAATTGACCCGGTGTTAACTCATCAGATGCCCTTGGTCGTGTGTATACCGACCTTGTAACTAATTTTGAATGTTTCTGTTTACGATTGCTGCTGCACCATGTTCGCGGTCCTACAGGATATAAAGACCTTAAAACTATCAACGGTCAGGGATGCGCAACTTATAGAGAAGCATGTGAAGCTCTGGATCTTTTAGAAAACGATAATCACTGGGATGAAACCATGGAGGAAGCTGTGCAGTGCCAGTCACCAGCCAAAATTAGGGATATTTATGCAACTCTCATATCATCTTGCGGGCTATCTAATGCACATGAATTGTGGGACAAATATAAAGAGTACATGGCGGAAGATATTTTGCGAAGGTTACAGCAGACATACGCGAACATGACATACAATGAACTCATTTATAATGAAGCACTTGGAAAAATTCAAGATAAAGTAATGGCAATGGTAAGCAAAAATTAAGCGACTTTGGAATGATAAACCCTCAGCGAACAACCGAAAATGAACTAAGTGGTGAAATAATACGTGAAACAAACTACGATATACCAGCTTTGCAGCAGCAAGTAGCCGAATTTGTAGCCCGCTTGCTTCCCGAACAAAAACGAGTTTTTGACAAAGTATTGGGACAAATTGA
Organism: Parnassius glacialis; assembly: GCA_033319125.1. Lineage (NCBI taxonomy): Eukaryota > Metazoa > Arthropoda > Insecta > Lepidoptera > Papilionidae > Parnassius > Parnassius glacialis. Next base: position 42,294,292 of record JAVANC010000004.1, read on the forward strand.
ATCTGAAAATGGTGCACTTTTCTTTTTAGATGCCCCTGGAGGAACTGAGAATACATTTTTGTTAAATTTATTATTAGCGCAAGTACGGAAAGATAAAACCATTGCTGTGGCCGTAGCTTCCTCCGGTATAGCCGCCACGCTGTTAAACGGGGGCCGCATTGCACATTCTGTTTTAAAACTCCCTCTAAATCTAGCCCAGGAAGAATCGCCGATCTGCAACTTTAGCAAAAATAGTGCACGAAGTATAATGCTACGATAATGCAAACTTTTAGTGTGGGACGAAAGTACAATGTCGCATAAAAAAGCTGTAGAAGCACTAAATCGAACACTCTAGGATTTACGCAGCAATACCGATGTAATGAGAGGAATGGTGGTTTTACTGGCTGGTGACTTTCGCCAAACTTTACCTGTCATTCAAAAGGGCACACCTGCATATGAAATTTAAGCATGCCTCAAGTCGTCTATTTTATGGAACAAGGTGACAAAATTCAGTTTAACTACGAATATGAGAGTGTATTTGTATAATGGTATCAATGCTGGAAACTATGCTGAAACACTATTAAAAATTGGCGATGGGCGGTTGGAAACGGATGCTGAGGGCTGCGTTAAATTGACGAGAGATTTTTGTAATTTAGTACAGAGTCATTCCGAATTAATTGCGAACATTTATTCAGATTTTACGAACAGCATGCATGAAGACAAATGGTTATGTGAAAGGGCAATTCTTGCACCAAAAAATGAGAGCGTTAACAAAATAAATTCAGATATATTAAGCGAAGTAGCAGGAGAAATAGCAGAGTATTTGTCAGTAGACACAGTTATGCACACAGAACAGAGCACTTCATATCCCGTAGTTTCTAAATTCTCTAGAGTTGTCAGGTGTGCCCTCACATAAGCTTCAATTAAAATTAGGCGTCCCAGTCATGCTAATGCGAAATTTAGATGCTACTCGATTATGTAACGGGACAAAGCTGCGTGCGACACATCTTGTACGGAACATAATCGGTGCTACAATTTTGACAGGCGTAGGAAAAGGTGAAAATGTTATTATACCATGGATCCCTATAATTCACATAGATCTTCCTTTTCAATTCAAAAGGTTGCAGTTCCCTATTAAGCTCAGTTTTGCAATGACAATTAATAAAGCGCAAGGGCAAACGTTACAGGTAGCGGGGGTCAACTTAGAAAAACCGTGCTTCTCTCATGGTCGGCTCTATGTAGCATGTTCGCGTGTGTCAAATGCCCAGAATCTCCACATTTTTTCCCCGAATGGAAAAGCATATAACATTGTGTACAGTAGCGTCTTAAAATAGTGTTCAGTTTTTTTTTCCAAAATTCCCACAATCAATTAATCAGAATTCCCACAGATCTTCCCTTTCAATTCAAAATTTCCTATTTAGTATTTTTTTTCCTCAAAATATGCAGCCTTTTGTTTTGAAAGGAAATTCTGACGGATCTTTTATTTGGCTCAGTTTCCTTTCAATTCAGAAAACTGCATCTCTGCTGAATCAGTTTAGCTCAGTTTCTTTTCAATTCCAAATGCTGCACCTCTGACGGACCTATTAAGCTCAGTTTCCTTTCAACTCAAAAGATGCAGCCTTTTGAGTTGAAAGGAAGCTCTGACGGATCTTTTATTTGGCTCAGTTTTCTTTCAATTCAGAAAACTGCATCTCTGACGAATCAATTTAGCTCAGTTTCTTTTCAAAAGTCTGCATCCCTGATGGATAATTATGCTCAGTTTCCTTTAATTAAAAAAATATCCCATTTCCATTTAGAATAAACAGGCTATTTTCATGCTTTCCTATACGCTGCGTTTCAAAACATTTAAATAGGCCGACGAATTAATTTTGCTCAGTTTCCTTTTAATGGCTGCATCTCTGACAAATCTATAAAACTCAGTTTTCTTTCAATTCAAAAAGCAATGGATAGTTCATTTCCCAGTGACCATGCGGGCGAAGCCGCGGGTAACAGCTATTCTTTTCATATATCCCCTTCTAAATGCTCTTATGATCAATAACAAGTTGTGTTTACGTTTTATAAATAAAGTTGTAGTTGTGTATTTTTTTTTTTTCAGTTTTTCATCTACGACTAAGTAAATCAGAGGCAACAAAGTTTTAGCGGCTCAACGTTGACTTCCCGATATTTACTTGGCGGGGAGTTTTAGTTGCAGTAAATTCCCTGTACTTAAGTATGCTTACTAGAAAACTTATTTAGGTCTATGTTATCATTTTTATTACATGTCATTTAGTTTTAAATTTAACTTAAACGATTTTGGGCATCTTGGGGGTTTTTCAATCATAACGTTAAAAGTGATAAAAGAAAAATATAAGTAAACTAAAAACTACATCTGTATGAAGAAAATAATGAAGTAGTTTCACTTTTATATTCGGTTAGGTTTTTTTTATAGGATAAGGGTGACAAACGAGCACGCAGTCCACCTGATGGTAAGTGGTTGCTGCGGCCCATAGACATCTTCATCTATCCTCTATGACAAACAAAATGCAGATGCGTTGTCATCCGTGAGGACTAAGATGAAATGCCTTATTTCCTTGTTATAATTGATTTGATTGATAATTTTTATCTGAATGATTGAAAAATGAGCCGGCAGTAATATATAATAAATATAAGTATTCAACCCTGTTACATGTATATGTATAATAATTGCATACTATATGTATATATAGTATGCAATTATAACTTTTTTAACTTAGTTAAATCCACTTTGTTGCACACGTGCTGACGTTGTGACATCTGGAAGCCACTGCACTAGTTTTATAAGCGGACGCGAGGCGTGCGCTAACTTTGCATGTGGTGAGCGTGGGTGTAAGGCGAGCACAACTCGTGTGCAGGTCATATGCGTGGTCTGCGTGGGTCATATTATGAACATGACCTAATAGTGTGATTGTTGGTGCGTAATGTCTTTAGTACTATTTGACATATTATATCTTAATCTAAATGTTAGTGAACGTGTAACTTATGAAAATTTTAGTTTGTGATATTTAAGCGATATTTTAATATTAAGTATGCACGAAATCGGATGGAGCCCTTCGTTCTTTTTTTTTAATTTTTTTACATATTTTCTTCAGCGTTCAGTTTCTTCTTGGTAAGTGTGTTTAAACAGTGAAATTTCAATAATAAATGTGGTATTCAAGTTGTGATGTCACATTCACAGTGTATTATGTTTGTTAAGTGTGAGAAAATAAAATCACAAAATCTGAACCCGATAGGTATTTTTTTTTATTTTCACTAAAAAGTCCATAGTGAATTCGGAGTGAAACTCATCATGTCACCTATCAAAAAAACTAAAACAACCTTTGCGGGGCCATCAATTATGTTTTTATTTTATTACCATAATGTCTATACTGTAGGCAATTGAAAGTGATTTGTGCACTCGCCATTAATGTTAATACCGTATCCTTTCCAGTCCATTGAAGAGTCACCCTTAGTTATACGTTTTGGGTACACGTGTTTGGATAGTTTTCGTGCTCTGGTTCTATACTCAGTTAGACATTATAGTACGAGTATGCTGTACGAACACTTTAGCACTTTCATATACTCAACTTGGAATTGCTGAAGGGCTCGTACCACCGCTCTTATTTCGACGTACCAACGCGAGGCATAATGGCAAATACTCTTTAGTATTTTGTATAACCTGCCGACGAATATGTATGTCATCTTTGATACTAAAGCCTTTTCAAAAACCAGCTTGTTCGGGGGACTGGAAGTCGTCGAGCTTGCGTACGGGTCTATTGGTATTAACTCTCAAAAACAACAGCTCTTAAAAGAAATCAGTCTGCAGTTCTTCAATATGGTTTAATCACCTTTGTTAGATAATTAAAGAAAAAGTAGGAAATAAAAATCTAAAATTTTCTAATACATTGTTTAATTTAGTTTATTTTTTCGGGCTTGCATTCGAATATTCAAACAATTCGAATAAACTGGATCTAATAGTCGGATACCAAATTTGCAAATATTTGAACATTCGACCAATTTTCTTTACACAGAAATGGAAAATTTGATGCGGATAAAATATAATTTTCAAACAACGTGCGCCACATCTAACAAAGTTGTTTACGTCTTGAGCTTTGAATGCACGTACTTAAACAATTCTTTAGTTCTTTTACACGGTTACTCTTATTTTAATGTATTTTAAAAAATATGTTACATAAATTTTAATATTGTGTATTTATTCGCTGAGATATAAATTTTTAAATGTGTTTTAGGTACCTTATTTTCTATTACAAACCAGAAAATATTTATAATGTGTTTCCAGAGAAATTTAACTTATTTTTTAATTTTTAAATTTTATATAAGTACATAATAAAAAAATATTATCATAATTTTTGTTTTGTAAGATGGGGTGATATTTTACCCCGGAAAATTCACCGCTGCGTTTAAAGACCTTTTCAAGCTACGTTACTGAAAGTATTATCACGATTGCAAGTAAACCACTCCCCTTCAACTTTCCGCAGATATAGTAGTTATGGCGAAATCTCTAAAGGACCTTAACAATATGGATCAATAACCTTAATTGTGTCTCTCAAGTATATGTTTTAAGATGAACATGGATAAGACAAAAAACATGTGTAACGTCCATGTCACACCTATACCGGTAGTTGTTGAGAACACTTCGATGTAAGTTGTTGACGGGTATGTTTTCTTAGCCAAAAGATTATCTGACTCTCATTAAGATACATTTTCTCCTCACATAATCCTCAAAACCTTACCATGTTTTCACAGTAATATCTTATGGAACTGAGAAACTCTTTCACTGCTGGCCTTATGAGTATGCCTTATACGTTCAGTGAGATTAGAAGGCAGGCGAGTAATTGCCTAACAAAAGATGCTGACTTTGGAAAGTGAAGGAGGTAGATTTGATCTGAACAGATATCTACATGTATCTAAATCTAAATAATGTTAGAGACAAAGTGCAAAAGTTGGTGATTTTTTATAAGAAATACCGACCCGTTTCTCAACAGCTTTTCAGAAGATTTACTAAGTACTCCACTTGACATATATAAGGTGTCCTGGTCGATGTAATCACAAAATGTTTGCATTATAATATCCCATTTTGAAGAATTTCATTAATTTAAAAGAGGAAATATCTACTTCGTATGTTGTTAGCTTTAGTGCAGGAATTGTCCAGCTATTTTAATATTGTGAAGGCAATACGAGTAGCAGAGAGAATGATGAAGAAATAAGATGAAACCCAGCAAATAAATATTGTTTTATTATGAGACGATATAAAAGGTTATTTTATCATGTCTATTTTTAATAGTTGCCAACAAGTGTCAATAAGAAACAACATTATCCAGACTAACATCATATGCTAACATGGTACAAATCTCGACTTAAAAGACTGTTTTGTCTGTTTTGTCTGTTTTGTCTGTTTTGACTGGTGTGGTTGAGTCCATGTGTGTGTATGACAGCGGTGCCTTTATGCTATGTCTTGATTAAAAACATGATTTTTTGTTATTTGAAAAATACCATAATAATAAAAATAAAATGCAAAACTTATTGAACAGTTGCAAGCCCTAATTTTTTTGGAATATTTTATTATTTTATTCGTTCAAATCACAAATCGATCCGTTACACGTTGTTACAGAGCATCCAGTCAATGAGCTCGTATCTAGAAAAACATATTTTAGAACCGTGAATAATTTCAATTGGAACGTAAAAAACCTCAGCAACGAGGAAATTGTAAACGGTGAATAATGCAAGCGTGACTTTCAATACTTTTAATCAAATTGAATCAACACCTCAGTTACATTCTGTTTCTCTGTCTGAGATTTTCAAGTTTCAAAGCTATTTAAGTGTTAAAATAATGAAAAAATAAGGATTAAATGCGTGATGGCGCTACAAGAAAATCCATCACACTATTTCTTCCTGCGGTAACCATAATTCGGGACCTTGGGAAATGCTAGCAAAACTTTATGGCTTCCTATAGATGGTGGAAGGATATCTTGTTTACGCCGTCTGGACTGGCACCCAGAAATGAAAACTTTTGGTATATATGTAAACTACTACTGTCACGTATCTTAACATTTAAAACCTTTCCAATTCTTTGAATAGCACATCGCTTAAATCATATACACACAGTTATTACTTAACAAGGAGAGCACAATTGGTATTTTTAAGTCTTTTAGTTTTCAAAAGCGAGTTTGCACTCTATAAAACAGTGCTCCTTTCAATAATTTTTTTTTATTCTTAGGACTTCACCAAGTATAATATAAGGTTAAGTATTAGTAAACATAAGTCCATAGTCCTCATAAACCTTTTACTTGATGAATCCACAAAATTTCTAGTATAACATATGATTTGGTGGCTAAATTCCTAGAGTACTTTGCGATAAAGTTTATCGTTTTATTAAAGGCCACCTCATTTTTATTTATTAATACTGCTGCTCAAGAAATTTCAATCGTTCTCCTGTCTTTTGCCTTACATTCCTTAACAGCACATTTTAGCTCCTGTAGTTAAAAAGACAACATTTTCTAATCTCATCAAGACTTAGGATTATCTTACATTGCCTGAAGATAAACCATTAACTTGTAAGCATAAAAAGCTTGGTATTTTATGTGTAATCAATAATCATGCATAAATAATGTATAAGATTATTAAACTTTTAACAAAATTCTTTAAATTTTTTCATTTTCTTCCATTTGCTAAAATAGTTTGATTTTATTTTCTATTACGTCTGAATCATAATTTGTTGTCACTCTAAAATAAATTATAAATTATGAGGGACTAAGGCTTGCCGATAATAATATTATAGTGCAGTATCCTCGTATGCATCGCAAACGTCAGGCAGAACGCCGAGTGACTTGACCTCTCTCTGGAAGCAATCAATTCAAATTAGCGGCTGTCTAATTTGAATTGATCCAGACGCGGAGTTTTATGGGAGAAACAGATTGAGCCCATGTATGCAACGTATGCAATGCAAGGCTCCCACGTTGGTATACACAATTGACCTATCTATACAACCTATGTACGTTTGGCGTCAGACACTCTTGTCACTTTTAGCTGACACAATAGTTCAAACTTATAGCATGTTTTCTCATTCTGGGAGTGAGTTTCAGATTGGTTTACTCAGTCTGATGTTCATCAATGAATATATCCAAGCCATAAAGAAAAAAAAAGTTAATAAGCGAAGATTATGGGTACATGAAATAAATAAACCAAGAGAGGAGTTTAGAGAATACCATATATTAGTAAAGGAACTTGAAAATGACGACGAAACATTTTTTCTGTACTCTCGTATGACAAAGTGCAATTTCAGGAGATTCATAAAATTATTGAAAGTGATATAAAAATAAAATACACATTTAAGGTTTGTAGCAGAAAAAGACTTGCAGTGTGTAAAATTAAAATCTATTTTCCAATAACATTTAAAGATATTCAGTTTTTTGTGTCTCCTAAGAAAGTAGAACGCAATGAATTTCCCTTCTTAAATATATTATATACGAGTATACTTTAATAGCGCAGGGCAGGATTATGGATAACGAATGTGTGCGCAAGCACATATGCATTTTTTATTCCTTCACTCTCATAGTCCGATGGGACGGTAAAACGACTCGAATATAGAGATATCACACTCAGAACCAACGGCTTTGTACGTTCTTTCTGAAGCACGGGGGTAAAATACTCCGATTTGCTACTGCGACTTTCTTGATAGAAAACTCATCTGATTTTGGACACGATCACACTTTTGTGTTACTCAAAGATTAAAGAACTGTCTGTCCTTCGTTAAGTTTATTTTTATTTTTTATTTCTTTGCAGGTACAGGAGGCATCATATAGATACTTACATAATTTTCTTTATTTAGATGTAATTAAGTACCTAATTTTTGGAAGGCATTGGATTATAGTTTACATTTAAAATATTTTTTTTTAATATTAAAGGCAATAACGTCCCTCAACGAACGACTAATTGTGATTGAGTTTGCTTATTTAGGGCAATCTCTTATCTGTTGAATGGGAACCAATTGTTGACTTGATAAATTCGGAAGCAATTACGTTAGGAATGACGTTATTACGGTCATTTTCTTGATTTTTGCATACCCTATAATATCATAAATACATTTGTACTGCCTTACTGAATTGATGAGCTTGTTCATTTCCCATTTTGGAAACAAAAGGCGTGCACGGTGCAAGGGTCTATTTGTTCATGACGTGCTACGTGTAAATTCTAGGAACACACTGGTCGTACGTACGAACATCCCCTCCACCTTCTCACGGTAATCTAGACATCGTAGATCGACGCTGCGTCGGACGCGTGTGATTGCTTTGCATACGTTGCGTACGTGGGACCTGTCTGTCTCTACCTTTATTGTAGTTTTATAGTATATTTAAAATATTTATAGAAAAATAACATATCCATTTAATTTTAAAGAGTTAGTGTTATAAAAGATGTTCTTCTAACATTTTAAGCTATTATTTAATAAATTAAGTAACATAAATTGGTCATCATAATCGTTTTGTCCACAGCATTTTCATAAAAAATTCACTTGGTTTGAATTTTTAATTTCTTATGTACACGATCTAATTCTAAATATATTATCTAGTAACAATTTTTCTTAGGATTTGTTTAAGTGATTGTATTTTTTTTGTTTTCAAAAATAATTAGCCATTTCAGATATTTTAAGCATTGAAATTGCCGCTAAAAGGGAAATTAAGTAGGTATACCTTTGTGTAGTTTGCTTGATAGCATCAAAAACATTTAAATAGCTAAAACCCCATTGGATAGCATCCACAAATACTGTATTAATTTAAAAAATATCTCTTATAACTATTTACAATATGAAGTTTCCTAAAGTTTGTAATTAACATTTGTGTAAGGTAAGCGGTTGATGGATATTAACAGGTTTGAAAAGTACTGTTTTGTTCAGCGTTTGGAACGTACTCAAATGCATCATGTCCTTAAAGTGCAATACAAATAGTGTCTATATAGTGTGTGAATATTGAAACTTACCAGATTTGTACTATTTCATTTTTACTTTGTTATAGAATATATGAATTCAATTTAAATAAATAAAATACCAAATGAAATAAAATTTATATGATTTATATTTAATTAATAAAATTTAATTTATTGATAAACCATTTAATTCACGCCAGAATATTCACCATCACTATTTTTGGTCCATATCATTGACTCTTCTGATCCTTATGTCGACGGGCATACACAAGTTTATTAGATTTGCGTTAATAAAGCTTTCACATGCACGACCGCAATCATTTTTTATATTTTGATAAAGAGCTTGTTGGGTAATTCACCACTAAATTGCGACACTCAATTTAAACCTCATAAAACATGCAGGGAGTCGATGAACGCAGCTGGCTTAGGACAGTGCTGTATTTCAATCTTTGGGTGAGTCCTGTATTTAGTAGTGCATGCAGCTTATCTTTCGTATATTATTAAGTTATTAGCAATAGATTTGAGTAAGATAAATAATAAATTTACTTAAATTATTTTAAACTAATATCTGTTGCTTATGAACACAAGCATCAAAAAGATCGCTTTTAGCGTAATAAGGTCATGTATAATAAAATTTATTTTTGACAAATTTTATAGTTTGTGTACCTACAACTATAATTTACGTCACCGTAATTAGAAACAGTGTAGTGACGGTGTAAGAATATATACTAGTCCAAAATATCGTCCCGTCGGTGCCATAAGAACAGCAGTGTTTTCCTAATAATAACTAGAAAAAAAAACCCTGCTATAGCTTACTCGACTGTCGAGCGTGGCAACTATAGAAAATAACCTCTTTATTACTAATAACTAACAATGGCTAACTATGGTGAGGCCGATGTTCACCAGTATACTTTGATAGGCTGTGAAGAAAGAATGAGTGTAGGATAAAGTCACACTAGCAACAGTATTTCACCAGAAACAGTCTTTAATTATTTTCTATAATGTTACCTAACGCATGCATCTTGCTATAAACTATGTACATTATACATAATATCTGTCTCCTCTCTAACACCTTGCTTAAAACATAATTTACGAACTTTGTCCTCAAGTCGAGTTTCCTAACTGTGATTTATTACATAAACTGGCAGTAAAACGTCCAACTTGTCAAGATAGTGGTGAACGATCAATCTAATGATTCGGGAAGAAATAATTATTACTATAAATGTATTAGTACAGATTATAACTGAAAAACAAAGTCCATTCCGCTATGGAGTATGACCTTGATATTGTTTATAGAACTGACATCAGTGTAGCCTTGGGTTCTATGACATACAAGTGTCATTGGTTCATTGCGCTGAATGTAAGGATGACACACCTGGTATGCGCTGGAAAAATACAACTTGATCGGTTGAAACAACTGCCTGAACCACTCTTTAGTTTGATCAATGATCTAACCTCAGATCATGGCCATTTTATGGGTAATATTTGTAAATATAATGCCTGTTTATAGATGACTTTCTTTTGGTGGTAAACAGGTTACAGCAGATGGTTTTTAGGGACTTTTAAAGTACAATACTTAGTCTACCATATAATTAGAAGGTTATTACCAGAAGCCGAACATGACGCTCAGTAGGTTCAAATATATTTTGTAGGTGAAAATGATCGAGAACCAAAGATTCAAAGTTCTAAATTGCCTAACCTAAAGCCAAATTTAATCAAACAATTGCAGAATATGCTACATCAAGTGAACCCGTATATAAAAGATCTGAAAAGTGCCATTGATAAAGCCCCTCCTTCAGAGTCATATAAAGTTATCATACATGCTGATAAAAAACTACCAAAAGAACATAGAGATAAGTACAATGCACCAAAACTACAAATGAAGTGGCTTTAGTGTTAGTGGATCAACAATTTTATCGAAGGGACATCATCCTCGGGAGCCGAAGTAATTCACTTCAGCGTATTAGTGATATACATCGAGCATATGATGCGCTACAGTATCCATTCATGTTTTGCGGGGGGATGATGGGTATTGAATCAACATACTACAACGCGATCCCACAACTAAGTCACTAAGTCAACTATCATGCCCTTTGAAGTCAATATTTGGGGGATAAATACGCCAAATTTTAAGAAGAAGATTAAATTATATCAAAAATTAATCAAGCGAAATTACGTGCTGTGCTGAAAGTTACATCCATTTAAAAGATGCTATTGGATGACAAGACGCAGATGCCAACCAACTAGGACAAATGGTTGTTCTTTCATCATCTTTTACGGGGGACCTAGGTGTATGCACGAAAAAACATAGAACGCTATGACCTATGTTAGGAATCAAGGTCGGCCTGATCTTTTTATCACTTTAACATGCAATCCTCGCTGCGACGAGATAAAAGAGCAATTGCTTCAAGGACAACAATCTCATGATAGACACGATATAATTTCGAGGGTGTTTCGACTAAAGGTTTGCCAAGGCAAAGTCAGAGCACATAGGCAGAATTGGCGATAAACTAGTTCGCCTTCCTTCGGGAACCCGTGCATTCTGGTCTCTCGCCAAGGCTGTCCAAGGGAACTTCCGTAAGCCATCACTACCATCTCTGCACAGGGAGGACGACTCACTGGCCCATGACGCAAAAGACAAAGCCGACCTTTTAGGCTCCCTTTTTGCGTCCAACTCGACTCTTGATGACGGGGGGAAAACACCGCCGACCATCCCGCGGTGTGAGTGCTCTATGCCGGACGTGCTGTTCTCACAGCGCTCGGTTCGCAAAGCACTTCTCTCCCTGGACATCCAGAAGTCGAGTGGGCCTGACGGAATCCCCCCAATTGTGCTGAGGACGTGTGCTCCGGAGTTGGCACCGGTCCTAACGCGTCTTTTTCGGTACTCCTACTCCCAAGGCGTAGTCCCGAATTCATGGAAGACAGCTTTTGTCCACCCGATCCCTAAAAAAGGCGACCGCTCAGACCCGTCCAACTATAGGCCTATCGCGATCACCTCCTTGTTCTCCAAAATAATGGAATCCATTATCAACTGCCAGCTCATCCGGTACCTTGAGGATCACCAGCTGATTAGTGACCGCCAATACGGTTTTCGTCGGGGTCGATCAGCTGGTGATCTTCTGGTCTACCTGACCCATAGATGGGCGGAGGCAGTAGAGTCCAAGGGGGAGGCGTTGGCCGTTAGTCTGGACATTGCGAAGGCCTTTGATCAGGTTTGGCACAAAGCGCTTCTTTCGAAGCTCCCTTCCTATGGGCTTCCCGAGAAATTGTGCAATTGGATCACCAGCTTCCTTGCAGATCGGAGCATCAAGGTTGTTGTGACGGTGCATGTTCTGACTACAAGCCTATTAACGCTGGTGTTCCACAAGGCTGTGTGCTATCACCAACGCTGTTTCTTCTGCATATCAATGATATGTTGCTAACTAGTAACATTCATTGCTATGCGGATGACAGCACTGGTGATGCTCTATACACCGGCCGTGCTAATATTTCTCGGGAAAACGTCTCCGAGTACCGGAACAAACTTGTGTCTGAAGTCGAGTCTTTGCTGGACAAAGTCTCGAACTGGGGGCGACTAAATCTAGTCCAGTTTAATCCTCAGAAGACACAAGTTTGCGCGTTTACCGCTAAAAAGAACCCCTTTGTCGTATCTCCTCAGTTTCAAGGCACTCCCCTGGTTGCCTCAGCCAGTATCGGAATCCTCGGCGTCGACATATCGAGTGACGTGCAGTTTTGTGGTCATTTGGAAAAGAAGGCCAAATTGGCCTCTAAAAAGCTTGGCGTGCTCAGCAGAGCGGGACAGTATTTCATGCCGGCACACCGCCTGCAACTTTACAAGGCGCAGGTTCGGCCTCACATGGAATACTGTTCCCATCTCTGGGCAGGGGCTCCCCAGTGCCAGCTCCTTCCACTTGACCGCATCCAGCGCAGAGCGGCTCGAATCGTCGACGAACGAGTTCTTTCCGATCGGCTCGACTCATTGGCGCTGCGAAGAGATGTTGCATCTCTTTGCATTTTCTTTCGCATCTACCATGGGGAGTGCTCTGAGGAATTGTTCGGATTAATCCCAGCCGCCAAATTTCACGAACGCACATCGCGGCAGAACTCCCGATACCATCCACACCATCTGGATGATTGGCGGTCCACCACTGTGCGATTTAGAAGATGTTTTCTTCCTCGCACGACTTCCTTGTGGAATCGATTACCATCAGCGATTTTTCCGGACCGATACGACTTAGGGACCTTCAAGAAAAGAGCTTACTCCTTTTTAAAAGGCCGGCAACGCATCTGCAATTCCCTCCCTGGTGTTGCAGTTGTTCATGGGCGGCGGTAGTCACTTACCATCAGGTGAGCCGCATGCTCGTTTGCCCCCCTCTCCTATAAAAAAAAAAAAAAAAAAAGGTGAAAAAGACCATGAAATTATTGATAAAGGGTCAAATATTTGATGAAGTGCGATGCTATATGTACTCAACGGAATGGCAAAAGAGAGGTCTTCCACATATTCATATTCTTTTATGGCTTCACAAACGTATTAATTCGGATCAATTCGACAATATAATTTGTGCTAAAATACCGGATCCCAAACGTCACCGAGAGCTTCACGATATCGTTAAATGTAATATGATATACGGTCCATGTGGAATTTTAAATCGAAAGTCACCATGTGTGAAAGACAAACTGTGCAGTAAACGATACCCCAGGGCTCTCATAACGAAAACTCAGACATGTGAAGACGGTTATTCACCGTAAAGGAGATGTTTACTAGATGACGGTGGGTTCTCTGTTGATATCAAAAGCACAACCATAGATAATCGCTGGGTAGTCCCATATAATCCAGTATTATTGAAAATATTTAACGCTTACTCAAATGTGGAATATTATCATTCAATGAAATCAATATAATACGTCTGTAAATACGTAAATAAAGGCTCAGACGAGGCATCGTTTGCTTCAGAGAATGAGAAGGATGAAGTAAAAACCTACTCAAGGGGAAGATATATAAGTTCATCAGAGGTAGTATGGCGAATCTTTGAATTTCATATTCATTAGCGGTTCCCTCCCATAGTCCACCTCGCTGTTCATTTGGAAATGGTAAAAAGATTTATTTTGATGAACAAAATCTGAGTGAAAGAGTGAATAGTCTTCCAACAACCTTACTCCTATCCTTTTTCGATTTGTTTAAAGTGGATAACTTTGCAAAAACATTGCTCTACCTAGAAGTACCTGCATACTACGTTTGGAAGAAAAGAAAGTTCCAAAGGAGGAAGAGAGAAGCAAACGTTTAAGGCTGGCCAGGGGTCAAAAAAGAGCACGTTCTGGGCAGTGTTTATACTGTGTATCCGAAAAATACAGAATGTTATCTATGGCGAGACGAGGCGAAGCCGCCGGCCAACCTCCAATTTTTATAAGCTAGATTGTACATTAAATAATAAAACATATTTTGTAAATGCGTAATTGATTATTATTTGATTATATTTTTCTTTACAAAAAAAATTAGATTTCAATTCAACAGGCAACCAACACACAATTGAAAGCACCATATTAAAATATTTTAATTTATGATTTTATTAACATGACAATTTTACAGTTTTTCCCCATTTTATCAGGATAGATTCATTAGCTGGTATATTCCAGATACTAATGACGCTGGTGTAAGTCTTAGTTATTTATTCTATCAACATAGCAACCGCTAAGCGTGTTTGCGTGCCTCACGCACACATACTTGTAAAAACTGGACTGTTTTTGCGTTATCTAGAGAGTAAATAATTTAAGCACTTTGCCAATCACCGCAAATAAATTGAGATCTTTCTACGATTATTTTATTGTTCTGCAAAGTATATGGGGGAAATTCAAAGAATACCTATCTGAAGATTTTAAAAGGCAATGAGAAGGACAGGGAGATGTGGATATAGAGCATATAACAGTTGTGGCATTTAACAAATGCCTTTCATTAATAGAAGATGCCGTATTAGTGTTGAGTGGTCGGCTACTAAAAGAGTATGGGTTAAATCAGCCAAGCAAAATAGAAAAAATTGAAAATAGAGAGTTTCTTAAAGAGACAAGTTACGACTTAGCATCATTACAGAACACAGTTAAAAATAATGAAGGATCACTGAATGACGAACAAAAAGTCGAAATGACTTTGAAGAAAATTGTTTTTCACTCGGGCAATTCTATGTGGCTTGCTCACGCGTAAGCTGACCCAGTAGTTTGATAATTTTTGCACACAGTAATAGATTAGCAAAAAATGTGGTGAATAAAGAAGTTTTGTAGTTTAGTAGCTTTTGCCCGCGACATCCAGTTATAATTGTGGCTTGTACCAGCAGACTCATTTTCACACATGGGCGCGATATAACCGAACTCCACGCGGACGAAGTCGCCGGTAAAAGCTAGTAAAATATAATTTTTGTATACAATTGATTGTTAAGAATTCATTGAGTCTTCGTAATAAAGAAAATCAACAAACTGCCAAAATATTGCATATTTCTACAATATCTATAGGTACTATTAGAATTTTACTAACTTTGAATTAAGTTAAAGAATACAATACCACAAATCATTGACGTCGTAATCAATTTCTTTTGGACACCAATTTAGAAGTTTTATACTTTTTAGTCACAGTTTATTAAAGTCAGTTGAAAATTTGACTTTTATTGTTGTAAAATGATGTAGGTAGAAGAAAACAGCGATTAGTATTATCATCAAGGAACTCGTCAACCCTATTGAATTTTATTATTTATCAACAATTGCTAATTTAAAGCCAAACATGTTAATAATTACATTTAATAAGATAAGTGAGAGCTTTATAAGAGACTATATTATCAAACGAGCTGTGTGCTCGAATAAGGAAACTGTAAGGAGAGGAAAAGGGTGATTTTATTATTTGAAAAAATATTTTTGTGTGTAAAAAGTCATCAATCATCAAAATCAAACAATTTATTAAACAAAAGTTGTGTAAATAAGTTCAATAGTTAAAACAGTAATAAATAACTAAACCAAACAAGTTTACTAAAAAGAAAAAAATTCAAATATTATATGTCACTTCTACAACTAAGGCAAATCTGACGAATCCCCATATGTTAAAATTCAATATCTATATGTTAAAATCAAATAACTTAAAAGAAAAAAATGACATAGAAACACTCGATTTTCATAAAGAATAATATAATTATAGCGACATACTCAGTAGGAGCCTCTACAAAATAAAAATAAACTAAATCATAGGCATATACTTTATTACTTATCTTTGACCAACGCCATTTTTCTACCAACTTAAAACAGGAGGAGGTAGTCAATTCGACTGTATGTTTTGTATGTGTGTTACCTCCTAACTTCGTTCTGGGTATATCGATTTCGATGATGCTTTTTTTATTTGAGAGCTGGTGTTTCATATGTGATCCCATATAAATTTGATCAAGGTTTGACTAATAGTTTTTGAGTTATTCTTAATAATTTATATTGAAGTTGGTTGCACAAAATTTTTAATTTTAAATTATTGTTAAAACAACTTCGCCATAATGTTCACTATATATCGAAATTATAACATAAAACGTAATTTTCGCATATTGGACTTTGTGAAATATGAAAATTTGTGTTTTTTACATGATTTATAGTGATAACTCACACTTAATATTTAATTTTCAGTTAATTCTGACTGATAAATACATATAAAGTGATACATGAACTACACAGTATATTTGAAATGGAAATTTTATAAAGTGTATAAAATTGTTGCGAAGCAAGATACAAGCAAAGAACTTTTAAAGAGTGTAATTAAAAATACTTATCTTTTATGTAAAAAACTAACAACAAAATTTCTTTTGTACCCACTTAATTTTTTTAATTTAAATTTACCTCTTACACTCACGCGGCGAAGGAAATAGACTAAAGTACGTGAAGTAAACGCGACGCGTAGGTGAAAGCGGAACCTCGTCATTTGAAGTAAATTCTCTTAATTTAGAGAAGCGTAATTTACTAACGAAACTAATTCTTATAAAATTTTAGTTGTATAATTATCATAAATAACATTTAAAAAAGTATTGTTCTGAGCACTCTTAACTATGGTTCTGACTAAAAGTAGTAATTAAATACTCTTTGGTTCTGAGGGGTCCTTTCTAAATATTTACATATTCTTTGGAGCTATCTACAAAGGTGACCTTGGACTATCTTAATGTATAGGTCAAAGAAATGAAAAATTAAAGCCTCTACGAGGAAGACACCTTTTATTTAAATCCTAAGATATCGCATTGACGACGAGAAAAAAGTATTGTAATAGTTCGCGTGTGTATGAGTGTACCGGCCTAAGCCATGTCGATTGACAAAATATCGAAATTTAAAATGCCCACAGATAATTGGAGAATATATGTGAAAAAGCTACGTGTAACCAAAAAATGAATATGTGTCCTTTGTTGCTAAGGTACTATACGGGTAAACAAGTGAGACATGTAGGTGTGATAAGGCCTTTGGTAATGTAAAAAGATAAAGAAAAGCATCTCGATTTATATGTTATTAAAAATGGTAAAAGTATATTGGTAGGCAGACAATGGTTGGCAGAACTCAATATACAGTTACCCCCTTTTGGAAGTTTAAACTGTTTATCGAATGAACTTTTTAACTTGAACGATTTCAGTTCCAGATATTTTAAGGTGATCCCGGACGGCCTGAGACGGCTCACTGGGCCGCTGGTGAGTACCCGTATGCGGGAAGGAGCGCAGCCCATGTTCATGCGAGCGCGACCGCTGGCTTATGCATTGCGTGCAACCATGGGGCGCGCACTCGAGCAGGACGGTAGATATCCCCGCAAGGGCGCAATTTTTATTAGACGTCACGTATTCAATATTGTAGTCGTAACCAGATAAAAGTACGGCCTAACGTTGGATACGCGAAGCGGCCATAACCGGTATTCCCGTTTCTTTACCAAATATGTGTGTTAACTGTATATGGTCCGTACGCAATATGAATTTTCACCCATACAAATACTGATAATATACTTTTACCATTTTTAATAACATATAAATCGAGATGCTTTTCTTTATCTTTTTACATTACCAAAGGCCTTATCACACCTACATATCTCATTTGTTTACCCGTATAGTACCTTAGCAACAAAGGACACATACTCATTTTTTTGTTACACGTAGCTTTTTCACATATATTTTCCAATTATCTGTGGGCATTTTAAATTTCGATATTTTGTCAATCGACATGGCTTAGGCCGGTACACTCATACACACGCGAACTATTACAATACTTTTTTCTCGTCGTCAAT
The DNA here is from genome assembly GCA_033319125.1 of Parnassius glacialis. Classification (NCBI taxonomy): domain Eukaryota; kingdom Metazoa; phylum Arthropoda; class Insecta; order Lepidoptera; family Papilionidae; genus Parnassius; species Parnassius glacialis. The sequence goes on from JAVANC010000004.1 coordinate 42,312,473, forward strand.
GCGATATCTTAGGATTTAAATAAAAGGTGTCTTCCTCGTAGAGGCTTTAATTTTTCATTTCTTTCTTCTCAAAGTGAGCAAAGGCGTCTTGAATAGGCAGAGCGTCAAGTTACTTTAAGACCTACTGAAACACCTGCTCAAAGTCAGCAAAGGCGTCTTGAACAGGCAGAGCGTCAAGCTACTTTAAGAGCTACTGAAAGACCTGATCAAAGTCAGCAAAAGCGTCTTGAACAGGCAGAGCGTCAATCTACTTTAAGAGCTACTGAAACACCTGCTCAAAGTCAGCAAAAGCTATTCGAATAAGCGGAACGTCAGGCCGCCTTAAGAGCCGCGGAAACACTTGATGAAACTCAACACAGACTCATTGAGCAAGCTGAACGTCAATCTACTATAAGGGCATCTGAAACACCAGAACAGACACAGGCGCTAAGAGATGCAAATGCACAGATCCAAGCTGAACGTCGACAAAATTTTCGAAGAAACAATTGGTCGGTTTTTAATAACGCAGCATTCAATTATGATCCGTTGATTAATTATAAAAATCGCAGGTTAGTTGTTATCGGACTGATGGACAAGGCGTATCGATTTTGCAGCGCTTTAAAATGGAAAGATGAGACCGCAGGCATGTGCTGTTCCAATGGCAAAGTTTCTCTTCCGTTACTTGGGGAACCAGAAGAACCTTTGAAAACTCTGTTTTTGTATGATGCTAATAAGTCCCGATGCTTTTTAAACAGGATCCGGAAATATAACTCATGCTTTCAAATGACGTTCTTCGGAGTTGACCGGGAAATAATAATGCCAGGATTTCCGCCTACATTTACGGTGCATAGGCAAATTTATCAATAGGACTTTCTCCAGCTGAAAAGGAACAGCATAAATTTTTACAAGTATATTTTATGGGTGACGAAGAAATTGAGGTAGACCGTCGCTGCTAATTTATCCAGGGAGTTAAGAGAGACACAGTGTTAAAAATTCAAAGATTCTTGCATGAACGTAACATTTTAGTCAAAATATTTAAAACTGCTTTAGAAAACCTACCTGAAGAGGATTATAAAGTCGTCATTCACGCAGATTGTACCCCTCGAGGAGAGCATGAAAGGCGCTACAATGCACCATTGATAAACGAAATAGCAGCCGTAATTAGTAGTGATCAGTTTTCTTCACGAGACATTGTCTTGCGAGCACGTGATGAAACGTTGCAACGGGTAGCCGATACACACAAGTTTTATGATGCTCTGCAATACCCATTGATTTATTGCAAAGGACAAGAGGGTTATCATTTTCAAATTCCACTCATTAACCCGGTCACAAAGGAGCCTACTCCAAACAAAAATGTTGGATGTCATGTATGGATTTTTATGCGTATCATATGATGTTGCGAGAAAATGATTTTAACATCTTAGCCCGGTGTAGACAATTAATTCATAAATTTTTGGTAGACAATCCCACATGGGAAGAATTAACCGAGGAGCAAATGCCGGGCCAAAAAAGTACTGACATACACGATTAAGTTGCTAGAGTATTTAGATTAAAAGTACAAAAATTAATGAATGTAATTAACAAAGGGAAATTTTTCGGAGAGGTGCAGTGCTTCATGTATTCAATTGAATGGCAAAAAAGAGGATTACCGCATGCCTACATTCTAATATGGCTTAAAGAGAAGTTGCGGCCCAGCCAAATAGACGACATAATAAGCGCCGAGATTCCGGATCCTGAGCAAGATAAAGAATTGTATGATACCATCGTCCGAAATATGATACACGGACCATGTGGAGCACGAAATTCAAAATCGCCATGTATGAAAGAAGGAAAATGTACAAAGAAATTCCCTAAACAGCTATTAAAAGAAACAGTGCACAATGACAATGGCTACCCTTTATACAGACGCAGAGCTCCCGAAGATGGTGGAAGGAAAGTTACAATCAAATCTCGCTCTGGAGCGTTCGAAACCTTAGATAACAGCTGGATTGTCCCGTATTCGCCCATTCTATGTAAAATGTTTAATGCCCACAATAATGTAGAAGCATGTAGCTCTGTCCGCGCAATCAAGTATATCTGTAAATTCATAAATAAAGGAAGCGACCAAGCAATATTCAATCTCAGGAGAGAAGGTGAGGCAAATCCCGTTAATGAAGTACAGACCTTACAATCAGGGCATTATGTCAGCAGTAACGAGGCAGCGTGGCGTCTCCTTAGCTTCCCTTTACACGAAAGGCACCCGACAGTTACTCACCTTGCTGTGCACTAAGAAAATGGAGAGCGTGTATATTTCACCGAAAGAAATATCCAAGAAAGAATTGCATCACCGCCAAAAACTACACTAACAGCCTTCTTTCAACTTTGTCAAACCGACCCCTTTGCAAAAACGTTGTTATATTCTGAAGTCCCCCGCTATTATACTGGGAACACATCTAGGAAAGAGTGGAAACGCCGTATTCAAGGCGCGCCTGTTGCAAATTGGCCCGGTGTAAAGTCATCAGATGCCCTTGGTCGTGTGTATACCGTCCATGTTACTAATATTGAATGTTTTTGTTTACGATTGCTGCTGCACCATGTTCGGGGTCCTACAGAATATAAAGACCTTAAAACTATCAACGGTCAGGAATGCGCAACTTATAGAGAAGCATGTGAAGCTCTGCATCTTTTAGAAAACGATAAACACTGGGATGAAACCATGGAGGAAGCTGTGCAGTGCCATTCACTAGCCAAAATTAGGGATCTTTATGCAACTCTCATATCATCTTGCGGGCTATCTAATGCACATGAATTGTGGGACAAATATAAAGAGTACATGGCGGAAGATATTTTGCGAAGGTTACAGCAGACACACGCGAACATGACATACAATAAACACATTTATAATGAAGCACTTGGAAAAATTGAAGATAAAGTAATGGCAATGGTAGGCAAAAAATTAAGCGACTTTGAAATGATAAGCCCTCAGCGAACAACCGAAAATGAACTAAGTGATGAAATTATACGTGAAACAAACTACGATATACCAGCTTTGCAGCAGCAAGTAGCAGAATTTGTACCCCGCTTGCTTCCCGTACAAAAACGAGTTTTTGACAAAGTATTAGGACAATTTGAATCTGGAAATGGTGCACTTTTCTTTTTAGATGCCCCTGGAGGAACTGGGAAGACATTTTTGTTAAATTTATTATTAGCGCAAGTACGGAAAGATAAAAACATTGCTGTGGCCGAAGCTTCCTCCGGTATAGCCGCCAAGCTACTAAGCGGGGGCCGCACTGCACATTTTGTTTTAAAACTCCCTCTAAATCTAGCCCAGGAAGAATTGCCGATCTGCAACTTTAGCAAAACTAGTGCGCGAGGTATAATGCTACGACAATACAAACTTTTAGTGTGGGATGAAAGTACAATGTCGCATAAAAAAGCTGTAAAAGTACTAAATCGAACGCTCCAGGATTTGCGCAGCAATACCGATGTATTGGGAGGAATGGTGGTTTTACTGGCTGGTGACTTTCGCCAAACTTTACCTGTCATTCAAAAGGGCACACCTGCAGATGAAATTAAAGCATGCCTCAAGTCGTCTATTTTATGGAACAAGGTGACAAAATTCGGCTTAACTACGAATATGAGAGTGCATTTGTATAATGTATCAATGCTGGAAACTATGCAGACACACTATTAAAAATTGGCGATGGGCGGTTGGAAACGGATGCTGAGGGCTGCGTTAGATTGACGAGAGAATTTTGTAAATTAGTACAGAGTCATTCCGAATTAATTGCGACCGTTTATTCAGATTTAACGAACAACATGCATGAAGACAAATGGTTATGTGAAAGGGTGATTCTTGCACCAAAAAATGAGAGCGTTAACAAAATAAATTCAATATATTAAGCGAAGTAGCAGGAGAAATAACAGAGTATTTGTCAGTAGACACAGTTATGGACACAGAACAGAGCACTTCATATCCCGTAGAGTTTCAATATTCTCTAGAGTTGTCAGGTGTGCCCTCACATAAGCTTCAATTAAAATTAGGCGTCCCAGTCATGCTAATGCGAAATTTAGATGCTTCTCGTTTATGTAACGGGACAAGGCTGCGTGTGACACATCTTGGACGGAATATAATCGGTGCTACAATTTTGACAGGCGTAGGAAAAGGTGAAAATGTTATTATACTACGAATCCCTATAATTCCCACAGATCTTTCTTTTCAATTCAAAAGGTTGCAGTTCCCTATTAAGCTCAGTTTTGCAATGACAATTAATAAAGCGCAAGGTCAAACGTTACAAATAGCGGGGGTCAACTTAGAAAAACCGTGCTTCTCTCATGGTCAGCTGTATGTAGCATGTTCGCGTGTGTCAAATGCCCAGAATCTCCACATTCTTTCCCCGAATGGAAAAACTTATAACATTGTGTACAGTAGCGTCTTAAAATAGTGTTCAGTTAGTTTTTTTTTTCAAAATTCCCACAATCAATTAATCAGAATTTCCACAGATCTTCCCATTCAATTCAAAATTTCCTATTTAGCTCAGTATCTTTTCAATTCCAAACGCTGCACCTCTGACGGACCTATTAAGCTCAGTTTCCTTTCAACTCATAAGGCTGCATCTCTGACGGATCTTTTATTTGGCTCAGTTTCCTTTCAATTCAGAAAACTGCAGCTCTGACGAATCAATTTAGCTCAGTTTCTTTTCAAAAGTCTGCATCCCTGACGGATAATTATGCTCAGTTTCCTTTAATTAAAAAAATATCCCATTTCCTTTTGGAATATGCAGGCTATTTTCATGCTTTCCTATACGCTACGTTTCAAAACATTTAAATAGGCTGACGAATCAATTTTGCTCAGTTTCCTTTTAATGGCTGCATCTCTGACAAATCTATAACTCAGTTTTCTTTCAATTCAAGCAAGCAATGGATAGTTCATTTCCCAGTGCCCATGCGGGCGAAGCCGCGAGTAACAGCTAGTCGTCCATATCTGCATTGCAATCTGTATTGCAAGTGCCTAGGCACTGAAAACGGTTTGTAGCTCGAGGTGAATGGTTTCGGGACTTTGGATTAAAGCACGAAGAGGACGGAGCGTTGACTTCATTAGACGAAACCTTTTTTTTATAGGTCAGGGTGACAAACGAGCACACAGTCCACCTGATGGTAAGTGGTTGCTGTGCCCCATAGACATCTACATCTATCTTCGTTTGCGAATTAAAATGCAGATGTTCGTTGCCACCCGTGAGGACTAAGATGAAATGCCTCTTTTCCAGTAAAAAGGGTCTCCGGTTCTCTACACTCACCATACGAAACACAACAGTGTTGAGTTGCTATTTTACGCTGGTATTATGTGAGAGCGTGGTCCTTCCGCGGTCGAGCCGACCTAATCGTTCTACAACTATTGTAATAATATGGCTGCAGCATGGCTCTACTACGGACAAACTACAACTTAATTTTTAGGTTCAGTGTGCCTCTAACAATTCGGTGAACTTTTGCCGTCTAGTAGTCATAATGAAGTCAATCTTTTTTTGTCGAAACATCCTTTCGGTTTTCTAACAACAAATACTTCTACATTACCTGTACATAGCAAAATTCAGTCTGAATCTATAACGTGTTGGCTATTTGATTCCCATGCACGCGATGATAAAGGTGTCAGAGGTCCAATGAGAGGTATTTTCTGTTGCATGCGGTTTAGCAATATTGATATAATTTAAAATTAAAAATTTTGTACAGCCGACTTCAATATAGGTTATTTAAGAATAACTCAATAACCATTGGTCTGACCTTGATCAAATTCATATGGGACCACACGAGAACTATCAGCTTTCATATAAAAAAAGAATCATCGAAATCGGTTCGCCCAGAACAAAGTTATGAGGTAACACACATAAAAAAAAACATACACTCGAATTGAGTACCGTCTCCTTTTTGGAAGTCGGCAGAAAATACATGCTGTTACGCAGAAATTTATTTGTCAAAATACCGTGAACTATAAGTATACATTGATGAGGATGACGGCGATTCAGAATTGAGAAAAATGGACAATGAGCCTATTGGGACAGTGAATCAAAGCAAACATTGTTAGAAATATGAAAAACTTTATTACTTATAAACACAGGTTATTTTAGATAATTTTCGTACGATCATTTATCTTACAATGGCGGACAAATTGCATACTTAACAACGCTGAGAGTTGCCGTACTTCACGATACTATAGCAACGTACCTAGTTATACATGCATACATAATTTTTTTAAACGATCTCTTATACTACGTATATTGGCTCACGATAGTCGCGATTATTTCATCACTACAACAGAGCCTACGCTATACATTACATTCTCATAACATGAACACATCTGACATTAGAAACAAAGCGGCTGTTTTACACACTCGTTATTACATGATGAATAGTGATAAAGAAGCATACTACTACAACTTAATAGTGTGCCATGTTCCATTTTGGGATGAAGCTGAGATTATGCTGGATAAAGAACCCGCAGAGGCGTGTTTTTGCGACGTCAAAACGAGTTAATGCCATTGCAATGCAATGTTACTGCAGAACAGTATGCTCACGCAGATCAAATTACTCAGCAAGCTCTTGCTCAAGCAACTGCAATGAATGCTGCTCGTTACATACAACTGCAAGACAATGTCCCAATCATTTGTACTGATGAGCAAACTATTGAAGATATTTCGAGCAACTAGAGGATACGGCAGTGTAGAGCGAAGGACGTTGCCGTTAATTTTGAGCTAGGCAGTTTTAGTTCACAAGTTACATGGCACAACGCTGGATAGATGTGTTACAAATTAAGGACGGGAAAAATTAGCCAAACAGCAAGTATATATTGAATTAAGTGGAATGGAAACCCTTTAAGGAATTGTGTAAATTAGGTGCAAATATATTACTAAACAGGCCACATGATTAAAGAACTTTGGCAGAAATGGCAAGACTACTACTAAAGCTTCTTGCGTGGACTTGCTTCACCATCCTTGGTGTATTCCACGAAGCCAATCAGCTGACCAATAAATAAAGTTTAAGATACTGCTAGCTTCCATTCGCGAAATAATATACACAAACAAAATCGTCCTTTGATATTATTTTCCTTAATCGTTACCCATCATAAGCACGCCCAACATGAGACCTAAATAAGAAAATTACTGACTACATGTGATTGTGTTACCTACATGTACCCCTTTACAGTATCGCTAGTGATTTGCTATCAATAAATAGACTTTTAACAATTGAATAGTTCTATTATCTGTCTTCAAAATTAATGAACAAATTTTTAAGAAATTTCAATGGGACCATTTCGAAAAACAAAATGGTAAGTAAATTAAATTAATTCATAAACATAAACAAAAAACTTATGCCCGAATTTACTTGCAAGGTCAGACGTACCCATATAACAACGTTGACAGAAATGAGGGTGTACCGTGGTATACTGAACACATCTGCGTACCCCTTTAGAGAGTACAGGCGTGATGTTATGTTGTGTGATTACGTAAACAATAATAGACATGCGATTGCAGCAATCGTGGTTGAATTGCTGGTATTTTTTGAAGATTTCCGTTGTCTGTGGCCAAAATTAATTATCAATTCTTAACGAAATTTAAATGGGACCATTTCGGCATAAACTTTTTTCAAAAAAAAAAAATAATTTTGCCAACCCATTTATATGACGGACTTGTGCCCGAATATACATAAAAAAATATAATGATCCGAATTGAGAACCTCTTCCTTTTTTAAGCTGGTTAAAATATATTCTAAAATATCTAAATAATAAAAAAGTTTTATCAAGTACATACAAGTTACACATACATTATATGCTACGACACTTAAACTGTACTAAAATGATGATAATGATGACAATGTATATTATACATTTTCTTACTTGTCGTTAATTGGACTTCTAAGGTCCGTCACATAAATACGGAATTCCGAACGGCTCGGCCACAAACATACGTAATTCCGATTTGCCCGCAAAATTTCGAACGGAAAACTACCGTACGTGTGTAACGGGACATAGATTTTATACGAACTTGCTGCGTTCGGAATCTCGAATCGGAATATCGAAACGGAATTCCGTATGTATGTGACGGGCCTTACAGTCTTTTTAATTTAATATCGCAAAATATAGCTAAATTATGTCTTTGGCTCGTTGAATTCAGGTCTTGGCTCGGAACCAAAATTCAACTAAAGTTTATTTGTTAAGGAAAAGCAGCATAAGAACTTTAATAATATTTAACAATGAAATAACTCTCTATGCATTTGTACCGTATTACCTATTGTCTGCTTTATTGCATTGTATTGTCTTAGTTAAAATAAAATGAAGCCAAGACTTTAAGTAGAACATAACATTGGTAATAATAATGATAAAAACAAAATTTTAACTAATTAATACAAAAGTAAAATTACGTAATATACACGCCCCGCCACTAGACTCTTTCTTATTTCTGAGCATAAAAAGTGGGATGAGGGAAGTAGACTGTGTAAGAACCTCCGAAGCAGGCGGAGCTATAGCCGAAATAAGAGTTTTTTTTTTTTTGTTTATTGGCCATTCTGAACACCTAGGAGTGTAATGAGAACTTTTTGCCCCTATTCAACCATGACCCCCATGATCCTCTTTATGAAAGGCTAGTCAAACTTACTAGGCCTAAAGTTCGAGTCACCCCCCAACTCATTTTTAGTATTTACTTTCAATGAGCATAATAAAGTTGTTAGTATTTAAAATAGCTATTACAATTGGTGCCGGAGTGGGTGATCCTATATTTTAGCATTTATACTATGGTAAACCTTTTTAGGATTCCGAAGCCAAAGGGCAAAAAACGGAACCCTTATGGATTCGTCATGTCTGTCTGTCTGTCTGTTTGTCCGTATGTCACAGCCACTTTATTCTGAAACTATAACTATGCTTGAAATTTGGTAAGTAGATGTATTCTGTGAACCGCATTAAGATTTTCTATAAATATATAAATAGAAAAAAACACAAAAAATTTTGGGGGTTCCCCATACTTAGAACTGAAACTCAAAAAAATAATTTCATCAAACCCATACGTGTGAGGTATGTATGTCTTCAAAAATGATATTGAGGTTAGTTATATCATTTTTTTCTAAACTGAATAGTTTGCGCGAGAGATACTTCCAAAGTGGTAAAATGTGTGTCCCCCCCCCCCCCTGTAACTTCTAAAATAAGAGAATGATAAAACTAAAAAAATATATAATGTACATTACCATGTAAACTTCCACCGAAAATTGGTTTGGACGAGATCTAGTGAGTAGTTTTTTTTAATACGTTGTACGTAAATTATGTTACTTGCTGTTACGGAACCCTTCATGGGCGAGTCCGACTCGCACTTGGCCGCTTTTTAAATCTACTGATATAAATATCTACTGATATAAATATCTATCTGCTATAAAGATCTTTCTAAATAGACGTCGACGCCAACCAACGTGCATAATTAACTTGAATGATTTCCTTACTCAACACACTGAGCTGACGAGTTGGCTCACAAATGCTTCATTATAGTAGTATATTAATTGTAACCTGAAGCACATGAGTAAAGGAACCGTACCGTACAGAGGCAAAGCTTCATACAACCGTGCTCTGATAGGCACGCTACTACAAGCTCGAGGCGCGTGTGTGCGTAAGCACTGGCAGCTCGTCACGTACAAAGAGAAACTGCTTTAGACCGGCTCGGCCAGTGCTCAAACTCAGGGTTGTGTAAAAAATAATAAGTGTCAAAGGTTGTTTTTAAAGAATAATTCGTTTAAAATGAAATATAAAAAAGTGTAAATATGGTTTACTAATACCTACGATGATTTAAATCTTATTGAGGTTTCCGCAAGAAATAACGATCATTTTGTAAAAAAACTTAATGATTTGTTTTATTTCTTACACTCAAGTACACTGCGATCTCCTAATAAATATAATAAAGCTTTTCGATGCGATAATTTTCTATTTGAGTTTTAGAAGAAATGCTAACATTTTTCAGGACCTTATAATCAAATACAAATGATAGGCAGAAAGAAGTAACAAATAGCATGTATTTTATACACAGATTCCAAGTGTCTATTCAATCTTTAACGAAACTGCATGAGAGTTAAATTCAGAAGAAATTAAATTAATTTATATTTACGAGACAAAAATTACGTTACGTTACGTAAGTTAAGTTACGGAAGAATTTTTTTTGGAAAAGTCAGACAGGCGGGTGGTAACAGTCAGGAACCAACATGTCGACTAGTTAGTACTGCCTTCAATAAGATTTTTATTATCAATATCCTACTGAACCGTCCCCGCCGCGCGAGTGTTTCTCGCCCCACCTGTCCGCGCATTAAAATGTCACTTTTTTACGACCGCGCGAGATTGTCTCAACAAAAACGATTACTACTGAAAAACTACTATACCTACATTCAAATAAAAAAAGTTTTCAAATAGCTCAAAGAATTCATAATTTAATTTTGTTAAAAGAAAATTCGTCAAATAAAAAATAAAGGATGAAAATAAAGCTTAAAAATTGGAATACCAAAAAACTCGTATGTATTTTTTATTTCGAGTTTTACAAGAAATGTATAATGTTTACTGGATACAATTATTTTACATTTTAATAGTACATGATATTCCCTTTAAAATGACACCAATATCAAAAATATATAATATTTACTCAATATAAATTTTAATAAATAAATAAAGTATAATAATAAGCTTTACTAATTACTAGACACATCTCAACAGATATTTCGTCTATAAATGACTATCAACGTGTTAATAGTGAAGCATTCCTTCATATTTAGCTTTCATTTAACACAAAACACTGATTTGAATGCATTTGAAACAACATAAAATAATCAATAAACAATGATCGCGTATAATGATTAAAATTTAGAGCTAAATTATTATATTATGTAAAAGTTTTGGAATTTTCGTAATGATACATATTTCCTTAAGTCTTCTTTTGAAATCTTCACAATTAGTTAATAAATAGTAAGTAAATAACATTAAAAATAATGTAAAAAAAAAACAAAAAACTTATCACATTTTTGATCGAGTTCCTCACAATTTAACAGAAATAAACAAAAATGGCGAAATGTCCTTTTCACACTTATTTTCTATATATTTTGTTACTATTACACAGATAAAATTCACTCTCACAGATGACAAATTTCAAATAGCACCATCTCTATATTTTTACTGTATTATTAACAGCTGTCTTTAGCGTTGTACACGTTTAAACGGAACAATGTAATTTAGGGGACTACAGTCACCGTGGACAGTTGAGTCAAATATTAATTGGCAATACGATTTCGATATGTTGTTTACGAAACCAGATGATTGTCGTATTTTAATACAACATCACCGCAACCTAACGATGTACTGCTCCTGTGTTACATCAGGAACAAATGATTATCTATTTGATTTACCAGAAAAGAAAAGTTTAGTCTATGTGTCGGGATATTTGTATAGAAAATGTTGTCTCGAACACCACAAATGTGAAAAAATAAAACTGGACGTGAATAGATCTGAACAACAGAAAGGTAATTTTTTCAGCCATTACATGGATTTTAGTAAAGGTGGTGTTCAATCGATTTTTTTTATAATACTTACCAAGAATTATATCGCATTTGTTGAATTAATTAGGCAAAAACTTCGGGAATATTTGAAATCATTAAAACGTGTGCAAGAGTTTGTTTGTTATGAAATGCGAGTGCTTTCCAATAGATTATTTAAAAAACAAACTTTACATTAAATTTAGAATTTACCATTTAATTAAAAGTCACAACAAATTGCTGAAGAAAAATAATTATAAAAGTAAAATATTTAGAATATAAAGTTTGTAAAAATATTGTATCTTATGTATGTATTAAAATGTTGATAAACGTTTTGTTTATTTAGTTTTATCCTCCTGTGACAACCCTAGCAATATAGGTAAACATTTTGACAGCTCCTTAGAAGTTTTGCCTCTGTGCAGTTTTTTTACTCATGACATTACCTGAAGTAGCAATATGCCGCCAATATAGCTTACAGGACCGACAAACAATTTAAAATAAAAGAGGTTGCGAGTGGCAGCTTCTTACTGGCAATTGCAGTGTTGATAAAGCGACGGAGTGATATAACGCGCAGGAATATGATGCATTTAGGTGGCTGTGAATCATGCTTCATGGCAATCTTTCTTCAAATTTTAATAATTCTTTGTTTAAATACTATCCCACCTAATGCTAAGTGGTGCACAACCGAATATTATAAAGCTAACTGACTTCGTTATCGTGAAACTTTTGAGGGAATAGTCCTGGTCATCACGTAGAGACATATTTAAAAGCAAATGTTAGTCGCCTCACGAGCATTTGCCACTGCTGCCTGCTGACCGAAAACCTGTTACACTCGTACAAGGAACAGCCCACAGCAGATTTGATTTGGTCGGTTCTTTGCATCAGAGATCATCCTCGCCCCCTGGTACCCACTGTTTTGCCTTGCACAACAAGACGCGCGATGGAATAACTCTTATTCCAGCATAATTTATGAAAACTTCAATTCCTGTCCGTTGTAGTTCTTTTTATCGCCATAAGTCAATTAACTTCGCATTGTTCTAGATTAAAACACCAAGATTGAGTCAGCAAATTGAGTAAAGCAGCAATTTGAGAGACTTCGCGCGTGTAAACTTCACAAAACCCTATTTGCTCTTGTCTTAATTAAATCCATTAAATTAAACTAATTCTTACGGATTTTATCGCGTTTCATTTAAAGGTGTCCTCAACAAGTAATAATTATTGAAGTTACCAAGATTATGATACCAGCAAATTATTACACTCCTCTGCTGTACGCATTATAAACGATAAAACAAAACGTAATCCTCATTTTAAATAAAAAGGATCTCTGGTTCTCTACACACATCATACAAAACACAGCAGCATTAAGCTATGCCGCATATTTCAGGTTGTAATCCGTGATACTTCAAACAAAGAAATTATATGCGCTGTCATCGCTGAAGCATAGAATGCCTCACACCCTTTAATTAATTATACTGGCTTTCTACTCTACTAGAATAAATGTTGATGAAAAGATATGCAAATACTTAGATAATATTGGGGTCTCTACTATTTTATCAAATAAAAGATGTATCTTAGTTTCAGAACTCGAACAAAAAGTATCAGCATCCTTTAGACCGGAACGCAGAAGATCAGGCACTGCTAATTGTCAGCAGAAGCATTTAAGAGTACCTATACAGATAGGCTTCAAGGCAGAAAATGTAATTTAAATTGAGCTGCGATGTTTTAGCGATCACGATGTAAGTAGATTTGCTTATACACCATTAAATATTTTTTATTAACAGTATAAGTATCAATAGAGTTTAATTTTTTTATAATAATAAAACAATAATTAGTTTTCTTAGTGGTATATGGCCACTGCGGCGCATGAAATCCTCCAAACATGTTAAAAAAGAAGGTTACACTTATTATTATGTCCTTTTAAGAACTATGACGGAATGCAACAGTCGATACAATGCTGCTTGGCGGCAGCTAGCTTATTTCTAGATGGAAGAAAAAGGGTTTTACCATCTGGTAACACTCGTAAGGTTTAGTATCTATTACTCTATTAAATATTAATAAGTTGATGATTTGATGAGATTCTATGAAATAAGTTAAAAAAATGATTTTTTTTAAATAATCTTTGTTCAATAGTGATAATCACGATTTTAGAAAAGCATTTGCATAATTGATTTTGGCGAAGGAACTTCTAAATGAATTCGAGAAAGCGTTTCATCCGACATCTTTTTATAGTCAAATTTATGTTAAGGCCGTTATTAAAATTTTCAATGTTGTGTTACGAAAATAAAACTATTTAATATCGTAGTATTAAATAGTTTATATCTGGGCCCGGCGTGTGTTATAAAGCACAGAAACATTAAGTTTCATGCATTTAGAGTATTGGACTCTACTAATCTTTCTATTCTGTTCTCTGCTCTGCTCTGCTTTGCTCTGTTTTGTTCTGTTCGGTTCTATACTATTTTAATACATTTTTAACTTATTCTATTCTCGCTCATTACTTCCCTTCCATTCTATTTCATTAAATTCCATTCTAATCTATACTATTCCACGCTGATCTATTCTATTCTATTCTGTTATAATCCGTTCCATTTTGTTTCATTCCGTTTTATTCTGTTACATTCCATTCCATTATATTCTATTTTATTCTATTCGATATATGTAGTAAGTACAATATTTTTTTGAAATTTTTTAAAGTAAAACTAAACCTTGGCTTGGCACGTGCCCCCTCTTATTTCCAACAGGGTTATAAAAAGCCCGCCGTGCTATCCTGTGCATGCTGATACACTTCACATGTCTGAGAAATATATTTATTTCTTTCCTCATGATATTTATAGAACCCTCGGTGTTGAAGTCATCCACGCAATTAATTTTTATTTACACCCTATAAGTATCAACATATTTTATATTATTACTATTTCCGATCGAGCAATTAATATATCATCATCATTGTCATCATTATTTAAAAGTTGACTGCTGAACATAGGGTTTCCCAAAGTTTGCCTCATCCAACCTTGGATATCTGTCATAGTTGCTACTGTTGTTGTTGCAGGTGTGTTGGTAGCCGCACTTTTTATCATTTTGTATTGTAACCAGGAAGATGTTATTACATTTCATTTCTGTCGCTTCTTATGACATTCTCTGTATTATATTTGGCAGTGAAATCCGTCCCCACTAGTGGTGTACATAATAAAACTATAATTAATCCTGAAACGATTGAAATCGAGTAATACCAAATTAATCGGCTTTAAAAGAATGCAAACCATGCGAACGACGTCACGTAAAGCTAGTATGTACAATGTTCATCAGAATACCTCCCGTATGCACCTATATTTATACTCACATAATGCAGACACGTGCTCATCCCAGAAGACTAGATTGAATGCCTCGTTTCTAGTAAAAGGAGCTAGGCTAGGTATGTCTATATGACTCGCATTATAAGAGACTGTAATAAGTATACCCACATAGTAACAAGTAGCGTTTTTGTAACCAAAGTAGGACGATTCTCAATTGGTTTTTAAATTTTTTATGTATGATGGTGCATAATTTCCATGTGTATGAAACGATTTTAATAATTTTTCTCGTACTAAATACTTTATATTTTAGGGATGCTACCATATAAATTGAGAAAATCACCCCTAAGGTTGAAAAAGTAGGGAATGAAGATTTAGTAACTATTTAAACGCATTACAATGGATACCTTGAGCTTGATATATTCTTTATAAAAATAAATAAATAAAAACTGACGACAAAAACTAAAAGAATTAAATATGTTTGCACATTGTAGTTTCTAAAATCGGTACTTTAATTTTTCAATACACATTCTCTTAGCACGACACATCTAAATTTTGATCGAAAATGAAATGGGCCACAGCATCCACTTAAATTTTTTAAAAACCTTAACCACTTTCAAAAAGTATGCAAAAAGTGAAAATATGTAGCTTTTCGCTTATAATTTCATTCCATTAAAACTTTCTGCCTTCAGCTTCGTATTAACAAGTTCTTTTTATATTTTGTAATAACCACTAATACGCTCTTAAGGCTTATTTTAACCAAAGAAAGTATTTTAGTACGCAATTCAAACGGTATTTACATTTTTCAAATCTAAAATAATAAAAAATATAATATACAATTATTAAATATAACTTATTTTTAAGCAATTTCGCGTTTAATATTGGCATATTTTCAAAGGCCACGGATGTCCGCTGTACATTTATACATCAGAGTAATTGCAGACAAGATTGGCTACATCAAGGAGCTTGTATAACCTCCTTGGGCTACATCTTTAAGTGAGTTTCTATCAGATAATTATATAAAACCTCAGTCTCTATCATCTGTCAAGTTTATTATGACCCTACAAGATGGTAGAACGTAATAGTTCGATTGTCAATGTGGCCACTCTTATGTACGCCAAGCAAATGAAGCTACAAAACCCGTGCAAAAGGCCGCCCTACACTTGACTAAACAGTACGAGGTTTTCTCTTGATGAATTTTCTTTATCATAGCTAGTCACTTCTTCGAGCTAATGGCCGGCACAATGTCATTTCAGCTAACTGATTCGTTTGTCTATAATATATTGCTTCTGCTGCTTCTAATGCGGATATTCGCAATATAACAAATTCGAAATTCGTAATATAAAAACTTTATCCAATTTTAACCTATAACAATTTATAACAACAAACACAACTAATCAAATGCCTATACTAAAAATAATCTGCTCCTAGCCTAGTGAACTTAAACTTCACTATATTGGAACCCTAAATAAAAAATAGGCTCGTAACTTTGTTGATTAAATCGACCCCTCACGATTCCAGTAAGAATTGTTGGAAATTTTCCCGTTTCGCAGCAATAGATCTTGAAACAGATGGATCAAAAAACTGTTTTACTTTACGTTATTTGTCCTTTAATAATGCCTTAATTTATGCTAATACTACATATTGAATAAAACGAATTTTACACATTTTAACGCGATTAATTTAACCCTTTTTCACGATATTTCGGGCGCTTTTCACTTTTCAAATGTGAACAAATAGATGTTCTCACCTATAATTCGAATTCGATTTAATAAAATTCGTGATAATTATTCGAGAGAAGACCTTACAGATTTTCATGCAGATTTACACTGCGCATAAGCAAGACGTAGCGATGTTTTCCGGTGGATCTATATTTAGTATCCTATCTACTTTTATGATCTAAAAGTTTTGGTGCGTCTTGGCGTGCGATAAACCCAAATCGTTACATTGGCAGTAATGAAACAGAATGAAATAGAACAATTTTTATTCAATATAGATTTCAAGTAATATATATGTTTTTGCTATTGTGATTCGAAAAAGCCTGTACCCTAGAAGAACCAGTAAGAAACTCAAGCTGTTGGTGGCACACGGGTCTTACGCCTCTAATCATAGACTAACTCACTTTTTTTTTATAGAATAAGGGTGACAAACGAACACACTGTTCACCTGATGGCAAGTAGTTGCTGTGGCTCATAGACATTTACATCTATCTTCGTTTGCGAATAAAAATGCAGAGCGTTGTCAGCCGTGAGCACGATAGAATGCCTCTTTTCCAGTAATAAGGTTATCCGGTTCTGTACACTCACCATACGAAACACAGCAGCATAAAGCTGATATTTTACACTGGTATACTGTGAGAGCCTATTTTCAATATATATTCATTGATAACTATTGGCCTCCTACTTTCACAGACCAATACAATCCCATACCCACACAACGCTGGTTTCGGCGACAACGAGGTGGGCGAGACTCTAGTCGAAGACGTTCGATTCCGTAAATAACCCAGTTCCTTAAAAGAAAAGGTGGGTGACAAAGATGACGGGCCCCGCTTGAATAGGTCTCGGTCTTGACGCCTATCTATGTGGACTGTATCTTCATACCCCACTTTTAGGCTTTACATTGGAAGATCTTGAATAAAACAGCCATTTCACTATAATTATGCCATGGAAATGCGATACTAATGCTCTTAATTTATATTCTTATTAGTTCCTGAAACTGTCGCTGATCCCGAACGAATGGCAAACTGGGCGCGTTACTGCTTTGAAATCTAAACCGTAAAGGAAGCCGCGCGCCTAAAGCCATTTTGACCTAATTTTACTAAGATTTATCACTATCGCGTTTCCCTTTATTACCCAATATCTGTATTCACCAAAACAAACACATTATACTATTATGTTTTACAAAAATGTTGCTTGGACTAATAAAATAATACACAAAACATTAACATCACATTAAACATAAATAAAATATTCAACAAAATGACACAACTTTACACGGTATTTTCTAGATTCACCATTCTTAAAACAATTTAATTAGACAGTGCTTAACCATTTTCACAAATAAATATGAACGCTTTAAGTCACATAACAGTATTAATTTAAATTAATACAATTAAGTACATACTTTAATATCTTTAAGTTTTTAATACTTATTTTTAGCTATAACTTATCTATTTTCGTTTATACGTACGTAACATATGAATCAAAATTTTAACAAACAACATTGCATTTAATTCGCATTATGTAGCTCATTAACTACGTAACGCGTGACTCTCAAGTGAATTCAGAGCTTATCTCGATTAATGATAATAAAAGGCGTTCTATTTCATAGAAACTGATTGATCATTTTAAGGAATATTGCATCGCGTCGCCAACAGAGACATGGCGGCAATTTTTTAATTAATAATTTATGTATTCTCCAATATCCTAAATTCCACTTTTTACACAGGTTTTGTATCATGAAAAATTAAAATTATTGATAGATGCAAAATTTTCTGGGAATTTTCGTCGGAACAAATAACAAAATGTCTTTCTTCATATATAATGGATAAATGGTTCGACATTACGAGTATATCTAGATCAACAGTGAATGCCTATTAGTTGTATTCTGCGTCCATTTATAACTCATATTTTAATAAAAGATCTTTTTCCAATGGAGCGTTGAACAAACCTTAGTTTTTAAGAAAATAAATACGATGAAGTAATTTCAAACTTTTTATTAGTCTCTGAACAAATTCCGTTTTTTTTTTCTTGTAAATATTTATTTTCTCTTTCGCTGTCTGGAACAGACGCTCTTTTAAATAAATAGTCTTGTAGACTAAATTACTTACTTTGGTACTGGTAAAATCCTGGATAAAGATCTTCAGATAGATTAAATTGTCGGTTTAAGACGTATGAAATAAAAAGTATGAAAGCAGGTAAGGCAGTCGGTTATGATAGAGTATCTCTCGAAATCCTAAGGGCTGGAGAAGGAGTGGTGGCAGACCTGCTGTACACCTTGTTTAATTTATGTTGGGAACTTAAGCGGGTACCGGGAGACTGGTGCAAAGCCGTGATAGTCCCAATATATATTTATAACCAATATATGCATTTAGGTGGCTGTGAACCGTGCTTCATGGCAATCTTTTTTCAAATTTTAATAATTCTGTTTTTTAATACTATCCCACCTAATGCTAAGTGGTGCACAACCGAATATTGTAAAGCTAACTGACTTCGTTATCGTGAAACTTTTGAGGGAATAGTCGTGGTCATCACGTAGAGACATCTTAAAAAGCAGATGTTAGTCGCCTCACGAGCATTTGCCACTGCTGCCTGCTGACCGAAAACCTGTTACACTCGTACAAGGAACCGTCCACAACAAATTTAATTTGGTCGATTCGCTGCATCAGAGACCATCCTCGCCCCCTGGTACCGTCTGTTTTGCCTTACACAACAAGACGCGCGATGGAATCACTGTTATTCCAGCATAATTTATGAAAACTTCAATTCCTGTCCATTGTAGTTCTTGTTATCGCCATAAGTCAATTAACTTCGCATTGTTCTAGATTAAAACACCAAGATTGAGTCAGCAAATTGAGTAAAGCAGGAATTTGTAAGACTTCGCGCGTGTAAACTTCACAAACCCTATTTGCTCTTGTCGTAATGAATCCATTAAATTAAACTAATTCTTGCGGATTTTATCGCGTTTCAGTTAAAGGTGTCCACCAGCAAATTATTACACTCCTTTGCTGTACACATTATAAACGATAAAGCAAAACGTAATCCTCATTTTCAATAAAAAGGGTCTCTGGTTCTCTATACACATCATACAAAACACAGCAGCATTAAGCTATGTCGCATATTTCAGGTTTGTAATCCGTGATACTTCAAACAAAGAAATTATATGCGCTGTCATCGCTGAAGCATAGAATGCCTCACACCCTTTAATTAATTATACTGGCTTTCTACTCTACTAGAATAAATGTTGATGAAAAGATATGCAAATACTTAGATAATATTGGGGTCTCTACTTTTTTATCATATAAATGATATATCTTAGTTTCAGAACTCCAACAACAAGTATCAGCATCCTTTAGACCGTAACACAGAAGTTCAGGCACTGCTAATTGTCAGCAGAAGCATTTAAGAGGCTAGTACCTATACAGATAGACTTCAAGGCAGAAAATGTAATTTAAATTGAGCTGCAATATTTTAGCGATCACGATGTAAGTAGATTTGCTTATACACCATTAAATATGTTTCATTAACAGTATAAGTATCAATAGAGTTTAATTTTTTTATAAAAATAAAACAACAATTAGTTTTCTTAGTGGTATATGGCCACTGCGGCGCATGGAATCCTCCAAACATGTTAAAAAAGAAGGCTACATTTATTACTTATTTGGGGGATGAGTCGCTCGCGTCCGTAGGCTTCGACCACCTAATCCTAGGCCCACCCTACACGTGTCCCCCGGGTGGTGCTAAACAAGCGACAAAGCCGAAAGAACTGACTAGGCTCCTCACCGTGTGGTAGCGGCGGAAAAAATACCACACCCTACTTTCGCACCATGAGGCACAAAATTAAGGAAATGGCCCCGAGTTCCCGGCGCCCCTTTAATGGGGCAGGGGTGCGAAGAATCTCCGGGAGGAAAACCGGCGACGAGGTTCGCCACCCGTCACGTTCTGTCCCCCGGAGGGGCGAAAAGTGGATTGCGGAAGCCCGTCTGGCTACATTGAATGTATGTGGAGGAATGAATGATAAGATGGATGAAGTATGCGATATGATGCATGATAGAGGAATAGACGTGTTATGTGTAAATGAGACGAAACGGAAGGGAAAGGATGTCACTACACATGGCATGTTTACCGCGTACTGATCTGGTGTAGACGAGACCGAGCGGACATGCCAGGGAGTCGATATCATCCTTTCAGAAAGAATGGGTCATTGTGTGAAAGAGTATGAATGTGTAACCCGAGACTGCAATGGATACGAATGAAAGTGGGCTTAAAGAAGTTGTTTGTTTTAGGGGTCTACGCCTCAGACATGTCTAAGCCCACTTGTATCCGAGAGCAGTTTTGGGAGTTGGTAAGGATGGTGCTAATGAAATGCAAGGTTAATGAAAATATTGTGATATTAGGCAATTTTAATGGAAGGGTTGGGGTGAGGAGGCTTGGTTATGTAAGGATATTGGGAACGTTTGGTGATGAAAGTATAAATGAGAATGGTGAAAGCCTTCTCGCCGTATGCGTGGAAAAGAGTGTTTTTGTGACGAACACTTTCTTTCGTCGTAAGAAGATTCACACGTATACATGGGAAAGAGGTGATGATAGAAGTATGATAGATTTCATAATTGTTGACGAAAGAATGAGGAGCGCGGTGGTAGATACAAGGGTTTACCGGGGCTCTAACGTAGGGATCATTACATGGTATTATGCCAAATTAATGGTCTTTTCAGACGTTGGAGGCATCGGACATCTGTGTCTACCACTGCGTTACAGCGTATAAGAACAGAGAGGTTACAAGATGAAGGTGTGAAAGAGAAGTTCAAATGTAGATTGAGAGAAAATATAATTGGTGTGGCTGAATTGTGTATGAATGATTTAGACTTGGAGACTGTGTGGTATAATGTCAAGAAAGGTTTAGTGGATGCAGCTACCGAAGTATGTGGTGTAAGTAAGAGAAAGAAAAAAAGGAAAAATAACAAATTATGGTGGGATGATGAGGTACGGATGGAAGTTGAAGCAAAGAAAAAAGCATGGCTAGATTTACTAGCAACCAAGGCTAGTAATTCTAGCAGTATGAATGGTGATATTGAAAGGAAAAAGACAGTCCTTAGACACCTAAATAAGAGAGAGTAAAAGAAGTAGTTGAAAGGAAAAAGCAAGAAAGAACGGATAAGAATGATAGAAGAATATCGGATAACTTCCAGGCAAACATTAAAATGTTCTGGAAACTCGTAAGAACTACCAGGGGACATTCAAAACAGCCTAGAAAGAATGCTATACGAGACCAGAATGGCTGTATTCTGAATGACGAAGTTTTGAGTTTAAGGAGATGGAAGGAATACTTTGAAAGCGTGTTTATGAGTGATGAGACGTTTAAATTAAATGAAATAGAAATTCCGAAAGAAGACGAAATATATAGAGATGTAAGTATAGATGAAATAATGAAAGCAATGAAAAGTATGAAAGCAGGTAAGGCAGCCGGTTATGATAGAGTATCTCTCGAAATGCTAAGGGCTAGAGAAGGAGTGGTAGCAGACCTGCTGTACACCTTGTTTAATTTATGTTGGGAACTTAAGCGGGTACCGGGAGACTGGTGCAAAGCCGTGATAGTCCCAATATATAAAGGAAAAGGATCACAGCAGGACTGTGAAAACTACCGTGGTATCAGCCTTCTTAGCATTGTGGGGAAACTGTATGCTAAGGTACTAATTGAAAGAGTTATGAAAGAAACTGATGGAAAAATTTGGGATCTGCAAGCGGGATTTAGAAAGGGAATGGGATGTACGGATCAGGTCTATTCCATGCGCATGATCGCGGAGAAGTTTTTGGCCAAAAACCAAAAAGTTTTTTGTGCGTTCATAGACTTGGAGAAGGCTTATGACAGAGTGGATAGGGATGTGTTATAGCAAACACTGAACTCATTTGGGTTGAGCGCTGGATTGATACAGGCATTGAAGTCTCTATAGGGACTCTAGTGCCTGTGTCAGGATCAACGGGGCCTACTCGGACTGGTTTGGCATCCATAAAGGTGTCAGACAGGGCTGTGTGGCTTCCCCGTGGCTGTTCAACCTATTTATGGACAGTTTTTTGGCAAATTTGAAAGTACAAGAATGCGGGTTAAGAATGGGTGAGTTAACCGTCAAATGCCTTTTGTACGCCGATGATCAAGTCATACTTGCGTCTTCGGCAGCCGAGTTGCAAATGATGGTTACATTAATGAACAGGACATTAAAAGAAAAGGGAATGAAAGTGAACGCAAGTAAGACGAAAGTTATGGTTTTTGAAAGAGAAGAAAGCAAAACGATATGTGAAATAAGAAGGGGAGTTGGTAGAGCAAGTTGATGAGTTTGTGTATTTGGGATGTGTGTTTAGCAAGGATGGTAGATATGATAAAGATATAGAACGACGAGTGAATGCAGGAATTAGAGTGAATGGGGCTATACACTCTATTGTGAAAAGTCAGAATGTGTCCAAAAAGGCACGTATGGCAATTCACAATGCTGTGTTAGTGCCTACTTTAATGTATGGTAGTGAAAGTTGGGTGTGGCAGAAGAAGCACGAGAGTAGAATAAATGCTGTAGAAATGCGGTCATTAAGGAGTATGTTAGGGATGAATCTGAATGACAGAGTGAGAAATTGTTTAATAAGAGAAGAGTGTGGTTTGCAAGATGATGTTGTGACCAGGATTAAGAAAGGAATGCTTCGGTGGTTTGGTCATGTAGAAAGAATGAATGAGGAAAGAGTGACAAAGAAAATTTATGTTGCAGATGTGAACGGCAGAGTCGGGAAGGGTCGCCCTAGGCGAAAGTTTATCGACCAAATTGGCGATATATTGAAAATGGGCCAAATCAAGAGTACCTTTAATCGACGAGCGTGTATGCGTAGGTATATGGATGTGGAAGAAGCGAGAGAGGTCTGTCAGGATCGTGCCAAATGGAAGTCCGTAGTCTCTGCCTGCCCCTTTGGGTGACAGGCGTGAGTGTTTATGTATATTATGTAATGCTACACTTATTATTATGTCCCTTTAAGAACTATGACGGAATGCAACAGTCGATACAATGCTGTTTGGCGGCAGCCAGCTTATTTCTAGATGGAAGAAAAAAGGTTTTACCATCTGGTAATACTCGTAAGGTTTAGTATCTATTACTCTATTAAATATTATCAAGTTGATGATTTGATCAGATTCTATGAAATAAGTTAAAAAAATGATTTTTTTTTAAATAATCTTTGTTCAATAGTGATAATCACGATTTTATAAAAGCATTTGCATAATTGATTTTGGCGAAGGAACTTCTAAATAAATTCGAGAAAGCGTTTCAACCCACATCTTTTTATAGTGAAATTTATGTTAAGGCCGTTAATAAAATTTTCAATGTTAGTTTACGAAAATTAACTATTTAATATCGTAGTATTAAATAGTTTATATCTGGGCCCGGCGTGTGTTACAGAGCACAGAAACATTAAGTTTCATGCATTTAGAGTATTGGACTCTGCTAATCTTTCTATTCTGCTCTCTGCGCTGCTCTGCTTTTCTCTCTTTTATTCTGTTCTGTTCTATACTATTTTAATACATTTTTTACTTATTCTATTCTCGCTCATTACTTTCCCTTTTATTCTATTTCGTTATATTCCATTCTAATCTATAATATTCCACGCTGATCTATTCTACTCCATTCTATTCTGTTCTTAAAACTAAACCTTGGCTTGGCACGTGCCCCAACAGGGTTATAAAAAACCCGCCGTGTTATCCTGTGCATGCTGATACACTTCACATCTCTTAGAAATATTTTTATTTCTTTCCTCATGATATTTATAGAACCCTCGGTGTTGGAGTCATCCACGCAATTAATTTATATTAATATTGAAATTACACCTTATAAGTATCAACATATTTTATACTATTACTATTTGCGATCGAGCAAATAATATATCATCATCATTATCATCATTATTTAAAAGTTCACTGCTGAACATAGAGCTTCCCAAAGTTTGCCTCATCCAACCCTGGATATCTGTCATAGTTGCTACTGTTGTTGTTGCAGGTGTGTTGGTAACTGCACTTTTTATCATTTTGTATTGTTACCAGGTAGATGCTATTACATTCCATTTCTGTCGCTTCTTAAGACATTCTCTGTATTATATTTGGCAGTGAAATCCGTCCCCACTAGTGGTGTATCTTATAAAACTACAATTAACCCTGAAACAATTTAAATCAAGTAATACCAAATTAATCGGCTTTAAAAGAATGCAAACCATGCGAACGACGTCACGTAAAGCTAGTACGTACAATGTTCATCAGAATACCTCCCGTATGCACCTATATTTATACTAACATAATGCAGACACGTGCTCATCCCAGAAGACTAGATTGAATGCCTCGTTTCTAGTAAAAGGAGCTAGGCTAGGTATGTTTATATGACTCGCATTACAAGAGCCTGTAGTAAGTATACCAACATAGTGACAAGTAGCGTTTTTGTAACCAAAGTAGGACGATTCTCAATTGGTCTGTAATTTTTTTGTGTATGATCGGGCATAATTTCCATATTTATGAAAAGATTTTAATAATTTTTCTCGTACTAAATACGTTATATTTTAGGGATGCTACCATATAAATTTATAAAATCACCCCTAAGGTTGTAAAAGTAGGGAATGAAGATTTAGTAACTATATAAACGCATTATAATGGATACCTGGAGCTTGATATATTCTTTATAAAAATAAATAAATAAAAACTGACGACAAAAACTAAAAGAATTAAATATGTTTTCACATTGTAGTTTCTAAAATCGGTACACATTCTCTTAGCACGACACATCTATAATTTGATCGAAAATAAAATGGGCCACAGCATCCACTTAATTTTTTTTAAATCTTAACCACTTTCAAAAAGTATGCAACAAGTGAAAATATGTAGCTTTTCGCTTATAATTTCATTCCATTAAAACTTTTTGCCGGCAGCTTCGTATTAACAAGTTCTTTTTATATTTTGTAATAACCTGTATTACGCTCTTAAGGCTTATTTAAACCAAAATAAAGTATTTTAAGTACGCAATTCAAACGATATTTACGTTTTTCAAAATTATAATAATAAAAAATATAATATACAATTATTAAATATAACTTATTTTTAAGCAATTTCGCGTTTAATATTGGCATAATTTTAATAGGCCACGGATGTCCGCTGTACATTTATACATCAGAGTAATTGCAGACAAGATTGGCTACTACATCAAGGAGCTTGTATAACCTCCTTGGTCTACATCTTGAAGTGAGTTTCTATCAGATAATTATATAAAACCTCAGTCTCTATCATCTGTCAAGTTTAATATGCCCCTACAAGATAGTAGAACGTGATAGTTCGATTTTCAATGTGGCCTCTCTTATGTACGCCAAGCATATGAAGCTACAAAACCCGTGCAAAAGGCCTGCCCTACACTTGACTAAACAGTACGAGGTTTTTCTTGATAAATTTTCTTTATCATAGATAGTCACTTCTTCGAACTAATGGCCGGCACAATGCCATTTCAGCTAACTGATTCGTTTGTCTATAATATATTGATTCTGCTGCTTCTACTGCGGATATTCGCAATATAACAAATTCGAAATTCGTAATATAAAAATTTTATCCAATTTTAACCTATAACAATTTATAACAAAAACAACTAATTAAATACTATACCAAAAATAATCTGATCCTAACTTAGTGAACTTAAACTAGTGAAGTTATTAGTTATATATATATATATATATATATATATATATATATATATATATATATATATGTATATATATACATATAATCACGCCTCTTTCCCGTAGGGGTAGGCAGAGACCACTTCTTTCCACTTGCTACGATCCTTACATACTTGTTTCGCTTCGTCCACTTTCATTATTCCCTTCATACATGCTCTACGGTTTAGGGTACTCTTATTATCCTATATATATATATATATATATATATATATATATATATATATATATATATACTTATTGGAACCCTAAATAAAAAATAGGCTAGTAGCTTTGTTGATTAAATCCACCCCTCACGATTCCAGTAAGAATTGTTGGAAATTTTCCCGTTTCGTAGCAATAGATCTTGCAACAGATGGATCCAAAAACTGTTTTACTTTACGTTATTTGTACTTAAATGGTGCCTTAATTTATGCTACATATTGAATAAAACGAATTTTACACATTTTATCGCGGTTAATTTAACCCTTTTTCACGATATTTCGGGCGCTTTACACGGGTTTCAAGTGTGAACAAATAGATGTTCTCACCTATAATTCGAATTCGATTTAATAAAATTCATGATAATTATTCGAGAGAAGACATTACAGTTTTTTCATACAGATTTACACTGCGCATAAGAAAGACGTAGCGATGTTTTCCGGCGGATCTCGACAAGTATCCAATCTACTTTTATGATCTAAAAGTTTTGGCGCGTCTTGGCATGCGATAAACCCAAATCGTTACATTGGCAGTAATGGAACAGAATGAAATTAAACAATTTTTATTCAATATAGATTTCAAGTAATATATATGTTTTTGCTATTGTGATTCGGAAAAGCCTGTATCCTAGAAGAACCAGTAAGAAACTCAAGCTGTTGGTAGCACACGGGTCCTGCGCCTCTGATCACAGACTAACTAACTTTTTTATAGAATAAGGGTGACAAACGAGCACACAGTCCATCTGATGGTAAGTGGTTGCTGTGGCCCATAGACATCTACATCTATCTTCGTTTATGAATTAAAATGCAGATACGTTGTCAGCCGTGAGCACTAAGATAGAATGCCTGTTTTCCAGTAAAAAGGGTCTCCAGTTCTCTACACTCACCATACGAAACACAGCAGCATTAAGCTGCTATTTTACGCTGGTATACTGTGAGAGCCTATTTTCAATATATATTCATTGGTAACTATCAGCCTCTGCTCTGCGCCACGGAGCCAGACGGCTCCGTGGCGCAGAGCAGGTGACTTAGCAATGAGTTGCTTGCACTGGGGGGCGCGGGTTCGAATCCCGCACGGAACAAGTATTTGTATGGCTTACAAATAATTGTTCCGGGTCTGGATGTTTTCTGGGGTAACGTTTTTAAAAAAAAGCTTAATAATAATAATAATAAAGCCTCCTACTTTCACAGACCAATACACACCCATACCCACACAACGCTGGTTTCGGGGATAACAAGGTGGGCGTGACTCTAGTCGAAGACGTTCGATTCCGTACACATCCCAATTCCTTAAAAAAAAGTGTGAGCGACTAAGATGACGGACGCCGCTTGAATCGGTCTCGGTCTTGACGCCTATTTATGTGGACTGTATCTTCATACCCTACTTTTAGGATTAACACTGGAAGATCTTGAATAAAACAACAATTTCACTATAATTATCCCATGTAAATACGATACTAATGCACTTAATTAATATTCTTATTAGTTCCCGAAACTGTCGCTGATCGCGAACAAATTGCAAACTGGGCGCGTTACTGCTTTGAAATCTAAACCGTTTTTTCATTATCGCGTTTCCCTTTATTACGCAACATCTGTATTCACCAAAACAAACACATTATACAATTATGTTTTACAAAAATGTAACTTGGACTCATAAAAATAATATTCAAAACATTAACATCACATTAAACATAAATAAAATATTCAACAAAATAACACAACTTTACACGGTATTTTCTAGATTTACAATTCTTAAAACCATTTAATTTTTTACGTGGTAGAGCCATACTGCAACTATATTTCTGGTATAGTTGTAACACGAATGGGTCGGCTCGACCGGGGAAGGACCACACTCTCACAGTATACCAGCGTAAAATAGCAGTGTAATGTTGCTGTGTTTCGTATGGTGAGTGTAGAGAACCGGAGACCCTTTTTACTGGAAACGAGGGATTCCTTCTTAATCCTCACGGGTGACAACGCATCTGCATTTTGATTCATAATCGAATCGAAATGTAGATGTCTATGGGCCACAGCAACCACTTACCATCAGGTGGACTGTGTTCTCGTTTGTCACCCGTATCCTGTAAAAAAATGACAGTGCTTAACCATTTTCGCAAATAAATATGAACGCTTTTTTATAAATCCACATAACAGTATTAATCACAAATTAATACCTTTAATATCTTTAAGTTTTTAATACTTATTTTTAGCTATAACTTATCTATTTTCGTTTATACGTACGTAACACATGAATCTAAATTTTAACAAACAACATTGCATTTAATTCGCATTATGTAGCTCATTATCTACGTAATGCGTGACTTTAATTCAGAGCTTATCTCGATTAATGATAATAAAAGGCGTTCTATTTCATAGAAACTGATTGATTATTTTAGAGAACATTGCACCGCGTCGACAACAGAGACAAAGCGGGAATTTTTTAATTAATAATTTATGTATTCTCTAATATCCTAAATGTAACCACTTTTTACAAGGTTTTCTATCATGAAAAATTGAAACTTGATAGATGGCCCTGCATAATTTTCTGGGAATTTTCGTCGGAACAAATAACAAAATGTCTTTCTTCATAAATAATGGATAAATGGTTCGACATTACGAGTATATCTAGACCAACAGTGAATGCCTATTAGATGTGTTCTGCGTCCATTTGTAACTCATATTTTAATAAAAGTTTTTTTTCCAATGGAGCGTTGAACAAACCTTAGTTTTTAAGAAAATAAATACGATGAAGTAATTACAAACTTTTTATTAGTCCCTGAACAAATTCCGTTTTTTTCTTGTAAATATTTATTTTCTCTTTCGCTGTCTGGATCAGACGCTTTTTTAAATAAATAGTCTTGTAGACTAAATTTATTTACTTTGGTACTGGTAAAATCCTGGATAAGGATCTTCAGATAGATTAAATAGTCGGTTTAAGACGGTGACTGGACTCGAATATTTTTTTTTAAAACGTTACCTCCACACTAGGATTTTCTCCTGTATCGTGGAGGCAGTTTACAAACACAAATTGCACAAAGACAAACATCCAGACCCAGAACAATTATTTGTAGGCCATACAAATACTTGTTCCGTGCGGGATTCGAACCCGCGCCCCCCAGCGCAGCAAATCATTGCTAAACCACTGCGCCACGGAGCCGTCTTAATAATATAACATGCGTAGAATTATAACTTAAAATTTTCTTAAGAAGGATAAACGTTTTTTAAATATTTTATCAATTTAATTCAATAAATATATAATTTATCTTATAATCCAAAGAATTTACATCAGAATTACAAGGTACAACATATTATGTTGGTATATTATCCCATTAGACCACAAACTCTTTAAAACTAGCTGTTGTGACAATTAAAATGAAAGTTTTCTTATACTCTTTAATTAGCAAATATCTGAAAAGTCGTTGATTTATTGATTTTTATTTATTTATTGCATATCAGCATGAAAGCAGTGTTTCACTCGATTCTAGTAAACTTTTCGGTTAAATTTTTATGTTGTCTGACTTGGAAGGCCAGGAGAACATCTAGATTTTGACAAAAGGTTTCAATTGCCAATCATTGTGTAACGGTGAGTCTATAACTTATACCTGCATGTCAATTGTCAACCCATCAGTAAGTATTGTACCGCATTTACACATGCGTGCTCGTGATCCGCCTAGCCATTCGACGAATTGTTTGGCGAGATATTCCTGTGGGTTTAGACTATACGAGTGACTTTTTACATATTCGCGTCTATTCATTTCTACTTCAGCTTGACGAAATAGATGACATCGTCATTCTAGCGGTTTCTGCATTGCATTTGCAAAATTAGTATAATTACTTGTCCTCTCTTGCACCGGATTTTATAGATGCCAGCTTCTTGTGTCGATGGTTTTAAAAAGTTGACACCAAAGTACGTTTCTTTAATGTTAAATCCTTCACTTGTACTCCCATTACTTCTTATGTACTAGTCCAAACATTGTATACTTTCTGCTTATTCTCATAATGAGCATGCTTTGGATTCCAAATGACGGGCTGACTTTGATAAAGCTCCAAAAACACCGTAACTTTATTGTTGGTCAAGTCCATTTTGTTTATATTGCTTGATAGCCCGTTTTGTACGAAATAAACTAAAAAGCGAATGTGTAAACACTAGCTCGTCTTGCCGCTTATAACTTTGACTCGTGTCTAGAAACCGTTCTCGACGCGAGTTTACATATTCGTGCTCTTACCTCGACCTCCTCCCCCCCCCTCCCCCGCTCACTCGTGCGAATGAATAAATGCGGCTTTAAATTTTTTCACAAAAACCATTTACTTCAAACATAATCACTGCTTAGCTCGACAAGTGATGAAATTCAAAAATGAGTTTCAAGATTCTGATATAAATTTTAACGACGTGGCTGGTATTAAAATGCACATTTCTGTTTCTATGAAAATGAAAATTCTATTTCAAATCCACTTACTTTAATATGTACTTTGGAATTACTCATGTGAATTTAATTAATCAAATAATAGAAACACTAGCTCGCTAGGCAGACGTTGTTCTGCCCTTTCTAACGACTCTTCCTATGAAAATACTTAAATTCGCAATAAAAAATTTTGAGTGTCATTTAGCGGGATAAAACTACCCTATCCCTCAAGTTGGACCAAAATGCACACAGTGTGCAAAATTTCATTGAAATTAGTTCAGTAGTTTAGGAGTCCATCGCGGACAAACAACGTGACACGTAATTTTAATATATACAGAAGATAATATATAACTTAACAGTTTTTTTAGTTCTAAATCATTGTTTTAGATAATAATATGTAATGTCAATAATATCAATAATATTAGTGGACTAGAAGAAAAGGACCGAAAAAAAAATCATTTCGCCTGTTTTAGACGTATTCAAAATCAATTAAAAAGGAATAATTTTCTGTATAAAGGCTCAGAAACAATATAGTGAGGTTGTACTTCATTGGATACTTACTACTACAATAGATAATTAGTAAGTTTTATAAAAATATACATACATACATATAATCACGCCTCCTTCCGGTAGGGGTAGACAGAGACCACTTCTTTCCACTTGCTACGATCTTTACATACTTGTGTGGCGGCGCTGTCGTCGCGCCCCAAGCGAAACACATCGAAGCCGAAATCGCGCTAACAAAGTTCTGAAATTATAGCAGTATATATAAAATAGCTCCGAACTACCACTTGGAGCGTTGGCCGCTCCCCGGGCAGAACACCTTGCCCGGCGGGAGATCTCCCCTTTTCCATCCTACGGCCACAGTGGTGACCCCGACATGATCTGAACAAGCAACCAATAACCTTCGGAAACTAAAACTTCAATTCTTCATCATCCTCAAGTACCCCATTCATTCGCACCCGAGCAGATATTGTCTGCAGTCTTCACATTCTTCAAGCTATCTAGCTTTACAAAGATTCATCGCAGCACTGGAATAATAATGGTTCCTGTTACTTCAAGCTACTCTCTGCGCTACAGTGTTCGGCACGGCTCTGAGCCTTACTGCTCGCCTCCGCTTCACGGCACTCTCGCAGATTACTTGCCTTCTTCTCGACTCACCGCAGACTTACAAGGCAATTCCCTGGCACTTGCAAAATTCGTCGACATCTAGGCTGCACTATTGACCTCCGGTCTGAGCAGGGGGTGATGTGGCGGCGCTGTCGTCGCGCCACAAGCGAAACACATTGAAGCCTAAATCGCGCTTACAAAGTTTCGAAGTTAAAGCAGCATATATAAAATATTTCCGAACTACCAATCGGACCGTTGGCCGCTCCCCGGGCAGAACACCTTGCCCGGCGGGAGATCTCCCCTTTTCCTTCCACCCGCCACACTTGTTTCGCTTTGTCCACTTTCATTATTCTATAATATTTCATATTTTGGTTACATTTTGTTGCTCAACAATCCAACCACGCTTTCTTCTTTTCTTGCACAACCCTTTGTACATCTTTATCCATCCACACATTATAGTTCTTTCTTCCTTGCCTTCTTTCAGGTACTCCGCATACCTCAATAGCAACATTCACAACCCCTTTCTTAAATGTCTCCCATAAATCTTCAATCACACCTAACTCTTCTATGCCTTTAAAACTTTCTTTCAGTTTCTCTACATACTCGTCTTTCTTTTCTTTTTCTTGTAAATTTTCCACTTTTACTCTGTCCAAAACACTCGTAGGCTCGGCCCTTCGGTGTCGCCACCGTTTAAAGAGGTCACGCATTCGGGTTATGACCAGGAAGTGGTCTGTGTCGAGGCTTACACTGCGGTATGCCCGAGTGTCTAGCACTTTCTCCTCAGTCTTTCTTCCACAATTACAAAATCAATCATACTTCTAGACTCATCCTCATCTCTTGAATACACATGGATCTTTTTGTGGTTAAACATTGTGTTGGCCACGCACAGATTCCATTCCAAGCATACTTCAAGCAGGCTTCTCCCATTGTCTTTAAGTCTCTCGTCCCCAAACGTACCCAGAACTCCTTCATACCCATCACGCTTTACTCCAACCCACCCATTAAAGTCCCCTAACATCACGATCCGTTCATTTTCTCCGCATTTATTCAAAACCTCTCTCATGCTATCCCAAAATTCCTCTCTCTCTCTTGTTGGGCTTTAATGACCCACCTTCATGCAGATCCGTCGGTGCATAGACCCCAAGGATAAACAAGCAAGTGAGTCCGACTTTTAACCTAATCCAGAGGAGTCTTAGGTTTACACATTCATGCTCCATCACACATTCAACTATTCGAGATGAAAGAATCACACCAACTTCCTGACAGTCTCGACTGGTTTGGGGGACTCCCGATCAGTATGCCGTGTAGGGGCCATGAACCGTGGTTTCACATCCTTTCCTCTTGATTTCGTTCACGCACAGAATATCTATGCATTGTTCATCCATCATCTGACATACTTCATCTACCTTACCATCTATTCCTCCTCTTACATTCATCGTAGCGAAGCGGCTCTCCGTGGGCCGCTTTTCACCCCTGCGAGATACTAGACGTGATTGTTGGCGAACCACATCGACGCCATTTTGGTTACTTTATTTATTTTTATTATGGTCCATTGCGTTCCCACGAATAGCGTAGGAAAGGTATGTCCCCCCCAGCAGAGCCCCACATGCCAGGGTAAGGCTAGCCTAATTTTAGGGTCGCCTGGTCCCAGGGCAGTGTGGCACGCTTACGTCTAGGCTTGCCCCTAGCCATGCATCAATCCGGGTGGCAGACGTTGGATTGGCGGAGAGAGTAGAAATAGGGAAAGGGAAGGATAGGTGATGTAAAAAGGAAGATCGGTAAATTAGAATGGGAAATAGGAAATGTAGGATATTACTGCCCAGGAGGGCAAGGGATAGGACAGTAATAGCTAGGGAAGCCGGGGTCACTTACCCGTATACCATACCACAACTACCGGACAGGTAAATTGCAATGAGTATTCCATGACTGATAAAAATATTAGATACTACTCGTATTAAAATTCAGTGCTTAATAAAGACTTTTCTCACACACCAAACACGTTTACTAAAAGATGTAAACCATGACAAAGTTCAAAGAAAAGTCACCAAATACCGTCATATTCCAGGATATATTAAAATCCTATTAGTCTTTTGTACAAAAAGCGATGGCACGTTAAAATGATTCAAATAATGCCATATCAAGGAAAATATTGAACCATTTTCCCATATGACAAAGGTTCTCATTTCAAAAATAGGCAGCATAAAAATGTAACAGATCTTTACGTTTCAATACTTAGATTAATTACATTCATATGTTTTAGTAGTTTTTATATTTTTTTCAAATTCTGTAAATCTACAACAACTTAATTGTTACTATGCAATAACAAAATCATTTTTTTAGCAGGGATGGTAGATATGATAAGGATATAGAACACCGAGTGAATGCAGGAAAGAGAGTGAATGGGGTTCTACACTCTATTGTGGGAAGTCAGAATGTGTCCAAAAAGGCACGTATGGCAATTCACAATGCTGTGTTAGTCCCTACTTTTATACATAGTAGAAAAAGTTGAGCGTGGTAGAAGAAGCACGAGAATAAGAAATCCTGTAGAAATGTGGTCATTAAGGAGTATGTTAGGACTGAATCTGAATGACAGGGTGGTAAATTGTGTGATAAGAGAAGAGTGTGGTTTGCAAGATGATGTTGTGACCAGGATTAAAAAAGGAATGCTACGATGGTTTGGTCATGTAGAAAGAATGAATGAGGAAAGTGTGATAAAGCAAATTTATGTTGCAAAGGTGAACGGCAGAGTCGGGAAGGGACACCTTAGGCGAAAGTTCATCGATGAAATTGGCGATATATTGAAAATGGTTCAAATTAAGAGTTCATTTAACCGACAAGCGTGTATGCGTAGGTATATGGATGTGGAGGAAGCGAGATAGGTGTGTAAGGATCGTGCCAAATGAACGTCCATAGTCTCTGCCTACCCCCCTGTGACATGCATGAGTGATATGTATGTTTGTATGTATTTTATAACTATCAATACAATATTTTGAAATCACTAAAAACCAAATAACATTTTTTTAAAGTCTATACTGAACGCGTCCATAATAAACCATACAGTAAGCTTGTATTATTAATTTAATTTATAGCTCATCTTATTAAAAGATATTACATTTAAATACTATTGAACAATTACACTGTATCTTCTTTGTGTTAAATTTCTAGCACTATGTCAGTTTATTGATTGATATAATATGCTTAGAGCTTATAACATCTAAAGCGTACAGAATTTCTAAAGCGAAAGGTGCTATTGTGATGTGTATTGTTCTATTGTTATATAATTTCAACAACAGGGCCTATTGTTTCGCGTAAGATTGTTTAGTGTTTTGACTATAATATTCAGATATAATGGAAAACTTTGTGAATATAATTGCCTTGGCTTTCAAGCGCGTATAGCATTCTTTATGATGTATTTCCATTAGCGGCTGCCTTCCTCCCTCTTTAATTAAACACTGAACTCTCTAGTTTACTATTATATATATAAGTAATTTGTTTTGTTCCTTAGAGGCGTTTCATATACATATGTATTGACATTGACAAATACTCAGGCCAGAAACAATTATTCGTATGTCTCATACAAATGCGTATTCTGTGTGGTAATCGAGCCAGCTACACTCGTGTCGCACTCGAACGCTTACCGACCCGTCGAATTATGAAAATTATTAAATTAGTAGCTACATCTAAAACTTTAAAACTTAAATAGTTATTGAATAAGATTAAAATGAACATCTATTTTATGACATACTTACTAGTCATAAATGACAAGTCTGCCAAATTAGTAAACCTCTACGGCAGCCCGTACTATATAACTGCAGCTAGATACGCATACAAAGCTGAAGGTGTATTTGAGTTAAGATAATGAGATGATGTGAAACTAGAATTTTAGGTTACATTTAATCTGCTAACTCAGTAGTATACTGCTGATTTGCGGCAAAATACCAGATACCGAATAACTCGAGTTATGATGCCTTAATATACCTATTCTTTTTTACACAGTAATCCGACTGTATAGACAACCTATTTACTTAATTCAAATATTATAATAGGCAAATAAAAGATCTCCAAAAGTATTAATAAAATCTGTTGAAGTCGACATGGTATCATTATTGATTCGCTACATGCATATTTAGACGTTTAAACAGCGATTTAGAGCAAAAATCATGTTATTGATTTTAATAACATTATGATTCCCGTATCTGTCTACAAATATCACTTATCAATATGTTCAATTTTAATGAAATTATTTTGTTCATAAACATATATATAAATATATACAGGGTATTTTTGGAACGCTCCCGAAAACTAAGACAGGCGACAGCACCAAGTATACCTTTGATCATGGGTCACAAATAAATTTGATCCTGATGAAAAAAAAATCATATTTTTACAACGTTTTATTAGATTTGTTCACGCGCCATCATGTTAGTACAGCTAAATGAAACGATAATTTCATAAAAAAATCATGAAAATACTGAAACCTAAAACCAGCAGTGGAATAACTGAATTCATATCAGCTGATTAAAGGTCAATGTACGCGCGAACGCAAATTCGCGCGGTCCGCAACTAGCGTGCTATACCAAAATACCTAATAATTTACAACACTTGTCTAAATACCTAACTTATCTACTTAACATACTATTTTGCCACTGTACTTGTCTCCACGTAGCCATTTTAATCCGAATTTACAGGTTAAATAACCCAAATAACTGGTTCGATTTCCCGCTAATAACAAAATACATAAATGAAATGTAACCAAGGTTAAAGTCATGCGTTTTTATTCATCGTGTAGGTATGTTTATTATTCTCATGTATTCAGATTAGTTCAGTACTAAGTTATTTAAAAGAATTAGTTATGAAACAGCTTACCGCTCTAAATCCTCCGTGGTCTTATGAGATGCGGCTCAAATTGTGCTCCATTCATTTCAAGGCAGATTTGGGCTCGGTGTTGCGTCTCCTCATGGAGGCGGGGCATCATCGTGTGATCTTCGACACAGTCCGTACGTAGTTTGTCGAAAACATCCACGATCCTTTTGTAGTTTCGTCAGCACTATCACACTCACGATTAAAAACCCTTTCTTTCACATACCCCACAGAAAGAAGTCTAACGGGGTCAGATCTGGTGCGCGAGGTGGCCAAGCATGTGGTCCTAGTCCGCCAAATCCAGTGATCATCAAATAGCTCATTGAGGTGCTCACCATTATACTGGAACCATGTGCGGCGATATTCAGCCAACGATAGGTCGTCTAAAATGTCTGTCAACTGTTCATTTATAAAGTTTAGGTATCGCTGTCCGTTCAGTCGCTGTGGCAGAAACACTGGTCCCAGTATGCGATCCTTAAATAAACCTGCCCATACGTTAACCGACCATCGGGTTTGGTGCCCGGTTTGTCGAACAGCGTGCGGGTTAACCTCTGAATACACGTGTGTATTTCTTCGGTTCCACAGGTCGTTTCTGGTAAATGTCGACTCATCCGTTCAGATAATGTGCTCAATGGAACCAGCCACACGTTGTTACTGGTATAATAACCAACGGCAGAAAAGTCGTCGGCGGTCGTGATCGCCGGAAAGTAAAGCTTGCACTTTGTGCAATTTGTATGGGCGCATTCGGTTACGCTTCAACACTTTGTGCACTGCACAGTATGACACACTTGTTCCATCCCGACGTCTTAACAATTTATTTAGCGATACTTCGTGTACCTAGGTTCGGATACATAACATGTTGTCGTATTCACAATCACTATAAACGTACGCGTTAAGCATTATTAAAACAAAAAACGTAACAACAAGTAACAAAATCAACACGGAACTGTTTCAAAAACTACAATTAAACTGAAACCTACTGCGTCACAGCGTGATGCGATGCGGTCGAGTGGAGGGAGGTTACAGTCGCGTTCTAAAGTACTACATAGTATTGGGATATTGTTTTATAATATTATAGTAAGTAATTAATTGTTTTATTGTAGAATCATAATAGGTGCCTTACTTGGAATTAAAAATGGATAATGTATACTTGAGCATTATTTGTTATTTCTATCGTAAAATATAAAGTAGTTTGTAACAAGAAAACTTAAGGTAAGGGTGGCACGCCGTCCATTATGTCGTCTTGGGTCACATGGAAGCCAGATGTTGAAGGTGTGTTGGTGTTACTGGATGCTACTTCATCATCACTTTCATCTTCGCTTGAGCTTCCGTCATCAGGTCGATCACATGGTAATTTTTTCGGTATTCTTCCTCAACACTTTTAAATTTACTGCACAATTTTCCCCATTCACCTTCTCCTATCATATTTACCTTTTCGTTCACTAGTTTAGTCATAAAACAATAGATATAAATAATTTTTCTTTCCTTCCTTTTTAAAACATCGTCGCGAGTCGCAAAGCTGTGTATGCGACTGTATTTTTGGAGCGAAGAAAGCGCGGGAACCAATAGCATGCAGGCACAGTAATACTGGCGGATTGTTCCCCCGTCGCGCCCCCTTCGTACCAATATGTGATAAATCGCTGTGCCCAAGTTCAAGGCCAGCGTTCTTTTTTCACCGTTTGCGCGTACATTAACCTCCATTAGTCAGGTGATATCAATTCAGTTTTCACTGCTGGTTTTATGTTTCAGTATTTTCATGATTTTTTTAATGAAATTATCGTTTCATTTAGCTGTACTAACATGATGGCGCGTGAATAATGTTAATAAAACGTTGTAAAAAGATGATTTTTTTTTCATCAGGATCGAATTTATTTGTGACCCATGATCAAAGGTATACTTGGTGCTGTCGCCTGTCTTAGTTTTCGAGAGCGTTCCAAAAATACCCTGTATATATAGCCCAAATCTGCCTTGAAATGAATGGAGCACAATTTGAGCCGCATCTCATAAGACCACGGAGGATTTAGAGCGGTAAGCTGTTTCATAACTATTTTTTTTAAATATCTTAGTACTGAACTAATCTAAATACATACATAACTGAATACATGAGAATAATAAACATATCTACACGATGAATAAAAACGCATGACTCTAACCTTGGTTACATTTCATTTATGTATTTTTTCATTAGCGGGAAATCGAACCAGTTATTTGGGTTATTTAACCTGTAAATTCGGATTAAAATGGCTACGTGGAGACAAGTACAGTGGCAAAATAGTAGGTTAAGTAGATAAGTTAGGTATTTAGACAAGTGTTGTAAATTATTAAGTATTGTGGTATGGCCCGCTAGTTGCGGACCGCGCGAATTTGCGTTCGCGCGTACATTAACCTCCATTAGTCAGGTGATATCAATTCAGTTTTCACTGCTGGTTTTATGTTTCAGTATTTTCATGATTTTTTTTATGAAATTATCGTTTCATTTAGCTGAAATAACATGATGGCGCGTGAATAAAGCTAATAAAACGTTGTAAAAATATGATTTTTTTTTTCATCAGGATCAAATTTATTTGTGACCCATGATCAAAGGTATACTTGGTGCTGTCGCCTGTCTTAGTTTTCGGGAGCGTTCCAAAAATAACCGTATATATATATTTATATAGCCAGACAGGTACGAAGTTCCGTTTGGCACGATCTTCACAAACCCTTCTCGCCTTCATCACGTCCATATATTTATCAACGTATACATGCTCGCCGGTTAAGGGTACTCTTAAGGTGAATGCTCCAAGGTGACCCGCGCAATTCAAATTTTCTTGCGTTTTTTGGAATTTGCAGGTCAAGTTCAGGTTATATGTTTACCAAAATATGATTCGCGACCGTATAGATT
This sequence comes from Parnassius glacialis, assembly GCA_033319125.1. Classification (NCBI taxonomy): domain Eukaryota; kingdom Metazoa; phylum Arthropoda; class Insecta; order Lepidoptera; family Papilionidae; genus Parnassius; species Parnassius glacialis. Next base: position 42,352,166 of record JAVANC010000004.1, read on the forward strand.
ATGAGTTTACAGAATTATTATCATTAAAATCACCAATACAACCCCTTTAAGTTCATATAATCCCTTTGAATGAGTTTTTCTGGAAATAGCCATACAATGGAATTATATAAACTTAGAGGGTTGTATTGATGATTATAATGATTATAATTCTGTGAATACATACTCGTTACGGTCACGAATCATATTTTGTTAAACATACAACCTGACCCTGACTTGCAAATTCCAAAAAACGCAAGAAAATTAGAAATTGTCGGGCCACCCTGGAGCTTTCACCTTAACCTAAAACCAAATTGACGAAAAATAAATAAAACTACATTCACCATATCGTCAATTTGGTCGATAAACTTCCGTCTAAGGCATCCCTTGACGACTCTACCATTCACTTCTGCTCATAAAGTTGCTTTGTCACTCTTTCCTCATTCATTTCTATATGACAAAAGCGTCGATTTCATGCATTTCTTTCTTAATCCTGGTCATCATCTTGCAAACCACACTTTGCTTTTATCACAAAACTTCTCAACCTTGTCATTTAAAGTTACGCCTAACATACACATTTCTTTTTTTTAACTTAAGGTCTAACAATCAGAATTTATAACACTAAAAAAAGCTAATTGGACAGATTTTAAAATTATATTTAAAAATATCTAGAAGAAAATAAAATTGAGGCAGTTGAAGTCGGAAAAATTGTAACAAAGGAGGCTTTGTAAAGCATTATAGCCACATACATCTATTGAAGGTATAAATAAAGCATATGAAAAAGTATTCCTAAACTAAAAATAAAAGAAAAAACATGCTTACCATGGTGGAGTAGAAAACTAAAAGAACTGAAGAAGGCGATGATGATGAAACGTAGAAGGATCCGATGCGCTGCATGGCATAGAAGAGAACACGTAGTACAGCAATACCTGGTAGTAAAAATGAAATATGAAAAGAGGCAATTAGTGCACATACAAATAGTTGGAAGGAGTACTATACAAATCAGGATAAGGAAAGTTTTTGGGATAAAATGTATAGAGTAATTAGAAAAACAACAAAAAGGCAACAGTATCAGCTATTAGTGAATGATGGAAAGGCCTTGTGTCCTGACAAATCAGCAGCTTGGTTAGCGGATAGATTTTTTTTCCAGTAGATGACTGTACTACCAATAATGCTAAACAAAAGAAAACGAGAGGAAAAACTGCAAAAATACACCAATACCTACCAAATGACACCCAGGATCCACCATTTACTAAAGCTAAACTAAGAAACGGGAGTTACGGGAACGGGAGTTATGGGAAGTTTTAGTATGAAGAAGGCACCTGGACCTTATGATTTTACAATGGATATCTGTACTGCAGAAATAGGAACAAATGATGAACTTTTTTTTTCAATTGCCAACAAATGGTTGCAGCTCACTCATTACCCAACACCATGGAAGGCAGCCGTTGTAATAGTTCTCAAAAAGTCCGGTAAAAGCGACTATACCCACCCCAAGGCTATATTGGATTACTTTCAATATTAGGTAAAATATTAGAAAAACTGATAGTCAAGAGAACACGATGGCACATCGTGCTGAAAAGTAATCCAAGACAATATGGGTTTGTGCCCCAGCGAAGAACGGAAGACTCCCTGTATGATCTGCTGCAGCACATAAGAGTAAATCTCAAAGACAAAAAGATAAACTTAATGATATCTCTAGACATACAGGGAACTTTCGACAACACTTGGAAGCTTGTCATAAAAAGGCTAGCTATTAGAGAAAAAAGTCCCCAAATCCTCCGGGAAACCGTTAATAGTTATTTCGAAAACCGTAAAATAAAGTTACAATACGCAGAAAAAGAAATTAATAAATCTACATCAAAAGGATGCGTGCAGGAATCAATTGCAGGGCCTACGTTTTAAAACCTGCTACTGGACCCTTTGTGGACTTGATGGACTGTGAAGAAGTTTACTGTCAAGCCTTTGCGGATGATGTCGTCCTGGTGTTTTCCGGACAAATTATCCCCGAAAATGAAGAAAAGCAAATAGAACACTCGCCCTTGTGCGTGATTGGGGTGTGCATAACAAACCTGGTTTTGCTGTACACAAAACCAATGCAATAATAATCACCAACTTAAATACGACACACCATAAACCCACATTGGTCCATCCATGTGGATTTGTGATGTGTCGTATTTAAATTGTAGAAACATAAAAATTGTAGACAAAATTACATTATTAGGCCTTATAATAGATAAAAAATTAACTTTCCATAGTCATGTTGTACATATATGTCGAAAGGTAACAAATATATATAAACATCTAGTAAAGACAGCGAAAATTTCTTGGGAATTAAGTTCGGAGATCATCAGGATGATATATATGTCAGTCGTCACGCCGATGGTGCTCTATGCAGCCAAAACATCTCAACATCCTGCAGAGAGGCTTCGCTCAAAAAATTTGCGATGCTTACAGGACCGTATCGCTGAATTCAGCCCTTATATCAACGGGACTGTTACCTCTGGATATCCGGTTGCGGGAAGTAGCAAGGCTGTATAAAGCAAAGCGCGGAAAACCGCAGGAGGATATCCTGGGCGACAGAAAAGTTAAACAAAAGGAGATCTTTATTGAAGCCGACTATCCAGCTAAAGAAGAGGAAATAACTTTTAGTACAATGGAAAGTAAACAACCGGAAAAGGTGGAAGCAACAAAAGAACATCTAGAGACGGTACAGATATACACTGATGGGTGTAAAATTGATGGGAAGATAGGGGCAGCGCTATCTGTGTGGATGGCTTACACTAAAATTTTAAGTAAAAAAATTAAGCTGAAATCCTTCTCCACAGTTTACCAAGCCGTACTTTACGCACTGTACCAAGCCACAGAACTTATGATGAAACATAAGGATAGTGTCTTTAACATCTACAGCGACTCCTAATCAGGACTGCACTCATTGAAATCTTCCATCCATTAGTCCGCACCGTAAGAAAAAATTTAAAGATCTTAAAGGATAACAATAAAACAGTAAAGTTATTTTGGATAAAGGCTCATGCGGGATATCAAGGAAATGAAAGAGCAGACCACCTGGCAAAAGAAGCGGCACTATACAAAAAAGCAGCATCCCACTATGACAGATGCCCCATATCGTTCATAAAAGGAACGATAAGGGTAAGATCAGTGCAGGAATGGAACCAGCGATACATAAATAGTGAAACAGCTACGACCACCAAAATGATCCTCAAAAATGCCGAAACAGCGTACAAATTAATTAGGAAAATTAGACCATCACCTGAACTAGTGCAAATACTTACTGGAATGGTGCCTTGCCGGGGTACCTAAATCGCTTCAAGTGTAGGATAAGATAAGCACTCGATGTGCTTGTGACCCAAAGGTAGAAGAAACTGTGATGCACTTGCTCGTAGACTGCTCGTGTACAGCAGTAAAAGGATCGATCTAGAACAGAAAATAAATGTAAAAATTACAGAAAGAAATATTATAGATATACTAACAAGGACAACTGAAAGAAAAGATTTTATTAAATTCTATGAATATATAGTAATAAAGGTAAAAATAAAGAATAAAACCTAGGAAAATAATAAAGATATAAATTTAAGAAGTCAGAACAATGGATAGAATATATTACTACGTAATATATCATCTATGCATACGAAATTCTGTATAAGATAAGATAAATGCTAAGAAATCAGATAAAAATATTTTGGAGTGTAAGAACGCCATGAATCAAGAAAACAATTAAACAATGCAGTAAAGTTATTAGTATGTATTATAAAATAAATAAAAAACAATATATATTGATATAGGAAAACAGACATAAAAATAACAGTACAGACACTTTCTTAAAATAATAGAATAAGAACAGATAATAAAGCAAAAATATAAATAAAAATAAGGATAATGAGAATAGTGTGAAACAATCAACTGACCTACATCATGACCAACATGAACATGACAAAAAGTTATGGACAAAAGTCCAGACTAGAGTTTAAAACAAGATATGCAAAGACTCTGACCATCACATCAGAGGACCACAAGATTTATAACAAAAATTTAAAAAAAAAAACATACCCATTTAGGATTGCATTTCTGCAGCATTTATTCTACTCTCGTGCTCTTTTGCCACAACCAACTTTCACTACCATACATTAAGACAGGGACTAACACAGTATTGTAAATTGCCATACTTGCTTTTTGACACACCATGACCTCCCACAATACAGTGAGGCTCCATATAGCCTGTGTTCTGCATTCAATTGTTGTTTTATAGGCTAGGACGGGTAGACATGATATCCTATCCTTATTAATATAAAATATTAAAATAAAATAAATTTAGTTATTTATCTTTTCATATATGCCCCTCTAAATGCTCTTATCAATAACAAGTCCCGTTTAAGTTTTATAAATAAAGTTGTAGTAGTGTATATCCAGGTTTTCGTCTACCACTAAGTAAATCAGAGGCAACAAAGTTTTAACGACTCAACGTTGACTTCCCGTAATTAACTTGGCAGGGAGTTTTAGCTGCAGTAAATTTCCTGTACTTAAGTACGCTTACTAGAAAACTTATTTAGGTCTATGTTATCATTTTTATTACATGTCATTTAGTTTTAAATTTAACTTAAACGATTTTGGGCATCTTGGGGGTTTTTCAATCATAACGTTAAAAGTGATAAAAGAAAAATATAAGTAAACTAAAAACTACATCTGTATGAAGAAAATAATGAAGTAGTTTCACTTTTATATTCGGTTAGGTTTTTTTTATAGGATAAGGGTGACAAACGAGCACGCAGTCCACCTGATGGTAAGTGGTTGCTGCGGCCCATAGACATCTTCATCTATCCTCTATGACAAACAAAATGCAGATGCGTTGTCATCCGTGAGGACTAAGATGGAATGCCTTATTTCCTTGTTATAATTGATTTGATTGATAATTTTTATCTGAATGATTGAAAAATGAGCCGGTAGTATCTACGTATCGCTTTTTACATTACAATTAAAATATATCTTTTTTCCATCGACGTACTTTGGGTGTATAACTTATGTTGCACTGTCAAAATTTTTACGTCGCTAAAGAAGTCTTCAAAACGTATTTTCTCAAAAGTAATTTTACATATTTCTTACCATTTGTAAATAAGATTTCACTGAATAGTGATGAAACAACGAATGAAGATTTGCCCTTGTCGTTTGTAACAGTCAAAAAACAATAATAAGTAAATTTAAAAGTATAAAAAATACAATCGTATATATTTGAAAAAAAGTAATCGGCAAATGTTCGAAAGCATTAAGCACGTGCCAGCCACCGCCCTCTTCGAAAAACAACTGGTCTCACGCCACCGCAACCTTTAACCGGGCTTGACATACCCAAATCGATCACATGTCGAGATGTCACTTCCGAAATACAAACTTATTTCATTAGAAAAAACATATTTCTGCTAAAATTGCAAATAGTGTCTTATTCAATTTACAATTACGACGATAGCTAGCGAAAAGCATTACCTTATTGCTGATTTTAAAAAGTTTCTAGTTCTAGCAATCAATGGCGTAATACTTGCCAGTGTTTCCTTTTAATCTACATATATAATTTTATTTCCCATATACATTTCAGTGCTAGTCACAAGCCTCCTCTAATTTTTAAGGGAGTTAATTTATTTTAAATATCCAACAGTCATTTATTTTTAAACTTAAAATATACAGATTAAATGTAACGGCTATTAAAGGTTTTTCAAGTTCAAAACAGATTATAGACGGTACTATTTAACAATTGTACAATTCTACATTATATGTATGTGTTCATAGGTATGTATTAACTAATTATTTATATTAATTATACCTTTGTACATGTGTAAATATAAGTAAAAGGTATCCAGAACACTCCCTCCAATAATTCCGTCAGTAAAAGGCCAACTGAGAGGTCTTCCCTCGGCTCGTCTTGATCTTTAAACTCCAATGACACCTACATTGGGTTCGGGCGGTCAACGAGGCATATGTGAACCCCGTGAAGGAGTATCACAAGAGAGCGTCTGAAAACCCTTTCTCAAAAGAAAAGTTCAGACGGGGATTACGGGTCTTTCTGTGGTCGTCCCGGTCCCGACGTCGTTATGCTGTTTCTTCGATATATGCTTCAATAAGCACTTAATGTGGACTGTAATTTTGTATTTAAAGGTGAAGGATCCCCCGGGGATAAAACAGCAATTATCTTCAAACCGCTCCGTGAGAATGCAATCACTTTCCCTATCACTTCCCTATATGTTTTCTTTCTTGATTATATATTACTGGTAGCTGGTCTCTGATAATGGGATGTGGAATCTGATAAACGAGATGGCAGCGCATAAAATACGAACAACCAAATGTTAATTTGTATATATTAGATTTATCTATTATAATATTACACTTATGTCAAATTCTCACCACTCCATGAGTTGACTGTTAGACAATTGTTTATTCTTTATGGCATTCCTTATGCCATAAAGGTAAACAATCTAATTAAGAAGTGATTATGTTAAATATTACGAAGTATAAATGTATTTTCACATTATACATATTTGTATATATTTATGTTGCTTTACTCATTTCGCACCTCATTTGGAATCTTAATAGCTTTAGCTCTAAAGACTGGTTTCCTTAAAACAAAAAGATCTAGCCTAAAGATCTGTAAATCTTGGATAAGCGGTTTATGGGCGCAGTACGTACGTAATTCGTTACAGTAAACGTACATGCAGTAAAGGCAGGGCGGCCGAGGTTGAAAACAGGTCGACGGTACCACACTTTTAAGCCCCCTATATAATATAATGTACTTTGTGGTTTTAAGACGTTACAGTTGTGAAACGCCTTTGATGTCCGGCGCTGCCGCCACCCGCGTAGGTAGGTAGGTATTCACGCAGCCAGAGTGTATACTAAGGGTGGTCACGAAAATGGAAATAAAATTATTTTGAATATTATAATACTCATTATTATTTATTAACATTATATACACACATATAAGTTAAAAACGTTTATTGAACAAGGTCATTTTTATAACTACAAGAAAAAACACATTTACAAGTGTTGCACCGCCAAATATTAGATTTTCTCAGTTTTTGATTGTTAAATTTGAGTATGTAATGTATTCGCCTTCGGATGAACAATTTTATCAACAAAAAATGAGAGGGAAACATAAGCATGGCCGTCATTTGAATTTCATTTTACTTAGTAACTCATATAACTACGAGTATAACAGTAATTCATCATCGTTTCCCAACTGTGAGGTCTTTAAACTGTGCCGGTACGTTGTATGTTACGCTCGCCACCAATTCCTGACAGTCGTGTCCACGGACAATAACAATCATACAAAAAACATACGTCCATTAATTTACGCCTGTGTTTGAGTGTTAATAAATTATAAAATTGACAAGTATTTCCAAAGGTTAAAAGGTGATTTGAGAAAACGAAAATTTAGATGCTTAACTTTTTTTGTATGCGTTCTATACGATCTTTATAAGTGTAGCGTATTGAGGGGCCAAGTAGGACTGGCATATTCTAATCGAATATACTAAGAACGTAAACATTATACATATTTCTAAGGGTATTAATATCTTTAAAAGGCTTCCTACTTCTCTTTACAAATCCTAGAAAAATAATTAGAAAAGCAAGCCAGATTAGTGACAAAATATTCAGCAGAGTAAAATGCGCTACGTACAACCAAATAATAAACCGTGTAGTGGTAGTGTAAAATTAAACACTACCCCATATCATCCCAAGGAGGTGAACAGCAGCATTTTTCCGATAATAATGAATAACCATTAAAAGACTACCGTTACCAACAAGCTTGCCAAGCTATCAGTTAAGGGAAATATCCCTCTATATGAGGCAATTTATGGGAAGGCAATTTTCAGCAGTGGACTTTTAATAGATTGTGATGGTAACGGTAAATAAAAAATATCATCATCGTCATCGTTAACATCATCATCACAAGAACCCTTGCGGCTTTCACTGTGTTTGGGTAATGGGTTATTCTACGAAAGTCATTTAAGATTAGCGTCCCGTCTTGAACTTCTGTTTATTAAGTTTTAGTTAAGCTTAATAAACAGAATAAATCTCTTGTAGTGTGTGGAAACTTTAATATCAAACTCCTGGAAACTTCTTCCATCAGTATTAAATTTTGCTTTTAGTTCAAATCCTATAATCTTGATAATTTAGTATTTGAAGCTACACGTATTGCAAGGTGTAGTGCAACTTGTATTGAAAATATTTTACAGGTGTTGTAACAATCAACAAATCAATAATTCAAAAACTTAGTTCAGATCTCTGTGGACAACCTTATATGCACAAAAAACAGGTAATTGAGAAAATTGTGTTTGTTCCTAATAATGCAAAACGCCTGGAGAGAATTAGAGGTAGTATGGTAAAAAACCTTACATCGCTTTCTTATAATAACAATGCAGGCTATTTATATGGGGAATTAATTACCGCCGAGTCATTACAGAATGTTAATACCTGTTTAAAAGAATTTAGATTTGAAAACTTATTACCGGATAATATTGTAAAATACTTCAAAACCATTGATGTAAAGAAAACCGCAGATTTGTGGGGGATTTCCGTTACAGTTATTGCGTCCATAATAGATGTAATTGCTATTATTTTTAATACTTGTATCGATTCTGGTGTGTATCCTGATTTAATGAAGTATAGTAAAATAATACTTTTATCTAAATCTGGTAGTACATTGGACCCCGCTGATTTTAAACCCATTTCTCTCCTACCAACTCTCAGTGAAATTTTTGAAAAAATAATTTTGGATAAATTTTTAATATAAATAAATTACTTCATAAAAACCAATTTGGTTTTACAAGGGGTCGCTCGACATCTGACGCCGGTGTTGAGTTTATGAAATATATTTTTAATGCCTGGGAGAATTCACAAGATGCCTTAGGTATTTTCTGTGACCTTTCCAAGGATTTCGATTATGTTCATCGTGAGACATTAATCAGGTAACTAAAACATTACGGTGTAAAAAATTTGGCGCTTAGACTAATACTTCATATTTAAGTAACACAACTCAAAAAGTCGTGATCAATGGTAAAGGTTCCTCCAGATCGGTAGTGTCAATGGACGTTCCTCAGGACTGGAGTGGATTTACCTTATTTTGTAGGGGACAATCACGATGTAGTATTAACGATACCTCTTTATTTTCAAACTCAAACGGCAGTCAATTAACTATGACGATGTTAATAACGCTCTATCGAAATTAGTATGACGGGACCAGCACCATTGCACGTGCGGCGCGGTAGCCGTCGGTGCATTTAGACAGAATTCTTGTAAATAACACGTGTTCCGCACACCTGCACCATTGCACCTGCAGTGGCGCTCGTTTTGCTTGTATAAAACGAACGGCGCTGCCGCCGTTAGGACAGTCTTGGCTCTGACGTGGAACGGTACGCTTGTCGTATTCCGTTACTAGTTTATCCTCGACTCGTTGGATAATTAATTCGTGTAAACGAATTAATTATTATTCCTAACTACAAAATTAGTCTCTGTACTATACTCAATTACCCTTTCTACATCAGAAGTGAGATAAAGTCCCCATTTTTGCCCACATTTAATCTTTGAATAGTATGAGGATTAATACATTTGTGGAAGACTGTAATGCATTCCGCATTGATAAATCTGTTTTTATGTTAAATACCGTAATGAAATTTGCTATGCTACTTAAGATATTTTCGTATCATTAAAGTGTAGAGAAAAGATAAAGTGAAATTATTTAAGCCAATTTTTTTTAATTTGTTCGATTTGTATTAAAGGTACCCGCAAGTGTTTTCATTATTTCTTGACGTACATAAACATGTTAACAAATTTCAAAAGAAAGATTGGAGGCTTTCTAATTAAATTGTTCAAGTTTTGTTGTAATTTGATAGTTCACGCGAAACATGATTATCATTTGCTATATTTTGAAGTTCAAAATAAAGGATTAACTTTAACACGCTATGAATTGAAAATAATAAGTGACATTTTTGTGTTCTAATGTGTTGATCAGTGTTGCAGTTTGCTCCGAATATTGTGTCGTCGACAAGATTGGGGTTTGATGTCGAGGAATTCGTAGAAGTCTCTACAACAATGATCAATGAGGAAGATGTTGTGACGGCTAATCGAACATGGTCTGGTACGGCCGAGCGCTGGTAAGATTGAGCCTACACCGCTACAGTCTGTAACTTATCGGCAGATCTTATGGCAAGGTAATTCAAGCGGCCGCCACATGGTCCTTTGGTGCTGTAAATGAACGTCTGAGGCTTAGTCGGCTTTCGTAGATTTTGCGCAGTTGCCTTCTTCCCTTTGAAATATGTGGTGGTATCCATCTCTACACATAGTTTCCGTTTTTTGCAATGTTTTCAAATGTCATACAGTTGCCGTTTCTTAAGAGAATATGTGATGAATTTTGGAAGCTCGGAATTCCATGGTTCGCAATACATTTACCTCGATTTCTTTTAATTTTACAAAGCAGTGCAACGATTCGCTAGAGCTAGTATGGTTGCGGCGCGACGGCTCACTGGCGCGATTTTGGCACGAACGCAGCAGAACGAAAAGCTGGAGTGCGTTTGCTTGAAGGTAGCCACATCGGCGCGTTCATGACTTAAATGAAGTCTGGGATGGTCGACCATTGTAATATTTAACAGAGTTAATATCTGTTAGCAGGTGGTGATAACTGATAAACCGTATGCTGTCTACTGTCAACCGCACGAGGACGTGCGACAGTCAGAGGTAGGCGTGTCTGTGCATCTAGAAAATACTAGAGACGTTGCATCACTCTAGCGAAGTAATTATTCTTGTGCAGGAAAGGAACATGGAGTTGCAGGAAGGCTGGTCTGTGCTGCACTGGGATGTATCGTGTTGCTGTTGGTTTACATACTTAGGTGATATCATGTCACTACGTCCCTCACGATACATTTTTGTGTGATTGTGACAGGTACATGTTTGCGGTATGGTTGGTCTGTACCTGTTCTATATTGAATTGAAAAAAGAGAGTAAGAAAAAAAAGTGGTTCTTACTATCATTGCAGGGCGTTTGCCGGTCCAATGATATAGCTACAGGGAATAGTGATTCCGGACTAGCAAATAGTACTTGAAAAAAAAGAGAGTAAGAAAAAAAATAGTTCTTACTATCATTGCAGGGCTTTGTGCCGGTCCAATGATATGGCTATAGGGAATAGTGATTCCGAACTAGCGAAAACAGTACTTGAAAAAGAAAGAGAAAATAGAAAAGCTACAGACTAATCATTCCGATCTCGCATAAAGTTGATTAAAGTTTTGTGGGGCTTACTGCCGGAACAAAACTGATTGTCACCCAAGTCTGAAGGATCAATATAGACCGGACCAGACGCTGTTATGTCAGGATAGTCGAACGATGTTTTTTTGTCTACAGATAACTAAAATTGTGATGGAGCGCGTGCGAGGACGCACGCATGTCAGTATGGCCGTGACGGGACCAGCACCATTGCACGTGCGGCGCGGTAGCCGTCGGTGCATTTAGCCAGAATTCTTGTAAATAGCACGTGTTCCGCACACCTGCACCATTGCACCTGCAGTGGCGCTCGTTTTGCTTGTATAAAACGAACGGCGCTGCCGCCGTTAGATCAGTCTTGGCTCTGACGTGAAACGGTACGCTTGTCGTATTCCGTTACTAGTTTATGCTCGACTCGTTGGATAATTAATTCGTGTAAACGAATTAATTATTATTCCTAACTACAAAATTAGTCTCTGTACTATACTCAATTACCCTTTCTACAAGTACATTAGTTTAACACCAACAATTTTCTCTTAAACGGCAATTAGACAAAATGTATTAAACTTACAATACCTAATGTAAAACATTCGAATACTATTACATTATAATAATGGGGAGGAGTTGATTCTAGTGGATACCACTGTTTTTCTTGGTAATGCTTTTGACGCCAAACTTCAATGGGCCCCCCTTATATCTCAATTAGCAAGCAGACTTAGTTCTGCAGCATATGCTGTAAGAAAGATTAGAAGTCTCACAGATGTTGATACAGCTAGATTAGTGTATTTTAGTCACTTTCATAGCGTACTGTCTTATGGAATTTTGCTATGAGGTAATGAGACTGATATTAAAGCTATATTTGTTTTGCAAAAGAGAGCCGTACAGTCGATTTATAACCTAAGTGTAAAGAGTCCCTCAGAGAAAAAAATAAAAAAACAAAAATATTAACTTTGGCATCGCAGCATATTTATGAAAATGTAATGTATGTACATAAAAACATAAATAACTTTTTTACAGGATAGGGTGACAAACGAGCACACAGTTTCCCTGATGGTAAGTGGTTTCTATGACCCATAGACATCCACATCTATCCTCAATAAAGAATAAACCTAGCAAGCTAACAGCATAGCAAAGTGGCGAAGCAATCAGCTTTTTTTTGAGCAATCAGTTTGAAAATAGGAGGTTCAGATGCCTGGGTGATCAGTAATCGATTGCTGAACAGAATTTGAAAATTCGAAACCGTTCTCGAGATAATCGTGGGACAGACAGACGGACAGACATCGTGAAATCAATAAGTGTCTTCGCAAGCTTCGCACTTAATAAAAATGCAGATGCGTTGTCACCCGTGAGGATTAATGTGGAATGCCTCTTTTCCAGTAAAATGTGTCGCCGGTTCTATACACTCACCATACGAAACACAGCAGAGTTAAGCTACTATTTTACGCTGGTATTCTGTGAGACATTCGTGCTACAACTATACTATTGATATAGCTGCAGCATGGCTCTACCACGTACAAAACACGTACACGTACAGAACATGTTTAAAGTTTGTCAATAAACAAGCTTAAAATATTTATTAAAGAAAAACTCTACAAAAATGGTTATTATAATATCAAGGAATACATGAATGAAAATAACCCCTGGGAATAAGGGTGATTGCCAACATGTAGTTTCTATGAAAATTCATTTAAAATTGTATAAACAAAATTATTGCTTATAGAAATTGTTTAAAAAAAGTCCTGCTGGGTTTCTTGCTAGTTCTTCCCAGGACAAATGGACGTAGTTATGCAAAAAGGATCCAACCCGCGATAAGTTAATTTGAGTTTATGATATTTGAAGTATCCATACCTCAAATATCATAAACTCAAATTATCGGAATGGTTTCTATCTGTTTGTAATTTTTCTTCTTATTTGTGTTACGTTTGCTAAAATTGTTACATCACATAATAGTATAGACCACAAACATTATTCTTCAAGTCAACATTTTTGACACAAACTTGGGTTGGATCCTTTTACATAACCACGTCCAAATAAAAAATGACTTTCAATAAGTATAATGTATATTATTATATATATTTTAATCAATATTGAATAAAAATCATTCTACTCTATTCTAAGCTATAGTAGTGACATATTGCGACGGATCGAACTATGTTTATTATAGTAACATATTGCGCCGGATTAAACTGTGTTTATTATAGTGACATATTACCACGGATTGGACTATGTGTATATAAGTAACATTTTGTGGCGGATATGACTGCATGTATAATAGTGACATATTGCAACGGATAGGACTGTGTGTATATAAGTAACATTTTGCGGCGGATATGACTGCATGTATAATAGTGACATATTGCAACGGATAGGACTGTGTGTATATAAGTAACATTTTGTGGCGGATATGACTGCATGTATAATAGTGACATATTGCAACGGATAGGACTGTGTGTATATAAGTAAAATTTTGTGGCGGATATGACTGCATGTATAATAGTGACATATTGCAACGGATAGGACTGTGTGTATATAAGTAACATTTTGTGGCGGATATGACTGCATGTATAATAGTGACATATTGCAACGGATAGGACTGTGTGTATATAAGTAACATTTTGCGGCGGATATGACTGCATGTATAATAGTGACATATTGCAACGGATAGGACTGTGTGTATATTAGTAACATTTTGTGGCGGATATGACTGCATGTATAATAGTGACATATTGCAACGGATAGGACTGTGTGTATATAAGTAACATTTTGCGGCGGATATGATTGCATGTATAATAATCACATATTGCGGTAGATTAGACTGCATGTATAATAGTGACATATTGCCGCGAAGTGGACTTTGTATATAATACATAATATGACATATTGCAACATATAGGACTGTGTGTATATAAATAACATCTTGAGGCGGATATGACTGTATCTATAATAGTCACATATCGCGGCGGATTGGAACAGTCTAATCCGCATTTTAATCTTATTCATTAACTATTTAAGTTTTAAAGTTTTGGATGTAGTTTTACACACAGTTGTATAATAGTAACATATAGCGACGGATTGGAATGTGTGTATAATAGTAACATATTGCGGTGGATTGGACAGCGTGTATAATAGTGACTGACATATTGCCGCGGAGTGAACTGTGTTCTAGACGGGTACGTGTAGAAGCGGTGGCAGCCGTAGCTGCCAGAGAACTTTACGTACTCTTTATATAGCCATTCCGGCTGAAGAAATTAACTTATTTACTTGCACTTTGAGTGAATTTCACACGGTAGTTATTTATTATTTGTTACAGTTAAGAATTACATTTTGTTAAACATATAAATAACTACACTGTCGCATCAGCGAGTTAATTCCTGTTATACAAGTTGTAAGTTTCAATAAACAATTGAATAAATATTCCCAGCCGTTATTCTATTAAGTTTGTAAAAATCATTCCGTAAAAACATTACTCTTAAATATTGTTCACGTATAAGTTGAAAATCAAAATTACTCTTTAAGTTTTGACATTTCAGAATGTTTTCCAAACACAGAAACATGAATCACGAGATTTTTCGTGGATAACGAAATTTTGTACGTGGTTCGATTTTAAATGCAAACGTGCCCAATTGGACAGAGAAAATATTCAAATTGGATACACAAAGTGTGTAGCGCAATCTACGATAGAAATAATAACTTCGCAGGCATGTTTCAATCAACCGAATTGACTAAGATTTTATCATAAGCCAACTAATGAAAATAAGTGGTTTAGGTTAACTATAGGACTTTATATCACTAATGATATCAAGTCCACTAATCTTCTGTTAAGTGGATGCTGTAGCCCAAAACCACTCACGTTTGTCCTCGTTTAAGTGTCAAAATGTAGATATGTTGTCACCCTTGAGTACTAAAGTAGAGTGAATCGTTACCAGTAAACTGGGTCTCCAGTTAGCATATGAAACACAGCAATATTAAACTACTATTTTATTTTATGGGAATGTGGTTCTTCCCCGGTTATACAGATAAATTCATTACATTAACCTGCATCGATCTACTCTCCACCAGATGAACCACCACTTCACTCTTAGATAACTGCAAAGGTTAATTAAAACTTAAATTAATCTTGGAAATTGTATAAATGTATGTAAGGAAAAGCAAGAATTAATTTAAACTTAAATTATATTCAATTGAGGTGGAAAATATGAAATATGAATAACTGTTACGAGACTGATATAGAGTATCTAAATACAACAATTTTATCGCTTAAAAACGCCCTACAAATTATATCAAATAAATATGCATCGGCTCAGGATTAGGTAAAAGAACATATATTGGCCATTAATAATCATGTAAATATAATGAAGAGCACTTTTACTCCTTAATAAAATATCAGAGTGAGTATCAGCGTTCCATACCAGGTTCATCCAGGACAATGTGTGTAAATAATAATGTAAACAGTAAGGACACATTATTTTCACCTACACTATGACAGTGCCATGACAAAGAATGTAAATTTAAAAAGTAATTTAAATATTAAAAAAATAAAATAATTATATATTGTGATGACATAGGCAAAAATTTCGACATGGTGTTAAATAACTGTTAAAAAGGACATCTGATCAGAATTATAGCATGCCTGGAGCATTCTTTATTCATATAATGAATAAAGTTTTAGCTAGTAAATTTTGCCCTAACAGCACATTTATAATTCTTGTTCGGTGAAGAGGCAATGTAAACAAAAATCAATTATTGAAATAAATTGATTATCTGAATACTTTAAACGTACATAAAATTATCTTATTTACATTGCCTTACATATTACATTATAATAAAATAAGAGACGATTTAAATTTACTAATGAATAAATTTTCATGTAATAATTAATAACTTAATCTTGACATTTAATTGTTGTAATTATAAGAATGGAATTAATTTAATAGACATAAATAATTTAATTAACAATTTTTTGTCTAGAGATAGGAATTACCTATCCAAATATAATTTAAGACAGATAGCAAGTGTGCTATCTTATCTATACATATAATAAATCTGTAGAAAAGTCCTGTCTGTAATTCTAAGATATTTTTGAAAAAACAAGTCCAGGGGACTAAATAAAGGGTTCTGAAGCCAAATTAGTGGTTTTTAGAATTATTGTCTGTCTGTCTGTCTGTCTGTGTATTCCGGATTTACGTAAAAACTACTGGTCCGATTTATATGAAATTTTGTATTTAGGTAGTTAGTAACCTGGGGCAACTTATAGGATACTTTTTATCCGATTACGGAACTTTAAAAAAGAAGAAGGTTAAGTATTTTCCTTCCTTTAGATATTAATTTTCTATTATATATTAGTTATAGGCAGGATTACAAATGTTTTTCAAATAAATACCAGATTTATAATAAAGTTAAAGATATAGTTATAACCTTGGTAGAATAATTTGAAACTACACCGATTTGGTTATCAAAATAGCGCCATCTATCATCAAATGGAAAAAGTATTATATTTTGCTTTCAGTTATTAATAAATTAAATAATATAAATAACTTACATTTATATGTTTATTAAATAATTAGATTTTTAAAATTATTTGAAAATTCTAACGTTTAGTTTTTCAGCATTTTTGTTATTTTATTTTAAGAGTGTAATAATTACAATAGATAATAGTGACGTCTATCAAAAATATGAAAATTTACAAGGTTTATATTTGAATTACTAAACTATATGTAAAATGACTCAAACTGGTTTGGCTGCAATTATTGCAAAATTTTTATCTAGTTTACCCCAAGAGATTATATCTCTATTAAAATATTGGTACAATAATCAGAAAAATTGTGTGAGATGGGCTAAAACACTTTCCAAAGAGTACTTTTTAGAGTGTGGGGTAAGACAGGGTGGGTTGACTTCTCCTCGTCTCTTCAACTTATATATGAATCAATTGATCGAAAAGCTTAGTAGCACCAAAGTCGGATGTCATATTGACGGTGTATGCATCAATAATATAAGCTATGCAGATGACATGGTCTTGCTAAGTCCATCAATCGGTGCATTGAAGAGACTGATAAAGATATGTGGGTCTTACGCCGCGGCTCACGGGCTCAAGTACAACACACAGAAAAGTGAAATAATGATTTTCAAATCAGGCAGCAAGTGCTACTCACTACCAAATGTCACACTCTGTGGGAGTAGTCTGAATAGAGTTGAGAAATTTAAGTACTTGGGCCACTGGGTCACCGAAAACCTAACTGATAATACTTATATAGAGCGGGAGCGCAGGTCGTTGGCTGTTCGATGTAATATGTTGGCACGCAGGTTTGCACGCTGCACAAAACAGGTTAAGATTACGCTTTTCAAAGCATATTCTCAGTCCTTCTATACATGCAGCCTGTGGGTTAACTATCCACGGAGGGCATACAATCATCTGCGCGTCCAATATAACAATGCGTTGAGAATTATAATGGGGTAGCCTCGGTATTGTAGCGCCTCTGGCATGTTTGCAGAGGCTCATGTTGATGGGTTTGAAGCCATAATGCGTAAAAGATATGCCTCCATGCTGAATCGTATGCGGACGGGCACCAACATCATTCTCAGTGTACTAGCGGACAGATGGTATTCACCGATGTTAGGACGTTGGATAAATCTGCATACTGTAAATTAGACACGCCACGATCTATTGTAGTATTTTAATTGTAATTTTAATTGTTAGTTTTAATTTTATTTAATATCTATTTTATGGCCTACAGCTACCCCTGCAAATGTCGAACATCCCGGGGCCCATTAGCGGAAGATTCAACGAGCAGCAGCAGATCGGGCAGAAAAATGTTCTATCATACTAAACTATATGGGAAAATGCTAAGAAAATATAGTACGTACCTGTTTCCGACTCTAAGATCGCCCCAAGGCTCGGTCAGGCCGTAAGTGGGTGTAAGGTGCATGGCAAGTAGTGTTTAGTGATGTGTATGTGTCTGAGACCTGGACCAGTTGAGGTGACCGGCAGCGACCGATTCCCAAGCTGCCCCACAATGCTGCATCACTCCAGCAGTCTTCCCCGCTAGACCATTTCTTTTTCTTGTCACTATTTCAGTCTATTAACCTCATTGTACATTTAACTAACTTAAACTCGCCTAATTCCACATTCATCGTAGAATCGAACACGCGATACCCGACACAGTAACGGACAGTAGTTAAAACTTCTACACACAATGTCTCGGATTCACTTATCGCCAAATTATAAATAGGGAACTAACGCGATCTCTTCATGAGTCACACGGTTCAGCGTTAAACACAACTAAGTTCCTTCGTTCGACATCAAACACCACGCCGCGATAAGAATTCAAAATACGCCTCGTTGACACGTAAAACTAACAAACCAGCCAACACACAAAAAAATGCACTTAACGCGACGGCACAATTACAATGATTTCCAGACAATCCACCGGGAGACGCTCTCGAAGAAGGAATGCGCGGTTCGAATCCTAGACCAGATATCTGAACGGCGCGCGCGTGCGAAATTCCGCGTCACCCGAGCAAGTTAAATGTTGCAAAATTCACTTCAATCGCAATCACTATATAATTACTTTCAAAGAAGTTACTTTAATCATTAGAACACAATAAAAAACTTGTCCAGGAACTTAAACCCTAGACAACCGAATCCGAGGCGGTTTTCACGAAACCCAATTACGTTGCGAAGTCACGCGCATAAAATCCAAAATTCTAGACCCTTATCCAAAAAACCCGGTCTTGCGCAACCTCAGCGGCGGGCATCGAAAAACACTAATTAACTGCCCAGCCGCCGTCGAGCTACTGTCTCTTCGCCCACGCGTCGAGCCACCGCAAGCCGCACACGGCCGCCTCACCTGGCGGCGTTTACCTCACCTACATACCATCGGGTGACGCGCCAGCTCAAACGCGATTGGGTGGCGACTCAAAATGACCATTTTTGGCCTAAACATTTATATTTATTAATTTTAATTTCCTTAAATGTTATAGGTATTTAGATTATAATTTTTTACCAAATATGGATAATTGGTCTGAAATAAATGAATTATTATTATTATTATTATTACAGTCAAACGAGCGAAAGAAGTTTGGCAACGCCACTCTTCTTTCAACGTAGGGTATGTACATAGGTCAAGGTTAGGAAGGACGGCAACGTCGCACGAATAATGCTTGCCAAGCAACAGAAATAAAGTTGTATACATTGCCTTTGACTGAGTTTTATGTTATTTTATTGATTTTTAAATGAACGGTAGGAAAGGAACTTAATAAATTTTGTATATATGATATTGATTTATAATAATTATAATATCTTCTGCACGCCATCTAGCGTACCAGTGTCTAAACTATGCCTTTAGCACTTTTGCTCGTCAAGTTGTCAAAATTCACACACACTAATAAAAAAGTGTAAAAATTTTCCTACATTTCACTATAATTTTTCTTAATAAATACTGTAATTTATTTTCTAATAAGGTCAATAGCAGGCACATTTCAGTGTAGAAAAGTGATAAAGTGATTAGTTTTAAACAAATAGTGTCTGTGTTTGACGTATATCTCAAAACAAAAATGTATGGCGAGGCTATCGGAGCATCCACCTTAAAACAATGCGCTCATCCTCAGTATGATGTGCTTAAGATGATTGACCCTTT
Organism: Parnassius glacialis; assembly: GCA_033319125.1. NCBI lineage: Eukaryota > Metazoa > Arthropoda > Insecta > Lepidoptera > Papilionidae > Parnassius > Parnassius glacialis. The sequence goes on from JAVANC010000004.1 coordinate 42,372,022, forward strand.
GGATCGGTCTGCTCTTGTAAAACGTTTTTTGTTTAACATAAATAAAATGGAGCTTCAGAATGGAAGTCAAATGAATTAATTTTTTTAAAGCTCAAAAGTGTCTGCAAAGCAATACTGCCGACGGAAAGTGTCTTGGAGTATTGATGACTGATTTTTAAAGTTATTATCTAAGATGATGTGAGGTGAGCAATATGTTTACGTACCTTGATTACCTGATACCTGGAAAATGGCCCACTGGCCAAACAAGCAGGTAGGCATGCGATCATAGTACATACTAATACTACTCAATGTTACACATTTTGTTCGTCAGAAAATAAGTGACGTATGGTGGTCCTGGGATCTTGGACTATTACCAAGACGGACAGAATGACGACAACATTTGAGACACGTTGAATGACCCCAAGCTAGTTGTCTGCGCAGTTCTTTATACTGCTTGTACGAATGGAGGAGTTTAACCGCTTATTAGTAATCTACCCTCACTCTTAACAACAATATATTATATCCATATGCAGTCATAAAACAATCTGCTATATTACTATTTACCATTAATATATTTACTACACTAGCTTACAATAGGTAAAAAAAGTACTTAACAAACATTTGCCTCGACGAGGTCGATATTTTAGTATATAGTTTTTCATCAGCGATTTTGTATCTTAATGTATTCAATAAATCGTATTGAAATTAAAAATAATTACAAAAATTAAACAGCGAAATATCTAAAATAACGCAGTTATAATTATCTAAACCAGGGGTCAGCAACCTTTTGAGTCGGAAGAGTCAAAAATTACAATTTACTAAATTTCAAAGTTTTTAAAGAGCCACAATTTATTTCTTGCTTGATTAAAAAAACTAGTCTATTTATTCATAAGAAAATATATATTTATCCATATATAAATAGTGTTAGAATCTAATTTCTATTATTATCTAATTATTAGATTATATATATATATATATATATATATATATATATATATATATATATATATATATATCGGCGCAAGAGCTCAGCCGCGATGAGATCTGATGCGATTACGTCAGATCACGTGACGCGCTTGTTCTTCCGCCACTCAACTGTATAAAATGAGCGTGCACTGCCTGTTGCGTGCAGTCACTCGCTAGCACTGATCGCGATAAGGTCGTAACGCGTAAACTATTGTGAGTGTTTTAGTAAAGTAAAAATAGTCCAAGTATTTAATAAATGTGAAGTGATTACTTTGTGTATAATCTAATTAAATTTTGTACAAATAATTGTTTGATTAGTATAATTAAACTGTGAACAAACTATTGTGTGATTATTTTGTGGAATTGAACTGTGTGCCAATAATTGTGTGATCCATAATAAATTATCAACATGGAAGGCAGTGGTTTTAATGAGAACGAGTCACACCCTACTTCAACATCAGAAGTGGGATACGCATCAACACCAACAATCTTCGGCCTCATCAAGCAATACGATGATGTCAATCTTAGCAAACACATTCAAAGATACATTGTGCGAAATTATGACGCAGATGTCTCAGGACAACCGTTCTGCCCTTTCAGAAATGTTAAAAATGATACAACCGGATGAACAGCCTAAAGTTCGAATATCTGACGTGTATTTTCCATCTTTTGATCCTGATAAAGGTATGGATGTAAGAGACTGGGTGGATTTAATATCCAGGACGCAAAGCAAATATAAATTGAAGGATCATGAAGTGCGACTTAAAGCAGCTAGTGTTCTTAAAGGTCGAGCACAGACTTGGGCTGATGACTGCTTACTTCGAACAACTACCTGGACTGAAATGAAAGATGACATGCTCCAGACTTTTGAGCCAGAAACAAGGTACTTTTCGAATGTTTTAAAGTTTCGACGATACACAACTGATGATGCTGACAGTGTCTCTGAATATATTTCAAATGTTTGGAGGATGTTTAGAAAAATAGTTAAACCAAATCCTACTGACCAAGATGCTGTTGAATTTGTCATTGGAAGCATTACTGATGACACGCTTCGTACCGAGCTCTTAAACAGTAAGTCGAATACCGTACCCGAATTAATCGCTATAGCAAAAACTATGCGGAAACGTAAGCTTTCAACTGCTGAAACGGATGTACCAAGTAAAAGGATAAAAAGCAATCAAAACTTAACTTGTTTTGTGTGTGGTAAGAACGGACACAGAGCTCGATGGTGTAATCAAAATACTCTTGCTAAATCACGCAGTGAAAAGGATACGACTGCTTCAACGGAAGAAAAGAATAAGAAACAATGTTCCTATTGCTCCATCCCTGGTCATACATATGAAACCTGTTTTAAGCGAATCAACGCAGAGAAGAACGTGAATATTTGCCAAACAGGTAACGATATTTTGAATACCTTTGCTGTTATGATAGGATGTGTTAATTTGAAGGCTCTATTTGATAGTGGAGCCGATTGTTCATTGGTGAGGGATTCGGTAGCATTAATGCTACCTGGCACTCGTTCGACCATAACAACTTACTTAAAAGGTATTGGGCCTGTGCCCGTTATTTCATTTTAACTAATAACAACTGTGTGCAACATAAATGACTTTAACATAGAACTGGATCTTTACGTGGTACTGGATCATGAGATACCAGCTGATATCCTTATCGGGAAAGACTTATTCATTACTCCAGGAATCAAAATAACACTTACAAGAGGCGGAATAGACATCAGAGGCGAAAACCTTGTAGCGGAAGCAAATGTTTATCAATTTTCTTCAAATGATATTAACACAGATGTAAAGGGAGAGAAGAAACTCAAATCTTTGATTGATTTACTGGAAAGTTACAGAAAGTCATTCTCAGATGGTGCTTCTGAAACAAGAATAACTACAGGTGAATTACGAATCCGAGTTAAAAACCCAGACAAAGTAGTAAGCCGGCGACCATATAGGTTGGCACCAGTTGAACGAGAAAAGGTTCAGGGGATCGTTCAGGATTTACTAAACAAAAATATTATTCGAGAGAGCAATTCACCGTTTGCTAGCCCAATCATTATGGTCAAAAAGAAAAATGGAGAGGACCGCCTGTGCATAGATTATAGAGAGTTGAATGCGAACACAGTAAGAGATCATTATCCACTGCCACTCATTTCTGAACAACTGGACCAACTAGCAGAAGCCAAATACTTTACATGTTTGGATATGGCCGCAGGGTTTCATTAAATACCAATTGAACCAGATTCCATCGAGAAGACTGCATTCATTACCCCAGACGGGCAATATGAATACCTTACGATGCCTTTTGGGCTTACCAATGCTCCATCAGTATATCAAAGAGCAACGCTCTAGTTTACATGGACGATGTCTTGATTCCCAGTAAAACCATTGAAGAAGGCGTTGCATTACTAGAACTGGTATTGGGAGCCCTGGCGAAAGCTGGTTTTGCTATAAATAAAAGGAAATGCGCCTTTTTGAAGACTTCAATTGAATATCTTGGATTTATAGTAAGCAATGGCAAAATTAGACCCAGTCCGACGAACGTAGAGGCATTAGCTAAATCTCCTCCTCCAACAAACATCAAACAGCTAAGGCAGTTTAATGGCTTGGCGGGATATTTTCGACGCTTCATACCCAGGTTTTCAACTGAGATGGTTCCTCTCTATAATTTAACCAAAGTAGGAGCAACATGGGAATGGACGCCAAAACATGAAGCTGTTCGCTCTAAAATTATAAACTATCTCACATCGGCACCGCTACTCACTATTTTTCAAGAGGGTAACCCAACAGAATTACATACCGACGCCAGTTCTCTTGGATTTGGAGCGGTTCTAATCCAGATAAAAGATGGGATTCGTCATGTCATTGGCTATTTTAGCATGAAAACAACCCTTGCGGAATCGAAATACCATAGCTACGAACTACAGACTTTGGCAATAGTAAGATCTATCAAGCACTTTCGTCATTTTCTGTACGGGAGAAAGTTTACAGTCGTAACAGACTTTAATGCTGTCAAAGCATCTCGATACAAACAAGAATTGTTACCCAGAATTCACAGATGGTGGGCATTTTTACAAAACTTCGACTTTGAAGTGGAATATCGAAAAGGCGAGAAGCTTCAACATGCTGATTTTTTTAGTCGGAATCCGCTTCATACCGTCATGAGTATAACAAATAAAGACGACTGGTTGATAATGGAACAACATCGAGACCCAGAGATACGTCAGATCATTAAAGATATCCAGGAAAATCATCAATCTCATGATGAATATGAAATTAAAGATAACATCCTCTACCATAAGAGTAATCTAAGCAATAAAATAAAATTAACAAAAATTGTGCCTCAATCTTACCAATGGAGCTTAATCAACACGTATCACGAAGCAGTAAAGCATATGGGTTGGGAAAAGACAACTAAAAGAAAACTTTTGGTTTCCTAGAATGTCATCAACTGTAAGATACTTTGTAGATCACTGTATTGTGTGCAAGACCATGAAGGGATCATCTGGACCCATACAAAGCAGACTACATCCTATAGAAAAAGTACCTGAGCCCTTCCATACTCTACACATATTTCCGGCATATTTCCGGCAAACTTAGTGGTGCATCTACTCAAAAAGAGTACGTTTTTGTAGTAATCGACGCCTACACAAAATTCGTTATACTACAACATGCTAAAAGCAAATCTCCAGCATGCGCACTACAACACCTCAAAGATATTGTCTTCCTCTTTGGCACACCAAAACGCATTGTCGTTGATGGAGACGGTGCTTTCGTGTCCCACTATAAAGTGTACTGCCAAGAATATGGAATCGAATTACATCAGTGTGCTGGTTATACAAGTAGAGGAAATGGTCAAGTGGAAAGAGTGATGAGAATAATAAAAAATGGCCTGATTATCATAAAAAATACGCAGAAGTTACATTGGCAAAAATCGTTAGGTGCTTTGCAATTAGCAATAAACTGTAGTATCTCAAAAGCAACGGGCCAAACACCGATCGAAATGCTAACTGGCAAAAGAGGATGTGTTCCTTCTGAATTATTGCGGCTCATTGATGAAGAAAACGAGCTTGTCGACCCAGAAACACTTAAGAAAGTAGTTTGTGAAAGGATGACCGATCGGGCTGCGAAAGATAAACTTCGTTACGATAAAGGGAAGGCTAAAGTGACGAGGTTCAAAAAAGGTGAATATGTTCTTCTGAAAGAACCCCCACGTCTAGGCATAAAACTAAGCCAAAAGTATGATGGTCCGTATGAAGTAAAAAAAGTGTTACCCCACGATCGTTACGAGGTTCGACGAATAAATGGAAGAGGACGATCTAAAAAAGTATGCCATGAAAACTTAAGAAGTACACCCAAGTTTGGTATTCAGAGTAATATAGCCATATCGGCAATGAATAATGAAATCGAAAGAGACGCCGAGAGTGATTTACAAGATCCAGATGCAGTTCTTGCGCATAAGTAAATAAAAGTTGAGTAAGTTACTATTTTTGTTTTTGTAAACGAGAGCCAAAATGAACGCCGAGGTTCTGAGGCTGAGGCCAAAATTAGCGCTGAGGCTATGAGGTCTAAATACTATTTTTGTCTTTGTAAATGGGAGCCAAAATGAACGCTGAGGTTCTGAGGCTGAGGCCAAAATTAGCGCTGAGGCTATGAGGTCCAATATGCATTTTGCCAAATGAGTTATTATGTGGTATATGAGGCCAAAATTAGCGCCGAGGCTATGAGGTCTAATGTGTACTTTACTTAATGAGTTATTAGGCGGTATGTGCTCATGTGAATTGTTAAACCTGACCACTGTCAGGTCGAGAATGAGAGTTAAAAGCTTAATTTAGTTTTCTTCCACAGAGCGAAACAAGAAGTACGGCGCGGGGACGCGCCTACTGCAGAATGGCCGTATCGGCGCAAGAGCTCAGCCGCGATGAGATCTGATGCGATTACGTCAGATCACGTGACGCGCTTGTTCTTCCGCCACTCAACTGTATAAAATGAGCGTGCACTGCCTGTTGCGTGCAGTCACTCGCTAGCACTGATCGCGATAAGGTCGTAACGCGTAAACTATTGTGAGTGTTTTAGTAAAGTAAAAATAGTCCAAGTATTTAATAAATGTGAAGTGATTACTTTGTGTATAATCTAATTAAATTTTGTACAAATAATTGTTTGATTAGTATAATTAAACTTTGAACAAACTATTGTGTGATTATTTTGTGGAATTGAACTGTGTGCCAATAATTGTGTGATCCATAATAAATTATCAACATGGAAGGCAGTGGTTTTAATGAGAACGAGTCACACCCTACTTCAACATATATATATATATATATATATATATATATATATATATATATATATATATATATATATATATATATATATATATATAAATCGTATCGTCAGCCGCTTTTTGCTCTTCACAGAGCGAATGCGGTATCCATCGGGAAAACAACTTTTTTACACCTAATTGTTCATGCAAGATTATTTGTATTTGACTCATGTTAATGTCTAAAGTTGCCTAAATTTCGCGGTATGTCACATGTCGATCTTCCTCAATCAGTTTACGCACAGCATCAACGTTTTTTTGGGAGACTGCAGTTTTTGGACGACCTTGACGTCATCATCACTGAGCTTGACACGTCCTCGTAGAAATTCAGCAAACCAGCGACAAATTGTGGTTTTGGATGGGGCTTCATCACCCAATGCAGAAATCATCCGGTCAACACACTGTTTTTGTGTTAAACCGCTTCGAAAGTCATAATAAATCATCGCTCTTGAATTTTCTCGAGTCAATTCCATTTTCTCAACGACTAAACAAGTTTGACAAAACCTTGTGACACGACCGAGAATCTTTTTTTAAATAAATAAATGGTATTCGATTTTTAAAACCAGGAGTTTTCAATTAAAAAGATTTTAATATGACAGGAACAGTGGAAATATTCCATTCCCGATACTTTTAGTGCAGCCTATGTATGGATCGATTTATATTTTTTTTATTAAATAATATTTGCGTATGAAACCAAAGAGCCGCAGCTTCACATCCAAAGAGCCACATATGGCTCGCGAGCCGCAGGTTGCCGACACCTGGTCTAAACTGACATTTTATGAAACTATGAACAGTGAAAAACGAACTTTGCGTTCTAGGAATACTAGCAACCAGTTTTAAACAAAGAAGGCTCAAAATGCGTTGTTGTCTCTAAGGAATAAGATAGAATGCTTTGCCACATTAGTGAAAAAATCATACAGTATACAACAGCGCTATGATAAGTACACTACTACAAACTTGAAGTACGTGTGTGCGCGAGCACTGGCGGCTCGTCACGTGGAGAGAAACTGCTTTAAACCGGTTCGGCCAGTGCTGAAACTCAGGATGATGTAAAAAATGTTACGTGTCCCATTTTATTTTCCAACGAATAATTCGTGTCAAATGAAATATAAAAAGTGTAAATATGTAATACGAGTACCTACATAGATTTAAATCTTATCGAGGTTGCCGCAAGAGATACCGCTGATTTTGTAAATAATAAACTTGTTTGATTTATTAAACTCGAATACACTTGCGATCTCCTAATAAATATAAAAGATATTTTAAGGTGATAGTTATCAAATAGAGTTTTTAGAATAAATGCTAACATGCTTCAGGAAAAAATTGATAAGAAATGACAGGCAGAAAGACATTACAAATAGCATGAATAACATTCACGGATTTCAACTGTGTATAAAATCTTTGTTTAAAATTTCAGGAAGAATTAAAATCAGAAGAAGTTAAATTTATATTTACGAGACGTCTCAATCAAAATTGTCTCGAAAATCTCTTTGCCAAAGCCAGACAGTCGGGTGGTAACTTCCAAGAACCACCATATCTACAAGTTAGTATTGCCTTCAGTAAGATGTTTCTAACCAATATCTTAAGGAAACTTCTAAATACTAATTTTAAATACGATTTCGATATGTTACTTATGAAATCAGACGACTGTCGTATTTTTAACACACCATCACCGAAACAAACGATGTTACTGCCCCTGTGTTAACAGTAGGAAGGTAGGTGTGTTACCAGAAAAAAATTGTATAGTCTATTTATCAGGATATTTGAATTAAAATCTTACAAAAAAAAATATTTGTATATTCGTATCGAATATCATTGTAAAATAACAGCTTAACGCTGCTGTGTTTCGTATGGTGAGTGTAGAGATCCGGAGACCCTCTTTACTGGAAACGAGGCATTACATCTTAGTCCTCACGGGTGACAACGCGTCTGCATTTTGATTCGTAATCGAGAATAGATGTAGATGTCTATGGGCCGCAGCAACCACTTAGCATCAGGTGGACTGAGTGCTCGTTTGTCACTCTTATCCTATAAAAAAATCAAAAATGTTGTTTCGAACACCATAAATATGAGAAAATAAAATTGTACGTTAATAGATTTGAACAACCTATAAATATGGGAAAAGATTTTTTTTTCAGCCATTACATGGATTTTAATAAAATAAGGAATTAAATTAGTGTACAATCGGGTTTTTTAATAATATCTCTTGGCAACTTTATCGCGTTTGTTTACTTGAGCAACAATTTCCTTTGTTTCAGAGAGCACGAGGGATCTGTAACAGGAAACATCTGACAGCCGAGCTTCAGTACGTCGAGCAAGTATTGCAAGACAACGAGCTTCGGGTCCCGCGTCACACGTCACAGTGACCGAGTGAAGCCAGCCACAGTCGAGCGTGTGCCTGCTGTACTACCCCATATCAGAGGAGTCACCGACAAGGTTGGCTACATCTTGAAGCCAGCTTCCATTAAAACATACTTCAAGCCGCCGAAGAAGATTAATCAATTTTTACCATCCGTCAAGTGTCATATCCCTCTACAAGATGCAGGAGTGTACAAGCTGGATTGTGAATGTCGTCTCTCTTACATAGGACAGAAAAAAAGATCTATAAAAACCCGCGTGAAAGAACATATAGCTGACTTGAAGCACCGAGGTTACGGGAAGTCTGCAGTATGTGAACACGTTCAAGATCATCCCCGCCATTACATTAGATTTGATAGACCACAAATCCTGGAAATGAACACCGATTCTTACCAAAGATGATTCGCGGGGCTATTGACATTAAAAAACATCCTAATTTCAATAGAGAAGATGGACGGGTGCTGCCATTTGCTTGGGATCCTATAATAAATAAAATTAAATCCAAACCCAAGCATACCACTGCAAGACTTCAAGATACTGTAAGCTCATTCTGCGTAGATCGGTCCAAAAATTAATATTCAAAAACTAAAAGTAGCCGGGCTAACTATGACATCGGGACGTCAAACACCTCAGTCCCCCCCCCCCCGTGACCATGGGTCCAGTAAAGCACCCGATACAATCCGTAAACGTGGTAGAGCCATGTTGCAGCTATATTAATAATATAATTGTAGCACGAATGGGTCGGGTCGACCGGGAAAGGACCACGCTCTCACAGAATACCAGCGTAAAATAGCAGTATAATGCTGCTATGTTTCGTATGGTGAGTGTAGTGAACCGGAGACCCTTATTACTCGAAACGAGGCATTTCATCTTAATCCTCACGGGTGACAACGCATCTGCATTTTAATTCGCAAACGAAGATAGATAGAGATGTCTATGGGCCACAGCAACCTCTTACCATCAGGTGGACTGTGTGCTCGTTTGTCACCCTTATTCTATAAAAAAATAGTTTTAATTAGTATGCAGTCTTCGCGTAAATATAAGAAATCACTATTGTAAATAATGCTAATGAAATATTAAAACGTGTGCAAGATTGTATATTTTTTATATCATGTGAATGCTTTCCAATAGATTATTTTAAAAAAAAACTTTACAATAGATTTAGAATTTACCATTTAATTAAAAGCCACAACAAATTGTTTAAGAACAAAAGTTATAAAAGTAGAATATTTAGAATATGTAGTTTTAAAAAAATTATATCTTACGTATCTATTAAAAAGCTGATAAGCGTTTTGTTTATTTAATTTTATCCTCCTGTGCCAAACCTACCAACAGAATCAAAAATCTTGACAGCTCCTTAGAACCTTTGCCTCTGTACCTACAGTTTCTTTACTCACGTGGCCTCACAGCTTTTCATAATACACTGTTAATTAAGGATCCGGGCGTTACCAGCAATAAGAAAGTCTTTAATTGTGTCCTGCATGATGTGATGATGAAATTATTACAAAAAGCCCCCTTGGACTATGTAAACTACTAAACTCCATCTACACAAACACTAAACTACTAAACACAATAACAATAACTGTTTTACTAACAAAAACATTGGAACTAAGCTAATAATTACTTTACGGCTTACTTACTGTTGGGAAAACGCTTAGTTCACAGTCGTTACTAAGTTATAAACAGCGGTTATCCTTAATCAAAAAACCAAATAAAAATCTCCGTTTACTTTTTTTAACCATGCTTTTACCTTTTAGGCTTTGAACCGATATCGTATGTTATATTATGGTTGTAGCACGAATGGGTCGGCATTAACGGGGAGGATTACGCTCTCAAAGTATACTAGCGTAAAATACCAGCTCAATACTGTTGTGTTTCGTATGGTGAATGTAGAAAACATCTGACCCTTTTTACTGGAAACGAGACATATCCCAGGGTTAAAAACGAATCTTCAGCTTTCCTGGTTTGAAGTTGACGATAATTGTAAATGTTTATGAGAGCTCGTTTGTTACCCTTATTCTATTAAAAAAAAATAATTTTAGACGCTGAATATTATATTTGAAACTTAACGAGCTGCTCACTAGATTGTTAATACAGATTCCTCCTAAATTGATAGTACTATATTATAGAGAGACCTCCACTCTCGCCCACTTGTTGGTATATACAGAAGGAGGCTGTAATAATTACACCTGCCTGAACCAATAAAATGAGTGTCGAAGCGTAAATTGTTAGCTTGCAAATTTTATGTATTGAGTATTCTTGTAATTGTATGTATATGTGTTCTAAAATATTGTATTAAAACTATATCCGAACACGCAACTCGATCACTACTTATTATCTTATTTAAATAAAATAAAGTAAACATTTTCACGTTATTTGTATAGAATACTATGGTACATACTGTATGGTTTTTTCGCTGTCCTTTGTATCGTACCTCTTCTGTTACAAATAAAATATTTGCGATTATTATCGCTTTTATAACATTCCGTGGTAATCGACGCTGGTATTATAATAATTTAATATTTTTATTTTAGTGAAATATAGTACGTCGAATACAATAAAATTTATCCCATTTTACGGTTGCGATATCATGCCTGCCTATATTGAAATTCTTGAGAAAGCCAAAACAAGGTTCGCAATATTAAAAATAGTTTTTCAATCTCTATTGATTTCTGTATAAAAACTACGGATTTTATAGTTGTTAACTTAATCCTCATATAGAAACAAAAGTGTAACAGCGCTAATAATGTTTTTTAATTGTCGTAAAACCCTCGTTCCGCATTTAATTCATCATCATCGTCATTACAGCCCCTCACAAGTCCACTGCTGAACATAGGCCTCCCCCAAGGAATGCCACAAAGCACGGTCCTGAGCCACTTGCATCTATCGACTTTCTGTATGTCTTACCGTGTCGTCATTCCATCTAGTGGGGGGCTACCCCACACTTCGTCAACCGGTACGAGGCTGCCACTCGACAATCTTTCTTCCCCTTCGGTTGTCGGCTCTGCGAGCTACACGAATATGGCTGACCCATTGCCACTTCATACGGCATTGAGCTTCTTCATACGGCCAGCGGTGAAGAACCACGTCTCAGATCTATAAGTCATCACTGGCAACACGCACTGGTTGTACAATCTCGTTTTCAAGTTTTGAGGTATACCTAACTAAGTGATCTGTAGTAAGCTCCCGAACGCTGCCCAGCCGAGTTGAGTCCGTCGATTGACCTCTCGGTAGAAGTTGAACTTACCTAGTCGGACTACTTATCCCATATAAACATACTCGTCAACAATTTCACGCGTAGTTCTCCCAACAACTACTAGCTTAGGTGCGACATAGACGTTATATGTAATCATTATTTTGTCCATTTTCATCTGAAGACCTAACCGTTGGCAGACTCTATTGCGGTCATTAAGTGTATTGATAGTGCTTAGGTCTTGCAGCAATTGTACTATAAGTACTATATCGTTTACATTACATTAATTAATTTAAACCAAACTAACTAACTAGGAAAGTCAGATCATTTTATTTCATTGACCGGATATAGACAAAATATTTTTTCCAACCTTAGAAACAAATATATCATTTGTGGACCCGCAGTCATCATTTCTTTTTTATAAACTTGTGATAATTTTTAATTAAATTATTCCAATCGTACTTTTTTCCAGTCAAAGTTTTAGTGGAAGTCTTAAAGTATTTTGTAGAAAAAGAAATTAATATAGCTAAATATTGGTACGATTTAAAAATAGCTACTTTTCAAATTGCTCCCTCATTCCACACTTCACCTCCACTTCGTCTCCAGACACATTATATCGTGTGCTAACTGTTTGACGGATGGTATGTAAAAAGGTGTTAGTATTCTTACCTTTTAGTACAAGATTCCTACTAAATAATACAAGACTTTGAATGTATATTGACAACTTATTAACTAAAATAATCACATTATATTAATTCTGTGCAAATACAGCCGGTAGGCTGACTACATGATATTTCGTTGAAATTTTTCTCAAGTGTATTTTGTTTATTTTTCATATAAGTATATAGGATTATTAGTAAATAGTTTGTTATACCCCCATAGATACAATTTCGAATACGCTTTACAAAAACATACGCTTAAAGAGCATTCTTTGGGAATGGATATTAAAAAAAAAACATGTGTGCAGTTCGCACGCGGTTGAAGTGAAACCTTCAGAAAATTAAACTGCAAGAAAATAAGACAAATGCAGAATATCTCAAGAGTAAGATAGTTGTAAGATTTATGTATAGACTTAGAACGTATATTCTATCACATTGGTAGCAATGTGATAGAATATTATTTACATCGTCATTAATTATGACGATGTAAATAATGCTCTATCGAAATTAGTACATTGGTTTAACGCCAACAATATGCTCTTAAACGGCAATAAGACTAAGTGTATTAAATTTACAATACCTAATGTAAAACATTCGAGTACCAATGTGCTATTAAATGTGGTTTAAGTAACTAACACATAAATAAATTTATAATAAACACTGTACACTAAATTCTATCTTATCTATCACAGGCTAAATCCTATAGATGTATGGACATGTTTATCTCTTTTTAGAGTCGCTTTTTCGTTTCATGGAGTTCCAAATCGCAACGATTATAAAATAAATCAAATATACCCGACTGCAAAAAAGACAACCTGAAAGTAATGCACTAAAAAGACCGAAAGAAGATTGAAAATAGAAAACAAAATTAAAATACACTATAGACAAAGTAAACTACTTCGGTTAAACAGACTATACGAGTATCATGAGCTGAAAACCTTAGTAAATTACCCGCATTAAATTTAGTGCTACTAAACTTAATGCGGGGCCCATTATCTTTCTTTCGGTTTATATATTGCAATTGGGTGCCTTCCATTTGTAAATTTTCAAACATATGTATACAGGATACGCGCGAAAAACTTAACTCTTCCTTTGCAGTCGGATAATAAAGAAGTTTTCGATTAAAAAATCTTTCACGGCAAATGATTTATTTAATATGATCATTTTGAGTGGCATAAAATATACGATAAAAGTTTTATAGCAAATAAATGTTACAATCCTTAATTTTAGACATAATATAAGTGTAATAAACCAAAAGAATATTTTCTTTCGAGTAAGACTGCTTCGTAATAGCACCATCGACTTCATTCTAATAGTCGTTTTTTTATTAATAGAAGAGGGGTTTTGTCTCTGATGCGATTATGATGGCCTGGTAGTTAACCTCTTAAATAAAATACTAACAAATAAACTTGTCGGAAGCTTATCTCAAGATCCACTGTGTTGGAAATACAGCAGGAGAGGTTAATTATTAAAAAATTAAAGTAAGAGAGGGGATAATCAACTTACTCTCTTGCTTACGCAATCAATCATTATCAGTAATAAGACAGCGTAACGCACTATACATTCAGTAAAGTGCAATTATAGTTCTACCACTCTGTAACACGTCCGCGCCAAAATCACATGTTATAATTTTGTGCCAAACTGAGTGTCAAATAACTTGGTAAACAATATTTTTCTAAATCTATACTGCGCTATTACAAGGTTATGTCAGCCCTTTATATTTGTAGTGTTGTGCTAACAATAACAGGCAATAACAGTATCGTAATCTGTTCTTATACACTTGTACTTTATAAAATAATACGTTTTGTTTTTCTTTTTAAGAATTTGAAAATAATGGACTATAAGATAACTTTTATTAAATATAAAAATAAAAGTACGACCAAACCGAACGCGCGAAAGAAAGTAGCAGTTTTATATTAAGGTTGAAAATGGTAACCCCAAATGGCGTTATGGGCCGCCATTTTGTGACGCTAAAACAGTCGTCTGTTGTCGTTTCGTGCGCATAGACCACGTTCTTCAAGTGTTTTCGATCTGTTTTTATTTGATTACCCGGCTTTCGTTTAATGGACTGTTTCTGCTTTACAAACTGACATCGGCGCTAAATCAGACTTCGATTGTGTTTTGTATTGCGTTCTTTTTACTTTTGGTGCATAATAATGCCTAAACGTGGACAAACATTGAAAAGTGGAGCCCGTGAGTTAATCATCAAGCTGCAAGATTACTTTGAGCGGGAGCGACAAAATGGCGTACTCCTGTTACCTGTCGAACAAGTACAAGAACGCGTCTTTCAGGCGCTTGGAGTTAGCAAACGAACGATAACAAATATTAATAAAGAAAAGTTCGGCTCTACTGGCACGGAAGATAATATTTTACGTACTCCGAAGAAGAAACGTAGAACTAAACCCGTGACAGATATTGACACCTTTGACGCCGATGCAATCGGAAATCATATTTATGGTTACTATTCCAGAAATGAATACCTCAACAGGAAGAAGCTTTTGGCATCGTTAAGAGAAGCTGGACTGTTTAGCGGGGGTAAAACTGTTTTAACCAAAATCTTAAAAGATGTTGGTTTTTTGTATAAAAAAACAGACAAAAGAAAAATTTTATTAGAACGATACGACATAATTTTAAAACGGATAAGTTTATTGAGAGAAGCAAAAAATATTCATAACTGGGATAATGTCGTGTTCATTGACGAGACATGACTAAACGCCAATCATACGGTTTCCCGTTCTTCGACGTATGATACACAAGCGTCGACATCGAAAGTACCAATGGGTAAGGGGGCCCGTCTGATAACATGCCACGCAGGTTCTGCAAAATACGGCTTTGTGGAGAACGCGTTACTGGCATTTCAATCAAAAACCACAAATGACTACCACGAGGAAATGAATGCCACTACATTTAAAGAGTGGTTCCAGAACGTGCTTTTGCCCAGCCTACCAGAGCCTTCTGTAATATTCATGGATAATTCCTCCTATCACTCGGTTCAAATATAGAAACCATCTACCCAAGCTAATAAAAAAGAAGAAATGGTGGCTTGGTTACAAGCAAAAAGCATTGACGCAAATATGCAGATGCTAAAACCAGAACTAATTAAATTAGTTAAAGAAAATAAAGCGGCAAATGTGCGATACGAAATCGATGAACTGGCTCTGGAGTACGGTCATCGCGTTCTAAGAATTCAACCGTATCATTGCCAATATAACGCGATTGAGCTAATCTGGGCTCAAATAAAAGGTTACGCCGCCTTCCACAATACTTCCCCGCCATTCAGAACAAAAAGATGATGACCCTATTAAAAGAAGCCTGCGGGGAATTCACAAGAGATGACTGGGCAAAGGTTGTTGAGAAGACTAAAAACCTGATTGTGGAACATTTTGACCGAGATATCAGGATTGATTCTGTTATTGATAATAATATAATTTACATGTAGGCAAAGATGATGATGACGTCACCACCTCCTCAAGCGAATCAGAGTTTGATTAATATTCTCTACGCACATTCAATTCAATGTACTTTATTGCATAGAAATACAGATTGTAACTTTGTAACAAAGAATAAATAAAACAATTTTATTATATTAATATTACCTTTTTTTGGTTTCCACTTAAATTACTAAATATAAATTTTAAATGATTCCGCCAATTTAAAACGAAAATAATCTTAAAAATAACGCGGCGGTTCATTTTGGAGGAACGGTAACGAACTCAGTGTTATGTTGTGCCCATCACTAGTCGTGACTAACTGATAGGTGTCCGGAACGGCCGAACTATAGCAATGCTATTAACATTACTAAAATTCCTTTAAACCTATATTGGTAAGCTTAAAAATTAAAAATGCTTGTGTTAGGAGTGGTTTATAGTCGAATGGCAGATTTGAACCCACAACCTTTTGAGTTCGCGGTCCGCACCATGCCATTAGGCTACTGTTGCTTAGTACAGCGTATTCTATCTCATTCTCTCGAAGGCTAAAATCTATACATGTATACGTTTCACTCTTTTTAGTGTCGATTTTTCGTTTCATCCAGTTTCAGATCACAACGATGCTAAAGAAGTTTTCTCTTCAAAATTCTATCGGATTTCGAGAATCACCAGCGTGGTCCTCTGTGCATACGTACACAAACATATTGCAAGACGTTTTTAACCCCCACTTGAACTAATAAAATAGGAAACTACCTTCATTTTAATTTATTAATCTATTATGAGTATCATCTCATCGCAGTCATTTTTAATTATACAAGGAAACAAACTGTTTTATTATATTTTAATGTATATATTTATTTATTTATTTATTCAGTGCATTTAAATAATATTTTATATTGGCTCACTAGAAAGTAGTTTTACTACAAAAATACAATTAAACAATTACAGTTTAAAGTAATGTATGACTTGTATAATTATAACAATACTAATTTAAGTAAATACATTGTCAAGTACATGTTAGAACCATTTTTTTAATTTTATTTTATAGATTTAGGAACTTTCAAATGACCACGCGTTTATATAATCATCAATTGTTTAATGGATACGTGTTTCTTCTTATTAAAATATTTCGACACTCTTTATAAATTTATACATTGAAAAGGTAACCAATTATTTAATTATATTGATGTAAAATCCTTGTGTCTAAACGATTGTGTTGTCAATTTATTTTTATTTTTAGTGTTCAAGTTATGAATGTCACTTTGTTTACTATGTAAAATTATATTATGCATGAAAAATAATATACATATTGCAATATGATATGTATTATGACGCAACAATCAATGTGCCGATCAATCAATGAGCCGCCATTTCTAATACCATTCTTTATCCCTACGGACTATACATATTATTTCGATGCATAATATGTGGATACGTATTGTGAAGTTGTTGCGATATCTTGATTGTTGATTCTCCACAATAAAAAAAAAACTATTGATAAATCCAATTGTGCATGCACTAAGCGCATTAAAAAAATTGCGTATAACATGATTATACGGAATTTTTTAAAGTAGTTTAAATACACACAAGTTTTCACTAATAACCTTATCATACTTACAATTTTCCAATGACTTTGTGTCAAACTTCAATTTAAAAAAAGTTTGGATAATCGAAAAGTGCACGACTCCTAATGCTCATAATAGGTCCTTACATATAAAGTTAGCGTTTTGTCGTACTGACCACTTTGATATGAAATATCTCCTCTTTGATTAAGAATTCCAAATTCAAATTCATAAATTAATTTAGCTGGTACATTTGAGTTTTGTAAACAGTCATTAATTTGTTTTTTTCCTCGTTATTTTTTTCTTTGGCGTCGCTTATTACTGCACAATTGAAAACAAGAAATATCGGTATATTTATGAGTACGAGTTCTACCGTGGCACCAGTGCTGCAGAAACAGCTCGAAGGATTAATGATTTGTACGACGCTGATGTCACAAAAAAAAGCACGGTACGTTTTTGGTTTCAACGTTTTCGTTCTGAAAATTTCGACCTTCAGAACCAATACCGTGGACGGCCGGAAACCAAAGTGGAAAATGAAGAATTAAAAGGTATTGTGGAAGGAAATCCATCACAAAACACTTCAGAGATAGCTGCCGGCATCAAGGTAAGTGATAAAACTGTATCAATCTACTTGAAGCAAATCGGGAAAGTAAAAAAAAACTTGAACGATGGGTACCTCATGAATTGAGTGAATCGAACTTGCCAACACGCCTCAACTGCTGTGTTACTTTGCTCAACTAACACAATAATGAAGGGATTTTAAATCGAATCATTACTTGTGATGAAAAGTGAATACTGTACGATAATCGAAAGCACTCGTCGCAATGGCTGAACCCTGGTGACCCAGCCAAAACCTGCCCTAAACGAAAATTGACTCAGAAATAGTTACTTGTGAGTGTTTGGTGGACTTGCGCCGGTGACGTTCACTACAGCTTTCTAAAATCTGGCCAAACGATTACAACAGATATTTATTGTGAGCAACTGCAAACCATGAAGGAAGAACTAGCTGCTAAACAACCGAGATTGATCAATCGCTCTAGGCTACTGCTGCTTCACGACAACGCAAGACCACACACTGCACAACAAACAACCACTAAGTTAGATGAGCTACAATCGGAATGTCTGCGACATCCACCGTACTCCCCGGAACTTGCTCCAACAGAGTATCATTTTTTCCGGGGTTCGGACAAATTCTTACAAGGAAAACAATTCAACTCCGATGCGGCCAAACTGTCTTCAAACTGCTTTCAAAAAGTTTATTGATTCTCGCCCCCATGTTTTTTTTAGTAAACGGATCAATGAACTACCTATGAGATGGCAAAAGTGCATAGATAACAACGGTGCATACTTTGATTAATTTCATATGTAAGGACCTAATATGATCATCATATCACCATTCAGATCACTTCATAAAGTCCAAGACGTAATTAATAATAAATCCTTATTACTTTTAGTACGTACTACTATTATTTATTGTGTTTTTAAAATATTGTGACAAGAATCTCTGATTATTATAAAAATCAAGTATGTATGAAATTTGGTTTTTCGAATGTTTTGTATTTGTACAGCGATCATTTTGAGCCGCTGTAAACAACTGATATAATATCCACTCACGACGGTGGTTGACGCCGAAGCGAGTGGGGCACAGGCAGTCTATTTAGTAAAATAAATTAATACATGACTGCCAAATCACCGAAAATTTCAACATTTCGCAGCCGAAAATAATTTATTATAACTAAACAAAACAAAATTAAGCTGCCATTTATATTCCATGGCTTCCCACGTGATAGAAGAAGAGATTAAAAAATGGATTGAGTTATACAATTGATATTTTCAAAAGTTATCGCGTTTACCACTCCATGCGGACTTGATACATCTACACCGTAAGCCACTAAAACCACTTTTTTATGTAAAAATAGCAATTAATCGATTTAAAAAAAATATTAATAAGTACAATAATCATTTATCTTTCTGACATTGTGCTTTTTAAATAATTTATATGTTCAATATGATTGTTAGATACGATTTTATGCGACAAAAATCTTGATTTTTAGGCGCTAGTAGAACATACCTAAGCGCTTTGCGCTTAAGGCATGCAATATACAAAATTTGACCTGCTTAAAGTCCGAAAACTTTATTAAACTAAGTTTGTATAAAAGGGGTTAAGAAATGTATGGATGATCATAACCCTTGGGAATGACGTGATCGCTACCAAGTTACTACTAGTTTGTTTTGTGTTGTTAATTATATTACATACGTACATGATTTGAAGCTGTTGTTTTTTTTTAAAGTTCCGCTGGGTTTCTTGCTGTTTCTGCCCAGGACAGAGGTTTTTCCCGAACCAGTGATATGTAAATTAAACAAAAGAGTGGCTTTCAATAAGTATTACTTATAACCTATATTGAATAAAAAAAGTTTCTGTTTCCGTTTCTGTTTCTATATTACGGATATAGTAGAATATCATGGGCGGACATCGGTGCATCCATTGATAGTGTATATGTTGAGGACAGCTAGAGACCCGCCGCCCCGTCGCCCCTTCGTACCCGGCTACCCCCCGCGCACCCCGCACACCGGCGCCGACCCAGTGATGTCGGCGTCCAATCAGCGCGCGTGTGGCTCCATTTGTCGTCGCACGGCACTACTCACAGACTGAGGCACCTTCTTGCGAGATATAAGAAGGGCGTCTCGGTCTGTGAGCTGTTCATTTCACTTCGGAGCGGCACTTAGGAAGAAACCTGAAGAAGACTCAAGACTCCAAATCAAGACCTCCCTCTGTACATAGTGTTAGACATAGTTATAGTTAGTCAGTGCCGAATTGTTGTAAATAGTTAATACAGTATATTAAAAAGTACCATCTTTTCTTCAAGCAGTCCCCTAGTATAGCTAACCTCAGATCAGTCGTTAAGTAATCAGTCACAAATAAATATACAGTCCACTGTTCATCCATTATATTCTTGGTCCATCGCCGCCGGATTCAAGCCAGAAGAAAGAAGCAAGAAGTAAGAAGAAACAAGAAAGAAGCCAATTATAGAAGAAAGAACATAATTATAGAAGAAAGAACATAATTATAGAAGAGAGAAGATCATTATAGAAGATCTTCAAGGAAGAAAGAAGTTCGTCGACGAAGAGAGAAGATCGTCGGTACTAATTTCTTCCCTGTTTCTTGTTACGATTACGTCACATACGTCTATTGTCTGTTTCCAGACAATTTCTTGTTTGTTAACCGCGTTTACGCGGCCAGTGGTCACTCCCTAACGGTGCCAAACTGTGACCATCTGGTAACGCCCTTGTGGCGGGAACGACATCCATACGTGTGTCTTTTTAAAGACTGTACGTACGTCTTTTTGAAGACGACCGGAGGTCGCAACGTGGGACCATGAGGAAGACACGAAGCCAGAAGACACGGAACGATGATGACATGCCGGTAGGAATGCGCATATTCGAAGAAGCACCCGCGTCCCCGTCCGATTATCTCGCGATGACACAAGCGCCCTCCGCCGCGCCCGCGCTCCAGGCCCCGCCCGCGCCCGCATCTACGCCCGCGCCCGCGCCCCCGCCGCCGCGCCCCGCTATGTCCGTGTCCACGACCGATCGTTTGGGAGAGGTTAGCACTTCCGCGCCGCGTACAGAGACACTCGCCGCGATTATTGAAGATCTTCCGTCTACAGAGATTAGTTCGATAGTACGTACCGTCGCGCCTGTAACAGACGTACATAGGCCCGCACCCCGCGCCCCGTCGGTTCGCTCCGCTCGTTCAGCCCGGTCGACGGCTAGTGCGATAGCTAAATTAAAGCAAATTGAGTATAACGCCGCGGAGGAACTAGCTGCAATTAGGAGGAAGCAATTGCAGTTGGAAGAAGATCTTATTAGGAAGAAGTACGCTAGGGACGTCGCGCAACTGCAAGAAGAAACAGATAGGGAAAGTGTCAACGAAGACGAGTTAGTTGAAAATAGAGTACGCGTTGATAGGTGGTTAGAAAACGTAGAGACTGTGCGGGGGGAGTCGCCTTCCCGCCCCTCTCAGCCCGCGCCCCGCATCGAGTTAGAGCAGACCCTACCGAACAGGGTAATCGGTTACGACCACAGTGAAGATGCCCAGGGGAGGACGGAAGCGAATAACGTTCAACCGCGCCGCATAGATTCGGTACAGAGGGAAGATGGAGTCGCCGTAGGAATGAACCAGGTGGATCGTCGTGTACGGGTTACGTCGCCGTCGCGCGTCCAACGCCGCACTCTATCGCCTACACATAGATCGCCACATCGCCACGCGGATCGTAGATCACCGTCGCCGTATAGGGATGTAGGTGTACATAGATCGCCATCGCCACATCGCCACGCGGATCGTAGATTATCGTTGCCGTATAGGGATGTAGGTGCGCATAGGACGCCAGCGCCACAACGTAGGCTAGAGAGAGATAGGGATAGAGATAGGTCGCTTACTCCGCGAGGGAAAGATAGGGGTATAGAGCGACTAGCGGAAGCTCTGGAGAATATGGTCAGAGTTAGGCCCGCTGCCGCGAAGCAGACGCAGGACTTGCCTATTTTTAACGGTTCGGCCGCGGAATGGTTAGCGTTCAAAGCCGCGATGAAAGAATCCACGCGTCTATATGGATTCACAGATACGGAAAATATGGCAAGGTTAAGAAACTGTCTACGCGGTGAAGCTAGGGAGGTAGTATCGGCACTGCTGTTTACCGCGAAGGATCCAGCAGATATTATGCGAACATTAGAGCAGTGTTTCGGCCGCCCGGAAGTAATTATCGATCGAGCGTTAGAAGAATTGAAACGCCTTCCGCGCCCGGGTCAAACCGCACAGGAATTAAATGCGTTCGCAATAAAGTTGCAAAATATCGTGTGCATTTTGCAAAACGTCGACGGCAAGGGATATCTGCAAAATCCAATGCTTACTAGAGAAGTAACGAGTAAGTTAAGCCCTCACTTACGGTCGCGTTGGTGTGATTATGCGGAGCACTACGGAAGTGCAGACGAACCGGACATCGTTACACTGTCCAGGTTCATGATGAGAGAGGCTGATCGTGCGTTGAGTCATGCCTATACGTCCGTAGAGCCGACTAAGGAATCGCCCGTAAGACGAGAGGCGCCGTCGTCGAAAAGGATAGTGACACGCCGCGTAGAGAATAGGGCTCGCGACGTAAAAACGTTCACCGCCCGGGAGGACACCGGTAGTGCCTCTTGTATGTGTTGCGGGGGTGAACACGTGATCGCTAAGTGTAGAAAGTTAGCGCAAATGGGTGTGGACGACCGGTGGAATTGGGTAAAGGAAGAGGGGGTGTGTTTTCTATGTTTGAGTAGTAAACACCGACGGTTTAAATGTAGAGCGAAGAAATGCGGCGTCGACGGCTGCAACGCCCCCCACCATGCCCTCCTTCACACCCGCAAGACCCGCGCACCCGAGACATCGGCAAAACCGGATGAGACCGTGCTCGTCGCGTCTAACGTCGCTAGTAATGCGTCCGTATTGTTGAAAGTGTGTCCCATTACGTTACGTGGACCACGCGGTAGGGAAATAGATACGTATGCGTTGCTTGACGAAGGCTCGACCATTTCGTTGATCGACGACGACTTAGCGCGCGAGTTAGGAGCGGAAGGACCGGTAAAGCCGCTGAATATTAGAGGAGTAAGCAATAGTCACCGCGAGGCCGATAGCAGGCTAGTTAACGTAGGCATACGTGGAAAATCGCGCAGCGAGATGTACAGAATAAATGCGCGTACAGTAACCAATTTACAGATAGGTTCGCAGTCGGTAAATAAAGAGTGTTTACGGTTGAAACACTTACGCAACCTACCGAGCTCGGTTTGCTACGAGGACGCCAAACCGAGATTATTATTAGGCGCCGACAACTGGCATTTAATAATCACCCGTAATTTAAGGATAGGATGTCGAAGGCAGCCTATAGCTGCACGAACGTTATTAGGATGGGTGATACAGGGAACCGTGCCGCGATTCACGTGTAGGGAGGACGGTGAAACCGTATTACACGTCGTAAGCAGTAGCGGACGGTTAGATAGGGACATTCGAACGTTCGCCAGTCAGGACGAGGAGTTAACGGAACTCCTTAAACGGCAGTACGAGATCGATTCCATCGGTATCTCGCTAAAGAGTAGGCCGCGACGGGAAGAGGAGCGCGCTGTCGAGATATTCCGGCGCACCGTCAAGAAGGTCGGCGAGCAATACCAGGTGGGACTGCCATGGAAGGACGACGACGTGCGGATGCCTCCCAGCTACGAGATGGCTGCTCGAAGACTCCGGACGATCGAGAAGAAGATGGACAAATCGCCGGAGTTTCGAGACGCCTATACAGCACAAATAGACAACCTCCTGGCGAAAGGATACGCAAGGGAAGCCGAAGGGACAGAGAGAGAGGACCCCAAGAGCTGGTACCTGCCCCACTTCGCAGTACAGAATCCAAACAAGCCTGGGAAGACAAGAGTGGTTTTCGACGCGGCAGCGCGTGCGTCCGGTAAATGTTTGAACGATTATTTACTTGACGGCCCCGACTTGTTACGGAACCTACCGGGCATACTATTTAGATTTAGGGAGAACGAAATAGCCGTGTCCGCGGATATTAGGGAAATGTTTTTACGCGTAAAGATAGACCGTCGCGACCAACCCGCGCAATTGTTTCTGTGGCGAGGTAACGAGCGATCCAGCCCACCGCGGGAATACGTTATGACTTCAATGATTTTCGGTGCGAGGAGCTCGCCGTTTCTCGCACATAGTGTTAGGGATCATAACGCGCGCGCACACGCAGAGACACATCCGTTGGCACTTAATGCTATCGTACGTAGTCACTACATGGATGACTACCTAGACAGTTATGCTACGGTAGAGGAAGCGGTAAACACTGCGAGGCAGGTTATGGAAGTACACCAGCAGGCCGGCTTCACCTTAGCAGGCTGGAATTCGAACCACGCAGCCCTACTAGAAGACAAGCCGGAGGAATTACTAGCGAGCAAGCCTAAGGAGGTAGGCTTGAGACAAGACAGCCCAGGCAGAACCCTAGGGCTATTATGGATGGCCGATGAAGATGCCTTAACGTTCAACACATCCATGAACAGGGTACCGAACGAAGTGAAGACGCTGCAGAGGCCACCGACCAAAAGAGAGGCGTTAAGTGCAGTCATGTCGGTCTTCGACCCGCTGGGACTGCTGAGCTACCTCATCATCACCGCTAAGATCCTGCTGCAAGACCTGTGGCGGATGAAGAAGGTCGGATGGGACGACGAACTACCCGAGGAGGCAGCTGAGGAATTTCAGAGGTGGCTGCGAGTCGTCGAGGAAGTATCACGACTGCGGCTGCCTAGGTGCTATGCTCCTACGGGGGGAGTGGTAGAGCGTCAGCTTCACGTGTTTAACGACGCAAGCGAACGTGCGTACGCATCCGTGGCGTATTGGCGATTACGATACCGCGACGGAACGGTTAAGGTACGATTAGTGGCGGCCAAGGCGAAAGTCGCCCCGATAAAGGCGCAAAGCATTCCGCGGTTAGAGTTACAGGCGAATCTAATAGGCGCGCGACTCGCGGAATTCGTGCAAGGCGAGCACAGAGTGGTAGCCGATAGGGTAGTTTATTGGACAGACTCCACTACGGCGCTCCATTGGATTCAGAACGATACGGCGCGTTACACCCCATACGTAGCACATAGATTAGGGGAGATATCGGAAAAGACGTCACCTGAGCAATGGAGGTGGATACCGACCGCAGACAACATCGCGGATCAGGCAACGCGCATTAATTATACGTGCAAGGAAGAGAGTGACAAATGGTTTACGGGACCACCATTCCTGTACGAAGATGAAGATCGATGGTCTCGACGTCGGGAAGAGAAGGCAGGGGATGAAGATGACGAGCTGCAGGAAGTCGTGGCGCACCAGAGCGACACCAGGGACGCTCCACACCTGCCAGACATCAAGAGGTTCTCTTCTTATGAGAGATTGGTCAGGGCCACCGCTCGCATATTACAGTTCGTCGATGCCATGAGAGGAAAGGCGCACGGACTAACATTGGACCACATCCAGAAAGCAGAACGGATGTGGATAGAGCGAAGTCAACAAGACAGTTTTACTGAAGACATCAGTCGACTGCAGAAAGGAAAGAACTTGGCAACCGGCAGCGCGTTGAGGAAGCTCGACCCTATATTCGAAGATGGCATACTGCGAGCTAGAGGACGGATTGACGCAGCCGATGTGGACAGTCAAATGAAGAGGCCCACCATCCTGAACGGACGCCACCAGTTTGTAAAGCTGCTTGTGGAGAAGGCGCACAAGGAAGCAAGCCACGCCAACAGGGAACGGGTAGTGAACGACCTACGCACGAGATATCACATACTTCGACTACGACCGACCGTAAGAGAAGTGGAGCGGAGATGTCTGCAGTGTAGGGTACGCAAGGCGACACCACGGCCGGCGGTTATCGGAGATCTACCACCTGAACGGTTAGGGGCATTCGCGCGACCATTCACCTACACCGGAATTGACTATTTCGGGCCTATAACGGTAACAATAGGACGTAGGCATTAAAAACGGTGGATAGCGTTATTCACTTGTTTGACGACGCGCGCGGTACATCTAGAGATAGTTTATTCCCTAACTACGGACTCGGCGATATCGGCATTGCGGCGCATGGCGGCTAGGCGTGGGTGGCCACGGGTCATCTACTCTGACAACGGAACGAATTTCCATGGGGCGGACACCGAGCTACGACGGGCAATGGAGGAGTGGGCACCCCTGCTGAAGGACTACGCGTTGACTCGGCGGACAGACTGGAAGTTCATCGCGCCGGGCGCGCCGAACCAGGGAGGCGCATGGGAGCGTCTCGTGCGCTCAGTGAAGACCGCGCTCGAAGCCACTCTACACCAGAAGAGCCCGCGGGAGGAGACGTTGGTGACGCTCCTCACCGAAGCCGAGAACACAGTGAACTCTCGACCGTTGACACACGTACCGATCGACATCGACGAGGAAGAAGCGCTGACACCCAACCACTTCCTGCTGCTGGGACCATCGAGCCTTCCAGTAACCGCGCCGTGCACGCCTAGTGATCGTCGGGCGTGGAGAGCGGCGCAAGGACTTGCCGACGAGTACTGGAAGCGCTGGATGAAGGAGTACCTGCCGACGCTGGTTGCGCGCGGGGACTCACGGGATGTGCAGCAGCGACAGCTACAAGAGGGGGACCTCGTCGTGGTGGCAGACGGTAGCCTGCCAAGGAACGTGTGGCCGCGTGGAATTATAACGCGGACCTTTCCCGGACCAGACGGCGTGGTGCGCAACGTGGAGGTGCGGACCAGGGGCGGATTGCTGCGGCGGCCGGTCAGGAAGATCGCCGTCCTCCCGAAAGAAGATGAGGCTCGCGAGCTACGCCGGGGGGAGGATGTTGAGGACAGCTAGAGACCCGCCGCCCCGTCGCCCCTTCGTACCCGGCTACCCCCCGCGCACCCCGCACACCGGCGCCGACCCAGTGATGTCGGCGTCCAATCAGCGCGCGTGTGGCTCCATTTGTCGTCGCACGGCACTACTCACAGACTGAGGCACCTTCTTGCGAGATATAAGAAGGGCGTCTCGGTCTGTGAGCTGTTCATTTCACTTCGGAGCGGCACTTAGGAAGAAACCTGAAGAAGACTCAAGACTCCAAATCAAGACCTCCCTCTGTACATAGTGTTAGACATAGTTATAGTTAGTCAGTGCCGAATTGTTGTAAATAGTTAATACAGTATATTAAAAAGTACCATCTTTTCTTCAAGCAGTCCCCTAGTATAGCTAACCTCAGATCAGTCGTTAAGTAATCAGTCACAAATAAATATACAGTCCACTGTTCATCCATTATAGTATATATAATGTATATGAAGTCATAGGCACGCATCTGAATATTTGCACGTCCGAGAAATTGCGTGTATATTCCAAACGGGCCGGAGCATGGCTTATATCCGATGCGGATCAGTGGACGTTCTTGTTTTCGTTTGTTATTTTGTTTGATACGGTCCGTCCGATACTATAGATATCCGATTTGAAGTGAGCCTATTGACGCGTACCTTTAATTACTGTCTTATATATTCAATCAACGTGGTTCTGAATAAAAAAAATCCACTCAACCTTTAGATGATGTGTTACTAAAAATAAGGTAATATTCACTTGTTTCTCCTACAAAAATTCTGATTACTGTAACTGTGCAATTTACAACTATTTCTATTTATCTATGTCAATTGGTACAAGCTTTAATGACTAAAATGTACCGATAGCAAGTCTTTAACTTTCCTTTAAGAATGATAAACACTCTGGAGTTACAGGGATAATTCAAATATTATACCATAAAATGTCACTTAAATTAGTGCTTTATTCTAAATTTTAAACACTTACGTACTTAATCATTAAAATAATTCAGTGAGCAAATCTTCCATATAACTGTAATTAATATTTGCTTTGTATCGTTAATTTTCACCCTCACACCTCCAAACATTCTCGGAGTGTGTATTCCGCAAATTTCGGTTGATAGCTAATCCGAATTTGCCGTTTCATATCTACATATAGAATAAGTTAATGAAACATGTATATACATGTATTACAATGCAATGTACAATATTAATTTTCCAACTCAGTATATTATGAAATTGTTTATAAGCATATATCTACTTTATCACTCTGTCGTTTGACTTCTTTTTTGACAAGGGTTTCATTTGGGTTTTCCACAAATCTGGGTAGACCACCCACGTACTTATTAGTATTTCTGCCGTCGAGTAGCAGTTCCTACACTGCTATGTTTGGGCTAAGGGTTCTTACAGGTATCCATGGAGTTCAGTAGTCACTTATCACTTTTTATAGGATAGGGTGACAAACCAGCACACAGTCCACCTGATGGTAAGTAGTTGCTGTGACTCATAGATATCAACATCTATCCTCAATAAAGAATCAAATTGCAGATACATTGTCACCCGTGAGGACTAATATATAATGCCTCTTTTCCAGTTATAAGGGTCTCTGTTTCTCTACACTCAGCATATGAAATACAGCAGCGTTAAGTTGCTATTTTACGCTGGTATTTTGTGAGAGAGTGGTCCTTTCTCGGTCGAGCCGACCCATTCGTGCTACAACTGTACTACTAATATAACTGCAGCATGGATCACGTATCATCTGGTGGAATAATAATTAAAATATTATTTTACTTAAAACACGGTATAAAGAAATCACAGGACAGAATTTGCACATGTTATGGTTGTTAAAAGAAGCATGAAATTTTTACCAGTAATATATTTTATGTACAACGGGAGTGCTGCAATTACATCGAAATATGTCAAGATTAAAAAGTGCGATAAACTTGTTTTTTTTTCGCTTAATTAATATAACATAATAAATTATTGACAATTATAATTATTGTTCTGCTCAATAAATGATATGGTTCACGATGAGTAGCTAAACTACAGGATCGTGTGTCTCTATGAAAAAGTGTAAAACAAAAATGTGAAAGTACTTATAAGTTATAAAAGTCTGCAATGAGAAAAGATGCAGCTATAAAAACCTAACGAATAACAAAACAAACATTACCTAAAACCACGACACAGTGTACAATAATATTAGCAGAGCTGTACTTTGGTAGTAATTTCATTTGAAAGCAATTTAGTAACAGTTTCTTTCAAAATATATTTATGATGTGTAAATATAATTATAAGTTCCTTTACTTTTTGTAGTAGACCCATGCTGTAGCTATGTTAGTAGTATATTTGTAGCACGAAATGGTCGGTTCTACCGGGGAAGGACCACTCTCTCACAGAATACCAGCGTAAAATAGCAGCTCAACGCTGTTGTGTTTCGTTTGGGGAGTACAGAGAACTGGAGACCCTTTTACTGGAAACGAGACATTCCATTTTAGTTCTCACGGGTGACTCATCTGCATTTAAATTCATAAACGAATTTACATGTCGATGTCTCTGGGCCACAGTAACTATCATCAGGTGGACTGTGTGCTCGTTTGTCACCCTTATCCTATAAAAAAGTATATATAAAAATGAGGATATCCGCTGCAGAACCAGATTAACCGACATAGCGCAACGGTGTTGTTGAAGTGATTATAATACCGCCATATAGCTCAAAGAACCGACAACCGATGAGGAAGAAAGGTTAGCACAAAGCAGTCTCGTACCAGTAAACGAAGGCCCCACACTAGATGAATTGACGACCTGGTAAAATATGCAGTAGTCGATGGATGCAGGTGGCACAGGATAGATATTTGTGTCGTTCCTTGTACGAGGCCTGTCTTAGAGGAGGACGAGGGCTGTAATGATGATGATGATGATTTAAATTAATAAACAGTAGAAAATTTCATAAGACCAAATGGTCATCTTCTGTAATAAAGTACGTGACTTTAGTACACAAATGTGTCCTGCTCAACACGTATCGCCTCATATTTAAATTGGAGAATTCAAAATAATTTTGGATCTTTCCTTCTTTCTCCTGGTACACATAAAAACCCGTGTGTTGTTCTTATAGCCCTTCAATCCTTCAGTACAATGAGAAACCACGTGACGAAAACAAAGAAAATAACAAGCAAGCATTTTATTTCTCTTACAAAGAACAAACATTTATTTTCATTTCATATATGTACAATATCAATTGTAGATTACATTGTAAGCCTTTTCCAATAAGCCGCTTATATTTTACATTATGAAATGAACTGAAAGCTATTGTTCATTAATAAAAATGTATAAAATAATATAAAAGACTAGTTATCTGTACCGGCTTCGCATGGGTGATTTCTGGATCTCGACAACAGAACCACGTTTGCGCATTTACACTTAAAAAGAACTCCTTTGTCGTATCTCCTCAGTTTCAAGGTACTCCCCTTGTTGCCTCAGCCAATATCGAAATCCTTGGTGTCGACATATCAAATGATGTGCAGTTTCGTGGTCACTTGGAAGAGAAGGCCAAATTGGGCTCTAAAAAGCTTGGCGTGCTCAGCAGAGCGCGACGGTATTCATGCCGCATGGCACACCGCTTGCAACTTTACGCAGGCGCAGGTTCGGTCCCACATGGAATACTGTTCCCATTTCTTGACAGTGCCAGCTCCTTCCACTTGACTGCATCCAGCGCAGAATGGTTCTAACCGTCGAAGACCGACTTCTTTCCGATGGGCTTGACTCACTGGCACTGCGTAGAGATGTTGCATCTGTTTGCGTATTTAATCGCATCTACCACGGGGAGTGCTCTGAGGAATTGTTCGGACTAATTCCAGCCGCTCAATTTCACGAACGCACATTGCGACATAACTCGCTATACCATCCATACTATCTGGATGATTGGCGGTCTACCACTGTGCGATTTAGAAGTTTTCTTCCTCGCACAACTTCCTTGTAAAATCGATTACACTAGTGATTCTTCCGGACTGATAAGACTTAGGAACCTTCAAGAAAAGAGCCTACTCTTTTTAAAATGCCGGCAACGCATCTTCAATTCCCCTGGTGTTGCAGTTGATCATGGGCGGCGGTATTCACATACCATCAGGTGAGCCGCATGCTCGTTTACCCCCTCTCCTATAAAAAATATTTATTAATTTTGTCTAGTATTGTTATCCTCAGTTTATCGTAATGTGTAGTCTTGTCTGTAACGATGACCTGTCGCAATAATATTTAAACGGATTTTTTTTATAGGAGAGTGGGCAAACGAGCATACGGCTCACCTGATGGCAAGTCCGTTGCCGGCCTTTTAAAAAGGATTAAGAATGGTTACTGTCAAAAATAGTGCTGGCTGTATATTTGGATCGTGCCAAATTGAAATTACAGGTTACAGGCGTGAGAATTTATGTACGTTTGTATTTATTTATATTACTTACGAAAATAAAATTTAAATTAAAATTTTTAGAAAGAAAGAAAGAAAAATATTTATTTGGTACACAAACGTAAAAACACTAAGAGACATAAACACAGTAATTTAGTTACAAAGAGAAAAAAATATTTTATGCTATTAGTGCACCAAAAAGGTTTCCACTCAGAGTTAAATTCACGAAGTTTAATAATAAAAAACTTCATGAAAGCTGATTTTCAGTGGAACCTATATATAAAAAGGTAGATGGCAATACTGTCAGCTTACCCAAATATCTTAAAAACCAAGTCACAGATCTTAAAACTATGAAATAATGATGGTAAAAACAAAAAACAAATAAAAACCAACAAAGGTACATGTGTGTGTGTGTGTGTGTGTGTGTGTGTGTGTGTGTGTGTGTGTGTGTGTGTGTGTGTGTGTGTGTGTGTGTGTGTGTGTGTGTGTGTGTGTGTGTGTGTGTGTGTGTGTGTGTGTGTGTGTGTGTGTGTGTGTGTGTGTGTGTGTGTGTGTGTGTGTGTGTGTGTGTGTGTGTGTGTGTGTGTGTGTGTGTGTGTGTGTGTGTGTGTGTGTGTGTGTGTGTGTGTGTGTGTGTGTGTGTGTGTGTGTGTGTGTGTGTGTGTGTGTGTGTGTGTGTGTGTGTGTGTGTGTGTGTGTGTGTGTGTGTGTGTGTGTGTGTGTGTGTGTGTGTGTGTGTGTGTGTGTGTGTGTGTGTGTGTGTGTGTGTGTGTGTGTGTGTGTGTGTGTGTGTGTGTGTGTGTGTGTGTGTGTGTGTGTGTGTGTGTGTGTGTGTGTGTGTGTGTGTGTGTGTGTGTGTGTGTGTGTGTGTGTGTGTGTGTGTGTGTGTGTGTGTGTGTGTGTGTGTGTGTGTGTGTGTGTGTGTGTGTGTGTGTGTGTGTGTGTGTGTGTGTGTGTGTGTGTGTGTGTGTGTGTGTGTGTGTGTGTGTGTGTGTGTGTGTGTGTGTGTGTGTGTGTGTGTGTGTGTGTGTGTGTGTGTGTGTGTGTGTGTGTGTGTGTGTGTGTGTGTGTGTGTGTGTGTGTGTGTGTGTGTGTGTGTGTGTGTGTGTGTGTGTGTGTGTGTGTGTGTGTGTGTGTGTGTGTGTGTGTGTGTGTGTGTGTGTGTGTGTGTGTGTGTGTGTGTGTGTGTGTGTGTGTGTGTGTGTGTGTGTGTGTGTGTGTGTGTGTGTGTGTGTGTGTGTGTGTGTGTGTGTGTGTGTGTGTGTGTGTGTGTGTGTGTGTGTGTGTGTGTGTGTGTGTGTGTGTGTGTGTGTGTGTGTGTGTGTGTGTGTGTGTGTGTGTGTGTGTGTGTGTGTGTGTGTGTGTGTGTGTGTGTGTGTGTGTGTGTGTGTGTGTGTGTGTGTGTGTGTGTGTGTGTGTGTGTGTGTGTGTGTGTGTGTGTGTGTGTGTGTGTGTGTGTGTGTGTGTGTGTGTGTGTGTGTGTGTGTGTGTGTGTGTGTGTGTGTGTGTGTGTGTGTGTGTGTGTGTGTGTGTGTGTGTGTGTGTGTGTGTGTGTGTGTGTGTGTGTGTGTGTGTGTGTGTGTGTGTGTGTGTGTGTGTGTGTGTGTGTGTGTGTGTGTGTGTGTGTGTGTGTGTGTGTGTGTGTGTGTGTGTGTGTGTGTGTGTGTGTGTGTGTGTGTGTGTGTGTGTGTGTGTGTGTGTGTGTGTGTGTGTGTGTGTGTGTGTGTGTGTGTGTGTGTGTGTGTGTGTGTGTGTGTGTGTGTGTGTGTGTGTGTGTGTGTGTGTGTGTGTGTGTGTGTGTGTGTGTGTGTGTGTGTGTGTGTGTGTGTGTGTGTGTGTGTGTGTGTGTGTGTGTGTGTGTGTGTGTGTGTGTGTGTGTGTGTGTGTGTGTGTGTGTGTGTGTGTGTGTGTGTGTGTGTGTGTGTGTGTGTGTGTGTGTGTGTGTGTGTGTGTGTGTGTGTGTGTGTGTGTGTGTGTGTGTGTGTGTGTGTGTGTGTGTGTGTGTGTGTGTGTGTGTGTGTGTGTGTGTGTGTGTGTGTGTGTGTGTGTGTGTGTGTGTGTGTGTGTGTGTGTGTGTGTGTGTGTGTGTGTGTGTGTGTGTGTGTGTGTGTGTGTGTGTGTGTGTGTGTGTGTGTGTGTGTGTGTGTGTGTGTGTGTGTGTGTGTGTGTGTGTGTGTGTGTGTGTGTGTGTGTGTGTGTGTGTGTGTGTGTGTGTGTGTGTGTGTGTGTGTGTGTGTGTGTGTGTGTGTGTGTGTGTGTGTGTGTGTGTGTGTGTGTGTGTGTGTGTGTGTGTGTGTGTGTGTGTGTGTGTGTGTGTGTGTGTGTGTGTGTGTGTGTGTGTGTGTGTGTGTGTGTGTGTGTGTGTGTGTGTGTGTGTGTGTGTGTGTGTGTGTGTGTGTGTGTGTGTGTGTGTGTGTGTGTGTGTGTGTGTGTGTGTGTGTGTGTGTGTGTGTGTGTGTGTGTGTGTGTGTGTGTGTGTGTGTGTGTGTGTGTGTGTGTGTGTGTGTGTGTGTGTGTGTGTGTGTGTGTGTGTGTGTGTGTGTGTGTGTGTGTGTGTGTGTGTGTGTGTGTGTGTGTGTGTGTGTGTGTGTGTGTGTGTGTGTGTGTGTGTGTGTGTGTGTGTGTGTGTGTGTGTGTGTGTGTGTGTGTGTGTGTGTGTGTGTGTGTGTGTGTGTGTGTGTGTGTGTGTGTGTGTGTGTGTGTGTGTGTGTGTGTGTGTGTGTGTGTGTGTGTGTGTGTGTGTGTGTGTGTGTGTGTGTGTGTGTGTGTGTGTGTGTGTGTGTGTGTGTGTGTGTGTGTGTGTGTGTGTGTGTGTGTGTGTGTGTGTGTGTGTGTGTGTGTGTGTGTGTGTGTGTGTGTGTGTGTGTGTGTGTGTGTGTGTGTGTGTGTGTGTGTGTGTGTGTGTGTGTGTGTGTGTGTGTGTGTGTGTGTGTGTGTGTGTGTGTGTGTGTGTGTGTGTGTGTGTGTGTGTGTGTGTGTGTGTGTGTGTGTGTGTGTGTGTGTGTGTGTGTGTGTGTGTGTGTGTGTGTGTGTGTGTGTGTGTGTGTGTGTGTGTGTGTGTGTGTGTGTGTGTGTGTGTGTGTGTGTGTGTGTGTGTGTGTGTGTGTGTGTGTGTGTGTGTGTGTGTGTGTGTGTGTGTGTGTGTGTGTGTGTGTGTGTGTGTGTGTGTGTGTGTGTGTGTGTGTGTGTGTGTGTGTGTGTGTGTGTGTGTGTGTGTGTGTGTGTGTGTGTGTGTGTGTGTGTGTGTGTGTGTGTGTGTGTGTGTGTGTGTGTGTGTGTGTGTGTGTGTGTGTGTGTGTGTGTGTGTGTGTGTGTGTGTGTGTGTGTGTGTGTGTGTGTGTGTGTGTGTGTGTGTGTGTGTGTGTGTGTGTGTGTGTGTGTTGTGTGTGTGTGTGTGTGTGTGTGTGTGTGTGTGTGTGTGTGTGTGTGTGTGTGTGTG